>OZ007588.1:105350768-106841768 GCA_963931845.1 Maratus michaelseni | reverse complement strand
AACACTAATTATTTTCCCCTTAAATTATAATATATTGACTACTTGAATGAATCATACATCGGTATCAGAATTCTCTTCATTAATAGCTATACAGAAAACTATACAAAAAAAAAAAAAAAAAAAGCGCACTTTAATTTTTGTTCTTAGTTATTAAGAGGCTACTTCACTCACGTGAAAACACCCGTTCGCCTATGGGGGAAATATTCTAAGATATCTCGTTCGCATTTCAATATTTTAAAATGATTTTTTTGTATTGGATAGCTGAGATCCATCTCTATGCAGGCCCTTTGTACTGTTTCGATTTTGGTTACAAGTTTTTTTTATTAAAACACTTTCACTTTCGGAACCGGTTCGAAAGTGAAAGTATCCTCAACTGAGAAAAACTGCAATCAAAATCTAAAAAGTAAAAACAAGGGGCCTGCATAGAGATAGACCTCAGCTATCCAATGCAAAAAAATCACTTAAAAATATTGAAATGCGAACGAGATATTTTAAAATATTTCCTCCATAGGATTAACGTTAGCGAGCGGATGTTTTCACGTGAGTGATCCTCTTAATACAATCACTACCGAGTTAAAATTAACAGAATTTTGTTTTATTCAGAAATTTCAAATTCATACCAGAAAATACTAATAGCAAATTTTTATTCGTTTAATAACAGACGTTTATTAAATACTTAAAATAAAAATTCTTCTTTCAAAGTTTCCGGTGCTAATTCGTAATTTTGGATTAAAATGGAATGTCAAATGAGTGACCAAACGACGCTACGTATGTGTCCTCTTCCTCTGTAGCGAACGTGTTAAAGAGTCCATAATTCAGAAACGACTGACAAGTGTTTCGTATAAGAAGCATATAATGCAATATTTTTGAATAATGAAATACGTAAAAATTTAGCGCGTAGCAGGTGTTGATGCATATTGTTTCAGAATTTTCGGCACACACCTAAAAAGTTTCGCCATCCCAGATTTAGGACATCCTCCCTTCAAATAAGCTGTAATAATTCACATACATTTATTGTTCAGAGTGTTTACCCGTGTGAACAGGTGTCCAGCTTTTTTGGATCACTTCGCATTTACTAAAATACATCTATACTACTTTTGTCAAAATTTAGTAAACATAAGGCATTCCTTTAAATTGCTCATTTGGTTCCCTCTGTATCTCTTCCTACAAATAAGCTGTAATAATTCACATACAATTATTATTCAGAGTGTTTACCCGTGTGAATAAGTGCCAGCTTTTTGGATCACTTAGCATTTACTAAAATACATCTATACTACTTTTGTCAAAATTTAGTAAACATAAGGTATTCCTTTAAATTGCTCATTTGGTTTCCTCTGTATCTCTTCCTTCAAATAAGCTGTAATAATTCACATACAATTATTGTTCAGAGTGTTTACCCGTGTGAACAGGTGTCCAGCTTTTTGGATCACTTCGCATTTACTAAAATACATCTATACTACTTTTGTCAAAATTTAGTAAACATAAGGCATTCCTTTAAATTGCTCATTTGGTTCCCTCTGTATCTCTTCCTACAAATAAGCTGTAATAATTCACATACAATTATTGTTCAGAATGTTTACCCGTGTGAATGAATGTCCAGCTTTTTGGATCACTTCGTATTTACTAAAATACTTCTATACTACTTTTGTCAAAATTTAGTAAACATAAGGTATTCTTTTAAATTGCTCATTTGATTTCCTCTGTATATCTAAGAATGATTTATCGTTGTCTAGTGACATCCTCCTTCAAATAAGCTGCAATAATTCACATACAATTATTGTTCAGAGAGTTTACCCGTGTGAATAAATGTCCTGCTTTTTGGATCACTTCGCATTTGCTAAAATACATCTATACTATTTTTGTCAAAATTTAGTAAACATAAGGTATTCCTTTAAATAGCTCATCTGGTTTCTTCGGTATCTCTAAGAATGATTTATCATTCTCTAGAATCCTTTGATTCCGAAATCGGTACGATGGATTACCCCTATCATGCAAAAAAGTATTCAGTGAGATTAACAATCATCATCATCTAATTCAGAATCAGGAATCATCTGCTAAATCATCCATCTTAAACTAACGCTACATCGTAAAAAAGTCATTATTGCTTCACGAACTAATTAAGCACTATTTTCAAGCCTGAGTTCCATGGGTGGTCTTCTCACCAATTTTCTGGCGATATGTCATTGAAACATATTATGGTATTGGACTAAGTGTTTTATATTGAGTTCTGATGTATATTTCGAGTTCCCTCTAATTCACGCGGCAATTATGGGAGCCAGAGGGAAAAGATAGATGGCAAAATTACAAAATGGAAAATGTTTCTTTTGCTTGATTTATTTTTGGCTCTGTTGAAATTTGTATTTTTGTCTTTAAAAGTCTTTTATTCCCAGCGTAAAATCCTACACTGTAAACAAAAAAAAGATAGACGTTTCTGTTTCTATAGCAACACTTTACGAAAATATAACATAACCTCTTCCGAGATATTCACGATTTCAAAAAGCGTTCCTTTATCACCAGAAACCCCCAAAACCAATCGATTTCCGAAACTTATAAAAACATTTGTGAAACAAAACTTTCTTTTGCTGCCCGTTTAAAAAACAATGAAAAAATCAAAACGTTTCCCAGTAGTTTTTACAATGTATTAATCTGTTTTCTCAACACGAAATGTCGGTTTTTCGGATGATATTATTTCTCAAATAAACATTTTCAGCTGCGCTACAGAATTTATAACCGACATTTCGTGTTGAGAAAATTGATTAATGCATTATAACAACTACCCATTAAACGTTTCTTTCTTTCTTTTTCTTTCTTTTTTTTTAAATTTTGAAACGGACAGCAAAAGAAACTTCTAAATGCTACTTTGAATCTCCGCTATCTTTTGGTTTCTGAGGTTTCTGAAGATAATGGAACGCTGCTAAATCTGGAAACATTTCTATTTTTTAATATTGTATAGATTTCTTTAGAATTGATGATAATTACGATTTTTGATTGTGGAATATAAGCAATGATATACGAATACAAATTTTATATTCTACATTTATCTACATCTAGAAACATTTCTATTTTTTGACATTGTATAGATATCTTTAGAATTGATGATAATTACGATTTTTGATTGTGAAATATAAACAATGAAATACTAACACAAGTTCTATATTCTACATATATCTACATTATTTTTACATCTACAAAATGATATCCTCAATTAGTTACATTAGGTCATCTTCCTAATGCTATGCTATACCACCCCCCCCCCCCAAAAAAAAAAAAAAAAAAAAAAAAAGACGAAGGGTATGACATGCTAGTCATATGATAAATAACATCAAAGATTGGTTGGTACTCAGTATAATTAACATACTGCAGCTAATGTAAAAATGAAAATTTTATAAAATTTTATTTTAATATTTTATTTATTTGTAAAAGATTGAAAATTTAAAAGATAATAATAATCGTAATTTTCTTTTAATCAAAATTACCGCTTAATTAGTTATTACAAAGAAAAAAAATGTGATGTTACGATAGAGATGGAGGTATCATTCGAATGTCACAACCTGTGACATTCCCAGGTTCCTTTCCGGTTTTCGTTCTATCAAGAATAACGATTTCTTTTCCGGTTTTTGGTTCCATTCCGGTTCAGAGTCCTGATTATTAGGTTGCACAAATTGTAAGATGATAGCCGATGATAAAGAGTTCGTTTTTTGCCACGTCGAATTTCATTTCACTCGTATGTTAAGGGGTTAAACAAGATTTTTATTTGCTGATAGCCATGTTTGCTAGATGTGACGAGTTATACAAAATACCAGCAGATGTCAGATTCAGATGTCATCGATATGTGACGTTTTGGAGATCGTACTTCATTAAAATAAATAAATAAACTAAGAAAAACTAAAGGTCGCCAAACTTTATTGATATAATTTAAAACGTGAATAATAACCCTGAGAGATCGAATGACGCTCTAATTGAGACGAATCAATAAAAACCTGATGAGAGTAGATCCAAAGTAAGAACTGCATCTCGAAATTGACGCGATCGGAATACCAAATGCAGTTAATACTAGACTAAGTTTAATGAAACAAAATCAAAAACTGTTTTATATTTAATAAGAGTATTCTTCTCTGTTTCGAAAGTAATTTTTATTTGCTTCTGGCATCGTTTGTCATCAGCAGAGAGATTCCGAATTATGCTTTATGAATGTCAAAGATTTGAGATGTAGTATTAGCAATTCATTTAGTGAAGATTCTTCTTCTAGATTCTAGTCAATCATACATTTGGAGAAAAAAATGTTCTTCATTCACGGGCTGTTAATCGTTGATTGTAATTTAGTTTGACATGTTTGTAAGTTATTTGGTATTCTTAAAAGGAAAGATCAAGGAATAAGTGATGAAATTTTATTTAGAATAATCATGTTATAACACCAGGCTTGTATGATAAGACTTGGATGTCCTGGGGCAACGGTACAATGTGAAGACATGTCTACATATGTGAAGACATGTTTCGAAATAAAGATTAAATAGAAATCACAGCAGAATGTATAGATAATTCATTGTCAAGCAACAAGAGTTGCTATCGAGGAGCATTCGTAGCTTGTGTAACTTATCAAAATAAATAGATAAAATTACTTTTATAAAGTTAAAGATACTTTGCGATTTTTCTTTCATGAAAATCGTTAAGATTTCAGTTTAAGTTAAATGACATCAATTAACTATTTACACTGAAATGAACGTTTTGAAGAAAATTTTGTTGAGATCATAAACTTTCTTAGGTGCATTATAAAAAACACACACGTAATAGATTACGTTAACCTTTACATGGGGGCTCGGACTGCATCTGTCCAAGTTTGCATGTATTCTCGGATAATAGGTGCTGTCCGATCCCCCGTGTAAAGGTTAACTTAAAAACTTTTACATTTTTCCAATACTTTGAAAATATACTCATTTCCGGAAAAATTCTTGGTACATCGCCATCGGCCATGTGTAACATACATATCTCCCAAAAGTCTCCCTAACTTCAGAGATTCTAGTAAGAAATCAGCAAAATTTGATAAATTGTTATTTTCTAAGATGTCAAGCCTTAGTTCAGATTCTGTTTCAAATAGCTTTCTGTCTTAGCAAATATAATTGTATGTGAATACTGATAGACTGTCAAGAAAAAATTTAAGAATTATGTAAATACAGCACTTTCTTTGCATATTTTGTTTTTCCTGAGTAATTTTTTCTTTTGTATTAACAAATTGTCACTAATTTGCTATATAACTTAAATTACTAAATTTAATAAAAAGGTTGTTTATGGTAGTATTTACCAACCTAGTACCATTGCGGGTCTTTTTTGACCCCATTTTTATTTGTTTTGAGGTGTTTCGTATTTTGAAACGGAAAAAAAAAAATTAAACTTAATAAATTAAATTAAACAGACAAACTGCAGACACTCCCAAACTGCAGAGATTCTAGTAAGGAATCAGCAAAATTTTGATGAATTGTTATTTTCTAAGGTGTCAAGCCTTAGTTCAGATTCTGTTCCAGATAGCTTTCCGGTTTAGCAAATATAATTATATGTGAATACTGATAGACGTCAATAGAAATTTTAAAAAGTATGTAAATACAGCAATTTCTTTGCATATTTTGTTTTTCCTGAGTAATTTATTATTTTGTATTAACAAATTGTCACTAACTTGCTATATAACTTAAATTCCTAAATTTAATAAAAAGTTGTTTATTGTAGCATTAACCACCCTGATGGTAAGTACCATTGCGGATCTTTTTTGACCCCATTTTTATTTGTTTTGAAGTTTTTCGTCTTTTGAAACGGAAAAAAAATTATTTAAACTTAATAAATTAAATTAAATAGACACATCCTGTTAAGAAGCTACATTTAATAGAATTAAATTTCTGGTACCAATCATTCAAAACTAAGAACTCTTACCAAAAATTAAAATCTGGTACTATAGTAGGGTTAAGTTGGAAACTTATTTAAGTTTTAAGAAAACCTGAATTCAATTTATTCAACGTAAGGGATGATTTTACACCATTGAAACACATTCACACCAACGTAAGGGATATTTTTACACCTTACATCATTTAATGTGGATTTCGGTTAGTGCGGACGAAAAACGACCTTCCTTGGAACTCGAACACTAACGAGAGTTCACTGTACTTTCTTTATAATTGAAAGGTTTTAATTAAGAAGGCAATGCCTTAGCACAGTGTTATGTTTTCAACAATCATCTTCTTTAGTTGTAATACAGAGTGGCAATCGACCGACAGCTTAAGAGACTTTTGTAGGACGCAGTAGAGGACAAGTGGTAAAGTGATCCTATTTTAACAGAGTTGACAAATTTGTATCACTTAGAAGAGAACCGCTCTTAAATTAGACCCTTATCATCCACCTTTCGGTTGCACAGAGGCAAAGAATGGTTTCAAGTGGAGAGAAAAATTCATTTTTAGGTTCACTGTGTTTCTGAACTTCGAACCACAAAGAAAGTTTCTATCACTCGTTCAGAAACAAGACCTGTTTTATAAAAAGTATATCCTACAACATTTATAAAGACGGGGTTATATTTTTTAATTAATAAATAGCTAAAAAATATGCATAAAAGTATTAATAGTTTAAAAAAAATACACTAGTTTATAAGCATTCAATATTCTAGTCCAGTATGTGCCTGCAAAAGATGGTTAAGCAGCTATGCATAGTTTTCGATTTTATAAAAGTTTTTTAATCGAACTATTTTGACCGATTTCAACATTAAATAGCGCTTAAAATAATTCTTCGATTTAAAAATTGTCTACTTCAGAGTTTTTATCGCACATTTCTTTATAAAGCTACCAGTTTTCATATTTTTAAATGCAATGGATTTTTTAACATAAGCCGAGAAAAAGACTCGGTTACAATAAATTCAATTATGGCAAAGACACCGACAGTGACAGCAAAGGTAGTTGCTTTTTTTTTTTTTTTTTTTTTTTTTTTTTTTTTTTTTTTTTAAGAATAGAGAGACTTCTTTTGCAAAAGTTATAATCTTTTATAAGCATTCAATACTTATCTTGAAAATTACGACTAACTTCATGACTGCAATTCGTGATTTTTCCAAAATAATAATAATAATAATAATAATAAATAAATAAATAAATAAAAAATCCCGGAACATTACAATAATTCGGCAACGTTTACACTATCTATTCAGGATTCCCAAAATATTTTTTCTACGTATAATAATAATTTATTTAATATAAAACAATTAATTAAAAAGCATTAATATATATATATATATATAATACACTCTTTATTTTTATTTTCTACATTTTAGTGTTAAAATAATTCGTCGTTGCTGTTTCACAGCTACTTGGCATATTTTGGTGAGTGTAAAATGCATTGTAAGAACATGGTGTGCATTTTTGCGATAGTTTAATACTTATAAGCTAAGGGGGCAAGGGGGCAATTTGAATTTGTAGGGGGCAAATCCATATTTGTTATGATCCTATTTCCTATTAGTTCTTTTGTAAAAGTAATATTGTAGACTAAAAATAAAAGTTAGATATTCAATGTTGAAAAATAAACTGAAGAAATAAATTTTGTATTCAATTTTCAAAAAGTGCGCATTCAAAAGTTTAAAATACTAACACTACTAGAGACAATTTTATGATATTTAGACACTTATATATTAAAAATTAGCCTATAAATTTTCTGATACATGAACCAGTATTTTAGAATTTCAGACAACTTTTTTGACTCTTTATGGAACGCCTGTTGTATTTCTTTCCGCTCTGCAATATGTCTGTTGAAGAAAATTTTACAATTGAAACTATTCAAGTCTATATTTAACATCTTTGCGACACACCATAAAATACTACTTTTGTTTCACACCGAGGTAAAGATAGGAAACAACAAAACTCTTTATATAAATGTGAAGATGAATACATTCATATCACTTATAAAGTCATATTAAACACATATTTGTGACATGATTATTACCTGTTTTATAAGCTTAACCCATTAAAGACTGATGTTGCGTATTCGCAACAGTTTGTTTTTAGAATAAATATTCAGTTTATTTGACGCAAAAAACACCACGGTAAAGCAACTCTTAGGCTGCTATAATATAAAAGTGGTATGAGTCGCAATATTTGTATTTTATTGAGAAAAATAATTCGGTCCTTAACCCTTTAACGGATAAAGCACTTCAATTGTTAAGATGTTGAAATAAATGATTGACACCGGAAATTATGAACAAATTTATTTTTATATAATAAAAAAGCGATATTTCACATATATAATAAATAAAAAACATTTCTATTAAAATTCTGCTGTCATTGTTGAGTTTCGTAATTAAAGTTTTGTGGTTTCGTGGGGAAACCAATGAACGTTAAAGGGTTTAATGGGTTAAAAATATGTGAAGTTACTTGCCATTTGGCTTCCACCATGTGAATAAGAATTAATTTTGATAAGAACTAAATGCTATAGAGGAAGGGGGCGGGGGAATCACCACTTTACAGATGCTTTGGTGGGGCGTGGTCATAAAAAGGTGGGTCAATGATTTATTGCTAAATTTTAATAAGCTTTTTTTAAAATTATGTTTAAATGTTTATAGAATGACATCTTTTCTACACTGGTAAAAACTTTTAATAAGATAGATTTTGTTTTTCATATGTAAAATATACAAGCTTGAGACAAACGAAGTGAAATAATAATAATAAAAAAAGATACTAAAAGGTTTCACTCCTACTTGTACTTCTCAATGAAATAACTTGACAATACTAAAAATAAACCTGCAATGAGACTGAGTAAAAGAGATGGAAAATATGAACAGCCGAGGCGTTTTAATTACGAAACAATCATTCTCTTTCTAATCAATCACTCATGATGGCAGGCGTAGCCTTCAATGTTCAACTATTTAGTCAAATGTTCTTTACATTTCAATACTTAGTCATTTTATATGGTAGTTCAAGGCATTATCTTATATGGAGTGATAGACAAATTAAAGCAAGGGAAAAAAAAAAGAGTATGTTAAGTAATGAAGTTTAAAAATAATTTTTAATCGTTCTACATTCCAAAAACTATTTTACCATCCAATACACGAAAAAATCCTTAATCTTATTTTTTCAAATTAATTTATGAGATTGCAAACTAGATGTGTTTCAATTTTCTGGAATCTTTTAACTTTTTATAAAAAACCAGTTGGTCCGTCCGAGTCAAAGCCATTAAATAATAAGCCCAGTCAGATAAATGGGAAACTTTTCGCAAGTTGAAAATAGCGCCATCTAGCGGTTGGGAGTGCTGCATTCGGCACCAAGAATATTTTAATAAAATTTTGCTTCTAAAATTAAAGCTTAAAATAAGGAGTTCATATTTTCTAAGAAAGTCGTTTGTAAATTCCGGTGTCAGTCAGTAATTTCACATTTTACGAACATAATTTGTTTGTGCCGGAAAGGGTTAATTGCATAGTGATGTAAATTTCCATCACTTTTTATTTAACTTTTAATAAATAAATCAACTTCTTCGCCACCACTATATTTATATAGAAATATTAATCCAGTAAATTTCCACATTTTTTTTCATTATAGTCTTAGCTTTAATGTAAAAGATCCCAATAATTAGCAAGCTTTTAAAGGAAGTGCAAAAACAAAAAATCGTATAAAATATCGATATAAATAAATCGTATCTTTTCTCTGCGACCCACTTCTGTTTTGTCCTCCTTCCGCAGCAGAGGTTTGGCGCTAGTGTGTCGCTAACAAATTTAACACTATCTGACTGGGCTTATTATTTAATGGCTTTGGTCCGAGTGGACGGACCAGTGGATCCATGCATGGAAAAAAATTCACTTTAAAATTTTTCGCTGATACTTTTTTCGTTAATTTTTAATTAACAGTAGTTTTTTCTAAAAAAATCAAGCAACGTGTTTTAACGAAATTTGAGTATACAATATCAAAACACTGCGGAAAAACATGTCGTATGATACCTCAGTCATCGTTGTGCATGTTGTATGTGCATAGAAAAGTTGGAAGTTGATATCAGAAATAAAATATATATCAGTGGACCCGTGCGACAGCTTCGCATTTCTAGTCTAATATTTTTTAGCAATATCTAACAATTTTAAGATCCAGGTTTAAACTTAAACAACAACAACAACAAAATAATAATAAGGGTAAAAACATCTGCAAACAACATTACTCAATCCAGAATATCAACTCATTTATTCCACCAAAGTTACAGTAAAAAATGATCGAAGATAGCCAGAAGCCGGTTCAAAAACCTTTCGAATGATATCTCATTCATCGTTCTGCGTTTTCTAAATGCATAGAAAAAGGGATGTTAACAACAAAAATAATATATATGATTTTTAATTTAAGTTAAATTTTAAACAAATAAAATCTTTTAACGAAGATTCAGTATGCAATGTCAGATGTGGGCAGAAAATCCTATACAATGATAACTCATTCATCGTTGTACGCTACATATTTATTGAGAAAATAAAAGATGTTGACAATAGAAATAATATATATAATCAGTGGATCCGTGCGAGGATTTCGCACTGCTAGTCTAATATTTTTTAGATGCTGGTTTAAACTTCTAAAGAAAAATATTAAGAATACAAATTCTTTCAAACAACAATAGCAAGCCAGAATATCATCTTATTTTTTTCTGTCAAAGTTACAATAAAAACTGATCGAAGATAGCAAACGCCACGCGCGAGGAAAATAAATTAACAATCGTATTTTAACTGAATTAGAGGTTAGAGGATGACGTCATCCGCTTCCGGAAAAACTTAGGACAATGAAAAATAAATTGAATACATATAAATACAATTTAATTTAATATACCATTTACTCTACACGTGAAATGCCACTGCTTCGATCTATCGATCGATGGTGTGTTTTTCTTTTACACATTTGAATTTTGCTTTTTAATCATAAATAAAAAATAAACACGTGCGGAGATGCCCCACTTTATCCTCTTTGTACTTTTTTATAAACATTGTTGCGCACGATATAATGCGCTATTTTATTTTTGTGTCAACACTGATTCGAGAAAAACATTTCATTTCATTTATGAAAACAATGCAGATGTAATTTTAATTTAACAGAAATTTTTAATCAAAAAACATGTTTTAACGAAATGTAAGTGTACTATGTCAGAAAATGGTTCAAAAACCTATCCAATGATACTTCATTCATTGTGCGTTTTGTAAATACAAGAAAAAGGGGACGTTAACAACATAAATAATATGTCTGATATTTAAATTCTATCAAAAGCTTGATATTTCATAATTTTCTTGCATGAAAAAAAATGGTTTTTGCATCTTAAATGAAATATTTACTTTTTAAAAACAAGACACATAACATCTTAAATAATTTTTAAGTTTAATAATTTTTTTTCCCCAGATTGAAAGTTGGAATTTTTTCTCATGGCGTTTCTACTATAGTTCATATCAAAGCGTTCAGCGAGCCTAGTACCTCAGTACAATGGCGGCTCGTGAGTGGCTTTATTTGGGACACTAAATGCATGGCTGCTAAATTTATTATTTACTTACTATTATTAAAAAGGAATACTTTATTTTATTTACTGTCAGAAAGTTCTGCCATTTAACAAAGAAAAGATTTCTTGCAAAAAATAAGGGTATGAAAATAATGTGTGTTTCATTGCATTTAGTGTCCCCCAAAAAGTACGTCACGAGCCGACACTGCTTCAGCACATCTTGACTACTGCAAGATTTTAAAAGTAAAAAATATTTAAGTAAGGGTTAAAAAAAAAAGAAAAAACCCTTTAGCCTCTTCTAAAAAAAACGTTAATTTACCAATAGTTGCAGTTATTTAGGCTCTTTAATACTTTATGGATGGACAGGAATTTACAAATATGATACAATCTGGTAGCCAGCAAACAATTGAGGGGGTCGGGGCAAGAGAGTGCCAAGCCACATTTTTGAACTTCTGAGATATTTCAATTTGAAATTTTGATCAAATACTCAATAGTCAAATCAAAATATATAACCTAAAGTTTTTTTCGCCAATGTCTTAGTTACACTTGAGATATTCCGAGTAACAATATGGCATTACTTTAATGATATTACTATTACGTTTTTTGTAAATTAGCTATCTTCATTGGAGGCATAAACATCTGGGGCAAAAAC
This sequence comes from Maratus michaelseni, assembly GCA_963931845.1. Lineage (NCBI taxonomy): Eukaryota > Metazoa > Arthropoda > Arachnida > Araneae > Salticidae > Maratus > Maratus michaelseni. Next base: position 106,829,653 of record OZ007588.1, on the reverse strand, counting down.
AAAACCTGTCACATAGGTTGCCACCAAGTGACATTAGATACAAACTGTATGTTGGATATTTTAATTTACAATATTAAGCAACAGATTACAGTGTTAGATTTATTTCACCAAAAATGTGGCTTGGCATTTTTTTGCTCCGATAATGATAATAAGAGAAAATCGCATAATTAAAAACCTTCGGGGAAATGTTTTGAAACGTTTCTCCGAGTCTTTTAACACATATTATTTATTATTATTATTTTTTTTTCTTCAATATTAGGTCAATGGTCCGCTCAAATGGTCCACTTTTTGAACACCGGTATTTTCTTAGAAAAATTTATTTTTAGATCTTTCTAGCAAATTTCGCAGAAATAACCTTCGGAAGTAAATTTTTGCGGAAATACTGCAGAAACCTACCATGAAATTTTCTGTTAAAAATTAGTCGTCAATTAGTAGTCAATTCTAGTCGCCAATAAAAAATATTTACCAGCTCCCCCTCCCCCGTCATTGACTTTCAAAAAACAAAAAAGTTTTTTTATGAATTAATTGAGAAAAATGATAACAAGTACAGTTTAGAATTACTAGTTACATAATTTAGAATAGTACATAATTTATGAACGATAATATATAGATAAGTTTTCTAATGAAACTTATCAACATTAGATATATCTGGAATAAGAAACCGTAAAGGCTGCATTAACAGACAGATTCGGAAAATGCTGATTGCTGAATGCGTCAAAAGTCAGGATAGTTGAGAGCTATAAAATATATATCTGATGAGGAGGGCATTGATAAAATACTGAAACAGGAAAACAATTTTTTGCCTTTTTTCCTATAAGGAAAGGGCGTGCTTACAAACAAACACTACCGCCAACCAACTTACCACTACATTTTTGTCGTAGCGATCATTGCAGGAATCGTCATGGTGACATAGGCCAATCATATCATAGCCCTGTTTAACGAAGACCAATCAAATAGCCCCATTTCATGTGTACAGTACGAGTCATAAAGAACGGGCCAGTTTTTCTTGCTATCCAACAGAAATTTAACCAACATTGACGTCGGCACTCTTTTCCTTATTGAAGTTAGTCAAATTATTCTGATTTTATTCTTGTAAAATTTGCAGTTGATGAACTTATTTTTGCTAAATTAAAAATAAAAGATAAAAATATTTTTTGTTTGAATATAGTTTCTAAATTTATTTCTTAATACTGGGGGAAAGAAAAAATGCGTTTGTGTTGATAAGAAATCAACACAAACGCATTTTTTGTACAAAAAGAAAAAAACAAAAAGAAAGAAAAAAGAAAAGAATGAAAAAAGAAAAACTCGGTGCCAGATTAAAAAAACTTGGTCGCCATATAAAAAACCTTGGTCGCGAGTGGCGACCTGGCGACCGCATTTGTCAAGCTTTCCGTAGGACTATCGAGAGGACCAGGAAAATATTAACTCCACCTAGAAGTATTACTTTCCGGAATTGCTTTATTCCATAAAATATATTTCACGTATTTCTGTTTATACTTTAAATTTATGCGATAATAAAATTAACGAAACATACAAATAGTATCTATAAAAATATCTAATAAACTAAAGCCATTCTTCAGTGATTAATCATTAGCTTCAATTAAACGGAATCTCTATTATGAAGCAGTTTTACTTCTAAAATGTATTTTGTATCAATCTAAATTAATTTTTCTAAAATGATGTTTTATTGGCATTGTTAAAATGCATATTAAAACTCTTTCTTTCAAAGAAAAGTCCATATATAAGTTAATATTTTTCAAACTTTTTCAGAGTAAATATTTTAGTTTTTTACCGTAGAGAAAAGTATAAATAAATAAAATAATGATAATAAGAGAAAATCGCATAAATAAAAACTTGCGGGGAAATGTTTTGAAACATATCTCCGAGTCTTTTAACATATGTTATTTCTTGCTTCTTTTTTTTTTTTCAATATGCAATTGCGTATATGCTTTATTTACCCATCATACGTTGTATAGGGTAAGTCTTGTAATCGTTTTGAAAATCGGAATTTTTTTTTTTGACTGATTTACACGTTTTAGACACTTGAGATTCCGAAAAACAAATTTTTCGAAAAAAAAAAAAATTCGCCGTCGTGTGTCTGTGTGTGTGTGTGTGCATGTATGTGTGTGTGTCTGTAAACGCTCTATCTCCCGAACAAATTGAGATAGAGACTTGAAATTTGGTATGTACTTAGTATGTACTAATGATAAGAAGTTTATTGAATTTCAGTAACCTCGATTATACGGAACTATTTTTTTTTGGACTCTCGAAATATTCGTTCAGATAAAAGGTATATAAAAATTTTCGAAATTGTTTATTTTAAGGAGTAAATATAAAAGACAATAAAAGAAAACGTAAATTTTGCATAAAGAATGAAGTTGATCAGGTAATTAGTTGCCGAGATATTTGTAATCCTATTTCCCACACTCTTCGATTTTTCATGACCCTGTATTTCATTCAAATTTCAATTCAAAGATATATTTTAATTGGAAATGAGACGCTTAATCCGACGCATTAAACTCTTAGTTAATATGATTATCATTTTTGGAGTTATAAGGATGTTTCTTTCACACAATTCAGTAACAGAGCATTTAAAGTTTATGACGTCATCAAGTCACGATTTATTCGAATTGCAATGCATTTTTATAAATAGTTTACACGTGTTTTATTTTCATATTTTATATTATGCATATCTATGATGGGTAAGTATTACGGTGGCCCCCAACGACTAGTTTACATGACGTGATGTAGCAAATCTGGTGTTTGAAAGCAAGTGGAAATTTTAAATCTATGGCTTTAGTTTGGCCAGACTTTCGGTCATTTTGATGCAGAATGTCTCAATGTGTTTTGTCTAATTTCATAAATTGACCAAGGATGAAATTTGCTTGCCTGCATGAATAACTGAAAACTGCATTCAGTAGTAAGTATAGACAATTGAAAACCACTATAGTTGTTGCCAAAGGAGGAAGTTCGCATGTGATTTATTTAGAGCTGATGTTGAGAAAATATGATTATTGTAATGGTAACATAAATGAAAATATCTTTTTGACAGAAAGGAAACGACAAAATTGTGTAAGAATCGCACGCTAATTTATTATCATAATGAAAGAACAGACGCTGTTCCGCAAGGCGCTTTTATTTATTTTTATTTTACATACTAAATTAAAATAATCTTATTAATAACTACAAATACAATAACATATGTATTTAAAATTTTAATAAATTGAAATAAACCATCTGAGATTTTTTTTTTAAATAGCAACACTTTTATTTCATTAAAAAAGAAAAACTCTGTACTTTAAGTTATATGTATAATGAGGTTTTAAAAAAGGTTTTACTTTATTTAAACTGGAAGAAATTTATCTTAATGATGAATTTTAAAGTTTTTACATGTAATATTGTAAAATTTCTCCAAATTTTCCCGAAATAATCTACTACCTTGAAAAGGTCTTTATAAAATATTATTAATTTGCAATTTGTTTCTTATTAACATTTACATTCTGTTGCAGGATTCTATAATATAATATTTTTCTTGTATTTTTCTTTCATCACAGCATTATTTTCCATTTTACTTTTTCTTATCTCTTTAACATGCGATTATTAGCTGATAAAAAAGAAGAAAATTAACGTCCACAAAGAAAAGTTTTGTATGTTTTCTTACATGTTTTAACACATAATAAGTTAAAAGTTCCGTGCTACATATTTTTCTGGGATTTAACCCTTCTTTGCATGAGTTTTTCTTTTACAATTGTGTTTTTTATACATATATTAAATATTAGACACCAGAAATTTTAAGATAGATTTTTAACTTTGTTCAGCAACATAGTTCACGGGAAATTTCCTGAATTAATATTTCTATATAAATATAGTGGTGGCGAAGAAGTTGATTTATTTGTTAAAAGTTAAATAAAAAAGTGATGGAAATTTACATCACTATGCAATTAAGGGTTTAATTAAATTTTATGACATAGTAGGTGTTGTGACGCATTACTATATATTATTATAGGTATTGTGACGCATTACTATATATTATTATATTGTCCAAATTGCATCATAACTGCAAAGTTTTACGCTTTTTTTTAACCACTTTGTTTGTATAGCAAAACTTGTCTTATTTGTTCTCTGATTTTCTGCTATTAACCTTTCAGCGGGCGCGCTTAAAATTTTTGTATTTCCGAGCGCGTGACGTATTTTTTGTGGAGAGTACGCTTTTACAAATTCAAGATTTTTCATAAAAGTAATAAAAGACACGTTATAAGAAAAATATCAGTGATGGAGTAACTGCGTACAATTCTCATCACTAAATTTAAATAATATTCACATTATTTAATGGCAGAATTTCTGAGATTGAATAAGTCGATGAATACTGTCAAAATTTAGTGGTGACAATCGGCCTATTGATGTGCAGCTGTTCTATCACTGAATTATGCATACTGGTAGTAAAAGTTGAATATTAATTACTATGTCATTTCTGAGAACAGAGATTCTGAAAAATTACGTTTGCCATAAAACTTACGACAGCATGCGCGCTAGAAGTATAAATAAGGCAAATTTTATTATTGAAAATTAGCGAACAAAAAACAAAAAAAAAACATAAAAATTGCCAGCAATGCTGCAAGTATATTATGGCTTTTTTTTTTTTTTTTTTTTTTTTTTTTTTTTGCTGAGTAAAAAATCAATTGAAACCAATATTTATTAACAGAGAATTTAATTTAATTTTATTAATGCACTAGCTTATAAATTTTTTCCTTGTTCTCTTGATAAATATTGGGTTGCATTTATTTTTTATGTCGCAAAACTTTTGCCACAGCAATGTGTTAACAAACAATAGAATGTGAAAAGGGGGCACATGTAAACAACGTTAATTTCGTCTAATAAAAATCTTTTAAATCAATAGTTGACAATAAACTATTGACAATTAAAAAATATTTTTATCACATGTTAATTAGATGAAATGGACGTTGTTCACATGTGCCCCGTTGTCCACAAGTGTCCCCTTCCCTTCTAGGTTTAATTCCCCTTCTAAACATAGAAAGGGAACGCTCCTTCTAATGGAATGTCTCTGTCAAATACAATTTATTTTCCTATAAAATGCAAATAATTCGTTATTTATAATTTTTTAAATCTTCGTTTGTAAGGCAGGGAAAAATTATTTGGATCATCGTGCTCATTTAAAACATCAGTCTTGGATTATAAATCTACTCTATATTTAAATTTAAAAAAAAAAACTAAAAAGTTTAAGAAAAAAAAGTTAAATTCTTTTAGTTACAGATATGTTTCCCTCAAAAATAAGATTACCATTGGTGAGTACGGAATTTGGATTTTTAATGAGATTACTATTCCATTTAATATTATTACACATTCTAAATTTAAACAAGATATTAAATGTGCTGTCAAATTTAATATAATAATATAAAATATTTTCATTCCAAAAGGCCTAAAATTCATTACCAAACCTCTTGAACCATATTCGTCTATTGTTATTACCAAATCTTAACAAATTAAGTACAAATAATCTCATCATAATATGTGTTAAATAGTATCTTATTGCGGGTCATTCATATTAATGATTCTTTTATGATTTTTTTTCTTATTTAATTCTGTGATTAATTTATTCTTCCTTTTGTTTTACTAGTTCTTATTTTTTAAAACTGAATTCTTAAATGTCTGTAAGCGAATAATGTGAAACTAGCTTCTACAAATAAAACAAATTCTATTTGAAAACAAAGAGATCCCTATCGTTTATTTCTTGCATGGGAGATGCCAAATCGGAAAAACTATCAAATAATAAAATTCAAGAAAGGCGTGTGGGCAGACGACCTGTCGCGACGGTCTGGAGTCAAGAGTATTGATTTGCTTTGCGTTTCGTTTGGGGTCATAAAAATAAAATGAAGACCGAAGTTAAATCATATTTAGCTACTATCCTTGAAAAATGTACGGTTGTCAAGTTCTTCATTTAAATTATTTGTTGTCCGACGAAATTTGTTTGCAATATGTCATATTTATGCTAATATGAATTGACCTTTGAAAACAAGTTTTAGAATGAACATTAACAAAAATGCATTTATAGCTACTTATCCGTGTTGCTGCCTTTATTATAAATTTGTTTAGCTGAGAATTTCAGTTCATTCGAATACATTCTATATCTATTACACCACCCTATCAGTTCTTTTTGCAGCCCAAAACTTGCAATTAAAAGTATTTTTTTATTTAAAAAATTCATTATTTAAAATTTAATGCTTAAATAGATTTTGCTCATATTGATTAAATATCACATTGTATATCATATTCTATATTATATTCTAATTATATTCTATTGAGTTGTTCGGAAAGTTCTTTCTGTTTGGGAAAGTCGGTTCATACCGGAAAATTCTTTCAATTAATTATTAGAGATTAATTCCGATATCTAACGTATAATAACTGACGGGCAGTATTTTCTGGTATGAATCGTTTTTCCCAAATGGAAGGAACTTTCCAAACAACCCAATATGTTACATAAAATACTTTTTAATCAGCAAATCGTTTGGAATAATTGCTTTTTGTGTTTAACGCACCTGAATTTCATCATTTACTCCCCTTGAATCCAGGAAAACTCACAGAACATGCACAATAGATACCCGATATAACCACCGCCTATTATAGCGCCTCTTCCATTTCAATGACCGTTCGAAAAAGTCCAAACTATATATCCGCATTCACACAGTATTGTTTTTAAATCCAACAGAATGACCAATCATACCATGCATTTCAATATAACAGTCCATTTTAGTTGTTTTACTAATATTTGCTTGAGATTGTTTGTATATAAGAAAAACTCGAGCGTGTTTTAGTCTTTCAAAAAATAAGAAAATCCCGCTCTCTTTTCAACACTTTCTAATACAGTTGAAAAATGTTTATGAATTCGATTTGCCTGTCCGTCTATCCGTACTCTAACTCTTGTAAATATTCTCGGATTGCCATGTAATTTTGATATGTTATTCAAGTCAACTGTTGGAATGAGGTGAGTACCTTTAGAGGATTGAACTAGGGGCCTCTTGAACAATAGGCGAGCGACATAGCGCCGAGCAAAAGGCTAAGCTAGTTATTCTAAGGCAAAAGGCTAAGCTAGTTATTCTAAGCTGGTAACTCGCTATATACTGTTCAGGTGAGATGACATCTCTATTCGCCACACACTCCATCCCCAGTGTGGAAGACGGCTTGTTGAAGTCCGACAAGTAATGCGCACTCGTGAGCGATGCTGCCGTGTTACCGTGCACATGTGTGATGCGTGACGTGACAGGATTGTACTGTCGTGCGCACGGGTTATGTGTGGCATGAGAAGCTTTGTGTTGTGAGCATTTCACAGGATTTCTTGCTGGGGATGATTTATTTCGCGCTCCCATCTGTTGTGAAGTTTGCGAGTTTGATCACGTCCGTGTCACCAATATTGGAATGAGGTGCGTATCTGGCGAGTATTGAACCGGAGACCTCTTGAACAGTACGCGAGCGACAAAGCGTCGAACAAACGGTCAAGCCAGTTACTCTAAGCTAGTAACTCGCTATATACTGGACAACGCTATTCGCTACACTACTATAGAATGATCGGTATTGAAAATGAATTGTGTAATATTTATAGTTAGTTTACAGGGACGAACAAAAGAATTCCGTTACAATATGGTCTATGAGGAGAAATCGTTTGCAGTGCATTTTATTGAGTTATAATATTAATGATATTCATATAAATTTATGAGGTGCTTTGTGTTTCTTTCAATTTTTTTCTTTCAAAATTTCTGTAGAAAATGTAAAGTATTTATCATTTATTTACAAGGTCACACAAAAGAATTTGGTTACAGGACTGACTATCATCGATAATTGCTGAAAGTGGGTTTTTCTCTGTAGTATATGCATTTTTAAACTCATATGATTTTTAGTGCATTACGTGGTGTGTATAAAGTCTACAAATCATATACAAAGCTGCACGAAGAGATTCGCACACATTACCGGATATGGGCAGCTATTGCAGAAAAGGAATTTTTAAATTATGTTTTCATTTTTAAATTGCTTATTTGGATATTTCATTTCATTGAAAGAAAAAATGAAGTCTCTTAATTATATTTTGTTAGTGTTGGAAAGTGTTTCATATTCCTTGTCAGATGCAAAATTTCCCTGCTTGTTTCTAATTAGTGATTTATTTTCTCCATTCATCGGTAAAAACGATTGCAAAGCTTTATTTCTGAGAATTTTTGTGGGGTATTTGGGAGTTATTATAAAATTGGGGATCACGCTAAGATGAATGAAGTAGATATATTACACAATCTCCATGATCATGAAACAAGAAAAAAATCCACAGTATACAGAATTGATGCTTGATTTAATGACTTTCCATTATAACGACCTTTCTCATTATAATGGCCGATCGGAAAAGTCCGAAATATGTAACCATTCATGCAGTATTACTTTTACATCCAATTGAACGATCAATTAAACCAAAAATTCCAATATAATAACAGTCCTTTCAAGCTTTTATATTAATAACCATTTGAAATTGTTCGTATGTAAGGAGAAGAGATCGTCTTTCGAACAAACAAACAAGAAAATAATAATAATAACCTTTTCTTTTTAAATTTAGTGATTTTTCTTCATTCTTAGGTGGCAACAATTGCAAAGGCCTATTATGGACGTCTATACCTGTCCTGAGGAAAATTATCCTTCCATGTCCAGAATTAGTGCAACAGGTATTTGAAAAAGATTTACTCCATACAAAACGGATTGTTTCTTTATTTTTAAAGTCAGTTGCTGTTCAATGAAGAATACTTTAAAACTTATTAAAGAAGCATTTATTCATTTGCTATGGATAGCTGGTTGAAAACTGGATTCTTAACCTTTTAAGAGACAACTTCCAGCAGTCAGGCTCGTTAAGGGACGACAATTTTCATTCAATAAATAATGGCAAAATAATAATAATAATAATAAAAAAAACAATATTTTAAAATAAGATATCAAGTTGTGTAATAAACATATTTTTCTGCTCAACACTTACAGTAGTTCTCATATTTTAGAATTTTTTTGCAATGGAGAATGGGGAAGATGGATATGTCCATCTTAACCAGTTAAAATGGGCAGTAAAATAATATAGTAATGATTTATTAAGAACATTAAAACTAGCTTAAACATGTTGGCCCTTGGAGACCCTTATTATATCTCAAGGGAGGGGCGATCACCCCATCACCCTCCCTCTTAGATCTGCCATTGGCAGGGGTATGTTTGTTAACTTGAGAGCCCTGAGCATGTTTTATTTTGGAGTTTCACTGGAATACTTTGCATAATTTTTAATTACCTTATTAAGTCTAATTTGAACTGTTAATTAAGGTTTTCATTATGGATTTGGTTATTGGATTGATTATTTATTTCGCTTAATCCAGTATTTTGCATAAAAAATTTCTCACTTAATATTTCTAGCCGTCATTGAAGTAGTGATGGACATAATGAGTTATTTTTATATTTAAATGAATGATTCAGGCATGCACCAAAGCGTAGCTGAAAACCTTCGTATTCTTTTTAATCAATTAAAACCAGAAATTTTACGAAAAAAAAATTAAATTAAGAGCTCTTTTATTCACAATATTTATGTTTTTAATTGATTAAAAGGAATCCGAAGGTGGCATCTATACTTCTGCGCATGCCTGACTCATCCATTCGAATATACAAATAACTCATTATAACCATCACTACATTGAATGCAGTTTTGATTACATGAATTATTTATGGTGGTTCCGTTTACCTCACTACTACGAACAATTATTTTACTGATATTCCGGCGTATAACGCCCAACTGTAATTTGAGACTTTCGCCGTATTACGCGTATCCCCTTTTTTACCTTCAAACATAGTAGCATAAAAATGCGACAAAGAACACTGAATACTATAATAACTAGTACGAACATAAAACAAAATAAATAATAAACGGTGAAGCGAAAACGTACTACACATACATTGTTAATTAATATAGAAATCTGAATTCTTATGCTCAAATTTGCTTAATTTTAATATCTCAAAGACAAAATATTTTTAATGATTAGAGGATTGTCAACATTTTGTCAACATTTACAAATGGAAATTCTGCAGACTTCTGAAAAATATATCTGCATACTTCAATAGAAAATTCTATTGAAATTTCTATTCTAAAAAGAATTCTATTATTTAAAAAAATATGAAGGCGGTTCTCAAAAAAAAAAAAAATATATATATATTTTAACAACGCAGAATTTTTGACACATTTACGGACTCATTTTTAAATGCAAAAGTATAACGCTTGCACGTATGATTATTGAATTTATTTGTTTTCGTTTTTCGATAAATGAATTATATCTTGAATAAGAAGCGATTATTGTCTCATGATAGCAGTTTTTTTCCTTTTCTGCGCTGTCGTATCTAGAATTGCGATTCAAAACGCCAAATTTTACAGGCTTTTCTGAAAAATTTTCTGTCATTACAAAAAGAAAAAAAAAAACGAAAAAAAAAAAAAAACGATAGCCTACCTAGTTTTTGAATAAGAACATCTGCTAATTTCATGGATTTGTGAACAAAAATGAATTCAGAAATGTATCAGAAAGTACCCAATTTGGATTTGAGAACAGCCTTAACCACTGGAAGGGCGGTCGTACATTTTTATAAGTTTAATTTTTATCCACAAATGCTACAATGGCACCAGAATTTTTGAATAAAATTTTTCTTTTATTATATTATGTACGTAAAGAAAATCTTTTACTCATTTTCAGATAACTGATATTTCTAACTCAGATAACTTCTATATTATGTTTCTAAATATTCTAATGTTAGTCAATCATTTCCCCATTTTAGCAATAGAAGTAGTACTTTTCATCTGAAACGGTTAACGAAGGAATACATGCTAGATGTTTTACAGGATATTTTCTTTTCCTCAGGTTCCGCTTCTCTCTTATGACGTCACAGCTCGAGAGATGTTAGATCAAAGTTGAAGTGAATGGATCTCCTGTGCGAACAAGTGGCAAGCTGCAACTCTTTCAGGAACGCCTATTTTGAATACCATTTTTGGGTAAAACCTTTCAAGGAAAAGTCATCAAAGCTCTTGAAATGGATGGGTAAAGTTGGACGACATAAGCAAACCTCATCTTAAGTAAAGTGAAGGATGCTTCATGTTCTACTCCTGCTCGAAAGAAGTACTTTTTTTCTTTTTCTAAACTGGGACAAAATAATGAAGATTGGAAATTCCTGTTCTAATGTTAAAAGGTTAATAAAGAATAATATTGTTCTTTTCACTTAAGTGCTTTGATACGAAAGTCTTTTATCTTCTAGGTCTCTTTTATCTTTGTTTAAAAACTATTTGTAAATTAATATAATTTAATAATGTTGTAAGGAAAGATTTAGGCGTCTTTTTGCACATTTCATTACAGTTTGGGAAGGGATATTCATACAACGATAGTAGCCCGCGCGTTTCTGCCTAACAGTCTATTATAAATTATAATGCGTCTAATTGATTTTTTCATTCCGATTATCCTTCCTGCAATCTTCAGATTCTCAAAATTGAATTATGATAACCATATAAATACATTTCGAAACATAAGCAAATCCCATCTTGAAAAATGAAGGATGCTTCATGTTCTACTCCTGTTCAAGAAATACTTATTTTTTAGGGTTTCGTTCATCTCACGAAACCCTATTGCTAACGCTCCGTTGTCTGTCTGTCACAGAGTCATTCTCAAAAACTATGTAACTTACAGAGTTGAAACTTTGTGTATAAATCAGAATATCAGCTGTAAAAAGCTGAAAATATTAAAATTTGAAAAATTAGTATTATTTTAATAAATAGAGATAAAAAACCAAAATTCTAACAGCCTTTTCCTATTAAATTTAAACATTTTTCGTTATAGCCGATGAAAAAAATTAAAAATCCACGATGAAATAATTCTTTCTACAATAATTAATTTTCTATCTGAAGATTTCCACGTGAAAAATGAAATAAAATTTTTCACCAAATGAAAAAAAAAGATTAATATGAAATAAAATTGATTGATGTCATAGTCGTAATAAAATGGAATATGTATAAGATTTCTCAATAATACAAGGAGTATGAGTATGTGTAAGTGCACAAAGCAGATTAATATCACGTCATTAGAGAAATAAAAAGAAAATCTGACGTCATATGGGAAGTTTAACTAATTTTTCAAATGTTTAAGAATAATACAAAGCGAGTATCAATATAAATAGCAGAGATAGTAAATATATGAGTTTGAGAAACATATTGAATCGTGATAAAAATCCGATTATGGAAATATTCGCATATTTTAACATTTTGAAGGTGTACAATTTGTTTAATTTTGAAATTATTTTTTTAAATATTGCATTGAGTCCGTATGACGGATATTAGTATGACAGAATATAATAGCGGGCTTGGCCCGCTATCCGGCTGGTTTAGATATTCGAAAAAACGAAAAAATAGACCGGTAAATTTTTACTTTATAAAAAACATGACTTTTTTTTGTTAAATGAAATTTGTTTGAATTTATTAAAGAAATGATAAAGTGTTTTGAAAGGAATATTAAACGAAACCCTTTGAGCGATCTTCGATCACACTTACCCACTTGTTCTAACTAGGCACTAGTCCAAAAAACTTAAGATTCAATGTTTCCGTTTTAATGTTAATTAAAAGTATTAATTACAATGCTGATAATAATAATAATAATAATAATAATAATAATAATAATAATAATAATAATAATAATAATTAATGAATAATAAAAATAATAATTATTATTATTGAATAATGATAGTAATAATAAATTACGATGATGAAGATGATAATAATAATAATAATAATAATAATAATAAATGAATAATGATAATATTAATGAATAATAATAATAATAATAAATTATGATAAATAAATTTCGAAACATAAGCAAATCCCTTCTTGACAAATGAAGGATGCTTCATGTTCCACTCCTGTTCAAGAAATACTTCTTTCTACTAACTAGGCACAATAATAATAATAATAATAATAATAATAATAATAATAATAATAATAATAAATATGAATAATGATAATTAGAATAATTAATTAATTAATCTAAGGTAAATCAAACGTGCCAACATTTATCGTTTCTTGTTACCACTTTTTCGAACACAAATCTTCGCCTTATTTAATCATCGAATTTCTGAGATTTAATAAAAGTAAGATTCTAAAAGTGATAACAAAAAAGCGTAAGAGTTAACAGGCATGATTAATAAAGAATAATATTGTTCTTTTCAGTTAAGTGCTTTGATACGAAATTCTTTTATCTTCTAGCGTCTACTCATTTGATCGTTTTAATAACTATTTGTAAACACATATTTTAATGATACCATAATCAAAAATTTAGATCAGTGACATGCAACATTATTTCACTACAGTTTGAAAGAACATTTATACTGATAACTGCCCACACGTTTTTTTATTATAAATTATCAGAATTCTTATTGATTTTTTTCATTCCAACTTTGACATTTCCGTAGTTTTTTAGTCTGATTTATCTCTTTAACTTCAATTTATGATAACTATATATTATAAACATTTAGAAACTAATTTAAAAACACGTAGGATGTTAATATAATATCGTAGGCACACCAACTGGAAAAGAAGGATATCTAGCTCTTTTGTTTTGAATTATATGCTTTTGTTTATGTCATGTCTAAGTTAATTGCCAAAAAGCAAAATAAAAAAAATTATAATTTTGGGGAAAATTACATGTATTTTTTAATTACTACTCAAGTTTACATATTTTATGGACATATTCGTCTGCCATGCTCTGATTTTCTGTTAGGTTCTGATTCGTTGCCAAGCGTCGCCGTCTAGTCTCAGACTGTTATATTTATTTTTCATTATAGCTTACTGTCAAAGGGTGATTTTACTACCAAACAATATTTCGTATCACAATATCAAAGCTACTAGCAAAATAAAATGAACTAAAATGAAAAATAAATAGATAGATTATTGAAAAAAGATAAATTGGTTGCGAATATTAATAATGAAAATAAAATGGTTAAAAAACTGCTGTATAAGTTAAATTGCGAAAAGAAAATAAATTCAGTTTTTGGGTTGGTCTAGAAAACAAAGAGCACTCCGCCCCAGTAATGCCAAATCTAGAGAATTTTTTATTAAAAATTTCCGAATTGCCACCAGAAAATTTGAATGGTTAGTTTTGTTAAAAAAAATAATGATAAGCATTCTCTGAATAACAATAAAATAAATTACTATTCAAAGTTTTCTGGTGTGAATTCGGAATATCTGAATAAAAAATCCGCGACATTTGGCGACACTACTTTCACAAGGGTGTCTTAAATTTCTCAAACATTTACAGCAAATACTCTACTGGCCATCCAAAATGCTACACCATGAAGGAATGCAAATAACAGAATGATATTTATTGGACAAATACATTATAATGGAAAGGACAGGTGATTATATTTTCAGAAAATTAGGAGATATATCCTGAGAAAACACTACCCACAGCACCCACATCTGGCCGCAATAACAGCATTTATCTGCCTAACCATGAAGTCGAACAGAGATTGGATTTCATGTACGGGTACATCAGTCCATGCAGCTTCAACACTATGCCGCAGTTCATCAACCGTAGTGACGGACGAGTGGTGGGAGGCCAGTCGCTCAGAAGTCATTGTCAGGACATTTTCAATTGGTGAGAAATCAGGAGAACGTGCCGGCCAGGGCAACAGTCGAACATGTTCTGTATCAAGGAAGGTCAGGATAGTACGACCAACATGCGATCGTGCATTGTTATGCTAAACCGTAGAGTTGCGGAGGCATCGAAGATAAGGCAGAACCATGGGCCGTAACACATCAGAAATGTAACGGCTGCTATTGAAATTGCCGGCAATGCGAACAAGAGGTTACCGAGACGTGTATCCAATGAAACTTCATACCGTCACTCCAGGTGATATGACAGTATGACGATTCGAATGCAAGCTGGCAATGTGCGTTTTCCACGATGCCACCAAACATGCATGCTGGCATCATTATGCTGCATACAGAGCCTGGATTCATCAAAGACGACGTGAGACGCCATTCCTGCGTAATATACAGCATCATGATGCCAGCATTCATGTTTGGCGGCATCGTGAAAAACGCACATTGCCAGCTTGCATTCAAATCGTCACACTGTCATATCACCTGGAGTGACGGTATGAAGTGTCATTGGATACACATCTCGGTAACCTCTTGTTCGCATTGCTGGCAATTTCAACAGCAGCCGTTACATTTCTGATGTGTTACGGCAAATGGTTCTGCCTTATCGTCGATGCCTCCGCAACTCTACGTTTTAGCAGGACAATGCACGATCGCATGTTGGTCGTACTATCCTGACCTTCCTTGATGCAGAACATGTTCGACTGTTGCCCTGGCCAGCGCGTTCTCCTGATTTCTCACCAATTGAAAATGTATTGTCAATGGCTTCTGAGCGACTGGCCCGCCACCACTCGCCCATTACTAAGATTGATGAACTGTGGCATAGTGTTGAAGCTGCATGGACTGATGTACCCGTACATGACATCCAATCTCTGTTCGACTCCATGGTTAGGCAGATAAATGCTGTTATTGCGGTCAGAGGTGGGTGCTTTGGGTAGGGTTTTCTCAGGATCTATATCTCCTAATTTTCGGAAAATGTAATCACATATCCTTCCCGTTATAATGTATTTGTCCAATAAATATCATTCTGTTATTTGTATTCCTTCATGGTGTAGCATTTTGGATGGCCAGTAGTGTAGTTCTCGGCTTTTTGAACAATTAAGTATTTTGAAATTAAAATAAATTTAGGATCATGGTAAATGTTAAAGTTGATAAAATGTAATTTCATTGCATGTGGATGATGCGCAATTATTTAGATATCTTTTTAGCTTATGCTAATTGACGGAGAAACCTTTTTACCCACTAATAATCTCCACGTGTTGTGAACGATGGGAAAGAACGCATCAAACATCACTCAGTGCATACTTGTAAACATCGCAGCAAAAAAACACTAAATGTTAAAAACCAGACTCCAATTAACTCTAGTACCTCAAGTGATAACCGCAAATGTGAATCAAACTGAATATATCCAGATGGACCTTATGTCGAAACTAACAACCCAGAAAAACTCCAGATTGCCTCTCTTCAACCTTCAACTGATACCGCGCGTGTGCACTTTATATAAACTCTTTTAGTATGTAAAATGTAACCGTACTGTAAAGACGTCCGTGTGAATGTGTGTATATATCTTAAATTTAATGTAAAAATGGAGCACTTTTAAGCAGACTCCATACGCGAAATAATTGTATGTATAGTCAAGAAACTGAATAATATTGTATTTAAATCAAAACGGATCTCTGCTCATTACATGTGAATTTGTGATTTATTACTAATAATATTTCTAATTCCAAAATAGTAATATGATGACGAATCAAAAGGATAAGTACAAACATCATACTGTGGATATAATCTTCGCTCGATGGTAAATTTCAGGTAAGCTGAATTAGCTTTTTACTATTAACAAAAGATGAACTAGTCGTTGGGGGCCACCGTAATACTTACCCATCATGGATATGCATAATGTAAAATATTAAAATAAAAATGTGTAAACTACTTATAAAGTGCATTGCAATTCAAATAAAATCGTGGCATGATGACGTCACAAACTTTAAAGTCTCGATTACTGAATTGCTTGAAAGAAACATCCTTATAACTCCAAAAATAATAATCCTATTAACTAGCAGTTTATTGCATCTGATTAAGCGTCAAATTTCCAATTAAAATATATCTTTGAAGTGAAATTTGGATGAAATACAGGGTCATTAAAAATCGAAGAGTGTGGAAAATAGAATTCCAAATATCTCGGCAACTAATTATCCGATCAACTTCATGCTTTATGCAAAATTTATGTTTTTTTATTGTCTTTTATATTCATTTCTTAAAATAAACAATTTCGAAAATTTTTATATACCTTTCATCAGAACGAATATTTCGGGAGTCCGAAAAAAAATGTTCCGGTTAATCGAGGTTATTGAAATGAAATAGGCTTCTTCCCATTATTACATACTAAGTACATACCAAATTGCAAGTCTCTATCTCAATTTTTTCGGGAGATAGAGCGTTTACAGACACACACACAGACACACAGACGGACGGCAAATTTTTTTTTCTAAAAATATGTTTTTTGGAATCTCCAGTGTCTGAAACGTGTAAATCCGTCAAAATTTTTTTTTCGATTTTCAAAACGATTACAAGACTTACCCTATATTACGCATGATGGGTAAGTAAAATGAAAATTAAAGTATCAAAACTGATCTAACAATTTATAAGAATAGAAAATTATTATGCTACCGAAGGTTCTAATACTAATTTTCTATATCCATTCTTTCTTCTGTAACACTACTTCAATAACTATAAGGAGTATACATAGAGTACGATAGAGGGGCTTCGTTCTAAAAAGTGATTATAAATAGGTCTCCAGAAGTCAAATTGATTAACACAGCACTAAAGTATAAGTGAAATTCCCCCCCCCCCCCCCTTATTTTTTAACGCTTAACGAACGAATGCCGCCATATTCACAACAACCAGTTTTTATTGTCCAAATGTGTTGTTTCCAATTATTTTTGGCACCATTTTTTCTGCACTTATACATGCCTGTAAAATAAGTCCAAATTCAAGAATTTGGATATCAGTATTGTTGCACAGAAAAATTGCCTTATCTATCCCAAAATTTCAGTAATTAAATAATGCAAAAAAAAAAGTTTGTCACAAAAACTGGTGCCAAAATAATAATTGGGTACAACGCATTTGGACAATAACAATTGGTTGTCGCGAATATTGTGGCATTCGTCCGTTAAAGGTTAACATAATGTCGAAAAATATTTCCTATCACATGATCAAAGCTACAAATATGGGGTTGTTCGGAAAGTTCTTTCTGTTTGGGAAAGTTCGTAATTCTATCATTTAGTTATCAGACATTAATTCCGATAGCTAATGTCTAATAATTGACGGGCAGAATTTTCCGGTACGAATTGTTTTTCCCAAACGGAAGTAACTTTTCGAACAACCCAATAATAGAAAATGTAAAATAAATAAATAAATATAATACCAAGAAAAGTACATATGGCAGCGAATACTAACAATAAAAATAAAACATTTAAAGTATACACTTTTCTCTGCCATTTGGATAAGTGACATTGTGAAAAGGAAATAAATTCCGTTTTGTGCCTAGGACACAAAGAGCGCTCCGCCCAAAGAACTATAATATCTAAAATTTCTGAATTATTGAAACACATAATTTTTGTCTCTTCATCTTCGAGTAATTAAGCTTCTTGTAAAATCCGGTTGAATGACTAACAAATGTTCGAAAAATCATTTTACTTTATATTCATTTGCTAGCGACCCTTTCTTTCGTAAGATTACTCAGTAAAGTTGCCCCAAGCGACTATTTATTTATTTATTTTCACTATTTTGCCTACAACTGTTTTCAAACAATGCTCTTCGTAGTAAATTTAAAGTAGAAATCTACTACGAAAATTCTTGTTTGAATTCGTGGTAGACAAACAATAAAAATAATCTACTGCAAAGCTTCCAACACGCAATTTTGCTTTATTTAACGAAGAAATTCTGCGATTAAATAAGGCAAAAATTTCTTTTCGAAAATAGTGGTATTTAAAAATCCAGTTGGATTGCAACTCTGCTATTGATTTATGAGGCATAAAGTACGATAAACCTTAGGGGCTCGGTCATAGAAAATGATTCTAAAAAAAGTTTCGCAAGTGAAAATGTTGGGAAACATTGCTCTAAAGGGGAAGCGTAAACCCCCCCCCCCTTTTTTTAATATAGAGTTGAACAATATTTACTATCACAGTATCAAACCCGCTATAGTAAAATAAAATGAAATAAATAATAAATAAATAAGATACCAGGAAAAGACCATATAGATAGCAAACACTTAACAATAAAAATAAAACTGTTAAAGGACAAACTTTTTTTCTGCCATCTGGATAAGTTAAATTGTGAAAAGGAAACAAATTCAGTTTTGGGTCTAGGACACAAAGAGCGCTCCGCCCAAGGAACTATGGTGTCTTAAATTTCTCAATCATTTACAGCAAATAATTCTCGGCTCTTCGAGCAATTAAGCTTCTTGCAGTTGCTTATACAGCTGAATGACTACGAAAAGTTCGATTGTGGCAGAAAGTTATTGTAGCTGAAATAATCCTGTCAGATTGGACATCCGGAGTTTACCGCGAAAGATAAAATTACTATTGAAAAAAATTGAGAAAGATCGGAGACTGGAGATAAAAAATCAAAGAATAAGTCAGAAAAAAAATAGGTCAGAAGTGATCATTAGAAACTTATTACGGATGAGCCTCTTGACATTCGCAAATTGAAGATTTTCAATGTTAAGTCAGACTACGGATCAACAATGGTACATTTTAAGAAGCCATTGGAGCAAGAATTGCTAATGAGGAAATTACTAAGAAAAATCTTCCTGTCACAAGATGATTGAATTGAAAATATAGCAGCGTTACTTCGGTAATATGTTCACTTTGGCATTCGTAAATTGAAGAGTTTCAATCTAAATTAAGTCTAAACTGTTCATTCTTAGGGTTAGATATCAGAAATTTTAAAAAGTTACTTTTCATCTAAAATGAGTTACAGACAACTTTACGCCCAGTCTATTTGTGAGTAGAGTGTCTTATATTAAACTGAGCCGTTGGGAAAAGTTAAGATGTAGTATTAACTACAAGATAAAAGAACAATTACAATGAAAAGGATAGATGTAAAGTTAAGAAAAGAGATGATAGCAAATTTGGAATAAAAAAGTAAAGCGAAGGAGATTAAGGATAGAGTCAAAATAAATGGAAGAAAGTGAAATGGTATAGCTGTAGTTATAACTAACTACTAGTAAGGAAGTTGATGTAGCAAACTTCTGTGAAAAATATTAAGAATATTATCCTAAGTAATATTATATATTATTTATAAAAATATTATTATTATTAAATATTAAATAAATATTAAATAAATATTAAATAAATATTAAATGTTATTATTATTATTATTTATAAAAATATTATCCTAAGAAAAATATTTTTATTTAAATATAGTGGTAGCTTGGAACTTTATTAAAAGTTGAACTTTAATTCATTGATGTAGGCATCACTGCGCCAGTGTATGGTTAAAATACTGATCAACATTGCCATAGTATAACGTAAAACGTTATTGATACCAGAATTTGAAATAAAAAAATACGAAAACAAAAATGTGTTTTACACCTTTACTTATTTGAGATAAGATTTTAACGATGTCTCGGCTTTAATTTCTTGACTTTTCTTAATTACAGATCAATTTCATGAAACTCGTGAATTGAAGATTCAGTGTAAGACTAGGGATTAACAATGGTGCATTTTAAGAGGCCATTGGAACAAGAATTGCTAATTAGGAAATTAATACGAAAAAAATCTTATTTTGTTAAAATAGTGACAGACTCGAAATTAAAGCAGTTTATTCAATAAAATTTTCACATTGCAGGGGATGATTTTTCTTATTTTTCTAAGTTATGTTTAAATTTCTTGACATTTGTAACTTGAAGATTTTTAAAATGTAAACAAATTAAAATATTCATCAATAATGGTACATCTTAAATACCTATTGGAACCAGAAAGAGAAATGAGAAATTTGTTTAAAAAATCGTTCATTGCTTATTGGAATGAAGAAAAATTATAATTGAAGCAGTTTCTTTATTTTTAGATTAATTTTTTTATATTCTAGCACCATGGTTTTGTTTTCATAATTGCAGATCAGTTTCTTGTTGTTCGAAAACTGAAGATTTTCAATTTTAAGTCAGACCGCATAGTTGCCAACCTCCCGATTTTTTGAATACCAGTAAAATATTACAAAAATTTTCGATTTATTAAATGGCAGAAATTGTACGATTGAGCAAAACAAATATTTTTTCATAAAAATACTGGTGTGGAAAAAATCGGGAGGTTGGCAACTATGCAACGGATTAACAATAGTATATTTTAAAAAGGCACAGAAGCAAGAATTGCTAATAATTGGAAAAAAAAAATCTATCATAATTCGAACTGAATGAAAGCAGCAGGGTAGAACTGAAATGAAAGCAGCTTACATAGATAAAAATAAAAATGTTCACATCACTGATTATGATTTTGTTTACTTTTCCTAATTGCAGATGAATTTCTGGACATTCGTAAATTGAAGACATTCAGTGTTGTCAGACTACGGATCAACAATAGTATATTTTAAAAGCCCCTGAGAAAGAATAGTTAATTAGGAATTTAATAACAAAATCCTCCTGTCGTAAAATGACATTAGAGAAATCAAACTTTTTCACATTAAATCCACGAATTTTCATAGCGCTGAAAACCTTCTCGAGTTTTTTTGTGAAATTCTAAGATTTACAGAGTAAACTGAAATACAGATCAACAGTTTTACACTTAAAAAATCTAATGCTGCAAAAATATAACACTCCAAAAATCTACCACTAGCGACTATTTTTTTTTTTTTAATTCTTTCAAAAAAAAAAAAAAAATCTTTACACTTCAACGACTGCAAGATAAATCTACCACAAATATATATTTTTTTAGAATGAGTTGTACGAAAAGAATATAAAACAGTTTCCAGTGGCAGTTCTGCTATTGGCGCAAGAATTTGAAAAGCTTTTTTTTTTTTTTTTTTTTTTTTTTTTTTTTTTAATGAAAAATGGAAGCAGAAAAAAAATTGCCTTTTTGGCAGAATTTATTTACACAAAAAGAAAATACTTTTTAATTTTTAAATTACCTTTATTTTAAATATTCTTCAAAACCCTTCTTTTATGGGTACCTATGTTATATAAAAGGTATTTAACACTATCCTCCAAATTTTATGACTAATGGCTGTGCGTTATTATATCTGTCATTCCAATTCTTAATATGTCGATTCAATGATATTGCAAAAAGATGGAATAAAAAGAAAGAAAGTTGTTCTTAGTTTTACATCTCACGGCTAAAATGTAGAAATGTTTTTGCGTGATGCAATTTCTATTAACCCTTTGCGGTAACATGGCGAATGTAGCTGGTCATCAGATTTTTGTGCTAAATGGTAAAATGAAAAGCTACACTCCTCATTTGGCTAAAGTTACTTAAAATGATTCTTATACCACAAAAATTATACAATCCTCAATTTAAAAAAAAAAAATCTTGCATTTATATGCAAATACGTGGGTTATCATATATTCTAATACGAGCAAATCTTGTGTGTGGTTATATATATATATATATTATATATATATATATAAAGTTTTATATATATATATATATATATATATGCGAAAAATTTTATCTTAAAAACGGCTCTAACGATTTTGACGAAATTTTGTATCCTACCGTTTTAGGGCACCAGAAAACCATTGGGCTAGGTCACATGTTCGAGAAAATTCGATTAGTGGGTCATTTTGGGTCATGGTCAAGCTAATTGTACCTAAAAAACGATTCAAATGATTTTGACGAAATTTTGTATCCGACCATTTTCGTGCACGAGAAGACTATTGGGCTGGGTCACATGTTCGAGAACTTTCGATTAGTGGGTCATTTTTGGGTCAACGCGGGTCAAATTAATTTTATCTAAAAAACGGCTCTAACGATTTTGATTAAATTTTGTGTCCTACGAGTTTCGAGCACGATAAAATCATTGGGATAGGTCACATGTCCGAGAAAATTCGATTAGTGGGTCATTTCTGGGTCATTGTGGGTCAAGATCTAAAAAGCGGCTCAGTTTACACTAAATTTTGCATCCAATGGTTTTCGGGCACGAGAAGACTGTTGGGCTAGGTCACATGTTCGAGAAAATTCAATTAGTGGGTCATTTGGGGTCATTTTGGGTCATGGTCAAGCTAATTGTATCTAAAAAACGGTTCAAGCGATTTTGACGAAATTTTGTATCCGTCTATTTTCAGGCACGAGAAGACTATTGGGCTGGGTCACATGTTCGAGAACTTTCGATTAGTGGGTCATTTTTGGGTCAAAGCGGGTCAAATTAATTTTATCTAAAAAACGGCTATAACGATTTTGATTAAATTTTGTATCCTACGAGTTTCGTGCACGCGAAAATCATTGAGATAGGTCACATGTTCGAGAAAATTCGATTAGTGGGTCATTTCTGGGTCATTGTGGGTCAAGATCTAAAAAGCGGCTCAATTTACACTAAATTTTGCATGCAATGGTTTTCGAGCACGAGAAGACTATTGAATGCCTAAGGGGGGCCACTCGGCCCAGCAAAGCCAGGCCGTAGAGCGTTAGCACCTCCCCGGGATGTTCCCCGGCACGCGGGGATTCGTTTTGGGTGATTCCAGCCACCGGCGGAAGGGAAGGCACGACGCCGAGACCGCCAGCGCACGCGCAAACGGCCCAAACAACAACAAAAAAGAAAAAAAAGAAAATACAAACTAGGCCAAAGGCCGGCACTGCCAGGACAAGCCTAAGCGCGACAAGGGGCAGGCAAGAAAGCTAAAAACAAAAAAAAAGAAAAAGAAACTGAAAAAAGCCTGAACCGCTGGAGCCTGCACTCCCTCGCGACAGACAGCGGCAGGTGCAGTGATGAAGAACTTGTAGGTGAACAGTCCTTAACGCTCCTGCGTCATGACACACAGTTCGCGGCCAAGGCGGTCCTTGGATAATAATGATGCGCCGGAATCTGAGAAGCTCAGTTCCCACGCGACAGATGGCGCCACAAGTTGTTGCGTTGGAGAGATGAGGCCGCTTCTAAAGACTGCGGAGGGAGCACAGCAAGGTGCTCAAACACTGACAAGGTACAGCCAAAAAAAGGAAAAGTCAGGAGAAGGAGGGTAGGAAGATCAATTACAGTACTGATTGGTGGTGAAGAATTTAATATGTTTAGTTAAAAATTGATAAAAGCTAGAGTTGGTTACTTAATTTGTTAAGTTCGATAAATCCATTAAGAAATTAAAAATATTTTTTAATTTTTTTAGTAAGATTGGTCTTGTTAGAATATTGGTTAGCCAAGAGGGTGGGGGAATTTCGGGAGATCTGAGATGCCAGGCAACGGTCAGTGGGCAGTCAAAATAGTAATGAGAAGGCAAGCCCTGCTGGCCACATGGACACACATTGGAGGCTGCACGTTTATAATATTTGAGGTAAGTAGGGAATGGACCATGTCCTGTGAGGAACGCTGAGGTGTGGGGGGCGAGGTTAAACAGGTTTAGGGAGACAAAAGGGAGCAATTTGTGGGTATGTCGACCTTTATCCGAGTAATCCCAGTGGTCCTGCCACTGAGGAATGATTTTAGACTTTAAAAACCCTCTAATGTAGGATGGGGGAACAGGGAGGGAAAGATCAATATTTGTGTTTCTCGTAGCTTCTTTTGCCAATTTATCAGCTAATTCATTGCCAGCAATGCCAATGTGTGCTTTCACATGGCCCAGGGCTACTCGCCGTGCAAGGTCTTTTAAAAATAGTTTTATTTGGAGTACAATGGGATGTTTTGTGCGGTGAGAAAAGATTGCTTGTAGGCTGGAGAGGCTGTCTGAATATAGCCTGTAAAATTGTACTGTTGGGGTTAGAGACAATCCATTCCAATGCCCGCAGAATCGCGAACAGCTCAGCCTGGAAGACAGTGTTGTTATCACCGATTCTGCAGGCCCACTTATGGGTCACGACCTCGCCTTTCATGGCACAGAATGCTGCTGCCACGCCAGTCTCCGTGCGTGACCCGTCAGTGAAAATGGTCGGACAGCGGGGAGAGTAGCTGTGTTCAAAACCGTGCCTGGTTGTGTTTATCTGTAAGTGAGATGTCTCTTCTGCGGGATGTGTTCTCCAACTGGGAACCTTCCTCTGTAGTTGTATTTGTGGAAAAAGTGCTGCACACGTTGGTTCATGTTCTAGGTGTGTGATCCTGTTTTTCTGGTATTCATATTGGAGTGTTATTGTTATGGGAGGAATACCTGTTATTACTGTGAGTGCGTCCGTTGAGATTGTCCTGTATCCTCGAGCAATTTGCAGCAAAAAGAGCCGTTGCATCGAGGTCAATTTGTCCTTCACGGCTTGCGTGAGGTTACCTCCCCAGACGCCCACACAGTAGAAAATTATCCGCTCCACTATTGTGTGGTACCAGATTTTTAACATTGTTGGCTTTATTCCCCAGGATTTTGACGTTAGTTTACGTGCGTTTAAGTGTAATTTTCCTACTTTAATCCTGAGGGTGTTGATATGTTCCGTCCAGCTTTGGTGTTCATCTATGGTGAGGCCAAGAAGTTTGAGGTGTGAGACATGCTCGACACTAACCCCGTTCACTCTTATGATTGGTTTACGTTCAAGTTTGCGTGGTTTGGAAAATGTGACTGCTTGTGATTTTTGGCTTGATAGCTGGAGGTTGAGGTTTGTTAGCAGTTGGCAGAATACGGGGAGGGCTTGAGCCGCCATTGCCTCCAAGTCCATGCGCCGCCTGCCCGAGAAAATAAAGCTGAAGTCATCAGCGAATGCAAAGAGAATGAAGCCTCTAGATTCTAGCTCTTTTAGAATTATGTTAGCTATGAGTAACCAAAGTATTGGGCCAAGGCAGGAGCCTTGGGGCAGCCCTTTTCGAGCTGATGTACCGAAGTGCCTGAACCCCAATTGATCATTATGCTACGAAGGCTTAAGTAGGATGCGATGGTTCCAGCTATATTAGCCGGGCAGCGAATTTCAATTAGTTGCTGGATAATGTCCCTCCATTCTACATTATCGAAAGCACCTTTAATATCTAGTGAAACAAGTGAGGTGTAGTCTCCTTTGCTGATGGTTTCATTGCAAGTGGTAAGAATGTCATAAAGGGCCTTGTCACATGACCGACCCTCTCTGAACCCATATTGCCTATGATGCAAGATGCCATTCGTCTCCATGAAGTGCACCAGTCGTGTGACTAGTAGTTTTTCTAGCAGCTTCCCCAGAGTTGGTAGGAGACAAATAGGTCCATAGGAAGTGGGTTCTGAGGCATTCTTTCCTTTTTTCAGGAAGTACACGGCCTCACCTTGCTTCAGTGTTTGAGGGAAGTAATTGTGATTGAGACACAGATTGGCCCATCTGGTGAACAACTTTGGGATGATTTTGAAAGTTAATTTTAAAATTTTGAAGTCCACGCAGTCTGGGCCAGGGGCTTTTTTATCATTAAATGTATGTAGAGCAGATGCTACTTCAGCTTTAGAAAAGGGTTTATCATTAGGTGTCGAAAAATTGAGGTCTGAATTGTCCCTGTTGGGATACGAGGATGGTCCGAAAAGTGCTGCAGTTAGGTGCTCCATATTCGCTTGCCTGGATGAAATGGAGGGTGGAAGCTCAAGTTTAATTTCGTCTGGTGTGAAGAAATTTCCTGTAAAAAATTTTTGTGCCGTGCCAAAAGGTTCTGATTGATTGCTGCAGAAATTCCGCCAGGCTTTGACTCTGGCATCCTGAACACTTTTCTTGAATTTTGATGAGAGTATTTTGTACTGAGCGCCAAGGTTTTCAAAATAAGGTGTGTTTCCGTGTGTTTCTCGTAGATGTTTAATCTTTCTCCTTAGCGCTGTGAGTTTGTTTCGTTGTGTCTTAAGTTCGGTGGTCCAGAACGAGAAGACTGGAGTCCTCCGAGTATTTTTTAGTCTAAAGGATGCTCGTGCCGCCTCTTGCATGGAAGCAATAAGTTTTTTTGTGAAGGAGTTAATGTCGGTGATGTTTGTTGCATCCCTTAGGTGTTGTGCAAGGAGTGGTCTGTGTGTTTTAATGATTTGTGTAAACTTTTTAAAATTTCCTCGGGTTGTGTTGAAACGTCGTTTAGTTGTAGTCAGTGGTGTAATGTCAAAGCCGAAACGTATGTATTTATGGTCCGAGGCATTGTGGATGTCCATTACTCGCCAGTCCCTGATTTTTTGTGCCGCCTTCGGATTCGCCAGCGTATGATCTGGGAATCCTTTGTGTGTTATAATACCTGTGTTGTTCATTCTGACAAATGTGTGTGTTCTGTTATCAATGTTAACAATGGTTAAATTATGGACTGCGAGTTGCTCGATGAGACTGTCTCCGCGGATGGTTTCCTGTGGGCAACCCCAAACAGTGGAGTTTGCGTTGAAGTCACCTCCACAAATGAAGTACTGCTTATGAGTTATTAAGTGTTGCCACTCCATAAGGGTTTCATCAAAATTGAAACGCGGTGCTGCGTAGGTAGAGCCTATAATTAGTTTTCCTTCCTTCGCCATTATAGTGATGAAAACACAGTTGTCTCCTGTGAATAGGTGTGAGTATGCCAGATCCGTATTCTGGACGACCAGATGAGCGCTGTTATCTTTGGACGCGAACTTCGCCCAATTTTTCGGAAAAATTGACAGCAGCGCTCCATCATTGCCACAGTAGGCATCCTGCAGCAATGCAATGTCAATATTTTCTGATATCATGTAATTTTTTAGGCTGACATTAGCTGCCTTGCAGTGATTTAAATTAACCTGAATGATTTTGATGTGGCCAAATGGTGGGGGGTCCGAAGGTGCTAGAAGAGACATATTGGTTTTCTGAAAAGGTACTTAAATAAAAGGTACTTAAATAAAGGGTTCTTGGTTAAGTTAGTAACAAAAATTATGTTAGATTCAATAGAAGGGCCTACCTTGCCAGTCATGGTGATGCCCGTTGTGGCCTCCTTGATAGAGTGGGTGGTATTCATTTCTATATGAGCGATTACCATACCATTCATCGTGATGATAGGGGCTATTTGCTGGTGTTGCCTCTTGTATGGTTGGGTGCTGTGTGTTGAATTGTTGATGTCTGTTTGGTTCTTCTGGTGTTAGGTGAACTTGCGAACTGTTACCAATTTGGAAAAGCAGGTTAAGTCTTTCCCGTTCTGAACTATATTTTGAGCGGTAGGCACTGCAACCAGAATCTGATGCTTTGTGGCTTGTTGGAAAATGTGTGTTGTGTTGTGTGTTATGTTTGGTGCAGTTGATGCATCGTGGAGCTGCTGCACATGATTCTTCACGGTGTGCTTCGCCACAGCATGCACACACAGACGTGGCCGCCTTGCAGTTCCGTTCGTGGTGGGTAAGGCCTTGACAGCGGCGACAGCGCAGGATGGTAGTATGTGGTCGGAGGCGACAGGTCTTTAGGCCGATGACGATGCCTCCATCATTTATGAGCTCTATGCCAAGTGACTTAGGCAGCAGAAGAATTAAATCTTTTGTCACCTCGTTGTGTCTATTAGGTAACTCCTTGAGGACGATGATGTCTTCTTCAGTTATATGGTATGTTTTGCCAAGAATATTAGTGAGGGCCTCCTTCGTCAGCGCCTCTGGGACACCCAGGAGAATCATTTTATGCTTTGGAACTGCCTTCTGCAGAAAATTAAGTTTTTTGTTGAGAACTTGATTGTACTGCAGCTCTGCTTGTAGGCGCTTTAGGTCCTCTTCTGTTTTGCAGGTAACTTCGACGTGATTTCTCCTGGGGGCCACCTTATCCACGTGTATTGGCGTTGCAATTGCCTCTTTAGATAGCATTATTTCGATTTCTTTTCCCGGTGTTATTGATGTACCTTTAATGATGAGGGTTTTGCGGTTAGAGCTTTCCAGAACAAACTTTTTGGCTGGTTGTGCGGCTGTTTGACTGTATGTTTGTGGGACTTGAGGTGTTGCTGTTTCTGTTGGTGAAATGGTGGTGCTTTCTATTGCCGCTGCTTGGTCTGCTTGATTTTGTTTTAGTGTTGATCTGACTGCTTCTATAAGTGTGACGGTGTCTGGGATCCTTTCAATTATCTTCTCATTCGTTTGGCGTGCGTGATCTAGGCTTTCTTGGAGGTGCTGGCAGCTTGTCTGGAGGCTTGCTTCATTTATTTCTAGTTGGCGTATCCTGGACTGCAGTGCCTCTTCTGTATTTTGAAGGAACTCAAATACATATCTCAGATTTTTTAGTGTTTTTTCTGTGGGGAGTTTTTTTGTAGCAATGCTGTTTTCAGCTCTTGTTACGTAGCTCTTTCCCATCGTAATAAGTTCTGCCATCGTATATGTTTCTGCATCAGTGTTTTCATGTATTGTGGATGCTGCTGAGCTGTGGCTGACGCTTCTAGACAGCTTTGCTCTGGTATTTCTAGTTGATGACCTGCTCTTTCGAGCTGCTGACTGAGAGCTAGAGTTTTTGTCAGAAGGAAATCTTCCGTTGCCTGGCGACATGTTAGCAAGGGAAGGAACAGGATGAGAAGCTTCTACTACGAAACGAAAAAGAAAATTATACTAAGTCAAAAACTAGGTCATTGGGCACTCACGCCACTTGACTGAATAAACCCATGAATGGCTCTACAGGTCTCGCAGCATGTTTCAAAATGGAAAAGTGTAGGAACAAAAGCTTGCCGTTTGTCAAAAACTCGTGACTGCGCTGAAAATTAGACTGGAATTATTAGGTTCGACTTTAGGGTAAAGAATAATGATTGACCAGTATCAAAAAGCTTAGACTTAAGGAATTGTTGGGTGAGAAAGGGAAGAGAAAATGTTAAACTTAGAAAACTTATTAATAGTACATGTTTAAATATGGGAAGAGCAGAACATGTTGCGATAGATGAGGAGGATTGTTGTTGATGATGAATGCTATTGGAGGGAGAGACGGGAGACTCAGGCGCCAGCCAAGGCCAGCCGCAGCGCGCCACCCCGACCGACGAGTGGTAAAGGGGAAATGCTGTGCAAAAAGCAAGAGAGAAAAGTCTTGTGGCATTTTGCGAACACAGGGGAGTCTGAGAAAGTCAAAGAACGTACTTTGATGCAAGAGTAAATTAAAAAGTAAATAAAAACATTATTATTCTACTCAGGAGTGTAAGAAAAATGAAGAAAAGTAAATAAAAATAAAACGAAAAAAAAAAGACTTTAATACAACAAAGGAAAAAAAAAACACACTAAAACTTATAATTATGCGGGCAAAAAAAAAAAAAAAAGAAAAAAAAACTGTAAATGGGAAATAATTGTAAAAATAAGTTTGGTTACAGTTAGATGTTAGAATTGGTTATATGGTCCGAAAATGTTAAAGTCCGCAGATAGGTATTCTAATTTGAAGGAGATAGTGAAAGAGGGAAATGGAATCTGATGAAAAACGCCCCCCCCCCCCAAAATAAAAAGAGAATTGCAGGATTGTGTAAAAAATGATAAAATTTATTAGAAGCGCTAGAGAACATAAATTCACTTAAGTTTATATGAGAGGACAAAAAAACGGTATATAACAGTATGAAAAAGGAATAAATTGCGAGACCTAGCCATATTTTCGTGAGAAAAAAGAGTGTAAACAAATGATGAAAAATGCATATATTTAGGAAAACTAGACAAAGAAACTTAATAAAAAGTGGGGGGTATGAAGAGCAAAATGTGTTAATTTACGAAAAGAATTTTTATAGTTATTGAATGTGAGGAAGATTAGTTATGTATAAAAAAGTGTGTTTTGCGACAAACACACACTCACAAAAGGAAAAAAAAAGAAAAGAAGAAAAAATGAAACCACTAAAACTAAAATTGCTGCAGGTGTGTTGAATTTTGGGTGGGGGGGGGGGCTAAAAACTTGGGGGTTACAAAAGCTAATATGATGAAATATGTATGAATTATTTACAAATTAGAAGCAACTAGTGAAGAGAAATGGGGTTCAGCCTTACCCCAGCACCTTGGTCCGGCGCCGGCAAATGATCCCAGTGGTCCGGTGGAAGGCAATACGCCGTACTCGGGAGAAGAAAAAAGAAAGTAAGAAAGAAATATTTATTGGAGTGTGAATAATATGTGTTGGGAAGTAAATTGACAAATTTTGATGAGTTTTACTGAGTATTTTTTGTAAGGTGAAAAAAACAACAAACTTAACACTAAGTGCAACTAAAAAGCCCCAAAAAATGCTGAAAATAGACTGTTATATAATGTGAGAATTTGCACGTAGAGATAGATGGGAAATTATTGAAAAAATAACAGTTTGGTAATAGTTAGGTGTTTGAATTGGTTACATGGTCCAAAAATGTGAAAGTCCGCAGCTAGGTATTCTAATTTGAAGAAGAAAGTGAACTAGCGACCTGGACTGATGAAAAACGGGCCCAAAAAAAACTAAGAAAATTTCAGGATTGTGTGAAAAAAGAAAAAAAATATTAAACGCACTAGAAAACATAGATGCTCTTAAGTTTATATAAGAGGGCAATAAAACAGTATATTACAGCATGAAAAAAAAAAAAAAAAAAAAAAAAAATAGCGATATTGACGTGAGAATAAAGAAAATAAACAAATGGTGAAAAAAACATATTTTTAGGAAAGCTTGACAAAGAAAATAGTAGAAAGTAGGGGGGAGGGGGGGGGGGGGGTAGAGAGAAACAATCTTTAATTAAGAGAACAGTTTTTGTAAATATTGTATGCGTAGAAGTACAGTTATGTGGAAATGAGTGTCAAACACAAAAAAACGCTAAAAAAATTAAAAAGTGGCGGGTGTGATGCTATGTGGTGGGGAGGAGAGTAATATGTTTGGAGGCTTCGAAAATCAATTTTAGTGAAAATGTATGAATATATTAAAAGTTAGAAGCGTTTAAGAGTGATAAGTTGGAAAACCGCCTTGCACCGGCACCTTATGAGTCCGACGGTGGCAGCGGCAAATGGCAAATGAAAAAAAAAAAAAAAAAAAAAAAAATCCTGTAAGAATTTAAGCAGCACAAAGTAAATGGCCAACAACAAGAACATCCCACCCCCCCACCCCCCCAAAAAAAAAATAAATAAATAAATAAATAAAATGTGAATATATGAAAAAAAAGTTGACATCTGTGAATGTTGGCCAATAAATACCAACATCACTGAACATCACCTTTTGACATTAAGTGAAAGAAAATTTCTGCCATTGCTGAAAATTAACAATTGATATTGAGCGAAATAATTACTAACAATCCTGAAAAACAACCTGAGTTTAAAAAACAAAAATATACAAAAAAAGCGCTAAAATATAGTATAATGTACTGGAGAAAGTTTATAATGTTAATAGAAAATAGTAAGTAGAAAGAGTGTAAAAGAAATGCGAGTCATGTCGATGATCTCAAAAAAGGATTTAAAGTAATGCGAGTAACCTACGAGAGATGGCGCCAAACGTTTAAAAAGTGTCTAGCTGATTTTAGGATATGGGCTAGAATAGCCATAGGGAAAGAACAGGGCTTGGGGAAGGCGATAGATGGCGCTTCATGTCCAGTTGATGATCGTGGAGAGAGGTGGGGCTAAGGAAAGTTAGAAATTAAGAATTACGAGAGATAGAAGTATAATTAAATTGAAAATGAAAAAAAAAATTGTTAGCTGTTCGAAAAAACGTTTGCAAATGTATACTGGATGGCATAGTGATAAAGTGAGAATCTCTTAAAAAAAAGGGCGTCTTTTCATGGCCATACATTTATAATATAATGAATAAAATTATGTATAAGTATTAAAAAAAAACAAGTTTTTTTTTTTTTTTTTTTTTTTTTTTTTAATTAAAAGTATTAATAATACATTAGATATTAGATGTTTTTTAAAGACATGTTATAAAAAGCTATTAACAAAAGCTGGTGTGAGTAGATTTCTCTGTTACTGGAGTAAAAGATGTGTGACAAAGATAAAACTATCATTAAATTATCTAGTAATATTAAAAAACAAACGACATATTTATTTATTTTAAATATTAATTTTACGTACTTTGAAAAGATTTATTTAAAATAACACTTTTATTACTGAGTAAGTTGGAAATTTTGTAAGAAAAAAAAATTAAAATAGGTAAGAAATTTAAAACTTAGGAATTTAAAGGAAATAAGACATATTAGAGCTTGCTGTGTTAATAAAAATGTATCCCCCCCCCCCCCCCTTGCACAAAACTAAAAAGAAAGTTTTAACAACCCCAATAATTTGAAATTTACTTTATAACTATAGCTATAATACACGTACGACATTCAGCGACTAACAAAATATCAGCCGATAACTCCGCACTACCCGGGATGTTAAAGAAAATGTTAAATTAAAAATAAAACAGTAAAGAAAAAAAAAACATAAAAAGAACAAGGTTTAAAAAAAGAAAATAAAAGCAATTAAAAAAAACCCGTTATTGCGTTGAAAACTGCTAAGTATTACAATTAAAATTATTGAAGTTGGAAAAAAGTTTGGATCATAGGATGAATAAGTTTTCTGATGTAAAGTACTAGAGAAAAAAAAGAGCTGAAAAAGTTAAAGTATGTAACCATTTCTTTCCTTAACCTACCCTCCCTATTCCCTTTACTTTTAAATGGTACAGTTGAAAGATATTCTATCTCATTTAAATAAATGTTAAAAAGCATATAAAGGCGCAGGAAAAAAACGTCAAATTTAAGCACAACCTACATGATAAAAACTAAAAATTGAAAAAAAAAAAAAAAAAAACAGAAAAATTCAAAGAATTCTAACTCCTCTCGTTACAAAATAGCAGAAAGAAAGTTAATTAGGGGGGGCCGAGCGACTGAAGAGGCCACACCCCGGCCAGCAAACAGCTGTCACCCTTGCTCCCCAAAAGCAAATGAGAGCGAGGTCCCATAACCAAGCCACACTGTAACAATGCCCGTGATGCCAAACAGACAGCCCCCCAGAAATGAACCCCGTGTCCTCCAAGAATATATATCCTAATACATACTCTCAGAGGCCAAAATTTAGAGCAAGACATGCTGAACTATGTGGCTTGGTTAGCAACAGAAGTCTAATAAAAAGCTTAATAACAATTAAAATTTTTAAGTTATCGCAACAAGGCTTTTCCTATGAGCTTGCTAATATTAAGAGGTAACTTTTTATTACATTGTTTAAGCAAATTACAATTAAAACACAATAAGACAAAAAAAATTAAGATGGAAGCAGTCACTGGTTGACAAACAGCAGGCTAGGCTAGAGCAAATTAAGTAATATGTACATAAAACAATTAATAATTAACGTAGAAACATGCTGTTTACCTATTTTTGTAGCTGAGACATTCATGTATCCATTTCCATCAAGGGCGCCCGGCCCGCTGACCTATGGAGGGGCTTTAGCCAGACATTTGTAGGAGCACAACACAATCACGAGAAGACTATTGGGCTGGGTCACATGTTCGAGAACTTTCGATTAGTGGGTCATTTTTGGGTCAACGCGGGTCAAATTAATTTTATCTAAAAAACGGCTCTAAAGATTTTGATTAAATTTTGTATCCTACGAGTTTCGAGCACGATAAAATCATTGGGCTAGGTCACATGTCCGAGAAAATTCGATTAGTGGGTCCTTTCTGGGTCATTGTGGGTCAAGATCTAAAAAGCGGCTCAATTTACACTAATTTTTGCATCCTATGGTTTACGGGCACGAGAAGACTGTTGGGCTAAGTCACATGTTCGAGAAAATTCAATTAGTGGGTCATTTTGGGTCATGGTCAAGCTAATTGTATCTAAAAAACGGTTCAAACGATTTTGACGAAATTTTGTATCCGACTATTTTCGGACACGAGAAGACTATTGGGCTTGGTCACATGTTCGAGAACTTTCGATTAGGGAGTCATTTTTGGGTAAAAGCGGGTCAAATAAATTTTATCTAAAAACGGCTCTAACGATTTTGATTAAATTTTGTATTCTACGAGTTTCGGGCACGCGAAAATCATTGGGCTAGGTCACATGTTCGAGAAAATTCGATTAGTGGGTCATTTCTGGGTCATTGTGGGTCAAGATCTAAAAAGCGGCTCAATTTACACTAATTTTTGCATCCTATGGTTTTCGGGCACGAGAAGACTGTTGGGCTAAGTCACATGTTCGAGAAAATTCAATTAGTGGGCCATTTTGGTCATGGGTCATGATATTTGAACTCAAATTTGATTTTGACCGAGCATAGCTCGGTCTTCCCTGCTCGTTAAACTAATCTGCGGGACTTAAAAAACTTTTGATTACGGGATTGGGACACCGTACGTCCCAGCGACTATTTTGTTATTCTACTCGTACCACTTTTGTAAAATAATCTCTGCCATATACTCATATTAAGATATTTTCAAGAACTATCTACCACAAAGAAATTTTTCTGTACGTTCTGGTGCAATCTATATTAATAAAATAAAGGTTCGCTCTGTGTGTTTGTTTGTTTGTTTGTCTGTCTGCGATGGCTAGGAAAATCTAGCGTATCTAGAAGCCTGAAAATTTATGTTTAGGTAGTCCAAGGCCTGAACTGATGCACCTGAGACTCATAATTTTAATATTTTGATAATTACCCAAGCTATTAATCAGAATCTCATTAAACATCGCATGTAAAATGCCATCTTTTTTATCAAAATGGCTAAAGAAAAGAACTTCTATTCTCTATTTGCAAGCGGAAATGAATGAATTCGAAACTTATTTACTAATTAGCGAATTTTAAGAAAATTCTGAGCATATGTAAAAAGAAAATTCCACATCCGACAATGCAATTTATATGGCCGGTAATTTTTCTTAATTTTTGCAAAAATCTGCCGGCGCCAGTCAAAAAGATCCTAAAAAGTTTCGGACAGGGATCAATAGGGGTATCGTTAGGGATCCCGAGTCTTTCTATTACAATTCGATCTGTATAAAATAATAACATTATTCCTCTGAATTTGTTTTTTAAATGTTTATTCGTGAGAAAATACGAGTATTAAATTTATTTCATGCTGGCAAAGTTGATATAATTGTTGGGGATTTGATGTTCCTAGTAATCGTGAGCGTAAAAAAGAAATATTTAAAATATTATAAAGGACAGAAGACTTTGCGAAATTAAAAATAATTATGCCTATTAAATGCGAAAGTAGTGGTAATTTTCATACATTTTATTATCTGTACTCGATTATTCGATGATATATACAATATGTTGTATGCATTGCATATATTGTATATATACATTTACAAGCATTTATTGTATGATATACATTTTATTAGTCCTGTATTGCAGTATACTCTGGGCTGCACTAATTGCTTTGTCAGGGCCCCGCGTGACGTGGCGCCGGCCCTGCTAGGCAGAGAGTATATGTCTTGGTATACGCTATAGCTGTACTTGAGAAACAGAGGGTATATGGAGCTTCTTTAAAAAAATCCAGAAGGTTAATGGCGTATGCCACTGTACAATAGACCTCTACAGTAAAGCGTTAAACGGAAAAATAAGCAGTAATACGATATCACGCATGCGCGGTAGCGTATTACTGCTTATTTTACTGTTTATTACTGTCAATTTTACGGTATAATACTGGCACCCTGCGCGGTAGCGTATTACAGTTTATTTTACTGTTTATTACTGTTAATTTTAAGGTATAATACTGGTAGTTGGGGTGCCAGTATTATACTGTAAAATCAACACTTTTTTTTTTTTTTTTTTTTTTTTGCAGTGTGTGATTGACTTTATATCGGATCAAAGGGGCTCAAAAGTTTCAAAATTTGTGATTTATTTTTAAGCTATTTATGGATTTTCGAAACTGTTTACTTTTTTAATATTTGACTTTTAGTTTATAGATGTCGGATTTATTCGTCCCAGATTTTTAAAAGTCTAGCGCAAACTTTGATCAGTGATCAGAGCAATAAAAGCTACATAAAATGGCTGCTCACAGATTTAAAATTGTTTTTAAAAACTCATAAAACTCCAGAAGTTATTAGTGTTTTAAGACTATCCTCTTCAAAATTCTTTCAAGACTGATTCATCAACGTCTTGCCAGCGTTTATAAAAAAGAAACGGGTGATAATTGGGCTAAAATGAATTCCTTTGCTGCATTAATCAGTAAGTTCAGCTGTAACATATTTCAAAAAGTCTTAAATCTCCGATGAAGGCGGCATTTTTGTAGATTTAGCTAATTTATTATTATTATTATTATTATATTCTTTTTCTTTGCGTTCTAATAAGGAACCTTTTCATAGTTTTTTAGGATGAAAATTTAGTTACGGTCATCAACCTTAAGCTTTAAGTACGTTCTCAATTTATTTTCTCTTGCTTAACAATGGGAATCTTTCTGATACATTTACTAACTCATTTTCAATTTTCAACCTTAATTTTTTAAAATCTTCTTCAGGAATTTTATAATGTTATTTTTAAAATTTTTTTTCTTCAAATAAGCATGTATGTAATAAAACCTGTCGTGCTTCTATGTGATACTTATTTGATTTCATTTATTAAACAAAATTTCTTGTTCAAAAATATGATTATTTGAGTTTGGAAATAGTTTGGAAGCTATGTTTAGGAGACAGGGTAAAAGAAAATCGAACAACGTTTTTATTTTATTATAAATGTAAAACATATTTGATTATTGTCGATTGTGATCTCATTGTTTAAAACATTTTTTGGGGTAAATAAATAAAAATAAAAAGCTGATTCCATGGAATAATATTTTATTAGAATTCACGTAAGAATATTTGCAAGTTTCATGCATTTTGGGCATAGCTGTCAACTTTTGTGCTTTTTTGTCACCAGTAAAACAAAATAGTAAATTCCGCCTTATTTAATCGCCAAAATCTTTAATTAAAAAAGGCAAAATTTTTTATTAAATTGTAGTGTTAACAAAAAAGCGTAAAAGTTGCCAGTTTTGATTTAAGAGTGAAAATAATTTCCTGAATGGAAACATGCATAAAACTGAATATAATTATCGTAGAACCGGGATTCGACCATCTATTCAATGTTTATTTTCATATGAAACTATGACATAGACAAACGATACCCGACTAGTTATAAATAACAAGAGAGATTTTCTCTCCCATGAAAATATATAAAACAACGGTGAAGATCTTAAAAAACTTTTATGCACATCTCCATTAATTTTATAAATATGGATTCATTGTAACATCTCGGGCCGAAAATAGAAGATCGCCGGGCCACATGGGCCTGCGGGCCGCAGATTGAGTACGGCTAGATTATCATATTGGTTGTATTTTTTAATTTAATTTACCATTAAAACTAATTTTGAAATTAATTATAGAATTTATTTTTTTAAATTTTAACAAATATTTTGTCGAATATGGGTTTATTTAATGAAGAACACGGTATTTCGAAAAAAAAAAAAAAAAAAAATCAGATTATTATTCAAGATGGAGACAGTAATACAAAATATAAATTTTGTTCAGAGTTAATTGAAAAACTGATAAATTTTATCTGGTTTTTATTATTTTTAATGGGTTTATTTAATGAAGAACACGGTATTCCGAAAAATCAGATTATTATTTAAGATGAAGACGGTAATAAAGAGAAAATATAAATTTTGTTCAGAGTTAATTGAAAAACTGATAAATTTTGTCTGGTTTTTGATTATTTTTAATTGGTTTTATATAATGAAGAACATGGTATTTCAAAAACAAAAAAAAAAAGAAAAAAAATCAGATTATTATTTAAGATGAAGACAGATAAAATATAAATTATATATAAATTATATATAATTATATAAAGATAAAATATAAATTTTGTTCAGAGTTAATTGAAAAACTGATAAATTTAACTGGTTTTTGATTACTTTTAATATTAAAATTAAAATTTTAGAAATAAAGGGTATAAAATAGGTGAATTTTTTGCATAATTAACTTCAATAACTTTTTTTCAACTGAATTTTGCCAGAAAATTTCTTAAAGTTTCTCTGCAAAGTTTATTTAGTTATACTTTTTAAAAATACAATTAGATTGGTCTTAGAATTTATATTTAAAATAAAAGCAAAACAGAGAAAATAAAACTTTTAACTGCATGTTAATTAAAAAAAAAAAAAATCTAACAATAGTTAAACATCTGATCTTTGCTATTTGAATATATGAAAAATTGCATATATGATGATAAAAATAAATGAATTTTTCAAATGATAATATATTACATTGTTTTCTACCCCACCATTTTCATTAATTGGTATTATTGATATAATTTTGCATATGACCTTTCATTTTTAATAAAAGAAGTAGCATTTAATTATCTATTTTTCAAATTAAAGTTTTCATGTGGACCACTGAACACGAAAGAAAAGATAAATTGTGGCATATTTCTACAACATTTGCAATACTACCACGAAGTATATTGTTTGAATAAATAATGGTGGTAAACGTTTTGTTAACATTTCTCCCGAGACAAACGTTCAACCCTAGTTATAATTAATAAAAATATATAGAAAATTCCATATAATATGAACGTCAAATTCACCTTATAAAATTTATAAAACACAATGTAAACACATTGATAATTTGTGTTACTAAATAGGTGCAGTAATTTAAATCACAGTTTTAAAACATTAAAACTATTAGATGTCAAAATACACGAGCTTTCGGCTGAACATTAGCCTTCCTCAGTTGATAACAAACAGTCGAGAAACGCAGCTCCGAAGCTGCTTGTTATCATCTGAGGAAAGCTAATGTTTAGCCGAAAGCTCATGTATTATGACATCTAATAGTTTTAATGTTTTAAAACTGTGATTTAAATTATTGCACCTATTTAGTAACCTAGTTATAATATCAACTTTGTTATATTGCTTTATTACTTTCCTTTTGTTACCTTCTATTTTAATTACTTCCTTTTTAGCTCACAGGCTGTCGAAGCCTGAGAGCTAATGTGCTCGCCGGTTCTGTATGTACGTACGTATGTACGTATGTACATAACGCGATAACTCTTGATAGAAATTACCGTTTTGCTTCAAATTTTGTTTATAGGTTCATTGTTATAAGACACTTCCCTGATTAGTTTTGGGGGTTCATTGGTTAAGTATAAAGGGGGGTAATGGGGCGCTAATACTCCCCCCTTAATTTTGATAAATGGGTTTTTTATGCAG
The DNA here is from genome assembly GCA_963931845.1 of Maratus michaelseni. Classification (NCBI taxonomy): domain Eukaryota; kingdom Metazoa; phylum Arthropoda; class Arachnida; order Araneae; family Salticidae; genus Maratus; species Maratus michaelseni. The sequence continues at coordinate 106,789,915 of OZ007588.1, read as the reverse complement.
AATTATCCATTTTTCTTCAAATTTTGTATATAGGTACATTGTGATAAGGCGCTTTACTGATTAGTTTTGGGGGTTCATTGGTTAAGTATAAAGGGGTTAACGGGGGGCTAATACTCCACCCTTAATTTAAATAAATGGGTTTTTCATGCAGAATTATTCGATTTTCTTCAAATTTTGTATATAGGTGTATTGTGGTAAGGCGCATCCCTGATTAGTTTTGGGGGTTCATTGGTTAAGTATAAAGGGGGATACGGGGGCTAATCCCCCTTTAATTTAGATAAATGCGTTTTTCATGCAGAATTATCCGATTTGCTACAAATTTTGTATGTATGTTCATTGTAATAAGGCGCTTCTCTGATTAGGTTTGGGGTTCATTGGTTAATTATAAGGGGGGCGGGGCGGGGGATGATGTCCCCTTAATATAGTGTCCATTTCTTTATTTTTCGAGGAGCTTATTTCAAATTCTTTGAAATAAGAGTATAATATACAATTAGTGGGAATAGCTTTTGAGCTTAATGCCCTCAGTTTAACTGGGCAGCTTTCATTTTTTATTTTACATTATTACATAACTATACTGTGGCCCACTGAACGTCGCAAACACATTATATCCGGCCCGTTAAAAAAAAAAAAAAAAAAAAAAAAAAAAGGGTCTAATATGGCTGACTAAAACAGTTGAATGATAATGATACGTTACGATCAATGGTGTTAAATTAAGCAAGTAAAGCTACTGTGGAAATTAAGAAACTGAAAGTCTAAAATTTTAATATTAAATCATTTATTTCTTTTTGTAATATATTTATGTAAAGGGAAAATATAAATTTAAAATAAAATGTTTAATATTCTATATTGTTTTTAAAAAATAACTGTTTTTTTAAATAAAAATAAATAAAAAATAAAAATCATTAAAATTTAAATGATTGCGAACAGCATTTTATTAAACTTAAAATCTATTTTTTTGCAGAGCAGAAATAACATTGCGATATTGCTTCTGAAGATTCCATGAATGTGAGCTGTCCCGTATACAGGATGATGTAAAATATTTGTTAAATGGTGTAATTTGTATTGCAGTTGAAGGAAAATTAAATAAATAGGGGATTCAACCTTGGCTTCCCGGATAACAGAATATAGAGGAAGACAATTTTTTTTAACTGAAAACTCAAATAGATTTTAAACAAATTAAAGTGTAAGTATTGCTTAAAATGACAAAAAACATAACACAAACGGTTTAAAAATACCTTTTAATATAGATGATAGTGTTTCGGCGGTTTTCAGATCAAAATGATAAATAAAATATTCGCGCAAAGTTTTTGAAATTGATAAACACTAATGAATAAATGATTTTTTGTCACTTTAAGCAATAATTACACTTTAAATTGAAGTTAACAAGTGATTTTATTATATTACAGTGTGACCTCTCACTTATACGCGATACACGGAAATTATTTTTCAGCACCAGTATTTTTTAAGGTAATTTTCACCTTATTAAATCGCAGAATTCATAAATCGAAATTTACTGTTTCAAAATAGTGGTATGAAAAAGTAATTACTGAACATCGTGTATAAGTGAGAGGTCACTGTATTTGTAACATTTTATACATTTAATATATTTTTTAGATTGCCCCCTGACAGCAACAAAAACATTCTTATATGATTAATAAAGTTTTGAAATATTGAATTTGAAAGTATTCGAATAAAATTTTTAAATTTATTCAAAGCGATACTTTCGTACTAGCCGCATGCCAGGAGTTAAAGCCGAAGAAATCCATAAAGATTTCGCTACATAAACCAGACTTTTTAATTATGATAATTTCAGTGATTTAAGCACGCAGTTCGATTAGATGTCTGTTGAATTTGTGTTTTATATTATTTTATTTATTTATTGATGTAGTTTTAATTTCGTTGTGGGATATTAGACGGAAACAAATGCTGTATATCTCTATATTGTTTCAAAACGTTGACCGCCATATGAATCGAATGCGATTCCCACTACATTTCTTCAATGCGTTTCTTGAATCAATACGGCGGTCGACGTGTTAATTGCAAGCGAGTTAATCTTATACAAGTAATATAAAAACTTTTTTTTTAAGTCAATTCCTACTTAGGTCAAATAGAATTTTTTTTCCAGCGATCTACACGCTTCGCCACTGACGGTATTTATTCCTAAATTTATATCCTGCTAAATATCTTACATAAGAGAAATTTTTGAAATGTATTAAAAATTAAATAAAAAATAATTAGCTAAAATACCAAAAATTAATAGCTCGAAAAGTATTTCTCATAAAATTGTTAGACAAACTGCGTTAGAAAGTTAAAAAAATTGTATTTTTCTTGATATAAATTTAAAATTTAATGATTATGCCGTTTTTTAAAAATATTGAATTTAAAAAATTACCAAACTTCAAAATAAAGTGCCATAGCGATGTTACAGTTAACGATAATACAGTTTTTTTTCAAATATTAATTAATTAATTAAATTTTATTATTTAATTTTAGTTTTATACTTCATTTCTGTTCAAAAGTATAGACTCACTCCACATTTATAGTCTCCTTCGCCCGCGAGCCGCCTGATCTTCGTCCGTGAACAGCCCCATTATCTTTTTACGTGTGAAGGTGAGATTATAAATATGGAGTGAGTCTATACTTTTGAACAGAAATGAAATATAAAATTAAAATTAATTAATTAAATTTAATTAATGAATTAATATTTGAAAAAACTGTATTAACATCAATTGTCATCCAGTACAAGTTTAAAAATATTTATTTGAACTTGATAGGATGAATAGAAAATATTTTATTAACGATTGAAAATTTGAACAAGATATATAAATATATAGAGAGTGTGAGCTAATAGTAGGAATTGAAAAATCGGGCTACACGCAATAGAGAGAGATTTTTAAAAAAATCTTGAAAATTATTTAAAAAACCTAATCAGTAAATTGAGGTATAGTTTTCAAACAAATTGCATTTAAAAGAACAATTTTTTTCCTATCAGACCGTACAAGAATTGACATTGTGCAATGTTTAGAAGTTAAAAAAAATGCAGTAAAAGCGAAATTTATTTGTCAGGTGTTGCCACCGTCAATATGACGTCAGCATTATTGAATGACATGTTTTTGCATTATAATTTAGATTGATGCTTTTTTCCCTCATCATTGTAATCTCTGTATGTCTATTTTTTTTTCTTATTTTATGTTAACAAACATTATTAATTTGTTTTTGTGTTTAACCCATCTTAGAATTCAGATTTTCTGTTAAATATTATGATTGATGTTTTCTGTCATAAAGTGAGCTCTAATGTTTGTATCGCATCAAATATCAATTAAGAAAAACGTCAAGGTCTGAACTTCTAACGCTGAGGTTATCACGATATAACTCAATTGAATACATTATAATTAACGATGGATTTCATTCAATGTAATTGTTAATCCATCATCCAGTTTTTTGGAGAAAATGATCTTCGATTGTAATAACATATTCCTAGAAGAAAACAGCCACGAACGTTCAGTGACGTTAAGTTATATGAATGCAATGACGTAAAGTTGTTTTAAGCAAAATTCCAGACCAACACAGAAAAATCATGACTATAGTTTGGGAAGAAATTATTTTAAAGTTTCATTTTATCCTTGATACCGTAGGTTCAAATAAATACTATCAGATAGAGTTCCTATGTGCAGATCCACAAATAATCTTTTAAAGCAATCCAATAAGCTTTTATCATTATCGTCATTTGAATCTTTATTATTAGCAGGCAATCTAACCCTGGCTACGCAGCTTTAAAATGCCAATATACTGAACCGAGGCATACGATATTAACAAGGCACACTCATTTGCTTATAATGTGTGAAGTCAATCACCAGAGGGCGCTATAACTTTTCTGACCAATCGTACAAACCTTGAACAAAAACTGAAGTCTGACTCTGACCAATCCGCTATCTGGGCAGGGTAAAAATAATGAAGCTGATTCAGTGATAATTTAGGCAGAGTTTGTGCTAAATCACACACAGCTACGCTTTCTGCACAGTTTTCGGCGAAATGAATTGGCCTTTCTATAATTACGTAGGCTACGATTGAACATAGATGGAATTCGTTTTTAATTGAAAACTCTAATAGATTTTTTACATTGAGTACATTTTCTTAGATTGCCCACCAAATACACCAAAAAGCATTTTAGGTACTTTCATATTAGTCGCATGCCAGCGGTCAATCTCGAAACATTCACCACCTTTGTGATTCTGATTATTTCTGTGTTTAAGTGTCTAAGTTTAATTACATATCTGTTACATTCGTGTTTTATTTATTTATTTGTGAAGTTTTAACTTCGTTTGGCAAATTAGTTATGAAATATTACACGAAAACAAACAAATAATGAATGCATTGTTTCAAGTGGAACTGGGTTAATCTTTCGTAATTGGGTTCCACGCTGATTTAAAAATATTCATGCCTCAAAATTATTTTAATTCATACCTCAAAATCCATACAAAATTAGTAAATTGAGGTATAGTTTTCGAATAAATTGCATTTCAAAGGACATTATCTTGACTATTTGACAATGCGAAAATTGAAATTGTGCGATGTTTAAAAGTTAGCAAAATTGTAGTAAAAGCGAATTTTACCGGTCATGTCGTTGTCACCGTCAATATGACTTGAGCGTTACTCATGGACATGTTTTTGATTTATAAGATAGGCGTGACCTCTTTGTATTTCATGGCATCAATAAAAATTTAAATTAGAGGCAAATTGCCGTGTGACTTAAGTTGCATTGATTCTTGAAACTAGTTATTATGATATCAAATTGTTTTATGAAAATTTCTTTCAGCATTATCGCTATAATTATTGTAATAAAGAAATTGCGAAGTACTAGGTTCATTAGCATACAGCAAACGCCAACGTGCAATTATGTCATTTGACTAATTAGCTTGGTGGAATTAATATCACTTAGAATGTCGTAAATGAAGAAGCTGCTTGAAGGCACTTGTTGGATCTCATATAAAGTTCAATAATTGAAATTTATAAATAGACAATAACTGTTAGCAGAATTCCATAATTATGCCCTGGTAGACGGTAGGTTCTGGATCGGAAAACGCCTTTAGTCAAGAAAACACGATTTAAAACACGATTATACTCGTGACCAGTCAACAAAGTGTTAGGACGTTATTGTGTTTAATTGACGGGTGATTTGAAGAACATGGTTATTTTCGTTTATAGAAAATGAAAATATAAAATATAGTGTGAAGATAAAACAAGCATTATGTTAAATATAGTATTATTTACGTCACATATGCACAGCTGACAACTCAGACTGATCCGTTTTTTTTAATACCAGTATTTTTGAAGAAAAAATTTCGTTGTAAAATTTCGTTACAACATTTGCAACAAAAAGAACCTTCGAGCTAGGTTTCAAAAAACGGGCCAAGTGGCGCTCTGCCAACTGCTACGATTTTTGGTCAATAGTAATTTCGAATGGAAATCTTCGCTTTATTTAATAGCAGAACCTTCGAGTTAGGTTTCTACAAAATTTGCAAGAGAAGAAAGAAGATTTTTCTTTGAAAAAAGTAATGTTCAAAAAATGGGCCAAGTGGGCGCTCTGCCAACTGCTACGATTTTTGGTCAGCAGTAATTTCGAATGGAAATCTTCGCCTTATTTAATAGCAGAAATTTCCGATTAAATAAGGCGAAGATTACCATTAGAAATTACTGGTTGCCAAAAATCGTAGCAAGTGGCAGCTATACAAAAAATGTGCATTTAGTTATTATTTTGCTAATAATGCTCATTAATAATGTGAGCATAATAATATTAAATTCTATAACAAAATAATAAAACACATTTCTACAAGCAAATATTTTAAATATATAAATATTGAAGGGGACATCCATATTAATCTACGGTAGAGTCATCGCATGTCGTAAGATCTGCATATTAGTTAGTATTGATACTCATAATGTACAAAAGTGTTTTATTTGGAGTTTAACCCTTTAACGGATAAAGCACTTCAATTGCTAAAATTTTGAAATAAATGATTGACACCGGAAATTATGAACAAATTTATTTGTATATCAGAAAAAAGCGATATTTCTCATACATGACAAATGGAAAACATTTCTATTAAAATTCTGCTGTCATTGTTGAATTTCGTAATTAAAATTTTGTGGTTTCGTAGGGAAACCAATGAACGTTAAAGGGTTAACCCTTTTAGAGATGAAGTAGTTCTGTTGCCAAAATGTTGAAATGATTTATTGATACCAGAATTTACGAACACATTTATATGAAAATTAGTAAAAAAATTTCTTCACATTCATTATAAAAGAAAAATTTTACTAAAAAATTCTGTGTGACATTGTGTCACTTGGGGATTAGAATTAAGTTGTATAAATAATATACCACCGCCCTTCATGCGGTTAATAAACTATAAAAACTCTTGATATCTTCAAATTATGAAATTCTTGATGTTCTCATGTTCTCCAAATTACTAAAAACTCTATCACTATCTGTAGAATTCTTGCAGGTGTCGAGTCGACATCGTTAGTGCTTTGTTACAAGTTCGTGATATCAGAGGAACACATAATACCTGGTAATGGGCGTGGTTACGGTCATTTACTTTTTCAGCTTCTTCATCGCAGATGAAAGATGTAATATGATATTATAAAGTTTTTCACGCTGATAAAAAATTAAAGGGACTGAGGCCTTCAATCAGTGAAGAACTGTGAACTTTCAAGCATTTTGTTCTCCTTTCTGTATTGTTCTATTACTTTCCTTTCGATGTCGCAACCAGGTCAAGTTATTAGTTGATATCAACAAAGATCTTCAAAATTACCGTAAAATAAACGATTGTTCGAGGAAAATTTGAGATGAGAGAAAAATAGATTTCTCGGAATAAAAAAAAAAAGGTCTTTATTTATTTCTTAAGATGACGCTCATTTCTTCACTTCAGATGCGTTTTTGTCATGTTTAAATCAAGATTAAATTCAATTCAATAAATCAGGGCCTGATTACTGCAGGGGAAACTTCCACCCATAACTCTGAATAGAAATTTTCGCTTTATTTAAAGAACGTATTCTTGTAGAATTTCAATGATAATTAAGATGGAAATTTTGATTCGTTTTCACTAGTTGAAGTTTACCCCAGCGGTAAACAGGCCCTGCAATTAATTCCATTCATACAGCACGGGTAGTTTGAAACTCTTTTGTTATTCTGTTAATTTTATCAAACGACCACACCTAAGGTCGCCTGGTACAAAAGCACTTATCTTCCGAAAATTTATTTTTATGCATTTTGTCACACAGTGCTAAATTTCATAAATGGACTAAAATCTGAAAATGCAAGACGACAGGGGGTGGGCACTGGCGATTATTTTGGTCACCACTATTTTCAAAGAGCAATTTTCCAGGTACATTTCTCTTGCAGATGTTGTAGAAACCTACCACAAAAATGTTTGTTTGGAAATACTGGTGACCAAAATAGTAGCCAGTGGCATCACTGCGACAATCTGAACTGAAATATCACAATTACATGTTTTGCAGACATTTTGCTGTCCACTTTTCTTCTTTTTGTTTTCATTATTTTAAACCAGTAAGTATCTTTTTTACCAATAAATGAAATTCTTCGATTAATGTTAAAACTTTGTAGCCATACGTTGCAATCTCATTGCAAAAAACTCGCAAATTGGTTCTCGTTGCATAGCCGAACTAAAAGAAAAGAAAAAAAAGCCGATGGAAGTGAGGGTGTGTTGAGGCAGTAAACTGAACAGGTGCATCTTGGTGGAATTTCACGAATTGCTCATTATTGAATAAAAAGAAATAAAAAAAAAATTATATTTATTTATTAGTTTTTGATTAATAACTGGTCAAAAAAAAATTATATTTTATTTGAATTATTACTTACGTTACTTCAAAATCATTTTCGCAAATCGAAAAGATCAACCTTTCAGTTTTTTTTTTCAAATAAATTTAAACCTGAAATTATATTGAATTAAAGATCTTAATAAATACCATATAAGCTATTTAAGCTATAAGGTATATTTCATTTAATGCATTTTTGGTTGAAATTATGATTATTTGACTTGAAAAAACTAGGAAGGTTGGCAGTTATGCAGTCGCAAGATAAAATTAACGAGTTCCATTCACTTTAAAGAATTATGTTGAATTTGCAGTCATTAGACTTTTAAAACAGCTAGATTGCAAAGGCAACCGATAATAATTGCTTGCAATTTGAAAACAATTATATCAACAATGGATAATTTTCTATGGAAATTACCAACACAACAACAATGCACATACAAATGCTTTAAAAAATACACTGAATTAGCTTTCATGATTTTTCTTTTACATCTTTCGTGAGTTGAGAAGAAAATTTCAAAGTCAAATAGTCCGGGCACAACATCGAGCATACTTGTAAACAATAGATTGCTTGTTTATCATATATACCCTGTGGCGGCTAATTTATCACTGTTTCTCTCTAATAACAGTTACAAGCATCAGATTCCACTATCACGTTTCCCGAAATCCCGGTCACGTGCTAAGTTGTTACTAAACTCTTCTCGCTAAGGGGACCACATACCAAGATTAAGAGATTTAAACGAAATTTTAGCATCCAAAAAGTTGTTGTTATCACGGAGGTTAGAGGTGGGAGGTTTTTTTCTTCTTTTTCAGTATTTTCTTTTGTTGTTAGCTCGATTTCGGAGAGATCTTTTATAACAAACGATCGTATTTCAGGAGCTTATCGTTGTGTATGAGACGTATGTCAAGCTTTATCGAAGAGAAAATAACCGCTCAAAGAAGGTGAACTTCAAGCTTTTAAATGGTTACAAATTATATATTTTAAAAAAGCATCATCATACGTACGAACAGTGCTGAATTTGCGCCGAGCTCACCGTATAGCTCAGCTCCGGTATTTCTTTGATGTTAGTGAATATTCAAATATTAGTCCGAATTCACCGGAACTCATAAAGACGGCGCTCCGGAGTCCACCGGCACAACGTGTGTGTTGTGTTTTGCTAGTTGTTACAAAGAAATCCTTCGCAAGTAGGATTTTCTGAAAAAATTCGACTATTGAATTTAATATTTTTGCTCTGTTCATTTGTTAGATTGTATTATCTATAAAGGCATATAGATATAGTCAAAACATAATAAAAAGTTTATTTTGCTGAAGACGAAATGGCTTTACAAGATCAGGGTCCATAAGCCGTGTTTTTGGCCCAAGAAATAAGACTAAAACTCGATTTTGTTATGTTGACTTAATTATTTCACTTTGTAATATTAGAAAGTTTATCCTGTACGATTTCAACAATAGTTTTTGCATTTTGCTCGGATTTATATGACTTACACAAGCTCAAATTTCGTATTATTAGTACTTTTTGATGAAAAATACGCAATTTCTCCTAATTTTACCTCAATTATTTATATGAGCGCAATCGTGCAACACTTTCTTCTTTATGTTATAAAATACATCAAAATGTACTATATATGTAAAAATAAAAGTGTTGCAAAGCTGCGCTCATAGTAAAATAATAAAAAAATATATTAAAAATTCAGGTAAAATTAGGAGAAATTGCGTATTTTTCATGAAGAACTACGAATAATACGAACTTTGAGCTTGTGTAAGTTATATAAATCCGAACAAAATGAAAAAAAAAATATTGTTGAAATCGTACAGGATAAACATTCTAATATTAAAAAGTGAAATAATTAAGTCAGTATAACAAAATCGAATTTTAGTCTTATTTAATGGGCCAAAAACACGACTTATGGACACTGAACCTTTTGCAAATAATGTGTGAAATATGAATATGTGCGGGTGGAGGGAACGGCGGAGATACACTACCGTTGTTATTACAGCAGAATATTTGAGCTTCAGTACTTTTTTTGGTTAGAAACTAAGACCTGAGTGCGATGATATTACAGTAAAATACCCATCTGCCATTTTTTAGAGATTCGTAGGTATTTTTTTTTAATACTATGTTTAACACTTTGTATCGCCATGCTGCATATCTGCAATATGTCCAAAAAACAATGTTATTTCCAAAGTGATCTTTAAAAGACGATTTTATTGACTACTGCTATCTTACAAAACTTCAGTTAATATAAATTGTTCGTAGAATCTCCAGTTAATGGTAATACTGAGTTAATATTTTATACTGCAAGTCTAATTTATGAATTGAGCTGTTACACGTGGTTATTGCTAAAATAAACTTTGTTAAAATACGCAACGCAAATACACCGATTTCACAACTTAATCGTTACTGGTATGCAAATACAATATCAAAATTATAAAACATTAAAACTATTTAAGATGTTAAGAACACAGATGTCAACAATCTTGCGCGCTTTCGGTTAAACAACAACGTTTTCGGCTAATGACATCTGTGTTTTTAACATCTTAAATGGTTTTAATGTTTTAAAACTTTGATATTGTATTTGCACCTATTTAATAACAATTAAAGTGTGAAATCATTGTATTTAAGTTGTGTATTTTAACTTATGAAGGTGAATATGACGTTCAATGTATAGAATTTTCTATATGTATTTAAACTTTTTTAATTTAGTGAAATTAAAAAAGCTGGAGACGTCCAGAGATATATTTTCCACAAAGGTAAGTTTATATACTTTACAATTTTGGATTAAGAAATTTACCATATTTATGAGAAATATGTAATTTTCTTCTTGTTGCAGATGTTAAACAAGCACATTTTTGTCAATAAATTTTCTTTTTATGTTATTTTTTGTGTTTTTTACATGTTTAAAATTATATATTGTAACACCTGAGCAAATATTTTTCAAATCTGAGTTGTTACAGAACAAAGCGTTAACTATTAAATTCGGGATCTGGTTTAGAAAATTGGAGTCTTTAGACACTTTTGAAGGTCCTGATTGATATGCCTTCGAGCATGGAATATAATAAACGCAATCATTTACTCTGATTAAAACAGCAACTGTCTTTTACATTCTCCATTGTATAAGAAACTCTAAAAATTGCCAGAAAAGTTCATAATAAAAAATCGGTACTTTTATGTTAGCCGGGTCCAAATCTTGCCAATAGCACTATTTTTTTCTCGTCAACAGCAGGTTTGTTTTCGCGTGTTTAAATTAGAAACAATAACAATGTGTTTAGGGCGTTATTTCTTATTTATTTACTTATTTTTGTATTTTAACTCTTTCCACTACTTTCTTGAAAGTGACTTGACAAAGATTTTCGTTACCGCTACTTTAGAATTAAGTTTGACTACCACTAATTTAAATGAAAAATATCTTCTTACAAGGAAGGTCTTCTTAGAGCGTATACTCAGAATATTTTGAAAAAAATGGTGATGGAACTACTCATGTACGTTATAAAGGTTCAGTCAAATTTAGCTGCGGAATCCCAGTAGAAATTGTGTAAAAAAATAAAATACTTTTGACTCTTTGGCGCAAAAAGACACGATTTGGCGACCAAAACATTTTCGTCGCCAAATGCAAGCAATTTTAATGTATTCAGGTTCCCAAATGATCCGCCAACTGAATACAGGTATTTTCTTAGAAAAATTTTATTTTTAGAGTTTTCTGGCAGATTTTGAAGAAACCACCTTCGGAGGTGATTTTTTGCAGAAATGTTGTAGAAACCAACCATAAAAATTTCTGTTAAAAAATATTGATATTCAGTTCGACGGCGGACCATTGGGGCCATTTGGGCGGACCATTTGGGCGGACCATTTGGTTGGCCCATTTGGGAGCCCAGTGTATTTGAAAATTCCGGTTAAAATGAGTGTTTAAATGCGTAGTACTTTATGAATTTAAAATTTAACGATTAAATAGTTTATTATTTTTTATATAAGCTTATATTATATGTATACAAGATAAGTATTCCTGAAGTTATTTAACACTTTGCCGTTCGGCGACACCACAGTGGTGTACGTAAAGTAGCTTAATTTTAATCCTTAAATGCTACATTGGCACCAGAATTTTGGAAGGAAAAATTCCTTTTATCAAGAACACGAAGAAAAGATTTTACTTATTTTCGAATAAATTTGTTTCTAAATTCAGGCGTAAATCAATCATTTCAACATTTTAGGAATAGAAGTATTTTTACGAGACATGCGGACGGCAAAGTGTTAATTTTACACCGTTTCGCCGGCTGGATAAGTCTAACTGTCCGATTAAGAACGATCTCATCATACATTTCTATTTTGAATAAATCATTATTTCCATGGTAACAAGACTTTTCTCTTGTTGTCTCTGACACTAACAATATTGAGGTCAAATTCACAGTGTTCAGAATCGGACAATTAACTTTTAGCTTGAAACTTTTTAAATCCATTTAAATTTTGTTCTAAACCGTACAATACGATCTTTAATTTTCTTTAGATGTACATTAGGGCGTATCGAAAAAATCCAAATTTCTTAGATCTTTTAGCGGTAGGGAGGAAAAGTTGTGAACTGCCTTTATTAAAAAGTGTGCGGAATCTTAAAACTGTGGGTTGATATCTTCTGTCGCCTCAGTGGGCCTAAAGTTCCAAAAATTGGATTAAAAATTATTAAAAATAAAAAATTAATAAATAATCACAGATTTTGCTCATTGGTTTGAGGTAGTGCTTACAAGTTACTATTTTGTAACAACAACAACCACAGAAAATTGTAGAATTATAGTTTAATATCTTCTGTCGCCTCTTCGGCATCGAATTTTGGAAATTTTGACGCATTTTGGTAGTTTTCTGCATAATTGTTTACTGCTTGCACAATACACAATCGAGACAGACTGGGTTTGGCGAATAATGAATAGTGAAATAGGCCAAAATAGTGAAGACAATGTGGGAACCCACAAGGAGTGTTCAAATGCGTTTAAAACTGGACAACACAGTTCTTGTCAGTGAAAGCTGTGGTGTCTCCAACAGAGCCACGGCTGCTATTGCATCGCGTTTTATGCAAGATTTGGATTTAATATCGGAATCAGACACCAGCCTCGTCACAGGCAAAAATAAAATATGAAGGGAAAAATTGAGAATTTACAAAAAAATTGGTCTTAAAATCAAATGAAACTCTTTCCATTCTATCTGGCCTTTATTTTGATGGCCGACATGACAAAACCTTAACATCGGAAACACTCGAGGACAAGCAGTTCTAAAGAACAATTGTAGAAGCGCATTTCTGTATTGTATCAGAGCCTGGTTCTACGTATATGGGACATGTTAACTTGAAAGCGGATCTAGTCTTGATATATCTAATAGCATTTAAGAATGCGTAACAAGGGCTTTATTGGATGATTTTAGCAACTTTATTGTTATCGGGTGTGACGGCACTGTAGTGAATACAGGAGTCGCAGGCTTCAATTGAAACTTCAGAGGCCATTCCAATGGATTATCTGCTTACTTCATTTCCATGAGTTGTCATTAAGACACCTGAGTCCATAGACGGCAAGTCATCTGGCCCCACATCTTACACCGGAGGCATTGGACGAAACCTCAAAGGATGCGAAAAGCTTTCAGTTGTTGCTTTTAATAATATTGAATGCAAGTTGCCTAGCGTTTGTTGTTCTGATCTAGCTATCCGGGAACCGGGAACGTTGAATTTGTCCCGCTGGCTAACAACTTCCAATCGAATACTGAGGTTATTTATATCTACGTTAGACCCATCAAATGAGTTGCTAACATTGCTTGTATTCATTCTAAGAGTCTACGCACTCTCATGGTTCCGAATTAAGATTCGTCATTCCATAAAGAATGGTACTAGACACTTGTGGAATTTCATCAGCTCATCTCGATAATTGCCGAAAAAGTATTGTGACATAATCAACCCAGTTATTTCTTGAAACGCTTACTTTGCGGCTCAAATAAACATGCTTTTGTCCATGTTATCTGATGATAGGTGCCGTATTAGGACCCTTGCAGATTGGCGGATTATCAAGGCAAGAGAAATTAGCCAAGACGGAAATTCTGTTCGCAAATTCGTTAATCCTATTGTTAACTTTGGAGCTACAGACTATGTAGATCTCATTGACTGGCAAGCTTGTTATGTGATATCGCCTCTTGTTCTCAGACAGATCAGTTATCAAGAATTTCTGAAGATGATACAGGGCAGTATACCAATGTATTGTTGGGACTTTATTAAATTTGCTTCATACACACAAGCGTTTGAGCGGACTGTGAAACTAGTCACTGAAGCCTTCGGAAAAACAGTTGGGATGCAGAACAGGGATAGATTTATTAGAACGACACTAGAATCCAGAAAACACATGTCAAAATTTGAGACCAAAAATGATTACAAGCAGTAATGCTTTTGTCATTTATATGTTCGAAAGATAAAATAAAGTTTGTGTTCGCATTAAAATGAGGTAAGTGTGACGTGTATTTATTTTTAATTTTGCCTTCATTTTCCAAAATTTGGTGTCGATGAAGGGGCAGAAGATATTAACGTATAATTCTAAAAATTTTTATGGCTGTTGTTGTTTCTCGGCGTCAAAATAAGGGTGTTCCACTATTTTGGCAGATCGACAAACCCAGTCTGTCTCGATTGTGCATTGTGCAAGTAGTAAACAGTTATGCAGAAAACTACCAAACTGCATCAAAATTTCAAAAATTCGATGCCGAGGAGGCGACAGAAGATATTAACCTATAATTCTACAATTTTCTATGGCTGTTGTTGTTACAAAACTGTAACTTGCAAGCACTACCCCAAACCGATGAGCGAAATCTGTGATTATTTATTAATTTTTGTATTTTAATCCTTTTTAGTCCAATTTTTGGAACTTTCGGCCCACTGAGGCGACAGAAGATATCAACACACAGTTTTAAGATTCCGCACACTTTTTAATAAAGGCAGTTCACAACTTTTCCGCACTACCGCTAAAAGATCTAAGAAATTTGGATTTTTTCGATACGCCCAAATGTACATATAAATGTATATGGCAAAACAGTAGTTTTAAAAGTGAATTTATTTAAGTTAAACTTACTTAAACTAGTTCAGTATAAAGCGTAGAAAACGTTTTTTCTAAAACAGTATTTATCGTAAATGCGTATTATTTTTTTTATTACATTGTGTCACCCAGCGATAAATCGCAAAAACACGAAATTTTCATAATTTTTTTACGGACGTTATATCGACGTTCCGCAGCAAATTTTTTTATAAACGTATATATCCTCATGCGAAGAACATTCTGTAATTTTTTCAAAGTTTTCTGAGTATGCGCTTATGGAGACCTTCCTTGTTAGTATATTTCTACAACTTTTGTAAAAGGAATATACCACGAAGATTATAGTAGAGAAATAGTGGTAGCAAAATGGTGATAGCTCTTTCGAAAACAATAATTTTCAATGAGTGGAAAAGGTTAAATGAAATGGGAAAAATGCATGTATTTTAATTGTATGCATTATATGTATTTTAAATGGGATGAATCAAAGGTTTATATATTTAAATGAAAGGAAACAAATGTGAATGACGGTGATAGAAACATTATTTGGCGAAGAGATTTATCACCTGCGCCCAGCTAACATAAACGTACCAAAAAAATCTATAGTATAACGACATCATTGTTCGACAGGTTAAGCATTCAGTCACACTATTCTGCTAAATGATTATTTATGTATATTATTAAAAAAATGTCAAAATATTTTATTTTCCGAACGGACATGACTGCATTTGCAAAATTTGAATATTCAGAGACAAGACATCGCAAAAACAATCATGTTCAGGTTACAATTGAAAATTGATATATATATATTTTTTTTCGGATGAAACAAATTTTATTCAATCTTTCATTAAAAAAAATTACTGTACGCTAAAAATTTAAGGTTAAAAATAATATCTTAAACACAATAATATTCTGTATAAAATGAAATGCTTTTCATAAGTAATCCCTTATATGCGGTTCAGTTATCAAGTTTTTAAGAATTTCATTTAATTTAACTAGACCTCGGCAAGATCAAGTTTTTCCGCATTAAGCTATGTTGTTTGCTTTAATTTTATTTGCCTAGAAACTTATAATCTCATACTCTGGAGCTTAAAACGAAATCCTATATCCTTCTTTTCAGCACGACATTTACAAGTTTTGTTTATAAAAACAGGCTTACAAACATTACTCTGTTTTGGTTCGTTCAACAAAAAAAAAGTTATTCATTTCATCATGATATGATACTGGTATAAAAATCCAACTCGTTTCTTAGAAACTTATATCTCGAATGTTGATTCTGATGCGGGATTAAAAGCTAAACTGAAATAGAAGCTAAATAATGTTCTCGTATGATATGTACATTCAGCAATCATAATGTCAAAATCTTGGCAAAGATGTATGTATAGGAAAAAAGATCTAAGGGTTCATGTAGTCAGAAATCTTATCTATTTTCTTTAGAATCTTTCTTGCAGTTTTAATTTATTTTACATCATTGGAAGAGTAAAAGAAACAAAAAGTCCAATATTAAATGTACTATTTAATCAGATCTTGGTATGTATCAATATAGTGAGCATAATTTTTCAGTCTTTTGGCTATTAATCATATAAGTAAACAAACATCATAATGCTTGGTTTAACTCTCTGATGCATGAATTTTTTTCAGTCTTTTAACTATTAATCATCTAATTAAACGAACATACCATGCAATGCTTGGTTTAACCGTCTCATGCCTGAATTATTTTTAGGTGGATGAAAAACACATTTTCCGCTTAAAATAGAATTAAATTGGAATATTAAGAACATATATCGTTGGATTTTGAAAAAAAAACCTTTTTTTTTGTTTAAAAAAAAAAAAAAAACCTATTCCAAAAGGTTTATAAGCATTAAAAATTTAGTATTAACAATTATCAGAAAATATTTTGTGATAATGTAAACTTTGTCTGCAATGTAAAAAGTAAAGAAACATTTTTGTTTATGATTTTATTTAGTTCCATAAACTAAAAAAAACCTTTGAGCAAATCCTGTCTTCTGCAGAAATAGAAAAAAAATATATCAAAGGCAGATTTTTGAAGTGAATTTTTGAAAAGGAAATGGATCTTCTATATATTGCTGTATTTCACAAGCAATTTTGAACTTTATGTGAGGTATATGTGATAGATAACTACACATAACGTATGCACAGTTCGCCGGAGGTCCTTTTAGATACAATCTCATATGAGGTTACCATGCACGAGAGATTTGTACTTATGTCAGATATAGAAATCAATTCTATTTTTCATCGCATAAAAAATTTAAAATACAAATATTTACCAAAAAGATTGTGTATAAAAATCTGAAATTTAAAGTAATTTAAAATTTTAATAAAAGTTATATTTTAAAAATTTCTCGGTTGTTATTGAATTAAAATTATCAACTGTGAATAAGCTCGACGCAACGCACATTGTGACGGAGCGCTTTTTTTTTTTTTTTTTTGCAGATATTGACTTACACGATTGTCGAAACAGCTTTTCCCTCAAATAATCACCTCAACAATATAAAACCTTGTCTCTCATTCATTTTTAACATCTTTCTGAATAATTTTGCTTAAGCTAATGATTGAGAATCAAACACAGCAATAAATGATTCCTGTGTTCCACTTGCGCTGGAAACAGGGGCGCGCCCGTAGTGCCCGGCGCCTGTATGCAGAATTTCAGTAGGCGCCCTATATACACCTCCCCGCCACCCCCCCCCCAAAAAAAAAAAATAAATAAACAGATAAACTTTCAAAAAACATATAAGTGAGTACAGATGTAATATGGAAAATATTGATTATCTTTTTATTTTTTTTAATAACAGAAAGAAAGAAAAAAATATACATAAACAATAAAATTAATTTGTGTTGCACTGTAAAAAACAAATGTTTCTTAATCTACGAATATGTAATATAACCATGAATGAAAATATACAATAAGCTCTTTTCAGTTATCCATGATTACGAAAGCTAACTTTATCTTTACAAACCTCGAACATCAATATTTTCGATATTTAAAGAAGCATTTATAAAAACAATGTTTATTTTCTTGCCACTGATTTCTGAGTAGTTTTTATAATCTATTAATCTGTTCCTATTACGAATGCCAAGAAAACACCGCAAAATGCACAAAAAACTCTAAATATAGCAAACAATTCGAAAATCGCTGCACGAATTCCGTATAAACTCTATTGAAAAAAAAAGGACAAAATTTAATATATAGGGCTAAAAGATTTAAACTGATTCCTTTTATGAATGTCAATAAATCGCTACAAAACGCGAAAAAAAAAATCCTCTTAAGATCGCTTACAAAAAATCGCTCTACGAATTACGAATACACTTTATCGAAAAGATAACAAAATTTACTATATTTTTGCTAAAAGACTGAAACTTGATCCCTTTTACTAATGGGGAAAAATTGCTTTAAAATGCGAAAAAATGTTAAAAATCGCATTAAAAAATCTACGTAAAAAAAATCTAATAAAAAAATACGGGCTTCGAGGTGCATAACTCTAGACATACAGGTACCTTCCTGCCAAATGTTATAGCTCAGTGATCTTTTCAAAACGCAGACTACACACACACATCTATCTTTATTGTTATAGATAAAATTGAACTTTTAAATTGAACAATGTAAGAAATAATTCAAATGGAATGTTCTTAACAAGATAAACGTAGAATAGTTTATAGGTTACAACGCAGATTTTCAATCTATATATTTAAGGTTGTTAAAAACTAGCTATCCAATAAAATAGATTCATTATTCTTCATTGTTATGCAAACATTATCTTATACTTTACTGTCTTTGTAAACGCTTTTATGAAGAAGTAAAATTTTTATTTAACTTGTATCGAGAAATAAAATGCAGAAACTGCTAGAATTTCTGAAAAAAGGAAAAAAAATCTTAGCCAGGGTGCGTAAAACTGCTTCTGGTAAGATCTTTTTTCTTATAGTAAAGCAAAAATCGCAGAGTTAATTTTATGACAGGGAATTCAAATTACTGTTTCAAGCGGCAAATGCCTCTTAGCTATTATAATCACCAGTTGCCCCACAATTGATGTCTGCCTCATCATTGCAGGTAGTCTCAATAAAAAAGTAAAATTCTAGTTTTGACTTTTTTAAAAATCTAAACTACTTACTGTAACACTTACTAGACGATCAGATCAAAATAAATTTAAAAAATATATATCTGATAAGTAATTTGCTTGAGCCTTGAGCTAATGTTTGAAAAAACTATAATTTTAGTATATATATATTTTTTCAAATATTTTCGCCTCGCAGTAAAATTTTGGCGCCTTTACTGCCCGGGCGCCTGTGTGCGCGGCACACATGGCACACTGGGTCGGCGCGCCCCTGGCTGGAAAGACGTGCCACGCACGTTAGGATGCTTTTGTGAATTAGTTTCATAGCGACAAGTCTCATGCCACTGTTTTAAATAGTAATTTTAGTCTTATTTGATGACAGATATTAAAATAAGACAAGATAAAAGTACAGACAGAAAACAAAATAATACGAAGACTACTATTAAAAATAAAGGAACCCTATAAAACTAATTCATATGAACATCTCGACTTGCGTGGCACGTCTTCCTTAGCGCAAGTGGTTAATTAACGCTACAGCAAATCATGGACTTTAATGATCTTATGATGTCTATTTGATGCATTTGAGACCGAAAATGAATTAAAAAATGTGTCAGAAAGTAGGCAGTTTGGATTTGAGAACAACCTTAAGTAAAAAGTTTGACTGTAACTCTCTTTCATCTATTGCCATAGATTGAAGCTGTAAATAGATATTTCGCAATTTCCAATACATGGTGTGTTCAGGTAAACTCGCGTTAAGTCAGTTACAGTTCATTATTTATCGGATTATCAATGAAAACCTTAAACCTATGTTTTTAGTTCCAATGGTCCTACAAGTTAGTAATATTATACTTTACCCCTATAGCATATTGTTTTCAAGAAAAAAAATATTTTTGGACACTGGTGAAACGAAACACAGTATATTTTCCTTTGTTGTTCGATCATTTTGTCATTGTTCTCGCGCCAAACTAACGGACCACCATTGCTTTTGAACATTATTTTCAACAACTCGAAAACTATTCCTTAAGCATGAGTAGCTTCAACAATATAATAAGCATTTATGCTTTAATCTTTTTATTTATTCTTTTGAAATGCAATATTTTCTCAGTGTAAACATTTTTTTTCCTGGAATGGCTCATTCTTATCGTACGTGAATTATCTGACGTACCACCCATTTTTAATCGTTGACGCGTCCCTTTTTTATGCATCTGGACTTCATGATGACTCGTGCTGAGTTCATAAGAGATCATTAGAGTTTATTATATGATATATTTTGACAGAAAGTTCTCAGCCGGAATACAGTCCAAGTGTGCTTATGAAAAGAAAAAATCACTTTCCAAGTCAAGTCTCATAAAGTATTTTGAAGGGTGGATTTATGCTCTTTGTCAAGTTTTCCGCAGCAAAAAACATACGCTCGTAAATAAGAAGTGTTTGAAGGATATATTATATTATATGAAAGATATTTTAGGGTGGATGCGAGCAAAGCATAGGAGAGGTTAAATAATTATAGTTATGATACGATATCCTGTTCGTAATGGAAAATAATGTTCAGTTACAATCGCAGTTAAAATTTAATTTAATCTGAAATCTACCACGAACACACTCTCAAAAAAATCCGTGAATTGAGCGAATATTTTCCGTTGACTATATTTCGTTAAAACACGAAATTTTCTGCTTTTATTCGACCTTATTCATCCAAAATACAGAAAATTCCACAATTTAACGTACAATTGACTGAAAATTTCCCAAATATAGCTGCAATTTCGTGAAATCACAGAGGTGTTACGGCAACTGTGCTGCTAGTACTTTTTCGTATTTGAAACATAATTGTTAAGTATGTCCTTTCCCCCTCAAAACACGAAAAATTCGCGAACCTATGCTCAAAATTCCCTGAAATTTGCCAATTAAAAGACAGAAATTTCTTCAAATAACAGAAAATTATCTTCCAACCACAAGCGTGCTCCGGCAACTTACTGCCTGTGGTTTCTACGTTTCTTGACGAAGTTATTTTTGAAAGTGCAGTTAACGTTTTTCTTAGCTACTTTCAAGCAGTTTTTATTTTGTTAATTAAACCTTTTAACTATATAAACGCTATAAAAAGATTTAATATATACAGCGTCCAACAGATGACTGATACAAAATCTGATACAGAAGTTTCAAAATTGGTTAAAAATTTTGTCGATAGGTGGGGCTGTATGCTGTAGTTACAGTACAGAATCCAAGAATTAGGCTTCAAAGTGTCCTTTGGGAGCAGAGGTTGCAATGACATCACAATCGATTAAAAATGTGCACTTTTTGTTAAGATGGCGCAAACAAAGAATGAAAGAGAGTTGACCGAAGGTGACGAAGAAGGTGTCTAAAGTTTCATTCTTCGTTTGCGCCATCTTAGTGATTCAAAAACTGTACATTGTGAATCGATTGTGATGTCATTGCAACCTCTGCTCCCAAAGGACACTTTGAAGCCTAATTCTTGGATTCTGTACTGTAACTACAGCATACAACTCCACCTATCGACAAAATTTTTTAACTAATTTTGAAACTTTTTTATCAGATTTTTATGGCTTTCAAAATAAACATACCACTTATTTCATTCTTCTATCAATCTCCTCTTACGAGTTATTTAATTTTAAAATCAAGGTGTCATTTGTTGGATATCCTGTAAATTCTTATGTATTAAAACTATGACAATATAAACTCTATTAGATTTTAGTATTCATAAATGCATAGAGGTACTCAAAAACGTCTACACAGAAACTTTAAACCCTGTCTTGTTTTGACAAGAATCTTTTTTAGGTTCATTTCTTTAGAAATCGAACTACTCTAATAATTTCGTTTATGATGTATGTAATGCAAATCTTGCCATCACGATAACGTCCGAAATACTGAATGAACTTAAAACCAATTGGAATAATGTATTGATCCTGCAAGTATCTTGGATGAATTCATTAATCATGGTATGCAGTTTTACAGTTCGTTTACGCCTTACGAGAACACACAAAAGAATTCCGTTACATCCGCGGTTTATAGGAAAAATCATATGTGGTGCATTTTAATAATGTTACGATACACATGTGCTTTCAGCTCACTGGGAAGAGTATGTTAATTTTTTTTTTTTAAGGTAAAATATCTTTGTTAAATTCGTTAATCAAGAAAATTTTGCTATACGTTCGAAAATAACGATCCTTTGAAAGTCCGAATAACATCACGGTCAATGGGGCTATATTTTCAGTTTATTATTAATGCATGTTAACACTATGCCATTTCAATAAAAACTTTAGAAGTTGTTTACTTTGTTAGGTGATGCACATTAAAAAATTTCGACGGCATTCATGGAATGGTTTGGGAACCTCGTTTGAGCGTTTTAAACTATGATTTCAATAAATTTTTTAATGTATTTGATATAACTATGTCATATCCGTTCAATTACATTTAGTAAGACAAATTGAAAAATTTTTTAGAGATTTCCACTTATCATTCTACAAATTTCTCGCTAAAATAGAGAACTTAATAGGAGTATCACAAATTATTTAATTTGTATCAAATCTTACATACATGTACCTTAAAAAAAAGCAAGAAAAGAGCAAGAAAGAAAGATATAAACCGACTCTTTCGACAGAGCCGTAAGGTCTTCTTTTTACTTGCTTCTATTCTATCTTTACAAGAAGAAAGTATTGGATTCGTGAAAAATTTTCGAATTCCGGTTTTTGCGGATTTATACGTTTTAGAGATCCTGAAAGCGATTTGACTGTTTTTAGAAAA
The DNA here is from genome assembly GCA_963931845.1 of Maratus michaelseni. Taxonomy (NCBI): domain Eukaryota; kingdom Metazoa; phylum Arthropoda; class Arachnida; order Araneae; family Salticidae; genus Maratus; species Maratus michaelseni. The sequence goes on along the minus strand of OZ007588.1, from coordinate 106,767,217 downwards.
TATTTGTATGTGACAAAAATTTTGTGGGCACTCTATCTCAAAAACTAATGCAAGGAGTTTAGTAAAACTTTACATCCTGTTAGATCGTGATATAAATTGGTGCTGATTAGTTTTTGGTGTAAATCGCTCTACGGTGGCGCTGCAATGCTGCACTTTTCACGATTTCCGCAATAGCTCTATCTCAAGAACTAATGCAGGGATTTTCATCAAACTCATATTCAGTAAGACGTTGATATGAGTTATTGCTGATTAGGTTTTGGTGCATACCGCCCAACAGGTGAGGCTGCTATGCAGCATTATTTATGGTTTTTAAGATAGCTCTATCTTCTCAAGAACTAATGCACGGATTTTCATCAAACTTCAGATTCAGTTAGACGTTGACATAAGTTGTTGCTTATTAGGTTTTTTAGTAAATCTCCCAACAAGTGGCGGTACTATGCTGCATTTTTCAGAATTTGCACGATTTTACGGATAGTATTATCTAAAAAATTAATGCACGGAATTTCATCAAACTTCATATTCTGTTAGACTTTGACATAAGTTGGTGCTAATCATAGATTAACATACAATATTGGACACTATCATAGAGCGTAATAGTAACGCGATGACAATCGCAGCGCCTGTAGTGACAAGGGGGGAGAAACATCTCATACACAGAATATTTCTGTTTTTGAACGTCTATCTTATTATGATCTTTCTTTTTTTAAAACGTTTTCAACTTTGTAGTAACAGCGAAAATCGAAAGTTTTGAATTCCAATTTGTGTGCAAATTAGATTCTACCGGACGTATTTTAACATGTTGAGACATACTAAAAAGTTCTGAAAAGAACTGTTGTTTCAATAATAATAAAAGAAAGAATAAAAATAAAGTCATTTCAAAAGAAACGTATACAATGCATCAATGGCCAGTTTGAAAGGAATCGTCTGCCTCGAACAGGAAAGAATAAATATTAAAAACATAGAGCATAAACAAATTTCATATACATGGGTAAATTTCGTACTCTTGTTAGTTTTTCCCCCTTGTCACTAAGTGACGCTAGTACTGTTGCAGATTACTGATTTTTCTGTAACTGTCCTATCTTGTAAATTAATCTATGGTGCTGATTAAGTTTTCGTGTAAATCATATAACAGGTGTAGCGCTGCTATGCTGCATTTTTGGGTTCTAAAACGCATAAATTTTTTTTGAAATAGTATTGACATGCATGAGATAGAAGAAAGATTTGGGATTGGTACATCTGACTAGTTAATTAATTCTTTGTTTACTGAATTTTCACATAAAGGACACTAAAATATATACTACCCAATAAACGATCCTTTTTCATACACGCACAGCATTCAGGTTACTCCTTACCCTTTAATCAAAGAAATGTTTACAAGTAAACAAAGCTTAACCTACATATTCGCTATTTATGAAAGAGAATGTTTAATAACATAAACACAATCGCCAGCTTCCAAGAATCCCTGAATACTATTCATTCTGCATACTTTGATAAATCAAAGATAGTGAGTACTCCATAGATTATCTTTTGCTTCGCACTGATAAATAAACTCGTTGTTTCACTTTTGAAGGATTTATCACTAAACGGATACGATCTTATGTATAGTAAATTCGTTGCCTTCAGTGGCGGCGGAGAGTGTAATAGATAAACGGAACAGGAAACTATTTCAATCATCGTTTTAAATTCACGGATGAAGTAAATTACATTCAAAATATTTTTACGTTATCTTTGTATCGTAAAAAAAAAACGTGAATGAAACTTTTTTTTTTTTGTATTATAAAAACACGAAATATGAATGGAATTTTCAATTAATTTAAAGGATTATTACTCTGCCTGATGATTGGTTTCATTTGCTAAAATAAATAGTAATAAAATGTAAATTAAAAATATCGTTAGTCTGCTTCATGACTGGGTTGCATTGCTAAAATAAACAGAAACAATTTAAAGAAAAAATATGTACCACCTTCCTTTTTCTACTAAAATGTTGACTTATATATATATAGAAAAAATTTAGGTTTAAATACTTCTACTGTTTTGTGAATAATAAGAAATTTTAGAAATTTTGTTCGTTAACTTTGAATATAATCTAAAATCTCTAAAACTAGTATGCTGTGGCATCACATGAAAGTCATGTGTTGCTATATATCGTTCTAATGCATGCATTTATAATAGTACCAACTATTATGAAGTGATCAGTGGAAGTGATCACCGAATTAAAAAAAAAACACAGCACAACCCTGTGGATTATTAAAAATTAAATGAGATCAACATATATATATATATATATATATATATATATATATATATATATATATGACACTTTACGTTTTAGTTAGTTGATGATATTATAGATATTATTTTTAATTTAACTATAGAGGGAGCTATTGCTTGTATATTAATTTTACTTTCAGGAATTAAAATTAGATGGAGTAATTATATATTCACGGATAGAATTTTGTTATAAGAGTATTATCAACAGAATAGTTTTGTGTGTTTTTGAATTATTTTGTGTTGGGGTGTCATTGATCGAGTTGTGTTTAAAAAAAAAAAGAGCTCTCAACTTGTCTGATGGAATGCTACAGAGTGATCAATTAAATTATTTGAATTTAAGTCTGACTGCATAGGATTTACCACTATATTGCTGTTTATTGATTAATATGAGTATTTTAAATTATCCGAGACGTATAGTATTTATTTTGCACCTATGACTCTAAGGATCTGATATGATAATTTATACTTAGCAAATTTTATTAGACAAATTATCAATTAATTATAGAAAAGAAAAAGTTGCGTTGTGAATTATTTTTGAAGTTCGGATCCTCTTTGAGCCAATTACAATCATCAAAGGTTACCTGCAGAGAGTTATGTAACATTAAATAAATAATGGCTTATTTTAAAACCTAGATTGTAATATTAAAGAAAACATTTCCTAAAATAAAAGACTTATTATTAATTCAATAAATTAAGTAAACAAAAGGAAAACTGACTAAAATTAATTGAATATAAAATTGAGTTTATTTACAAGGTAATTATAATCATGTAATTAAAAACAAACATGAATGTTTAAAAAAAAATATTCAATCCTAGTTGAGAATTGTATTCTCAACATTTATTTTCTGAGAATTACAGTTTATCTTACCGAATTAACAAATTCGATTTTGAAAGGCAGAGTTCCATACCCTAGAAGTATTTATTTGATTAGCCTTTTTATGTTTAGATCGGGGTAGGATCTTCATACACACATAAATTCGTATTATTAAAAGAATATAGCTTAATTAAATAAAATGGAACAATGGTGAAGGAAGATTGTTTGTTACCTTATATTACTAGATAACGTTGACAGCAGGAGGTAATGGCTGACGCGTTTTCGCTTTTTCTTAACGCGTACATTTCCATCTATTGGCACACACACTCAAAATCTGTTTTTTTAGTTAGAGAGCAGTCAACCTTCTACTTTTCCATCTTTTTTGAATCTGAACTCTCAAGAAAAATCACATTCTTTTCGTGGAGCAAAAAAAAAGGGATGGAACCATTTTTCCCTTTTCACATAAAATTAAGGCCTTATACGTTTTAACTTCTTGAAAATTTGCATGTTTCGGCCATACCTCTGATTTTAGAGAGATGACCATTGGCATGCGGGAGAAATTTGGTACTCCCCTTGAGTGTTTCATAGGTCCGTCGGTACAATAGCGATTCCTCTTGACGCCGTGCTGTGTCTGGGAGGTAAAGATGCTTTGACTTGTGAGGTCTTCGTGCCTATTTAAGCTCTCATAAATAAATGTGTCATATTATTGTTCTGACAATTTTCTCCATGACATTTTTATTAGGTGTAGTTAAATCATTCGTGGGAACGGAAAACCAAATATTTCCTTGACTGCCGTGGTTCACTTTGTTCCACAATTATCTATCTGTATGCGCTGATCCTAAAATGGATCATTAATTTGTATTGTTCACTGTTCACTGATTAAAATGATACCAAATACTCTGCTAATATGCAGAAAAAAAACCAAATACTTTTTTTTTATAGTGTGTGCTAGTTTAGATCTAGATGGTGGTATTTCTCACCATCATCTCTTCCCCCGACATTAGAAAAAAAAAGGTCCACAGTATCTTTTTTTTTTATATATATATATAGCCACAAAGTACTCGATGAAAGTCCATCGTCGTATTATATTGAAGATCAAAACTGAAAATGTTCACATGGAAAAGTCTAGGAACTTGGGATAAGCTGGGGTGTCACTAGGTTTGGAGTGTAAGTAGGTTTGCAACACCAGAAAAAAGTTTTACACATTGGTGAAATAAAGCGTAATCAAAAGTTCACTGTTGAAAAATCTGATGAAAGACATGACTTCTTCAGCAAGTTATCATGTGTAGTTGGTTTCAATTTCCATTGTTCCAAAAACATTTATTAAAATTTTGAGTTTTAATAGGTCCAAATCCAAATAAAGCAGGAAAATTTGAATAAGCCAAATAATAAAATAAAATGCCCGAGAGAAGAAAGAAAAAAAAATTAATTTTCTTTTCCACTCTTATATTTTTAGTTATTACATACATATAAATTGGCAAATCTTTTATTTTAATTATTACAGGCTAATTAGGTACCCATACGTTGAAACACAATATACAGAATCATTTAAAACAAATACTCAATATAATCAGTAAGCTGTATGCATTGATAATGAATACCATACAATTAAAAAAAAATTATATAATATATGAAAAACATTGAGAGAAAACACATCTATATAATCACATGTCTGTTGTACTACAATCTGTATTATAAACATTATAATCTAATTCTCACATGAATTATTTTCTCTTGAGCAGAAAGGAAAACTTCTTTATTTTTTTTTATATATATATAAAGAAAATGTTATGTAAAAAAAAAAAAAATCTTATCATTCTTACTAAAACAATTGTTTTGGAATATGTGAAAAGGCTACTTTTCTGAATGAAAGATATTCTCAATAATAATATATTTTCATAAAAGAAACAGATCGAAAAAATGAAAATTTGTTTTCTTCTTTCGATACCAAAAATTTAAATATCCATCTATAAAGTCAAACACAATACCCTTTTAAACTGCCTGCCTTGGAATGGACGGGGTTGGGAAAAAAAAAAAAAAACAAGGCAGAAGAAGAAAAAGAAAAAAAACAGTAATCTTTTCTCCCTCTAATCCATCACCGCTAAGCGGAAGGATAGAGAATGACAGCTAGATGACCCTACCTGTGGACAATGACTCATCTCCCTACCTTCGGATTCAGTTGTACCCAGGGGACGATTTGCGAAATGATAAGCCGTGTATTAGGTATCTTTCCTCACCTGTGGGTGACGTTTACTAAACTCCTGTATTACTGACAGTGGGGAAAAAAAAAATCAGTGAAACGATTTGATTGCACGTGTGTCTGTGCAGATTTTGGATTACTCGCCAAAATCCAGCTATCTGTATTTTATTGTTGAAATAAGATTACATGTGTGATTAAAATAAAAAAAGTCGTGTATACCCGGCTTGGATTTAAAAAAAAATGGGGTATGTTTAAATCTGTATATCTGCTTAATATTTTCTATAAAAAAAAAAATCGGTACACGTGTAACGTGGTCAAATCCGTTTGCATCGCACTATCTTCTCGTCAATTTATATATTTACTTATTTATTTATATTGTGTATAAAAACGTAATGTATTATAATATATATATTTGTTTAATATAATATTGATTTTCTAGTTACAATTTAAGTTAGCGAGAACAAGCGAGCGTTGCTTTGCACAAACGAAAATGTGCATGCAATTGTAAAATATTTATTTAATTATTTATTCTTCTTATTATTATTATTTTAAAATATATTAACGTGTAAATATACATATTTAAGGAATCGAAAGCGAGCGTTCGCTTTTCTTTTCTCTTATTATTTTTTGTTTTATAAAATATTACATATAATAGTTAGAAAAAAAAAAGATTAAACAAATTCTTTTTTTTTGTAAAGTTTGGAAATTTAGTTAATTAGAAATATCTCAGCTAAATGCATTATTAGATGCTCTGCGCAGATAGTCTCAATTTCGCCTGCAAAAACGAGACTTTAACATCCAATAAATTGCTGAAATGATCATTGACATGTATCCAACACCTTTTTATTATTATTATTTTTTAAGTATGAAATAATTTACCTAAATATTTAAGGTATAAATTAAACATCCAATTTATGTTTTGTAATAATTGAAACGTTCAATGGTATTTTTTTTTATTTATTATTATTATTATTTTTTTTTTTTAAATTATCTGAAATGTTAATCCTTAGGGACAACTAATAAATTTTTTTTTACTTGTTTGTTTTATAATATGAAATCGTACGATTATTCTAAAATTAAAATTGAAACGCGTTGTTCTAACCAAGTTATAGATTATATCAAATATTAAACTAAAATAATTTTGTAAAATCTGACCGATTTTTTTTGTTATAATAATTCAAGTGGATTCGTCAATCCGTGGCTTTAAGCAAAGGATGAATTATTATAAATATTGGTCAATATAAAATGTTGTATTATTATTATTTATATTTGTGTCGCCGAGTGAATAGATGTTGACTTGTAATTTTAAATCGATTAGTTATATGTTTTGTGCTACATATAAAGACTTTTATTTTCACTTTTAGTAGAGGGGGTAAGGTTATATATTAAAATTTTTTTTTGTTTTGTTATATAAATTAGTATAAAATGGGTTTGAAAGGGTGATACCCTGGCAAGGCTGCCTCTGTTTTTATTTTTACCGTAATTATTATTATTTTTTATTTAACGTGCATGTTTGTTCATAACTCCCTCTGACGAGCCAAATCCCTCAGTAGTACACTGTGTAGCAAAGAAAAAAAAACTTGCAGTATCCTCCCTAAATGATCTTTTTTTTTTTTTTTTTTTTTTTTTTTTAAATAGTAACCTGTCCTCAATGTACTGTAAATAAACAATAATGGAAAATTATAAAATGTGTACTAAACTAAAGAAAAATAAGACATCTATAAACGATAAAAATTTAAAATAAATATATACATATTGCCTCGACAGCAATAAAAGAGAAAAAAAATTTCTCGCTTCCCTATCTAGGAATTTATGTGTATAGTCTGTGATTCCACTTTCGTTGGTGAGAATAATTTATTTATGTGGCGTTTAATAGTCGCTTTATCTGGGAATGCAATTTCCTTTAATAGGTAATTGTTATTCCTAAGCTTCCTTACCACCTCGAATGGTCCCAAGAATTTTGGCTGAAGTACACCTGGTTTACCCACGACTTTTAAGTAGCATTCTTGTCCCGTTTGTAGAAATTTTACTTTTTGGACTGGAGTACTGTCGATGTACTCCGCCATCATTTTTTTTTGGATTTGTAAGGCTAATTTCTTTATTTCCTCAATATGTTGGACTCTATTTTTAACGTAGGTTTTGACAATTATGTCTTGGTCGGGCAAGTGTATGGAAAAAGGAGTTCTTATTTCTCTACCGGAAAATAGAAGTGCCGGAGAAAATCCCGTAGCTCTGTGCGGCGTACTGTTATAATTAATTTTAAAAAAATCAATCCTGGTATCCCATTCTAAAGAGTTTTTACACATAGCCACAATTGAATTTTTTAATATTTTATTACTGATTTCACAGAGCCCATTACTGCGTGGATTATTCACGGACGTAAAATCTAGGTCTATGTTAAGAGAATCCATGTATTCTTTGAATAAATCAGAGTGAAAATACCGGCCATTATCCAATTTTATGGATCGCGCCAATCCGAAATTACTAAAATAGCGATTCAATACATTTAGAAGTGTTTGTGATTCACAATTGCGAACCGGTACAGCCTCCAAGAATCTTGATGTGGAATCAATAATCATAAATACAAATTTATTTTTGCGTAGCGTCATTGGAAGCAAACCAATTAAATCTATATGCAAAACTGATCCGATTTCTTTATCTTTGATTATTTTTTGTGTGGGAACTTTAATAGTTTGATGTTGTTTAGTCGTGTTACATGGTATACATTTAGTACAATAATTCTTTACATCCCTGTACATCCCGTACCAGTAGAATCTAGCTTTTATTATTTGATAAGTTTTAAAAAATCCGAAATGTGGTTTATGAGCTTCCTGTATTATTTCAGCTTTAAGTTTATCCGGAGCAATTAACAGTTCATTTGTATCAGAGCCTGGCTTTAATATTAATATTTCTTTTTGATTGAGAGTGAATTTTTTTGTGGTTTTGTTTTGTTTGTCAGTTTTAATTTTGTTTATTATTTTATTTAATTTTTCGTCTTCTAATTGTTGTAGTTTAATGTTTTCATCTGATAGAGCTTTGTTTACCGTAAACAATGAATTTTGCAATTTTTCTCTTGAAATTATATTATTAATGTTCCTCGAAACATAATCAGCAGGATTTTTAGATCCCTCGATATGCTGAAAAGAGTAGTTAAAAGGGGACAAATTGTCCAACCACCTTGCTACAATGTCTGGTTGCTTTTCCAAATTTAAAAAATACGTTAGCGCTTTGGAGTCTGTATAAATATTAAATTTTCTCCCTGCGAGAATATGCTTGAAATACATCACCGCTTCATGAACCGCCAGTAGTTCGAGTTTGAAACTGGGGTAGTTCTTTTCGGCATCCCTTAATTTTCGCCCAAAATGTTCAATTGGCAGCTGTTCTCCGTCGTATTCTTGTGCTAAAATTCCAGAAATAGCTGTTTTAGAAGCGTCTGTGATTAAAATGAAATCTTTTGAGAAATCCGGGGGTTTTAATGTGGGATTTTTAACTATCGCTGCTTGGATTTCTTTGAAAGCATTTTCTTCTATGTCAGACCATTTAAATTTCACTTTGTCTTTAGTAAGATTAATTAATGGGTCAACTATTTTAGAATAGTCTTTAATAAGCGATCTAAAATAATTCGAAAGACCAAGTAGAGATTTAACTCCCTTCTTATTTTTAGGTTTAACTAAATTTTGAATTTTATCTATGTTTCTTTTTGAAGGAGAGTATCCTTCGCTGTTTAGGGTGAAACCGAGAAATTCGATTTCTGACATACAGACTTGTATTTTAGTAGGCTCAATAGTTAAATTATTTTCAATAAAAGCTTTAAGGACTTTGTCTAACAGATCTAACATTTCTTCGAGTGAGTCGGCTGCTAGGATCACATCGTCAATAAAATAAGCGACTTGATCTTCATTAAAGTGGCCCAACACTTTATCAATTAATTCTGCAAACACCGCAGTACTGAGTCGCGTTCCGAAAGGCAATCTTAAAAAGGAGAATTTACCGTGCTCCGTTATGAAAGCTAATTTTTCAGTGTCTTCTTCACGTAAATTTATTTGGAAAAACGCACTGTGTAGATCCAGTACTGTATAATATTTTTTTCCACTCATTCTCCGCAGAATCTCTTTAATTTCGGGTATGGGGTACGCATAGTTTTGAAGTATTTCATTTAAAAGTCTATAATCGACCGCCATACGATATTTAACTTCATTAGCCTGTTCGTTTTTCTGCAAAGATTTTTTTTTAACGAAAATAACAGGGAAAGCGTAATCAGAGTTGGATTTACGAATGATATTTGCTCTCAAAAGTTTTTCAATTTCTTTTTTAGCATACTCCTTAACATTGTGTGCAGTTTTGTATGGTTTAGTCTGCAGAGGATAATTATGTATTAAATTAAATCTTGGGACGACTAATGAAGATTGTCCGAGTGTATCGTAATTCTTAGAAAAGGCATGTGCATTATTTAGAAGTATTTTTTTTAATTTTTCTGCTGTGTCCGAGTCTAAATGTTGTAAATTAAAGTCGTCTGATCTAAGTTCTGCTTTTCTCCGTTCACGAACTTGCTCTAAATTCAGATTATTAATGTGCACTACCTGCTTCGTTACTTCTTGACCCTCAGTGTCAACTGATTTTATTTCAAAATGTTTAGAAATTTTGCCAATGTTCATTCCCTCTGTTAAGATTAATTTTTGTTGTGATTTGTTAGTGATTATTATATGAATTTTATTATCCTTGGCAATTTCGTGAATTGATGTTTTATAATAAATTTTCATATTATGTTTAATCGGTTCCAAGAGTATTGTATTTGTAGTTGCGAATTTATCTGGATCTAATAGTAATGCAACAATTTTTTTTTCGCCTGGTAGTAACTCCGTTGTCTGTGTTAGTTTTGCTGTAACAAAATTTTTGTGCGAGATACGTTTTTTTTTCTTTTTGCGTATTGTTTCTTTATTTTGATTCTCATTAGAGTTAGCAGTTAAGTTACTTATCAGACTTTGAGGTTCATTTTCTAGAAATTGAAGTGCAATGTTTTTGTTTTTTAATTTCATGGTTTTATCTTCAAAATCTAGGATAATATTATTTGTTTTGAGGAAATCGAATCCCAATAGCATATTGTAGTTCCGACCAAAATCTTGAGTTGTAACATAGAATGCCCCCGATACAAAAACGTTTTCCAATTTGAAAGTTAATTTAATGCATTGCTTAAAAGAGATTGTCGAATTTGTTAATGTTTGAATTTTTACCTGGTTACAGAGATTTTTATATTTTACGTGTGCATTCTTTAATTGTTCGAACAATATAGGTGATGCCAAAGTTACTGCCGCCCCACTGTCTGTCAAAGCATTAATCTTAACACCATTAATTTCAAAAGTAATAATCGGAAGTTGAGAATTGTCATTACTTTTGACACTAGCAATAATTTTGTTATTTTTTTTAGACCCGCAGTGAGACTTACGCGGGTGCCTTGTATTTGAGAATGTAAGTCCCGACTTTAGTTTCCCTTATTGTTACTAGAATTCTGATCATGATCTTTATCTTGTTTATTGTTTTCAAATGTCTGCTGTGAATTATTTTTTTTTGTATAATCATGTTTTTTATAATTATTTTGCTTGTAGCCCCCTCTATGCCCTCTATAATTTCTTCGCTGGTCATATGATCTCTGTTCGTTGAAATTGCCTCCATAATTTCCGAAACTGGGATATGATATCGGCATAAATTGTTGGTGGGGTGGGGGTGGTGCATAGTACATGTACTGAGGAGCAGAATATTGCATAGGGTTGAAGTTTTGGTGCGTGTAATTTGGGGTTTGCTGAAAGTTTCCCTGAGCTTGTTGGTTTCCCCCTTGATAAAAATTTGGTTTTTCGATTTGAATATTCTCAGGAATTTTTTTATTTTCGTCCCCGTAATTACTGCTGTTTTGTTCGTTGCCCTTGTAAAACCAACAATGTGGGTTCGTATGGGATGTGGATTTACAGTACTTGCAAAACCTAGTTGTATCATTGTTAGTGGCATTTACCTTTAATTTTATGTTATTTAGTTCCGCGGTTAATAATTTTATATTCTCTGCACTTTCTACATTGAGTTTAAGCAGTTCATTTAACAAATCAGAATCTTTAGTTTTGGAAATGTTGTTGATGTCCTTTAAATTGACATGTGAATAAGCCTCCTCTAATTTTAAGGCTATGTTGCACGCTGTTTTAAAGTCCGGCGGAGAGTTTTTTCTTACTTCCAGACTTAAATCACTACGAATTGATTCCAAAAACTGAGATAATTTGATCATTTCCATGAATGTAGAGCTGTTGTTAGCTCCTATATCTTGCCCACTTTTTTTTAGATAAAGGTCTGCTGCCGCATTAAATTCTAATATAATGTTCATGTTTTGTTCCGGTTTTTGTTTGAGATTGCAAAATTTCTTTTGCGCTTCTAGAAATGTGGTTTTGGGTTCGAATAATTGTTTTAACTTTGTTTTAAAGGTTTCTAAGTTCTGTTCCACGAACAAATTTTGATCCCTCATCAATTTATCTTTAGCAGGTCCTACAATTTTCGCCTTTAATATAGTTAATTTAGAATCATTATTCAATTCAGTTTTATTGATGAGATTGTCAAATTGTAAGAAAAAATGGTTAATATTTGCTTCCTTTTTTCCATCATAGTATGGAATCAGATTAATTAGGCTATCTGCATTTGGGGTGTCCATTGTAGTAATTTTAGGAGTAGCTTTTTCAGAATTTATAATTTTCTTCTCTTTCTTTTTTTTCTTATTATTATTATTACTATTATTACAAATAATATTAGTGTCTACAGTTTGATTATTTAATTCGCGTAATTGTTGTCTAGTTTTGACACCAGTATCTATTCTACTAATTCTTTGACTTTTACGCTTATTCATCCAATTAAAGTACAAAAATCATAAAAAGAGAGAGCAAAAAAAAATTGTTTAACATAAAATAAAAGATACCCAATGGTGAATTGTTATGCACTGTTCGAGAAATTAATTATATATAATATATATCATTTCAATATTTGAGCATTATTATGTATGTATTTTATATTTGCTGCTGTTGCAGTATATGTAACACAAGTCATATTTTCAATTCTTTGTTAATACAAATCAATCCAATAACACTTATTATTATTTAATATATCATTATATATTTAGTGAGGTACCCAAAATGAGTTGCCAAGTATATGCATGTTACAGAGTGTGTATGAAGATTCCCCAATGAATGCTTAAATTTTTTTTTATTAGTTGTTGAAAAGAGGAAAAAAATTTTTTTTAAAAGAATTAGAATTAAGAACATTTATGTTAGCAAAAAAATTTTTTTTTTTTTTTTTTTTTTTTTTTTTTTTAGTCTTAATATTGCATATATATTTTTATATTTAAAAAATTATACAATAACCTAAAGTTCTATTTCTAAAATTAAATTAATATATTAAAATAATTTAGAAAGAGGTAACGGTACCACTTCTAATTCGGTAAACCCTATGATGGAATGCTACAGAGTGATCAATTAAATTATTTGAATTTAAGTCTGACTGCATAGGATTTACCACTATATTGCTGTTTATTGATTAATATGAGTATTTTAAATTATCCGAGACGTATAGTATTTATTTTGCACCTATGACTCTAAGGATCTGATATGATAATTTATACTTAGCAAATTTTATTAGACAAATTATCAATTAATTATAGAAAAGAAAAAGTTGCGTTGTGAATTATTTTTGAAGTTCGGATCCTCTTTGAGCCAATTACAATCATCAAAGGTTACCTGCAGAGAGTTATGTAACATTAAATAAATAATGGCTTATTTTAAAACCTAGATTGTAATATTAAAGAAAACATTTCCTAAAATAAAAGACTTATTATTAATTCAATAAATTAAGTAAACAAAAGGAAAACTGACTAAAATTAATTGAATATAAAATTGAGTTTATTTACAAGGTAATTATAATCATGTAATTAAAAACAAACATGAATGTTTAAAAAAAAATATTCAATCCTAGTTGAGAATTGTATTCTCAACATTTATTTTCTGAGAATTACAGTTTATCTTACCGAATTAACAAATTCGATTTTGAAAGGCAGAGTTCCATACCCTAGAAGTATTTATTTGATTAGCCTTTTTATGTTTAGATCGGGGTAGGATCTTCATACACACATAAATTCGTATTATTAAAAGAATATAGCTTAATTAAATAAAATGGAACAATGGTGAAGGAAGATTGTTTGTTACCTTATATTACTAGATAACGTTGACAGCAGGAGGTAATGGCTGACGCGTTTTCGCTTTTTCTTAACGCGTACATTTCCATCTATTGGCACACACACTCAAAATCTGTTTTTTTAGTTAGAGAGCAGTCAACCTTCTACTTTTCCATCTTTTTTGAATCTGAACTCTCAAGAAAAATCACATTCTTTTCGTGGAGCAAAAAAAAAGGGATGGAACCATTTTTCCCTTTTCACATAAAATTAAGGCCTTATACGTTTTAACTTCTTGAAAATTTGCATGTTTCGGCCATACCTCTGATTTTAGAGAGATGACCATTGGCATGCGGGAGAAATTTGGTACTCCCCTTGAGTGTTTCATAGGTCCGTCGGTACAATAGCGATTCCTCTTGACGCCGTGCTGTGTCTGGGAGGTAAAGATGCTTTGACTTGTGAGGTCTTCGTGCCTATTTAAGCTCTCATAAATAAATGTGTCATATTATTGTTCTGACAATTTTCTCCATGACATTTTTATTAGGTGTAGTTAAATCATTCGTGGGAACGGAAAACCAAATATTTCCTTGACTGCCGTGGTTCACTTTGTTCCACAATTATCTATCTGTATGCGCTGATCCTAAAATGGATCATTAATTTGTATTGTTCACTGTTCACTGATTAAATGATACCAAATACTCTGCTAATATGCAGAAAAAAAACCAAATACTTTTTTTTTTTATAGTGTGTGCTAGTTTAGATCTAGATGGTGGTATTTCTCACCATCATTGTCTTTCAAATCATTTCTCTCAACTCGACTCGAATGTCAACATGTTTGATACGTGCCATGTGGAATTGATCATTATGCAGAAGTTGCTATATTTTGAGGATTCTGGATCATTCTTGTGAGTAAAACATTTTTTCTACAATTTAAGGGTTTTAATTTCCAATATTATTTCAAAAATGATATCTGGTGGTAATTTAGTGTGGTGATTTATAAAGATTTTAGGATAATCGTTGTAAGTGATATATTATATATTTCTTAATGGTTTTTTATTTACATTTTACATATTTCCAATTGTAAATTTTTCCAATTGTTGTCTGGTAATAATTCAGTATACTTGGCTGATTCTACTGTTCTTAGCATCATGCCAGTAGAATTATTAAATACTGAATTATTTTTAAAACACATGTGGGTGCAGCCAAGCTGACGAGTACATCACATATGTTTTTTCATATCCAATTCTTGATTGGTTCTCTTGTGGTCCAGTTTTTCCACTGAATAATGTTCATAACTAATTTATTAATCCATTTGTGTTTACTTAATAGCAACTCCAATTTATAATTTTTTTTCCCTTTCTCTCTCTTTCTTTTTAAATGTTCTTCAGGTATGAGTAAATTTGGCTAATTATCATTGAAGCACATGCTATGGTAATTTTATGATTGCACAAGTTAAATATTAGATATGTGGTATTCTGATTACACAATATCATTAATTATCTCTTTGTAGATTTTAGTAGAATGATATTAGAACTTGATATGTTTTTGAAATTCATAGATATTATAATTATATATATATATATTTAATCATTAATCTCAAATATAAAATTTGTTGCATTGCTACACACTAGAAAATGAAATATAACTATAATGGGAATCGTAAAAAGCACAAGGTTAATATTCCATAATCAGAAACACAATCTAAGTTGGCGACATCAATATGCGATCCTGGCAACAATTTAGTTGTGAGTGTATAAAAGTTACAAGAATTGACTTAATTATATGGCAAACCACGGTCGCTAAATTGCATCAATTGGTTGTAGACCTTATTCTGAAACTTTTTTCAAGGGTATGATGGCAGCGCTTCCTGCTGAGTGATTCGAGCCAAAATTCAATCAACATCAATCTTCAGAAAAAGCAACTTACATTTGGACAAATTTGGTGAAATTCCGTCTATCAAATGCCGGGATATAGATATTACGGACTTCCTGAAAAACACAGCATGACAGCGCCACCTGTTGGGTGATATACCCAAAATATAATCAGTATTAATTTATACTAGTCTAACTGAACATGAAGTTTCATAAAATTCCGCACATTACTTCCTAAGATACTGCTATCACGGTCGACGTAAAAAAAAAAAAAAAAAAAAAAAAAAAAAAATATCAGCGTTCCCTGGTGAGCAGTATACAGTAAAATATAACCAACATAACAATATGTCATGGTCTAACTGAATCTGAAGTTTGATAAAATTCCGCCCATTACTTCTTGAGATACAGATATCGTAGAAATCGTGCAAAACACAGTATAACAGCGCCACCTGTTGAGTGATATACATCAAAACATAATCAACATCAATTTATGTTAAGGTCTAACAGAATGGGAAATTTGAAAAATCCAGTACATTAGTTCCTGCCATAGAAATCTTGAAAAATGCAGCATAGCAGCGTCAGCTGTTGGGTGATATACGCCCAACCTAATCAGCACCAACTCGTGTCAAAGTCTAACTGAATCTGAAGTTTGATTAAATTCCGCGCATTAGTTCTTGAGATAGAGCAAGCGGCCACAAAATTTGTGTCACGCACAGACTAATAAACTGAGAGACAGACATTTTCCAAAAATAGTCAAATCATATTCAGAACATCCCAAAACGTTTAAATTCATCAAAAAATGGAAGTCGAATATTTTCACGATTCCAATACTTTCTTCTTATGTATACAGAAGAAAGTAAAAATCAATGTCAAACTTAGACTGGTGCAATGTGGCCATCACAAAACCTACTTTTATACCATTCTAATCTATTAATTTATAATAACATCAATGATTATGAATATGAATATGATAGTGTCGTTTCTTCGAATTTAATAAGGGGTTACAGTGATCAGTGAATTAAAAGATGAACAGAACAACAGCGTCCCCTGTTGGGTATTAAAATTTAAAATTAGATCAACAAATGCATTTTTAATCATTAAACTAAAATATACAATTTGGTGCATTTCTACGCAATAGCAAATAAGATACATATATAATGTTATCGCAATATAGCTAATGTAGCTAGTCGTAGCTAGCATAGCTAATCGGGTCCAAAAGTTGGCGTCAATATATATATATATATATAACCATTAATGAAACATTACCGAAACACCAACAAAAACTATGAAATTATGAATTAGAATGTAATAATTAATTGAGAACATTAGTGTTCCCCTAACACTCTGAATATAGATTCCATATACATAGTAAAAAAAAAAAAAATGTATATATATATATATGTGTGTGTGTGTGTGTGTGTGTGTGTGTGTGTGTATCAGAAACTAAAAATGTGGCGATTGTTGTTAAATGCTATACTAGCTTACCGATAATGGTAGAATATTGAATCATTGAAATGTAATGTACAATGTCATCAATAAATAAACTCGTTGTTCCACTTTTGAAGGATTTATCACTAAACGTATGCGATCTGATGTGTATAAAATTCATTGCCTTCAGTGGCGGATAATATATTAGATAAATGGAGCAGCGAACTATTTCAATCATCTTTTTAAATTGGCTGATGAAGTAAATTACATACAAAATATTTATCTTTGTATCGTAAACGAAATACGTTCAACGAATTTAATGGGTCATGAATTCACTTGATGATAGGTTTCCTTAGCTAAAATAAACATTGCCACTATAATTGAACTTAGCTAAAATAATCTTTTTAAATTGAAGGATGAAATAAATTACATATAAAATGTTTTTACGTCATTTTTAAACCTTAAAAGACAAAATATGAATGATATATTCATGTTCAATGAATTTAAAGGATTATTAATCTGCTTGATGATTGATGTCTTTCACGAAAATAAAAAAGCAATAAATTATAATAAAAGATTATCCCCCCCCCCCCCCCCCCCAAAAAAAAAAAAAAAAAAAAAAAAGAACGAAAGAAAAAGGGAAAGAAAAAGAAAAGGAAGAAAGAAAGAAAAAGAAAAGAAAGAAAGAAAAGGAAAGAAAGAAAGAAAAATAAAGTAAAGGAAAGAAAAGAAATGCTGGATTTTTTCGCGTTCAAGCTAAAACACTTTGGTTGTTATATGAATACAAAGAATTTTCAAAATTTTTTTGAATGACTTAATACTTTTAATTATGCCACGACATTTTAGAAATTGATGTTAAACTTATTTTTAAAAAAATGAGTGATTGCTCGTAATATTGAGATTATAAATAACATAACATACAAATGTATGATATCGACTATGATTAATGTTTGTTTAAGTTATTATTTTTTTAAGGTAATATTAAATAATTTTCGTTCATTTTCTTCTACGGATTGTTGTTGCTTGCAGTGCATTTTAGTAAAATTATATGTTTTGCAATTAAAAAGATTGTATCATATCATTAATCGAAATATACTGTCGAAAATATTTTATCAGAAACGGTAACACCGTTAACAACGGTTCTTTTAACAAGGCCATTATTGTTTGAAATGAATTTTAACAACGTTACTTTTTTTTATTAATTTGAACATTTTGATGGTTGTTTTTTTAAAGTGAATTCTTGAAAATTTTTCTAAAGTAAATTCAACTTTGTAAACTGTTGTATGTCTTCTTGTCTCTGTTATCTTCATGGGCACTTATTAATATCGATATATATATATATTTTTCATTTGAAATATATTTAGGATTTTCTTTAAAAAAATTAGGTCAACCCGAACCTGATCCGAAAGAGTCAAAACCCAACTCGAACCCAAAACATTTAAAGCAAACCCGATCCGCAACTGAGAAAATTAGCTTCAACCCAACCCGCGAAGTCGGGTTCGGGTAAAATTGTGCTACTTTTGACTCGATGCAGGGCTCTGCTCTGGACCTCATAGATCCTATTGACTATGCAGTTGGCAGATATGATACATAAACTTTCAACAAAAAATCAAAAACTGTTACATAAACTGTACGTTTTGCTTTGCTCAAGCCCTCAAAGCACTGGAATGGAATTTTTAAGTATGACTAATACAGATTTCATCTATACTTCTAAATTCTAGTAAACAGGTTAACATTTAACAGACCTTCTTTTCATATCTATGGCAAAGGTTCAGCTACACTTATGCACTCACTGAAAATGAATGGAGTTCGTTTCTGTCATGAAGAAAAATGAAGATTATCTAATTTTAACCCTCCATTCTGGGAAGCAATTTTATTATCGTCTAAAAGATTTTTAAATGAAAGATGATCGAGCAGCTTTTTTTTTTTTTTTTTTTTTTTAAAAAAGCGTTATCAGATATGATAGATTTCCGTGTGTTTTAAGATGCAAAGTGTTTTGACTCAGGAGAAAGTTATTTTGCCTTTGAGATTTATAAAATATTCGAGCTTTTATCTTGAAAATAAGGCCGTGACGTCATCTAAAATTGCTCTACATGAAGAGTGCAGAATGTTATCTATGTCATAAAACAAAAACATGTCCGTGAGTAACGCTCACGTCATATGGACGGTGGCAACGACCTGAACAATCTATTTCTTATTAAACTCTTTTTTTTTAAAGCTCAACTTGATTTTTGTATGTAAAGATGAAATTTTGTAATCGATTTTTCACCAACATTCTCATATGCTAGAATTAAAAAAAAAAAAAAAAAAAAAAAAAAACTTTCACGGATGTATTTCCGATGACAATACAACATTTTAGTATTTTTAGAACTTAATTATAAATTAATACATTAATTTTAAGGCATTTTTCCTTTTACCCGTCGCAGGTGATAAAATTCAGGTGATACAATCCAAATATTCCTGAGGGTTACAATTAAATACGAATTAGAACAACAATGGATATAATGATACGCTAAAACACACACGACAAAGTAGGTCAAATGGCTGTGAAACTGCAACGATTCAATTTTAAATATTAAAAAGGATATTATTATTATTACATGGAGATAGTAACAAAACCAATTGTTAAGACAAAATAATACTCAATGAAAAGGCGTGTTCTCTTAATAGGACGCTAGATAAAGAACGGGTTAAATAATAATTCCATGATTCTATGAGATAGAGATAGCCTTCATAAGTGTTTCAGAATATTCAAAATTTCATACTGCTTAATATACTAGTATCCAATCTGAATAGAGTAGGTATTGTGCATATGCGGGTAACGTAAGGTAGACTGCCGCCCGCCGCAAACGGAAAAGACAGGGTGCGATATTTTCACCTACTATTGGCTGTCACGCGATATGGATAAGCTAGTTTCCAACAATAAGGAAAGGGCAGCTGACGTCAGTGTTGGTAAAATTACTATTGGTTAGCAAGAAAAACCTGCTCATTCTTCCCGACTCCTACTGTACACATCAGATGGGGCGATTTGATTGGTCTACGTTAAACTGGTCTATGATATGATTGGCCTACGTCGCCATGACAATTCCTGCAATGATCGCTACGACAAAAATGTAGTGGTAGTTTGGTTGATGGAACTGTTTATTTGTAAACATGCCCTTTCCTTATTGTCGAGCTGCCGTGTGATCAAGGTAGGCTGAAAAGCAGCCCAGATCGGTGTAGTACCGCGACTTGTCTCTTTCGATGGCTGCGATTATTACGGATACTTTTTTATGGGCGAGTGCCTAAAAGGCAAAAATATTATTCTTGAATTTCGAGGAGTTTTCCATAGAGAAAAATATTATTCTTCAATTTCGAGGAGTTTTCGATAGAGAAAAATAATATACCTATTTATATTATTTATTTTTCATGATCTTATTAAAATCAAGCTTAAAAAATAATCAAAGGTTTAAATCTCAGTTAACTCATATCTTGTGAAATAAAATTTCTCATTAGCTACTCATTAACGAAAGACTTGCTGTTATTTACTGTTATTTTTGCTTACTGTTACTTTTGCCTATTACATATCGGACTGATATTTTATTTTTCTTGATTTTAAACACGTTAAATTATCTTCATTTGTCATTCTATTTTTAGAACTTCTTTTTGCAAAATTCATTTCAAGACTTACCCGTAAATGTACAGTACAGTCGTAGAAAAAATAGATACCTTTTACTAACTCTGTCGCAAATCCTAAGATAAAAAAAAATTGGTACCAATCCCTTAGTAATAACGTCTACTTATAATACTATACTTAAATTATGCCAAAAGGATTGTATACATATTGAAATTGCAACAAAATTTAAAATTTTCAATATTAACACTTAATTTTGACATCCTTTTTCAGTTTCTTCAGCAAATTTTATTTTCGGATACCAAACAGGAAGTCATTCGGTCAAGTACAAGATGAATCATACAAATTTAAAGTTTGGAGCTTCTAATGCTAAATTCATTTTTAATTGTTGTAAAACAGACTGCAATGCGGCTAATTGTTTAAGTATAAAATATTCGAAATTAATATATTATTGTCCGATAAACAATTTACAATTTAACAGAAATCGACTTCAAATATACGAATCCAAAAACACAGCTCATTCCACCAAGTAGTTTTTGAGTTATGCTTAAAACACTATTCGCATTGCAGTTTATTTTGTAACCATTAAACCGGAATTTAAAGAATCAGGAGTTTCAAATTTTGTATTAATTTGAAATTCCTTCTGCTCTTGTATTCTGTCATTAAGTAATTCATATAAAACTAATAAAAAATACTGGTATTCAAACAGAAAGTTATGTTATTAATTTCATTCAGGTCGGCTTATACCCGAGTATATACGGTACACGCTTTTAAGATGTGATAAAGTTGTTAAACTGCATGCTTTTTGAAATGTATGTCACATAACGTAGAGCAAAAATGCCGCTCACTGCCTTGAGAATATATTTCGTTGAAAAAACACGTTTCTGTTAATTTATATTATATTGCGAAATTTTCATGTTTTTTAATGAGTTTATAAATAATAATAATAATAATAATAATAATAATAATAATATTTTACTGATGTAGTTGCATTTATTGTACGGGATAAAACTGTGTTGTACAGAATGTATTATATAAAATTGTAACATTAATTTCTTTAAAATTCTGACTTTTTTCATGAATTGTTAATTACGTTTAATAAAACCTTTTAACATGGATAGCGGTAGGACGTAGGCATCAATTGTAGCACTGTGTAGGGAGATAGCACTAGAGACAGAAAAAAATGGTGTTTTTCATACTCCAACAGCAGACGACAAAACTAGACTATACCAGTTCCCAGCAGAATAGAATTGAGTAAGTAGAATGCTGGGATACACAAACGTGCACAAAATAAACAATAAGACTCCTTAACTTTTTAGAGGGCAATGAAGGAAAACTTAACTTATTGTGAGAAACTATTATCACAAAAAACGTTTAAGGGTTAAAAAGAAATATTATAGCCAATTTCTTAAAGTTTTTTTTTTTTCTCGTTGTTTTGCAAAATGTTTTGGGCGTGATACATCTGGCACTACATATAGGTTCGCCATTCCTCTTGTAGGAACTTTCCCACGGCAGATTTTTAAATCTGTATTATTATTGTGACATCAGGACACTAGTGTCACTTTTAAATATTATTGTTCAGTCCTTAGAAACGAATCTAAAATTAAAAAAAAAAAAAAAACTAAGTATTTTCTAATGAAGTGATAATTAAAGACACTTTTAATCTATGAAAAAAGTGATGAACTATATTATCTTTGTGTAATATATATCGCAGTGCGAAATACCACGCATGCCTTTGGAACAAAATTCCGCTAAGGAAACACGTTTCTGTCAGTTTAGACTTCAGTAATTTTTTTTAAATGTCATTCTAACGAAAAATTAATTTTGTTTTAAGAAATATGACAGTATTTTTATTTCTTAGAAAGTGTTATTTGAGTTAAATAAAAAACATTTAACATGAATTTTGTCATTTTTTTTAAATCTGAGATAAATAAGTATTTATTCCTGCTATCGATGTTTTATTATTTCTCTTCAATTCTTTATGTCATTCATAAAATATTACAAAATTCACTTTGAATATGGTACTTTATGAAGGACAATTACTTGTATTTATAAAACTTATTGAATTTAACTTTAAAAAAAAGCTTAGATTTTTTTTAATCTGTATTATTATAGTGACATCAGAACACTACTGTCACTTATAAATATTATTGTCCAGCTCTTAGAAACAAATGTAAAAAAAAAAAAAAAAAAAAAAAAAAAATACAACTATTAATAATCGAAATAGACATACATTTTTGTAGTACCATGTATTTATCTGCAATTTCTAGGGTACATTATTTTTTTTTACCCACGGCTGAGATTTTAAAAACAACGTTCGCCACAATTGTCATTTTAAAAAGTTGTTGCTCAGTTCTTAAAAACCAATGAAACGAACAGAATAGATGTTTTCAACATACAAAATACATGTTAGCAACATACCGTATATACTCGCGGATAAGCAGATTCTAAAATTAGAGAAAAGTAACACGTTCTTGCGTTTGAATACCAGTATTTTGTTATCGAGATCTTCGCTTCATTTAACTGCAGAACTTTATTAGGTATTCTGACATTAATTAATTCATATAAAATTAATAAAAAATACTGGACAGAAAGACATGTTATTAAAAATACTGGTATTCAAACAGAAAGACATGTCATTAATCTCAAGTTTTAGGGTCGACTTATACCCGAGTACATACGGTACACGGTACAAGCTTTTAAGCTGTGATAAAGTTGTTAAATTTCATGATTTTTGAAATTTATTATATGGGATAAAACTGTGTTATACAGAATGTATTATATAAAATTGTAACATTAATTTCTTTAAAATTCTGACTGTTTTTCTTTTAAACTTTTTCCCATGAATTGTTAATTACGTTTAATTAAACCGTTTAACATGAATATTCTTTGTTGTTTGGATAGGGGGCCATTTCGTAGCTGTAAACTTTCCGATATTTTTTTCAAGTCAAAATAACATGTTTTGAAGAAGAATATCTATTTAACCCTTTGATTACGGCTAGGACTGCTGACTATTTTTATATTCAATTATACCACAATTTACAAAATATTTTTTTGAGGTAGATTTATCTTGAAAATCAGTGTTGTCAGTTTGGCGTTTTATTTTATTCCCAAATTCCAAATTCATACCGGAAATTTCGAAAATAGAATTTTCACTTTATGTAATACCAAGATGTCTGTTGCTAAATCAAGCAAAAAATATAATTCGAAATTTCTGGTATGAATTCTGAACTTCTGAATTAAAGAAAAAAAAGCCAAACTGGCAACCTGTGAAAACATCCTAATATAATTGAATCGATCATTTCAAAAACCACATAAGTCAAGTTTTTCCAAATATACTTTTTTTGTCACAAATGCTTCTTTAAAGTTAGAGCCATGATCTGGGTATTAACCACTTACGTCAGTGTATTCCTTCCTCTTCAAACAATACCTTCTAATTTTCGTTCAATACTTACACGACATAAAGTCAGTGACTTAAGAGTGTTTTTTGAATGCAATACTAGATTACATGTGGGTAGCATATTAGATTACCATATTACCATTTGCATGCAATACCATATTAAAACATAAAAATGTTCTTGTATAAGTGCTATCTTCATTAATTTTGATTAAAAATATGTTTTATATGACTGTTTTGTTCAAATTAAATACCACCTAACCTTGTTTCTTGCTGAAACAACATAAGTCAGGTACAGTTTTTCTGTTCTTCTTCTTTTTATTATTCATAAATTATAAAAATTATTCGATATTTACAAACTTTGAAGTCCAAACTCTATAATTAGCCCCCTCCCCCCCGCCTTAAAAATTCGTTTACTTGTGAATAATAGAGTTTTTTTTTTTAATTCTGAAAAGTTCTAATTCTGTGACTTCAATTGTATCTGTGACTTCAATTGTATGGCAGGGATTGTTTTTCAAAAGGTGGTACGAATACAATAGAAAAATAATCTACAGGGATGTATATGTCTGAACCCGTAGTCAAAGGGATAATATATCGCAATTTATTTCTGAATGAAAATGTACGTATATGTACACTCAATTTCTGTTTCGAAAGATGTTTATTTGGTTTGACAAAAAAGCGGAAGGGTTACAGCTGTGCACCCTGTATTTTTCATTAAATAAGTAGATTGCGACCTTGGTTTCCTATACAAAAATTGTTTGTCTTACATGTATCTATATCCTACTATCTACCCAAAAGTTCCGATACTTCCTGTATGTTCATCTATATACAATTTCTGTAATATCACAAGGGTTTTCCCATGAAAAAGTTTTTAATCACGGCGCCAGACACTAAGATCAATTTTATAAAAGCTGCTGCTGAGTTCTAAGAAACCAATGAAAATAACAAAATACATGTTTTTGAATGAAGTGATGATTAAAGACGCTTTTACGCTATGAAAAAAAGTGCTAAATTACATGTTCTTAGATGTTTATGTCATATATCACAGTGCAAAATGCCACACATGCCTTCGGGATAAAATTGCGTTAAGCAAACACGTTCCTGTAATTTTAGACTCGCGCAATTTTTCTTTTGCGTAGCTGCCAAATCTTGTGATTTTTGCGATAATGTACAATGAGCTCTCGTTAATATGTGTCTTCATTTAAGAAATATCTTGGGTTAATGAGGACCATTTCGTTTTCTACATCATTTCCTATTTGGAATTAATGTTAAAGACATCGCTTAAAGCATACTATTCATCGGATAATGCAGACAATATTTTCAAAAACTGACCGAGTAGAATAGAAACTGCTTTAGAGAGATTCTCAAAATGTGGAAACACGAAACGTTAACTATAATCAATTTTCAAAAATTTCAAATTTAACGCCAATTTTTGTTTTACTGTATAGTACAGGATGTCCCAAAACTCCTTGACACATTTTAAAATTCAATAAAAGATTAAGCAATTGGCGTACGAGAGTGCAGTTAGGTCGAAAATGTTCTTATGATCTAAAATTTTGTTTAATCAAATAAAAAAATAGTTCCAAAATTTCACATAGATGGCGCTACTTCTGGAAAGTTATCGAATAGGTAGAATGCCTTTATACATAACAATGGCGGAAGACGCACAATGCGTATGCACAGCTTTTCTCCAAACTATGGCAATCCAAATTCTAGAACTTAACAATACTCGCCCTCCTGAGTTCGATTAAACGAGTGAGAATGGATAGACGAGTATTGTTAACTTCTGGAATGTGGGTTGCCATCATTTGGACACAGTTTTTGTCCAAATGATGGCAACCCACATTCCAGAAGTTAACAATACTCGTCTATCCATTCTCACTCGTTTAATCGAACTCAGGAGGGCGAGTATTGTTAAGTTCTAGAATTTGGATTGCCATAGTTTGGAGAAAAGCTGTGCATACGCATTGTGCGTCTTCCGCCATTGTTATGTATAAAGGTATTCTACCTATTCGATAACTTTCCAAAAGCTGCGCCATCTATGAGAATTTTTTGGAACTATTTTTTTAATTTGATTAAACAAAATTTCGGATCATAAGAAGCATTTTCGTCCTAACCTCACTCTCGTACGCCAATTGCTTAATCTTTTATTGAATTTTAAAATGTGTCAATGACTTTTGGGACACCCTGTATATAAACCTAGAATATAATATACAAACATTAAAAGACAGCAAGTGTTCTGCAAAATTAATAATTAGAGCATTTAATTAGTAGATCTGTAGGCTACAGTTTTGGATGTAGCTGCGCTATAATATATCATCTATATACAATCTATTTTGTCGTTTGTACAAAAAATAGTAGTGAAAGATTTGTGCTTTCAATATGCGTCAAACATATTGTAAATCAATTAACCTTCCAGCAAGCACGCTGCCGCAAATTTTACTACAAATGTGATTTTCGAAGCATTTTTCTCACAAATGGCACCGAAATTAAAATTAAATCAGTGGACCCGTGCGAAGATTTTGCACTGCAGTCTAATATTTTTAGCATTATCTAATATATTTTTAGAAAGAGGTTTAAACTTCTAAAGAAAAAATAAGGACTAAAAATATCTGCAAATAACATTAGTCAAGCCACAATATCATCTCATTTATTCCATCCCAGCTACAGTGAAAACTGACTGAAGAAAGCACACACAAAAAACATCATCTGTTTCGGGAAAGAAACATGGGATAAAGAAAAACAAATTATTTCAATTTAAATTTTGCTTTTTATTCATAAATATAAAACAAACCCGTACTCTGTTCCACTTTGTCTTTAATGAACATTTTCTTTATAATCAATGTTGTGGTATTTTATTTTTGTGGCAACATTGATTTGAGGAAAACCTTTCATTTCATTTATGAAAACAATGCCGGTTTAATTTTTAATCCATTGAAATTTTAAATAAAAAAACATGTTTTAACGAATTGTGAGTGTACTATGTCCGAAGCCTTTTCAAAATCCTCTCATATGGAATCTCATTAATCGCTCTGCGTTTTTAATTTGCTTAGAAAAAGGGATGTTTACAACAGAAATAATACATAGGATTTTTACTACTGATATGTATTTACAAAGCTCCACTAACATGATTCTTAAGTATTGTTATGAAATATCTTGCATTTCTAATACCATATTTAGTGTGCGCAAAAAATACGTCGCGTGTTTGCTCCTACAATATATATATATATATATATATATATATATATATACACTGTACAAAAAATTTCCTGAAAAAAACGGAAATTGTACTGGCAATCGAGACGCCAGTACTATTTCCGTATTTTAACGGAAAAAAAATTTCCGTAAATTCCAGGAAATTTTCCGTGATTTCTGAAATATCCGTTTTTAAATTTCCGTTTTTTAACAGATATCATCCGCATTCTTTAGATATTTTTATATCATTAAAATAAATTTTATAGGACAAAAAAAAAAAAAAAAGTCTCAACGAACATCTTATAACACCTTTTATTTTTTATTTTTCTTTCATTTCTGTGCGAGTTTACAGTAAATAACCAACACTTGCCACGGAGGGGGTTCGAACGCGGAAACTTCTGTGTAGTTAACTGGTGGGCTGTACCATTACGCTATGACTGGACACTGCGTTCTCTCAAATGTGGTTATTTATTTTAGATGCTTTTAGTAATGCAAAAACTTAAAAGTTCCATAGTTAGATGGATCTTTTCAATATTTTATTTTCATAATTTTTAATATCTTGCTTTATTATTCCATGCTTTATAACAGATAAATTTTAACTTTTTATGTATTATATGCGTAAAACATTGTATTAAGACTATTGATTGCTTTTTTTTGCAATAGTACATATACTTTTTAAAATTATTTGTCTGTTGATCTATTTATCAATTCCAGTAAAAACAATTATCTTAAGTAGACGTATTTATTACATGCTATTAAAGTAAATTTTCTTTATCTCTTTATTTTAAAAACTTATGTGAATAAACAATTTTATAATAAATTAAATTATTATATTTAATCTTTGCTGACAGCTTTTGTGAAAGAAATCGAAACAAAAAATAGATTTTTAGAGAACATTTTAAAATTAATGACCTTAGGATAGGTAAGTTTAAATTTGGACGGATAATTTAGTTTAATTTATAAAATTATAAACTAACGAAAGAATTTATAAACTTTATAAAATTATAAACTTCATTTTTATAAAAGTAAACAAAAGTTATTAATTATTTTTAATAAATTTAAAGAAAAAAATATAAACTTCGTAAAATTATATAATTTATAAAATAATAAATTGTAGTTTAATTCACAAATTTATAAGACAAATCAGCTTAGTTTAACACCTATGTACCGATAATTTGCAAAAATATTATTTTATAAAACCTTAAAAATATTTAAAAAAAAAAAAAAAAAAAAAAAAGAAAAAAAAAAAAAAATACATTTTTAGCGAAAATTTTGGAAATTAATGACCTTGGGATAGGTATGTTTAAATTTGGATTTATTAATTTAGTCTAAATTAATTGAGTTTAATTTATAAAATTATAAACTATCTAAATATATTATAAACTTTATAAAATTATAAACTAACTAAATATATTATAAACTTTATAAAATTATAAACTTCATTTTTATAAAAGTAAAGAAAAAAAATCATTAATTATTTTTATAAATTTAAAGAAAAAAATATAAACTTTCTAAAATTATAATAATATACTTTATAAATAATACAAATATACTTTATAAAATAATAAATTTTAGTTTTATTCACAAATTTATAAGACAAATCAGTTTTCTTCAATACCAATAATTTGCAAAGTTATTATTTTAAGAAACCTTTAATAACCTAATATTGCCTCACGTTAATAAAATTAAAATAAAATTTTAAAATGTCAGTGAAAAAATTCATAATTTGAAGCACTATAAAGAAAAAAAAGGTCGATTTAAAAAAATATTTTTCTGTAATTTATATAAATAAAGTAAATTTCTAAAGATTTCACTAAAAAATAAAAAATGTCATTATTATTTTCACAAAACCGGGCCCGGTTAGAATGAGCTACAGGATTGGTCCGAGTCTAATGACAGAAAATAGGGCCACGGGTAGGACCGGTCCAGGCCTGGATCCTAGAAGACCCTGGACCCTAATAAATACAACAATCTTAACTCATATTTCAAGCAAGACGATATCTGTATGCAAACCTCTGAACGTTATTTACGGAAATGGGGAAATACGGACATTGTACTGTTTTGAAAAAAATCCATCAAATTTACGGAAAACTTTCTGCATATCTACGGATTTGAAATCTCCTTTACGGAACTAATGTCATTTACGGAAATTGTACTGTTGTTTTGGAAAAATGAAACTTCTCCGTAAAATTTTACGGAAAATCTCTTGTATTTTGACGGATTTTTTTTAGAGTGTAATTTAACAAATTACAATAACCATTGGGAAAATGTTCCGAAAGCTTAAAGAAAGAAAAGAAAATTACCGTACTTTCGTGTTATAGCGGCCCCCACAATTATAATTATGCCAAGGTTGCAGTTTATTATTTCGCCAAGATCATCGTAAAGCTTATATATGCATCCTATACGAATATATATATTCCAAACACTCCTATATGTGCCATAAACGTCATTATACACATATTATTTACGTCTTATATGTCATATATACATCCTATACACTACCCATTGCTCGGGTACGCTCCTTCTGTTTTCCTCATCTTATATTGAATTCATATATTTAAATTACATTGAAACTAATTAGGCCGTATGTTTCACGTAAAGTGATCCCAGATTCAGGAGCATACTCGAGATCTAATATACAAGAAAGAAACATTTAAATAAAAGCAAACTGAAATTGATTAAATTGAATTTATTTTAAAAGATTAACATATTTAAATACATAAGTGTAAATCATTATGCATAGTTTAACGTACTTAACAGTAAACTCGATCGTATGTTTTAATAATATATTTACCACCGAGAATGCCTCATCGCGTAATTAATATCAGTTTAAATAATTAAATATAATACAGAAATTTGCTCGGAATTAAAAGCCTGCTTACCCCTTATACATCTGGTAGACATCATCATCATCTAGGGGGTCCAAAATCCAATTCCTGATATTGGCGGTTGGCGGTTTCACACAACAAAAAAACTTATATTTTTCACCTAAAGTAACGGGTTACAAATACCCTGAGGACACTACTTCAAGATCATCTTTCTGAGAACCTTTTTTCTCTATCACCAATTTTTTCTTTTGCCCCTGGTCATCTCCTTTTTCTTACTTAACTATTTAGTAATTCTTACACCCTTTTTTTTCCCTAAATCTCGTCGTCCAATCCTTTTTTCTCCTTCTGACCCCCATTTCAAGACAGCATTTTACTGGATTTTCCTATAAACATATTTCGCTTTACATTACCATAATTTTGGATACATTAAATACTTCCCCCTCTCTGGCCAAGATATCAGGTGTTAAAGCCATAACTTTGACGGTTTCTTTGATCTTATAGAAAAGCTTATTTCTAGAGGCGGCATCCCTTTTGCATCATTATTTCATCCAGCTGCAAGTCTCTGAATGCCTTTCGCCTCTTTTATTCTCTATACCTTTTCTGGTCAATAGAACACAAAACTTACTGGACGTACTTATTCAATTTACGTGAAGTTGTGCATTCGAATTCCTTTTCTTTACAGAAAATACCCTACCTTTTAAAACCCTAAATGACCACCCGTGCGCAGCAGTTGCGTCCGGCTGCATATCTCCCAGCGTCTTTTCATTCCTTTATTCTTATACCTTTCTTGGTCAATAGGATACACTTAGCCAGCTGTCGCCCCAAACACCTTGAGCGGAACTCGTTTGATCTTTAGTCAAATGGAACTACTATGCTATTCCTTATATTCTTGTGAGAAATATTAAAATTTGTAACAAAAGAAATTCCTTTTTCCCATGAACCCGGGGGCAGCACAGAACTGCTAAACTTGCTGGGCATATCTCAGCAATATGCAAAAAACCCCGAAAAGAAAAAAAAAGGGAAAAAAAAGAAAAATGAGATGAGTTACGCTGAACTGTGATGAGGCATTCCCACAATGTCATACAAAACAAAGTTAACACGATATTAATAGTATAACATGAAATTTCACACAACTTATACAAATAACATAAGATAACTATACTAATCAGGAAATAATGAGAAAATTTAAAAAAAAATTATAAACAACAGGCCACATAGTGCCTACAATTAGAAATCAAAACTTCTAATAATATGTAAACTCAAAGAACATTGATAATAATGAAAGCATAAAATGAATAAATTTTCCTATCCAATTGCATATGTATATAAGGTTAGAAGATTCAAATAAAGAAGAATTATTTCCTGCTTAGCTAACAAGCATAATTTTGTTAATAAAACTGCAGTCGTTTTTAGCGTGCTTTGCAACAGCATGTTATGAGAGTAGCTAGGGTTGTTATGAGTAAGCATACAATAAATAAAGCCGAGCCAATCAGTTTCAAAAGGAAAATCGAAGAGTTCAAATCAGGTATATTCAACCAGTCCCACATATTGGATGCTGTTACAGAACTCACAGTTCGAGTATAATTAGTGTTAAGTTGTAACAATTCCACCGACGGCTCATCTAGACAGTATCTAAAGGAGTGGCATTGTATTAACGCAGCAGATTTCAGGCAAATTTTTTCGGCAGCACATTTTTCTTCAGCCTGGAATTTAACTGTGTGGGTTGTTGCATCTAACTGTAGATATACAGCTTTCGTATGGAGAGAAATTTGCTGGAATTGTACTGTCACAATACCAGGTTGGCAGGAACTGTGTGCCTTAAATGTAAGACGAGCCAAAATAGGACAATTATAGCACCCTGTCGTAGCAATGCTTTCACCATTCAATTGTGGACATATAGTGGATGTCTGCAGTGCGATTTTATAATTTCGAAAATGCAGTTGAACACGCACGGCCGAAGACATTAATTGAGTGGATCGTAATTTTTCTTCTTCAATGTTAAAAAAATGAATATGCTTTTGTAGGGGTAAAGCGTATTCCTGGGATGCGCGAAGGCGTTCAATGCTGTCAGGTGCTATAATACATCTTAGATTATCCTCAAAATAATCACACGTGGTGAGTTGTGGTGCAAAGATAAAATCTGTGGTGTAAGATGTATTCGCCTGTATAGCTCCTATCATATTGGGTTGAGGAATATTGCGTTCACAGGCAGGTGCTAAAAAGGCTTCCTCAGGTTTTCCAACTCGTTGGATTAGTTTTTCCGTCAAATGTAGCTGCGGTTGATCATAGGCGCCGAGTATGGAAATCTTAATTCCATTTGGCGTGTACGCTGAATCAGATATCAATAATCGTGAAATTGTGTTATTTTCAACCTGTGTTACAGAGATTTTATATTGGCATGTATGGCCTGTTAATTTTGAGACTTCGAAACTGTTCAACAGGTCCGGTTCATACCACACTCTATGAAAGTTACAACTCGGACGAGTTAAAATAAAGCAGCCGTTGCCACTGTCTCCACTGACACATGCAGAAAATCCTGGAAATTGTCGGCTTTCAGGAGTTTCTGCTTCGAAGTTTATGCCTCCCTTTCCTATAGATCGTTTACTGCAATGTGTACCACGACCACAGAATTTGTTGAAAATACACGATATCTGACTAATATGTTTAGTGGTAACGGGGAATGTGAAGTACAACCTTTCTTTTGTGAAAGAGCACACAATGGCATCTAATTTAATTTTTAGGGTGAACAAATGGTTTTCATGTTCGTCCGAAAACCATAAACAATTTTCGGCTGAAATAGATTGCAATGTTATTTCAGCAGTGGTGAAGATTTGGCAATTCTTCGTTCCATCATTGAGGATCTCACATGACTTTAGGTCAGACTTTATAATTGTATTTACACTGCAGTCGGCTGAAATTGTCGTGAAAATGCAAGTGCACATGAGCAGAACAAGTGGTAAGGTATAAATGTTGGCCCGTTGAATTGCGTTTCGTTCAAGGGCTGCATAACAATTATGTGTGATTTCTCGAAATGTAGATCCTATAAAAGCCCCCAAAAGCAGAGAGCAACGAGCTATAATTTTCAATAGTCGACCTAATCCATACATTATCGTTAGGAATGCATATATAATGAATTTGAAACTTTTAAAAATAAGTTTTACACACCATAACATAATGACGATGAGAATGAAGATCAACACATACATAACGTATTGAACGAGAGGTGGATAGCACTTAAAATGTTTTATAACATCATAACACAGAAGGCAATGTCGTAATTGGCAGACTGTTTTGCCCATCACATGTACAAGTCCTGTGACCACTTTGCCGCTGGGATGGATGTATGTAACCTGTAAGTCGGTTTTGTAGGCGAGTAGTTCAAATGGTATATGTATAAAATATAAGTTTTTTTGTTGTGTGAAACCGCCAACCGCCAATATCAGGAATTGGATTTTGGACCCCCTAGATGATGATGATGTCTACCAGATGTATAAGGGGTAAGCAGGCTTTTAATTCCGAGCAAATTTCTGTATTATATTTAATTATTTAAACTGATATTAATTACGCGATGAGGCATTCTCGGTGGTAAATATATTATTAAAACATACGATCGAGTTTACTGTTAAGTACGTTAAACTATGCATAATGATTTACACTTATGTATTTAAATATGTTAATCTTTTAAAATAAATTCAATTTAATCAATTTCAGTTTGCTTTTATTTAAATGTTTCTTTCTTGTATATTAGATCTCGAGTATGCTCCTGAATCTGGGGTCACTTTACGTGAAACATACGGCCTAATTAGTTTCAATGTAATTTAAATATATGAATTCAATATAAGATGAGGAAAACAGAAGGAGCGTACCCGAGCAATGGTGCCGTGACAGTAATCCAATTCCTGATATTGGCGGTTGGCGGTTTCACACAACAAAAAAACTTATATTTTTCACCTAAAATAACGGGTTACAAATACCCTGAGGACACTACTCCAAGATCATCTTTCTGAGAACCTTTTTTCTCTATCACCAATTTTTTCTTTTGCCCCTGGTCATCTCCTTTTTCTTACTTAACTATTTAGTAATTCTTACACCCTTTTTTTTCCCTAAATCTCGTCGTCCAATCCTTTTTTCTCATTCTGACCCCCATTTCAAGACAGCATTTTACTGGATTTTCCTATAAACATATTTCGCTTTACATTACCATAATTTTGGATACATTAAATACTTCCCCCTCTCTGGCCAAGATATCAGGTGTTAAAGCCATAACTTTGACGGTTTCTTTGATCTTATAGAAAAGCTTATTTCTAGAGGCGGCATCCCTTTTGCATCACTATTTCATCCAGCTGCAAGTCTCTGAATGCCTTTCGCCTCTTTTATTCTCTATACCTTTTCTGGTCAATAGAACACAAAACTTACTGGACGTACTTATTCAATTTACGTGAAGTTGTGCATTCGAATTCCTTTTCTTTACAGAAAATACCCTACCTTTTAAAACCCTAAATGACCACCCGTGCGCAGCAGTTGCGTCCGGCTGCATATCTCCCAGCGTCTTTTCATTCCTTTATTCTTATACCTTTCTTGGTCAATAGGATACACTTAGCCAGCTGTCGCCCCAAACACCTTGAGCGGAACTCGTTTGATCTTTAGTCAAATGGAACTACTATGCTATTCCTTATATTCTTGTGAGAAATAGTAAAATTTGTAACAAAAGAAATTCCTTTTCCCATGAACCCGGGAGCAGCACTGAACTGCTAAACTTGCTGGGCATATCTCAGCACCATGTCATATATATACATCATATATGCATCATATATGCATCATATATGACTATAACGTGGCCACGAACGTCAAGAAATGTTATATATAATATCATGTATTATTATAATGTCATACATGCTTTATAATTTGGCGATAAATCTTGGTCGCTTGGCGATTCATTCTTGGGGACCGCTATAACACGAAAGTAACAAATTTACAATATGTTAATGAAAACAGAAACAAAAATATTTCATCCTTGGGGGCCGCTATAACACGGAAGTACCAAATTTACAATATATTAATGAAAACAGAAACAAAAATATTTCATCCTTGGGGGTCGCTATAACACGAAAGTACTAAATTTCAACTTTATTTTTCATATCTGATAATTTGCATCCATCCTTTTTGTAACTTTAACATTTTTGTAACGATTTTATGCATTTCTATTGACTATTCAAAGATAAATTCTTCTAAAGTTAGAGAATTTCGTTAAAAACGCTTAAAAAATTCTTCTAAAGTTACAGAATTTCGTAAAAAACGGTTAAAATAGTAAAATGCGAACATCATTTGGTCCATTCTCGACCGAAAGCAACAACCATTTTCCCAATGGTTAAAATAAATAAATAAATAAATAAATAAATAAACCTGTTGAAAGGCTAATATAAAATCCGTGCTCTTATTACCGAAATTAATTTGACACAGAAAATAACGGTAATAAAAGGATAGTTCCCAATTCCGAAATAAAATACTTGGAATTTTAAGAAAACAACTTGAGAATTGTCCGTAAATAGGTGGGGTAGCCTAATGAATTGTCCAAATGTCATTCATAAGTCTTCGATAGCTGTACTGTCTTTGACACAATAATGATCTTCCATTCAGATAATGAGGCAAATTAGTATGTAATTATGAAAGATCCTCTATAATTCTAACTATCACAAATGGTAATAAATGTTCGGTCGACCAGTACAAATAGCTTGTTATGGAAAATACAGCTCAATAGATATTAAATCTAAAAGCTTTTAAGTTTTATGGTCAATTATGATTTCTTTTCAAGATTAAAAATAATGAAGATTGACTCGCGGCAATGTGTGGTCCCCATAAATATTCAGTCTTCTTTAAGAGAATTTCTCTACCGGATCTGCATTACAGTAAAAAAAGGAAGGTAAATATATATTTACGAATAAGTGAAGGTGTAGTCTACGTCAGGACATATTATTTAAACATTAATGCTAGTTATTAAATTTTAAATGATTAATTTTGTGTTTTAAATATTCTGATTTTAGATAAACGCAATTTAAACGATGGCGTGGGGCAAAATATGTTTTTAGTTATGTTCTGAACGACAATTTCTGTATCCTTCATTCATCATTGAAAAACTAAGCCATGATTGTAGAAATATTTACAATAACCAGTTGTTTCTCTGCGGAATTATACATAATTTAACGATTATATTAAAAAGAAGAGTAAAAAACTTTGCCAGACTAACAATATGTGCTAGTATTTGATGATGAATAAAACCTTTATCTATATAATTAAAAGAAAATTGTTTATCTGTGTGTATATCTGTCAGTCGACGATGGCTAGGGAAATCTATTGTACGCAGACGTCTGAAAACTTTAATAAGGATAGACGAAGATAAGTACGAATGCACCTGTAGCAAAGATTTTTCATTTTTTTGATAATTAGTCGATAAATTAATTAATGAACATCGCAAAATGGTAAACTTCCATCGTATCATTGTGCTTGCACCCGTATTAGCTTTCTTGTTTTCTATTTTTCCCCCGTTTTTAACTGCCATACGAGTGTTCCGGATTAAAAAAAAAATATATATATATATAAATAAAAAATAAAACGGGTACGAACGATATCTTTTGGATGGATATATATTTAATCAACTTATTTAACGTACTTTTCCGATCGTAACGGTTTCTTTTATTTAATAAAATTAAATATTTATTATTAAAAAAAAATTCTGGAGATCGATTTCACGTTCGTTCCTATATTTTCTGTTTTAAAATTTTATCTCCTTTTCCTGGATAGAAATACAAAAACACAAAAACAACAACAAAAAATATATAGTTATTTTTTTTCTGCTTTCAACGGTATCTTTCATTAAAAATATTATTACTTGAAAAGAAAAAAAAATTCGTTGAAAGTCGTTTAACGCATTAGCCAGATACACTTTTTTTTCTCCCTCAGAGTGTCTTCTCAGATATCATTTCCCGTTTTAAGAAAATTGCGCTTTCGATCATTTTCGGATAGGGAAGTTTGATACCTTTTGTTTAATACATGAACAGAAAAATATGAATATTAAATAGGTGGGTTTTTTTTCATCGCATTAAAAAAAATATTTAATATTTAATAACTTCAAAACTAAGTTTTAAACATTTTTTTCTATTTAAAGAGAGAAAAGGAATGAGATAGGATTATATATATATATATATATTTATTTATTCTTTGGGTTTTCCTCAGGAATCTTCTATCAGAATTAAAAGCGTTATCTAAATGTCAGCAATTAAATCAGCAATCACTATAACGGGGCCCTTTCGTTCGTTTGGAAAGATTTTCGTTTAATAAATATAAAATCATAAAAATTTGATGTTTTATTTGCAAAAACAGATCGGAGTATGTGTAGCACGCCCGATTTAGTCTTCGGAAGGGAGTGGGATATCCAACTCGAGGCTTATTTGAATAGAATTTCGTTTAAAGATATAAAACCATACAAATGCGAGGATGAACTCTGCCGAAGGCAGCAGGACCTTCATTATTAGATCCGTTTGAAAAGATTTTTCTTTTATAAAATCATACAAATTCGAGGTTGATTTGCAAAAACAGATTGGGCGTGTAGCACGTCGGTGTAAGCTGCAGGAGGGAGTGGGGTGTACAACATTATGTTCGCTTAGAAATATTTTCGTTTAAAAATATCAAATCATACAAATTCGTTTATTTTACTTTATTTATTTATTTGCGAAAACAGACCGGAGTGGGCTTTGCACGCCCGGGTGTGCGCTGCCGAAGGCTGTGGGATCCCCAACTCTAAATTCGTTTGGATAGATTTTCGTTTAAAAAATATTAAATCTTACAAATTCGAGAGTGTACGCTGTCAAAGGCAGGGGGGTCAACAATAAATCCTTCGCAAAGATAAATTTCTGGATTTAACACTGATTTAAGGTATATTTAAGATATTATCCTGCGCCCGTGCAACGCCGTGCGGGTCAGCTAGTTAAAAAATATAATATTAAAAAAATGAAATACCGTGTATACTCGCGTATAAATCGACCTCACAATTCGAGAGAAATGATATGTTCTTGTTTTTGTACAACAATATATTCAAAGAGTTTTTTTTTTTCTTTATTAATTCGCAGAATTCGTAAAAGTTTTCAGTGAAAAATTAAGGCGAAAATGTCCATACCGAAATACAGGTTTTTAAACAAAAGGACATGTTATTTTTTCTGAATTTTGAGGTTGACTTATATTGCCAGTATATACGGTACGTTTTAAAAAAACGTAGCGGAAAAAAAAATACTTCAGGTGCACAAAAATTTGTGATGACAGATAACATGCCCTTTTCACCGATGTATTGAGGTAGAGTTATGAAAGAATCTGTTATATATTTTTTTATATTTATATCATCTAAAAACCCTTTTTCCCAATCACAACAAACTAATGTCTTGAAGAAAGGTTACATTATTTGGTGAAGAGAAGATAAATTCTCCCTTTCAAGCCTTTCTCTTCTCTTAATAATACTTTTATAAAAACTTGTTATTGATTGTTTGTTATTGCTTCTTCGCAGTTGCATAAATGTTGTAATTTTGACTAGAATTTTACTTTTATTTACCGAATAAGAAAATTTTATCACATAGAAATTTTCTGTATAAAAGAAATCATTAGTTTAGTACCAAAGTACTTATAACAGGGATATGACAGATACTAATTATTGTTTCTTTAGACTGAAAGTTTTTGCATAAATTAAGGGTGGATTTGCTATATTTTCTCTATTCAGAAAAAAAAATGTTTTGGGGGAATTTGTTTCTTGAGCAAGGATAAAGGTATGGAACTGAAAAATTGGTTTCAGATGACAGAGTCGTGAGAAAAATGTTCGACCGATTGGAGGTGTATGGAACACATTCTCTGTCTTATGAGAAAAGCTTCAAATATTTACGATTGGAAAAATTCACGGAACTTGTCTAACCTTAAATAAATATAGTACAATTATCCATGAGTTGATACCTTTGTCCTAGTTCAAGAAAATAATTGCCGCCCAAAACCACGTTTTATTTGGGCCAACCTCCCCTTAAAAATTCCGAAGTAAACCAATATTTGTGATGCTTGGAAAAATCTTAGGGTAATATTATAAACAATTTGCACAGTATTGCATCAACAGTATTAGGTCATTTATATTTTTCATACTAAAGAATGTCTAACATTCTTGAAATATTTTTCTTAAGTTACACCACAAACTTGAACCAGGAATCGATCCTTTATTTCTGGACTGGCAAGTAATACTCTAGCAACTAACCAAGAAGATAGGCCATGAAACGCTACTATTTCTGGAAAGATCTCCACCGTGCTGCCTATTTTCCTGCAAGATTGGTATCTCATCGTAAATAGTATTTCAGCATCATCTTAATATGGGTACTACAAATGTTAGGAGCAATATAAGACCACTACCTATTTGCTATTGGGATAGAAATTTTGTGAAAAAATAAAATACCATGTTCTTTTTACAGGAACTTTTGGATTTTAATATCAGCGACAATGAATAAGAATTTTTCTCACACGAGTTCGCTTGATGGAATGAATTGAGTTTGTTGTAAATGTTGTCCAATATTAATGCAAGATTTATATCTTCTTGTAAATATTTCTAGTGTCACATTATCGCAATATGGGTATTACAAATTGAATCCAATAGTATGGAGCAATAACAGACCACCATCTATTTGGTACTGGGATAGAATTTTTGTGAAGAAAAGTACCATGTTCTTT
The DNA here is from genome assembly GCA_963931845.1 of Maratus michaelseni. NCBI lineage: Eukaryota > Metazoa > Arthropoda > Arachnida > Araneae > Salticidae > Maratus > Maratus michaelseni. The sequence goes on along the minus strand of OZ007588.1, from coordinate 106,727,665 downwards.
TTACAGGAATTTTTTCTATTAATATCAGTGACAACGAGGCATACCTTTTCTCGCAGGAACTCGTTTGATGAAATGAATTGGGTCTGTTGTAAAAGTTGTCCAACATTTCAGCAATATTGGTATCTTCTAGTAAATATTTCAAGTGTCATATTATCGCAATATGAGTATTGTAAATTAAATGCCAATAGTATGGAGCAATAATAGACCACCATCTATTTGCTACTGTGATAGAATTTTAGTGAAAAAAATTAAAATGCCATTTTTTTTTCAGGATCTTTTGGCTATTAATATCAGTGACAATGAAGCAGATTTTTTTCTCACACGAGTTCGCCTGATTAAGTGAATTGTGTGTGTTGTAAGTGTTTTCCAACATTTATTCAAGGGTGGTATGTTATTGTAAATATTTCAAGTGTCCTATTATCGCAATATGGATATTAAAAATTAAATGCCAATAATATGGAGCAGTAATGGACCACCATCTATTTGCTGCTGGGATAGAATTTTTGCGAAAAAAAAACATAAAATTCCATGTTCTTTTTACAGGAGATTTTCGCTATTAATATTGACAATAAATCAGACTTTTTCTCAGACGAGTTCGCTTTATGAAGATATAACTAGGCGTGTTGTAAATGTTGTCCAACATTTATGCAAGATTGGTATCTTCTTGTAAGTATTTCTAGTGGCATAATATCGCAATAGGGTATTACAAATTGAATGCCAATAGTATGGAGCAATAATAGACCACCATCTATTTGCTATTGGGATAAAATTTTCGTAAAACAAAATAAAATACCACGTTCCTTCTGCAGAAGCTTTCGTCTTTTAACATCAGTGGCAAATGAAGCTGACTTTTTCTCACACGAATTCGCTTGATGAAGTGAACCGGGGTTCTAGTTCATTATTAATCTTGTTTTGGAAGAGGAGGAGTTGAACGGAGAGGCGAAATAACCTTTATTGTCTGAGGCTGCTTGGCCCGCAGAAGCTGTCCCAGCTGGGTGTATCTTCAAAATTATCTTTTTCGCTTAATAATTTCGTCAGTATTGTGCTACAATTGGTTCGTGGTCACACTGCCGACGTTTTAATTTAGAATGGCTTGGGGAAGGATGATTAATATTTGAAAGAGGGAGTTATTAAAAGCATCACTTCAAAATGGGTACAGCCCTTACCAATTAGTTCGAGCTGTTAAACTTCCAGTTTTTCTTCTCTCTCTTAATTGTTTCTCAAAGGTGCTGTCTTCAGTGAAGAAATTCTGTTTCTATATTAACGTTAAAATTGAACTATTCTAGTTCTTATATAGGCCAAAATCTCATAAGTGTGATTTCTCAGTCTCCAGTATGTCTCTCGGCATTTCTTTGCAATATAAATTCTCATTTAATGTTAAAAAAATTTCTGTGATCGTTCTACAATATTATGTTACTTCTATTGTGAAAATCTGTTTTTTTAATCTTTAAAATGTAATTTAAACATCTCAAAAGTCACTACCCTGCTCTGTCCTCAACGTATAACTTGATCTTTGAAACCTTGAACAAACAATAATTATTAAAAATTTTGACACAACCAATGCATTTATTATAAATATGAATATCCTGGAGCATAATAATATAATTTTTATATGCGTGAAGTGTGTCATATTTGTTTTTGTTGGGTTTAAAGTTGTGTCCCTCACTCTTTTGCTCACTACTGCCCCGGTGTATGAATTTCCTCATATTTCCACTAGGTGGCAATATGCAGTCATTTTCAGTATTTTTTCTAATAGAGGAGTACATGTTGTTCTTAAAAAGTCACCATTGCTTGCTGTATGTTCATAAAGAAAATTTTCTGGTTTGAAAAGAATAAGGAAATGATACGCGTACCTTTATTAACCATCACTACTGTCCCCATTGTTAATTTAAATATTGATATTTATAGATTAACCAATATCTATGAAAAAAAAGCTTTTTTTTAAGTAAAGGGGCTAAATTGCAAAAAAATATCACTAATGTCTGTTTCTTACAATCTGTAGTTTGTCTGATAAAAACTGCCATATCATATTTATTTTTTCATAAAGTTTGTGCCCATCTACCAATTATTATTCTTCAAAATGTCAGTGATTATTAAAAATTCAAATTGATCATAATATGAGACTTTTAGAAATCACACATCAGCAAAAAATCAGCAGCCAAAAATCACATTTATGAGATTTTGACCCATATCGTAATAATAATGGAAGGTATTGCGGAATTTGTCATCGATATTTTTTGAAATTTTGCGATGAATTTCTGATATTTTCTAAGAAATCAAAAGCAGTCTGAAGATGCTCTATTCAAAATTCCCAGTATTAAACTTATTTAACAAACTCAACTAATAAAAAAATTTTGCACTGGATATGGCATATTAAAAATATTTAACAAACATTTTTGCACTCTTTTATTTAATTTATTATTTTTTTCTTTTTATGTGAAAGATGGAATTTTGTAATGGAATTTTTACTCCCTTTCCGGTATGTCAGAATTATAAAAATTAAGTGAATAGGCAGGGCTTGACAAATGCGGTCGCCACTGGCGTTCAAGTTTTTCTATCTCGTCACCCAGTTATTAAATCTGACAGTTTTTTTTTTTTTTTTTTTTTTTTTTTTAATAATTATCATAATTTTTTGTAAAAAAATTGACCTAAGAAATGAACACAAACGGCATTTTTTTTTCGCCATTTTTAATCTGGTATCAGTAAGTTCAGCAAATGCAAATTTTAAAATAATAAAAACAAAATTATTTAACTGATTTCGAAATTTCGAAAGGAAAATAGGCAAAATTTGTTTTTTGTTTCACTATTTCATCGATGCCCCCCTCATCCGATATAGATTTTGTAGCACTCCTATCCGGACATTCGAAGCATACGGCAATCTCAATTTTCCGAACATGTCGGTTAATCCAGCTTTTACAGAATTTCTCTCTCTCTCTCTCTCTCTTTTTTTTCCACAGGTAAATAATTTTGATAAATTTTTATTAGAAAACTGGGTTTATATTATCTTTCTAAATTATGTAACAATTCCAAACTGTATAACTAATAATCCTAAATTATGCTTATTATTTTTTTCTCAATTGATTCATAAATTTTTCTATTTGTTTTTAAATCAGTGTTGGGGGGGGGGGGGGGTTAATATTTTTTTACTGGGTACCAGATTTTATCAAATTTGTAAAGCCCTGTGCATAGGCGTGTTTCCGTTGACAATACCAAGTTTTAATATTTTTTAAAACTTAATTATTAATTAATTAATTAATTTAAGGCATTTTTCCGCCACATATGATAAATCGTTAAATAATCTTTATGGTTACATATGTTTATGAGTTACAAAAGAAATGGGGTTAATGATGCGCCAAACCACTTGCGCCAAGATATGCCAACTGATTGTGAAACTGTCACAAAGAAATATTTTCGACACAAAAAAGTAGAACATACGAATAAAAAATAAAAAGTGTAATAATTATTTTTAAAACGACTCTTCATCATTTAATAGTTTAATATTAATTAAATTATGATTATACAATGAGAAAAAAAAATTAGAAATCCTGAATAGATAGTTTAAGTGATTTTTTTTTCTTGTTGCCATATGTAATAAAAAGAATCAGAGTAAAAATAATATATATTTTTAAATAAATTTACTAGTTCGTGCTTTTTATCAAGCGTAATAATAAAATACACTAACCTCTTAATTAAATTTTGCCCATTTGCCCGTACGCCATACATATTCTGTTTTTGCGACTTGCTTAATTTGTTCTTGCACAATTTGCTTCTTCTGTTACTCTGGGTTTTTCAATATCGCTATTTCGAAATAGTAATATTCGCTTTAAGTAATGACAGGGAATTTTCGATTAAAAAGGGCGAAGATTACTATTATTAAATTATGGTGAGTTTGCATATATTTTTGTCCCTAATTAGTTTAAGATGGTTAAAAAAGTGACACTTTTGGGACCAAAATGGTTAGACAATAGAAACAGTGAGTAGTTAATGAAGCCTATAAATGTTAAACCTATGTGTAGAAATTTAGAGAAAAGTATGAAATTATATGTCCGTCGCATCATTCAAACTTCAAACTGAAAAAAATCATAAGAGTCAGAAACTCAAAAACAACGTGTATAAATATTTTTGTACTAGGAGACTGTGTTGACGATTTGGCATTTTTAATTCAGAAATTCTGAATAGTAATTTTTGCTTTTTTATTGATAGATATTCCGTGATTATATAAAGTAAAATTTACTGTTCGGAATTTCTGGTAAGAATTCTGAATTTCGGAATAAAAATAAAGGTCAAATTGGCAAATCTGCTAAGGAGACAGTATTTCCTGGTATGAAACACATACTAATTCTACGTTTTTCGCCAAAAAATTTAGTGGTTGATTTAGCTATTGAGTGTAAAAGATTATCGTAACGTCAGGAAATCAAAACAACTAATCATATTGTAATTTTTTTTCCAAGATTTTGACAATTTTAATGCAGTTCCGTAATATTTATTTTAAAATTAAAGACGGAAAATGCACATTGTTTTTTTTTAATTACTTGAATCTTTATTCTTCTGAAACTGAGATTATTTAGCATCACACTACATCGGTAATACAGCGGTAGTTGTGACATAACTCAAAAACAGCCCAGATAAATCGAATATTTAAAGTTTTGTTATAAGTAATACAGTCTAGTCTATCGCAAGATATTATCAAACATGAAATGTCGATTAATGGCTCTCAAATCGTAAGATATATTAGACAGGTGACTCTTTGACATCTTTGCTAAGGGTGGAAAAAACTGGGTTTCTTCTCGGGAAGAAACCGGGATTTTTGGGATGCAGATTTGGAAAATTTCTGTGAGTTTCCAAGAGTTTCAAGTGTGGAAATTTTTAATTGTTTAATGGTTTAAATTATAATTGCGCTAAGCTATCCACTTTTCCAGTAAATACATTGAAGAGTATGACTGGCGGCAACGAACCGAAACAGCATTAAAACTGGTTTATACACTAGCTATTGATACTACGTTTGTTAAAATACATGTAGTAACAATAATTTAAATTGAAAATGACTGATTTAGTCTTATGGGTTTACTTTACTCACAAAAATCCCAATATTTTCCAATATTCCGGGTTTATTCCCAAAAATTTCCGGGTTTGCTTCCCATCCCTGAAAATCTGTGGAGTTTTACAACTGTACTCTTTGATGTATAAATTTGTATAGCTAATTTTTTTGCATGTGTTGTATTGCGTCACTATTGCTGCTAGAGCTACTATAATACAGACTGAATCATCAAGAATTTTGATGCCCACTTAGACCAATCAGCGATTGTTGCCCACGCGGCGTAGCCAATCGTTCTTCTCCTACGGGCAATTAAATGGCGGCGTGAGTCAGCCCGGATTGTAGGAGCCTTAATTGCTGCCAATGGGCGATCTATTAAAGTAAGGTATGTTGATAAGAAAGTATCACTTCAAAATATTTTTTCCTATTCAGATGAGTTTTTTTCAGACCTTCTTTGTTAGGAAATTTGATATCATCAACCCAATTGAGGGAGCAGCCTATTAAATGTTAAATATTATGTAACATTTATACCAAATATACCAAAATATATTATACTTTGAAATCGTAACATATAATAGACAGGTGACTCTTTGATGTATATACTTTCTTATCTCAATTTTTTGCAAATTTTGTGCTGTGTCACTACTGCTGCTGATGGAAGATATGCAAGAATAGGACATCCTTGTGATAATCTATCCTTTCAAAATATCTTTTCATATTCAAATGAGTCTTTCCTAAAACCTTCCTAGTTAAGAAATGTGATACGATCAACCAAATTGACGGGAAAGGTAAGTTTTTTCAAAGCAGAAACTTATTAGTTTGCAAGACTTTTCCACAATGATTTCCGAAGATCTATCTACCGAAATTGCTACTAGATAATTGAACCGAATCTCTATTTTCCCATATTATGAAACACGGTTTAATATTTTATTTACTTTTTTTTGCCTCTAATGGCTTTCAAAAATGACGTGAAATTAGATTGATAAGTGCGATCAGCTCAACATACTGCCATCAATCAGCTACGTGAAATACTATAATTACGCTTTTATATCGTTGAATAATTCAAATAGAGGTGTTTAACAGCAAGATAAACGCTTGTTCAATTCCCGTGCAGGATAAAGACTTGTAATTTCTCAACTTTCTCTATCACACTGAATCTCTGTGAACTAATACATTCGATAATTCGAATATTGCGTAATCTGAATTTTGATCGATTTACTCTTATTTATTGTAAGGATATTTCTTAAACAAAAAAGGTATATTTAGAGGTATTTACAGCAGTTTTTTTTTAAATGATGAGAAAGGAAAGAGAAAAAATGTGCGTCCACGAATTTACTGTTTTGAAGATTAGGTATGTTGTACCTTGTGAGTAGTGGTCAGAAAACTATACTTTTATTTTGTAGCGAACTACAAGTATGAATATTTTATTGAAAATGTACTTACTACAACTATGATTACTGGTTATAAAAACTACTTTTCAAAAGTAGTCAAAACTTCATTCCTTTCAGATTTTGTGAAAGGATTCAAACTACACTTGGAACTGAGGACACTGATTAGGCAATGCAGCGGCCCCTCTTTATATCGCATCCGCCGGTATACAATCAAATGCGATATAACCCCGGGCATTATAAAAATAAGAAAGATAACATACAAGAAAATGTTTTATATTAGTGTCCCAATTATTGGTTTATACACAAAGTATAACTTTCTTAGCGAAATTTAAAGATTGCATAATACAATGAATATTAATATATAGTTGCATAAAAATGTGGTTAAACTACAGCTTATTTATTTTTTGCACTCTAAATAAGAAAGTGTGACTATTCACTCCGGAGGAGTGGATATTCACTCTATCGCAGAGTCAAAATTTGCCCAACCTCTTTAGAGTGACTATTCACTCTAGGAAAAAGTGAAATTCTTGACTCCCTGAAAGAGTGAATACTCACTCTTTCAGGAATGAGTTTTTTCACCCCTGATAGGAGTAAATAGTCACTCTTTCAGGAGTGACTAAAATTCTTGAATAAAAAAGAGAAACTCATTTTTGCACACGCTTGTTCGTAGGCGGTCACCCTCCCAAGGGTAACCAAGCTCGTTGCTGCTTGACTTCTGCGCTCGGACGAGAACTGGTACTTACAGCTTGCTACAGCCGCTTACAATTAAAAAAGCTCTTATTACATTATTTTAGCTTTGTTTCTTTTGTGATATTAATGTTTTATAATGCAACAGCTTTGTTTCTTTTGTGATATTCGAACACACTTATTAAATTTGTGTAGAAATAATAAATATTTACGGTGTTTCTCAACTGTGTAAATAAGAAACTCAAACCTTCTTTTTGTATCATATAATACAGAGACTGTTCGCACATTTTTTAGACAAATTTGATAAATTATTTAAAAAAATGGAATTCTTTTAGAGGAAAAAATTCTGACAACAACTTATTATGTGTAATTTATATTATCGTCTGATACTTTCAAATTTATTCTTATTTCAAGATTGCGCATGCTAAAAAAGCTGTGAATGGCAAGATGCGTTTGCGTTTTTTTTTTCTTCTTCCGAACAGAAGTATGCTAATTCCACAGTCTAAAATGATTGCAAAGCGCATAATATAAAAACTTTTTAGTGCGAAATAAACATAACAATTGATTGGAAAGTGCTATTCCAAAAATCAGTACATCCTACATAGTAAAAAGATACCAGATGAAAAAAAAAAAAAAAACAAGGAAAAAAAGAGCCCATTTCAAGGCGGAAAACGAAGTTTCAAGTAAGGATTTATGACTATCGCAAATTTATCTTACATCGAAAACATCCATCGATATCCATCGAAAGCATTATGCAGAATTAGAATCAAGAAACAAGATTATCATACAGATTATTTCAGAAAGCAATATTCATATTTTAAACGTTAAAAACAACAACGCAGAAATCGTCTAAAAAATGTGCGAACACCCGTCTGTACATTTCCGCTATGACAAAAATTCCGTTACAACAAAGCAGTTATTTATTTATTCATTCATTTTTTTCTTGCTAATAATGTTTCCATAATTAGAGCCCGATTAAGATTGTCCGAGGCCCAGGGCCTGTTTACCAAATAGGCCCATGAAGCCGAAGTTTACTCACTGAAATACAAAGGGGCCCTCAAATTTACTTTTCAAAACTAATTTTTAGGGGGAAAATTTCAGTCAGGGTAAAAAACGTTTTTTTTTCTTAAATTATAGCTGTTAAATTTTTCCTGAGATTATTTCCGACACATTTATACTCTTTTTTTTCTATAATAAATGTTATAAAATCAGTGATTAAATGCAACGTTTTTCATTTCTCTTATGTTAATTTCAAACGTGCTAAAAATAACAGAAAATTTAATCTGTATAGTTATATTTTGTTTATATTCATAAAGAGGTTAGAAATGATATAAAATATGTAGAATAGGTTATTTAAATAAAGAGGAAAATAATTAGCATTCAGAGATATTAAATTTCTGTTTATAAAATAGAAGCAAAATTGTGTTGCAGCTAAGCATAAATTTACTTCAAATATTTGTTTTCCCTGCACTTTTCTTAGCATTGGCAAATCCTGCAATTTGTAAAGCATAAAATATATTTCCTATCCATAATTCTATCGATTCATTTATTATTTCAATGCCTTTTTCAGTTTTTTTTTAAAATCGTGCTACTATATATAAAGGATTTCATTTTAGGCGTTTCGTTTCGATAACGGAGATTACTCGGATTCTCATCCGTGAGCTGGCGCCATCTTGTGATTTTATTGGAAAAAACTGTTTTTCTTCACTCTTCAACGGAGTGAAATATCTCACTCTTGTCAACGGAGTGAACAGTCACTCTCGACAACGGAGTGAGATATTTCACTCTTTTCTAGAGAGTGGAAAGTTCCACTCTTTAAAGAGTGCATATTTATAAAATTCACTCTTAAAAGAGTGAAAATGCCTCTCACTCTTCCAAAGAGTCAGCTTCTCACTCCTTCCAATTTTAGAGTGTGGGGGATCTATAAAAACAAAGTTATATATCTGAATAAGCGATATAACGGAAGGCTGTTACTTAAACATATTTATGCTTAACCATACACTGCATAAATTTTATTTACTAATCTTATTTACTAATCTAATTTCTCGCTGAGTTTCGCAAATAGTTGCTTAAAACACATTTTGCACAAAAGAAGCAAATTACGATCACGTGATTTGAAGAATGGAACCTCCCTCCTCCCCCCTTGATGTAGCGTTAAAAGTAGCGTCTGTGCAGGCTACAAACTACTGATTTTTTTTCAGCGCTACTCTCTATATTACGTTTTACAAAATGTAGTGCGTTACACTACAAATTACCAAAGAACGTAGCGACTTGTAGTTTCGCTGCTTGTAGAGAACTACTTCCGACTACTGGTTGTGAGTGTGCTTTTGCCTATTTTTGGAGGAAATTTGAGTTAGTTCTTGTATCTAAAAAGAAAAGAATTTTACAAGAAATATGATAGCATTGATATGGAAATAAAGATAGCAGACCAATTGTAAAATTCTGAGTTACAGTTATTAAAAAAAGAGATTTCGACATTTTTAGTACACTGTAAAAAAAGACGAATGTTTCTTAATCTACAAAAATGAAAAATAACCACATAGAAAAATATATAATAATAACCTGTTAAGAGTTACCACGATTTCGAAAAGCATTTCTTTATCTTTAGAAACCTCAGAAATCAATATATTTTCGAGATTTAAAAAAGTATTTATAAAAATAGTTTCTTTTGTTGACTCTAATTTTCGGAAATTTTTCGGAGTAGTTTTTTTTTTTTTATAGTGTAGTAATAAATTTTCTCAAACCGGAATATCGGTTTTTAATAATGCTATCCATTCTCAATTAAACATTTTCAGCTGCGTAACTAAATTTATACATGCAAGACCAGAAATGCCAAGCTCTAACTAATCTTCCGTAATATGCAGGTTAATTTAACCTAGGTTTAATACGTTTCGCACCAGAAAATTTTTTAAGAAATGAAATTAAAAACATTCCAAGAAATCTGAAATTGACTAAATAAAAAATCATCAAATAATTTTTCTGGTTTGAAACGTTGTTAAACTGGATCAAATTAATCCACATATTACGGAAGATTAGTGAGAGCCAGGCACGTCTGCAAGACTAACAAAATAATACTAGTTTTAATGTTAATATTAATGCGGTTAATTTATCATATTTGTCGGTAAAGCAAATTTGTTGAACATGAAAAGGTTTACTTGCGAATGGATAGTACCCAAAAAACCTACATTCCAGGTTGAAAAAACTTATTAATACACTATAAAAACTACTCGGAAACGTTTCCGAAAATTAGTGGTGGAAAATGAACTTTGTTTGTATAAATGCTTCTTTTAAAATCGAAAATATATTGGTTTCTGAGGTTTCTAAAAGAACGCTTTTCGGAATCGTAGGTAACTCGGAAGAGGTTATTGTATTGCTGTTATATTATATTTTTCTACATTAAAAAACAATTGATTTTTTTTTTTTTTTGTACAGTGTATGTTTCCAGCATATTTACTTTAAAATTGAACACAGAAAATGCTTTTAACTCTTTGACTTCTGGTCGAAACATACACATCCCAGTGGACTCTTTTTTATTCGATTTGTGCCACTTTTTGAAAAATATTCTTGCTGTTGTTTTATATTAAGACTAGCAGCCCGTCCCGGCTTCGCGCGGGAGGACAATGTGTCGACTACAATGTAGGGTAGAGATAAATAGGTAATTAAAAAAAAAAAAAATCTAAATCGGATAAAAGTCGGACTGAGACAAAATTGCAGTACTTATAAATTTTAAATTTTAAATAAAAGTTTGTAAAAATGTGATAATTTTTTTTCTGCTTATGTACATATTAAAACTAATAATTATTTTAATATAGTAGAATCACCCAGCTTCGCCCGAGTTAACTTCGGCCTTCCGGATAATATAAGAGAAAATGTATTATCCTAAAAGTACATCGATCCCAATAACGCATTTGTGTCCATATACCGTCAAAATAACAATCAGAAAAGACTTGTGTTATTTTGACGAGTCATACTAAATCTCCTAGCTTTATAAATGATTATGAAAAAAATTCCTTTTAAAGATGTCGTACGCAAAATATTTAATCAAAAACCAGCTATAGTTGTCTTATTTGTCTAGTCTTCCGTAATCGGGTTCATATCCCATGTTTAACTCCCTTAGTGGGTGAATTATTAAAATCGTTGAAATACGTGTTTAACTATTTTTTTTAGTAAATTTGTTATCTTGAATTTCACACTCCTACCTAAAACTGCTGCTGAGATACGGCGAAATGACCTAAAACGTTCTTTAATCCCCTCCCCATTTAACCTGCTTAGGGGTGAATTTCTAAAATCGCAGAAATAAGTGTTTAACTAATTTTTAGTAGATTTGTTATCCTGAATTTCATGCTCCTACCTAAAACTGCTGCTGAGATATGGCAAAATGACCTAAAACGTTCTTCGATCCCCTCCCCATTTAACCTCCTTAAGGGTGAATTCCTAAAATCGATAAAATACGTGTTTAACCATTTTTTTAGTAGATTTATTATCCTGAATTTCATGCTCCTACCTAAAACTTTTGCTGAGATATGGCGAAATGACCTAAAACATTCGATCCCCCCCCCCAATTTAACCTCCTTAGGGGTGAATTTCTAAAATCGTTGAAATACGTGTTTAACCATTTTTTTAGTAGCTTTGTTATTCTAAATTTCATGCTCCTACCTAAAACTGCTGCTGAGATATGGCGAAATGACCTAAAATGTTCGACCCTCCCCCCCCTTTATAACACCCTTCAGGGAGAATTTTCAAAAATTCTTTCTTATTGTTTGCCTAGGTCACAACAGCAATCTACTCTCCAAATTTCGTGATCCTGACTTTAGTCATTTCAGCTGGGCGCTGATGAGTCAGTCAGTCAGGCGTTATCTCTTTATATAATAGTATATATATAGATATTTTCAAGAGAAATATATCACAAAGAAATTTTTTTCGTAAATTACGGTACGATTGAATATAAAAATAGTCGCCATTCCTGGATAATAACCAAAGGGTTGATATTTTAAATTACTTCAAGCCTTGCCCTTGAGACCGGTTAATAAATCACTGAATCTATATTTCCTTGTGTCTATTCGTAAATAATAATAATAAAAAAAAATACAGATTTTGTATTAAAATTCTAAAATGTTGATTAGACTGAAATTTGAAGATTAAAATATTTTTTTTTGCAATTTTCTAGAATAAAAAATTCCAAATAACATAATTTTCGAAACACATGTTTCGAGATAACTCTGGAAAAGCAATTATCATTCAGTACTGAATATACCGGAAATATGTATTTATGTATTTTTCGAGATATTGGGGAAAGTAAAGAAATTTAAGACATCGAAGATTGGCTATAAAGAGTGTTTCACTAGAAGGTAACACCAGAAAATGTTGCTTAAAAAAGTACAGAAATTCGTATTGTTGTTTATTTAGAAGCTCGACGAGGACAATTCAGCACCTTATGTGTCAACCTCATTTCTGAAACTTACAGATATCACATGATGTAATTGTTTTATTTTATTTCCTTCTGTATTTTTTTTCTAAAATCAGCATTATTCTGGCGATACTTTCTAGTGAGATTTAAATTGAGAGGCATACATATACTTTTTCTTCCCGAGAAAAAATCTTACAGAAAGAAGAAATCTTAACGTGGTTCAGTCATAGACCTTCTAATAGACCTTCTATTTTTACTCTGAGGGTTCAGTACAAGAACCAATTTCAATAGGCTCATTCAAAAACTTAGTCAATTTCGAAAAAAACTTATTTTTTAAAAAATATATAAATTGAAAGAAGACATAATTTCCATCCAGTTATCTATTTCCGTTTTTTTGGGATTATGTATGGGTTGTATGGCTTATTTTCTTTCTTCCGTTTTTCTTTCCTTTTTCTTTCTTGCTTTTTTCTTTTCTTTTTTCTTTTTCTTTTTCTTTTACTTTTTTTTTGGCCGACTGACTGTATTTTTACTTACATAAAATCTTCGTCAAACCCGAGATGTTGTAAAGTGTTAAACACTCCTCACAATCAACTACTTTCATAATTAACGACTGCAAAAACATCTAACAAAAAGAAAAAAATCTGTTTTTTTGACAATTGGGTTAACTTGGATATAGCAAAATAAATTTTTAAAAAATGCAAAAAATGAATCGTGAGAATTTTTTAATATTGATTTTACAAACTAGAAATGACACTTTAATGTAGAAATAAATAATAAAATTGTGTCTTCGCCTATACACAAAATGAACGTAGAATAAATTACCAATCGACGTTCGATCTCCCGTGTACTATATACAAAACACATTACATCTGTTCAAAAATTTTGCCTCTTCCACGATTTGAGCACCCATGACTCTGATCCCTTCTTCCTAGATACATACGAGATACGACTTAGATCTCACTTGTAAATTTCCTTAGTAATCATTTAATTAATTATCATTATTACTGAGTGAGTTGTCCTAGCTCAATTGAAGTAAGCTACACTACTCTGAGATGCAGATGCTTCTGCATTAATCAAACTCACTTTTGTTAATCCTTTCTCTTGTTCTTTGAAGCATGAATACTCAACTTGGAAATTCTTTTAGTAAACTGGGTGGTCTATTTTTCACATTATGAACGTCAAGGGACAGAAATAAGTTAATACCCAAGCAGGCCCGTAACCAAAATTTTCTTTTTGGAGGGTCTCATTCATCGAAATTTGTCCTGTCTGACTTTAGTAATCTGTATATTATTGATGAAAGACATAAGATAGACTCAACATTATCATATTTCAACTTGATTATTGCCAAAACACGGTTTCAAAGAGCAAATGCATAGGTTACTTCGTTTTCGACACAGTCGAATATGACTACATTTGTAAATTTTGTTAACATAATCACATTAATTAACCCTTAGAAAGGTAAGCACTTTATGCACTTACGTGTTAGTTGAATGAGGTATGTGTGTAAAAATTACGGCGATTGCTTTTGCACGATTAATTATCCAGCAAATTTACTCAGCTTAAATGCAGTAAATACTTGCAAATGTTTCGGGAAAAAAAAAACCTCTCATTTTTACTAGCATATTTTTATGCTTTTATAAAATCATGCTCAACTGCATTATCGTATTTGAACTTGATTGTCGCCAGAACACGATTTCAACGAGCAAATACTGAGGTTCCAGCGTTCTCGATACAGTCGAATATGACTACATTGTAAATTAGTTAATATAATCACATTTATTAACTCTAGAAAGGTAAGCGCTCTGTGAACTTACAAATTATTTGAATGAAGTATGTATGTAAAAATTACGAAGATTGCCTTTGCACTGTTATCAGGTAAATTGAACATCTTAAATACAGTAAATTATTGTACTTACAAATGCAGGTGCTTCTGCGAATTAAAAGACTTATTTTTGCTTAACTATTCCCATTTTCTTAGAAGCATGCAATGCTCAACTACAATACCATATTCAGAGCCAGATTATCTAAAAGGCACGTGAAACACATGCTTCCCCTCTAACATTATAAAGGGGCACCAAAATCACTGTGAAGGGGGCCCTTTAATTCCCAGTTTCATCCTTTTACACTCTTATAATTTTGGAAAAGAAAGTTTGCTTAATCCAAGAGGAAATCCACTCAATTTATTTAACGGGGAAATAGGAATTATGTTAACTAATCACATAGCATCCTGATAAGTAGTGCCTGTTAGAAAACACCCTGGAAATTCAGCATACAGCTATAGATACTAAATATATCTGAAGTATATACAGGGAACATTTAATGAAATATATGTGACCTCGTCTAAAATACTTCCGGGAATAATATTATTATCATTGGTTAGTTTTGAAGAATGAAGAATTAAGAAAACTTTTGCCAAAGAAAAAGGGCCCCCCAAAATTTTACCATGCTTCCCCTAGATTCAGAGGTTAATCGGGCACTGAGCATATTTCACACTGATTATTGCTAGAACTCTGTGTTAACGAATAAATATTCTGGTTGTTTCTACCTCGATCTGTCCGATTAGACTGCTAATTTTTTCAACAATCATATTAATTAATTATCATTATAATTAAATAAGTTGTCTCAGCTTAACAAGAGTAAGTTACAGTCCTTACAAATGGAAATATTTCTGCATTAAGAAAACTTAGTTTTGTTTATCCCTTCTCATGTGTTCGTTGAAGCCAGTAATAATCAACTTAGAAATTCTTTTACTAAACTACGGGTGGTCTACTTTTCACAATAAGAATGTGAAGAAACAAAAATAAGTTAATACTCCGAGCAAATAAAAAAATATAAAAATATTGACATTCAAGAACGTAAGTGTAAAAAACATCGTAATTGCTGTTATTTCAAGAACGGTAATGAGAAAGAACGGTTGTTACTTTCAAAGTCAGAGCACTATCTTATTCTTCGAGTGGTTGTTACAAGGTTGTTCATTCAAGATCATTTTCTCGGATTGTTCTTTTCTTTTTCTGAGACTCATGTAGCAAATATTTGTTTGTTTGTTTAATTTTTTTTGTAACTAAGCTAATATTGAAAGATTTTAATTTTTAATATATTTTTCTTATCTATCTATATGGATATGCTTATCAGTGCTTAGAAAATTGTTCAAATCAATCATATTTTTATAATGCTGTATTTATGGCTCAATACCAACAATGCGTCTGTGAATTATGAAACTTTAACTTCTTCATAATGAAACTTTAAATATACTTATAAATAAATAAGTGTGAATGCAAAAATTTTAGTTCGTGTACTATAACATACAATAACTAAATTTATTAAATAATAATAAAAAATGCTTTTGCGGAAGTATTTTTCCATGTTTAAAATTTTGCTTGCCGCTTGCTTATTTTTTTTATTCAACAAATATCTTAAATAATAATAATAAAAATAATAAACTTTACTATATAATAATGGTTTAAAGTATAGCAATTTGTTTCCCTCCAACTAGTAATTAGATGAGAGTAAATTACTGTACTTTAAGCTTTGATCCATTATATGATATTTTTTTTTAAAAATATGTATTAAGAATATTTCTGAAAGGGGATTTAAAATTTCTTGGTTGCTATCACTAATAGAAAATATAATTTTTTAATCAAAATGACATTTCATCAAGTAATCAGTTAGTACTATGTGACTATAGTTGAATGGGTGTCTGGAAGAAAGAGTATGTTACAATTTTAAAATTTCGAGAAATGAGGAAAAAACTATTAATGTCATTGATTAGAAATGTCTTGAGCACCTAGTGTAACACAGGACATAGGACCTCCTTTCGATCTTACACACCCTTCACTTTTGTCTTCATGCTGAGCATTGACGAGTAATAAAAAACTAGTTAGGTGGGTAAGGAAAGTAATAAACGTTTTAGGTAGCTTTCAATACAAAAAAATATAAAGCTACCTATTGCAGCCGTTCGGAGGAAAGCAGTTCTCCGGAAAATTCTCTCCGGCAGCAATCCGGAAAATTTCGATATATTTTCACCGATCATGACCCCCAGACCCCAAAACCACCCTCCGTTCAAATGTTGATATATATATATATATATATATATATCTGACCTATGTCATACGATAACGCTCGTATTTATAAATCGATTTTGATGAAACTAATTGTGTGTATTAAGGTCACCAATGTCTCGACCGAGTTCGTTGGCCAGCTTGGTCCGCCATTTTGTTTCAAGATGGCGGCCATTTAAAAACTTAAAACTAAAATAAATATACAAAAAAATTAAAAATTCAAATTTATTTTTTAATTACGTTTTAGGCCTTGATACAAGGATTCCAGAGCATTTTTTGGTTTACCTCTATCTTAAAAAATGGCTGAGATAGAGCAGTTTGAAATTCTAGGGTGGCTGACATTTTGAAACAAAACAGCACATTAACGCGATTACTCGCAAATTATTTTCTTTCATTGTTGTAATAATTTTCCCAATCATACGCATAAAACTATATATTCATATCCGTTAGCGCCAAAATTGGCGACATTGGCGCCAAAATTGGCAAAATTGGCGACATTTGGCGAAATATCGCCAAATTTGGCGACCAAAATAAGTCTTCATAAATGAAGCCAATTTGGCTCTTGCTCAATAATTTGGCGAATTTCTTATTCAAATTCAGTATTAACGAATCTTTTGTAAACGTTTCTTTGCATTTTAACTTGCTGTTTTCGTGTAACATTAGCTAAAATTTTAAAACGAAGATGTAGGAAAGCTACCTTTTCCTCCCGGTACAGGCCGGAAGGACTTTTTTTAGTTTATTGTTTCAATTTTTTATTTAAAGTAAACAAACTTGAAGGGTGAAACCCCAGTTTTTGACAACTAACCAGTAGCTGACACCTGAGCAAAAATCTAACTCAAATAAGCATTTTGTTGTAAAATTCTGCAAAGTAATGTTCTCTCGTGGTAAATTAGACACTTATTTTTATTTTTGAGACAATTTATTCACCACTAGAGGGCCAAGAACATATTCAATACGGAAGAAACTTTTGAGAATACAAAAAGTACCATTTTGAAGCAACCGTCTTATTTCTAAAATTAAGGAAAGGGTTTTCTAATCTACTTGTAATGCAACCATCCTAAACTTTTTTCTTAAAGTTATACCAGTAGAAATTAGTTTAAAGATGCCTATGATATATTACATCTAATATTAGGACCATGATTTAGGATTTATAGTTATTTAATTTAGCTTAATGGGGGTTGTCGGTTATTGGTTCCTGAAATTTCATTTAACCAGTCTCTGACAGAGGTGTTAGTTATTGGTTATATTATGAAAGTTGAAATATATTATTTGAACTGTTTAAAAATGCATAATAATAAATTAAATTTATCTTGTAGCAAACACCATTAAAATTT
This sequence comes from Maratus michaelseni, assembly GCA_963931845.1. Taxonomy (NCBI): domain Eukaryota; kingdom Metazoa; phylum Arthropoda; class Arachnida; order Araneae; family Salticidae; genus Maratus; species Maratus michaelseni. The sequence goes on along the minus strand of OZ007588.1, from coordinate 106,709,753 downwards.
AATTTGTTTTACCAGTGTCTGACACTAGATGTCAGTTACTGGTTCATAAATGTCAGTTATTGGATATCTGCATTTCTAATAATGCAGTACTAAATATTAATAACTGTTATATATTCTAACTCTTACTATATACTCTGCATTACTAATAATGCAGTACAACTTACTAAATATCACTTTGTATAATAAATATTAATGTATTTTGTTTTTATTATAAAGAATAGAGTTTTTTTTAAAGCATTTTAATCTTTTAAAATAAAGTGTCAGTCACTGGTTCACTTTGTGTCAGTTATTGGTGTTTCAAAATAGCGATGCTGTCAGTTACTGGAGTTTTTTAACCATATTTATGAATAAGATTAATTTTTAATAATAAAAGGTGTAATTTTTCAATTTCTTTTCTTTCTTTCTTTCCCTTTTTTTTAATCGTGCAGGTAGATAAGACAACCCTTTAAAGTTAATTTAAAGTATTGTTTAAAAATACTTAAAAAATTTTGCTTCATTAACAGATTTTCTAATCGATACTGAAAACAGAAGTAGTTGATTAATTCAAAATGACAAGACAAATTACAGATATAAAACTCCATTAATTATATTCCTGTATTTTATATAAAGTAATTGGATTGTTTGATAAAGATGTATTTAGATTTAAAAATTACACTTTCTTTTGGTGATAACAATGAAAAGTCGAAGTTTTTCTTCAAAAATATCCTTAATATATATATATATCCTTATGGTCTAAATTCTAAGTTATTTAATCGCACAAACCTTGTTTATACAAATACTAATAAACATGAACATTATACTAGTACTTATGCTAATTTAAATCATAAAGTAAATACAAAAACTACACGTACAAAGAGGGGTAAATATGGTACTAATACACAGTATATTTCTAGTAATGATATTATACAGCAATTATCTAATATGGAAAATGAATTCACTAATTCTTTCAATTGGTTTGACATAAGGAAATATATTTTTTCGATCAAAAAGAAAAATCTTAATAATTATTATAAAGTTTTTTTTATCATTAAATTTATCACCACATTTTAGTGATGTATATTTTGATCTTCTATTATGTAGAATTAATCAACTTAATGTAAAAATTTCAAAAAATACTTATAAAAAAACTAACAATACTCAACTTATAATCACTTTTTCTAATATAGTACTTAATAAAATAAATATAAACAATGTAATTAATAACAATAACAAATTCCCCATTAAAAATTTTACAATACATAAATCATACAAATACAATGTTACACTTGGACGTAGGATTTTCAATTACAATAATTTTGCAAAATTTCTTACATCAAATGATAAACCTCCGTGCTTATGTAATAATCCTAGTTTTAGTAATTATGTAGATAAGGTACATGGTCACATTATTACAGGGGTTATTAATATTGTCGAGAATGATTGTCTGCGCAATTTTATGACTAATGGGACTAAATTTCGAATACTTTCATGTTATAATATTTTTTCTATATTAAAATAATTTAATCTGGATCTTGACCTTTTTATATATAAAATTTCAATAGATTATAATAAACCCATTGAATTTTTTAAGGAATGGAAATTAAATGTATTAAGTAATTTAAATGTTGAACTTTTCAGAAATATGGAAAATTATAATTTTAATGTTAAACAACTAAATAGTGAAATAAAGAATTTACAATACAAATTTATTATTACTTATGTTGATAAATCACCAAACAACTATGCTTTCATCTGCAAAAAATATTATTCGCAGCTAATATCTAATGCTATAAATACAAATTTAAATAACAAAAAAAAAACTAATCTTAATACAATTATTAATAATCGACATATATTTCAATATTATAAATTGCTAAAAATTAAAAATTACAACTTTAATTATCCATATATTGTTGTTATACCTAAATTTCATAAAGCTCCTATAAAATTTAGAACTGTAACTATAGGATGTAATACGTATAATAATAATGCAAGTAAATTTCTTTTAACTATTCTCACTAAATTGTTTGAACTTACAAAACTAAAAGATAATTTGTTTAGCATAAAAAATAGTTTTCAACTTGTCAATAATATGAAGAATTTAAATAACATAAATTACATGAAGACGTTTGACTTTAATGACTTATTTAATAATATTGATATCAAGGATATGTTCAGGATTGTCAATTTATTATACAAAGAATACAAGGATTCCATAAAATTAAAAAATAATATTTCTTTAAATTACTTTAAAACTTTAACTAGATTTATTCTACATCATAATTATATTGTTTTTAATAAGACTATATATATTCAAAGCTGTGGATTACCACAGGGTGGCATTGTTTCTTCAATTCTAGCAGAATTATATTTATATTATTATGAGCGTAATTCACATATTGCTAATTGTAAAATGTACCGTTATATAGATGATATAATTGTATTCTATTTTAATAATACTTCAAATTATTTACTACCAAAAAATATCATAAAAATTTAAATTATAGTTTCAATGTTATGGTAAATAATGAAATTAATTTTCTTGATCTTAAGATAATTCTTAAAGATAATAAAATTTTGTTTGACATTTATGACAAAAGAAATGATTTCACAATTAAAGTTAACTTATTTACTAATTATAAGTCATGTATACATAAATCAGTATTTGTAAATATTTTACTAAATTTTGCACATAGAATTAAAAATATTTGTTCTAATAATTTTAGAACTCAAAATTTAAAACTTATACTTCAAAATGCATTAGAATATGGCTATCCCTTTTATTTAGTTAAGTCAATTTTACGAATATAAATTTTGCTTTCATTGGGGTTTATATGTTTGTACATCCTTTCTGTTAAATCACTTACATTTTAATTGCTGATATATTTGGCTAAAGATTGAATTCCTTTATGTGCGAGCTGAATGGGAATATTTGGGTTAAATACCTTTCATTTATTAAAAATTTAAATAATTATGAATTCTAAAAAAAAATTTCCTTGTCTAGGTAGAGAACTTTTAATAAAATATTGTTAGAATAAGTGCGTTGCCATATTGGAAAATTTATTCTAATTATATTTTTCAGGGTAGATAATATTTAGCAAGATGTTAGTTCCAATAAGTGCGTGTAGCCATATTGGAAAATCTTTTAAGCTTGCATATAATTATTTATAAAATGAAAATTTAATTTGACTTCTACAATAATGTTTAAGATTTTATGAAATTAATAATGTTTTGTTAAAATGATATTACACAATTCACAATAAATATAAATTATTTAAATGTTGACATATGTAAAAATAATAGATAAAAAAATTTTATACTGGAAACTTTTCTTAATCTAAATAATTAATATTTATTTAGATATTGTTTTAATCTTAAACTAGATGGCAGCACCATATAATGTTTTTAAATGATCAAAAACCTATTACTATTATTTATTAGTTATTGTTCCATATTATTAAAATAGATGGCAGCACCACATAAATTATCCATTTTTTGCCCTTGCAACTTGGAATACAAGTGAAATTTTTAAATTTTCCAATAATATAATATATATATTAAATTTATTTAAGTTAAAAATATTTTTAGTAAATGAATTTATAGATTTTATATTATTTATTAGTATATTTTAAATTAGAAGTAGTTAAAATCTCAGTGGTTAAATTAATAACTGCTACTGTTAGCTACTTAACTGTAACTTTCACCTGTACTTTTGAATTCACTTACTCACTTTACCATGTGCTTTGCAAAAATTTGGCTTAGGATTATGGATAAATGATGTTGTAATGTATAGATTTTCTTTGTTTTCCTTTGTATTTATTTGTTTATACATATATTTATTTTCTCCGCTCTATATAACATGGTTGGTTTGATTTGTAGTGTTCCATTTCAAAGGTATCCTTGTTTTTCAATTTAGTTCCAATGATTGTTTGGGCTTGGAATTGGCACAATTTTTGGTATTAAGCTGGTGTCAATTACAGAAAACAATCATTCCTTGCTTATAATGTGGTTTCCTAGCCCTTGAAAAAGTAAATTACATTATAAGCCTACATTTGTGTTTTTACTTTTGTTTCACTTTTTGAATAAATAATACTTCATTTGTTAGGACTATGTTTTATAATGTGTAATTTGACATTGCTACATGGGGTAATAATTTCATTGCATATGGTCAGTTGCTTCTGTTTCAATGGTTAATTTTTGCAATAAGTTTATATATATATATATACTAGCTGACCGCCCGGCGTTGCCCGAGCCCTTGTAATAAACTTAAATCTCTTAAAACACGGAACTCTGGCCACGGTCTACGATTGCTTCGGAACCGTACACCCGGCATGCTCGTACGCTCTAGAAAATCTTTTATTTCCCCCTACCACCGCCAGGGGAGCATTCTGTTCTAAACAAACCTCTTTCGAACGAACTTCTGAGACAGGTTCCCGCTGCCTACGTTACTGTATGGTAGGCGCACTACAAAACTGAGCTGGTTTCGAGAAGATTGGAACATTATTAGCCCAGTTATTGCAATAAGGCACAGATAGAGAAAATAACCTTGAGTGAGGTGCCGAGGGAAGGGGATGTTCGAGTGTCCTTCAGAAAATGACTAATTAGGAGGCCCACTATGCATGCATAAAAATTCGTTCGTTTTGTTAACTAGGGAGGTTAACTAGGGAGGCTTTTGTTAACTTGTTTAGGAACTTAATTACAAAGTTGGCTTAAACTCTTATTTGTAAATAGTGGTAACCGCTACTCATAAATTTAATTTAATGTTATAAAGGGTGACTATTAAGTTAAATATAATGTTTGGAATCACTTGCGTTGAAATCGGAAAGATAGTTGCTGATATATAGAAACGGGGCATAGTTAGAGAAAAACCTTGAAGGAGGGGTCGGGGGGGGGGGTTGTTCAAGTACCCTTCAGCAAATGACTAATTAAGAGGAGCACTATGCATCTTTCGAAATTCGTTCGTTGCTTAAGCTAGGAACTTAATTACAAATTTAACTTACCCAAGTATTCGGAAATAGTGGTAACCGCTACTCATAAATTTAGTTTAATGTTATAAAGAGTGACTATTAAGTTAATTATAATGTTTGGAATCACTTGCGTTGAAATCGGAAAGATACTTGCTGAGATATGGAAACGGAGCATAGTTAGAGAAAAAACCTTGAAGGAGGTCCCGGGGGGGGGGGATGTTCAAGTGCCCTTCAGCAAATGACTATTTAGGAGGACGACTATGCATCATTCAAAATTCATTCGTTTCCTTAAGCTTTGAATTTAATTAAAAATTTGGCTTAAACTGTTATTCGTAAATAGTGGTAATCGCTACTCATAAATTTAGTTTAATGTTATAAAGGGTGACTATTAAATTAATTATAATGTTTGAAATCACTTGCGTTGAAATCGGAAAAATAGTTGCTGAGATATGGAAACGGAGCAGAGTTAGAGAAAAAACCTTGAAGGACGGGCCGGGAGGAGGGCGGGGTTGTTCCAGTGGCCTTCAGCAAATAACTAATTAGGAGGATCACAATACATCTTTAATGATTGATTCATTTGGTTAAGCTAGGAACTTAATTTGAAATTTGGCTTACACTATTATTCGGAAATTCGGGTAACTGCTTTCTAGAAATACACCTTGAAGCTTAAATGTAATTAGACCCTTGCCCCTCTTCATTCTCGCAAATATAAAATAGAATCTGTTAAATAAAGTTTTCTGTATTAACAATCTCCATCATAATAATAAATGCCATGAAAAAAAAAAAAAACTTAAACCCGACTAATTGTCATGAAGAAAAATGGGCCCGGAAAATATTTCAATCAGTGGGACGTACGTGTAATTTGTCATGTACAGGTGGCGCGACAATCGCATGGCTCCTCTACGCTGATAACTTCAATCCATATTGACACTATTTAGTTAGAAATCCTTATTTATGCATCGCTACTCTGGTTTATTTAATTACTTCTGTGAAGAATCGATGCAACCAACCAGTGAACCAACCAACTCAAGAGAATAAAAGCGTATTTTTAATGAGAGTTCTTTGTGCATTTTAATTAATATTTCTGAAAGTAATTAAAATATTAAAATTCTGACGCTCATGTGCACCAGGAGACGGTTTGGACTACCTAAATCTAAATTTACAGACTGCTAGGTGCGCTAAATTTTTCTAGCCATCGCCAACAGACAGACAGACACACACACACACACACACAGAGAGAGCGAAACTTTCTTTTATTAGTATATATATATATATATATATAAGTGTTTATTATACGACGGATTAAAGCAGAATATTTGAATCTTTGCTTAATTACTTTTTTATATCACGTTTTTTGTTCATTTAATGTTGTGACATTAAAGTTAATTTAAAGTGTTGTTAAAAAGTTCTTTTTAAAAATTTGCTTCATTAACATATTTTATATTCGATACTGAAAGCGTAAGAAGTTAATAGATTCAAAATGAGAAGAGAAATTGCAGATTTAAAGCTCCATTAAGTCTATTTTTATATTTTGTTTAAATTAACTGATTATTTGATAAAGATGCCATTTTGATTATATACACACATATATATAGGCTAAAATGTATTTTCAAAAATAGTTTCAGTATAAAAAAAAAGCTTCATTATATAATGGCTTAGAGCATAATACTTCTATCTACTTTCATTACTATTTTATAAGAAGTTTTATGTTGATTCAAAGTGACATTAAAATTGATTTAAAGTGTGGTTTAAAAATACTTTTAAAAACTTTGTTTCATTAGCACATTTTATATTCAATACTGAAAGCAGAAACCGTTAATGAATTAAAAACGAAAAGACAAATTGCATATCTAAAGTTCCATTAGTTATATTTTTATATTTTGCTTAAATTAATTGATTATATTTGATATAGATGGTCACCTTGATTTTTAAAAATATATATATTTCTTTTGGTGATATCAATATAAAGCAGTTTCTCTTCAAAAATACCCTTAATATAAAAAAAAAAGCTTCATTATATAATGGCTTAAAACAGAATACTTCTTTCTACTTTAATTACTATTTTATAAGAGGTTTTATGTTGATTCAAAGTGATATTAAAATTGATTTAAAGTGTTGTTTGAAAATACTTTTTAAAACTTTGCTTCGTTAATACATTTTATATTCAATACTGAAAACAGAAAACGTTAATAAATTCAAAATGAAAATATAAACTGCATATTTAAAGCACCATTAATTATATTCCTATATTTTTCTTAAATTAATTGATTATTTGATAAATATGTCATTTTGATTAATACATATATATATATATATATATATATATATATATATATATATATATATATATATATATATATATATATATATATATATATATATATATTCTCTGTTGGCGATAGTAATGAAAAGTTAAAGCTTATCTTCAAAAATACCCTGAATATAAAACAAAAACTTCATTATATAATGGCTTAAAGCAGAATACTTCTATCTGCTTTAATTACTATTTTATAACAAGTTTTCTGTTGCTTCAAAGGGACATTAAAATTAATATTAAGTGTTGTTTAAAAATACTTTTAAAAACTTTGCTTCATTAGAACATTTTATATAGAGATACTGAAAATAGGAAACGTTAATGAATTCAGAATAAAAAGACAAGCTGCATATTTAAAGCTCCATTAATTATATTCTTCGATTTTGTCTAAATTAATTGATTATTTGATAAAGATGTCATTTTAATTCATATATATATATACATATATACTCTCTGTTGGTGATAACAATGAAAAGCTAAAGTTTATCTTCAAAAATACCCTTAATATAAAAAAAATCTTGAATGTATACTAGCTTAAATCAGAATACCTCTATCTACATTAATTAGTGTTTTATAAGAAGTTTTCTGTTGATTTAAAGCGACATTAAAAGTGATTTAATATGTTGTTTAAAAATACTTTTAAAAAATGTGCTTCATTAATAGATTTTATATTCGATACTGAAAACAAGAAACGTTAATATATTGAAAATGAAAAGACAAACTGCAGATTTAAAGCTCCATTAATTATATTCCTATATTCTATTTAAAATAATTAGGTATTTGATAAAGATGCCATTTTGATTAAAATGTTATATTCTCTATTAGTGATAGTAATCAAAAGAATAACTTTAATCTTCGAAAATATTCTTAATGCACATAAAAAAGCTTTATCATATAATGTCTTAAAGTATGGTAATTTACTTCTCTGCAATTACTATTATGTAACGAGTTTTCTCTTGATTTAAAGTGACATTTTAAATAAAATCATGAGAGCTGTCATCTTGATAATTACACTTCTGTCGCATATTTTGGCTACATAAATGAGGTTAAAAAAATGAAAATTTCGTATTTCTATAATGGCAACGCATTAAAATTCTCTTGGCGCATTGATGTAACTGTTGACCGTCAGGAACTATGTGAGATCTTCGGTAATATGATATATTGTTGGTATTTGATACTGTTTAGTTATGCAGTTATTCAATCTAAATCCCATACATTTTGGCGCCAGTTTGAAAAAGTAAAACAAAACGAACTATGATATAAAATAATTATTCGCATGGGAACGGAGTTAAAATTTAATTTATCAGTTCGTATTTCATGGGAGAGTAATAAAAAACTCAGAATTGTAAATTGGTGAATACAACTGTTAATATTTTTCTTTCGCTTATTCTATAAACATCTGGTGCCAAATTTTTTTACGCAACCAAATAAAAAAAAAGGAGTCTGCAAATTAAAATACAGTGAACTCCGTTAGTGCAAACTTCTGAAGGCGGATTAACCGAAGTCCGCATTAAGCTATCAAACATTTTAATGTATAAAAATAATCCCTTGCGTTGAATTTATTAATGAAATAGTTTGCAACTTTATTCAAAAGAAACATTTTTTTAAATTTAGTAATTTTAGTTTAAAATACAAATTAATGATTATGTTATAGTACAAAATAATAATAATAACTATTATTATCAATACTTATTATTATTATTATTATTATTTATGGAAAAAATATGCAAATAAATTTTCGCATTTACATAACTTAACTTTATTTAAAGTAATTAGTCACTTTTCTTTGCCGTAGTTGAATGAATGATCTTTCTACCTAATTCATTTCAACTTTGTGACTTACTCTAAAACTCGGTCTGTTACATCACATTTTGATTGGTAAAATCAGCGATCAGGTAATTTGAATTGTTTGTACCTCTCATGCTGTCGCTCGTGGAATTATTATCTTTATCTGCATTAATGTCACTAACATTTTTTGATCTGTCAATGAAGCATCAAAGTTACTTTTGAAAAAATATGTATTACACAGAAACAGTGTCTTTCGATTCTGCGTGTTTGATTTGTGCAAGAATTTTCCACATCATCCGATGATAGTATGTCCTTAACATTAATTGAAAATACAAAATAGATTAAAAAGGAAAACGAAATTGTCATCAATAATCGGAGATACGTTTTTAGCGGAGACGTATTTGTCATGAAGTTTTTTTTAGGCTGGGTACAGATGTTTGGGCATTTGTGTTCGATTAGTTTGGATGCATGGCTGGAAAAGCATCTAACAAAATATCACGGCCGAAATAAATATATAGTGGGATGTTTACACTGTATTCTCGTTGTTCCACGAAAACGAAGGGTCGTAATCCTTCGATATCAGAAAAGCGCTTAAGATATCCTTCGAAAAATCAGTAGATATGCAATGCAAAAACAATGAAGAGCCCATGGGTGCTTGCAAGGTTTACATTTTTATTCGGACCATGACAAAAAATATGTTGAAATTGGGAGGTGGTCCTTTCACACAAAAATCTAATATGACTTCTCTATACTGTGTCTGCCACTTTTTTGCGGTGCACATGTGCGCCAACACTCATCATCAATTTCTCCCGAGTACGCTGTAAAAAAAAAACGACATTTCTACAACACAAACTGCTGATCATTTCGCGCTCACATTCGATTGCAGTTGAATGTACTGTAGCTTTCTTCGGTTAGCAGAAAGGAAGTTAACTGTAACACATAACCGCCATTTCTTCCCGCTTGTTTCTACCTCTGAACTGTGTGGCTTGTTTGAAGTGACATGCAACTAACTCTGTTTCTGTCTTTAGAAAAGTAAGTAAAACTTTACAAAACACGTAAAATGCAGTATGTACTTCAAAAGTCTGTTCTCTTCTTTTAATAAATGTTTTATTTTTTCTGCCCTTGAACTAGGAAACCGCATTTTATAGATTTAGTAGATTGGGTACCGTAAACCTATTTTAAACATAACAGCGTTGCAGAAATAACAACAGTTGCGTTAACTTAACAGTACAAACTACTGTGCAACTAACTCTGTTTCTGTCTTTAGCAAAGTAAGTAAAACTTAAAAAAAAAACACGTAAAATGCAGTATGTACTTCAAAAGTTTGTTCTCTTCTTTTAATAACATGTTTTATTTTTTCTGCCCTTGAACTAGGAAACCGCATTTTATAGATTTAGTAGATTGGATACCGTAAGCCTATTTTAAACATAACAGCGTTGCAGAAATAACAGCAGTTGCGTTAAATTAACAGTACAAACCACTGTAAATTCAACCACACAATGCGCTGTTGAAGTAACAGCAGTTTCATAAAATTAGCAGCACAGACTACTGTGAAATTGTCAACACAATGTGCCGCTGAAAAATAACAGCAGTTGCGTAAAATTAACAGCACAAACTGCTGGCGTCCGAATTGCCAGCACATTGTGCTGTGAAATCTACAATTAACAAGGGAGAAATTCCTGAAACACAGTATTGGTTTCAATAAAATTAATGTAAACTCTAAAAAAAAAAAAAGTACTTTTTGGTTAACCGGGCACCAGTGATACATGTGTATCAATTTAATCCATCACCATCAACATGAAAGGTACAAACAATTCAAATCACCTGATCGTTGATTTTACCAATCAAAATGTGATGTAACAGACCGAGTTTTCGAGTAGGTCACAAAGTATTCGATGGGGTAAAAAGATCATTTATTCAACTACGGCATAGAAAAGGGACTAATTGCTTAAAATAAAGTTAAATTATGTAAGTACGGCAATCTTTTCCCCTCAGTAATTATTATCATCATTATTATTATTATTATTACACAGTGAACTCCCGTTAGTGCGGAATTCCAAAGGAGGCCATTTTTTGACCGCACTAAACGAAGTCCGCTTTAAACGATGTAGACATTTGAATGAGGTAAAATAATATCTTTCGTTTAATAAATTGAATTCAGTTTTTGACAGAAATTACGTAAGTTATCAGCTAAAATAAACAACTTTTTCTTTAATTTGCTTAATTTTATTTAAAAAGCAAGTTTGTTACCGTAAACCGGGACAACTTTGCCACTTTTTGAAAAATATATTTTTTGGCTCTCTGAGAAGTTCCAGATTTAATTAAAATAGGCGCTAGTGCTTTCATTTCACAGAGAAGACATTGTGTGACACTATTCCTGCGCGAGATAAAAATATTGAGAAACACTGATGTAAAATATATTCAGAGGAAGATCTCCTTAAAGCGCATACTCAGTATATTTTGAAAAAAAAAATGCTAATGAAACTACTCATGTACTTTATTAGTACGTATTTAGATGTGGAATCCCAGTAGAAAATCTGTAAAAAAATAAAATCCTTTCGAGTATTTGACGCAAAAAGACGCGATTTGGCAAGCAACACTTTTCCCTCGCCAAATGCAAACGAATTTAATGCATTTGGAAATTGCTTGTTAAATCGTTAAATGAGTGTTTAAATGCGTAGTTCTTCATGAATGTAAACTTAAACGATTAAATAGTTTAATATTATATCTATAAACTTACCTAATATATAAAAGTTGCATGTTGCTACAGTTATTTAATTTTACACAGATTCACCGGCTAGATAAATTTTAAGTTTATTTTAAAAGTAACTGTCTGATTAAGAACGCTTTCGTTGTACATTTCGATATTGAATAAGTCGTTGTTTCCATGGCAACAATACTGTTTTCTTTTTCAGCAATATCTAAGTCGAATTCATGGTACTCAGAATAGGATCTTAATTTTGAGTTTGATACAATTTTAATCAATTTAAGTTTTGTTCTAAAGCATATAATACAATCGTTAAATTTCATTAAAGATAAAACTGTAGTTGTAAAATTGTATTTATTTAATTTAAACTTACTTAAATTAGTTTAGTATGAAGAGTAGAAAATAAATCTTTAAAATATATTTATCATGAAAACGCATTTTTTTAAAATTTTTAAATTCCATTGTGTCGCCAACTGACGGTAAATCGCCAACCCCCTCCCTCGAATTTTTCATTATTTTTTTACGGACGCTATATCGAGGTTCCGCAGAAATTTTTTGATAAACATTTATATCCACATGAGAAGAACATTCTGTAATTTTTTCAAATTTTTCTGAGAATACGCTTATGGAGACTTTCCTTGTTAGGGGCTGTACATATATAACGTTAACACTTTAAGGGGGAGGAGGTTGTAGTCACTTGATATCGTAAGATATCTCTAGGGAGAGGGGGGGGGTGTCTTTTGATACCGTTATCATTTTTAATCCAGCCAAAGTTTTCTCTCTTTATTTCTTTTTCTTTCTTTTTTTTCTGTTTTGCAACCTTTTTTTTACATTAAAATAGTCTGTTTTTTTAGCTTGTATTTACACGAAAATACAAAGTTATTGTTGAAACCATTAAATTATTATAAAATTATTTCATTCCAAAACATAGAATATTTGAATGTTTGACTGCTATTAGAGAAACCAGGTGCGAAGTATGTTTAAAATGACACTTGTGTTTACTAGACAGAAAAAAAAGAAAGAATTTTGTCCACCTGTTTTGTTTATAAGAAATTCTGTTTGCCCCTCTCCATGCAGGGGGCAAGTGCAAGAAGACATTATTACTGTTAATGCACTATGCAACAGAAAGCTGCTATCAAATACTTTTAAATATTAATTATTTCTTTTAAGTATTAGATGGTATAAAGTTATTTCATATATAATAGAGATATTTTATTGACTTCTTCTCTTCGTTTGAATCAGTAAAGTAAACAACAAATGTGAAACATCATCTGTAAATCACTGCAAATATATAAAAATAGAAACAAGGAAAAAATTGTAAAAAAATAAAAAAAAAGTATTTAGACATTGATAACGATATCATTGGGGTGGGGGGAAAGGCTCGATGAATGATAACGTATGATATCATAAGGGGGGGGGGGAAAGGGTTCAAAATTACCAAAAAGTTGATATCTTTATATATGTACTGCCCCTTAGTAACTAAAGCTACGCAAATGCTTATGGGTTTTTTTCTTCACTTTTTGTACGTGATAGTAGAGATGAATTAGCTTAATTAAGCAAAGAATCTATCTCTGGCTCAGCTAATTACCATTCATTTCTTAAAAGGCATTTGATTAAGTAACTTCGCTGTCACACACGCCAGTACATTGTGTTTATTGCCGGGAGGTGAGTGAGTGCTTTGACCTCGCGTCGCCCACGCTTGGAAAAATTGCGATGTGTTGAAAAGAGAAATGAATTAATATGATCGAAAATGGAAAACGCTATCTTCTCGTAATTCCAAAGGGTGAAATGTTACTTTTATTTTACTTATTTTGCATTAATTTGAAACTCATGATCAAGTTATTCTATATGGTGACACGATAAAGAAACACAACACTCTTTTCATTTTATCAGGGCTATCTGTTTATAAACTAACGATATATCTATATCGATCTATATCCATGTATGCATGCACATGAACAGATCGGATTGAACCTACCTGAACCAGAAAATGCTGCTTAACCGAACACGACAAAAACAAAAACAAAAACGAAAAATTATATTAAACCCAAAACCGACCCAAACTCGAAATGAAAGAAAATTAATCTATATTTTAATATAATTATGGCAATGCAGCCTACAGTTATATTCCTAATATTGTGTTTATTTTTGTATACACTCTATACTTTCTATACACTCATTAATATTCAAATATATAGTTCTTTCATGTGAAAAATATTCAGGACTTAAAATTCAGGTCAATTCCAAACCCGACACGGAAGAGACAAAACAGAACCCAAAACTGACCCGATTCCGAAACATTTAAAGTCAATTCGACTCGAACCCGTCACTTTGCAGAATATTAATATTTACCTATAAATTTATATAGATGAAAATGTATGCATTGGCGGTTTTACAGGTGTGGTATGGGGATTATTACCCTTCTCATATCTTTGAAACTCCAAGTAATTTTTCTCATTTTGTATAGAAAGTATATAAACGATGTGAAATGATTTCTCTCATCCAAATATAATGTCTTCAACTTCTCCATGGCTATTTTCTGAAACTGCTGGTATAACTCAATTTCTAGGAAGGGCGGTTTCGTGAAAGATATTATATACCACCGACCAAAGTGAATCGGCGACTAATGAAAAAGTTTCTACTCTTATATGGCTTATAAATGTTATATATTTTGTCTTACATCATTATATGTTATTTATGTATAAATTAAGCAAATTGCTTATTAATGTAAGGTAAATGATGTAAATATAAAATAAATTGTTTGTGCATCCGATATATTGATAGTTAATTCATAAAGCTATAACAATCTGATGACATTCTTAAAATATAAAAATAGGTTGACAGAAAGTGCCTTTGAATTTTGTTTTTCTTGCCAAGTTCAACTTTAACCTCGCTGTTTCCTCAATCGCGAAAAGGATCCTATACAAAAGAAGTACCAAAAATGTATATTTTAGAAGCACTATAAATGTTTAATAACAAATACAACACTTATAGGGGATTTCAACACTTGTAGAGGACTTATAACTAGACTAAATGACCTTATTTGTAATATTTGATATTAATTTATGGGTTACAAAAACGTTTTTGCACCGTTATACCTAAGACTTCCATAAGGGTCTAGTTGTACCTAGGCTCCTTTAAAGATAAACGTGCTCTGTTAAAAATGACCTAATATGACATTGAAAATGGGTGGAAGAGTTGAACTTTGGCAGGTCTTATACTTTCTCCAAAGATATATTATTTATTTTGCTAAATTTCATTGTGGTTCGATTCAAAGATGATTCGAAGACTACATTCGAAATTGTCGAACGAAGAGTTCCTGCAAAGATCTTATTTTATTTATTTTTTTATTTTATTTTTTTTTTTCAAAACAAACATCCGGTAAGTCATCTTTAAACCATCTTGAAATTTCTTTGAGATATGCAAATATTGATGAAAATTCCATTTTCACAGTGTTTTTTAAGTAAATACACATCCATAATGGATTCATCTTTTGCATCTCGGCACCCATAAGCTTATCTTAATCCACTGGTTCAACTACTGGAAAAAAGCAAAAAAAAAAAAAAAAAAAAAGACAAGAAAGAAAAACATAAATAACTACATCTAGATTTGTGTAGCATTCACTAAACAAACCTGACATTATCGGCCATCGCTATAAAATACCTCCTTTCAAAATAAGACTTCTTATTTCTAAATCCCTTCTGTAATGTTTATTTGGGGAGCAATTCAGCGAAGTATTTCCCATTGAATAAAGCTGGGAATGAACATCTCTATAGAACTGGTTAAGGTAAAGAAGACGAAAAAAAAAAAAAAAAGTGCTACACATCCCGCTAGATGCTTATAAAGAAGAAAAGAGATCTACACTTTATAATCCAAGCAAGAAATTGCGACATCTGAGTAACAAAAAAAAAAAGAAAAAAAAAAGCTATTCGAACGGATTTGTTAAGAAAAGAATCGGCGAGCTCAAAGGCTTTTCTTAAGAATGTAATCTTAAGATGTTCTTTAGATGATGAATTCATTATAGAATTGAATCTGGTGTTCAGTATACTAATCCCGGTGAACAGAATTAGATGATGCTGTGAATGAAACAGTAAACTTCGGAAACCTGTTTTTATTTTATTAGGGTTGTCCTATATGTTTTTTTTTTTCATTTGATTTGTAAGTAATGTGAGCACAATACTTCATGTTATAAGTTGTAAGTTATTACCGAGTTGCAAGGTATTCAGTCAGTGGCGTAGCCAGAGAGGGTGTCCAAAGCCGCTGGATACCGCAATTTTAAAGTAATATTCTTCGCCTTGTCTGATAGCAATTATCGCAGAATTTTCTTCAATAAAGGGGACAAAAAAATGGCAAAAATGTCGAATTTCAGATTTTTATCCTAAAATGAACCTTGACGTGTCTATAACAATATGTCCAAATTTTAATAGTAAAGGAGATATGGTTAATTTTACGTATTTATCTTTACTATCTCTTTTTAGGTAGATTTCGGAAGAAATACTACCTATTACATTCTCCCCTATGTTGGTATTTCTTAAACATTTTTGCAGATCTACGCCGATTATGACCCTTAGAGCCCAAAACCACCCCAGTTCAAAACTTTATCTATCTATCTATCTATCTATCAAAAATATCACTTTTGTATGGACGCAATAACTTCCATAATTCTGCACAAATCTCTTCCAAACTGATACATAAAATAAAGGGGCAGAAAATCTCGGTCAAGTTCGTTAATGAGCAAAATCGGACCAAAGGGAAGGGGGAGGGGGAGTTTTTCTTTTTTTTTCTTATGAAAACAGAAAACAAACTTACAACTTCTTAATTATGATACACATCGAATCAGTTTAAAGTTATTATTACTTCTAGAAAAAGGGCCAAAAATTTATGTATGACATACTTTTGATATAATTAAAAATGGCTTCAAGGGGGGGGGGGAATAGGGGTTTAAGAAGAAAAAAATTCATAACTTCGTCAATTCACAAGATATCAAATCCGCTTAAATTTATTATAAATTTCTTAATATTATCTACAACTTTTATATTGGCAAGTATTTGATAGGACCAACTCTTAGAGCGAAAGAAATTAAAAACAAACCCTCCCCCCTTCCGACTCCGCCTACAGTCACTAGTAAATTTCGAAGTGGGTGGTCCCAACTACTGCATTATGGCAAAAAGGTTCTTCTGCAATTTCCAATAAAAAAGCGCCCCATGGTCTGCGTCTTCGAAATCTACCTGTGCCTGTAAGCAGAGCCGTCAGGGATTTTTTTTTGCAAATGAAATATTTAAATTCATTTTTCTTAGTTCTAATTTTGCATATTTTGTATGTAATCAAAGTTGTAAGGCTTCCACAGTAATTGAGAAAATGGTCAGATTTTTTTTTTTTTTTAATGTACAATAATGTACGAAACTAAGTATTGATTTTTGTTTATATCTATGAAATTTTTAAAACAAAAATTTCAAAGATATAAAAAAAAATCAATACTTAGTTACGTACATTATTATACATTAAAAATTTTTTTTGACTATTTGCTCGATTACTGTGGAAGCCTTGCAACTTTGATTACATACAAAATACGAAAAATTCGAACTAAGAAAGGTTTATTCCATATACATCCAATTATTAATGTTTTTTCTTCTGATCTAATCTTTGTATCAAAATCACGATACTTAAATTTGTACATCAAAGTACCCTGAGTATAAAATAAAATTTAAAAAAGCTAGTTTGAAATACCAAAATTGGAAAAGAAGAAAGAATTTTAAAATTGTTAAATTTAAAAAAATCAATTTAAAAAAACAAATTATCAATTTATTAATATTTTAAGACTTTTATTATTTGTAATTATTTTGCTTTATTCAAACATGATCTAAAACATGATCTAAATATGATTTACATGATATAAGTGTTAAATCCTGGAAGTTTTAGTGTACTTCTCCAGTTTTGTTTTCATGGCTGTAAATATCATTTAGCGACAAATCTCTCTAACAAGCGAATATCACCAATGCCTTTTTAAAAACCTCCAATATCTCTATAAAAAGAAAGTTCAAATAAAAAATAAAATAAAATAAAAATAAGTAAATAAATTTTTTTCATACTTTAATACTCTTTATGTTCATACGTAATGCTCCATATACTAAATACATCACCTTCCAGGGTTGCCATTTTGGCCTCCTCTTTCATTCAGAAATTCCGAAAGAAGAAATTTTATTTTATGTAATTATTAAATGTCTGCCATTAAATAAAGCAAAAATTATCAATCGTAATTTCTGGTATGATTTAAAAAATTCTGAATAAAAAAATTGGTCAAACTGGCAACCCTGACCTTCGTACTTCAAGTACTTGCATACATCAGGCATATTTACCTGCATTTTACAACAAGCTTACATCTTACAATACAAATAACACACATGCATTTTACAATACATAGAACATAAGTGTATTGCGTATACTTGCATACTGCGCCGTGCAATGCACACATTACATACAATACATTTTAGATAAATGAAATAATAGCGAATACCTAGACTTAAGAATAAATCTTCCATAACATCTGATTCAAGTAAAGTTTAATAAGCACATTTAAATTGAAAGACCTTCTATAATATGAATACCTTTTAAATTTCGATTTTCTACAAGAGAAATAATAGCTTACATATCATTAAAAATAGTGGATTAGTTTGTATGAAGAAATGAATCCGACTAAAACTTAATAAATACGAATTTGAAATCTTCTATAAACAAAGTATAACCTATATATATATATATTGTAATAGTGCTTTTTCGATTAACGAAAATAATAGCTTTTTATTTGAGAACCCCTTTTGTAATTTGATTAATAAAATTGTTTCCAAATAGCTTACAGATCTGTTAAAAAAAAAAAAAAAAAAAAAAAAAAAAAAAAAAAAAATCCATTCACGCCCTAAATAACTAAAAGAAAAGTAAAATTCAATTTCTTTCGCATATTAAAAAAGAATAGGAACTTATGCCTATCGAATTTTATTTTCTTAAAATCATACCTCAAAATAAAAATTTGGAAGAAAATCATAACAGGTTAATTACAACAAAGTATGGTACGCATCTCAAATCAAAAACACTTTGTATTCAAAAATCCATTGCTCGAAGTTTATGTTTATACTAAATAAAATAAATAAATAAAACCTCGATTCAACTATAACTTCACATTTAAATTGAGGAATTTTCTCGAATTGGAATGTTATATAAGATTTCGTAATAATGCATTTTCAACAAACGAAAATAACAGCTCTCTATCTGAGAACTCTTTTTATAATTCGATTTATAAAAAGTTTTTTGAGATAGACTAATTATAATGATGTTTGGTCGTGATCGTTAAAAATATTTCTAACTATCCCGGCACTCCAAAAATCCAGGTAAGCAAAAAGGCAATTGGTAAGAAGAGTCGATCAGGAATAGGTGAAAAATACTTTAATTGAATAGGTTCACATTATAATGAACAAGTACAGGAAAATTAAAAGTTCCATAGCTAACGGTTGCCGCCGGTGACAGTGGCAATCCGGGATCGTTACATATATTATCTTGATACTACATCTCGACACAGATGGTGGTCAGAGTAGAAAAGAACAAATTCTTACTTTTAACTTAATAAGACATTTAATTTGGCGAGAGCATATGAGTAATAAAATATCCGTTAGATATTAAGATGTGGAGACTTTTGAATTTATAAGGATAAACTCGATAAGTTAGCAAGACACTGAAAGCATACCAACATCAGTACGCTACAACAATTTTGGAAACCCGTTAAAAAGCGTATTGATAAACCAAAAAAATTAAAAATAAGTGGTTATTCACATTCCAATTGTGTTTTCTCATTTCAACAACAGCAACAACAACAACAATAATAACAAGTTGGAAATTGTACGTCAAACGTTACAAACGAGGTTCGTACGCACGTTTTAGAATTAAATTCATGATATCCTGTGCGTAGAACGGGTTAAACAGCTAGTTAAGTATATATTTTATGACACTGTTCATACAAATATCTTAACTAGTTATATAAATATTCAGATATATATGTATCAGCTAGTTATATAAATATTCAGATATTGATGATTTTTAATTCTGTGAAATGAATTATATCGTCTGCAGATTAATTTCTGTAATAAAATAAGCATCTCGGTCGCTTGACGATTTAACAGCCATCGGAAGCTCCTATAACAAACAAGTTGGAAATTGTACGTCAAACGTTACAAACGAGGTGCGTTCGTACGCACGTTTTAGAATTAAATTCATGATCTCCCGTGCGTAGAACGGGTTAAACAGCTAGTTAAGTATATATTTTATCACACTGTTCATACAAATATCTTAACTAGTTATATAAATATTCTGATATATATGTATCAGCTAGTTATATAAATATTCAGATCTTGATGATTTTTAATTCTGTGAAATGAATTTTATCGTCTGCAGATTAATTTCTGTCATAAAATAAGCATCTCGGTCGCTTGAAGATTCAACCTCGGAAGCTCCTATAACAAAAAAGCACCGATTTAAAAAAAAAAAAATTCAAATTTCTTAATAAATATTTTTATTAATATCTCCTAAAGTTTTGATTCGATTTTAATAAAATTTGAAATGTCTCGACAAAATTCTGCAAAGATAATATATTTTAAATTGCAAACCATTTGGTTGGGTAGTTTTTGCGTTGTTATATGCGGACAGACAGACAGACGGACGGACAGACAGACGGACGGACAGACAGACGGACAGACAGACAGACAGACAGACGGACGGACAGACGGACGGACAAAACGACGACTATAGGTGCTACGTATTTATATAATTACAAACGCACCTAAAAAGCACCGATTTAAAAAAAAAAATCAAATTTCTTAATAAATATTTTTATTAATATCTCCTAAAGTTTTAATTCGATTTTAATAAAATTTGAAATGTCTCGACAAAATTCTGCAAAGATAATATATTTTAAATTGCAAACCATTTGGTTGGGTAGTTTTTGCGTTGTTATATGCGGACAGACAGACAGACGGACGGACAGACAGACAGACAGACAGACGGACGGACAGACGGACGGACCAAGCGACGACTATAGGTGCTATACGTATTTATATAATTACGAACGCACCTAATAATAACTTCATTCATACCCTAAATATTAAAAGTAAAACTGGAATTCAATTCGTTAGTTATTTTCCGTCTCACGTGAATTCAATTTGCTTCAGACAGTTGAAAGAAGAGAAAACTATTGTTAGCTAACATTATTATTATTTTTAAATACGTCAAAGTCAATTCGAAAAAAATTAGTCAAAAAAAAATAATAATAATAAAAATAAAATAAATAACAAAAAAATAAAATAAAAAAATAAAAATAAAATAATAATAAATAAAATTGTAAAAGAGAATTTTTGCGACAGCTGACGACTGTTTTCGTGTTTGATTAAGTAAGATCAATTACACACTTGAAAATCAACCTGTATAAAATGGTTAAGTTAAAAATGTCGCTACCACCTGGACTTTTATAACGACGCTATAAGAAAACCGTTTTAAATGTGACGTATTAAATGTATTGTTTTAAATGTGACGTAATTTTCACCACTAAATGTTTTTCGTACTTGATAACTTAATTATTTTAAAGTTTTCTTTCTTTTTTTAATAACCATGTGTAAATATATTTTTCAATTGAAAAGTGTTTGTACATATTATTATTTGGGAATTTTAAAATCTGGCAACAGTAGGTAAAAAATGGCCATTTCAGACTATGAATTAAATTAATCTATTCAGATAATGAAGTTTTGAATAAAAAATGCGAAAGAAAACTTAAAAAAAAAAACAGACAAATTAAATAAAATGATTGGACACTGCACACCACAATCTAGTCAAGTATTCCTGCAGAAAATGGTTAAATTGCTGTGCTACTTTTGATCCTGTGAAACTTATTTAACTGATCAATTTAAACATTAAATAGCTCTTAAAATAACTCTTCGTTTTAAAAACTGTCTACTTCAACGTGTTTATCATACATTTTTCTAAAAAACTACCAGTTTTCACAATTTTATGTGCAATAGCTTTTGCAGTATACACCGAGAAAGTGAGAGGGTCACAATAAATTCAATTATGGCAGCAGCAGCAGCATTATTATCTTTTTTCAGAATAGAGGTATATATACATAACTTAGTTTATTAAAACTGAGAATTCTTTTGTAATTGGAATATCCTATACATTTTGTTAATCAGGGGTCGATGCAGGTTTTTTTTCTTGGGGCCCATTTTGTGAAAAGTAAAGATTACTTTTGTGAAATTTATTATATTTTTGTGAAAAAAAAAAAAAAACATTTTGTAACAAAAGTTGAAATACAGTTACTCAACTTCGAACCAAGCATTTATTAACAAAGACTTTTTAAAATCCCTTTGCTGAAGTTTTCCTCTCTAGTGAACTTGTTAGTTTACAAATTACACATTTTAAAACATCACAAAATAATAAATAATTAATAAATAGTAAGTTTTTATGGAATTGAAATTTGTGAAAGGACCTAATTTATTAAAAGAAAATTTGTGAAGGAGACCACTTTATTAAATAGATTTTTGTGAAGGGACCCATTTTATTAAATAGATTTTTGTGCAGGGGCCTATTTTATCAAATTGATTTTTGTGAAGGGACCCCAAATAGGCCCCAAATTTTGCCTAGATCGACCCTTGAATAAGGCAATCGACGAAAACACTGGTTCTTTATTTGAGAACTCTTTTTATTATTCGATCACTCTTTCGAAATAGAGTATTTGTTCTCATGTCGAAAAAAAAAAAAAAAATTCCATTCACGCCATAAATATCAAAAGGAAATTCAGTTCGTTAGCTTTTATTCCATGAGAATTCAATTTTCTTCTCAAAATTGGAACAGTTGAAAAGGAAAAAAAAAAAAAAAAAGAGAGAGAAGATTGTTTGTTAGCTAACTTTATTTCCTTAAATATCTTACCACAATCATTTCCAAAGACTCATGGGAAAAGAACATAGGAACTAAAATAAGGAATAGGGGAAATGAAGTTAGCTCCCCTCCTACAAATATCAAGTGTATTCACCTGAGGATCATTGGTCAAGCATTGTCCCTTTCATTAGATGAAAACACCGACTATCTCTGAAAAGTATGAGGGGGGGGGGGGGGGAGATGAGAGAACGAGGGTAAAAATTACCCTCACATAAACCTTGAACCACATACCTGACAGGTAGGGCAGGAACAAAAAGAAACAGCTCTTTAAATAATGGTGATTGAATTTGATGGCTTGTATATTTGGCAATTTTTTGCTTTTTTTGGCGTGAAACACGGGCAGCGTCAGAATAAAGTCCAGGGAAGGGAGATTTTGGAGCAGCGGATTGGATTTAGCTTCTCTTTCGTAACCAAGCTTTCTTTTTCAAATTAAGAATTTAAACGCAAAATAAGATTTTTTTTTTTTTTTTTTTTTTTTTTTTTTAATGGAATCTTACATTCAAGGTAATTTTAAAACGTAAAGAAACACAAACATGTTAAAAAAAAAAAAAAAAAAAAAAAAAAAAAAAGGAAATATGAAATATGAAATATTTGAAAGAGTTAATTTTCATCAACGTTTTCCAAAACTGAAAAAAAGAACAAGAAATCGCCAATTTTTTTTTTTTAAATCAGGAGTAACCTCCTCTTTACCCGCGTTTAAGACAATTTTTAAAGATATAAACAGATATATTAATAATTTCAATAAAAATGTTCAAAAATATCAAAAATGTATTTTTTTTTTTCAGACATCAGTTACAAAACAGCTTACAAAACTAAATATGTTGTATAATAGCTATAATAATGACATTATAAAGATGGCCTTTAAATGGCATTATAAAGAATAGTAATAGCAATAATAGTCGGTCCTTATTATGTGTTACGAATATATACCAAAGCGTTCAAGTTTCTAGCTTCAATAGTATCGTCTACGCGTTGATGAATCAGCCAGTCAATTAGTCAATCACGACAAAGCCTCTTTTAGGTATAGAATTATGAGCTACATGATAAACATGCTCCGTATTTCATCTTTATATTTATTATAGTAAATCATGTACTGAATTTCAAAGATAGATACTTTATAAAACACATCGCAACTAGATATCGGACACCCTTCATAAAATCTGTAGGTATATTTGTTTGTGTCGTAACCTGGATAATAACAGTACGAGTTGATGTGAAGAATACAAAATCTATGCCTTATCCTCACTGACATACAATGTACAAAAGTGAAAAAAAAATCAAAATACCGATGGTCAGCTCCGCAGCAACTTTATTTGGCACCTAGTGCGGAACATCTTTTAAGTTTTTCTACCAGTAGTCAGCTCAACATTATTAAGAATAAGTTAACTTAATCGATGATCCAGATTCGAACATAAGGAGTTGATGACAAAAATAACCAAGTCCATGTCTTGCCCTGGGCACATCATTGTCGTATAATGCACAAAAATAACAAAATCAAAATAACAATTGTTTCCCAGAACCATCTATAATGCAATCAATGTGTCTAAGTATCAATATTATTGATAATTGCTTATCGGATACATCTGGCTATTAGCGATCCTTCATAAAATCTTCGAGGCATACTTGTCAATGTCCAGATTAAAAGCAGGAGTTGATGTCAAGAGTACAAAACCCATGTCTCGCCCTGGGCACATTATTGTCGTATTAGGCACAAAAATAACAAAATCAAAATAACGATTGTTTCCCAGTACCATCTATAAATGCAATCAATGAATCTAAGTATCATTATTATTGATAGTTGCTTATCTTATAGATCCGGCTATTAGCGGTCCTTCATAAAATCTTCTAGGTGCACTTGTGAATGTCCGGATTAAAAGCGGGGGTTGATATCAAGGGCACAAAATCCATGTCTCACCCTGGGCACATCATTGTCGTATAATGCGCAAAAATAACAAAATCAAAATAACGATTGTTTCCCAATACCATCTATAATGAAATCAATTAATCTAAGTATCAATATTATTGATAATCGCTAATCAGATAGATCCGGCTATTAGCGATCCTTCATAAAATCTTTGAAGCTATTCTTGTTATAGTGTTCAGATTAGTAGCAGAAGTTAATGTCAAGAATACAAAATCCATGTCTTACCGTCGACGCATCATTGTCGTATAATGCACAAAAACAACAAAATAAAAATAACGATTGTTTCCCAGTACCATCTATAATGCAATTAAGGAATCTAAGTATCAATATTATTGATAATCGCTAATCGGATAGATCTGGCTATTAGTGATCCTTCATAAAATCTTTGAGTCATACTTGTCAATGTCCGTATTAAAAGCGGGAGTTGATGTCAAGCGTGCAGAATCCATGTCTCAACCTGGGAACAGCAATGTCGTATAATGCACGCAAATAACAAAATCAAAATTACGATTGTTTCCCAGTACCATCTATAATGCAATTAATGAATCTAAGTATCAATATTATTGATAATCGATAATCAGATAGATACGGCTCTTAGCCACCCTTCGTAAAATCTTCGAGGTATACTTGTCATAGGGTCCAGATTAATAGCAGAAGTTAATGCCAAGAATACAAAATCCATGTCTTACCCTCGGCTCATCATTGTCGTGTATAACTCACAAAACAACAAAATAAAAATAACGAATGTTTCCAGGTACCATCAATAATACGGTCAATTATTCTAACACGCATCAATTTTACTGATAATCGCTAATATCATATAGCTGGCTATTAGCGATCCTTCATAAAATCTTCGAGGCATATTTGTCAGTGTACGGATTAGAAGCTGAAGTTTATGTCAAGAATACGTAATTCCTTGTCTTACCTTGTCAATTTCTTGTCATTATTGTATAATGCACAAAAACAACAAAATAAAAATGACGATTTTTTTCTTGGTACTATCAATAATACTAAAAATTATTCTAATTAAAAATGTTTATAAGTAGTTGACAATATCTAACGAAGAGATTTTATTAGAGACTCTTCAAAACATTCGTTAGACATGCTTGTCAGTGTCGTAGTACAAATTAACAGATTAGCAGC
This sequence comes from Maratus michaelseni, assembly GCA_963931845.1. NCBI lineage: Eukaryota > Metazoa > Arthropoda > Arachnida > Araneae > Salticidae > Maratus > Maratus michaelseni. Next base: position 106,683,963 of record OZ007588.1, on the reverse strand, counting down.
AGGAATTGATGCAAAAAAACACAACATGCGTGTCTTACCTTCGGCATATCACTGCCGTACAAGGTACAAAAGAAACAGAATCAAAATAAAGATTGTTTCACAGTACCATCAATAACACAATCAATTATTCTAAGTATCAATTTGATCTACAATCAACAAATCCTTCATAAAATCCGTCAGTTATACTTGTTAGTGACTTAGCAGGAATTAACAGCAGAAGTCGATATGCCAAGAGCACAAAATCCATGTTTTACCCTGGTAATCATTACCCTGGCCTGTCTAGCTGCAAAACTGTAATTAATGTTCCGAAGCCTAAGGCCGTAATCTAATCAAATGCCATTTTAGAAGCTTTCTACCAATCATTTCTACTTCTTGTAACCTTCGTGCATTTTTAGCATCTACCACTTCTACTTGATAATTGCCGAGCTTGTCATTTTCTTTTCATAAATAGAGGCTTGAAGACAGAATTATGGCTCGCCAGAAAGTTATTTTTTTTTTACATTTCGTAACAATTGGGTATTTTTTTCTGTTATTTTTATTATCGGATATTTGACAGTAATTAAATGTACCAAATCATCTCTTACAACGTAACCATAATAATGGACGATGAGCAAACAAATAACTGTTTTTTTGACAAATTTTACGATACTTAATTATTCCTTCTGAACTTCAGATATGCTAAACAGTTGAACCGCATACGTATTTTCTTTTTCCCCTTAAGCACAGTTTTTTTGTATTTCCTCATACCAAAGGGATACATGCCTGCTTACCAATTAAAGCGGCATTAATCTAAATTATTCGCGCATAAGGTGTGACTTCTAAACTTCATAAATCGTCACTGAAGTAAAGCAGTCACTCCCTTTTGCTGTTTCGCTTGTCACGTTATTTCGTGACTATTAAACGCGCACCTGAAAGAAAGAAATCTTCTTGGGATAAAAAGCTGATTTTTCATCAAGTAAGCCTATTATGTTCTGAACGGGTTAGAGAACGATTTCAATGTCAGGTGTGCGTAAGTGTTTTTCTTCTTTCACTTCTTTGTATTAAAGACGATGCAAAGAAAGAATACGTTTTGAGTTATTGAAAAGAGAACGTTTGTCATTGCTGTTGTTTGAAAGAATGTGGAATTGAAATGAAAAAATTAGCATGCTTTATTTATTTCTCTACATTTTGACAAATATAAATTAATCGTCTAAATAAAACTAACAAGAGAAGAGATGTAGTAATGTTTTTTTTTTTTTTTTTTTTTTTTATCCATGATTGTCCATAATGTCATTTTCTGCATAATAATCACTTGCACTACACATTTTAAAATAGACATTTATTTATTTTAAAACACATCAAAGAGCAGTGTACTGTACATGTACATGCCCAAAAGCTTAAAAATCATTTTTTTAAATATACTAAAACCAGTCAATATGTTAAAAGTTGTAAAAATATTATTTATTGGGCGGTTATTGGACTATTGAAATCTATTGGTCTATTGTAAATCTCCAATTGCAATAGACTTCAATAATGTCGAAAAATTAGCCAATTATAATAATTTAAACTACGTATTACAGAGTGAAGCCATAGAAATATTTACATCAAACCCAGGAACATGAATGATATGATATACACAAAAATGGATAATAGATGGCGCCACATGTTATTAGGAAAAGTAAAAATGGGGATTTCAACGAATCGACTGACGAGGAAGAAACATAACATCAGTAACTGAGGATGCCTCGAGAACAAGAGGTGAAAATATTTTTAGAACTTTTAGCATATTGACTTGCTTTAGTATATTTTTAAAAGTGTTTTTTATGCATTTGGACATGTACTCTTTGATGTGTTTTGAAAGAATTTAATGTCTGTTATAATGGGTAGTTCAACTGATTATTATGAGATGTAATAGGTTCAGGTATAGCCAACAGGATCTATTTGCTCAAATGACGTAATAGATCCCAAGTACAACACAATTTTTTTTAAATAACACAATGTTACATAAGCGTATAAAGTTGCAACTCAAAACGTTATTAATCAAATAACGATTATAATAAAATAATAATTAATATTAAAATTTTATGAAATTTATCAAAAGGTATTAATGAATTATGCGCATAAAGTCAGATAGATTGATAATACATAATAAATTAATAACATTGTGATAAATTTCATAAAATTTTAGTGTTAGTTATTATATTATAATAGTTATTTGATTAATAACGTTTTGAGTTGCAGATTTTCGCATATGTAACTTTGTGTTTGTTATTAAATAAAGTCTAATGTTGTATTATACGAATATGTAATAATATTTTTCGTCTTGTTCTTAAATTAAAAGTTATGATGTAAGGACACCCCGACAGTAATTTATCGACATTCTTTATATTAAAAAATAAAATAAGAAATTATCTTTCATCTTATTATTCTAATTACCAGTAGTGCGAGGCTTTACCAAAGGTGCGGGGTTTTAGCACTGCAATCTTTGAAATTATTTGCCGATACGATGCAACTTTTCATTAATTTTTAATTAACTGCAATTTTTAGTCAAACAAAGTGTTTTAATGAGATGTGAGTGTATATCATGTCAAAAGTCCTATTGAAAAATCTAAATGGCAAGTATGATATTTTCGGGGTGAATTTTGATTCCAAATTTTTTTTTCCAATTCAGTTAAAGGTTTTTTGGGACTAAAAAATTCTCGGATTTGCTTGATTTTTCTCAGAATAAATGATGAATGTCTTTTGGATATAACTTAAAACGTAGAAACGTATTTTAAAGAAGCATAAAATATTCCATGCGATTTTTACTGTTTTAACCCTCCAGTTTCTGACTCTATTTTTTGTTTTATCTGTTTATTATAGGTATGGCTTCTTTCCTTTTTAATATTGTATTTATTTTTTATTTTTTCATAGGTTTGATTCAATGTTTATGAGTAGGTAGTCCCAAAATCATATTCTTTAGCAATGTTTTGGCTAATATGTTGATGAAACCACTCATTTCATTTTATTTGTGGTATTTAGGCATTTGGGACTTGACAATTCTGTCTAAATTCCACAAATTTCATTTCATTCATTCAATTCCATTTATTCAATTTTTAATTTAATTTCTTATTCTTTTAAATACGTTTTTGGTATCCATATTCAGTGTGTTGGGGAATACTTTCATTGACAACTAATTATTACATACTTAATCATTATTTCATAGTTTAAGTTGGTGTTATGGTAATGTTTCATTTATGGTTATATATATATATATATATATATATATATATATATATATATATCATCATCATCAACCGTTTTCAATCCACTGCTGGATGTACGTCTCCCCCAGATTTTTCCATTGTTGCCTGTCTAGTGCTTTAGTCATCCAATTAACACCAGCCACTTTTCTGATTTCGTCACTCCATCTTACTTGAGGTCGTCTTCTTGGTCGTTTTACATCTCTGGGATACCACTGTAGGGTGTTTGTGCTCCATCTATTGTCTTGTCTTCTTGCAATGTGCCCAGCCCATTGCCATTTTAGCCGTTTAATTCTCTCGATGATGTCAAAAACTTTCGTCTGACTTCTTATCCACGTTATTGTCTTTCGGTCTCTTCTGGTTATGCCTAGCATACATCTTTCCATACTTCGCTGTGTTGTTTGTAATCTTTGTACCATCCGTTTTGTTAGTGTCCAAGTTTCTGCTCCATAAGTTAGTGCAGGCAAAACACATTGGTTAAACACCTTTCTTTTCAAACAAAGAGGCATGTTACTCTTCAGAATAATATTGTTCTTCCCAAAAGCACTCCATCCATTTCTTATTCTTCGATTGATTTCATTCATGATACTGTTGTCTGATGATATTTCTTGTCCAAGGTACACATAACTTTCAACATCTTTAATCTCAGTGTTGTTGTAGACGATTTTCTTTTTTGATGCAAATAAATTGAACATCACCTTAGTCTTTTCCAAATTTATTTTTAATCCCACCTTAATGCTAGCTTCTGCCAAATCTTTTAGCATATTTTGCAATTCTTCAGGGCTATTACTGAAAATTAAAATGTCATCAGCAAACCGGAGATGGCTTAAATATTCCCCATTTATTCTAATCCCTTTGTTTTCCCAATTCAGCTTCTTGAAAATACTTTCTAAGACAGCAGTAAAAAGCTTAGGCGAAATGGTGTCTCCTTGTCTACTCCTCTTCCAAGCTTGATCTTCGCTTTTCATTTGTCCAAACGGATGGTGGCTGTTGCTTTCTTGTAGATCTTATTTATGATATTGATATAAGGTTTGTCTATACCAATGTCCTCCAGAGAAGTAATTACTGCAGATGTGTAGACCGAATCAAATGCTTTTTCATAATCAATAAAGGCAAGGCAGAGAGGTAAATTATATTCTTTATGTTTTCCTATAACTTCTCTTACTGTTTGAATATGATCCATTGTGCTAAATCCACTTCGAAATCCTGCTTGTTCTCTAGGTTGAGCTGAGTCCAGAGCTGATTCAAGTCTTGTCGTTAAAACTTTGGTGAAAATTTTATAAATCACTGACAGTAAGCTGATTGGACGGTAGTTTTTAATGTTTTCCTTTTCTCCTTTCTTATAAAGTAACACCATCACAGCATTATTCCAATCTTCTGGTACATCTGCTTTCTCGAGACATTTGGAAAACAGTAAGGCTAGCATTTTTGCAAATTCTTCTCCTGCTTCTTTGATAAGGTCAATTGTAATTCCATCTTCGCCAGGGCAGTTACCTTTTTTCATGCCTCTAATGGCTTGTACAACTTCATCTGTCATCACTGGGATTTTCTCTTCAATTTCTGTTATGTTTACTAGTGGATCACGTAGGTTTATTTCCCTTTGATCTTCACATTTATATAGATATATAGAATTTTTCGACAATGTGTACTATTTCATTATTGATTTTGGTGATTGTTCCATCTGCTCTCTTCAGTGCAAAAATACCTTTTCTTCCAACACACAGTTTGCGCTTAGCTGATTTTAAACTTTTGTTATCTTCTAGAACTTTTTTGACAAGATCACAGTTAAATTTTCTGATATCTTCTGTAACACATTTTCTTACCGTTTTACATAATTCTGCATATTCAACTCTTGATTTAGGATAGTTTTTCTTCATTTTAAATTCTCTGAGTTTCTTCATCCATCTTCTTGTTTCTTATATATATATATATATATATATATATAATATCATTACTGGTGATCTTAATATTGTAGAACAACCTAATTTACAAAACTTAATGCATAATGGCACAAAATTTCGTCTTCCATATAAGTGTAATATCAAATCCATAATATTGCAGTTTATTCAAGATATTGATTTGTTTATATATAAAATTGCTGTTGATTACAATAAAGCAATCGAATATTTCAGTGAATGGAGATTTTCTGTAATTGATAAATTAAAAAATGAAATTATAAAAAATTATCATCATATTACACATGCAGCTTTTAAAAACATAAATAAACATATATCAGAATTACAAAACAAATTTATAATTACTTATGTAGATAAATCTCCAAATAATTATGCTATCATTTGTAAAGAATACTATAAAGTGTTAATTCACAATGCAATCAACACAAGTAATACTTTTAATAAAACTAAATTAAATATTGAAATAAATAACAGAAAATTATTAAATTATCACAAATGACTAAAAATCAAATGTAATAATTTTAATTATCCTTATCTTGTTATAATTCCAAAATTTCATAAAAATCCTATTAAATTTCGCACTGTTACCATCGGTTGTAACACATATAATAAAAATGCAAGCAATTTACTACTTAATATTATAAAGCAGATATATGATATAACGTTAAAACATAATAACCAACATTGCCTAAAAAATAGTTTTCAACTCATTAATAAAATACATAATATCAATCCGGTAAAATTCATAAAAACATTGGATTTTAATGATTTATTTAATAACATTGATATAAAAGACTTACATAAAACAATGTGTATATTATTTAAAGAATTTAAATCTCAATTAAAATTAAAAGAACATATTTCAGTAAATTTTTTTTAAAACTTTACTAAATTTTACATTGCATAATAATTACATTATATATGACAATATTATCTATAAACAATGCCAGGGAATTCCGCAGGGCGGAACCGCATCTAGTATTCTCTCTGACCTTTACTTATATTATTATGAAAGAAATATAAGTCCGAACAATGATTATGTATTTTATCGCTATATTGATGACATTATCATATTTTATTTCAATGAAAAAAATTGCACATCACCACTCAATTTTTATCCTACTCAGCTTAAATTAAGCGAAAATGATTTAATTAATAATAATATAAACTTTCTTGACTTAAAAATTAATATTACTAATAATTATAAATTAATTTTTGATATCTATGATAAGAGATTTGATTTCCCATTTAAAGTAAATATTTTTACCAATTTTGCTTCATGTTTACATAAATCTGTTTATAAAAATACAATTATCAATTATCTACATCGTATAAAATACTTATGCTCAGATATAAATAAAAACAAAAATATTAGATATATTCGAGATCAAGCAAAAATATATGGTTATCCAATTTTTATGATAAATTCAATCATCAACTCTTTTAAATAACATTTATTATATAATTTAAATATAAACATGGTATGTAATAAATTATTGTTTTAGTGTGCGATAACATATAACAAAAGATATAGAAAATAATAATTATAACATACATTATTACAATTATAACATATTAGGAAATTTAATATTTAATATTTTTTTGAACATTATATACACTTGTTACGGTTGGTTTCAACAAATTTTTTTTTTTTAATCTACATTAATTATTTAAATCACTTTCTCAACATTTATTTAAAAGCACTCTTTTTTTCTGTTTCTAATAAAAATTTAAATAAATAAAAGTAATTGTAATAAATATAATAAAATCAGTTTTTATTTTTTCTTCTTTCTTTTTCTTTTTGCAAAGTAAATTCAACGTTTATAGTCTAGCTTTGCTTCCTGTTTTCAAATACGAAAAGCAGACAGCAAGGGAGGGATGTTTTGTCAGTTAAAGACCGCACAGGTGGAAAATTTGGAGTCATCTAGTCTGACTTTGATATAAGAATGACCGACCGCCCTGTATAAGAATTACGTTATCTTATGAGTGTACTATATACGCAATTAGGCTTTGTAAGTTTACGTCAGGCTTCAATTGGCTCTGCTATCAGGCGGATAGCTGGCGCCCATGTAAACAGAGGCTAACAGGACCCCCCTTCAGCACACGCCATGGGGGTGATGCATGGCTTCCTTCCCCCATGAAGCGGCCGGCAGAGTGGAGCGGCAAGCTGTAGTCTTCACGAAGAGTCCATTTTTCCTTTTGTTTCCATTCCCGTACCCCTGGCAGAGTGGATCGGTCCCGTTTTTCAAGCAGCGCCGGAGAATGAATGTTTACGACACTTGTTGCTTGGCCAAGAGACCTGTCGTTTGACTCGTAAAAAAAATTCGACTTATTACGGGGCTCGAAGATTGGCCTGTGGGCTGGATCGCGAAGTTGTTGAAGGCGGACAGGTTTCTGGAAGTTTTTTTTTTTGAGAGTGGGGCATTGATGGCCCTACATTAACTATCCTAAATCATGATGTTATGATGAAAAGAGGCTATAAGGGCATTTTCGAATTGCGGATCTATAACTGTTAACGAGAAATTAAGAAGAAGATATGTGTAGCCCGTTTTTTTTTGGCGTAGTGGCGCTCCAAGATTATGACTTCTTAACCATCAGAAGTGATCATAGATATTGAACTAAACGGTCGTTAGAAGTCGTAGTGTTCTGAGTTACGGTGATGGCTATCTTCGAATAAAACACATGCTTCAGGAAGGTGAAATTACTGACTCCGACGGTGAAGTTCTGGACCGTAGAACGATTTTCCCTTCCGGACTAGATGATGGACCTAGTAGTTGATGGCAAGTGATGCAGTGAGATGAGAGGATTGATGAATGTTAGCTTGAAACCACGTCTGAATTTTTCCCCAGCCTGAATACTCCAGCTTAAGTGCTTCATCAGATTTTGAAAAAGGAGGAAATGCTCCTAAGTGCCCATTGACTAAAATTGTAGAACTCTCTACCTGTTGTAAGTACTATTTGCATATTTTTTCTTTTTATTTATTTGTACCTCTTTAAAAAAAAAAAAAAAAAAAAAAAATATGTTTGCTATACCAGAGTTTAAAAGTGAAATGAATATCTTTGGATAATTTCAATAAGAATAAACATTATGAACAGAAATAGTCTGTAGGTTAATATATAATGTTTGTATGTTTGAACGACCATTAAATGGTAATATGATGGTAATTTTAAAAATATGATGTGTAATTTAAAAGTAACCAGTGAGTGGTTTCAACTTAAAAGATCAGCTGTTATATTGTTTTATTAAGATTATTTTTGATAACTTAGTTGCTTCATTATTTTAAATGTTCAAATAAATTGTGTTTTTTTTTTTGTTTATTATCAAAGTTGGTATGTTTTTCTTTGTATAAATCTCTAAATAATTAATTTTTTATATTCACAGTAGACCTATAAGAATGGCCTAACCTTTCTGTGATTAATTAAAAAAAAAAAAAAAGGGAGAGAAAATTCAACTTTATTAAATTAGGACTTTAAAATTTCTTAAGTTTAAATTCATAACTGACTGTTTTAATGAACATAAATTGAAGTTCACTCAATGTTATACAATCGTATTTTTGATCTTGATTTAAGGATGGATAGATTAATAAGTGAAACAGTAATATTAAATTTAATTTCATAAAATGTTAAATTAAGCTTTAACTCTCCTCTTTCAGAAACATTGTTTTTCTAAAATATACACCAAAATTGTTTTATTTTAAAAAGTAAAAAAAAAAAAAAAAAAAAAATATCCAGTCATTATACACCACTATACGATTCTTGGTTAACCGATCGGATCTTGTTCAGAATCTCTATGGTTGTTCTAAAATTTTAGTACATCATCATATCCCTATTCTATTAACGGATTTAACTCTTTCCCCTTTTGGTCCTCATATTGGAGGAATTTCAGGTTGTCTGCATTTTTCCAAATTATATGATGATTACACTTTTGTTAATTTAATGTGTATGGAGATTTGAGCTTGATCGGGTTGGAGTGGAGTTGGGTGTTCTTTATTATGCAATCCAGTATGCTACTTGATTTAGAAATCTGTTGCCCCTTACTACATTTAATATTGTCTTAAAATGATGAGTTCAAAATTATCATTGTTGTATTAACCTATTCGGATTCTTAAGTTTTGATATTTTGATTAGTTTAATATAATTTGCTACCTTTTCCATGGCAACAGATTTCAGTGGAGCTAATCAGGGTATACTTATTTTTTTCTAAATATTTAATTGTCAAGTGAAGATTGAGTAATAAATGAGCTTTTTAAGTTTAAGTAAGTTGTGTTTTAGAAAGAACCCCAAAAAACCACAACAAATGGAGCCGTAACAATTCGGTCTCTGGGTTATTGATTTTTTTTTTTTACTTGTATGTATTTATGTATCAAAGAGCAACTGGGTGTTTTTGCAATTAAAATTTTATTTATATGTTCAAGTGTAAAAAGAGGTCTAGGCTCTCTCTCTGTGCTAGTAAGCTACAATTCCCAGTCAAAATTATGCCTTGTGAGCATAACCTTTTCTTATTTACAAAAAGCATAGTCCTGTACTTAAGTTTTATGTATTTATAAGGTTTTCCTTTCCCCTCTCTTTTTCTCATTTTTAAGTTGTCCCCCCCCCCTTTTTCATTTTCTTTTTGGTTTGTTTGTCATTTTCTAACTCTAACTATGGCTGATAAGCACTCGGAAGCAATTGCCACTATTCAGCGAAAAAATGCTTTAGTGGATAATTTGTCAAACATTCCCCCATTCAATGGAGAGGCCAGCTCAGTCTGCTTCTCAGATTTTTCTGAGAAATTTGAGAGTTTTGCCAAATTATTCGACTGGAATGAGGAGGAAAAAAAATTCGTTTTGTTAGCTAGATTATCAGGAGCTGCTTCTAGGCGAATAAAAATTCACAAAGCAAAAACATCTGATGAGCTATTAAAAATCTTAAAAGAGAGTTATACTTCACAGGCCACACCAGATGTTGCCCTCAGTCATTTTTTAAATTTTAAACAGCCACCCAATATGAGTGTTCAGGAGTTTTATGACAAGGCATATGATATGTCATTAAGAGCCCTTGTAATTGAAGGTATCCAGGGTGAAGTAGTCGATAAAAGCCGAACGGCTCTACTACACTCCATGCTGTTGAGCAATCTTACACCAGAAGTGCGAAAGGGGGTAATTGCGAGAAATCCACAATCCCCAGAAGAGGTCCTCAAAATTGCGCTTCTTGAGGAAAAGGCTTATAGGAGCATTAACCCTTTCTACAACCACCGCGAGGAAATTCTCAACCCTAATTTGACCCAAAACCTACCCTGTGCTGCAGTTTTTCAGCAAGATAGCTCACAAAAGAAGGAGATAGACCAACTAAAATCTCAAATTGATGTTTTAGCAGCTAAGATAGACAGTTTAGTTGATCTTAGGGCTAGGGATGTACAGGAGAAAAACCAAGAGGTAAGACCCGTAACCTGCTATAGGTGCTCCGTACAAGGCCACTATGCCAGAGATTGTCCACTAAATTTTGTCGACTATAATTTTAGAAGGGGAGGTGGTCAAAATTTCAGGAGCCGTGGGCAAAATTATAGAAACAGAGGTGAAAATCCTAGAGGGAACCACAATCAGCGAGGCGGATATAGGGGAAGAAGAGGTGGTTATTACCAAAACAATAGGAGCACAGCTGCGAACAGAAATGAAGAGCAGGCGGTAAATAACACCCCAGTAGCTAACAATGAAAGTGAGGCTTTAAACTATTAGTGGCCGGATCAGATGTGGTCAAGTCGATCCCCAACAGGCCCCTGGACCCCCCAACTGTGTATAGTATGTTTCAGCCCCAATCATATACATTACCAACTGCAAGAATTTACATAAATAAAGTTTGCCTAAATGCATTATGTGACACGGGTTCTGCAATTAATCTCCTGAGTGGTACTGATTGTAACTGTTTAGAGAATTTTGAAATGGAGAATTGCAATATCCCCATTATGACTGTCACCGGTGAGAAAGTTCACCTAAATAAGAAAGTATTTTTAAAATTTGTTTTTGATAATGTTCAATGTCAAGCTGAATTCTATGTAGTGGAAGGTAAATTAGCAGAGGAATTTAATATGATTTTGGGAATGCCATTTTTGAAAGAGTACCGGGCAAGTATAAATTGTGATACAAATGCTGTCGCTCTTAAAGTGCCAGTTGCAGGCCAATGTAAACAAAGCGTAGAAACCCCAAGTAATACTTCAGGGTCTAATACTTGTCTTGCTACTAATTCTGTAAATATTTCTAATTCTGTATATAATGTAAATTCAAATAATAATTGTATGAATAATGATTGTGTTGAAAATAGTTCTGTAAATATAAAATGTGTCAACAAAGTAGAGGAGAATTCAAAAAGTAGTAATGCCAATAGCCCCCCTGAAAGTTTTGCATGTATTAATGTTCATGACTCAGTCAGTGTTGAAAATGGGAATAATAGTAGTGAAAATATGGTAGTTCAGGACCCGCAGTTGAGTAATATGGGAAAAGATGTTGAGATAATCATTCAAACTGAGTCAGATAAGGAAGTTGAAAGTGTTGCGCAGAACTTTTGCATGCAAACAACATCAGGCGGTAGCTCTGAGGGTAATAATACTGAAAATTTTTCAAGTATTCAAAGTGTCGACAACATTCTTTCAGCAGCGAGTCAGGTAACTCAGGGTAATTTAGCTGAAGAGACTACTGAAATTTGTAATATTGATGAAAGTGAAGATTTGGTAAGTATAGAGGATAAGGTACCTGAAGTCGAGGAGGAGAGCAATGAAGATAGCAGTAGTGATAAAACCAATAAAAATAAAAATATAAGTTTCGCTGTGTTATGTAGCAAAATTTCAATTCCCCCGCAGTCAAAAATGTTAGCCCAGGTTAAAAGTTATAAGGAAAATTTTATTAAGGAAAATGATATTGTTATGTTAGAACCTTTGGCGAAAAATTTAAATCAGGGTCTCCTTACCTCCAGAGCCATTTGCACTAAAGAACATGGCCTATATATCTCATTTGCAAATTTTTCAGACAATAGTATTCATTTAAATAAAGGAACCTTTGTTGCCAAAATTCAAAAATGTGTAGACAAGTCAAATGTACCCGTAACTAAAAATAACCTTACTTGTAATGTAAATTTGGCCCTCCAATTGGTGACTTTGATCACGCTGATCTCACTTGGAGCTCTGAAATTAATTTAGATTATTTAGAACCCCCATTAAAACTTAAAATGCAAAATTTTCTAGACAAAAACAAAGATGTATTTGCAGCATCGGTCTTAGATTTACCCGGCTGTGATACAATCCCGCATGAAATTAACTTAACTTCAAATAAACCAGTTAAAGGCAAAGCTTATAGAGTCCCCTACAAACTACGTCAAGAAATGGAAGACCAACTTAATACTTTATTACAGGTGGACATAATTTCCCCTTCCATGTCTGAATTTGCTTCTCCGGTTATTCTGGTTCAGAAATCAGACGGTTCCTATCGACTTGCTGTTGACTACAGAAGACTAAATAAAAATCTTGTTAAAGATGCTTATCCAATACCTAACATTACCGAATCTGTTGATGCTTTAAGTGGGGCTAAATTTTTTTCAACGCTAGATTTAACTAGTGGGTTTTTTCAACAGGTTATTCGCCCAGAGGATAGGCATAAAACTGCTATAATCACCCACAAAGGACTTTTTGAGTGGACCCGTAACTGTTTTGGGCTCTCAAATTCAGGTAACAGTTTCCAGAGACTTATGAATGCTATTTTCGGTGATTTAGGCAATCTTGGAATTCTTGTTTATATCGACGACATTGTAATTGCCTCCAGTGATGTTAATTCTCATTTTGAGAAGCTTAGCATGGTCTTTGAAAGGTTAAGACTGCATAAACTTAAACTTAAGCCCAGTAAATGCACTTTCCTTTCGAATAAAATACAATATCTAGGTTTTGAGATTTGTAGTGGCCAAGTATCACTTATCAATAAAAATATTGCCGTAATAGAAAATTTTAAACCTCCAACTACCCGAAAGGCTGTTAGGTCATTCATTGGAACTCTATCTTTTTATAGGAGATTTATTCCAGATTTTACAAAGAGGGCCAAAAATTTAATCAATCTAACTAAAGAGACAGGAAAGTTTTCGTGGAATGAAGATGCACAGAAAGAATTTGAAGACCTTAAGATAGCTCTTATTTCAAAACCATGTCTGGCACTCCCTGATTTTGAGAAGGAATTCCATTTATATAGTGATGCCAGTGGCGAAGCATTAGGGGCAGTGTTATCACAATTAGATGAAAATAACATGCTCCATCCGGTTGCCTTTGCCAGCAGAAAATTGAAAGATGCTGAGACCCGCTACTCCACCACTGAAAGGGAATTACTAGCTTTAGTTTGGGCAACTGCCCACTTCAAATGTTACATTGCTAATACCCATTTTTTCATCTATACAGACCATGCGCCTCTAACATTTATGTTAAAAATTCACGACCCTACATCTCGCATGGCTAAATGGATCTGCACTCTCTCAGACTTTAATTTTACAATCAAGTTTGTTAAAGGTAAGTGTAACAGTGTCGCAGATTTCCTTTCGAGGTATGTCAACAATGATAACTCCAATGATACTGTTAATTGTAATTTTTGTATACAAGTCGAAAAGGAAGTTACTTTTATGCCTCATTCCAATCTCCTTGAAAAAATTGGTGAATTACAAAAATCAGACAAGAAATGCTGCGAGATTGCAAGAAAACTAGACCAAGGTGTAGAAATTGCTCCTAAATACATGAAATTTTTTTTTAGAGATGACATTTTAGTTTGTGAGGATACAAGGGAGTCAGCTATTTTGAATAAACCTGTAAAGTTAGTCGTGCCAAAAGAATTGGTTACTCAAGTTTTTGCACTAACACATGAGTCCCTAGCGGCTTGTCATCAAGTCTTTCAAAAGACCATTGATCGCATTCGTGAGCACTTCTATTGGCCAGGAATGTCGTCGGATGTCAAGCATCTAGTGGAGTCATGTATTAGTTGCCAGCAGAAGAGAGCTTATAGAGCGAACCAGCTCGCCCCTCTGCAACGTATGCCGACCCCCCAGTTTCCCATGAACAAGGTTCATTTGGATCTCATTGGACCCTTACCGCAAACTTTTTCGGGAAATAAGTATATTGTCGCATATATAGATTCATTTACTAAGTGGCCAGAAGCATATGCGGTTAGTTCAACCACTTCAGATGTCATTGCGGACACTTTAGCTGACTTCATCTCACGCTACGGAGCAACCTGTTTTATTACGACGGACAATGCGAAGAATCTAATTTCAGATGCGATAGAGCACGTATATAAAATGTTTGGTATTAATCATATTAAGACCTCATCTTATCACCCGGCTGGCAACTCGCAAGTGCAGAGACAGAATCGTACTCTTAAAAATGCACTTTGTCACATAGTCAATCAAAATCAATCTGACTGGGACACTAAACTCAAATTTGCACTACTAGCTATGCGTTCAGCTGTCCACTCTTCAACTAAACTTAGCCCAGCTGCAGTTATGTATGGCAGAAATATGAATCTACCATATAATCTCTTTTCTCAACCACCTTCTTTTAATTATAATGATGCACCCTCTTTTTGCGAACTCTTAATCCCAGCTCTTCAAAAAGTATACACTGAAGTACATAGTAATTTAATTAAAGTTTCTGAGCAGCAGGAAAAATACCGTGAAAAGACAGCTGTTGATAAAAATTTTTAAATAGGAGATCTTGTGTGGTTATTTACACCCACAGTCGCCCCTGGTAATACAAAAAAATTAAGCAAGCAAAATAATGGTCCTTTTACTATAATTGAGAAGCTAAATGAGGTTAATTTTAAAATAGCGCTAGTTGCTAATCCCAAAAATTGTCAGGTTGTCCATGTTGACAGGTTGTCTTCTTTCAAAGACAGACTCCCCATCTGGTCCAGTAAACCAAAACAAACAATTGGCCTGGGATCGACTGAAAACGTGACCATCGATTCACCACACCAACCGCGCGATTCTCCTCCTGTACGCAGGTGTAAACGCAACCGATTCATTCCCTGGGCACCATATGATAGTAACCGCGCACCAGCAGTAGTGAACGTCAACAATAACGAAACTCCGGTAGCGCCGGAAGTGGAGGAAACAGACAGCGACGCGACTGAAATCATAAATCCCTCTCCCCCACCTCCCATTTCTCCGGAGGTTGCAGCGGCAGAGAATAACGAGATGTGCGTAAATAAAAATTTAGCAACGGCAGAAGGCAGCGAAATGCGCGTAGGTAAAAATTCAGCCACGGCAGAAAGCAGTTCAACTGCTGAGCACAGCGATTCGCGCAGGTCTCGTTCATCGATTCGTCCAGCTGCTAAATCGAATAGAAGTAGTCGTTCAATATCGATTTCTAGAACCGACTATTCGCTACGGGATAGACGAGACCGTCCGAGTTATAAATACTAACTACCTTTTTTCGTTATTCAAGCATTTTTATTCAATTTTACCTTGTTTATTTGTATTTATTTATAGTTTAGTTAATGTGTATATATATTTAATTATTTTTTTTGACATTTTTAAAACGGAACTTAGTTTTTCTAGCGTTTTAAAGGTTTGTTTTGATTGTGTTTTGATACTTTCATGTAGGCATTTTTAACCCTTTTTATGCTTATACTGAAGGTTTTTGTCTGTTTTATGGTAGATTTTGTGGTATGTACCCTTCCGCACACCGTCTTCGTAGATTTTGGGTGTATTTAAAAAAAAAAAAAAACGAATGTAATTTTTGTTACTTTAAAATTTTTTTAGGATGTTGTGTTTTGTATGCCCTTTTGCCGAGGTAGATCTGTTTAGTTCAGTTTTTTTTAATGCATCAGTGTTTTGTATATAACTTTTTAAGTATGTGTTTACTTTAATTTCTACATTTTAACTAGATAGATTTTTTATTTACTATACAGTTTGTGGTTTTATTTGAGCTTAAACTTTAAGGAGTGTGGGCCCTTTTTCTTTTTTTAGTACATACTGTCTCATGTACATGCCTGTATGTTGTTGTGTGTGGCTAAAAGTGCTAAAATTAACTATTTTATTTATTCTACTTCCTATTTTTGTGGAATGTGTGTTTTCCTTCCTGGTGATATATGTCACCACCCCTGTTTTTTATTTTATTTTGTGGAATGTTTTCCCTGTTGCGCCCAAAGGCCCGAAACTGCTTTTTGCTATAAGTAACACAGAGGCAGAGATACTCTTTCCCATGCACATTACTTGTACGTGCATTTGTAAAATCTACATAATATCCCGAATCATTAGACTGTGTTCGAAAACAAACATGTGTTCTCATATAAAATTGTTACAATTGTGTGCGTAATTCTCTAACATGGTCTGTGTTACCATAATTTGTGTCTTACAGATGTATATGTATATATTTTTTTTTGTGTATCACCAGTTGCTCTTGTGTATTTTTATATAATAGAATTAATATGTGTTTTACAAATTTCATTGACATTTACAGTGTTGTAACTATGATATTACTAGTACTTATTTACATTAATAGATAGTGTTGTAATATACTGTGATGCCAATTATTGAAGTTATGTATATAAGCTGTATAATGACAATTAATCAGTGGGCACTTCTCTTCTTTTTCGGCTAATTTTTTTTCTCAAAATTCAATTTATGTATTGTTTACAGTTCTGTTGCCAGAAGTCTCAGGAAGGATGCAGTTATGCGTAGGAATGACAGTAGTAGGGAAGTGAGGTTTCACAATCAGGTGGAACATGTGTTCTTTTACAGGTGCAGAAAATATCTTGGTCATTTTAGTGGTAAAATCAGCCTTGTGGTCCCTCCTCTGGTAGTACTCTTTTATGGTCATGTTTCAGGTAATATGTTAGGTAATGGTTTCTACGGATGTGCGAGCTCTGGTTGTATATATCCGGAATATATTGTCAGGGTGGTATTTCAGCGGTGAACTCTCTGGATCTCGTCCCGGATCGATGTATGATTTGTGTTTGTGGGTCAGTTTTTTCAGTGTTGCGGTCCCAGCATGCCATGTGGTACCCAGTTACCTTTCAAAAAAATAATTTGTTTTCTCAAAAAAATTTTTTTTTTAATTAGCCGGGGGGAGCAATCTTGTTACGGTTGGTTTCAACAAAATTTTTTTTTTAATCTACATTAATTATTTAAATCACTTTCTCAACATTTATTTAAAAGCACTCTTTTTTTCTGTTTCTAATAAAAATTTAAATAAATAAAAGTAATTGTAATAAATATAATAAAATCAGTTTTTATTTTTTCTTCTTTCTTTTTCTTTTTGCAAAGTAAATTCAACGTTTATAGTCTAGCTTTGCTTCCTGTTTTCAAATACGAAAAGCAGACAGCAAGGGAGGGATGTTTTGTCAGTTAAAGACCGCACAGGTGGAAAATTTGGAGTCATCTAGTCTGACTTTGATATAAGAATGACCGACCGCCCTGTATAAGAATTACGTTATCTTATGAGTGTACTATATACGCAATTAGGCTTTGTAAGTTTACGTCAGGCTTCAATTGGCTCTGCTATCAGGCGGATAGCTGGCGCCCATGTAAACAGAGGCTAACAGGACCCCCCTTCAGCACACGCCATGGGGGTGATGCATGGTTTCCTTCCCCCATGAAGCGGCCGGCAGAGTGGAGCGGCAAGCTGTAGTCTTCACGAAGAGTCCATTTTTCCTTTTGTTTCCATTCCCGTACCCCTGGCAGAGTGGATCGGTCCCGTTTTTCAAGCAGCGCGGGAGAATGAATGTTTACGACACTTGTTGCTTGGCCAAGAGACCTGTCGTTTGACTCGTAAAAAAAATTCGACTTATTACGGGGCTCGAAGATTGGCCTGTGGGCTGGATCGCGAAGTTGTTGAAGGCGGACAGGTTTCTGGAAGTTTTTTTTTTTGAGAGTGGGGCATTGATGGCCCTACATTAACTATCCTAAATCATGATGTTATGATGAAAAGAGGCTATAAGGGCATTTTCGAATTGCGGATCTATAACTGTTAACGAGAAATTAAGAAGAAGATATGTGTAGCCCGTTTTTTTTTGGCGTAGTGGCGCTCCAAGATTATGACTTCTTAACCATCAGAAGTGATCATAGATATTGAACTAAACGGTCGTTAGAAGTCGTAGTGTTCTGAGTTACGGTGATGGCTATCTTCGAATAAAACACATGCTTCCGGAAGGTGAAATTACTGACTCCGACGGTGAAGTTCTGGACCGTAGAACGATTTTCCCTTCCGGACTAGATGATGGACCTAGTAGTTGATGGCAAGTGATGCAGTGAGATGAGAGGATTGATGAATGTTAGCTTGAAACCACATGGGTATTGTCTGAATTTTTCCCCAGCCTGAATACTCCAGCTTAAGTGCTTCATCAGATTTCGAAAAAGGACGAAATGCTCCTAAGTGCCCATTGACTAAAATTGTAGAACTCTCTACCTGTTGTAAGTACTATTTGCATAGTTTTTCTTTTTATTTATTTGTACCTCTTTAAAAAAAAAAAAAAAAAAAATATGTTTGCTATACCAGAGTTTAAAAGTGAAATGAATATCTTTGGATAATTTCAATAAGAATAAACATTATGAACAGAAATAGTCTGTAGGTTAATATATAATGTTTGTATGTTTGAACGACCATTAAATGGTAATGTGATGGTAATTTTAAAAATATGATGTGTAATTTAAAAGTAACCAGTGAGTGGTTTCAACTTAAAAGATCAGCTGTTATATTGTTTTATTAAGATTATTTTTGATAACTTAGTTGCTTCATTATTTTAAATGTTCAAATAAATTGTGTTTTTTTTTTGTTTATTATCAAAGATGGTATGTTTTTCTTTGTATAAATCTCTAAATAATTAATTTTTTATATTCACAGTAGACCTATAAGAATGGCCTAACCTTTCTGTGAGTAATAAAAAAAAAAAGGGAGAGAAAATTCAACTTTATTAAATTAGGACTTTAAAATTTCTTAAGTTTAAATTCATAACTGACTGTTTTAATGAACATTAATTGAAGTTCACTCAATGTTATACAATCGTATTTTTGATCTTGATTTAAGGATGGATAGATTAATAAGTGAAACAGTAATATTAAATTTAATTTCATAAAATGTTAAATTAAGCTTTAACTCTCCTCTTTAAGAAACAATGTTTTTCTAAAATATACACCAAAATTGTTTTATTTTAAAAAGTAAAAAAAAAAAAAAAAATATCCAGTTATTTTACACCACTATACGATTCTTGGTTAACCGATCGGATCTTGTTCAGAATCTCTATGGTTGTTCTAAAATTTTAGTACATCATCATATCCCTATTCTATTAACGGATTTAACTCTTTCCCCTTTTGGTCCTCATATTGGAGGAATTTCAGGTTGTCTACATTTTTCCAAATTATATGATGATTACACTTTTGTTAATTTAATGTGTATGGAGATTTGAGCTTGATCGGGTTGGAGTGGAGTTGGGTGTTCTTTATGCAATCCAGTATGCTACTTGATTTAGAAATCTGTTGCCCCTTACTACATTTAATATTGTCTTAAAATGATGAGTTCAAAATTATCATTGTTGTATTAACCTATTCGGATTCTTAAGTTTTGATATTTTGATTAGTTTAATATAATTTGCTACCTTTTCCATGGCAACAGATTTCAGTGGAGCTAATCAGGGTATACTTATTTTTTTTTAAATATTTAATTGTCAAGTGAAGATTGAGTAATAAATGAGCTTTTTAAGTTTAAGTAAGTTGTGTTTTAGAAAGAACCCCAAAACACCACAACACACTTTATATAGAAAATTACAATTATAACATACATAATTACAATTATAACATATTAGGAAATTTAATATTTGATTGAACATTATATACACTTTGTATAGTTGTGATTGTGCGTTGCCGATCACCTCTGTTTAAGGTGTTATTGATGTGCAGTTTTCATACATTTATAAATTAACTTATACAATAACAAATTAAATTATACATGGATAACATTGGTGATTATAACTCATAAACATATCTATTTGCAATATATATAAATATAAATATATATAGTTCTTATTTTTGTCTATGAATAATTAAATTTAACAAGAATTTTAATTACTGCATTGCATTAATTTGATTGAAAAACAGTAGTAATACTATTAATTATCAATTTTATAAATTTTGAGATATTTTGAATTGTTTATGAATTATTTAATTAGATATTTAAATTAATCTATGAAATATAAAATATATTTACAATGTAGTATAAATTAAACATTAATTATTTAATAACAAGTCTAATATATATTTAAGTAGTAGTAAAAATATAACATTAATTATTTAATAATATGTCTATAATATCAGTGGATTAACACAGCTGGCAGCAAAAACAATTTGAATTAAAAAAATATCTCTTTTACATAATATATTCTTGTTAAGAATATCTGAAATGCTGTGCAAGTTGAATTAATTCTGTGTGGATTTATTCATATAGTAGTATTATATTTTATTTGAATTTAAAGTAAAACTACAAGTTAGTATTGTTTTTTAAAGTTTATTTATATAATTAAATCTAATGAAGCGAGTATGTAACTAATAAAGTGAATATCTAACTAAATATTAATTAGGAATTATTATAATACCAATAGATGGCGACACTTTACCTTTCAGGTAGTTGTTGATAATATTGATAATATTATATTTAATTTAACTATAGAGGGAGCTATTGATTGTATATTAATTTTACTTTCAGGAATTAAAATTGGATGGAGTAATATATATTCACGGATATAATTTTGTTATAAGTGTATTAAAACCAGAATTATTTTGTGTGTTTTTGAATCATTTTGTGTTTGGGTGTCATCGATGGGGTTGTGTTTTTAAAAAAAGTGTGCTCTCAACTTGTCTTTCAAATCATTTCTCTCAACTCGACTTAGTCAACATGTATAATGCATTGCCATGTGGATGTGAATATTATGCAGAAGTTGTGACATTTTAAGGATTCTGTATAATTATTGTGAGTAAAATATTTTATCTACACTTTACGCGTTCATATTTCCAATTTTATTATTTCAAAACTGTTATCTCGTGGTAATTTCGTGAGGTGTTAAATACAGTTTTTGGGATAATCGATGTGAGTGAAATATATTGTATATTCTTAATGGTTTTTTATTTCCTATTTAAATATTTCCAAATTTTAATATTTCCCATTGTTGTCTGGTAATAATTTAGTGTACCTGGATGATTCTACTGATCTTAGCATTATGCCAGTAGAATTATGAAACACTGAATTATTATTTAAAACACATGTGGGTGCATCCAGGCTGATGAGTACATGTGCATGTGTTTTTTCATATCCAATTCATATTTAATTCTCATGTGGTCCAATTTTCCATTGTATATGGTTCATATTTAATTTATTAATCCATTTGCATTTACTTAATTGCAACTCCAATTTATAATTTTTTTTTCCCTCTTTCTCTATATTTCTTTTTTCTTTTTTCAATATTCTTTAGGTATGAGTAAAATTTGGCCAATTACCATTGAAGCACAAGCTATGGTAATATTATGTTTGCACATGTTAATTATTAGCTATGTGGTATTCTGTATACACAATATCATTAATTATCTCTTTGGAGATTTAAGTAGAATGATAATAGAACTTGATATGTTTTTTGAAATTCATAGATATTATAATTATATATATATATATATATATATATATATATATTAACAGATGGGCTGATAAGTTCCCGGTCTAATAAAGAAAACACAACTTTTTAACATAATTTTATAACTTTATAACTATAAAACTTTAATAAATAACATAACTTTAATAATAAATAATAATAATTTAATAATAATAATAATAATAATAATAATAATAATAATAATAATAATTTAATAATAATTTAATAATAATAATTTAATAATAATAATTTAATAATAATAATTTTATAAATAAATAATAATAATAATTTTATAATAAATAACATAATTTTATAACGAAAAAGCTCCAAACAGTGCTTAGAATCATCGACTCGTTGTTGTTTTTGGTCGAAAGTCAACACGCGCGGCACCCACTTTTACAACAGCTTTTTCATTGACAAATGTTCATTCAAAATAAAACCTACACGTTCCTTGGATATCTTCAGAGTCTGAGCTATCTCCTGCAACTTCACTTTACGGTTCCCCAAAACGATTTTGTGGACTTTTCTTATGTTTTCCGGAGTAACCACCTCTTTTGCGTGGTGCATCACTGGTGTCCGTACGATCACGTTTAAATTCAGCAAACCAGTCAATAATGGTTGATTTACCTGGTGCAGTGTCCGGATAACGCTTATCAAGCCAACCTTTTGTTTGAACGGTGTTTTTTCCCATCAAATAACAATTCTTGAAATTCTTGTTTATGCATTTTTTTTGTTTATCAACAAAGTCGTTCAACTAAAACCACTCTAATGTTTTATCCACACGGCGAATCGTGTTACGGTTGGTTTCAACAATTTTTTTTTTAATCTACATTAATTATTTAAATCACTTTCTCAACATTTATTTAAAAGCACTCTTTTTTTCTGTTTCTAATAAAAATTTAAATAAATAAAAGTAATTGTAATAATTATAATAAAATCAGTTTTTATTTTTTCTTCTTTCTTTTTCTTTTTGCAAAGTAATTTCAACGTTTTTAGTCTAACGTAGCTTCCTGTTTTTCAAATACGAAAAGCAGACAGCAAGGGAGGGATGTTTTGTCAGTAGACTGCACAGGTGGAAAATTTGGAGTCATCTAGACTGACTTTGATATAAGAATGACCGACCGCCCTGTATAAGAATTACGTTATCTTATGAGTGTACTATACACGCAATTAGGCTTTGTAAGTTTACGTCTGGCTTCAATTGGCTCTGCTATCAGGCGGATAGCTGGCGCCCATGTAAACAGAGGCTAACAGGACCCCCTTCAGCACACGCCATGGGGGTGATGCATGGTTTCCTTCCCCCATGAAGCGGCCGGCAGAGTGGAGCGGCAAGCTGTAGTCTTCACGATGAGTCCATTTTTCCTTTTGTTTCCATTCCCGTACCCCTGGCAGAGTGGATCGGTCCCGTTTTTCAAGCAGCGCGGGAGAATGAATGTTTACGACACTTGTTGCTTGGCCAGGAGACCTGTCGTTTGACTCGTAAAAAAAATTCGACTTATTACGGGGCTCGAGGATTGGCCTGTGGGCTGGATCGCGAAGTTGTTGAAGGCGGACAGGTTTCTGGAAGATTTTTTTTTTTGAGAGTGGGGCATTGATGGCCCTACATTAACCATCCTAAATCATGATGTTATGATGAAAAGAGGCTATAAGGGCATTTTCGAATTGCGGATCTATAACTGTTAACGAGAAATTAAGAAGAAGATATGTGTAGCCTATTTTTTTTTGGCGTAGTGGCGCTCCAAGATTATGACTTCTTAACCATCAGAAGTGATCATAGATATTGAACTAAACCGGTCGTTAGAAGTCGTAGTGTTCTGAGTTACGGTGATGGCTATCTTCGAATAAAACACATGCTTCAGGAAGGTGAAATTACTGACTCCGACGGTGAAGTTCTGGACCGTAGAACGATTTTCCCCTTCGGACTAGATGATGGACCTAGTAGTTGATGGCAAGTGATGCAGTGAGATGAGAGGATTGATGAATGTTAGCTTGAAACCACGTCTGAATTTTTCCCCAGCCTGAATACTCCAGCTTAAGTGCTTCATCAGATTTTGAAAAAGGAGGAAATGCTCCTAAGTGCCCATTGACTAAAATTGTAGAACTCTCTACCTGTTGTAAGTACTATTTGCATAGTTTTTCTTTTTATTTATTTGTACCTCTTTAAAAAAAAAAAAAAAAAAAAAATATGTTTGCTATACCAGAGTTTAAAAGTGAAATGAATATCTTTGGATAATTTCAATAAGAATAAACATTATGAACAGAAATAGTCTGTAGGTTAATATATAATGTTTGTATGTTTGAACGACCATTAAATGGTAATATGATGGTAATTTTAAAAATATGATGTGTAATTTAAAAGTAACCAGTGAGTGGTTTCAACTTAAAAGATCAGCTGTTATATTGTTTTATTAAGATTATTTTTGATAACTTAGTTGCTTCATTATTTTAAATGTTCAAATAAATTGTGTTTTTTTTTTTGTTTATTATCAAAGTTGGTATGTTTTTCTTTGTATAAATCTCTAAATAATTAATTTTTTATATTCACAGTAGACCTATAAGAATGGCCTAACCTTTCGGTGATTAATTAAAAAAAAAAAAAAAGGGAGAGAAAATTCAACTTTATTAAATTAGGACTTTAAAATTTCTTAAGTTTAAATTCATAACTGACTGTTTTAATGAACATAAATTGAAGTTCACTCAATGTTATACAATCGTATTTTTGATCTTGATTTAAGGATGGATAGATTAATAAGTGAAACAGTAATATTAAATTTAATTTCATAAAATGTTAAATTAAGCTTTAACTCTCCTCTTTCAGAAACATTGTTTTTCTAAAATATACACCAAAATTGTTTTATTTTAAAAAGTAAAAAAAAAAAAAAAAAAAAAAAAAAAAAAAAAAAAATATCCAGTCATTATACACCACTATACGATTCTTGGTTAACCGATCGGATCTTGTTCAGAATCTCTATGGTTGTTCTAAAATTTTAGTACATCATCATATCCCTATTCTATTAACGGATTTAACTCTTTCCCCTTTTGGTCCTCATATTGGAGGAATTTCAGGTTGTCTGCATTTTTCCAAATTATATGATGATTACACTTTTGTTAATTTAATGTGTATGGAGATTTGAGCTTGATCGGGTTGGAGTGGAGTTGGGTGTTCTTTATTATGCAATCCAGTATGCTACTTGATTTAGAAATCTGTTGCCCCTTACTACATTTAATATTGTCTTAAAATGATGAGTTCAAAATTATCATTGTTGTATTAACCTATTCGGATTCTTAAGTTTTGATATTTTGATTAGTTTAATATAATTTGTTACCTTTTCCATGGCAACAGATTTCAGTGGAGCTAATCAGGGTATACTTATTTTTTTCTAAATATTTAATTGTCAAGTGAAGATTGAGTAATAAATGAGCTTTTTAAGTTTAAGTAAGTTGTGTTTTAGAAAGAACCCCAAAAAACCACAACAAATGGAGCCGTAACAATTCGGTCTCTGGGTTATTGATTTTTTTTTTTTACTTGTATGTATTTATGTATCAAAGAGCAACTGGGTGTTTTTGCAATTAAAATTTTATTTATATGTTCAAGTGTAAAAAGAGGTCTAGGCTCTCTCTCTGTGCTAGTAAGCTACAATTCCCAGTCAAAATTATGCCTTGTGAGCATAACCTTTTCTTATTTACAAAAAGCATAGTCCTGTACTTAAGTTTTATGTATTTATAAGGTTTTCCTTTCCCCTCTCTTTTTCTCATTTTTAAGTTGTCCCCCCCCCCTTTTTTCATTTTCTTTTTGGTTTGTTTGTCATTTTCTAACTCTAACTATGGCTGATAAGCACTCGGAAGCAATTGCCACTATTCAGCGAAAAAATGCTTTAGTGGATAATTTGTCAAACATTCCCCCATTCAATGGAGAGGCCAGCTCAGTCTGCTTCTCAGATTTTTCTGAGAAATTTGAGAGTTTTGCCAAATTATTCGACTGGAATGAGGAGGAAAAAAAATTCGTTTTGTTAGCTAGATTATCAGGAGCTGCTTCTAGGCGAATAAAAATTCACAAAGCAAAAACATCTGATGAGCTATTAAAAATCTTAAAAGAGAGTTATACTTCACAGGCCACACCAGATGTTGCCCTCAGTCATTTTTTAAATTTTAAACAGCCACCCAATATGAGTGTTCAGGAGTTTTATGACAAGGCATATGATATGTCATTAAGAGCCCTTGTAATTGAAGGTATCCAGGGTGAAGTAGTCGATAAAAGCCGAACGGCTCTACTACACTCCATGCTGTTGAGCAATCTTACACCAGAAGTGCGAAAGGGGGTAATTGCGAGAAATCCACAATCCCCAGAAGAGGTCCTCAAAATTGCGCTTCTTGAGGAAAAGGCTTATAGGAGCATTAACCCTTTCTACAACCACCGCGAGGAAATTCTCAACCCTAATTTGACCCAAAACCTACCCTGTGCTGCAGTTTTTCAGCAAGATAGCTCACAAAAGAAGGAGATAGACCAACTAAAATCTCAAATTGATGTTTTAGCAGCTAAGATAGACAGTTTAGTTGATCTTAGGGCTAGGGATGTACAGGAGAAAAACCAAGAGGTAAGACCCGTAACCTGCTATAGGTGCTCCGTACAAGGCCACTATGCCAGAGATTGTCCACTAAATTTTGTCGACTATAATTTTAGAAGGGGAGGTGGTCAAAATTTCAGGAGCCGTGGGCAAAATTATAGAAACAGAGGTGAAAATCCTAGAGGGAACCACAATCAGCGAGGTGGATATAGGGGAAGAAGAGGTGGTTATTACCAAAACAATAGGAGCACAGCTGCGAACAGAAATGAAGAGCAGGCGGTAAATAACACCCCAGTAGCTAACAATGAAAGTGAGGCTTTAAACTATTAGTGGCCGGATCAGATGTGGTCAAGTCGATCCCCAACAGGCCCCTGGACCCCCCAACTGTGTATAGTATGTTTCAGCCCCAATCATATACATTACCAACTGCAAGAATTTACATAAATAAAGTTTGCCTAAATGCATTATGTGACACGGGTTCTGCAATTAATCTCCTGAGTGGTACTGATTGTAACTGTTTAGAGAATTTTGAAATGGAGAATTGCAATATCCCCATTATGACTGTCACCGGTGAGAAAGTTCACCTAAATAAGAAAGTATTTTTAAAATTTGTTTTTGATAATGTTCAATGTCAAGCTGAATTCTATGTAGTGGAAGGTAAATTAGCAGAGGAATTTAATATGATTTTGGGAGAGCCATTTTTGAAAGAGTACCGGGCAAGTATAAATTGTGATACAAATGCTGTCGCTCTTAAAGTGCCAGTTTCAGGCCAATGTAAACAAAGCGTAGAAACCCCAAGTAATACTTCAGGGTGTAATACTTGTCTTGCTACTAATTCTGTAAATATTTCTAACTCTGTATATAGTGTAAATTCTAATAATAATTGTATAAATAATGATTGTGTTAAAAATAATTCTGTAAATATAAAATGTGTCAACAAAGTAGGGGAGAATTCAAAAAGTAGTAATGCCAATAGCCCTCCTGAAAATTGTGCATGTGAGAAAGTTCATGACTCAGTTAATATTGAAAATGGGAATCATAGTAGTGAAAATATGGTAGTTCAGGACCCGCAGTTGAGTAATATGGGAAAAGATGTTGAGATAGTCATTCAAACTGAGTCGGATAAGGAAGTTGAAAGTGTTGCGCAGAACTTTTGCATGCAAACAACATCAGGCGGTAGCTCTGAGGGTAATAACACTGAAAATTTTTCAAGTATTCAAAGTGTCGACAACATTCTTTCAGCAGCGAGTCAGGTAACTCAGGGTAATTTAGCTGAAGAGACTACTGAAATTTGTAATATTGATGAAAGTGAAGATTTGGTAAGTATAGAGGATAAGGTACCTGAAGTCGAGGAGGAGAGCAATGAAGATAGCAGTAGTGATAAAACCAATAAAAATAAAAATATAAGTTTCGCTGTGTTATGTAGCAAAATTTCAATTCCCCCGCAGTCAAAAATGTTAGCCCAGGTTAAAAGTTATAAGGAAAATTTTATTAAGGAAAATGATATTGTTATGTTAGAACCTTTGGCGAAAAATTTAAATCAAGGTCTCCTTACCTCCAGAGCCATTTGCACTAAAGACCATGGCCTATATATCTCATTTGAAAATTTTTCAGACAATAGTATTCATTTAAATAAAGGAACCTTTGTTGCCAAAATTCAAAAATGTGTAGACCAGTCAAATATACCCGTAACTGATAATAAATTAACCTATAATATAAATTTGGCCCCTCCAATTGGTGACTTTGATCACGCTGATCTCACTTGGAGCTCTGAAATTAATTTAGATCATTTAGAACCCCCATTAAAACTTAAAATGCAAAATTTTCTAGACAAAAACAAAGATGTATTTGCAGCATCGGTCTTAGATTTACCCGGCTGTGATACAATCCCGCATGAAATTAACTTAACTTCAAATAAACCAGTTAAAGGCAAAGCTTATAGAGTCCCCTACAAATTACGTCAAGAAATGGAAGACCAACTTAATACTTTGTTACAGGCGGACATAATTTCCCCTTCCATGTCTGAATTTGCTTCTCCGGTTATTCTGGTTCGGAAATCAGACGGTTCCTATCGACTTGCTGTTGACTACAGAAGATTAAATAAAAATCTTGTTAAAGATGCTTACCCAATACCTAACATTACCGACTCTGTTGATGCTTTAAGTGGGGCTAAATTTTTTTCAACGCTAGATTTAACTAGTGGGTTTTTTCAACAGGTTATTCGCCCAGAGGATAGGCATAAAACTGCTATAATCACCCACAAAGGACTTTTTGAGTGGACCCGTAACTGTTTTGGGCTCTCAAATTCAGGTAACAGTTTCCAAAGACTTATGAATGCTATTTTCGGTGATTTAGGCAATCTTGGAATTCTTGTTTATATCGACGACATTGTAATTGCCTCCAGTGATGTTAATTCTCATTTTGAGAAGCTTAGCATGGTCTTTGAAAGGTTAAGACTGCATAAACTTAAACTTAAGCCCAGTAAATGCACTTTCCTTTCGAATAAAATACAATATCTAGGTTTTGAGATTTGTAGTGGCCAAGTATCACCTATCAATAAAAATATTGCCGTAATAGAAAATTTTAAACCTCCAACTACCCGAAAGGCTGTTAGGTCATTTATTGGAACTCTATCTTTCTATAGGAGATTTATACCAGATTTTACTAAGAGAGCTAAAAATCTAATCAACTTAACGAAAGAGACAGGAAAATTTTCGTGGAATGAAGATGCACAGAAAGAATTTGAAGACCTTAAAATGGCTCTTATTTCAAAACCATGTCTTGCACTCCCTGATTTTGAGAAAGAATTCCATTTATATACTGATGCCAGTGGCGAAGCATTAGGGGCAGTGTTATCACAATTAGATGAAAATAACATGCTCCATCCTGTTGCCTTTGCCAGCAGAAAATTGAAAGATGCTGAGACCCGCTACTCCACCACTGAAAGGGAATTACTAGCTTTAGTTTGGGCTACTGCCCACTTCAAATGTTACATTGCTAATACCCATTTTTTCATCTATACAGACCATGCGCCTCTAACATTTATGTTAAAAATTCACGACCCTACATCTCGCATGGCGAAATGGATCTGCACTCTCTCAGACTTTAATTTTACAATCAAGTTTGTTAAAGGTAAGTGTAACAGTGTCGCAGATTTCCTTTCGAGGTATGTCAACAATGATAACTCCAATGATACTGTTAATTGTAATTTTTGTATACAAGTCGAAAAGGAAGTTACTTTTATGCCTCATTCTAATCTACTTGAAAAAATTGGTGAATTACAAAAATCAGACAAGAAATGCTGCGAGATTGCAAGAAAACTAGACCAAGGTGTAGAAATTGCTCCTAAATACATGAAATTTTTTTTTAGAGATGACATTTTAGTTTGTGAGGATACAAGGGAGTCAGCTATTTTGAATAAACCTGTAAAGTTAGTCGTGCCAAAAGAATTGGTTACTCAAGTTTTTGCACTAACACATGAGTCCCTAGCGGCTTGTCATCAAGCCTTTCAAAAGACCATTGATCGCATTCGTGAGCACTTCTATTGGCCAGGAATGTCGTCAGATGTCAAGCATCTAGTGGAGTCATGTATTAGTTGCCAGCAGAAGAGAGCTTATAGAGCGAACCAGCTCGCCCCTCTGCAACGTATGCCAACACCCCAGTTTCCCATGAACAAGGTTCATTTGGATCTCATTGGACCCTTACCGCAAACTTTTTCGGGAAATAAGTATATTGTCGCATATATAGATTCATTTACTAAGTGGCCAGAAGCATATGCGGTTAGTTCAACCACTTCAGATGTCATTGCGGACACTTTAGCTGATTTCATCTCACGCTACGGAGCGCCCTGTTTTATTACGACGGACAATGCGAAGAATCTAATTTCAGATGCGATAGAGCACGTATATAAAATGTTTGGTATTAATCCTATTAAGACCTCATCTTATCACCCGGCTGGCAACTCGCAAGTGGAGAGACAGAATCGTACTCTTAAAAATGCACTTTGTCACATAGTCAACCAAAATCAATCTGACTGGGACACAAAACTAAAATTTGCACTACTAGCTATGCGTTCAGCTGTCCACTCTTCAACTAAACTTAGCCCAGCTGCAGTTATGTATGGCAGAAATATGAATCTACCATATAATCTCTTTTCTCAACCACCTTCTTTTAATTATAATGATGCACCCTCTTTTTGCGAACTGTTAATCCCAGCTCTCCAAAAAGTGTACACTGAAGTACATAGTAATTTAATTAAAGTTTCTGAGCAGCAGGAAAAATACCGTGAAAGGACAGCTGTTGATAAAAATTTTAAAATAGGAGATCTTGTGTGGTTATTTACACCCACAGTCGCCCCTGGTAATACAAAAAAATTAAGCAAGCAAAATAATGGTCCTTTTACTATAATTGAGAAGCTAAATGAGGTTAATTTTAAAATAGCGCTAGTTGCTAATCCCAAAAATTGTCAGGTTGTCCATGTTGACAGGTTGTCTTCCTTCAAAGACAGACTCTCCATCTGGTCCAGTGAACCAAAACAAACAATTGGCCTGGGATCCACTGAAAACGTGACCATCGATTCACCACACCAACCGCGCGATTCTCCTCCTGTACGCAGGTGTAAGCGTAACCGATTCATTCCCTGGGCACCATATGATAGTAACCGCGCACCAGCAGTAGTGAACGTCAACAATAACGAAACTCCGGTAGCGCCGGAAGTGGAGGAAACAGACAGCGACGCGACTGAAATCATAAATCCCTCTCCCCCACCTCCCATTTCTCCGGAGATTGCAGCGGCAGAGAATAACGAGATGTGCGTAAATAAAAATTTAGCAACGGCAGAAGGCAGTGAAATGCGCGTAGGTAAAAATTCAGCCACGGCAGAAAGCAGTTCAACTGCTGAGCACAGTGATTCGCGCAGGTCTCGTTCATCGATTCGTCCAGCTGCTAAATCGAATAGAAGTAGTCGTTCAATATCGATTTCTAGAACCGACTATTCGCTACGGGATAGAAGAGACCGTCCGAGTTATAAATACTAACTACCTTTTTTCGTTATTCAAGCATTTTTATTCAATTTTACCTTGTTTATTTGTATTTATTTATAGTTTAGTTAATGTGTATGTATATTTAATTATTTTTTTTGACATTTTTAAAACGGAACTTAGTTTTTCTAGCGTATTAAAGGTTTGTTTTGGTTGTGTGTTGATACTCTCATGTAGGCATTTTTAACCCTTTTTATGCCTATACTTAAGGTTTTTGTCTGTTTTATGGTAGATTATGTGGTATATACCCGTCCGCACCCCGTTTTCGTAGATTTTGGGTATATTTTTGCAAAAAAAAAAAAAAAAAAAAGAAACGAATGTAATTTTTGTTACTTTAAAATTTTTTTAGGATGTTGTGTTTTGTATGCCCTTTTGCCGAGGTAGATCTGTTTAGTTCAGTTTTTTTTAATGCATCAGTGTTTTGTATATAACTTTTTAAGTATGTGTTTACTTTAATTTCTACATTTTAACTAGATAGATTTATTATTTACTATACAGTTTGTGGTTTTATTTGAGCTTAAACTTTAAGGAGTGTGGGCCCTTTTTCTTTTTCTAGTACATACTGTCTCATGTACATGCCTGTATGTTGTTGTGTGTGGCTAAAAGTGCTAAAATTAACTATTTTATTTATTCTACTTCCTATTTTTGTGGAATGTGTGTTTTCCTTCCTGGTGATATATGTCACCACCCCTGTTGTTTATTTTATTTTGTGGAATGTTTTCCCTGTAGTGCCCAAAAGGCCCGAAACTGCTTTTTGCTATAAGTAGCACAGAGGCAGAGATACTCTTTCCCATGCACATTACTTGTACGTGCATTTGTAAAATCTACATAATATCCCGAATCATTAGACTGTGTTCGAAAACAAACATGTGTTCTCATATAAAATTGTTACAATTGTGTGCGTAATTCTCTAACATGGTCTGTGATACCATAATTTGTGTCTTACAGATGTATATGTATATATTTTTTTTTTGTGTGTCACCAGTTGCTCTTGTGTATTTTTGTATAATAGAATTAATATGTGTTTTACAAATTTCATTGACATTTACAGTGTTGTAACTATGATATTACTAGTACTTATTTACATTAATAGATAGTGTTGTAATATACTGTGATGCCAATTATTGAAGTTATGTATATAAGCAGTATAGTGACAATTAATCAGTGGGCACTTCTCTTCTTTTTCGGCTAATTTTTTTTTTCAAAATTCAATTTATGTATTATTTACAGTTCTGTTGCCAGAAGTCTCAGGAAGGATGCTGTTATGCGTAGGAATGACAGTAGTAGGGAAGTGAGGTTTCACAATCAGGTGGAACATGTGTTCTTTTACAGGTGCAGAAAATATCTTGGTCATTTTAGTGGTAAAATCAGCCTTGTGGTCCCTCCTCTGGTAGTACTCTTTTATGGTCATGTTTCAGGTAATATTTTAGGTAATGGTTTCTACGGATGTGCGAGCTCTGGTTGTATATATCCGGAATATATTGTCAGGGTGGTATTTCAGCGGTGAACTCTCTGGATCCCGTCCCGGATCGATGTATGATCTGTGTTTGTGGGTCAGTTTTTTCAGTGTTGAGGTCCCAGCATGCCATGTGGTACCAAGTAACCTTTCAAAAAAATAATTTGTTTTCTCAAAAAAATTTTTTTTTTTAATTAGCCGGGGGGAGCAATCTTGTTACGGTTGGTTTCAACAAAATTTTTTTTTAATCTACATTAATTATTTAAATCACTTTCTCAACATTTATTTAAAAGCACTCTTTTTTTCTGTTTCTAATAAAAATTTAAATAAATAAAAGTAATTGTAATAATTATAATAAAATCAGTTTTTATTTTTTCTTCTTTCTTTTTCTTTTTGCAAAGTAATTTCAACGTTTTTAGTCTAACGTAGCTTCCTGTTTTTCAAATACGAAAAGCAGACAGCAAGGGAGGGATGTTTTGTCAGTAGACTGCATAGGTGGAAAATTTGGAGTCATCTAGTCTGACTTTGATATAAGAATGACCGACCGCCCTGTATAAGAATTACGTTATCTTATGAGTGTACTATACACGCAATTAGGCTTTGTAAGTTTACGTCTGGCTTCAATTGGCTCTGCTATCAGGCGGATAGCTGGCGCCCATGTAAACAGAGGCTAACAGGACCCCCTTCAGCACACGCCATGGGGGTGATGCATGGTTTCCTTCCCCCATGAAGCGGCCGGCAGAGTGGAGCGGCAAGCTGTAGTCTTCACGATGAGTCCATTTTTCCTTTTGTTTCCATTCCCGTACCCCTGGCAGAGTGGATCGGTCTCGTTTTTCAAGCAGCGCGGGAGAATGAATGTTTACGACACTTGTTGCTTGGCCAGGAGACCTGTCGTTTGACTCGTAAAAAAAATTCGACTTATTACGGGGCTCGAGGATTGGCCTGTGGGCTGGATCGCGAAGTTGTTGAAGGCGGACAGGTTTCTGGAAGATTTTTTTTTTTGAGAGTGGGGCATTGATGGCCCTACATTAACCATCCTAAATCATGATGTTATGATGAAAAGAGGCTATAAGGGCATTTTCGAATTGCGGATCTATAACTGTTAACGAGAAATTAAGAAGAAGATATGTGTAGCCTATTTTTTTTTGGCGTAGTGGCGCTCCAAGATTATGACTTCTTAACCATCAGAAGTGATCATAGATATTGAACTAAACCGGTCGTTAGAAGTCGTAGTGTTCTGAGTTACGGTGATGGCTATCTTCGAATAAAACACATGCTTCAGGAAGATGAAATTACTGACTCCGACGGTGAAGTTCTGGACCGTAGAACGATTTTCCCCTTCGGACTAGATGATGGACCTAGTAGTTGATGGCAAGTGATGCAGTGAGATGAGAGGATTGATGAATGTTAGCTTGAAACCACGTCTGAATTTTTCCCCAGCCTGAATACTCCAGCTTAAGTGCTTCATCAGATTTTGAAAAAGGAGGAAATGCTCCTAAGTGCCCATTGACTAAAATTGTAGAACTCTCTACCTGTTGTAAGTACTATTTGCATAGTTTTTCTTTTTATTTATTTGTACCTCTTTTAAAAAAAAAAAAAAAAATATGTTTGCTATACCACAGTTTAAAAGTGAAATGAATATCTTTGGATAATTTCAATAAGAATAAACATTATGAACAGAAATAGTCTGTAGGTTAATATATAATGTTTGTATGTTTGAACGACCATTAAATGGTAATATGATGGTAATTTTAAAAATATGATGTGTAATTTAAAAGTAACCAGTGAGTGGTTTCAACTTAAAAGATCAGCTGTTATATTGTTTTATTAAGATTATTTTTGATAACTTAGTTGCTTCATTATTTTAAATGTTCAAATAAATTGTGTTTTTTTTTTTTTTGTTTATTATCAAAGTTGGTATGTTTTTCTTTGTATAAATCTCTAAATAATTAATTTTTTATATTCACAGTAGACCTATAAGAATGGGCTAACCTTTCTGTGATTAATTAAAAAAAAAAAAAAAAGGGAGAGAAAATTCAACTTTATTAAATTAGGACTTTAAAATTTCTTAAGTTTAAATTCATAACTGACTGTTTTAATGAACATAAATTGAAGTTCACTCAATGTTATACAATCGTATTTTTGATCTTGATTTAAGGATGGATAGATTAATAAGTGAAACAGTAATATTAAATTTAATTTCATAAAATGTTAAATTAAGCTTTAACTCTCCTCTTTCAGAAACATTGTTTTTCTAAAATATACACCAAAATTGTTTTATTTTAAAAAGTAAAAAAAAAAAAAAAAAAAAAAATATCCAGTCATTATACACCACTATACGATTCTTGGTTAACCGATCGGATCTTGTTCAGAATCTCTATGGTTGTTCTAAAATTTTAGTACATCATCATATCCCTATTCTATTAACGGATTTAACTCTTTCCCCTTTTGGTCCTCATATTGGAGGAATTTCAGGTTGTCTGCATTTTTCCAAATTATATGATGATTACACTTTTGTTAATTTAATGTGTATGGAGATTTGAGCTTGATCGGGTTGGAGTGGAGTTGGGTGTTCTTTATTATGCAATCCAGTATGCTACTTGATTTAGAAATCTGTTGCCCCTTACTACATTTAATATTGTCTTAAAATGATGAGTTCAAAATTATCATTGTTGTATTAACCTATTCGGATTCTTAAGTTTTGATATTTTGATTAGTTTAATATAATTTGCTACCTTTTCCATGGCAACAGATTTCAGTGGAGCTAATCAGGGTATACTTATTTTTTTCTAAATATTTAATTGTCAAGTGAAGATTGAGTAATAAATGAGCTTTTTAAGTTTAAGTAAGTTGTGTTTTAGAAAGAACCCCAAAACTCCACAACAATCGTCATGACATTTTTTCTGCTACCTTTTAAAGGTTAGTATTTACTAAAAAAAGCATCGGTTCGGCAATTGCAACGCCTTCTGTGTGCCAGACCGGGAACTTATCAGCCGATGTGTTACACGTCTTATATATATATAGTAAAATTTATAGAGTGTATTGTATTGTTTTTACGAAAAAAGAGTAACAAAAAAGAAATTTTATCAAAAAGTACATATCACCCATGAGTGAGATTTAAGATCGCATCATAGTAATAAAAATTAATCCAACATTCAAAGTCCTACAAATATCAATTCAGTGTTGCCAGATTGTCGAAAGTCATTTTCCGCAAAAGTTCTGAATATTTCCCCAAATCAGCGGTTCTTCCTGAAAAAGTCCCTACTCAATTTTTACTTAAAAAAGTAAATTTCAAGTTTCAAATTTACCACTATAAAAAATATTTAACTAACTTAAGCTTATAATCCCCCTCCCCCCCCCCCCCTCCAAATCAAGCCTTAAAAAAATAAATACCATTAAAAAAAAAAAAAAAAAAAAAACGAAATTGCGAACTTACATTTTATTGTGATCGATTACTTTCTTGACTAAAACAACACAAATTACGAAAAGATAAATGAATATTAGATTTAACAATTAAAACGAGAAATTTTGTAAAAAAAAAGGGGGGAGGGGAGGGAAGAAGAAGAAGAAAAAAAAGAAGAAAATCAGATTGAGAGTCGCCTGCAAATTGCTTTTAATTTTATTTCCCCCTCCCTTTTTTTCCCCAAATTTTTTGATTGTAATTGATTAAGA
This sequence comes from Maratus michaelseni, assembly GCA_963931845.1. Classification (NCBI taxonomy): domain Eukaryota; kingdom Metazoa; phylum Arthropoda; class Arachnida; order Araneae; family Salticidae; genus Maratus; species Maratus michaelseni. The sequence goes on along the minus strand of OZ007588.1, from coordinate 106,647,464 downwards.
ATAATACGAATATTGGCAGCTGTGCTTTTGCGCACGCCCGAATGATTCATTCAAATATCGAAATAATTCCTTAATGCCATCACTAGCTATTGGTAATAACACTTTAAAAATAAATAAATAAATAAATAAATAAATAAATAAATAAAATAAAAAAGAAGAAAAAATAATAGCTTCTTTAACTTTAATAAAATATCTTTCTGGAATAAATCATTTAATAAATTCTCATTTAAATTGAGGCATTTTCCATAATAGGAGATTACTATAATTTTCGGTAACAGTATTTTTTAGAATAAACGAAAATAATAGCTTCTCTACCTCTAATAAAATACTCTTGTAGAATAAATAACAGAAGTATTTGAATCATATAAAAATAATAAATTAGTTTCGCAAAATTTCCCCCCAGTCGCCTTTGGCGGCAATTGCGATTCTGGCAACCTTGTACGAATACAAGTTGCTGAAAATCGCGGGCCGGTGAACTCTGCGTGAATCGTCTGCTCCCTCCTCTCTTATTTCTCAAAGAATGATTTTTCTTTAGCATCTTGTTTGTGAACATCGATGGTATCAGCGTGTATTAGCCTCCTGCCGTTTATAACCATCGCGTCAACGTAGGGGATAAAAAACGATATTTTCTCGCACGCATTTTTCTTTTTCCTTCTTCTTTATTTGTGAAATAATTTAGCGAACTGTCACAAGAATTTTAAAGGTGACAAGAATTTTGTAAAGCAGGGAATGAGAAAAAAATTTTGAACTCTGCCATGCAATTTATTTTATTTTATTTTATTTACCGGGTGTTCTAAAATGAACTGACTGATTTTAAAATTCAATAACTTCTAAACGGTGACATATACCATTTAAAAAATTCTTGCAGGAAAGTAATGTAAAATGTCAGGAGTTTCTTTTTTTTTTTTTTTTTTTCTTTTTCTTTCTTTCTTTTTTTTTTTTTTTTTACTGCGATTCCTGATTTTAGTTCAAATAACCAGCAATAGATGGCGCTGCGAGCAATAGACATCCAGTCTAGGCCAGAAGTTACAGCATGACATATGTCAGATACACACACGCGCGCGCATGTATATATAAATCAACATTTGAACGGAGGGTGGTTTGGGAGTCTGGGGGTCATGATCGGTGAAAATATACCAAAATTTTTTGGAATTGCTTTCCTCCGAACGGCTGCAATAGGTAGCTTTTTGTAGTGAAAGCTACCTAATAGCTATTTTCGGCTCACGTACAGGAAAATTTTTAGTTTCACCGCCAGGGAATGCATTCTGAAGTTAAAAGAGAATTATAATATTCTCAATAAAAATTTCTCTTTCATTACGAAATAATTAATTTTTTTTTGACTGAACTGACCATAGACTCTTCTGAACTAAAATACCATAAATTTAGGACATTATGAACTTATAGACTTCGAAAATATTTTATATTTAACTTTCAATTTACAAAAAATTATTACTTTTTACATTATTTATAACCTTTTATATTTTATAATTGTTATCTAATTGTATTAATTGTTTCAAATCTAATAAACAGGCGCCTCCTGCGGTGGGGGTTGGAACGGATGGGTGCTGGTGTCGGGTAGCGTTTATTTTTCCCCTCGTGGACTTATTGTTCCTATACCTCACGGGTGGATGTCCACGAGTGGGTGACTTCTGTCCCCGCTGCCTACGATACCGTATATAGCAGACGCAGGTCCGGACTGGCCAGGTCGGCTGGTCGGCGTTTGCCGAGGGCCCCCGGTCCAAGGGGGCCCCGAAGGGATCCCAAAAATGGATATACAACTTTGTAGTTAGTTACATCAGAGTAATTTGACTATTTGTCAGTAATCTTACGCGTTTACAATCAATTTTAAGGGGTTCATAATCAATTTTTAATTAAATCAATTTTATTAGGGCAGTTTTTTACGAGGTTCGTATGAATTCGAAACCCCGATGTAGTTAGGAGCCCGCAAGCCGTGGCAAGCTAACTAGTGACAACTATAATAGCAGTGCAGTCTTTAGCTTAGCACATCCAGCATGATTTCATTTAAACTACTAGTAGTTTCACTGTCCCTAAACGCTGTTTTTTAGGTAGATTTCGTAAGAAATACTACCTATTACATTCTCACCTAAGTTGGAAATTTTGAAAAATTTTTGCAGATCTACGCCGATCATGACTCCCAGAACCCAAAACCACCCCCAGTTCAAAAGTTTATATATATATATATATATATATATGTATGTCACTTTTTTCTGACCACGATAACTGGAAAAATTCTGCATAAATCTTTTCCAAGGGGGGGGGGAAATGGGGGGGGGCTTTTGTGAAAACAGAAAAACCGTCATAATTTCTTTATTATTATACGTATCGAATCCGTTTAACGTTATTATTACTTCTAGGAAAAGGGCCGAAAATTTATGTATGACAGATTTTTGATATAATTAAAAATGGCTCCAAGGGGGGGGGGGAAAGGGGGGTTTTAGAAGAAAAAAATCATATCTTCGTCAATTCACAAGATATCAAATCCGCGTAAATTTATTATTAATCCCCTTAGTATTATCTAAAACTTTTATATTGACAAGTTTTTTTATAGGACTAACCGTTATAGCAAAAATAAATTAAAAACAAAAAAAATCCCTTAAAAATTGCCTTAAGGGGGGGGGAGGGAAGGGGGGTTTTAGAAGAAAAAAATTCATCACTTTGTCAATTCCCAAGATTTCAAATCCACTTAAATTTATTATAAATCCTCTTAATATTATCTAAAACTTTTATATTGACAAGTTTTTTATAGAACCAACCGTTATAGCAAAAAAAAAAAAAAAAAAAAAAAATTAAAAAAAAAAAAAATCCCTGCCGGCTACGCCTGCAAACAAGTTATTTTTCGAAGTAGGCGGTTCCAACTCCCGCATCTTTTCTAAACTGATACATAAAATCAAGGGGCATAAAATCTCGGTCAAGTTTGTTAATGGGCAAAATCGAACCAGGGGTGGGGGGGGGGGACTTTTTGTGAAAACAGAAAAAACCTCATAATTTCTTAATTATGATACGTATCGAATCCGTTTGAAGTTATTTTTACTTCTAGGAGAAGGGCCGAAAATTTATGTATGACATATTTTTGATATAATTAAAAATTGCCTTAAGGGGGGGGGAGAGGGGGGGGGGTTAGAAGAAAAAATTCATAACTTCGTCAATTCCCAAGATTTCAAATCCGCTTAAATTTATTATAAATCCTCTTAATATTATCTAAAACTTTTATATTGACAAGTTTTTTATAGAACCAACCGTTATAGCAAAAAAAAAAAAAAAATCCCTGCCGGCTACGCCTGCAAACAAGTTATTTTTCGAAGTAGGCGGTTCCAACTCCCGCATCTTTTCTAAACTGATACATAAAATCAAGGGGCATAAAATCTCGGTCAAGTTCGTTAATGGGCAAAATCGAACCAGGGGTGGGGGGGGGGGGGGGACTTTTTGTGAAAACAGAAAAACACCCATAATTTCTTAATTATGATACGTATCGAATCCGTTTGAAGTTATTTTTACTGCTAGGAGAAGGGCCGAAAATTTATGTATGACATATTTTTGATATAATTAAAAATTGCCTTAAGGGGGGGGGGAGAGGGGGGGGTTAGAAGGAAAAATTCATAACTTCATCAATTCCCAAGATTTCAAATCCGCTTAAATTTATTATAAATCCTCTTAATATTATCTAAAACTTTTATATTGACATTTTTTTTATAGAACCAACTCTTATGGCAAAAAAAAAAAAAATCCTTGCTGGCTTCGCCTGAAAACAAGTTTGGTTTCGAAGTAGGCGGTTCCAACTGCAGCATCATCGCAAAAAGGTCATTTCTTCCGCAATTCCCGACAAACAGGCGCCCCACGGTCTGCGTCTTCGAAATCTACCTGTGCCTGTAGGCCGAGCCGTCAGGGATTTTGAATTATCCGATTTTAACCCCTTGGGGACAAGCGACACGTATACGTAACGCACTATTCGTCAGTAATCTTACGCGTTTACAATCAATTTTAAGGGGTTCATAATCAATTTTTAATTAAATCAATTTTATTAGGGCAGTTTTTTACGAGGTTCGTATGAATTCGAAACCCCGATGTAGTTAGGAGCCCGCTAGCCGTCGCAAGCTAACTAGTGACAACTATAATAGTGCAGTCTTAAGCTTAGCACATCCAGCATGATTTCATTTAAACTACTAGTAGTTTCACTGTCCCTAAACGCTGTTTTTTTTTTTTTATCAGCGTTGCGACTGGCGATTGTTGAGGTTAGTGAGTAGTGACCTTGTCGTATACTGCTCCCCCGCCCCCTCTCTATAACCGCTCTCTCTCTATCTCTACCGTCTTTATCGTCACAGCCCCCAGCCCCTGACAGCTGACTGCTATTGATTGATCCAAAGCTATAACTATTGAAAGAAGCACTCAAGCACTGCCAATTACAACTACTTTTCTGTAGCAAGAATTTTTTTTTTTTTACGTGGAACGTGTAAGTCTACTTTAACTAACATTTTAATATGTTGTGTTTTTGTTGCCTATAAATGAAAAAACGGTTGCTAAAAGGCTATTTTGTTCGAGCTACTAATTTGGATTGATATTTTTTCATTTGCCTTCTTTATTTATGTAGGCTACTTATGATTTTTTTTTCAACGATTTCCGAATTTTTTAGTATTACAAATCTTTTTACGTTATATTCATGTTTGAAATCTCCTACAGGTGGCCCTGAAATCAATAATAAAGGCTAATAATTCCAGTTATTTGCCTTATTGTGATTCGCTGAACAGTTTATTTACCTTTGCTCAATGTATTATGATTCGCTCAACGTAACTGAAATAAATATTTAGAGCATGTGTCACCAGGTAGATCACTGGAATCGCGAATAGTAAAGGAAGAAAATTAAAAATAAATAAAATGTCATTGCTTCTGCATAGTTGCCAACCTCCCGATTTTTTTCATACCAGTATTTTTATGAAAAATTATTTGTTTTATATAATCGTGTAATTTCTGCTATTTAATAAAGCGAAAATTTCTGTATGATTTTACTGGTATTAAAAAAATCGGGAGGTTGGCAACTATGCTTCTGAGAACCAAATTGGTTGATAAATGAGATTGTAAACCATAATTGAAATTCGAATAGCATACATACATTTTACTGTATTACTTTTTAAGAATTTGTTACAACATATCGTACAATCACAGCTAGGGCGATTGATTACATTTATTTTCAGAAACTGAAGATCGAATTCCACCTCCTTCAATTAAGCCCTTCCTAGCACTTTGTCTTGTGGATATGAGAACAAAGAAACTACGCCTACTTGCAATCAGCTACTTTTAGATTGTCCATCAGTAACATTGGCTTCTCTTGGCAGTGATTCTTCAAGCATACAGATCTGACACAGAAAATGATAATGAAGCAAACCACCAGGAGACACCTGATGCTGCTCAGAATACTTCTACAGAACACTTTTTATGTTTCATCTGTCCCAACGAAAATGACTCAGTTTGCATTAAAAAAACTTTTATGGAGAGGCACTCTATTGAAGTTAGTGAAAAGAAAGGAATTAAATTGTCATTTGACTCTTCAAAACTTTAATACCGACATTTATCGAATGGTGATAAAATTCACAGAAAATGGTTATATTCGATTTGGCTCTTTCTTCGATTATCGATGAGGGATTTTAAGAAGTGGGGAATGTGTAAACACAGGGAAACTATTCAATTTTATTACCGTTTAAAAAAAATATCAAATGGAAGTTTTGACTGCAAATCTAAATTCATGGCAAGAAATGTGAGTAGTCAATGGACCAAATTTGAAAACCTATTTATGTCTATTGTTTTACTAGATTTATTTCTTTTTACATCTCCTATTTACAAATATTTACAAAGTAAAACCATTGACTATTCTACAGTCTGAAACTTGGTAGAGAAGCTGCTTCAACAAGTAAGGGATAAGAGTGGTAAACACTTTCAGGATCTGTATTCAAAAACAAAATATTATGTAAGTACCAGGTAATACCAAATTAGAAGATAACAGTATTGATGTAGAATTAGACTTAGATTTCAAGGGAAAATGAACTTCAAAGTAAAAGATAATGCCTGGTGCAAAATCAATAGACGAAGCTCCTGGAATCTCAACTGCTGTACTATAAATTGGTCTTTTTCAGTGTTTTAGGTTGTACCAGCACAAGTATCAAAGAAAAATTTAGTCCAAACAATTAAATCGTTGAAGATTGTTCCTGGTTAGACCCAAAGAAATTTAATGAAATCGTAATGATTGATAGTTTTCCTACGGAAGTCCTTTGTAGCATCTGTAAACTTTGTAAAGATGAAAGAAGTCGGTTATTGATAAAGCTGAAACAGTTTTCAGATCAGTATAAAGGTTCTACAATGGCAGAAAAAACTAACAGTGAAAGAAAACAAGACAATCTGAATGGAGCTGAAGAAATCTGCAAATATGAGGATGTAGAGTCTGAATTTGAAGAAGAAAATCTTTATGGTTACTGCTCTGACAGGAAATAATGTTTTCGGTGTTTATCATGCGCCTTTTCTGTTGTTTTGAACTCTCACTATCTGGAATGTTTACCAACCTGTATGTTGCTTACAATATTGTACTAACCGTACCTTGTACACAAGTCACCTGTGAAAGGGGTTTTTCTAAACTTAAAATAGTTAAGAAGCGACTTAGATCTACTTTAACCCCTTCGCGACGAGCATTCTTTGCAAATTTTTAAACTTTTACAACCGGTTTTTTAAAAGAGAAATTTTCGCCTAATTGAATCGCAAAAATGCTACCATTAAATAAGGCCAAGTTCACACTAAAAAATAACTTGTGCGAATAATCGAGGATTCTGAGCGTCTTATGCGTCACGTATATGTATCGCTCATCCCCAAGGGGTTAAGCCAAGACCTAATGTTTAATCTTCCTTTCATGAATGTAGAAAGAGACTTATTTAATAACTTGGATAAAGATGTTATTATAGATGAAGTAGTAGTAAGGACCAGCGAAGAACTGACCAAAAAGCTTTTAGGTTAATAAACAGCCGTTCACTACACACAACCTTTCTTAGTTCGTTGTATTTGTACCAAGGTATTGTAGAGCCATTTTTCTTTTGTTATAAAATCCATTTTACAAATTGTAACAATTAAATCAAAATTAAAGAGGACATTGTTTTTTTTCGATAGATTTTTTATTACCGCTGTGCCTCTTTTTAATAGTTACGTAGATATTACAGTAGGATTTAGATTATTATGGCTTCAACACTCTGATTTGGTTGCCTAAAACTAAAAAATATTTCTCCCTCTCAAGTAATAAATAACTCGTAATTAATTGGTATACTTAATTTTTTTAGCATGGAACTAGTTTAGGTACGGTATATAAAAGTAATATAAATATTTATTGTGAAAGTAAGTGAACTACATCAGTAAAAGCTTACTTTTTTTACTCAACTATTTTCCAAGTGACAAAATAACTAAATGTGGTTTTTAGGCATGTAAGCCAAATTTTCAAAAATAAATGTTCTAATATTCTATTCCCTCTAAATAATCCGGTAAGGGGCCCCTTTTCAGTCTCTAGTCGAGGGCCCCCAAAGGAGCCAGTCCGGGCCTGAGCAGACGTGCTGCGCATGCACTGCAACATCTTTTAGTTCCAGTTTCCACCACCAGGTGAAGCATTCTGTTCTAAATAAACCTCTTTCTGAACGAAACTCTTTCACTCGTTCCCGCTGCTTATGGCACCGTGTAGATTGTAGAAGGGGTGATGTGCACGCGCGGAAAATCTGTTCGTTCCACTTTCCACCGCTTGGCGGTACCAAGTCTATATCCTTAATAATTAGCTATGCCTTAATTAGTTTATGTTAAGTTGAATGAACCGATTCCCGTTGAAATCGGGCCTATAGAATCCGAAAAATTAAATCACCCCCATGGATATTAATATTCATAAATGGTGGTAACCAAGGGCTCAAAAAATTATAACGAAGTTTATTTAGTACCTGGGAGACCTCGGAAGAATGTTAGAAAAGATTTCGTTTGAATCGGACCAAGATTGCATGCAAAATCTTTTAGTTACATTTTCCATAGCCAGTGGGCGCACTCTGTTCTAAACAAACCTTTTTCCGAACGAAACTCCGACACGTGTCCCTATTTCTTATTGCACCGTAATAGAAGGCGTGCTGTGCACGTATTAAAAATCTTTTAGTTCCACTTTGCACCGCTAGGGGACACCAAATCTATGTCTTAATTAGTTATCTATATCTTAATTAGTCCATATTAAGTTGAAAGAATCAGTTCTCGTTGAAATCGGGCCTAATGTTTGAATCGGACCAATACAATCTGTTGAACTATTTGATGAACCTTATAGCTATACAATCTGTTGAAATGCAGTACAGAGTTAATTTATTAAACACAATGATAGATGCTATAATAGTCGACACCGATTGTCGATTCAAAACGCTCAACGAATATTTTGAAGGATTTGGTTTTATTTACGATATCAATTATTTGAAATCTTTATCCAAGAAGGACCTTCTCAATCATTGCAATGATTTAGGTACAATATTTCGGGAAGGCGAAAATAGCGACATACAGCCTTTCGAATTTTATGAGGAATTCCAGCTTTTAAAATCCAATTCAGTGGGACTCTATCAACGACGCAAAACAACTTATTCAGTACATTTAAAAAAAATAAAAAAAACTTAGAAGAAGTATATCCAAATGCTTACATCAGAATCATGCTCACAATTCCAGTCAGTACAGCTTCTGCTGATAGAAGCTTCTCAAAGTTAAAATTTATTAAGACATTACTTGACATACAAAGAAAGACTATTTGCGTTATCGGTACTATCAATTGAAGCTGAAATAGCGGCTTGCATTATAACTATGACGGAATCTTAAAACAATTCAGTGGGGCGAAAAGTCTAAAAGTTTATCTTTTTTAATTTGTGTTTGTTTGCGTAATTTTTGTCATTATTTGATTAGCAATAATACTTGTATAGTATACTCATAAAATTTGTGAATAATTATTATTAGTGCAGAGGTGCCAACCTGTCATTAATATTCCGTAATATGCGGGTTAATTTAATCCAGGTTTAACAAGTTTCGCACCAGAAAATTTTTTTAAGAAATGAAATTAAATAAAATCCACGTAGAAACCTGAAATTAAATAAATAAAGATTCATCCAATAATTTTTCTGGTTTGAAGAGTTGTTAAACTGGGTCAGATTAACCCGCATATTACGGAATATTAATGAGAGGTTGGCACCTCTGTTAGTGTATAATTCAGCTCATTTAACATTTTCTTTCTGACTGGAAAATGAAAGAGGCCTCGCAAAGCTGATGTTGCCGACGTCGTCCACGTTTCGTCTAGCGCCGCCACTGGTAAGCGCGTTCTTTCCTTCGGAAATTTTGAAAGGGCCCCGAAATTAAGTAAAGCAGAGTGTCCCTAAATTGTACACACTCACTCAAAATGTACACCTTTTTCTTTTTTCTTTTTTTTTTTTACTCTCTCCTATCTATAATAGAAGAAAGCATTGTAATCGAGAATGTTTATTCGGCTTCCGGTTTTCTACGGATTCACACGTTTTAGGGGTCAGAGATTCCGAAAAACATGTTTTTACAAAATGTTTGAAAACATTGAAAAAATGAAGTAACCATACACCCACAAATCAATTCGCCCATCTTTTTGTACATTCATGTTTTTTTCGTTTTTTTTTTCTTCTAAAATTCGTTCTGAAATTTACTATCTAAACTTAAAAATACAAGCAGTTTGAAATTCCATTAATAATAACATAACATGACATTGCTACACGCTTTAAAAAAGAAAAACATCTTTGAATAAAATTCTGAACATTTGGTAGCATATTCGTTGTCATTGGCACAAATTTCTACTAGAATTAATTAAAATGTGTCGTCGCTACGATGTGTGATATGCAGTACGGATATGGATGTTGTCATCCTTCTAAGCTAAGATAATATTCTTTTCAGATGTGGGACCACTGTATCTCTCTCTGACTGTTGCTTCTTAATTAAAAACAGACAAACAAACATGGGAAAAACTAGAGCAAATGTGTTGTCAAACTAATAGAGAATTATGTCAGTCAATGTAAGAAAATCGCTAACAATGCTGAACACAATGGGTGGCTCTTAGGATCAGCCTCCTCCCCACCCCCGGAGATCAAAATGTCCCCCTTCTGAGAATTTTTGAGTCTTCTATTGTGGTAAAAATTCCCCCTTCCCCGAATTTCCAAATGCCCCCTACGAAATCTGCTCCGAGGGAAAATATCTTTATTCAACATTTATTTTACAAAAACTATATTAGAGATTTTTTTACAAAAAATATATTAGATTTTTTTATTTTTTATTTTATGAGGTGCGTTTTATTAAGCATTCATATAATAACCAACTTCCCCACCCCAGTGTTAGATTTTGATAATGAAGTTCACACATACTTAAAATACTGTGGTATAGAAATCTGAATCTGGGATATATTGATAAATATGGAACAATGGAACAATGTAATTAGCAACATAGAATACCTAGTTGCGTTCTAACTGAACTTCCAGGTTAAAGGTAATTGACTTGCGAGGCAAAAGGGAGCTATGGGAAATTTAAAATGTTAAAAATTAAATAAAAACATTTAAAAATATAATGATGAAATAGAAGTATAACAAAAATATTGATAAATATTAAATTAAATTAATTTAGTTAGATTTGTTCAAATTTATGTTTCATTGAATTTTCTGCCTGGAATCTTATTTTTAATAATCAAAACAGAATCATAGGGCATTACGCCAGAGTACCCGACTCGAACCCGAAAATTCCGCTTAAAGTAAAGTCGAGACCCAACCTGTACTCGACGTACTTCAACATGAACCCAAAATATTCAAACCCGAACCTGAAGCAAAAGAAAATTAATCCATATTTAAAGACAATTGTGAATAAGTAGTCTACAATTATATCTCTAACAGCATTTTCTTCTTTTTTTATATAAAAATGAACACATATACACTCATTAATATTCAAATATAGAGCTTTTTCATAAAAAAAAAAAATATTCATGAAAAAAATATTCAATTTCATAAAAAAAAAAGAATCTTGATAATAAAATAATTTCATAAATAAAAATAATCCTTTATTCTTAAAATAATTTCATAAATAAAATTTCATATAAAAAAATATTCTTTTGAAACATCGGGTCAACCCGAACCCGACCTGGAAGAATCAAACCTCAACTCAAAACCGATCCGAACCCGGCGCGCATCGAAAAAAATTAAGTCGGGTCGGGTTCGGATAAAATCGGGTAACCCGACCCAATGCAGGACTCTACGCAACATATAGGAAAAATTTTACTGTTCTTCCAATCAATAATCTCCAGGATAAAGGATCAGGGTCCATAAGCCGTGTTTTTGGCCCATGAAATAAGACTAAAATTCGATTTTGTTATACTGACCTAATTATTTCGCTTTTTAATACTAGAAGGTTTATCCTGTACGATTGCAACAATATATTTTGCATTTTGTTCGGATTTTTATGACTTGCACAAACTCAAAGTTCGTATTATTCGTAGTTTTTGATGAAAAATACGCAATTTCTCCTAATTTTACCTCAATTTTTAATATATTTTTTAATATTTTGCTATGAGCGCAGCTTTGCAACACTTTTATTTTTAGATATATTGTACATTTTGATGTATTTTATAATATATGTAAAGATGAAAGTGTTGCACGATTGCGCTCATATAAATATTTGAGGCAAAATTAGGAGAAATTGCGTATTTTTCATCAAAAACTACGAATAATACGAACTTTGAGCTTGTGTAAGTCATATAAATCCGAACAAAATGCAAAAACTTTTGTTGAAATCGTACAGGATAAACCTTCTAATATTAAAAAGTGAAATAATTAAGTCAGTATAACAAAATCGAGTTTTAGTCTTATTTCATGGGCCAATAACACGGCTTATGGACCCGGATCCTTTCTTTTACATATGCAATAGAAGTATATATCATAAAGATAATTATTTCAAAATAGTGTGGGAAAATAAATTCCACACGCTGCGAGGCCTAAACTAAGGAATTATTTCATTTTTACACTACTTTGTGAAATGTTGCATTTTATATTTAAATACAGATTTATGTCACGCCTTCCCCCTATGAAGGCAAATTTGGGTGCATTGCCTATAGTGATGTCACTGTGAAAGATCAAAATCCTTCTAGAATGTTATTTGAAACAGTACAAAGATTCAATTTTTCGTTACAGTTTTAAGTGAAAAAAAGGGAAAATTCCATAAAAATATTTTAATTAGAAATACTCTCCTTTTAGTTCTTATAGACTATTAGACTTCTTTCTTTTCTTCTACTTCTATTCCAAAATGCGTTTTCTGGAATTATTCTAAAAGTATTAAGATTTTCTAACGCTTTAAAGGGCGTTGGTATATTATTTTTACAGACTAATTTTAATCCTCAATTGCCAAAATTAGTCGAAGAATTTTTGTGTAAAGTTTTTCTTTTATAATTTACTGGGAATAAATTATTTATTTATTTTCAAATGAGTTTGTTTGTAAGTTTTCTTAAATTTTCAACGCTACATCAATAGAATTACTTTGCCTATCAGTGCTGATTTCAAGGGGTGGACCTAGGCGGCATCCCCCTCCCACCAAGAATGTTTGTGATTTTATGTTTGTTAAGGATCAAACAGACAGCTTTCTTGTCTGTCGCAATCTCTGATGTGGTGAAACGGTCCCTTTAATCTTTTATGACTTTCTTCGCATGCCTAAAATTCAGAGGTCAAGCAGAAGAGGACGCTGACAGGTGGTCAACATCTCTTTCTTTTGTCGATGACCACAAAATTATTCGAGAAGAGTGGGAAGTTGTATGAAATATGGGGACTGACTTGCTGAGGATGCGAATAAAGAGATCATTAATGGTTTAGAAGTGCAATTTACCTCCGCAACTCCGCACTCACAACTCTCTCCGGTGCTCTTTGGCATTGCAGAAATGTCTTGCGGAGAAAAATGTCTGAATTCAATATGCCAATGGAAGGGTTAAACGATAAATTTGTGTAATTAGATCAATTATTTCCCCGCTGTTAAGAATTTCATCTAACTTAGATAAATCATAGTTATCGCATACCATCATGATCTGCAGCATCATAAGTAACTCACAATCAGTGAATAACAAATAGGAAAGCATATGGTGAATTTCAGCATCTCTCATAAATATGAATTGTAGCATCCATAATTCCTCAATGGTATATTTCATAAAGATTCGTAGATTAACCATGACCGCTAGAGATATTAGAGGAGCGTATATGATGAACAGACTGATAAGTAACGTTTAGCAGATCAGATTTATTGTCTATTTCACTGGATATAAGGGTCAGAGCAATAGAAAATAAATAAATGACGGTGGAATATCGAATTTGACAGTTCGATCCACGATAGTATGAAATAATGGTGGGGATTATCCAATGTTTTGAACGAACGTAGATTTCTTTTGACCAACGTCTCTCTACCTTTTTCCATTGATTTCACTGGTCGGCAAAAAAAAATATTTTTTTGTCCTCCCTGCTAAATAAATATGTAAGTTGTTCAGATCTAATTGTTCTAAATCCAAATATGACATCCAGATTGACACAACACGTATCATTTTTCCGAGAAACAGTTTTATTATAATAACAAATAGTGAAGGATTATCATATTAATTTCCAATGCTAGATAAAATTGAAATGATGAAAAAAGTATTTTCACTCTCTTGGATAACAAATCGATAAAATGTAGCATAAAACTCTAGTTGATACTTGTATTGTCTTGTATATAGACTGTAGTTGATACTTGTATATCCGTTGCTATTGGCAACTGAGGGCCTCTGGCCAAATTTCTGCTATTCTGAAATAGTGATAGAGAATTTGAATAAAAAATTTCAACACTGTATTTTGCTTTTAAGTCTCTCCTCCCCCCACTTTCGTGTTCGAATTTACTATTTGGTATCCACTAATATATTTTCATTCCTTATGCCGCTGTAACTCGGGTAATGTTTTTCATGAATTTATTTATAGATAATTTACATATAATAATATACATTTTATTATTTATACAATTTCCACTTATGTTTTAGCAAGACATAAAATACCTTAATGTGAAAAAAAAAACACTACATAAAAAATGGTACGTGATGCAGCAATTTCATTGCCATAATTTGATTTAGTAGCGTGAAATCTATAAGAATCAAACATTATTTTTACAGGGAGGATTTTGGTGCTGACCAGATTGCTTGGACAATTGCTTGGTTAGTTGCGGACGCTGCGGTCATTTTTTGCACAGAAATTCTAAAGAGAACGCAACCTCCTTTTAAAATGGAATACGATCCACTACAAATAGCCATGCATGAGTCGGGATTCGTTTTGTTTAGTAGTCAGCGTCCTAACAACTAGACAAGCAGGTGGACAATTCTTAGCAGACAATTACAATAATTATTTGATAACGCTACAGCATAATGAAGCATTTTATGAAGCATCAATGTAGCATGATATTGATCTTTCAGAGTGTGTATTGAATGTAGAGAGATTTTTAAAACAAATCAAAGAGTGGCGGACTTGGAGCTATAACTTTTCTCTGACCCCACTGCCCACGAATCAAGAAAATTGCGTAGAACAGTGTACAATAGGAACCTGTAAAAATAAAAATAACCAACAAAATAACAATAAAACCTGTCGTTAGTAATCGAAAACAACAACAAAACACCGTTTTATACCAGCTTCCGTATTAGCAGGATAAATCGGGATCGTAAAATCTTTCCGTTATTGAGAGGTTCTGTTTTCTAAAGGTTTTACTATGTTGTATGGAAATGCACATTAAAATTGAAAAAAAACAAAACAAAAAAACCATCTTTTATTACAAAGATATGACCTTTACTGAAAAGAGATTATGATTCACTTATTCACTTACTGAAAAAAATTAATGCTTGGTACGACAATGGATGTTTGAAATCCTAAATTTAAATTAATTTACTTGCCTCGGTTGAATAATTCTAAAAGCTCCCGTGTAGGACATTATCGGAAAACAACTTTTAAATGTAACATTAATTTATATATATTTAAAACTAATTGAGGAATTAATGTGAACAACTGAAATTCATAATATGACAAATATGATAATGAAATTATTGAAAAAAAGATTGTACGAAAAACCTCTTGAAAGTCAAGGAAGGTTTAAAAATGATATATGTTTCGAGAGAAATAAATTAATAGCTCTCTTCATCAGAGTAAGAGCAAGTGTGGTCCCACCCCCCCCTCTCAAAAAAGGGGTGGGTGTGGAACACCACCCCTTTTTTGTTCGTTTCTCACTGTTTCTTTTGCCCGTCAAAAGGTATGAAATAGTTTATAGAATTCTAAATTGAAATTTTAATATTTTTAATTTGAATACGCTATTGGCCCTTAAAGTTTTCTCCGTTACATTATATTACGCATCATTTTCTACAAGTTTTGAAATTTTTTAGTGTATACTAGCATATGGAGAAGTATACATGTCGATTTCATTATACATGAATAAAAATAATTTGGATGCTCTTTATCAATACTTCTTTTTATTAAGTTTAATTTGTGCATAATTTTCTATGATCTTTATATTTTTTCAGATATATAATTCCTTTACCTTTTAAACTTTCTCTATGTCTTTAATTTTCGAATAGTAATGCTAGATTTTTTTAGTATTTGTGACTATATGAAAAATATACATGAATAAATTTAATCTAGTGGATCTTTTATTGCGAAAATTCGAATTCTTAGCAGAAAGTTTGAATAGTTATTTTTATTTTATATAGTCAAACCTCGTTAACACGAACAGGCGTAACGCGAATTACTTTTAGCACGAACTGTTTCCGATTGCCCCGTTCAGTTGTATGTAATGTATTTAAGTTCGGACAACACGAACTACTTTTAACAGGAGCAAAAAAAAATTCCCCTTGAGTGTTCGCGTTAATGAGGTTCGACTGTATATTACAGTAGATGTTTCGTGAATAAAATAAAATAAAATTACACTCAGAATTTTCTGGTGCTAATTCTTGAATTTCTGAAATATAAATCTGATAGATTTGGCAAAACTGCTTAATCCTCACAAACTTTCTATTTCAATTTAAAATAGAGATCGTTTTCTATATTCTGCATGTATTCTATTTCACATGAGTATAGAGAAAATATACGCAAATAAAATTAACTTCCTCTTAAAACTTTTCTATTAGTTTAGTTTCGGCATACTTTTTTTTTAAATTCTGCAATTTACCAATTTACATGAGCACATAAAAAAGAAAAGCTTAATTACTGCATACTTGATTATCCTTGGATTAAAATTGATCGGAACAGTTTTCTCTCAAAGCACTTTTTCTATCGATTTAATATGAGCACCATTTTCTACAAACTTTAAAATTTTCCAGTTTACGTGAGTATATGGCAAATAAGTATACAAGAATAAAGTTGCTTCACTTTCAAATATTTGTTTAATATGTGAAGCTTTCTGTAAATTTTATAATTTTCCAGTTTATGTGAGCATATGATAAATAAGTATATATAAGAATAAATTTGATCTCAATTCATTTTCATTATTTGTATTTTATGTGAACTTTTCTATAAATTTTAGAATTTCCTAGTTTACATGGGATGTGGTAAATAAGTGTATCTGGGTAAAGCCAATTTTATCTTTAATTGCATTGACAGATGCATAAGTACTGTGAGCGGTCTCTGAGACGGCTTGATCGAAAGATGGAAAGATGAATAAAAGGCTCAATTACCTCGTAGGATACTGCTTCTGTACTAAACTTTATACCTAATATATTAAAGTGAGAAGCAAAAGTCTTAATTTTTCAGTATAAATTCTACCTTACTGCACATGACGGTTAATAAAGAAGGAAATAGAATTAAGAAGAATCTAGAGCGCTGGGGAAAGTATAGCTCGCCTATTGGCCTGAACTGCTTGCAACTCTACCGCTAAGAAATATTCCTTCTAAATTTTTCTTAATTCTATTCTTAGTTCCCCTCCGGGAGGGAGCATCCATTCTTCCGTCTGCTTTGTTTGAGAGAGGGATGAACAAAAGGGAGTTGGGGATTGCAAGGGGAAGGGAGGGAGGCGCTTTCACTTTTTCTGAATGCAGGAATGGAAAAGGAAATGGAAGGAGGGGAGTTCTCCCCTTTTATAAAATTTGAAAAATGGTGTTTTCCGGTGAAGAAAAAATATTTATTTTACAACCAGATAACAATATTTCTGAATTAATTTTGGAAAAAAAATTTACAAAAAAAAAAAAAAAAGCAGCGGTCGGAGAGACCACTAACAGCAGTAAAAGCATGTTTTTCATAAACTTTCTCCATTAGTTGATTGCATATATTCTTTTAAAATCTCTGAAAATTTTCAGTGCATACGTATGTTCCAAAAATATTGAAAGGCGCTTTCATCTTTTACCTGTTGAAGATACATAGGCTGTGCAAATTGCAAATGCTGTTGAACATACCGTAGGAATTTAGATTATGTTGATGAAATACGCCGCCACTAATTTTCAAAAAGTGACACCTTTTTAAATTTTTATACAGTTCCTAGGTCCTGTACTTTTCTCCATGCTCTGACATTAAAATAGTAAAAATTCTATTTTTCTGTGATCAAAATAAACCAAGTTATGATACTATGAATTTTATGAAATTTCGAAGCTTTCTGGCACTAAAAAATCGTGTCTTATCGCATAAATTTACACTTTACAGATTTTTCTTTCTTTTTTTCAGAAATTGAACTTTGCAATTAACACATTTTTATGATACTATGTGCCCCCAAAGAATGAGATGATAATAAATTATTATAGTTATGATGGAAATATTATATTCAAGTGATGCCAGATTGGGGAATGTATTTATACAAAATTTCTACCGCTTTTTCTGAAGGGTTATCACCCATTTATTTGATTACAGAATGTCTGTGATTAAATAAAGCGAAGCTTACTATTCTGAGATAGCGATAGATATTTTGTATAAAAAATTGCCCCAACTTGGCAACACTGCATTCTGCTTATATTTGTACTGAAAATTTTAGGTTTTTTTTCAAGAAAAATTAATAACTTAAAAATAATTCAATAAAAAATAAAATGGTATAAAAAAATGTATACCTAAAATTGGTAAAAATTTTTGTTGTGGTTATTACTCTTTACTTGTTTATTTATTTCTGGAAAATTATTTATGGAGAGTGTGGAAAAGTCGAGTTTTTAAAATTTAAACGAAGAAATTATTTATCCCAAAACTTTTTTCGTGCAATTTTTTAAATTAATTTATTAATTATTTTATTGATTTTAGATTTTTTTTCGACTGTTTATATTTTTATAAGCTAAATAAATAAAATAGATTAAATAAATAAAAATAAGAACAAATCTTATATACGGATATTTTAATATCTTTGTAACCAGGAATATCCGATAAATTTTTTGTATTAATAGACTTCAGGAGGTAAAAAACATTTTCTTTGAAAAATATTCTTATTTGAAAGCCTCTGGTATAAAATACGGCAAATACTAATTGCGATTTCTTTTTTCATGTAAAATTGTTTAACTGCATTCTGTCAATCTTTTAAAAGGCCCAGTCTTAATAAATCAACTGTTTTAGAAAAAGCAAACCAGAGACCTTCATTTATTTATCTACCGCATAACGCACACCTAAACTTACAACAGACTTCATTTTTCCATTACTTACCCATCATACGTAGTATAGGGTAAGTCTTGTAATCGTTTTGAAAATCGAAAAAGTTTTTTTGACGGATTTACACGTTTCAGACACAGGAGATTCCGAAAAACATATTTTTAGGAAAAAAAAAAAAAATTGCCGTCCGTCTGTAAACGCTCTATCTCCCGAACAATTTGAGATAGAGACTTGAAATTTGGTATGTGCTTAGTATGTAATAATGGGAAGAAGCTTACTGAATTTCAGTAACCTCGATTAACCGGAACTATTTTTTTTCGGACTCTCGAAATATTCATTCTGATAAAAGGTACATAAAAATTTTCGAAATTGTTTATTTTAAGGAGTGAATATAAAAGCAATAAAAAAACATAAATTTTGCATAAAGAATGAAGTCGATCGGATAATGAGTTGCCGAGATATTTGTAATCCTACTTTCCACACTCTTCGATTTTTCATGACCCTGTATTTCATTGAAATTTCAATTCAAAGATATACTTTAATTGGAAATGAGACGCTTAATCCGACGCAGTAAACCGTTAGTTAATACGATTATCAATTTTGGAGTTATAAGGATGTTTCTTTTACGCAATTCTGTAATAGAGCATTTAAAGTTTATGACGTCATCAGGCCACGATTTTATTCGAATTGCAATGCATTTTATAAATCGTTTACACATGTTTTATTTTCATATTTTATATTATACATATCCATGATGGGTAAGTATTACGGTGGCCCCCAACGACTAGTTTTTAGGTTATATTCGCCGTATAACGCGCACCTTCTTCTTTGCAAAGAAGATACATAGCAAAAATAAAATAAAGATTATTGTAAAGTTTACTGTTACTTTTCATGTTTGTGTATTAACACGTTGTGACTTTTTTTTTCAATCATAACACAACATTTTTTTTTTTTTTTACATTTACTCTTACTTCTTATGTAATCTGTTACCATAAAATTATTTTTTGTAAATAAATAGAATGTTCATTAAATTAAAAATCACAATTCTTATGATCATCCCCCCCCCTTAATATTTAATTGGTAATTTTTATAACCGGCTTATAACCCGCATCTGTAAATTTCGATCAGTTTTCTTGTATCAAAAGTGCCCTTTATACGCCGGTATATACTGTACTTATTTCTTCATCAGAAGTCAGACGAGTTTTGTAAGTAAAAGCAACGCCAGAGTGTACAATATAATTTATATGAAATAGAATTCATCCATTGAAAAATATCCTACAAAATATGGTCAAGCGTAAATAGTATCCAAAACTGCAGGACTATAGATTCTATTTTTAGGCCTATTCACTGTATAATGCGGAACTCCTTCTTTGCAAAGAAACCTTACACAGATACACAAAAACAGATAAAATAAAGATTATTGTAAAGTTTACTACCACTTTTCATGTTTTTACATTAACGTGTATGACTTTTTTTTTAAATAACATAACTTTTTATTTTTTTTCATTTACTATTAATTTTTATGTAATCAGACAGCAAAAATTATCTTTTGCTACGAATAGAGATTTTTAATTTATAATGAACATGCTATTTATATGCAAAAGATTTGCATATAAATAGCATGTTCATTATAAATTAAAAATCTCAATTCGTATGATAATTTTTTTTTACCCCTTTTTTTTACCTTAAAAAAAAAACTTTCATACACAGCAACAAATAAAATGAAGATTATTGTAAAATTTACTACCACTTTTCATGTTTTTACATTAAGACGTATGACTTTTTTTTAAATAACATAACTTTTTTTTTTTTCATTTACTATTAATTTTTATGTAATCAGACAGCAAAAATTATCTTTTGCTACGAATAGAGATTTTTAATTTATAATGAACATGCTATTTATATGCAAAAGATTTGCATATAAATAGCATGTTCATTATAAATTAAAAATCTCAATTCGTATGATAATTTTTTTTTACCCCTTTTTTTTACCTTAAAAAAAACTTTCATACACAGCAACAAATAAAATGAAGATTATTGTAAAATTTACTACCACTTTTCATGTTTTTACATTAAGACGTATGACTTTTTTTTAAATAACATAACTTTTTTTTTTTTCATTTACTATTAATTTTTATGTAATCAGACAGCAAAAATTATCTTTTGCTACGAATAGAGATTTTTAATTTATAATGAACATGCTATTTATATGCAAAAGATTTGCATATAAATAGCATGTTCATTATAAATTAAAAATCTCTATTCGTATGATAATTTTTTTTTACCCTTTTTTTTTACCTTAAAAAAAAAAAAAAACTTTCATACACAGCAACAAATAAAATGAAGATTATTGTAAAATTTACTACCACTTTTCATGTTTTTACATTAAGACGTATGACTTTTTTTTAAATAACATAACTTTTTTTTTTCATTTACTATTAATTTTTATGTAATCAGACAGCAAAAATTATCTTTTGCTACGAATAGAGATTTTTAATTTATAATGAACATGCTATTTATATGCAAAAGATTTGCATATAAATAGCATGTTCATTATAAATTAAAAATCTCAATTCGTATGATAATTTTTTTTTACCCCTTTTTTTTAACTTAAAAAAAAAACTTTCATACACAGCAACAAATAAAATGAAGATTATTGTAAAATTTACTACCACTTTTCATGTTTTTACATTAAGACGTATGACTTTTTTTTAAATAACATAACTTTTTTTTTTTTCATTTACTATTAATTTTTATGTAATCAGACAGCAAAAATTATCTTTTGCTACGAATAGAGATTTTTAATTTATAATGAACATGCTATTTATATGCAAAAGATTTGCATATAAATAGCATGTTCATTATAAATTAAAAATCTCAATTCGTATGATAATTTTTTTTTACCCCCTTTTTTTTTACCTTAAAAAAAAACTTTCATACACAGCAACAAATAAAATGAAGATTATTGTAAAATTTACTACCACTTTTCATGTTTTTACATTAAGACGTATGACTTTTTTTTAAATAACATAACTTTTTTTTTTTTCATTTACTATTAATTTTTATGTAATCAGACAGCAAAAATTATCTTTTGCTACGAATAGAGATTTTTAATTTATAATGAACATGCTATTTATATGCAAAAGATTTGCATATAAATAGCATGTTCATTATAAATTAAAAATCTCTATTCGTATGATAATTTTTTTTTTTACCCTTTTTTTTTACCTTAAAAAAAAAAAACTTTCATACACAGCAACAAATAAAATGAAGATTATTGTAAAATTTACTACCACTTTTCATGTTTTTACATTAAGACGTATGACTTTTTTTTAAATAACATAACTTTTTTTTTTTTCATTTACTATTAATTTTTATGTAATCAGACAGCAAAAATTATCTTTTGCTACGAATAGAGATTTTTAATTTATAATGAACATGCTATTTATATGCAAAAGATTTGCATATAAATAGCATGTTCATTATAAATTAAAAATCTCAATTCGTATGATAATTTTTTTTTACCCCTTTTTTTTACCTTAAAAAAAAACTTTCATACACAGCAACAAATAAAATGAAGATTATTGTAAAATTTACTACCACTTTTCATGTTTTTACATTAAGACGTATGACTTTTTTTTAAATAACATAACTTTTTTTTTTTTCATTTACTATTAATTTTTATGTAATCAGACAGCAAAAATTATCTTTTGCTACGAATAGAGATTTTTAATTTATAATGAACATGCTATTTATATGCAAAAGATTTGCATATAAATAGCATGTTCATTATAAATTAAAAATCTCTATTCGTATGATAATTTTTTTTACCCTTTTTTTTTACCTTAAAAAAAAAAACTTTCATACACAGCAACAAATAAAATGAAGATTATTGTAAAATTTACTACCACTTTTCATGTTTTTACATTACGACGTATGACTTTTTTTTTAAATAACATAACTTTTTTTTTTCATTTACTATTAATTTTTATGTAATCAGACAGCAAAAATTATCTTTTGCTACGAATTGAGATTTTTAATTTATAATGAATATGCTATTTATATGCAAAAGTTTTGCATATAAATAGCATGTTCATTATAAATTAAAAATCTCAATTCGTATGCTCATTTTCCCCCCTTTTTTTACCGTAAAGAAACCTTCATGAGATACACAGCAACAAATAAAATAAAGATTATTGTAAAGTTTACTGCCACTTTTACAGTAGCACGTATGACATTTTTTTAATAACATAACCTTTTTTTTTCACGTACTATTAATTTTCAGCAAACATCCACTTTTGCATATAAATAGCATGTTCATTAAATTAAAATTCTCAATTCGTATGATAATTTTTTTTTATTAATTGATAATTTCTATAACCGGCGTATTACGCACACCTGTAAATTTTGATCAATTTTCTTGCATTAAAAAATGCTCATCATACGACGGACGAATTTTATAAGTAAAAATTTTAAATATAAACAATGACAGATTGTACAATATAATTTATCTGAAGCAGGATTCATTCTTTAAAAATTATCCTACCTTGACCAAGCGCTAGTAATATCCAAAACTGCAGGACTATAGCGAAAAATCCCAGCCCTGAAACATCCATGACAAACTCTACTCCTCCAAATTCATGCAATCAAATGAGCCAGAAAACACGATCCACGATTTCATTCAAAAAACCGTCTTCTTCACTTCTCTCTCATCCAGAACATTAATACAGAGAGTTTGACGGCATCTCTGTGTTCTATAGCAAAGCAGAAGATCCTGAAATGTTTTTCTGGAGCCCCAGCGCCGCATCATGGGAGGTAAGTGAATTACAGGGGCGGGTGGGGGCAGAAAAGGGGCGGCTTGTTTTGGTCCCCCGCCCCCTAATTTGCGAGGCTAGACCATTTTCATTTCGGTCGGACTGCAATAAAGAAGACTTTTTCCACTTTATTTTTTAATTTTCTTTCACGAGCTCGTTGAAGTAAATATGAGAAAAATGAGTGTTATTGCATTGGTTAGATGCGCTTATATGTGATATAATTATTCTTTTGAGATAGCTTTCTTTCTTTCATTTTCTTTTCATTTCTACAGTAAAATAGAGGATTATTTTCTCAGTTGAAATAAACTCATCTTAACACTCTGGTTGTGTGAAAAAGAAATAGAGTATTATTACTTATTTATTTTGAGAAGTGTGAAAAGAACAGTGAAGTTT
The DNA here is from genome assembly GCA_963931845.1 of Maratus michaelseni. NCBI lineage: Eukaryota > Metazoa > Arthropoda > Arachnida > Araneae > Salticidae > Maratus > Maratus michaelseni. Next base: position 106,623,625 of record OZ007588.1, on the reverse strand, counting down.
ATAACCGGATGTTATAGCATATTCGGATCCGGGAATAGCAGAGGAATTTAGTAACATAAAAACACGATATTTTTAAACATAAAAGCATGATATTTGCCGATATAATTATTGAAGTGATTTATAATCGAACAGTTGTGTTGCATTTTTTGATAAATACATTACATCTTGAATTAGGCGCGATTGTTTTCTCAGGACAGCAGTTTTTTTCTTTTCATGCGCTGTTGCATACGGAAATTGGGCTCAAAACGCCACCTTTGACAGCATTTTCTGAAAAATTTTCTACCTTTACCGAATAACGGGAGAAAAAGTTCGATTGAATAGTTTCTATCGAAATACGTTTTCTATTTTTTGATAAAGGCAGAAGATCTTCCTGAAAGTACTGTCAAAATCGGCGTTTTGAATCAAATTCCAGATACGGTAGAACTATAAAGGCCGAAAACGTGTCATCACGTGACACGAATCGCTTACAACTCGATAAGTATTTTTTTAAAAATCAAAAATGGAAAATTCATTTCGATTCCAAATCGCTTCAATAGTCAGGCCTGCCAATTTTATGTCTTTGCGTTAAAAAATCAGTTAGAAAATGTGCAGAAAATTTCGCGTTGTTGAGCAGGTCATTCGAGAACCACCTTAAGCGCAAAATGGGTTTTCCATTCATTAAAAAAATCATTCTTGAGAAAATTAGTAAGAATAGTAACTTTATAACTTGAAACATTGATAGTCTAAGAAAGCCATATTACGCGCTAACTTCCAAGAGGCCCTCCTTTTCCCCAACTCTTTTAAAAATCAGCACCCGTGCAGAGCATTGAAATCCTATAACGAAGGCGGTAACTTCCCAATCAGAACTAGAAAAAACATTATTTGCCAATCTGTAGCCCGACCCGAACCCGAAGCAGAAATCTACACGAACCTGACATGGTTAATGAGCTAAACTCGACCTTAAACCCGAAATAAAAGTAAATTTAGTAACATATCTAAATGCCTTTATGGGAAAAAAATGTCTATAATCACATTTCTAATATAAATTTTATTTGTTGCTATGTAAACTGAATATATATACTTATTCTTGTTCGAATGCATAGTATAGTTAGCAATATCTTTTAAAATGCGAGTTTATTCTAAGTCAACTCCCAAGAAAAATAATTGTCTTCAATCTAACTCGTAACAATGGTAACATTCCGACAGGAGAGTCGGTTTGGTTAAGGCTGCTCGTCAGTAAACTTCCCGATTCCCCTCGCTAATGTTATTCCTATGGGCGTAGGATGCATTCGTATATTTTAAAAATATCTCCTCGGAAAATTAATATTTTTGACATCTGTTTTCTTTGTACTGTTATTAAATAATGTCTCTTTTTTTCTTAGTTGTCAATTTTTTTCTAAAATATATACTTAATTTTATATGAAATGTTAAAACCTTATTCAGTTTCGGTAAGATTTTAACACATAAAAATATAAATTAACCCCTTGGGGACGAGCGACACGTATACGTGACGCATAAGATGCTCAGAATCCTCGATTATTCCCACCAGTTACTTTTTAGTGTGAGCTTTGCCTTATTTCATGGAAGCATTTCTGCGATTCATATAGGCGAAATTTTCTGTTTTAAAAAACCGGTGGTGAAAGATTAAAAATTCCGTAAAGGACGCTCGTCGCGAAGGGGTTAAGCACATAGTTTAGAAATATTTTGACAACTAAAAAAAAGAAGACATTCTTTAAGAACAGTACAAAGAAAACAGATGTCCAAAATATTAATTTCCTGAGGAGATATTTTAAAAATACGAATGCATCTTACGCCCATAGGAATAACATTAGCGAGGGGAATCGGGAAGTTTACTGACTACTAATAAGGGTAAAATCGGATTGCCCGGTCCAACCTGATGAAGAATTCTAGAGTAGAGATTTACACCAGCCAATTTCCATTCATTGCACTCAGGTCGGGTCTGGACTTAATTATTTCCGGGCTGTGTCGGGTCAGAATTTTTTTTTGTAAATAATAGTGATAATGTACATTTGTTTAACGAAATCTTCAGAAGTTTACTTTGATTTAATAAATTACAGAGACCTATTTTTAAAAAATATATTTTATTATTATTATTATTATTATAGAGTTTCACAATTATGATTTTTTAAACCATTGTTTTATTTTATTCTAATCTACATTAATTTTTATAATGAATCTTTATTGTAATGTAATAGTCTAAGTAATCATTTCATGTTACTATTCGGTATCCCACCGCTGAAATACCCTGCAATTTTTTTTTACAAAAATACATGTATACATGCACTCTTTCTTAAAAGAATCTTAATTGTAGGTTAAGAAACTTCGGCATTCTTGATAAACTCGAGTTGGGTCGTGGCTGATCACACTTTTTTTTCACGGTCCGGTTCGGTTAACTGCGAAAAGATAAACGAACCGGACCTGTCCCAGACCGAACTTTTAGTTGCCATACCGAGCCGGACAGGCCAAAATACTTTTTGATCGGTCCACGGCCTCTGTCTATACCGGTCATAAGTTATTTTTATAATGGTTGGAATGAGTCTGACAGATCGACTTAATAACCTGTGTCTAGTAAAATTTTTACCTGTAAGATTTTTTATAATGCTTGGAATGAGTCTGACAGATCGACTTAATAACCTGTGTCTAGTAAAATTTGTACCTGTATTTTATAATGCTTGGAATGAGTCTGACAGATCGACTTAATATCCTGTGTCTAGTAAAATTTGTACCTGTAAGATTTTTATAATGCTTGGAATGAGTCTGGCAGATCGACTTAATATCCTGTGTCTAGTAAAATTTGTACCTGTAAGATTTTTACAAAAACTTACTTTATGGCATGTAATTTATTAATGCAATTCTAATACAGGTTATCTGAACACTTTTAACGTCCATTACTACGAGTACATAATTATTCATGAAACTGCGATTAATCATAGCCGAAATAGCACGTTATGACATAATAATGTTATTAATGAAATATTGATAGGGATTTAAAACTTATCTATATTAATATCGATTAATATGCAATTATTCATTGAGATGCAATTAAATAATCATTAAGGTATAATTAAATGACGAAAAGTTTTGTATGAGAGCTGAAAAAAAATAGTTTATGGAATTCTATTCCTTCAGTATCCGTGTCTTTTTAGTGGCAAGCCTGAGCTCTCACAGGAAGTGTGGGGAAGGGCTCTCTCCATTTTTCAAAATTAATTAATTAAGTTTTTTCTATTTTAATACTCGAAAATTTTTCAATAGAAAATTTCTCACGCCTTGCATTCATAATATTTCAAATTTTAATTGCTTAAAAGGCGTATAGCCAACATAGCGAAAAGTATCCAAGCCGGGACTCGCACCCGGGTTATCAGTATAGCGCACTGACGTTCTACCAACTGAACCACTTGGAACGATACCCAGCGCACTGACGTTCGACCAACTGAACCACTTTGAACGATACTATGTTGGCTATATACGCCTTTTAAGCAATTAAAATTTGAAATATTATGAATGCAAGGCGTGAGAAAATTTCTATGGGAAAATGTCCAAGTATTAAAATAGATTCATTCAATTATCGATGCTGGATTCTCTTTAGTTTCGTGTTTGCCCCAGGGTTGGTGGCTCACGGGAAAATATCCCATCTTGTGCTGCGATTGTAGCCTTGCCAACTTGTGATAGTGAGAAGTGCCGGGCTGGGTATCGTTCCAAGTGGTTCAGTTGGTAAAACGTCAGTGTGCTATACTGATGACCCGAGTTCCAGTCCTGGCTTGATTACTTTTTCACTATGTTGTCTATACGCCTTTTAAACAATTAAAATTTGAAATATTAAGTTTTTTCTTTTATGATAATGAAAACGTAAAATAAAAATGTATTCTTCTCAAGTGATTCCAGGAAAAAAAATTAAACAATGAGAAAAATTAACTAAAGTTTTTTTCGTCACGGGTATCCTGCTTAGGGATGGCAACAAAATGTTGATCTCGAATTAATTTTTAAAATAAAATCTATTTAGTTAGATTTTGTTATAAATGTGCGGGAAAAATGCTTAACGTTTATTTCATTGTTAAATATTAATTTCCAAGAAGTATCAAGATATCGAATGCTATGTATCGAAAATATCAATATATGTGAGACCGAAAAATATCGATTTGCACATCGATGTTTAGGCTTTTGATATATATTGATATACCGGGTATAAAAACCAGATATATTGATACTTCTTTGAAAATGATATTATACATGTGAAAATGATTATTTTGCGTCATAGTATCCAAACGAAGGGAAATGTATGCAAGTGGATAATATTATGCAAAATAATCATTTAAATAAATTTTACTTATGATTTTGGATAGCGTGGCACAAAAGATAAATCAATTTATTCAATTGATTTATCAATTATTATTGATTTATCAATCGATTATTTATATCAATTTATTTATTATTTCAATACATAATATAGACTCAGTGAAAGTAATATATTTAACAGTGTATTGAAAAATTAAAAGTATTGTTTGTATGTGTAAATATACTTTAGAAGACAAACTAAAAATAATTTAAATTGAATTTAAATCAGTCCTATTAAATTCACGTCAAAAGAAGTCAAATTTTGATATCATTTCTTTTAAAACGGATATTTTGAATTCATGAGAGATGTGAATGAAAAAGTATCAGCGAATAAATTTTATATCTTTTTTCATGTTAAGATAATAATTACACCTGTGAACATAAATAAAACTAAAAAGAAAATTATGATTAAAAAAAAAGTTTAACATAGCATCACTCAAATTTGATATCATTGCTTTTAAGACCCATATTTAAAATTCTTAGAGCCAAAAGAAAGTGCTGCGTCACAACTTTTAACCCGTTAAGGGTTTTTGTACTGATATTATTTACCCTATACATTCTGAGATAATCTTGTATTTACTAATACCTGTAGATAAAAATAAAAAAGGAATCCTTTGGAAATTTGACAAGACTTAAAACGTATTTACCCCCAAATTGCGTGCTTTAGCATGACAATACTTAGATGTTGTTGAGACTTCTGTGTCAATTGAAAATCAAGACAAAAAAAAAAAAAAAAAAAAAAAAAAAAAACATCTAGTATCAAAGTTATTATTTTCAAATGGATTGCTTCAAAAACACAGGAAGATATTTCATCGTTTCATCGTCTTTATTTCTATATTTAAAACAAAAAAGTACATTCTGTCAAATTTTCACTCTCTTTTCCACACGAAAATCCTGTTTTTTGCGCATGCTTCAACGTTTTTTTGAAGGCTTCTGCCCTCAGAAACGGGAAACCTGATTGATTATCTCTCACCTTTTTATCCTAGGGGGATTGAAAAGGGTTGATTGAAAACGGATGAAGTCGTTCCATTGCATTGAAAGCATAGACCTATAGACCTTCTAATATATTTTCCGTCTGAGGTTGAAAGCTAAATCTTTTTTTAAATAACTCATCTTTTCACTACTAAATATGCATATTTTTTCGAAAAATTTTAAAGAGATCTTGAATACAGTTATATTTATAACCGATTGAAATGTCAGAGAGTTTGGAAGATGAGAACTATTTTTTTATTGCTATGTTAAAAGGACCAAAGAGAAAACAAACAAATAAACAAAAAAGCGAGAAGAAAACCTTTCTTTTACAACTAGATAACAATATTTTTTCACGAAATTTTTACACGGGCTGTAAAACCGTTTTATTTATCACCAATAAAGATTTCAAACAGTTCGGACAAAAAGAACTTTTTATTTTAAAACTATGAAATGACCCGAAGTAAAAAAACAAGAAAATGAGCGTTTTTATCACTAAATATCAATATTTTTTCCCGAATTTTTAAATTAAAAATATAATTTCATACAAAATCGGGTTAAAGATATAAAATAATAAAAACTTGATTATTTAAAAATTTATTACCACGGGCCCGGGCAACGCCGGTCGGGGGCTAGTAAGCGTTAATGTTAAAAATCTATGGTAAAAAGCTTAAAACTCTTTGTTAAATAATTGATTACTTAACATAAACATAAATAAACTGTATATTAAAACATTAAGTAACAATGAAAATAATTTGATATAGCTCCCAGGTGTGTTTCCGACATCAATACAACATTTTAATGTATTTAGAACTTAATTATAAATTAATAAATTAACTTTAACGCATTTTCCCATTAGCCGACCACAAGTGATAAATCATCAAATATTCTTTGTGGTTACAATTGTATACAAGTTACAACAACCATGGATTTAATTATGTGCCAAACCACACTCTCCAAAATAGGCCAACTGACTGTGAAATAGCAACAACAAAATATTTTAAGCACTAAAAAGTAGAAAATATAAATAAAAATAAACAGTGTTTTTAAAAAAGAAAAAAAGAAAAAAAAAAAACGCTTTAATCAATAAATAGCTTCATATTAACTAAATTGGGATTATACGTTGAGAAATCAATTTAGCAATCTTAAAATGATAGTTTGAACAATTCTTTGTTTTTCTTTCTTGTTGCCATATCTTAAAAAAAGGAGCAAAAATTATCATTTTTTAAAATAAATTCCCTATCTTGCGCTTTCTACCAAGCGTACAAAAAAAAAAAAAAAAAAAAAAAAAAAGCAGCGAATAATCAGATTCGGTGCCCACGCTAAACTAACGTATTGTAATAGATTTTTTTTTGTTGTTGTTGTTGAAAAAGTCATGAATTGCAGTCATGAAATTAGACGTGATTTTCAAGATAACTATTGAAAACTTATAAAGCAGGGTATTAAAAAACTATTTTTACTTTTACATTAATTTGCTTACAAACTTAGGAATATACTGTGTGGGAATTTATATATTGTGAAACTATATAATTTAATTTTTTCGGGATTGTCTGATCCTGTTTCATTTTTTTAACGCAAAATTAAAAAATAGAAAATTTTAAGTATTTTTATATTATTTCTATGTTTAAATACCACTTTCAAGCGCGTTTAAGTCATCAGTACCATCGGCAGCTGCTTTAGTATAGGTGCTGTACTCCATGCGAATGTACACTGGCCTCCAAAAGATAAGGTACAACCAGTCTTTTATATGTCTAATCTGAAAACATTTGTTTTCAAATTAAAGAACATATTAAAAACAAATTAAACAACATAGTTAAAAACATGAAATTTAGAAGAAGTGTGCTTTAACAGTTATTTATCGAATTTTACTGAATTTTAACATTAAGCACGATTTACAAATAAAAATTCGCATTTTTTTGTTAAAATCCACTGTTTGATTAAAAAAAGGGCAGGTTTTTAGAAAAAAAAAACAAACAAATATGGCAGTTTTTTGTGGAAAAAAATAAACGCATTTTAAGCAGGCATATGTCCGGCCCTACTTGTAATGCATTTGTGGCATCGACTTTCCATACTGTCAAGTAAGTTCTCGGACACTGGAATGATAAACAACACCTTTACATGGACCAACACTTGTTCCAGCTGATTTAACGACTTCGGAGGAGGACTTTCGGCAGTCCCTTATCTGCTGAGATGGTACGAAAGATGCCCTATCGGATTCAGGCCCGAAGATTGAGCTGGCCCTTCGATTAGCTTCAAACCTTGTTGATATTCATCAACAACTGTAGTGGAAAAGATACCATATATATATTCTTTTCAAAATTAAAGAAATCTATATTTTAAGTAATTTTTTAAATATATTTTAAATTCTGCATTATCATATTTTATATACATTCCTGGCTGTTAAAACGCACACCCTTTTGTCATTTTCTTTCAACGAAATCTTTTAGTCAAAATCATACATATTGTTTTCAAATTATCATTAACGTTCTTTAATCTGTCTCCCACATATCAATGTAAATGAAATAATACAATGCATAAAATGTTTTCTCTCTCATGGTCAGTTTTGACTATCTAAAAGCGACCATATGCTCACCCGTCTTGCTGGCTTCCTTACAAAATATTTTCAAGATGCCTTTCTTAGCTTTTCCCAAAACAATAAAACGGTCAAATTCTAAATCACTCTCTTTTTAGCCAAAGTGCACTCTTTGCCAAAAGGTTTTCCCTGCCCATGACGTCAATTACGAAGTTTATATGAAGTATCCGTAACAGTTACGGCAACCCACGCAAAAATGCATTTATCTTGGCTCAAAAAATGTAAATCGTTTGGCGTGTTTCCTATCGCATGCTGTCATATCTCGAGGGACACTTTCGCCTCTGATCTCAGCCGTAGTAACATCTAAAAATGATTTTTTCCCTTGGTCACCCTTATGGTATTCTCCAAAATACACTTTCGCATTTTTCGAAAATTCTGGTATGCAGCCTAGGTTTCTTGTTGTCTTAGTTCGCTCCCCTGTGAAAAATTTTGATTGTCACCCTCGATGGCGATTGTCACGATACAAGATGTGAATCTTATATGCCTGTGAATTATTAACACTGGGATATGTTCTTGGATATGTCATTTCTCATCGATTAAATAAAGAAAAGTTCTCCGTCAAATTCTTCTTGATTCTTCCTCGTTCAAACAAAACTCTTCCAGTTCTCAACAAGATCTCGTGCTTTTGGATTGTTGCGGGAATAAAATATGGATACCACTATACGTCACTCGGGACATATGTGCCATCGAAAACAATTTTCCCATATTTTCAGATGCTACTGCAATCTTCTTCTATCTCATCTCCGAAGCCCTTTTTTCTGTACCATACTCAAGATATTCATCAACAACTGTAGCTCAATGCGATCGGACATTATCATCCATTAAGAATAATTCATCACCAATAGTTCCACCATACGGTGTGACAAACAGACCAAGGATCTCGTCCGGATATTTCACAGCAGTCAGAGTTCTTCCATGGCACACATGAAGGTTACTGTGAGCACCAGAGAGATTCTAGCCCAAACCATGATTCCACCTCCTCCATAACTGTGTCTTTCAACAATGTTACATAGGTAGAATCTGATGCCTTGTTCTCTCCAGATCAGCACACGAACTGAATCACTGTCTATAGCAAACCGGGACTCGTTTTTGAACAATACGGAAGCCCATTGTTGACTTTAACCAGGTAACGTGCTCTCTTGGCCAACGTAAACGGGTATTTCTGTATGTAGATTAAGAGGGACAAACACAACGGGTCGTGTTGAATAGAGTTCTTAATTGCGAAGATGTCTGTGAACTTTAGTAGCAAATATTGTCATCCCTGTTGCTTTACGATGGTCTGAAATGAGCTGAACCACAGTAGGTTCCTCTTCCTTCGGTCAAAAAAACTATGAAGTGATCTAATGCTGGGGTAGTAACCCGTGAGTGGTCTGAAACAAGTCTTCTTGATAGTGAATTTTCGAATTGATCTCAGAGTCTTTGGACCACACTACGAGGCACAGTATAAGACGTCTTGTAGCACCAGCTTGAGATAACCCGATTCTCATCCATCCGATCTTCCATTTTAACGAATCAGATAAACGACATCTCCGAGATATGGACAACACTATTTTAGCACCAACAATGCAAGATAAAAAATCATAAAATAATTCCACACAAATTACAAAATTAGAATAGTCACAGTTTTTAATTGAATGCCGTATAAATTCCCAATTCTTTAAAACAATAGAGATGGGTATAAATATTTCACAAGATTTTATTGATGTTGCGTCTGATCATGCATATAAACCATATTTTTTACCTTTATTATCATTCTTTTAATGGTGAAAGTCGAAAAACTGGTTGCATCTTAACTTTTGAAAGCCAGTGTATATTACAAAATGTTTTTCCCCAGAACGATACAACACTGAAAATTGTTTTGAACTTAAAAAGTGCAATGAACGTACAAGCTGAAACCACTAACTTCGTGAAATAATTCTATAGTAAGAAATCTGGCCTGTGTGTTTATCATTATGTAAGTAAAATATAAAATTTAAAAAGGTAAAATACCTTTTAAAGCACATTTACTCCTTATTCTTTTTTAAACTTTCCATTTAAACTTTTTATCTTCAATCTTTATTGTCTCAGAATATTACTCTCTTATTATTATTATAATTATTATCATTTAAATTTCTTTCATCTTATTTATCTTTCTATCTTTCAGCTATATTAACTAACCAGTCAAAACATTTTACTCGACCTGTTATGCTTACAAGATAGACGCGGGAGCATTCCTGTGTTGTTTAATGCTCTATCTCAGCAAGAACAACAAGCATTCTTGGTTATAAGAAGTAAAACAAAGGTGGTGCAAAATGAAGTCAGCATTCATTCAAGGAGGCTACCAGTGAAATCGTGAATTCTCATGGAAAACTCTTATCCATATACTTAAAGCTAACCTACTTTTTAGTTTTTCGTGCAAAAATGCTATTTATACGCATGCGCGAGCATTCAGCTAATCAGCTAGAGGCTTTTACCATCTTCAGACGCGATGTTCCAGCCAATGAGGTGAAGGCTTTTTCCTCTCTCTAGAAGCGTATGTGTTCCATTTGGTTGTTCGGTTGTTGAAACTTTATAGATTTCTTTTATTAAGGTATTTTTTCATTTTACCGTATTTATTTTCTTTTTAAGTCGTATGTATTTTAGTACTTTGAATTTTTTATAACTAACCCTTTTTTTGAGAGAGAGAGAGATTTCGTGGCACGAAATTCCGCGAATCGTTTCCGATGTAAACAAACTAATTTTAAACTTTTAATATGTAATTCTGTGTGATATGATTAAATTCAGGTTTTCTCAGCGACGATCACAGTATTTTTACCAAATAATTTTTGTATTAATCAAGCTTTTTTGGTTATTAAGCATAGCTAAACACGAAAGAAAACTTTGTTATTTTAAGATTTTGATGTGAATTATTTGCGTACATTTATAAGACGAGTTTCACTGAATAATTCATGAAAAAAAAAATCTCATCATTATATATATTTAGTTTTGCATTATTAATTATTTACTTGGCCTTTACTTTTAATATTTCAAACATACAGCTGAATGTAACTATTAAAACATTTGAAATACTGTATTCGTAAAATGAAATTTCAGCGTAAACACTCGACAATTACTTTTAGTTATGCATTATTAATTATTTACTTGGCCTTTACTTTTAATATTTCAAACTTACAGTTGAATGTAACTATTAAAACATTTGAAATACTGTATTCGTAAAATGAAATTTCAGCTTAAACACTCGACAATTACTTTTACTTATGCATTATTAATTATTTACTTGGCCTTTACTTTTAATATTTCAAACTTACAGCTGAATGTAACTATTAAAACATTTGAAATACTGTATTTGTAAAATGAAATTAGTTTAAACACTCGACAATTACTTTTAGTTATGCATTATTAATTATTTACTTGGCCTTTACTTTTAATATTTCAAACTTACAGCTGAATGTAACTATTAAAACATTTGAAATACTGTATTTGTAAAATGAAATTTCAGCTTAAACACTCGACAATTACTTTTAGTTATGCATTATTAATTATTTACTTGGCCTTTACTTTTAATATTTCAAACTTACAGTTGAATGTAACTATTAAAACATTTGAAATACTGTATTCGTAAAATGAAATTTCAGCTTAATCACTCAACAATTACTTTTACTTATGCATTATTAATTATTTACTTGGCCTTTACTTTTAATATTTCAAACTTACAGCTGAATGTAACTATTAAAACATTTGAAATACTGTATTCGTAAAATGAAATTAGTTTAAACACTCGACAATTACTTTTAGTTATGCATTATTAATTATTTACTTGGCCTTTACTTTTAATATTTCAAACTTACAGTTGAATGTAACTATTAAAACATTTGAAATACTGTATTCGTAAAATGAAATTTCAGCTTAAACACTCGACAATTACTTTTAGTTATGCATTATTAATTATTTACTTGGCCTTTACTTTTAATATTTCAAACTTACAGCTAAATGTAATTATTAAAACATTTGAAATACTGTATTCGTAAAATGAAATTTCAGCTTAAACACTCGACAATTACTTTTAGGTTAAATTCAGGTTTTCTCAGTGACGATCACAGTATTTTTACCAAATAATTAAAAGTACTACATGCATGCATCTATCTATCTATATTAGAAATTGTGCAGGTTTCTGGTCACTGTTTTGTTTACATATTTTAAACAAAAATTTCAATTTAATAATGCACTGAAAATTATAATGAATGCTTACAATTAAACACAAAACAAAAAATTTCACAAAAAACACATTATTTCCCCGATATTTTCCCACAACTAATCAATAAATTTCATGACATTTTATTGCGATTTTAAACCATGAACTTTAGTACTTTTCTGTTATACGGACACTATGCCAAAATGTATGTATGTATGTAAATGTATGTATGTATGTTTGGCGACAATAGTGTACGTATGTATGTATGTAAATGTATGTATGTATGTTTGGCGACAATAGTGTACATATGTATGTATGTAAATGTATGTATGTATGTTTGGCGACAATAGTGTACGTATAACGGAAAAGTGCCTGAATTATTATTTATATATATATATATATATATATATATATATATAAAATATAAACGTAATTGGCGACACAGCAAGTTTTCTGGATTTCTCCCTGTCTCTCTAACCACATTGTTAACAAAACAAAAAATTCACGAAAAACACATTATTTCCCCGATATTTTCCCACAACTAATCAATAAATTTCATGATATTTTATTGTGATTTTAAACCATGAACTTTAGTACTTTTCTGTTATACGGATACTATGCCAAAATGTATGTATGTTTGGCGACAATGGTGTCCGTATAACGGAAAAGTGCCTGAATTATTATTTTTTTATATATATATAAAATATAAACATAATTGGCGACACAGCAAGTTTTCTGGATGTGAAAGGCGGAGATGAATTTCATTCATTCAATGACTGTTTTAAAAGTTTCAAGTTTGGATTGAGTGCACCTGAACATAAAAACCGATACCTATTTCTATGTTCATGATTGAGTTATTTGGATATCTTTTCGTATAGCACAGAAAATCATTTCTCCCGCTTTCGTAATACAGATAAATTCTGGTGTATTTTTTTTTCTTCTTTTTATATCATAAGTACTTTTCTACTTTAAATTTTTTAATTGTCGAGTTTCTAAGCTGAAATTTCATTTTTCGAATGCAGTATTTCAAATGTTTTAATAATTACATTCAGCTGTAAGTTTGAAATATTTAAAATATTAAAAGTAAAGGTCAAGTAAATAATTAATAATGCATAACTAAATATGTATAATGATCAGAATGACATATTAAAATGTGTACAGAATGACATGAAAATTTTAAAAAACTGAAATTTTGCACTTGCAACTTAATTGTAAATTTCATTGTTTACATTGGAAACGATTTGTGGATTTTAAGAATTTGCTGAACTTCGTGTCACCAAATTACTAAATCTCTCTCTCTCACTCTCCAAAAAAAAAAAAAAGGGTTAGTTTAAAAAAATTCAAAGTAGCAAAATACATACAACACAAAAAGAAAATAAATACGGTAAAATGAAAAAATTACTTTAATAATAGAAATCCATAAATTTTCAACAACAACATCAAACGAACGTATCTCATCTTTCGTTTGTGATAAGGAACGCTCCTTTGGCCCCCTCCACTCATTGGCTGAATTGTAAAGGGCAAAATTGGGGGACAAAATGACTACAGCATTTCTGAGAAAAGAAAAAATCAGAAAATTCACAGAAAATAATTATTTTTGTTGCAAGTTGGGTTAACTGTCTTTATGGTTCGAGTCGATTTCAGACTGAGTGTAGATTTCTGCAAGTTGGATTTGGGTTAACCCGATTTTTCAAAAGTTAGTTCAAGTTCAGTATATTATTTCAGATTAAAACTATACCTATCAGGGCTTGAATTTCAGGGCGGGATTCGCGCGGAAAATTTTGAAATCCCGCCCAAAAAAGATCATGAGCGGGAGCCTCCCGGCCAAAAAATTTCAGCATTTTTGGAGAAATTTGCATTATTTAATTTACCTGCAACCGAACGATAAATTTCGTGATTTTTTTTCCCCGCAACCGATTGACGGACTGTGTGTTTTTTCCGCGACTGATCGACAAACTTTGTGGTTTTTTCCGTGACAGATCAACGAACTTTGAGTTTTTTCTGCGACAGATCGACGAACATTGCGTTTTTTAAGCGACTGATCGACGAACCTTGCGTTTTTTGGGGACATATCGACGAACTTTGCGTTTATTCCGCAATCGATCGACGAAATTTTTCTTTCTTCCCTGACTGATCGACGAACTTTGCATTTATTCCGCAATCGATCGACGAAATTTGCTTTTTTCCGCAACTGATCGACGCACTTTGCATTTTTTCCGCGACAGATCAACGAACGTTGCATTTTTTTCCTCGACTGATCAACGCACTTTGCGTTTTTTCTGCGACAGATAGACAAACATTGCGTTTTTTAAGCGACTGATCGACGAACCTTGCGTTTTTTGGGGACAGATCGACGAACTTTGTGTTTATTCTGCAATCGATCGATGAAATTTGCTTTTTTCCCACAACTGATTAACGAACTTTGCGTTTTTTGGTGACAGATCGACGAACTTAGCGTTTTTCCGCGACAGATTGATGAACTTTGCGTCTTTTCCACGATCGATCGGTGAATCTCAATCAAGTAAAATCTAAAGTCAGAAATTTATTTAACAACCTAATTGTTAAGGGTCCCTAACACATTTAATGGAACTTGAAAAATACACTGCATATATAAAACTTAACTTTCTTCCCTTTTTTATAATAAAAATAAACATTTTACATAATCATTCTCAGTTGACTTAATTTTTTCAATGGTATTTTGTCATGTCTGCATTAATGTAATTCTTTAAATAGCACGTAAAAGAATAGTGGGGTTTAAAGATTTTTTTTCTCCCTCCCAAACATTACAACTCCCCTCCATTTAAAAATGTTGGTAGGGAGACTCCCGTCTTTGGAAAAATTGAATTTCAAGCCCTGCCTATAATATGTTTGTGTGTATTGAGGTTTCTATAGATGTTTGTGTGTGTGCTGTTTTTAATACAGACAGTTTCATTTTTCACACGAACCTTTCAAAAAATTCACATTCTTTGCGCAATGCTTTAACAAAAGTCGCATTTTTTTTCGCGATTCTTTAATGAAATTCGCATTTTTTTCTGTATCTTTTTTTTGTCGAGTTTCATAATTTTTTCAGCTATCCTATGACGTAATTCGTGTTTTTTTTTCAGCGATAATTTGACGAAATTTGTGTTTTTTCTGCGATTTTTTTTTTTTCACGAAATTTGCGTTATTTTCCACGATTCTTTTATGAAATCTGCGTTTTTCTGTGATCCTTAGACGAAATTTTCTTTTTTCGCAATGCTTTGATAATAATCACATTTTCTCTGCTGCCTTTTGATAAGATTCATGAATTTTCAGCAATCCTTTGATGAAATTCGCGTTTTTTCAACAATCTTTGAAGAAATTCGCATTTTTCTCGCGATACTTTAACGAAATGTGCGTTTTCCAGCGATTTTTTGATAAAATACATTTTATTCCGCAATTTTTAGACGAAGTTTGGCAAGAAAGCGCTATCTTTGGGTGAAATTTCCTGTTTTGCGATTCTTTGACAAAATTTGCTCATCTTTTGTGTAAATCGCGTTTTTCTGTGGCCTTTTAACAAAATTCACGTTTTACATGATCCTTTGATGAAATTAGTGTTTTTCCCGTGATCATTTGACGAAATCTAGGATTTTTTCCCCGCGAAGATTGATTATATGTTTTTAGTCTGCAGGTGCCCTAAAAAGTTTGTGACGCCTTTCGCTGCATTGCACGCATTCTGCCACGGTGTATCAAACAAACAAAATTCATCCTAAAGAATTATTGTTTCGTTTCTGGAAATGAACAACCGTCAACTCATTGGCTGAATTATAAAGGGTGAAATGTGTAGGCACTGAGTATCATCTATACTATTAATGTCGGTAAACGTCTGTCTGTGTGTGTGTTGTTGTGTCTGGCTTCTGTAAGCACAAAACTCTGCATGCAGACGACGGACATAAGTGCTTTTGGTATAAAAAAATTCGTAAGTGGAGTTTTTAAAATTCACAACATTTTGTGGGAGAAGAGGGGTGCGAACGAATTTAAAAAATGAGTCCGCATCAATAATTATGGCGGGGGGGGGGGGGGGAGTATGTTTTGCCTACACGGGGCGGAGACTTTTCTTTGTTGACACCACTCATATGATATATCGTTCGAAAGGCCTGTGACTGCCTTTTCATGTTATGCATCTGTGTGGTCCATCCCCCCCCCCCTCTGCCAATTGGGGCACTTTTGTAAATTTTGCACATACCACTCATGTTATATATCGTTAAAAAGGTCTGTGACCGCTTAATCCTATTATGCATCTCCGGTGTCCATCCCCCCAATTTGCCCCCCCCCCCAAGGGGGTACTTTTGTAAATTTTGCACAATCCCTTCATGTTACATATTGTTGGAAAGGTCTTTGACTGCTTATTCATGTTATGCATCTCCGGGGTCCATCCCGCCACTTCCCCCCCCCCTTAAGGGGGGCAATTTTCTAAATTTTGTTGACACCCCTCATGTCATATATTGTTGGAAAGGTTTGTGACCGCTTAATGATATTATGCATCTCCAATGTCCATCTCCCCACTTTGCCCCCCCCCTCCCCCAAGGGGGTACTTTTCTAAATTTTGCAGACAACCCTCATGTCATATATCGTTGGAAAGGTCTGTGACTGCTTAATCATATGCATATCTCCAATGTCCATTTCCCCGCTTTGCCCCCCCCCCAAAGAGGTACTTTTCTAAATTTTGCACACAACCCTCATGTTATATATCGTTGGAAAGGTCTGTGACCACTTAATCATATTATGCATGTTCCGTGTCCATCCCCTACTTTACCCCCCCCCCCAAGGGGGTACTTTTTAAAATTTTGCACACACCCCTCATGTTACATATCGTTTGAAAGGTCTTTGACTGCTTATTCATGTTATGCATCTCCTTGGTCCATCCCGCCATTTCTCCCTCCCCAAGGGGGCACTTACCATTTACTTGCACAACAGCGCTAAATGTGTCAGATGAAAGAAATTCCGTGAGTACATGTGCCAGTGAAACTTAGCCAATTGCTGTTCTTCAACCTAGCTTTAATTCAAAGTGGGTTTTTTATTTATTTGAATTATTCTGCAAAAGTTTCAAACATTTTAAAGCAGCTATGAATTTTATTTTTATGGTACTATCAAGTTTTTTGCCGTCAAATTTTGACGGGTTCCATCTAGTTAACGATAAAGAGAAAGCAACAACATAGAGTGCAAATATGTCCTAAATGAAAACAATGGAACGAAAACAAACGAATAAAATTAATGAAACAAATAAATGAAACAAAATGAAAACACTAGATTAATTTTAACACAATTATTCAAATTGGTAAAGAAATAATATGAGATATCATCTTCCCAACTGAGCGAAAAAGTCCGGGCCAGGATTCGAATCCGGGATCCCTTGGCTGAAGCTGCCAATGCTCTACCAACTGAGAAATCTCGGTCGAATATGGCTGAACTAATTCACCTAATTCACCTTAATGATCATATCATCTGGTCTGATATCTGAATCAGCACAAAAGAATAAATCACAGGTAATGCACCTCCAGTAAACGCTGGAAACGTGATTACACGTGGCAGCTTCAGCCAAGAGATCCCGGGTTCGAATTCTGGCCCAGGCTTTTTCGCTCAGTTGGGAAGATTGCATCTAATGTGATTTCTTTACCAATTTTAGTAACTGTGTCAAAAAAATTAATCTAGTATAATCACGTTTCCAGCGTTTACTGGAGGTTTCATTACCTGTGTTGTGCTGATTCAGATATCAGACTAGATGCTATGATCATTAAGGTTAACTGGGTGAATTAGATCAGCCATATTCGACCGGGATTGCTCAGTTGGTAGAGCATTGGCAGCTTCAGACAAGAGATCCCGGGTTTGAATTCTGGCCCGGTATTTTTCGTTCAGTTAGGAAGATTACATCTCATATATTTCACCAATTTGAATAATTGTGTCAAAGAGTTAATCTAGTATAATCACGTTTCCAGCTTTTACTGGAGGTACAATTACCTGTGATTTATTCTGTTGTGCTGATTCAGATATCAGACCAGATGCCATGATTATTAAGGTTATCTGGGTGAATTAGTTCAGCCATATTCGACCTGGATTGCTCAGTTGGTAGAACACTGGCAGAGCATTGACAGCTTCAGACAAGGGATCTCGGGTTCGAATCCTGGCCCGGACTCTTTCGTTCACTTAGGAAGATTACATCTCATATGATTTTTACCAATTTGAATAATTGTGTCAAAAAGTTAATCTAGCATAATCACGTTTCCAGCTTTTACTGGAAGTACCATTACCTGTGATTTATTCTG
The DNA here is from genome assembly GCA_963931845.1 of Maratus michaelseni. Taxonomy (NCBI): domain Eukaryota; kingdom Metazoa; phylum Arthropoda; class Arachnida; order Araneae; family Salticidae; genus Maratus; species Maratus michaelseni. The sequence goes on along the minus strand of OZ007588.1, from coordinate 106,605,279 downwards.
TTGTGCTGATTCAGATATCACAAAAGATGCCATGATCATTAAGGTTAACTGGGTGAATTAGTTCAGCCATATTCGTCCGGGATTGCTCATTTGGTAGAACACTGGCAGAGCATTGGCAGCTTCAGACAAGGGACCACGGGTTCGAATCCTGGCCTCGACTTTTTCGCTCAGTTGGGAAGATTACTTCTCATATAAATGAAAACAACCAACAAATCTTTTAAAATACCAGATGAAATGTGCTAAAAACCATCACTGTAAATTTTTCTTTGCATAAATATTTTCTTTAGATTAGGGGTCTTTAACCTGTAGCCTCGGAGCTACCAAACTACCACTATTTTAGATTCGAAAATTTTGCCTTAATTAATGACAGAAACTTTGCGATTAAAGAAGGCGAAGATTACTTTTCGGGATTTGTGATGGCATATGACTTTCATGCAAAATGTTAAAGATCTCTGCTATAAACCTTTAAAAGAATCAGCATAAAAAAAGTAGATTAATCATCTTTGAGGAATAATTTGTCCCTTCCGAGCCAGGAGTTTATTAATGCATGGACCACCTGGGTCCTGCGGCCCCCGAATTTTTTTATGCAATCTGTTTTGACCTTGTACTGATTATAATCAATATTTTTATTTTTTATAGTGGAATGATATTTAAAAATAAAAATTATATTTATCTTAATATATATTTATACATATATATATTTCTAAGACATCGCGGTTGTTTAATTTTTTGTGAAAGTAAGGAAGGGCACGGTATGAATATCGAGTCTGGCTTCATCGGCACCTGTTAAAAGAAACTTATGGCAGTGTCTAGCAATTCGCTTATGAGAGTAATTTAGTTTTTATTGTGAACATGTTGTTCGACATCTAACATTTGAGCGTGAAAGTGACACCTCTCTGTTCGTTTCTCTGACTTTCGCAAGTTTGATTGTACCTCCCTGAATCTGACCTTCACGTTTATTTTGTGTGGTTACATGCTAATTACCTTATTGTGGTAAGCTGGCGAGTATAAATACTGGAGTGAAAGTTGAGACGAATGGATTAGCGAGTCTCACCCTTGTTATTCTATTAAGGATCGTCCAGACCTACAGATTTAGGTCGGAATCTTTTATTGTGGTAAGTCAGAATCTTTGATCTTTTATGACTTTCTTAGCATGTCTAAAGTTCAGATGTCAAAAGCGAGAGCCGTTGATAGGTGGGGCCAGCCGTTGATACCATCCCTTTCTTTTGTCTGTGACCACAAAATGATTCGAAAATAATTTGAAAGGACATGATTGATGCCCATCTTAGACTGACCTGCTCAGAATGCGAAATAAACACTCCTTTAGACAGTTTTCAAGAGCGTTTCAAGCCTCGTGCCATTTCATTGTGACGGTTGACATGGATTAAAAATTAATTTCTACAGCTTAGCAGCGTGCGGGCTTTTGGTAAGGAGTTGATTTAGTACTTCAAAATAAAGTGATTTTTGGAGTCCACGGGATTCCAGCCATTTAGTGACTTCTGACGTTGTTGCGAATGCCTCCCTAGCGTCTAGCCAAATTTGTCGGTTGCTGTGATAACCTCTTTTTGTTTCTATGATTTATTCTTTTTCTACGTAGATGTAAATTTGATTTTGAACCGAATGGTCGGTAAAAGCTGAACTCTCAAACGAGAGTAATAAAACCCTAATATTCTATAATATATGTAAATAAAGTGTTAAGTTTTTAAAGAAGGCGTTTATTTGATTTAACTGCTGTGCGAAATACTCTTCTACAACATGTTTAACTTATTTTGATGAAGTTTTGATTCTGATTTAAAAGGAAATAGAAAGGCTTACGAGATCGATAAAGAATCAGCAATATGAAAACAAAATGGTAATCATCAGGCGTATTTTGCAAAGGGCTATTGTTTATGTTCCCAACGGCATTAGAGAGCTTGGACGTGGCATACTTTTTAAGTACGACCAGAGTAGCCATTTTCTTTACGTAAGTTGAATTTTAAATTTAGTAAAGGACATTCAGATTATTTGAGAGCTAGCTGAGTCCAAATTTGATTATCGTAGTTAGTTTTTGTCCGCTCTACTGCAAACCTACTTTCTTATCGATTTTAAATAAACAGTTTTTATTATTACATACCATGTTATGCTACCTTCTTACATGGCGTTTCAGAGGGACACGTCACAAACTGTATTAATCTTATGAAAACTGTAAACAGTTTCTTTAAGAAATTTCAATTTCTAGTTTTTTTAAACAAAATTAATTATCTACAAATAATCATAGTTAAAAAAAAAAAAAAAAAAAACATACATTTAGCACACTTACGAAAATGAAAATGTTTTCCTTCATACAATTTTACTCGTAGGTTGTAAAATTTAAATCTTAATATGCAATGAGGCAAAAGTAATGCCTTTTTCAATCGATCGTTCTATTGGAGAATAGAACATTTGCAGAAATTTGACGCAATATTTAAAATATACTAGACCAAATAAAAGTACATGCATATTACGCAATATATCGGGTGTTCCAAAGAGGAGGGGCTCTTTTTAAAATTAAATAATTTGAAAACGGTTAACGATAGAAATGCCCCGTTTGAATAAATTTTTTACCATACGATTTCAAAATTAGTTTAAAATTTTGGCAAAAGGTGGCGCTATAATCTGAAAAGACTAAATTGCAATATTTGTTGGATTTCAATATTTGAGATTTCTTTCTGTGGGGATACTTAAAAGATAATGTTTATCTACAATCCCACAGAGTTTAGCGGAACTGGAACATTACATCTGTAAGTCACGTGGGGACATTTATAATGAGATATATATTCACGGATATCGGCTAGTTTTGTTATGAGACTGCGTCATGTTATTGCTGCAAATGGCGGATATTTTGATTATATTATCATTTAGTTTTTTTTTCAGCTTACAGCGCCACCTATTGGCAAAATTTTAAACCAATTTTGAAATCGCATGGTTAAAAATTTATTGATTTTCTAATGAAGATGAAACAAACGGAGCATTTCTATCGTTAACCCTTTTCAAATTATTTAATTAAAAAAAAATACCTTCTTTTTGAGACACCAGGTATATGCATAAATAGTAGAATTGAGATTATTAATCAAAATGTTGTCCATTGTCAGCTTAATGTCAAAATATAGTTAAAAATTCAAATTTCAAACACTGAATAATGTTGGATCGGCCTTCTAGTGGCTATAATTATTGCTGTTTATGTTACTACTATTTTGTTTTTATTGCATTCTGGTATGCCTAACTTATACAGAAATTTACCCCAGTAACTTTTCAAAATATTTAATCTCTTTTACACAGCCTCTTACTCCTAAGTTACTGTTTGACCCAGACTTGCACATGTACTACTATCTTATGGCAATCTTCAGGATAAAAGAAACAAATCTCATTTCACAATGATTAAATAAATGACTCCTTATTTAAAAATATAAATCATCCTCTCTAAAATAAAGTTTGGGATTTATCATTTAATAAATCTCAAAAGTTTCTGAAAAATCTCGAAATCTTGAGAATTTCTATAACAATGCGCAACTGAATAACGTTCATTTTGAAACCGACAATCTGTCACGTTTTCATTCATGATCCCTCTGAGAGATTCCTTCAATTGTAATGCTGGCGGATAAAATTTCGCACTGTGCTTTGAAGGTTTTTTTCTACAAAAATTTATCTGGATTACAGACATCTTCCTGAATTGGTGCTAATTTGAGACGAGTGCTTACTGACTTGATATCGAGTAAAGATGAATGACTATAAACATTGGTATTACGTTATCTTCCTCAAGAAGTCGGTCAGTCATCTTAAAATTATTATGACTTATTCAATGAAAAAAAGTAGCTTAGGTTAAGTTTCTAAATTGTAATTTTTTTGAATTTATAGCTATAAATAATAATTTTTAAATGAAAATTTCTGAAATGTTTTCCTTTCGAGTATATTTTCTTGAGAAAATTTTCAAACACGAAAAAAAAAAAAAAAAAAAAAAAAAACTTCCACTTCAAGAAGACAATAATAAACTTCAGAAAGTAACAGGTTTTTGAGGTTAACAGAAACGTTTCACAAATAAAGAAGAATGAAAAATCATATACCACGTCATAGATTATGAAACACTTTCCAACATTATTGGATTATTGGAGTATTGTTAAGAAATGTCATTTTTGTTCATACAATGAGAATATACATCTAAATAAACGTTAAAAAATAACCACGACGCTGTAAAAATTCATTTTCAGAAATTTCTCATTTCTCAATGATTAACGAAATAGCTTCTTATTCAAAAACATAGATCATCCCTTTCTAAAATAAAGTTTGAGATGTATCATTTAATAAATCTCAAAAGTGTTAGAAAAATCTTGAAATCTTGAGAATTTCTATAACAATGCGTAACTGAATAACGTTCATTTTGAAACCGACAATCTGCCACGTTTTCATTCATAATCTCTCTGGGAAATTCCTTCAATTGTAATGCTGGCGGATAAAATTTCGTACCGTACTTTGAAGGTTTTTTATAAAAAATTATCTAGATTTCAGACATCTTCCTGAATTGGTGCTAGTTTGAGACGAATGCTTGCTGACTTGATAATCTAGTAGACGAACGATTACAAACGCCTGGCATCATCATGCTCAACAAGTCGGTCAGTCATCTTAAAATTATTATGCCTCATTCAATAATAATATTAAAAAATGGAGGTCATATTTCCTAGTTATCGGGTTTTTGCATTCTTAACTATAAATAATAATTTTTAAGAGAAAATTGTCGAAATGATTAATTCCAATCACTTTCATGAGAAATTGTCTAAACACGAAAACAAAATTATACATTATGCATTAAATGAAATCTTGAATCTCTATTTTTTTGTATGTACTTTGCTTAATTTACATATCATACTATTCTGTAGAGCAGTGCTTCTCAATCTTTTTGAATCAATAAGATAATTTTTTTTACATTTCCCTTTTGATTGACGATTTGGTTGTGGGATCTGAGAGGGACAAATTTAAGAATCATGAATCATGAGAAGGACAAATTTAGGATTAGTATTATTAAAAACATACTGTCCGTTCCTGCCCTTACGATGAACCTCACAGGCTACAGTAAATCCGGAAACGTTACTCCATTTAATGGGGCAGCAATGTGGTAGACTCTAGGAATGATACAATGATTCAGTAAATGGGGTAACGTTTCCGCATATTTCGGAAAAATATTTAGTAATGTTTCCGTATATTTCGGAAAAAGATTTAGTAACGTTTCCGTATATTTCGGAAAAATATTTAGTAACGTTTCCGTATATTTCGGAAATATTTCTGCAAGTTTCGGAAATGTTTCTGCATATTTCGGAAATATTTCTGTGTATTTCGGAAATGTTTCTGATTATTTCGGAAATGTTTCTGTGTATTTCTGCATCTTAATTTCTTTTATTTAAAAAAATGATACACTTAAAAAAAATATTATTTGATTGAATTTTATTGTATAGTACTATTCCAGTTACTGTTAATTTTTTGTTGCACATACAAAATTAAATAACTTGTTCGATAGTTTCTTTATACTCTAGTCCCATGAATATTTTAAAACTTTAAAATAATAAATATTAGACATTTAATTGCTGAATAATAATGTAGGTCTATAGTGAAGTTCAGAGAACATTGTTTATACCTTTTTATCATGCAGAAGTCGGAACAACAGGGATACCCGAAAGATGGCCGAAAGGCTGACAGGATAGTTCCGACACACTCTGCTCGACATCGACCAGGGAAAATGGCGGCCCAAGGTCAGCGGCAGGGTTCTAAGTCTTCGACAAAGACCCCGCCGAAAGAGGAATTCATTCTCTTCGTTCGCCCAAAGGGGACAGGCGAACACGTCGTAGCTTCTTCCGCTGAGACGCTCAAACTAGTAGCAAGCAAAGTTGACCCAGTGAGCTCCAGGATTTCCATCAGGAGCAATAGACCAATCTCGGGAGGCGGAATAGCCTTCCATGCTCAGTCCGCGGAAGACCTCGCGAAGCTGGAAAGCGCACTGGAGAACACAGAGCTTGTGAAGGATCTAGCAGTAACAAAGCCCAGACGGCGTACCCCTGAAATAATCATTTTCGGGGTCGATCGAAGTCTGCCAGAGGAACGGATAATTGTTGCACTTCAAGAACAAAATGAATCCCTCAACGATTCAACTCTTGAGCTGCGAACTTGTTTCGTTAGCGCGAGAGGCCGCAACGCTGTCCTCTCAGTAGACGAAGTTTCGTTTCAGCGCTTGAAAGGGCTGCGTTCACTGCAAGTTGGCTGGGGTCAGGCGGTGTTCCGACCGAACCGACGTCCGTTGGTTTGTTATGGTTGTTGGAGGTACGTCCACACACGTTCAGTTTGTCACAGAGCGTCCCTTTGCGGGAGATGTGGGGCCAAAGGACACGAGACGATAGGTTGCACTCTTCCACCGCAGTGCCCTAATTGTAGCTTTAGGAATTTGCGCAGAACGGAAGACGAGAAATTGTCGACCACTCACGCGGCAGGTTCCAAAGAGTGCCACATCCACCAGTTGGAGTTCGAGCGAATCAAAAGGATCCAAGATGGAGAGTAAAATTCATTTTCCCCATCTAAATTGTCATAAGGCAATTGCTTGTATGGATCAACTAAGTCGTGATACGATCTCCTTGGGTTTGGATGTGGTCTCGTTGAACGAACCGCATGTCGCCGAAGGTTCTGTTAGCGGCACCCCCGAGGGCTACGTGCAAGTTCACTCCGCAGGAAACCGCTTCAGGGCGGCCCTCTGGGTGAGCAAGCGCACTCACTTCGTCTCCGTCCTAAGGCGTTCTGACGTGGTGGCAATCCGCTGCAGATGGTCAGGGAAAGATGTGCTAGTGATAACATGTTACTGCGCTCCTTCCCAAGACATTGACCTTGTGCTCGTACCGTTGACGACCCTTTTAGGAACCTACCCGAATGACAACGTCATTCTAGTGGGTGACTTTAACGCTAAGTCAACGATCTGGGGGCAACGGCCGACAGATCCGCGAGGGCGAGATGTCATCGCACTCGCAATGAACGCAAACCTGGAGTTTGTCAACGACCCGGATAGCCTGTCCTCCTTCTTTGGTTCTCAAGGTGAGGGGTGGATCGACATCCTGATGGTCCGGTTTTGCGCAAACCGCATTACCGACTGGAGGATATCCGAGGTCCCGTCGCTAAGCGACCACCGAATAATGATGTGGGATTATCAAGGCAAACCAGCCAATCGCCTCCCGAGAGATGCCAGCTGTCGCTGGTATAAGAGGGACTTAGACTGGGGCGCATTCTCCCGCGATCTGCAAGCGGCGGATCTGATTCGGTACGAGTTTGCAACCCCTGATGAGGGAGTCGAATACTTGATGTCGACTTTGAGTCGGCTATGTCTTGAACGCAAAAAGCGCCGACCGGCAGTGCGTCGTGAAGCGTTTTGGTGGTCAGATCAGCTGGCCAGCCAGCGAAATCGGTTGCGTGCGCTACGCCGACTCTACCAGCGAACGCTGGAGCCGGCGGAGTGGGGGAGACTTGGATCTCTCTATAAGCGTAAGCGGGCAGAGTACATGAAGGCGATCCTGTACGCAAAGCGTGCTTCGTTCAGAAGATTTATTTCTGAAGGACTTAGTACGGACAAACTAGGCCAGGTAGTTGAGGTGGTGCGAGGTAAGTGGCGAAGGGAAGCCCAAGAAATGCTTGTGCTTCCATCCGGACAGGTAGTCTCGACTTGGGAGGAATCCCAGGCCGCACTTACAAGACACCACTTCCTATCAGCTGATGATGTTTCCCAGGTCGCATGCAGTAAGACCGACGAACCGACTCTGTTTTCAGTCCATGAACTTGAATTTGCAGTGGAATTGCTGCCGCCTGACAAGGCGCCTGGTCATGACGGATTCAGTCTCGCGATCGTCCGCGCGGTCTTGAAACACCACCCTCAGTGGCTGTTATCCTTGTACAACCACTGCCTGAGAGAGACTTGTTTTCCGCGGACATGGAAGCGGGCCATTGCTGTGTTTTTTCCCAAACCAGGGAAGGAGCGTAGTGACCCAGCGACCTACCGCCCTATTTGTCTTTTACCGGCCTTCGGGAAGGTTCTAGATAAAATGTGCGCAACTCGGCTGGTACTATATTTGGAGTCCAATCGCCTGATCGATGCAAGGCAGTACGGCTTTCGCAAGAAGGTCAGTACGGTCGACGCTCTCCATCGAGTGATGGATTACATAGCTACCTCAAAGAGTCGTGTAGAATTCACGTGTCTTCTCACGCTTGATATCAAGTCAGCATTCAATAGTGTTCGACGAACAGACATTCTCAGATTTCTGGAAGAATTGGTCGTCGAACCATGGCTCCTTGGATTGATAGAAGACTATTTGTGGGATAGATCTATCATCCAATCAGATGACGGGGACCACTACTTTAACGTAGGAGTACCCCAAGGTTCGTGTCTCGGACCATACCTCTGGCTAGTGGTTATAGAGTTCCTGTTGAGACGGTTGCCAGACGATGATGACGAGGCCTATGTTGTTGTGGTCTTCGCCGATGACGTCTTTGTGGCCGCAAGACGAAGGGCTGCTATGGGGTTCGCGCCGTTGCTAGGACCGGTCCTCTCAAGGATCCACGCCTGGGCGACGGAATGCAGCCTCACATTCAGCTTTGAGAAATGTGGCTACACGGTTATGAAACCCATGGGCAAACTCAAACACGCCCCATCTATTCCTATCCTCATGGAAGGAAACAAAATCGGCTTTAAATGGCAGATTTTGTACCTGGGTCTCATAATCGACCACCACCTAAGTTGGATGCCGCACCTGGCCGCCACCCAGGATAAGGCATTTAAGGTGTTGAATAAAATGAACCGTCTCTCAGGAGCCACATGGGGCCTGAGACCGAAAGTTAGAAAGATGCTCTACTCTATCATAGCGGAAAGAATCATTCTTTACGCGGCATCTATTTGGTATTACTCAAAGAAGGTAGTGGTTGCAAACAGGTTGCTTAGCATGCAAAGGAGCCTACTCCTTTGCGTAACAAAATGTTACGCGACAACCTCCACGGATGCTCTTCACGTCTTGTCAGGGGTTCTCCCCCTCGACTTGCGTGCGGGGCTGGAAAGGGACTACACGGCCCTTGTCCGATGGAAGAAGAGCGTTGACGGTACCGGACTAGACTCCGAGACAGTCGACCTCTGGAGGCCCACTCCCAGACTTGAGGATCTCTGGAGAGTCCGTTGGACCGCGGATTTGGAGCCGCGGACTCCGTGTTCGTATTACACGGACGGATCCAAGCAAGAGAACACCACAGTAGGCTGTGCGTTCCTTGCTGTGTCAGAGAACCAAGTACTTGCGGAGAGCCAGTTCCGTCTCTCCGACGGGGCGGAAGTGTTTGCGGCGGAGGTCCATGCGATCAAAGAAGCAATCACCCATGCCCACAGGAGAGGTCTCGGGGAGCTCGACGTCTTCTCAGACTCGAGATCGGCGCTCCAAGCGCTTCACGGACTTGCGCCTCAGCACAAGGCCATTGCCGAGATTAGGGATCTGATTAAAACAACAGGAATTGAGGTTCATCTGCATTGGGTCCGGGCCCATGTTGGTCACATCTTTAACGAGAGGGCGGACAAGTTGGCAAAAGAAGCCACTGCTCGACATGACGTCGATGTAGTGATTCCAGTCACGCGCCGCCAAGCCAAAAAAGACCTCTTTGGACGTGCCTTGTCCGAGTGGCAAGAGAGATGGGACCAATCTGGGACCGGGCGCAAGACCTATGAATCTTTCCCACGCGTCGGAATCCGTCGACTGCAGGGCGATTTCTTCATTAATCAGGTCTTCACGGGACACGGCACCTTTGGCGACCACCAGGCTCGATTCTTTCACCACGACTCTACATGTTTTTGTGGGGTTGAGGTGTGTGACATCAGCCATGTGCTCTTCCGGTGCGAGCTCTGGAAGTCTGTGCGGGAAAAGTACTTTCCTCGTGACTTTCGGACGCGAACGCCGCGCGATCTCTGCCTGTGCGGCTACGCCAGAAAGGGTGTCAGGTTGATCATTCACCGACTCCTTATGCGTACACTAGATCGCAACCTTGGTCGCCAAAGAGCAGGCCGTAATCACCGAGCTCTTCCACGCCCACACTTGAACGCACTGCGAAATGCCCGTGGTCCCCACGGCGCAGGACGTAGAGGTAGAGGTAATGGTGCAATAAGTACGCAGGCTTGAGACTCGTCTCATTAGCCGGCAGTTGTCTGTGATAAAATGGGCTAGTCACAGTTGTGTATATATATGTGTTGTTGTAGTTAAAGTTTGTTGTTAAAGTTTTAAAATGTTTTAAGCATGCTTGTTGTTGTTGTTGTAAATTTAGAGTTTATATGTTGTTGTACTAATCCATTCCCTTTCAGGATCCACTGCAAAAGGGAACGTGACAACCTCTGTAGGTTGCTCACACCCCTCGAGCTGTGGTAAAGCAAGAGCCGTCGTGGTAGCTCGACATATGACCTAGCGACCGTCTCCCCCTATGGGGTCTCGCGAACGAAGTCGTCGGGGGTTCCATGGCGGTTCATCAAGGTTCCGTCTCTGCGGAAGTTTCCTCCGAGATGTGGGGTTACTACCGTGACGACCTATGTCACCAACCTTGGTAAAATGACCTGGGGGTCCGCAGTGGGGAGCGGCCTCAGGCCGATCGCGTTAAGCCCTGGTGCGTTAAAAGCCCTTCAGAGGCTTGGGTGCGATGGTCGTTTACGCGCGTCGGCGACCCCCGTGGGCGCTTGACGGCGCAGGAAAACAATACCTTTTTATCATATTCTCGTTTTGAGATTAGGTTCCGATTCATAACTTTTGTAATGATGATAACTATATTTACTTTCATCATTTAATTAGATCATTAGTTCCACCTGTAATTCGATACATATTACACTTTATGAAAATGTTTAATTTCCCTATGTAACTTTTATGTCTATGGAATGTAACGTTTCAGTTTTTTTTTTTTTTTTTTTTTTTTTTTTTTACAATGTATATGGAGAGTTTAAACGTGATAAAGATGCTCCAATCAACAAATATCAATCATACAATGTAGAAAAATGTACTTGGAGAAATCAGAATAATGTTATGAATTTCAATAAAAATTATATGACAGAAGAAATTCTTAATTTCACTTATACTATATGTATTTTCCTCATTTAATTAGACCCATTAGTTCCATCTGTAATTAGATACATATACATTTTATGAAAATGTTTATTTTCCCTATGTAACCTTTATGTCTATGGAATGTAACGTTTCAGTTCTTTTTTTTTACAATGTTTATGAAGAGTTTAAACGTTATAAAGATGCTCGAATCAAAAAATATCAATCATATAATGTAGAAAAATGTATTTGGAGACATCAGAATAATGTTATAAATTTCAATAAAAATTATAACGTGTTTCTCGTCAAATTATTATTGGAAATACTGCCTAAAAGAGAACGTTTCCTTTCCATCGTACTGCCAATGCTTGATTGGGAAGTATACGAAGAAGTGTTTCACGAACTTGCCAAGAGATGGCAGCAATATCCACAAAAGTTAATAACGGGGATGCATATACTTTAATATTAATAATAATCTAAAAGAAATTTTATTATATGTTATTTAAGGAGAGTGGGTAAGATATTCCGCAGAAACGCTTGATAGCTAACCGTATAATTATTAATAATTGGTTATTACTTTAGTCTAAGAAAAATATTGCATTTTCGAATGAGAAAACAACATCAATTTATCATAGACATTTGATTACACATTTATTATTATTATTGTTATATTTTTAATAAAAATTTATGTTTCTAAATGAAAAGAGAAATGTTCGACTGTAATGTTGTTTTTCGTATTATTATTTAAAAGTATTAATTCTCGTCATTGCAATTAAGCTTATGAAAAAAGATATCAACATTCCTTTCTGTTAGTAAAATAAACTTAATCTAGCAGACAGATTTTTTTTCTCTAAAATACTCATTTATTTTAGTTGTGTTCTTCTCGATGCTTTAAATAAATATTCCATAGTAAGATTGATTTTATCTACACGAATGTAAAAACAATCAAGAATGTGATTAATATCATTTCTTGTACGGGAATCACCGCGAAGATATTTAATAATTGCGCTCGAGAATTGTGAGGAAAATCAAACGAAAAATAAAATCATTCTGTGAATTTGCATAATTAAAATTTAATTCTAGATTGTATAAAAAGAAACGATTTATGCCATATACAGGTTGATTAGAGGTGGTAGGGCAGGTTATCAGAAACATCTTTTGCATGAGCATGGAAAACTATAGGGTCACAAATCCCCATATTGAATCAAAAATACTGGTTATCTCAACCCCAAGCCGGACAAGGATTTTCATAGAAGCATCTTTTGCATAGAAAACCTGGATCGAAATCCACATACTGAATCAAAAATACAGGCTGTCTCAACTCCAAGCCGGACAAGCATTTTCATAGAAACATCTTTTGCATAGAAAACCAGGGTCGCAATCCACATATTGACTCAAAAATACTACAGGTTGTCTCAACCCCAAGCCGGACAAGGATTTTCATAGAAACATCTTTTGCATAGAAAACCAGGGTCGCAATCCACATATTGACTCAAAAATACTACAGGTTGTCTCAACCCCAAGCCGGACAAGGATTTTCATAGAAACATCATTTTGCATAGAAAACCAGGGTCGCAATCCACATATTGACTCAAAAATGAATAATACAGGTTGCCCAAGCCGGACAAGGATTTTCATAGAAACATCTTTTGCATAGAAAACCAGGGTCGCAATCCACATATTGACTCAAAAATGAAAAATACAGGTTGCCCAAGCCGGACAAGGATTTTCATAGAACCATCTTTTGCATAGAAAACCAGGGTCGCGATGAATTTGACCTTGAGTCCCCTCTAAGCGGTCTCTCTGTATTTTTCCGTTTCCCCCAAAAACTTATATTGGCTGTAAAGAAAAATATTTTTAATAGAATTGTATTTTAAGAAAAATGTAAAATAGAGAGATATGAAGTGCATTTTAAAAATAAATAGGGAAAGAAAATTTAAATTAATATTTGTTTTAGGGGCATTTTTAATGAAATGCAGGAAATCCCTCAGACGCTCAGAGGATTTCAAGAAAGACCTTTACATGGAATGTCCTTCCGCATTGTTGAAAAACGATAAGAACGCCATTGTATTTCCTAGTGTGTCAGACAAAATTTGGCAAATTATATACCAAATCTTTTACTTGATAATTTATAGTAGGATTTGGTAAAGAACGAGGAAACGATATACAATTTACTAAAACCACCCCTGAAAAAATTATCTAACTAACAATGCAAGTATCAGTTTAAAGTCCGTCCAGTAGAACTTTTTAAAAGTGCTAAACTTTTATAATCGGGTTCACCTGATTAGAGAACTTTCAGCCATAATTCTATAACTAATCAATATTGTTACAAATATTGTTATCTTATCTAGTTGCAAAATAAATATATTTTCATCTCTCTTTTTACTTACCCATCATACGTAGTATAGGGTAAGTCTTGTAATCGTTTTGAAAATCGAAAAAATTTTGACGGATTTACACGTTTTAGACACTGGAGATTCCGAAAAACTCGTTTTTATATAAAAAAAATTGCCGTCTGTGTATCTGTGTGTCTGTAAATGCTGTATCTCCCGAACAAATTGAGATAGAGACTTGAAATTTGGTATGTACTTAGTATGTAATAATGGGAAGAAGCTTATTGAATTTCAGTAATTTCAACTATCCGGAACTATTTTTTTCGGACTCTCAAAATATTCGTTCTGATAAAAGGTATATAAAAATTTTCGAAATTGTTTATTTTAAGAAGTGAATATAAAAGACAATAAAAAACAAAAATTTTGCATAAAGAATGAAGTCGATCGGATCATGAGTTGCCGAGATATTTGTAATCCTATGTTCCACACTCTTCGATTTTTCATGACCCTGTATTTCATTCAAATTTCAATTCAAAGATATATTTTAATTGGAAATGAGACGCTTAATCCGACGCAGTAAACCATTAGATAATATGATTATAGATTTTGGAATTATAAGGATGCTTATTTTACGCAATTCTGTAACAGAGCATTTAAAGTTTATGACGTCATCATGCCATGAGTTTATTCGAATTGCAATGCATTTTATAAATAGTTTACACATGTTTTAATTTCCTATTTTATATTATGCGTATCCATGGTGGGAAAGTATTCAGTGGCCCCCAACGACTAGTTTGTTTTGTTTTGTTTTCGCGTCGGCTTCTTTAACATAACAACAACAAAAAAGTTATCATTTTCCGAACTATCTGAAATTTTAATCGGTTATAAATATAATACTGTATCCGAGCTTTCTTTAAATTTTCGTGAAAAAAATATGCACATTTAGTTGTGAAAACATGAGCAGAAACAGCCACGTTTTGCCGTTTTCATCGAAAATGTCCCAGATTTTATTTTTATTTTTTTAAATTTTCTACTCATCCGAAGTAATGTAAATAAAGTCTGGCGAAATGCTCTAAAAATATTGTGTTGAAATACGGACGTTTAGTTATTTTTAGTGTAGAAAAAAATATCGTCTCCAGGAAGCGCGAAGTGACCTGCGGTCGCCAATGTTTTTGAAAGGGTTAAAATTCGTATTTTTAAAAAGCAATTGCCCCATCGAAAAGAAGAAGGTCTCAGTTTTAAAAGTACCGTATTGGGAAAAAGTCCACCTTGAAAACGACACTTTTAGGGAAAAAAATCAAAGAGTTAACAACGATATTTTTTCGAACTGATTGCGGCGTTTGAGACGTAATAGTATGATCTTTCACAATATGTCTTCTGTTTTTAACTAATCTAAACGGTTTAGCCGATGGAGGTTAAAACAAAATGGTAAAAAAAACGGGCATTCTGGTCTCCATTCCCGCTGCGTAAATCGGGCGCTGGGCATGTGCGTGCGCATCTGTCGATTTTTTGAAAAAATAAAAGAAGCTTTTTGATGAGTTTTTAATTAATATCTCGGCTAATTATTTAAAAAAAAAAAAAAAAAAAAAAAAAAAAAAAAAAAAAAAAAAAGTTCCAGGTGCATCAGGACCTACTACCCTCACCGAAATTTTCAGACTTCTAAGTACGCTAGATTTTCCAAGCCATCGCAACGAAAGTTTCTTTTATTAGTATAGATTGAAGAGGCACAACATATATAAGAAAATGAAAAACATTATTCGATTTTTTGGCGATTAAAGAGTGCAAATTTCATGCATTTCCTTCTAAAGCGATTTTTTGAGTATCAAAGACATTTGCGTTGTTAGTGTTAAATTATATATATATATATATATATATATTAACTTCTAATATAATATATACTTTTCTAAAATGTTAATATAATACATGTTGTCATGCCGGTGACGTCAGGTTTATGGCAACCTTTTTTTTTAATCTCGTCTACTGCAGAGTAGGAGAGACGGGGAGAGAGTTGTTGGCGGGAGGCCAAAGGATTCGGATGTGTATGTGCGGTGGGCACGGTATGAAAATAAAATATAGTTGGTAAAAGAACGAATAATAATAGTGTAACTGCGGCTACTGGTATTCTTTATATATATGTGTGCTCTATGTTTTCCTGTGATGTGTCGTCTTATCAAATAAACTTGTGTTTAATCGTGAAAAATAGTTGCATTCCTGTGGTATGATGAAAGCAGAAGAATAAAAATGGTATTAATAAAATATCGGTTCTAAATTATAAAAAGCTACGGATGTGAAAGGACCAGGAGTAAAGGGTTTTAAAGGAGTATGACACGCTCTAGTTCGTCGAACCAGTGATTGGATTTCTGAAAGAAGTAAGTCGCATTTCTTTTTTTATGTTTTTTCATGAAGTAAATAGAAAAGAGGTTGAATAGAATAATGTTTGAGAAATATTTATGAAGATTTATATATATCATTATTGGTAGCATGAACTTTATTTGAAACGAGATAGTATAGATATTTATAGAGTATATTTATAGTATTAATAAATAAGTGCTAAGACTAAAAACAAAAATGTTTAATATTAAAGGATTAAAGAAAGAAGACTTAGTTGTTGTTGCCACGGAATTGGGCCTAAAAGTAGAGAGTGAGCACAAGATAATTTATTTAAAAGCATTAATTGAGGGAAGTGATCAGTATTCAAAAGATAGCGAATTTATAAAAGAATTTTTAAATACAACGGTGTCAGACCGCATAGAAAGAGAGAAGCGTGATGCAGAAGCCGCGAAAGTCGCCAAAGAAAAGTCTAAGACAGAACAAGATACGTTATTAGAAATTGAAAGAACTAAGCTAGAATTAGTTAAAGCTCAGATAGAAATGGCTAAAATCCAGAACGAGTATAAAAATTCTGATACAGGGGTGGATGGACCTAAACCTAATTCGTTAGAAGCACTAATCAAAAGCGTCAAAACTTTGACTATTACAGTCCCCAGCAGGCCTGAATCATGGAATTTATTTTTTACGTCGCTCGAGAAAGCATTCGAAATTAAAATGTCGCAGAGGAATTAAAGGTCGAGATTTTGTTTAATTTGGTGGGTGAAAAAGCAGCGCATTTGTTAGTGTACGCAAACACGGAAGAAATGAAAGATTACCAAAGGGTTAAGGCGTTAATCTTAAAAGAATTTCAACCCACACCAGAGGCCTGTCTCGAAAACTTTCTTTTTGCAAAACGATCGAGAAATGAGAATCATATGCAATTCGCGAGTAGACTTAGAGCCAATTGGGATTTCTATTGTGAATTGAGAAAAGTAAATGATTTTGACACGCTTAATGAGTTAATTGTCAGCGACAGATTATTAAGTTCACTTGATTCGGAGACGCGAAGCTATGTGAGGATAAAACAATTAGATAATTGGTTAAAACCAAGGCAAATCGCGGAAGTATGTGATAAATGGTTTTCATCAAAGGACAGAACATTTTCGGAATTATATGATAAACCGGTAAAACCCCGCAGCGACGAATCCGGAACTGGAAGTTACAATAATGGAAAATATATACCACCCCATGTTAGAAATAATTTCACTTTTCGTAGTGATAGAAAATCAAACGCGTCAAAAGAATGTAGACTTTGTAAACAAACGACGCATTTGCGATTTTGTCCGAATAATAGAGAAAAAGATAAAATTGGAAGTTTGCAAAATCAAACAAAAAAAAATTCTTTTGTCGGAAAAAATAGACAGGATGATAAAATAGTCGCCAAGGTTGAAACACTCTGTTTTGGAAACGAGCCAATAAGTACGCTACAGCCACTTCAATTTGAACATTTGTGGATTGGGGGGAAGGAAGTAAAATGTATTTTAGACAGCGCCGCAGAAATACCTGTAATAAACTCTAATCAATTACCGGATTCATTTAGAAATAATGAAAATTCAAAAATTCAGCTAATATCGGCTTTTGGAGCAAAAATAATTGCTAATCTTATGACACTACCTGTAGCCTTAAAATCCGGAGAGTCAAGTGTCATATTTAATAACAATGTAGACGTACTGTTTGCCGTTACGGATAAATTATATGGGACATGTATTATAACACCGGCTGTTTACGAAATATTACAGTTAGCTAGTAAAGAGGGGGGAAAGGAATGTTCTTTGGAAGATGATAGACAGAAATGTTCTTTGGCGCCAGTAAATGATACGCGATCGGAAAAGGGAAATGAAATTGAAAGAAAAGAGGGGGAAGGCAACCAACCAGAGGGGGATGATATAAATATTGAAAATTTATGCTGGCGAGGCGAAAATCAAAACGCAGAAAGAGAATTAATGATTAGTTGAATTGAAAAGAAGGATAATAATGGAGATTTGAATGCGGTTCAGAGATCGGACGCGAGTATATACAGGGAGCAACAGAAGAGTTGTGAAACATTACAGGGTGCTTTCAAAGACGCGGAAAATGGTAAAAACGGGTTCATTATAGTAGATAATTTGCTTTATCATAAAGAAAGAGTCACGGGGGATTGTGTTACGCAATTAGTTGTACCAAAGGTAAGGAGGAGGGAAATTTTAAAAACTGCTCATGAATCGATTTTCGCTAATCATCTCGGCATGAAAAAAACAAAAGAAAGAATTCGTTATTCATTTTATTGGCCGAATATGTCACGGGATGTAGAGGACTATTGTAAATCTTGTAAAGACTGTCAGTTAAGGAGTAGAGAAAGGGCTAGCGATCAGATACCCATTGTCCCAATTGAGAGGCCGTAACTTCCGTTCGACGTTGTGAATATTGACATAATTGGAAAAATTGAACCACCTTCAGCGCGTCGACATCAATATGTACTTACCTTAGTGGATCAGCATTCGCGGTGGCTGGAGGCGGTCCCGTTAAGAACAATTTCGGCTAAAGCAACGTGCGATGCATTATTAGAAATATTTATGCGAACAGGAATACCCCGCGTAATAGCGAGTGACCAGGGCAGGAATTTTGCTCATGAATATTAAACAAATACAACGCAATAATTGCAGCATATTAGAGATGTTAATCATGCTAGGCTAGGAGCGGCTCCTAGATTTGCGACGCCAGGACATCCGCAAAGCTCGGGATTAGTGGAGCGATATAACCAGGTTCTGAAACGCATGTTACACCATATAATTCGGAGCGATTCCAAAAATTGGGATAAACACATTCCTTATTTATTATTTGCCTATAGAGAAATTCCGAATAGTACCACGGGGGTATCGCCATTCAAATTAATGTACGGAAGGGAAGCGAGGGGCCCATTAGCAGTATTGAAATCTACATGGTCAGGAGAAATACCACTACCCATAAATCTGGGAAAGAGCGCAACCGAATATCTTCAAGAGTTAAAAATTAATTTAGAAAGGGCGGCGGAGCAAGCGGCAATAGTAGCGGAAGTTAAGCAGGGCTCGTATGCGAAGTACGCTAATCGGAGAGCGATTTACAAGGAATTTAGACCAGGGGACCAGGTATATCTATTAATCCCGGATTCCACGAACAAACTTTATGCTAGGTGGACGGGACCAGCCGAAATTGTAGCACGCTGTAAGCCTGATTCTTACAAAGTAAAATTAATGAACGGGAATGTTAAGAATATTCATGTAAATAAAATAAGAAAATTTATTCCTAGGGTACGGGCGGTGGGAGTAATCTTCGAAAATGAAGAAGAATTAGGAGAAGTCCATCCCACCCCTAGTGTGAATGATAATCCAAACTTGTTTAACATAGAAGAAGTAGATTTAAAGCACTTAGAAAATACAGAAAGAAAAGAGATGTTAGATCTACTATACAAATATAAAGATTTATTTTCAAAAAAGGTACAAATAGCTAAGGTAGGAGAGCACAAAATTAGATTAAACGGCGAAGAAATGAAAAAGCCATATGTTTACAGAATTCCAGAGGCGTTGAAGCCACAAGTAGACAAACAAATCGAAGAAATGCTAGAGTTAGGACTGATTGAAGAGAGTGATGCGGAGGCGCCACACCCGGTAGTGTGCGTGATGAAGAAAGATGGGGCTCTTCGACTGTGTGTAGACTTTAGAGCATTGAACGCAATCACAAAAACCGACGATTTCCGATGGAAAACGCAACGGATCTTTTGTTCAATATTGGCAGGGCCAATGTAATAACTACAATCGACTTGTTAAAAGGATATTGGGCCATACCGCTGGAAGCAGAAAGCCAGGGTTTGGCATGTTTTAAGACTCACAGGGCTCAATATCGCTTCAAAGTGATGGCCTTTGGGCTCCGGAATGCAGCTGCGACCTTTCAGAGAGAAATAAATAAAGCGCTTTCCAAATATAGAAACTTTGCTAGAGCATACATCGACGATATCGCTGTTTTTTCGGAAATGTGGTCTGAACATATGACGCACCTTGACACGATATTTTCAAAATTACGAGAATTACGGTTTTCAGTCAACCTAAAGAAGTGTGACTTTGCAAAATGCCAGATTAAATATTTATGACATGTCATCGGGTCCGGCAGCCATCGAACCGACCCAGACAAAGTGGAAGCCATCCGAAAATTAGCTGTCCCACAGACCAAAAAGCAACTTAAGAGTGTCCTCGGATTATGCAATTACTACCGCGATTACCTGCCTAAGTATGCTGAAACAGCATACCCATTGACAGAACTTACTAAAAAGAACAGTCCCGAGAAATTGTGCTGGTTGGAGGAACATGATAAAGCTTTCAACGAACTAAAGAGGGGTCTCGTAGAGGCACCTAGTCTTTATACACCAGTTATTGGACTTCCTTTTACCATTCAATGTGACGCATCTGCAATAGGCATCGGTGCATGTCTATCTCAACAGAAAGATGAGAGACTATATCCAGTCAGTTATGCCAGTCAAAAGCTCACCAAAACTCAACAGGCTTGTCCGACCATTGAACGGGAGGCCTATGCGGTTATCTGGAGTTTAAAGAAGTTCGAGACTTGGATTTTTGGTTCACCCGTGGAACTTATCACCGATCACAACCCACTGACTTTCGTCACCAAAAATGCTCCCCAGTCTTCCAAACTGCAGCGATGGGCACTGGCTTTGCAGAAATATGACATTACTATCTCACACTGTCCTGGTGCTAAGTTTACGAACGCTGATGCACTGTCTAGACTGGAGACAACAGACTAATAAATTGACTGTGGACTCTTCGTGAACAATCAATGACTGTTTTAAAAAAAAAAAATAACTTTTTGATAGTTCACTTTGCGTATGCTGCAACTGTAATTGAATTTCATATTAACTGTATTCTATATTCCATTTGTCATTTGTATTTAAGTATTTAGTATTATGAAACATTAATTGTATTTTTATATCGCAGTAGCTAGCAGGAGTTTCCAGAATTTTTCCGGAAAAAGTATAAGTATTGTTGTTTTGTATTTCTTTATATGTATATTGAGTTCCTCATGTTCATTAGTAGTTAATAGTAAAGAAGGAAGTGGTGTGACGTCACCAATCTGGATTTCAGATTTTCAAAGTGGCATACCCCTTTTTCAATCTTAGGTGGGGGGTGTCATGCCGGTGACGTCAGGTTTATGGCAACCCTTTTTTTTCTCTCTCGTCTACTGCAGAGTAGGAGAGACGGGGAGAGAGTTGTTGGCGGGAGGCCAAAGGATTCGGATGTGTATGTGCGGTGGACACGGTATGAAAATAAATGATACGAATAATATAATGATACGAATAGAACGAATAATAATAGTGTAACTGCGGCTACTGGTATTCTTTATATATATGTGTGCTCTATGTTTTCCTGTGATGTGTCGTCTTATCAAATAAACTTGTGTTTAATCGTGAAAAATAGTTGCATTCCTGTGGTATGATGAAAGCAGAAGAATAAAAATGGTATTAATAAAATATCGGCTCTAAATTATAAAAAGCTACGGATGTGAAAGGACCAGGAGTAAAGGGTTTTAAAGGTGTATGACACATGTATTAATTTTTATTAAATGTTCTACCCTAACCACTTATATTAAGTGTATTTAATTTTTAACTTTGTATGCAGAAACATTATATGTTACTAATTAATTTCAATATTTAATTAATATTAATTTTAAATCCTTAGTATTTTAATTCAAATATTTAGTATTTTAATTTTAATTTAATTTAATTTATGTGATGTTGCATTTTTGGCACAGCTATTTAATAGTGGCTATGTCATTTCAAGGTACATATATTTTTATGTTTCACTAATCATTAATTATTAATTTTTCCCTCTTACATCTTATTTTTAACATAGAATTATTCATTAATACATCCATTACTTTAATGTAATTGGATATTCTATTTATTATTTATTATTTAATTTAATTTATTTATTATTTAACTAATTGCTATCATCTTTAGATAGTATTTGGTTTAATTATTAATTTTCTTCCACTGCTATTTTCATTCATCGTATATTCACTTTTTCCCTCATAGATGGCAGCACCATGGTTTGTGTTGCTTTACAATAATATTCATATTATTCTAAAACCTATTTTGGCAACATGGTAAATCATTTTCTAAAACTAATTTTGGCAACATGTAAAGATTTTTTCATTAACGCTGTCAAGTCATGCTCATATATCTGGTTCATGAAATGCACCAATATCTTTTTTAATCCAAATGGATTTCGCATTTTATGACTCTATTTCAAGTTTTAATCTGTTTATTATGGGTAAGATTTATTTCCTTTTTAATATTGTATTTATTTTTTTATCTTTAAGATTTTTTCACAGGTTTTATTCATTGTTTATGAGTAGGTAGTCCCAAAATTATATTCTTTAGCAATGTTATGGCTAATATGATGATGAAACCACTCTTTTTATTTGTGGTATTTAGGCATTTAGGACTTGATAATTCTGTGTAAATTCCCCAAATTTCATTTCATTCATTCAATTTTTAATTTAATTTCTTCTTCTTTTAAATAAGTTTTTGGTATCTATATTCAGTGTGTTGGGGAATACTTTCATTGTCAACTAATTATTACATACTAAATCATAATTTCATAGTTTAAGTTGGTGTTATGGCAATGTTTCATTTATGGTTATATATATATATATATATTAAAATAACAACAAATAAATGTATTGCTGTATAGAAAATATCTCCGTTCAGAGGATTGTGATGGACTCCTGTGACATTCCTCTTGAATCCACTTTTGCACGTAACAGACTGAAAAGAACAATCAGCCAAAATAAATTTAGCATTCTGATGTTCCAATGCTCCATAAAAGAAGCCTCTTCTTTAATATGCATATTAAAATAAATTAAAAGAAGTGATAAACAAAAGAAGCAGCAATACTTTAACTTTGCTGGTGAATATGAACCAGATCCTTTAAGACTTAGTCTATGCTAGTCACGCGAAGAAACGCTCAAGCTAATGTTAAGTCTATGGGAAGGTTCTTGGCAGATTTCTCGCTCGCATTTTAATATTTTTAAATGATTTTTTTTTTTTTTTTTTTTTTTTTTTGCATAGGATAGCTGAGATCGATCTCTAACGTTGTTAGTTTTCACTTTTTTGATTTTGGTTACAGTTTTTCTTATAAGCGGACATTTTCAATTTTGGAACCGGTTGGAACGTTCTGAAAGTGAAAGTACCCTTATATAAAAAAACTGGAACCGAAATCGAAAAGGTAAAAACTAACAACATTAGAGATCGACCTCAGGTATCCTATGCAAAAACATCACTTAAAAATATTAAATGCTTTTTTTTTTTTTTTTTTTACTACTTTTTTTATTTTACTTCCGAAACCGGTTTCAAAAATAAAAGTATCCTCAAAAAAAAAAAAAAAAAAAAAAACACCCACAGACAAAATTGAAAAAATAAAAAACGGCTTTCGTAGAGATCAACCTCAGCTATCCAATGCAAAAAAAACCTTTAAAAATATTGAAATGCAAACGTGATACTTTAAAGAAATTCTCCCATAGGATTAACATTAGCGAGACGGTGTTTTCGCATGAGTGAAGTAGCCCCGTAAAGGATCAAACACACTACGTTCTAAGTGTGTGGCATCTCTTATGTGGCGAAGCGCTCCCTTTCATCTTTTATGACTTTATTAGCATGTCTAAAGGTCAGAGGTCAAGAGCGGGATCCCTTGACAGGTCGAAAAACACCCATTTGTTTTGTTGAATCTCCCCCTTCTTTTGTCGATGACCACAAAATGATTCGAGAAGATGGGAAGTGAAAGGATTTATGGCTATCTTAGGACGACTTGCTCAGAAAAGCTCTGAACTGATCTTAGGAGAGTGATAGATAGAGAGGTAAGTATTGGTTTTTTTTTTTTTTACGGCTGATTATCAACGCGAGGGGTATAGGCCGAGGTGTGCCTTCCATGGGAGTCTTTCTAAAGGAACCTAACCCGTATTTACGCAAGATTACTTAACGTTCCAAGAAAACCACAAAACTCCGAACGATTAGATCGACGGGCGTGATTGAGAGAGAGAAAAAATAATTTCATATACATTTAACAGAAGCTCTATCCCATTTTAAACTGGATAATCTGTTTAGGATAAGCGAGGTATTCTCCTAAAAAAAATGAAAGTCTTCATTGGAGAGTTTTTATATTAATGAAATTCGTGAGGCACTGCCTAAAACTATAGCTTAATCGAGTTCATTCATATATCCCACCCTGGTTCAAAGAATATTTATTTTCCAAAAATTTAATTTTCTTATTTTAAAACCTTCTACTATTGCTCAGAAATATGGTAACTCTTTTTAAAGTTTCTAACTGCTTCTGCGTGCTTTTATGATTGCTATATTATGCAAAATACCAATTAAGGTTGTCTGGGGTCCAAGACCAGCAGCTTTTCAGGGCCCTCTCAAACCAAAATTATAGCTACTAGATTTTTTTTTTCGGGAGAATTCGAAATTTTGTCCTGCATGTTACAGAAATTGTCATGAATCTGAGGTTAACTTAATTTTTTGTTCGTTGTTTGACACTATAATACCTTAAATATCTTTTCATCTGAAACATTTCTTAAAAGATAATTCTAATAAAAATATTTTGCCTAGAGCATACTTAATTTAAGCTAGTTTCAGAAAGCAGAAAAGTACAAGCAAAGTACTTAGAGAGGAATCTGTTACTTAGATATCGGAGATTGAAATTAATTTTTTTCTAAGAGTCTTAAGAAATTTTCTAAATTATTTTATCATCTTCGAGGCCCTATCTGTGGTAGGCCCAAGCCCGTGGACTAGTCGGCCTGTGCTGTAATCAGGCCCTGGTCTTATGGAAAAATGGCATGATCTTTGGAAGAAAGTATATTTAAAAACGAGAATGTTTAAAAGTTTATACGAATAGTGCTGCCATCTGCTGCTGAATTTTCAAAGTGTTTGGAGTCTTGTTGGAGTTCGGAAACCTATACCAACATGTCGGTCTAGTCCAGCCGTAGTCAACCTTTTTTTCTCTCGGACCGAGCGCACCTATGTAATAATGTAAGAAAAAGATAATTAAAATAGTAAGATAACAAAAGTATTATAACAAATAAATATGTTTTGCAAAGTTAATATTTATAGTTGTTAAATTTATTAAAAAAATATGATAAAAGATTAAACACTTTATAAAGAACGCTCGTCGCGAAGGGGTTAAGAAATATGTATGCCATACAAATATGCCTACATGTAAAAGGAACTTTTGAAGAAATTTTAAATTACATAAATTACAGGACAGATTTTATCTTCTCATTAAAATACATAAAGTATCTTAAATAGCTTTTACGCACATCTCAATTAATTTGATAAATATCGATGATTATTTATGTGTCTCGGGCCGCACATAACTGGTCGCCAGGCCATATGCGGCCCGCGGGCTGCAGGTTGAGTATGGCTGGCTAGTCCGAAACATTTTGAAAGGATAACTTTTAAGATCTTGGTCTGTATAGTGTCGCCATCTGTTAGAATAACACGGAAATGATAAATTATTTTGTCTAAAATCACCCTACACAACTAAATATTTATAAAAGATAATACCTTTTGCAAATTAAGGTTTAATTTTAAATAAAGGGAAAGTTTATTTGCTTATTCAATCAGGTGAATAACATCTAATCAGTTAGTATTATTAATAAGTAACAAACATTATAATTTTCGTTATGGCATTTAAACCACTTGTTTACTCGCGCACGCGCATAACAAGCGTCGTCTGCTACTGATATTTTAGTTTACAGAAGATAGTGGAGTAGTTAAACGTGGATTTTACGGGTGTATTAGTCAAAATTTCACTCAATTCATAGCTATTCTTTATTAAAGTAATTCTAAATTACTTTAAATAGGCTTCCTGTATCAATTTTAGTTTTATTTTTAAGTCTGACAGTCACATTTTGAATTTGTTTACTAATTGTTGGTGTACAGCTGAAAAATACGTGAGTATAAAAGTCCTGCTTCAAAAGCTAAACCATTTATTTAATGTTCACAAATGTTTTAAACGTCTGGTTGTTTTATATTATATTTTTCAATTTAAAGCTTCTTAGGCCGTGATATTGAATTATTATGAAATACAACTTTTTAATTTTGCTAATATCTCACCTCAACTTAAATTGCATGTTTATAAGTGTGAAGTGTTATTTTATATCAAACTGTGTATGCTTTTTATTATTGTTTGCAATGATTTCTAAAATTATTTCAAAGACCAATGTTTATGCTAAAGTTAGTTTTATATGGAGATCTGAATTTTTAACACAATATTTCATGTTTAATTTTTGTTAGCTTGTAATTTTTATTCATTTGGCAAGCTTTATACGCAAGAAAACCAGTAAGTATACACTTATCCTTGCTAATAGTGATATTATTTTATGCAGAATTTACCTTTACGGAAAAATAAATTATTGAAGCTTAAACAGTATAATTCATTAAAAAAAAATCAAACTATTAAGCTTTTCTTATGTATATTAAGTTGAATTGAAGTATTTTATGCGCAAATTTACCTATAATTATATTTTTAAAATCTAATTTATAATGTAATAAAATAAAATATTGAAATATTTTTTAACTTGTAATCTGCAACGTTGGGTCCACAGACTTTTATGGCTGTATTTTACAATCTGTGAATCTCCACCGCCAGGAATTTTTCCCAGAGCATACAAATGTCACCCTAGAATGTTTGAGGTTTTATGCTTTTTAATGGTCAAAAAGTACAAATCCCCCCCCCCCCCCCCTCACACACACACACACACACACTGTCCAAAAAAAAAAAAAAAAAAAAAAAAAAAAAACACTCTATAACCAGCAATTTGAGCCGAACCTGACCCTCAACGAAATTAGCATGGACCCGACCAGACCCCACTCGAGGGATTCGAGAAATATGGTAGATCGACTCTATGCAGACTCTAGCTGCGGACCGCTGATATAGGGATGATAATTCTTTTCTTCTAGCAGCAACACTTCAGTTACGCATATTGTGACTATATCTATACTGATTAGTTGATTGAGCATCAACTATGTTAAATACAGAACTTTATAATTATACAAACGAAGGCTTAGATGCTTTACACTGACGCTGAAAAAAAAAAAAGTTTGTTGAGTAGTTTTAGGTAAGGACAAAAAGTAGGCCCTAGAACATGGAGAGGAGGGACTTAATTTGTTTATAACTAACAATGCAAATAATTAATTTGCATGTAATTAATATTCAAACAATCAATGATTTTGAGTGATAAAGACCTGGGCCATGCTCCCCCATCTTTCCGGGGACACTGGCCCAAAGCCTCAGGCCTAAATTAATAAACAAATAAGTAATTTCCATGTAATTATAGTATGTTATTAATCAGCCTGCATGTAATTTGTATGAAATTAATGATTTTGAACAATTAAGTGGGGCGTAGGGATTAAGGGCTTCGCTCTTCGGCGTATGATTAAATTAAAAAATATATATATTCAGCAATAAAAATAAAAAAAGATTTTTTTTTTTAATTGATCAATTTAAAAAAAAATATTTCAATTTTAAAATTATTAAATTTTATACATTGTTTAATTAATTAATAAAAGTGCGTTTTTAGTGCTCGAAAATTAAAAGTATCATAACTCGCTAAGTTTGGGTTGTAGGGGAGTGGAATTTTTAACGTTGTACCTCTTATAGCTTTGAAAAAGTTTTTTTTTTTCTAAATACAGCACACACATTTTGTCTATGGGGTAATTATCATAAGGGCAAATAGGGCATTTGCTGTGGGTCCCAAAACGCTCAAAACATTTTGAATATAATCACTGAAAGTAACAATGATATACACATACAGATAGAGAGAGATAAACAAACAAATTGGAAAGAAAACAGATAAGTAAATACAGTCACTCCTCTCAGCTGTGATTCAGTCTTTGTACTTTATCTAATTTGTTGTTTCCTCTTGGATAAGACTTTTGTGGCTTCCTGTCGATGCTAGTTGAGAATTAAAATTATGAAATTTGGCTATATCGGGCGATCTTTCTCTGACTGTGGCTTGGCTTCCGACAACTAGGTTCAAAGCACCAATGTGAAATTAATTTATAAAATATAGCTTGCATTTATCGGTTGGATCGGTCACAAAGACCAATTTAAACTAAACAAAAGTAAAATACATTTTACGTGTTTTTTTTTTATAATATATAAAATCTGAGTTAATTAAAAATATTTTTTCCCTTTTATCAAATTTTCAGACCAAATAAATTTATAAGAAATTTAATAGAATAAAATCTGTGTGTAATGGATCTGTCTTAAACGAAAAACATTCATGATTTCCATTTAAACAGTAAAATTCAATTAAAGTAAAATCGGTGAAAACGGCGAAATCTTGCCTCAGATGGGAAAATTTTATAATTCCGTAACCAAAAAAAAAAAAAAAAAAAAAAAAAAAAAAAGGCAGTATACCTTTTTAAGACAAAAACATGTCTAAACCCGAAATTTTCCTGGTCTTATGCAATTCTGTCTTAGCGGGTTTGATTGTATAAGGTGTAAGAATGCTGTAATTACAAAAACCTGTTTAAAACGTTATTTTTCACGGTCCCTTGCGATTCCGTCTTACCGAGTTTTACTGTATCCCTGTATACGCAACTGAAGTCGCGTATCTTCCGGGGAGGGCGGATTGTAATCAAAATAGATTGTTATAATCTTTTAAACCGCTGATGATAGAAGCATACTTCCAATTGCACAATGTATACATATAAAGTATAGCTTTTAGATACAGCATTTGTTTTACAGGGGATCGTGTACACATATTAAAATGTAAAATTTAATTTAATGTACTGCCCCCCTTTCCCATTTCCTATAAGTTATATTTTGAAACATGTTGCCCTGTGTCTAAGCAAGACCCAAACTTAAATACTCTGATTATGAGATTTCAGAGCTTTCCGGCATGAAGAATAGAGAGACTTGTTTTAATTTAATAAGGATATTTTATTTTTTATTTATTTATTTTTTTTTTGCAAATAGCTTTATGGTAAGTTATCAAAATGAATTTTTCTGGGCAAAGTACGAATATTTATTTCTATTTATTGAAGGTACCTTTTATAAACAGCATTATAAGTATAGCAATAAATATATATTTTTTAAGAAGCACTTATATTAATTTTTATTCCACAAAGACAAATTTAATAGACTATTTAATGATTATATAGCAAATTGTTAAGATATATATACATATACCACGGATCCACCAAACATTTTATTTCGCCCTCGGAAGCTTTATAAGTTGAAAAGTATAAATATATTTTTTGTACTAATGAAAAAATAGATTATAGGGAATTTTTGATAGAAAGAAAATCATTTTTCTGTGTACGATCTTTTCTTAAAATGAAACCTGTTTTGAAATGAACAATTTTCCCAGTATTCTTACTTATTGAATCCTTGATTGTTGCACTGCAGTTTTATTACATCTCGTATTTGAATATACGTAGTTCATAAACAGGACCATTCCTAGCACGTGCACTTGTGGACGGACCTCTACATATGCGTTTATTTCATACGAAATGCGAGTTTGACCGCCCCCCTCCCCTTCGTGGTTATCCTTTTGTACAACTTTTCTCCTTTATCCCCCCCCCCCCTCCCTTACACGCTGTTCGTAAGAAGAGTAATGTGTAAAAATCTGCCTCGTGTAACTCGCAGTGAGTTAGAAAGAAAAAATTTTCTAGCGCAGTATTTTTCAATCTGCTAAAAACAGCTTTTCCATAATAATAATAATAAAATAATAATAAAAAAAAAACCCAATAAAATTATTGAAATTTGTGGCTAAATAATGGTGGGATATTCCAAGCTGATATTCTGGTATGTATTTAATCCTTTCCCGCACAGACAAAATATGTTTGTAAAATGAGAAATTGCTGACTGACACCGGAATTTACAAACGACTTTTTTAGAAAATACGAAGTCGTTATTTCAAGCTTTCATTATAGAAACAAAATTTTATTTAAAATATTCTTGGTGCCGAATGCAAGTTTGGAATTAAAATTAGGTGTGCCCGCAGTGGGACCACTGTGCCGGAAAGGGTTAACATTTTCCGTTAACCAAGTTATCATGTGTAAGTCAAGTGCCTACGCATATGTTGATAGAAATGCTTTTCTTCTGTACTAAATACATTATAACGTGTTTCTCGACATTCGAATTTAAAAAAATTATGAATGCAGCGCTTTGGAGGCCATATTTTACACAAATTTCTAACCACCAAAATCCATAGTTCAAACCTGAAGTTTGAAATTGTTACTAAAGCAAACATTTTACGCCTTTTCCTTATGTATTTTTATTTTTAAGCTGGCCTCTAAGGTCTAAGTACCATCATGCATAATAGGCCGGCCCGAAAAAATCGAATTGTGGATTATGGAATTCCAATAGTGCGGCAAAGTTCCCCGTCAGTAGTAAGTGTGCAAAATTTCATCTTCATTGGTTAATATCTTTTGCCTCCTCAAGACGGTTATTTTTTAAATAAAAATAATAAAAATTGGGAAAAAGGACAATCGTTTTCTAATAGCGGGCAAATGGTCTACCAGTCCATCATAATTAACTGTAAAAAGAATTTTACTAGATCGGTTAATAACTTTTCCCTACTCAAGACAGGCGAAAAAACGGTGACTGGTATATAACGCAACTAAGAGGGAGATATATATAAATGGGGATAAAAAAAAAAACTGCTTAAAACGGCATTTGTTTACGAAAATTAATAAAAGTTAAGAAAAAGGACATTTTCTTTCTAAAAACGACCAAATGGTATACCATTCCCTCATAATTAGCTGTAAAAAATAACCAGATCGGTTAATAACTTTTCCTTCCTCAAGACGGCCAAAGTTTCGAAAAACTGCCAAAATGAGCCATTTTGTACTAAAATTAATAAAAATTAGGTTATTAACAGATCCGGTTATATTTTTTACAGTTAATTATGATGGTATGGTAGATCATTTGGCTATTTCTAGAAAACAATTGTCCCTTTTCCCAATTTTTATTAATTTTTGTAAAAAATGGTCGTTTTTGGCTTTTTTTTTTTTTAATTTTGGCCGTTTTGAGGAGGCAAAAGTTATTAATCAATCTGGTTAATTTTTTTACAATTAATTATGATGGACTGGTTTGCCCGCTATTAGAAAACGATTGTCCTTTTTCCTAATTATTATTATTTTCATTAAAAAATGGCCGTTTCTCGAAATTTTGGCCGTCTTGAGGAGGCAAAAGATATTAACCAATGAAAATGAAATGTTGCCCACTTACTATTGACGGGATAATGAAACTTTTCTGCACTATTAGAATTCCACAATCCAAAATTAGACTTTTTTCGTCCCGGCCTAATTGCATTTAAAAAAAAAAAAAAAACTGCATTTTGAGAAACACGTTATGTTTTTTAGTACAGGAGAAAGGGATTTCTATCAACATATGCCATTTGACTTGCATATGATTATTTACTTAATGGAAAATATTAAATAAGTACAGTATCAGCTTGGAAATTTGTTATCGTTATTTTTTAGTCACAACTTTCAACTTTTTATTTTTGAAATGTTGTTTTTACTAGGTATATATAGATTTTATTATTTTATTTATTATTTTTTTTAACACAAAATTTTACCTGAAACACCTATAGAATTTTTAGCTAAACTGTTAAAATTTTCCAAAATTGCATACTAAATATCGAGCATCCCCTCCGTATGCAGGCTTATTCAAGCCTTGCACACACTTATAATATGCTTATTCTTACTAAGAAGTAGTAAAATTTCAAATTTACATTATTCTGTAGGTTGATACATATTAATATTCCTTACGCTTAGAATTCATCGTTTCAATACTTAAGAATATTTTTCTTTCTATTAAACAATGTAAATAATAAAAAAAAAGTGCATTTTTTATCAATATTGGTTAAAAAACTGACTTTATTTTCTATCGAAATTAGGAGTAACCCGTTAACGAAATATTGTTTTAAGTCTTAACCAGGAACACCAGTAATTTTTTTAATTAAAATGATATTTTTAAGAAATACATACTAAATATCGTACATCTTCCTTTCTCCCTCTTCTGCAATCTCAAATTTTATACAAGTCCAAGTGCACTTGTAATATGCTTACTATAACTTCGACTTATGCTTACTAAGAATCAATTAAATTTCATACTTACATTAGTTTGTATATATTAATATAAAATAATTCTTGATTTATTTATAATTCATCATTTCAATAGAATAGTATTTCACTTTATTATAGACAATATAAATAACAAGTACATTTTTTATTCATATTGGTTGGAATGACCACTTTATTTTTGGTTGCTTTTAGAAGTAAACGTATTACGAAATATCGTTTTAAGACTTTACCTGAAACACCTGTAGATTTTTTAATTAAACTATTCAAACTTTTACAAAGATGCATACTATATGTGCCCCCCTTCCTCTGCCGGTTTATAGTTTATTTAGACCTTACATACACTTACAGTATAATCACAAAGAATCAGTTAAAACTCATAATTACATTAGTTTGTAGATTAATGTATAAGAACTCTTCATGCATTTTAAATTCAACGATTCAATACTTTCGAATATTTTACTTAATTATAAACAATATAAACTACAAAAACAGGCGTTTTTTACCCGTATAGATTTAAATACCCAGTTTATTTTCAGTTGTTTTAAAAGTAACAGTTTTACGAACAATTGATTTAAGAGTTAACCAGATAATAAGATTTAACAGAGTGATAGTTAATACATTTAATAGAATTATTAAACTATTTAATAATTTAAACTACTACGATATTTCTATTTAAGTAAAATCAAATATTTAAGCAACATCTAATCACAGTGTTGTTTTTTCAATCGATTACTTTTTGAAGTATTTTTATTGGTATTTTATAGTAACGACTGCAGAATTTTATTACATTACAACAAACTTAAACGAACAAAAACCCATGTAATTTCATCTGTTTAAGCAAGTAATGCATTTTAAGCGATTGACTGTCTTTATATTGACTGTCTTGTAATAATTTAATTATTGTTAATAGATAACTTAATTTACATATCGGTATTCTATATAAAACACTGTACACTTACAATAAATTTATATGGAGCTGAAAAACAAACTTTTTTATTCCATCTGTTTTAAATAACTTAATCATAACGATGTTCCGTAGAAAATAGTACGCAGTCGTTTGGTGATTTATCTCTGCATTGGCAAATTTAATTAATTAAAGTTAATTAACAATGTTTTGCTAATTAAGGATAGAATTATTTTTAACTGAACTTTCTAAAATCACGTATAAGAAATGACTTGCCCAAAAATTCAATCCTTACTTTTACTGTCCATTATTTGAGTCTCTATATTGTTATAAAAATTACCTTTTACGATGAAGAAAAATTGACGTTTTTAAGTATCTCGACTTTTTTAAAAAATTCTATATCTCTGTTCATAATTCACTTATGAAGATGACTTTGATCTCAAATTAAGGAATATGTTAATTAGATTCTTTACCTACCGTTTCATTTTTCTGCGATGCTTGGTTTTTTTGATATTTTGTGCTGGCATATTTGGTCGATTTAAAATTGAGAAGTTGTCTGCTGTATAATCAGCAGTAAGTGGTCTGATGTTAGGTTCTTGGCGTGTGGCGGAATTTTTTTTATAGCTTGTTTTGGCTGAACGACCGTTCTGCGTGATAAAAGTCTTAGGAGAAGTTTGTTATAGCTTTTATTCAAAGTTATTTTGATGCCTCTAGGTAAAATTTTTAGCATAGCAGGATGAGTATCTGCAGAATGGGGCATCTTTGCTACGTTTCAAACTCTCCATGCTATGATATAGAATCATTTATACATATCTTTATTCTAAATTATTATCGTCCTAACTTAATTTTCAATATATTAATTAATATTCTCTTCGCTAAAATAGGTCATTAGCGGCCAACATGTTTTTATTTCTAGTCCAAAATTCGCCTCCTCTTCAAATCCCTCAATCAAATAGTCGGCCAAACGTGGCCAATCTAAGAAATATCAGAAAAGTTCCTACAATCCAACTATCTAACTCTTCTACAATTGACACTTTTCCCCCTACCCTACAAGGACAAGAGGAAAAGCAACAACTTGAAGTGCACCAGAACAAACAACGGAATTTCGTTGTGGATGGTTACAAATGTTCCCATCTTTCTTAAATGTATGAATTTTAATTTAAGTAGGTGAGCGGAATTAGGAATCTTTTCTGCAAAATGGGAAAAATTGGGTTATTTTGGGGGTTGCTTATTCAGATATGAGAGCAACTAATTCTGTCTAGTTACCATACTAGCTTTCTGTTGGTAAGTAACAGAGTTACTCAAATTGATCTTTTCGGCATTTTTAACACTAGTTATTTTACTCAAGTTTTATAAAAATATTTTACACCAGAATTTTTATTTAAAATTATTTAGCTTTTTTATTTAACTTATTTTTGCGTGATTTATATCCGACTTATTTTGTGAAGAAATTTTTGGTTAGAATCGAAATATTGTCTTTTGGTACCTGCTAAAATGTCCGGTTTGTTATATATAGTGTTAATTTATCTTAACCTTCAAAATTATGAAAATTTCTTAGGATGACTATATTTTAGTATTTTGTCCATATAACACAGGGGTGTCCAACATTTGAACCGCGGGCTGCAGCCATTCTAGTAATATTGTATAGTACTATTAGACTTATTTAATCGCAGAAAGTTAACTCAAATGCTTATATTAAATAAGGTTAAGAATATTTTACAAAATTATGTCTGTGGTCCGCGGTTGAGTTAATTGAAACCCTTGATCTAACATCTATATATTGTGTATGTTATACTGCCCTTGTGCCAACTCGTATAAATAAAATATATGTCAAAATGTGGGTGCGGAAGAGAAGTTGGAAAATTCAAATCTGCCCACGATAACACAAAGTTTGGAGACCGCTGTATTATATTTTGCAAAGTTTCACTATAATTTTTTACTTAAGAGAATACATTTATATATATATAATTATATGATTTGATATTTCAGCTGCACATAGGAAAAATGTTGAAGCATAAACTTTTCCAAAGAATATTTTTGAACCGACTGCATCAGAGGCCCAGGTACATTCACAGTCTTCCAAAAAGTAAGTCCGTTTTTACTATTGGCAATTCTCTTCTAGAATAATTTCAGCTTAAGAGTACTCTGTACCTTTAAAATTTTATTTTTTTACCTATGCCTTTTTTGTACCTCCTTTATATTTAATAAAATTGTTAAACGAAATGATTTTCATGGAAAAAAAATACAATATCACTAGCTGATTCGCCCGACGTTGCCCGGTCTCGTCAAAAAAAGTACGGAACGCAAAAACACTCTAAAAATCGCTGCACGAAACCTTCCTCTGGCAATTCTTTCGTCTGTCAGAAAGTAAATAGACAGACGAACCCTGAAGCGGAAGTAAATTAACCCCTTGGGTACATTTGACGACTGAGACTCGTCATCAGTTTTGTCCACGAATTTTTTTTTATTATTTAATGCAGAAATTTCGAATTTATATAAAAAATTTCAAACAGTACTTTTCGCTTCTTTTTAATCAGGGAATATCTGTCAACAAATACAGAAAAAACACTATTCCAAATTTCTGGTGTGTCTGTTCTGTATGTTTTTTTTCTTCAAATAAATCAGTACCCAAAGGGTTAACTATGACCCCGTGGAATGTCTGGGTCATTTAATTCACGGCGGGTCAGTTTTTAGCCAAAATTAAGAAAAGTTAACGTCCGTTTTTCACAAAATTTGCATTTTCGGAATCTGAAAAATAAATTACGAGTTTCGAATAGATACCTTCAATAGTTTTCTTAATACAACAAATAGCGAAGCCGGCTAAAGTGAGGTTTAGCAGGTTTGAATTTCTAAACAAACCACTCGTTGCCATCGGCAAAAAAGAAATAACCGCTTTTATGCCGACACGTACCTTGGCGTTTTACATATATAGAAGATAGCTAGATTGTATTTTGAAACAATTTAATTAAAAAAAAAATTAAACGTTTAAATTTTTAATTTTACCCATTTTGTTCTTATATTCACATGAGTATCCTTCATAATTTTGAGGAAAGTGTTTTTTTTATAACTCATTAGTGTTTGGAGGAACAAGTAAAAAGTCCTCATTAATGTTAAAATGGAGTGAAAAATCTGAATTTCTTTATAGTTACACTTTAAATTTTTTTTTATTTCGTTCTATTGTAAAATCCATCCCTAGTTTAAACATTTTAAATGTGGCAAAATGTCAAACCAGGAAAAAAAAAAACCTTGATCCGAGAAAAGTTATTTTAAAGATTAAAAATCTGATAACTAAAAAAAAAAAAAAAAAAAAGATGCAGTAAAAACCTTTTTTTAACATCTATTATACTTTAACCACTTCAACGGCAACTCCTAGATAAGTCGGGAGTGCCGAGCAAAAAACACCTCCCCGTGAGTAACGCTGCCGTCATATTGACTGTGACCACACACTGTAAAAAAAAAATCTGTAATTTTGACAGAAAAATAATGTATTTTCTACAGAAAAAACTGTTTTAAGGAAAAACAGTTTTTTCCTGTTAAAAAAAAAAAAAAAAATGTGGATTTTGTAATTTTTACAGATAAAATCTCTAACTTTTAAAGAAAAAAAAAACTGTTTTTACGAAAATATACAGATATTTTTTGTAAATTAAACGGTTTTCCACTGGCGCCAAAATTGACAGTTTTTTTTCTGTCTATAAGGGAGATTTTCTCCTACAGTGCATCTGACCAATAAATTTCGCTTTTACTGCAATTTTTTAAATTTCAAAACAGCGCACAATTTAAATCTTTACACCGTCAAATAATAATAATAATAAAAGGTTCTCTCAAATGCAATTTAAAAAAAAAAAACTATATCAATTGACTTTATGGTTATTAAAATGTTCAATCGCGATTTTTCAAAAATCTATCCTTATCAAGTGCAGCCCGATTACAAAAGAGTGTTTGCACTAAAAACAATATAAATAGTTTAGCCTTTGTTTCCGGCAAATATTCCATCACGAAATTAAAATTTCATCAATAAATAAGTAAAATAATGTAAATAAAATAGAAATTCAACAGACATGTCATCGAATAACGCGCTTAAACAGCTGAAATTATCAGAATCAAAAAGTCTGCTGTAAGTAGCGAAATATTTGGCGATTTATTCGGCTACTAACTCCTGGCATGCGGTTAATATGAAAGTATCGCTTATTATAAATTTCAAGACTTTATATGAAAAATATGAATTATGTATTCAAATAAAAATGCGTTTTGGCGTTGTAAGTGGTTCGCCTAAAAACACTCATATTAAATGTAAAAAATCTATTGCTATGCAGAATAAACTAGTTGGATGTGTCAATCCCAAAACTTTCTTCTATCTCATACATCACGTTAATATTTAAAAACAACAGAATATGATGAAATTCCGTGCATTAATTCTTGAAATATGGCTATCGCTAAAATCGTGTAAATCCTGAAAAACGTAGCATGGAAGCGCCACCTGCAGGACTATTTACATCAAAACCTAATCAGTACCAACTTATGTCAACATCTAACTGAATCTGAAGTTTGATGAAAATCCATGCATCAGTTCATGAGATATAGCTATCTTGAAAATCGTGAATAATGTAGCATAACAGCGCCACGTATTGGGATATTTACACCAAAAACTAATCAGCACCATTTTATATCAAGGTCTAACTGAATGTAAAATTTTATTAAATTCTGTTAAGTAGTTCTTGAGAGAGTGCCCATAAAATTTTTGTGACATACAGACACGCAAGATTAAATTCCATGTATTAGTTCTTGCGATATGACTATCCCTGAAATCGTGTAAATCCTGAAAAATGCAGCATAGCAGCGCCACCTGTTGAGAGATTTGCACCAAAACCTAATAAGCAACAACTTATGTCAACATCTAACCGAATCTGAAGTTTGATGAAAATCCGTGAATTAGTTCTTGAGATATAGCTATCTTGAAAATCGTGAATAATGCAGCATAGTAGCGGCATCTGTTTGGGCGATTTACACCAAAAATGAATCAGCACCAATTTATATCAATGTCTAACTGAATATAAAGTTGCGTTAAATTCCGTGCATTAGTTCTTGTGACAGAGCGCCCACAAAATATGTCTAACAGACAGACATTTTTCTAAAAACAGCTAAATCGTGTTCAGGACCTTCTAAAGCGTATAAATCCGTCGAAAACCGGAAGTCGAAAATTTTCATGCATCCAATAGTTTCTTCTTGTCTTTCTTTTTTTTTCATGAAAAACAATTTCTGAGATATTTGTAAAAAACTAAAAAAAAAAATACTTTGTTTACCCCCCTCCCCCCGCTCACCTCCTATCGATGGGGACTTTTTACATAGTCATCAGTAGCCATCAATGAACAACTGGACCAATTTTTATCTCCTTAGCATTTTTTATGGCAAACTGCTCAAAAATGGGCTAATTTGACTGGACTATTGTATAAAGATAGAAGAAGAAGAAAAAAATGTTTTACCTATATTCTGTAACTCGGGAAGATCGAGTTAAATCAACTAGTATTTATAATCATTGAATATTTGCGTAACTTTGCCAGAATATGCTAGGGATGTCTAAATACATTTTAAGCAAAAAAAGAAAAATTGATATTTTCATACTTTTTTACAAAGTGAATGGTTCCACATCTTCCCAAAATGAAAAATAAAGCTCATCAAAAAATGTACTGTAATCTTTGTGATATTTCTTTTTATAGATAAACAAATGTATTTATTGCAGGTGTATTTATTGCAGGTTTAATTAAAGTATCTGAAGAAGTGAATAATAGCCTCTTGAGTAAAAAACCTGTCGTTGCCTTAGAAAGCACTGTTATAACACATGGATTGCCTTATCCTGATAATTTAAAGTATGCTTTTATTTGTTTATTTTGTACTGTTTATTATGTTAAATGAAAATGTATACTTTTTATATAAAATATGTTTTTTAATAACTTTTCATAAAGTATTAAGTTTTGAATGGAATTCTAATTATTGCTATTCTCATTTTGACAATAATGTGAAATTTTTAAGGTTGTTAATTCTCTTATATTCTTTTTAAATTCCATATGGATTATGTCATGTAAACTTTTCTAATAATTTTGAATGACACTTTTCCAGTAATTTGTAAGAGAATGAATAAAATTTTGTTTAATTCTTGTTATAAACATAAATTACCTAATTATTGTCATTTGAAAATACAGTAGAATCACGATAAAATAAGCCCTGTTAAATCGAAGGATGAATGTATCGAACTAGTAATATAAATTCGTTGCTAATCATAACAATTTTCCATATTATTTTAACCTTATAAAGAAGGGGTTCCCAACCTTTTTGCATTGTTTCTCTCCAACGAAAGATAACTTGCAATGGCACCTCCCTCATCCTTCCCAGCATACACACAGGTATTTATTGCTCAATAATAAATACTTATTAGCTATGTAAATACAGGCTGTAATTATAGTATAGATATAAATTATGTAATGATAAATATAAAGTAATATAGAGTTTGATTGAATATATTAAGCAAAAAAATACAATTTTGCCAAATAAAAATAAAATTTTACTTACAGAATAACTTTATAAATAAAGTCGATAATATCTGAACAGATAAATTTTCCAGAAATGTGCTTCTGAATAACTTTATTATAATAAATTTCTCCATACTTCTAAAAACTATATACGATAGTTTGAAGCATGGACTTGTTTTGTATTACTGCAGACGATTGATGTTTGGTTTTAAACGTGTCAGTCTTATATGCTGGTCTTTATATAAATTAAGATTCCATTGGCTTATTGTTTCGTTTCAAATGATTGTTTTTTTGCTACACATCGATGTTTCTAGTTATCAAAATTTGATTTTTCTGATGAGTCACAACAAATTAGGTGTAGTGTACTTCGAAAAGGACACCATATCGTCACTTGATCTGTGAAAAATCTTTGTATTTTTCTCTCGAGAGCTGCATTATTTACAAACACCGTTGCTAATTAAAGTTGAATTAACCTTTTGAGACAATTCCGATTAAAAAAATATATTTAGTCAGATGTTAGAATACATCATTTTAAGTATGTAAGGAATAATAAAAAATATTTAGAACATAAAAATAAAAAAATGATTGACTAAAATAATTTTTTTTTTCACATCTGCAATAAACAGAAAATTACATACTTCACATAAATATCGTAATATTCTAATACAAAATTGTAAATTATACGAACTTCCCTTTCTAATAAGCTATTTTTAGAAGTCTCAACTATTTTTAAATTGACAAAATTTACGAAGTTCATTTTGGCAATAACATTTGACATTTGAAGGAGGTTGTTTTGAGACCTGTGAGCTACAAGGTTATTGTCTCAAATGATCCATATTTTAGGTAGATTTCGTAAGAAATACTACCTATTACATTCTCACCTAAGTTGGAAATTTTGAAAAATTTTTGCAGATCTACGCCGATCATGACTCCCAGAACCTAAAACCACCCCCAGTTCAAAACTTTATCTATCTATCTATCTATCTATCTATCTATCTATCTATCTATCTATCTATCTATCTATGTCACTTTTTTCTGACCACGATAACTGGAAAAATTCTGCAATAATCTTTTACAAACTGATACATAAAATCAAGGGGCATAAAATCTCGGTCAAGTTCGTTAATGGGCAAAATCGAACCAAGGGGGGGGGAGGGTGGGGGGGCTTTTTGTGAAAACAGAAAAAAACCCATAATTTCTTAATTATTATACTTATCGAATCCATTTAAAGTTATTAATACTTCTAGGAGAAGGGCCGAAAATTTATGTACGACATATTTTTGATATAATTAAAAATGGCTCCAAGGGGGGGGAAGGGGGGTCTTAGAAGAAAAAAAATCATAGCTTCGTCAATTCACAAGATATCAAATCCGCGTAAATTTATTATTAATCCTCTTAATATTATCTAAAACTTTTATATTGACAAGTTTTTTTTAGGACCAACCGTTATAGTAAAAAAAAAAAATTAAAAACAAAAAAAAAATCCCTGCCGGCTCCGCCTGCAAACAAGTTGTTTTTCGAAGTAGGCGGTTCCAACTCCCGCATCTTTTCGAAACTGATGCATAAAATCAAGGGGCATAAAATCTCGGTCAAGTTCGTTAATGGGCAAAATCGAACCAAGGGGGGGGGGGATGGGGGGGGCTTTTTGTGAAAACAGAAAAAAAACCTAATTTCTTAATTATGATACGTATCGAATCCGTTTGACGTTATTATTACTTCTAGGAGAAGGGCCGAAAATTTATGTATGACAGATTTTTGATATAATTAAAAATTGCCTTAAGCGGGGGAAAGGGGGGTTTAGAAGAAAAAAAATCATAACTTCATCAATTCCCAAGATTTCAAATCCGCTTAAATTTATTATAAATGTCTCTTAATATTATCTAAAACTTTTATATTGACAAGTTTTTTTATAGGACCAACCGTTATAGCAAAAAAAATTAAAAACAAAAAAACCCCTGCCGGCTCCGCCTGCAAACAAGTTATTTTTCGAAGTAAGCGGTTCCAACTCCCGCATCTGTTCATAAAATCAAGGACCAATTTATAGGACCAACCGTTATACAAAAAAAAAAAAAAAATTAAAAACAAAAAAATCCCTGCCGGATCCGCCTGCAAACAAGTTAGGTTTCGAAGTAGGAGGTTCAAACTCCGCATCATCGTAAAAAAAGTCATTTCTTCCGCAATTCCCGACAAACAGGCGCCCCACGGTCTGCGTCTTCGAAATCTACCTGTGCCTGTAGGCCGAGCCGTCCGGGATTTTTTTTTATTCACAGATATACATACAGGACTGTGACAAATTACATAAAGCTTCTTCTTGAGGAGGGGATTGTCACAAGGAAGTTCCGAGTATATTTACGTGAGTTTGAGCTCGGACATCCGACAGACAGACACAGACATCCGGCAGACAGGCAAACCGAATTCATTAACATATTTCAACTATGTTGGAAAATGTTAAAAATGCACAAACTATCACTTTTGTAAGATGGTAACATTACCCATATCTTCTTTTACGTACAAAATTAAAATATTAAGCAATAGAATATATAGTAAATTTTATTTAAAAATATAAAGCGTAAAATACACATGATTAAATTTTTAAGACTTATTTTTGATGCGTGAAATACGCTAATATGCGGTAAAAATATCTCTGATTTTGAGTATTTCAATAAAATAAAATAAATAAATGGATAAATTGACAAACAAATTAAACCGAGAGATAGAGGGGTGGTTGTGGAAGAGGGGGGGGGGAGGAGGTTTATTTTCTTAAATTTAAAAGTAGGCAAGTTCATAATGCTAGAATTGCGTTACTAATAACGTTAAAATGTCTCTGATTTTGAGTATTTCAATAAATAAAATATATAAATAAATGGATAAATTGACAAATAAATAAATTAAACCGAGAGAGAGAGAGAGGGGTGGTGGTGGGGAATGAAGTTTCTTTTTCTCAAACTTAAAAATAAACAAATTCCTAATGCTAGAATTATGTTAAAAAACACATCAAAATAAATATTTAGATTACACTATTTCCAGTATTTAAAACAATATCATACTAATTCTTTTACTGACATGTAGCTAAAATGATTATGGATTTTCATATTGAGAATTTTTATATTTGTAAGAACGGTAGTGAATCAATTTAATATTTCTTAATTTAGATGTGCTGTGAGATTGGAAGAAATTGTAAGACAGAATAAAGCTGTCCCTGCTACTATTGGTATTATAAATGGTATTATTCATATTGGTAAGTAGAATATTATTTGTGAAATCGATTCAAATGAATTTGAATCGTTTGCAGTGGTTAGAGAATCCAAATCTAATAAGTTAGGTTTCTTTATCGCCATCTTCTATTGCAAGTTTTGAAGTATATTTTTATGTATTAAAAAGCTTTGGATTCTTCTACCATGTACAATTATAATAAATAAAATGTGATAAAACACATGTATACTGCTAAATGATACATTACGTTAAAGACATAATGTAAAGATATGTTTTAATGTAATTTTATGTCTTTAACTTAATAACACCAGTATATATATATTTATCTATTATATTAAAATATGTTTTCGTTTTTATATCAGTTCTACTTCTCCGAGAATAGGATGTATTGCGAATTGAAAAGAACTCCAATTATTCATGAGGATAAGAAGCCATAATAACTCTCGGAATTTCGAAATTCAAATTAGTTTTCTACATTTATTATTATTTTTTGGTAATTTTTAAGGAATTTTTTCTAATGATGACAACTAAACTACTCAAGTTTCGTGTATAAAAAGGAGGAAAAGGAAAATAGGGGTTATTATAATTTTACTGACGTCCTCATTAATATTGAAAAGAACAATTATTTTCATTTGGAATAAATGGTGGAAAACAATCTTGATTAATTTACATTTTTAAAGAAAATTCAAAGAAATGAAAACTCATTTTCACCTATTCAAGCTTCATGTATCGGTTTATTCTAAAGAACAAAAAATTGTCTGCTAACAAATCGACATCACGGAATAATTTCATTGTAGCTTTTTTAGGTGCTTTCGTAATTATATAAATACGTAGCACCTATAGTCGTCGTCTGGTCTGTCTGTCCGCATACAACAGAGCAAAAACTGCCCAACCGAATGATTTGAAATTTAATATATATAATTGCTGCAGCATTTTGTCGAGTCATTTCACATTTTATGAAAATCGAATCAAAACAACTTATTACAAAGATATTAATAAATATATTTATTAAGTAATTTGATTTTTTTTTAAATTGGAATTTCCTTGTTATAACAGCTTCCGAGGATTAATCGTCAACCGGCCGAGATGTATCACCACGTTATCTGACATGTATGACGTTATAGTCATGTATGACGTATATGACATTTTATAACCTCTATGACCAAGTTATAGTCACATTCTTTCTTCTATTAAATCCTATCATACGTAATTATTTCAATGATATCCCATGATAGGTAATGATTCTAGGTTGCCGTGGTGATTACGTCCTATTTAAAATGGAGTCATATTATTTCCGTATTACTGAATTCAAAAATCGAATATGCATACTAAAATTGCTTAATTATAGCAATCCTATAATATACTGACAGTTTTTTGGATAGACGTTTCCGGAGAAATAGATATTAAATGGAAAACGAGTCTAAATATGGATTTCAAGTTCTGAAATTTTCAAAGCTAGACTTAAGTTTCCCATTGGAATTTTCAGCAAATGTCAACAAAAGACAAAATGTTGCCAACTGAAAATGTACTTATTTTATTACGGAAATTAATCATATCATAATAATAGACGATATAATTCATTTCACTGAAATAACAACAGAACGAATGCACCTCATTTGTCACGTTTGATGAACAATTTCGAACTTGTTAAGTTTTACATGCAACTAAAGAGGTTAAATAAACTATATATAACTCCATGAATTGAACCGGATAATTATTGCTCCCTATCCACAGGCATTGGATTAAAAGAAAAATAAAACATAGATTTGATTTTTAATTAATTAATTCTGAAAGATGAGGGTTAAGACTTGCACAAGGGCACTAAAAGAAAAAAAATGACATTTCTTTTTAAACATTTTTTTAATATGTAAAACTGAAATGTGTTTGTGCGTGTTCGTCAAAACATTTTTATGCTACCAGACAAATCTTTGAAAGAACGAATTGCAATATAGATAAAATATAGATAAAATGCTTAAGTGATACAAAGAGGAAACACAAAAAGCTTGTAAAAACCTTTTAATGATCGACAGATGTTGCAGCGCTCATATACGGCGCCATTTTCAAGATATATAACAATAAAAAATATTCTTGCAAATTTTTGAAAATAAACTGGAAAACATAAATCACGAGAGCATATATGTAAAAAAGTAGATACTTGAAATAGTCAACTGTAAACGTGAAAATTAATATTTCCTTATTTTTTTTTTTAAACTGAAAAGTACCTCGTGCCAAATTTTAGGTAATTCAAATGAGGTGGATTCATTGCAAATGTTCACGTTACGCATA
Source organism: Maratus michaelseni (assembly GCA_963931845.1). Lineage (NCBI taxonomy): Eukaryota > Metazoa > Arthropoda > Arachnida > Araneae > Salticidae > Maratus > Maratus michaelseni. The sequence goes on along the minus strand of OZ007588.1, from coordinate 106,560,439 downwards.
TAGATTTCTATTGATTCACGGATAATAGATGGAAAATAAAGCCTTGATGGATAAATTATTTTACTATTTTTAAAATCTATTTTTAAAGTCTCTGTTCTATGTAGTCTTGCCAGTGCTGTAGTTATGTGATTATAGAACGAATTGCTTTTGTAAACGCACATTTTCAATGTGAACTTTTAACACCTATATTGCAAATATACTAGCTGACATGCCCGGTGTTGTCCGGTTCCATCAACAAATGACACAAAACGCAAAAAAAAAAAAAAAAAAAAAAAAAAAAATCACAATAAAAAATCTCGAAAAATATCAAATCGCTACGAATTCCAAATAAACTATTTTGAAAAGAGAACAGAATTTACTGTTGGGCTAAAATATTAAAACTGGATGTATTGTTTTAATGTGGAAAAATCGTCTCAAATTACAAAAACCTCGGGGAAAAAAACGCGTAAAAATTGCTAAAAATTCAAAAATTGCAAATTGTGACCGGAATTCATTCACAAATGTAAACAATTCGGTGAAAAAAACCCCACTAAGAATCGCATTGAAACTCACGGATGACAAAAAATGAATTATATTAGGTAAAATGTTGGAAGCCGAATTCCTGTTACGAATGTCAAAAAATCGCCGCGAAACGCCAACAAATGGTACAAAATGCATTGAAAATCGCAAAAACGTCAAAAATCACGAAGAACAAACTTTACTATATTAGGCTAATAATTTGAAATCGAATTACTTTTCCGAATATTAAAAAATCTCAACGGATTGCGAAAAAACGCTAAAAATTGCATTAAAAATCGCTAAAATATAAAAGGTTGGAGAGAAAGCTAAAAACCGCATTGAAAATCTCATTAAAATCGCTACAATTCCAAAAACCCCGAAAGGATAAAATTTACTATATTAGGGTAAAAGTTTGAAAAGAAATTACTTTTCCGAATGTAAAAAAAAAAAAAAAAAAAAAAAAAAAACACTGCGAAATGAGAAAAAACTCACATAAAAGAAATTCGCGAAAAATTCAAAAATCTTCGTACTAATTCCGAATAAATTTTATCGAAAAGAGGATAAAATTTACTGCATTGGGCTAGACTATTTGAACCTGATTCTTTTCTATTAATGTTGAAAAATTGCATCGAAACGTTAAAAAATCGCATTCAGAATAGCTAAAATCCAAAAATTCTGAAGAACAAAATTTACTATATTAAATTACTATCCAAAAATCATGGAGGACAAAATTTACTAAACTACTATGGCTAAAAGTTTGAAAAAAAAAATCATTTTCTGAATGTCAAAAAATTGCAGCAGTACTCTAAAAAGCGCTAAAATTTGCATTCAAAATCGCTAAAATTAAAAAAAATCACGGAAGTCAAAATTTACTATATTAGGCTAAAAATTTAAACCAAATTCCTTTTCCTAATATAAAAAAAAAATTGTTGCGGAACGCAAAAAATCGTTAAGTAACGCATTGAAAATCTCATTAAAATTCACTAAAATTGAAGAATCGTAGAGGACAAAAAGTACTATATTAGGGTAAAAGTTTCACACCGAGATTCTTTTACCAATGTCAAAAAATCGCCACAAAATGGGAAACAATTCTAAAAATCGCATTAAAAAATTCGCAAAAATTCAAAAATCGCTGTACGAATTCCACACAAATTTTATTGAAAAAGATGACAAGGTTTTAGTATTATTGGGCTGAAAGATTGAAACCGTATTATTTTTATTAATGTAGAAAAGTCGCCTCAAAACGTGAAGAAACGCTGAAAATCGCATAAAAAATTAAATTAAAAAATACCAATTACAAAATCCAAAATCGGGCTTTGAGATATAGAGGTACCTCTCTACCAAATTTTGCAGCTCTGCGTGCAGCAGTCTCTTCAAACACAGCACATACACACATACAAACACTCCTTTCCTTATTATTACAGATTATTTACTTGAAATTTAATAAAATTAATATAAAACTTTCTAAATGTGAAATAAAATTGGATTTCTCTCCCCCACCCTCCCTCCTAAACAATTAAAAAATCTTGTGCAATTTAAATACAACACATCGGTTGCCATGCAGCTACTTAATATGATTTAAATTATTCATTTCGATTTAAATAATTCAATTATATTTAAATAATTACATTCAATTTAAATAATTATATTTAGAGCATGTAGAGTGATTAAAAGGTAACTCCAATTTAATACGGTTGTTTTAATTGTTATCTTTTATTTTATTTTTAGAGTATATTTTAATACTTATTGGAAAAACATGAAGATACATAAGCAAACGCCATATATTCTTAATTAATTTTCAAAATTAAATGAAAGGTTGTGACTTTTTTTGTTTTATATAAAAAAAAAAAATTATTTTTCTAAAGCTTTGAAATAATTATAACTTGGAACTTTAAGTTCAAGCTTTGTATTTGTAAAAAAATTGAATTTCTAAAAACATCTCTAATTCTTTGATAATAATTTTTTTTATACTGTTATTTTTTTCGATACATACATAAAAAATGCTTCACTTCATTTTCATTATTTATTCAATGCTTATTAGGTAATAATGGGTGTTTAGTTTTTATTTATTATTTTATGTTGTATGAAATGCTTCAAAGTTTGAAAAAGAAATCATCCGATGTCTTAAAAAAAAAAAAAAAAAGAATTACTTTTTTTCTTTTAAATAATCATTATTTTGGTGTTTATTGATTTAGCTACACAGTAGTTGTTAATTCCGTTTGTTGAAAAAGCAGTGCCACCAAAAGTTATTTTCAATTCATATTTATTTAGTTTTAATGGTTTGGAGTTATTTTACATACGAATTGATCCATAAGCAATTCAATTAAAAGTTTAATAAAAAGTGTAATTTTATTGAATCATATTTAACTCGTAATTACGCTATGTTTTTTAAATTATTAAAAAAAAGTTTTGCATACCATTTTGTAGGATCGTTATGGTCTGTTCTCCATGATCGCTCATCATGGACAAAGAGACAGGCCATGCCGCAAATAGGGGGATAGATCGGTTAAAAATTACCAGGGCCCGGCTCTCTTAAAGCGCCCGTGGCGCGTCCCTTTTCAAAATTAAATAAGAAAAAGTCGATTAGAGCAACTTGTTTTTAATTTATTTCATTTTTAATTGAAATAACTTTTTTATATTTTATTACAGAGTGCTAAGAAAGAAAAGTTATTTTTTCCCCATCTACTAATGAATCATCAGCAGTGGTATAATAGTTTTTAGCTGCGGCAGCGCCTTGCAGCTTCAGAGGCAGCTATGGCAGCTAAAAACATCTATACCTCGAACGCTAATTTTAATGTTATATTTTGTTAAAACTGATATTTAAATTTTAAGCAAATATGTATTTCATTTTAAAAGTAATAATTCAACAAGATCATTTTCAGAAACTATACATAAAGACTTTCATTCGAATAAATACCGGGACTGCAGACTCTCTTTGCGGCCCTGCGCACCCCGATTATGGGAAGGGGGCGAAGAAAAATTACTAAGAGATTGTCAATTAAAAAAAAAAAAATCTACCTCATCCTCAACTTTTATTGAGGCACAAGCGGTAGCAGAATACAGCATACTCTCGTTAATGCGTATTCTTTTAAGACTTATCTCCGGTTAATGATAATAACTTAGTTTTTCTCATCATTTCCTATTTGCAATTAATATTCAAGACATCGCGTACTACTTACAGGATAATGCGAGCAATTTTTTCACAAACTGACCGGGGAGAATCGAAATTGCTTTTGTACATTATTGTTTCAAAATAAACTTTGATGTAAAGTTTCTTATTCAGAAATCAGGAAATTGTCAGTGACAGTAATGAATAGTTTAATCCCTTAATCGTTATGCAATTTTCGGAAAATTCGTTAAAAAATCGTCGATTTTTCTGAGTTAATTAGTAAAAGAGCAGTGTCTTTTCAAATTTGAAATATTTATGTTGGATACAGTTTTTTAAAATCACAATTTTACTTACCTTATATATATATATATATATATATATATATTACACACAAGATACTTTTTTAAAATTCAGATTGCTTGATTGCCACCACTTTTTTGAAGTAGAAATATTTGGCTTATTTAATGACAGATTAAATAATGCGAGAATAAGGCCAATTACACTATTTAAAAAAAAACTGGTGAGAATCAAACGATCTGAATTAAAGAAAAGTAGCCTACATTGTACTTGAGGGTCAGGGGTACGACAACATTTGTTTACAAATGACTGTCCGTGAAGGTATCGGGCGCAACGATTAAGGGGGTTAATGCGGACAAAAAATGGACTTCCCCGCACCATGGCCTACTATAATATATATATATATACGGCCCGCTCATTTCGCCAAAAACCGCCGAAAAAGTGAAGCCGGATTCAACTTCAAACCCTGAACCATTTCATTGGACGACGTGGTCTTTGTTTACATTTAAACCCTGCCCAGATAACGGCTCGTATTTTATTAACAGCTTTTATTTCGATTATTATCTAAGTTTGAGATACATTAATCTTATTTTCAAATAAACGAATTAAATAGTTATACTATTCAATTTCACTCTATAAATATATTTTTGTTAAGATCGTTGCATTTTATAGCTACATTAACAAATGTGAATTTTTAAGGTTTGCTAGATTCTTATTTGTTTATAATTGCATGCGATACTTTAACACTATTTCTACCGTTGTCAAATGTCACATTTTTAAAGTTTTTATTTATGTTTATTTTGCTTGTAGTTTTTGAATAAACTTTCAAAAAAGGGGGGGTCTTCAATGTATTAAAAATTATTTGTAATTGTTTCAATGAAAAATCATAAATCGAAATCTTTTAAAATATGCCATTTGACACGTGTAGTGTGTGCGATTATTGAGCAGTATAAAAATTAAAACACACTTCAAACATTTGTTTTTCTGTAAGAAAAATATCTATAAAAAATCATCACGGACATTATGTTAATTCTGTTACGAAGAACATTAGCTACGCGAATATATTTAAAGCAATAGTTTGATGTTTTAAGCAGATCATTCTACAATGTTCTTAAAATAAGTAATAATAAAATTGATTGTGTTTTGGTCTTAATATTTCTTTCTGACTATGTTTAAAAAAAGTATAGATATTGGTTTTGCTTATAATTAAACCAGATTGTCCTTCAGAAAAATATTTATTACACAAAATTACGATAAATTAAGAATTTAACCCATAAAAATGTTATCATTTATTCGCAAAGGAACAGATATGTTACACTCACGCATCGATCTTTGTCGACTTTTCGATTGGCGCGATTTTCAAGTCCGCGCCAAACCAGTAACTTAATACAATTGCCAGATTACCACTAAAGGAAAAAATCCCTAAAATTTGGCGACGTTTTTCCTTTTTATAACCGATTTAAAAAAAAAAAAAAAAAAGGAAACGATATTTATGAAACGATAGTTTTTCGCCGTTATTTCCAACACTGCAGCTACGATCACTTCGAGATTTATAATTATTAACGCAACAATTTACCATATTTTCACTTGCAATACTATTTTAATAATCAAAAAGTGAACAGTTATTGGAATTCGCTGTCATTTCTAAGCTTGATTGGAATGTTAGAAGAATTGTAAACGTAACCATGGCGACGTGACGTAATTTTGGTGTTTGTTTACATTTCAACCCTGCCCAGGTTGTTTCAGTTACGGTCAAAGTCAATTTTCAATTTTGGGCAGGGTATCAGAGTCCTCTGGCGGGAGTCTTCATACATTAATCTCAATTGAATATGCCTGTAGATCTAGTCTGCCTTGCCCGCACTAATGGGATTTCAGTGCATATCTTTGAAAATGAAAAATAAAGGGTGTTTATCAATCGTAGGGACTCTGTCGCGTAAATAAAGTCAATGAGTTAACTTTCTAATATTTTATTTCCTTTTATTTATTTATTTTTTCGGTACTGTAAAATTATGCTTAATTTTATTTCGTTATTTAATTAGTGTTTCTTATGTAATAATGAATATTTTATTTATTTGTTATTATACTGCATGAAATGCTCTATTACAGTTATTATTGGTTTTTTGTTTCATTATTTTGAAATTTTATGATTTAAAAAAAATTCATACAGGACTGGAATCTAAAGAAATAGAAACATTGGCTTCATCTAAAAACACCATCAAAGTATCTAGAAGAGATTTACCTTTTGTTATTAGTAAAGTACGTAATTTATGCATGAAGTAACATTTATTGTTTTATTTTTTATACTTTAAGTTTTGTTATCTAATTAGTAAAATATGATTATGTAATCCCAAGAATTTTGCATTAAAATGAAGACGTTGAAGAATTTTATGTCCTGGTTTGAAATGTAAATTTGTATATATTTTGTGCACAAACTAACTTAATTTACTGGGAAGAAAAAATAACATTATATAAAATAAATCCTTTAAAACCTTTTTCTTAAATTTTAGGAACATTTCATTTCTATGGAAAAGAGCAGTAATGAATTTATGAGATGACCTATGAAAAAACTTTCTCCCAGAACATACGAACGTTAGTACCCGGACGATTTAATTTTTTCTGCTTATTAATGTCTTTAGCAGGAAAAGTTACTCACTCTCTTAAGCTCTACAATATTTCGAGAAATACCTTAAGGGAAAAAACGTCTGTGCACTTTTAAACAAGAAGAAAAATCATGCATCCGGCATAAATTATGAAACTCATTCTAACATTAGCAGAATATCATTAAGACATTTAATTTTTTCATACGATGAAATGAGATAGCTACATAAGCAATTTAAAAAATACAAAACTCAGTAAAACTCTATTTTAAGCAATTGTTGCCCATATTCAGAGTCTTTCGGGCAGCCCTGTATATGTTCTATATAATTTGTAAACAACACATAATAGACTAAAAATTACATAAAATTGCATATCACAGCGGAAAGAGCAGTTCTAGCAGAGGGACCCTCTGCAATAACAAGGCAAGTGGAGTTACCTTGATTCTGAATTTCCAGATTTATGTAATGTGTTATTCAGCATATAAGGAAATATAAATTTTTTGATCATAAGCAAAGAAACGATGCTAGAAAAATCTTCTTAATAAGAAGTTATACTCTAAATTAAAATTTTGAAGGTAAATTTAAAAGCTTTGTAGCTGAAAATTCCATTTTACACTTGCCCATCTTACCGATCATAGTCAGTCCTTCAACCGAATTCTCTTATGTGTTTTCTTTCTATATGAACGATAAATCCTACGCACTCCATAATCTACAGAAAATAAGTTGTATTTTTTGAAATTTTATAGTGGGGCTAATTCACAGCTTGTCTTTCCCCTCTACTTTAATGATATATAAATATAGTCAGAAGTAGAGGATACGTCTTTCCTGTTGTAAAACTTTTGATTGCTGACTTATAAAAATTTTAAATGTTGTATAAATAATATTAGTATTGAAAGATTATGAAATTTAGAGGGTGCTCAAGAAGTTGCTGGGGGAAATCATCCCAACCCGTCTGGTTACAGCCCTGGCTTATTTCAATTTTTGATTAAACGTGCTTTCTAAAAGATGTTACAACAATCTAAATTTCAATTTCATTAGAACAATGAACAATTTTTGAAAACAATATTTCTTCTATCTGAATTTACCGATTAAATTAATAATGTTTAATTGGGTTACGTATTGAAATAAAACAGGTATTCAAGAACGTTTCATATTACGCTTCTCAGTTTTCTTTTTAAATTTAAACTTTTCTCATACATTTATTCGCCTTATTAAACTCGATGATATTGTAAATTGATATATATATATATATATGAATGTTTAATTGTCAAATAACCAGAATAACCAGTAAATGAACCAGTAAATGAATAAAATAAATATTTTTCTATAGTGAAATAAATTGATAATTGCATTGGGGAAACAAAAAAAAAAAAAAAAAAAAAAAAAAAAAAAAAAAAGATTTTCAAAAATTCACTGAGTCTTAATTATTATGGTACTTATATACAGTGTGTCCGAAAAGTCTTTCCCTCCCTGATTATAAAATTTATTCACATCCACTATATATAAGATAGACATGTGAATCTGGTGCCAAAATGTTGGAAAACTAACCAAGTTTTTTTCTTGCAAGTTTCCATAACGTGGTTGTAGCGTAACAGTGTCAGTGTCCAGGAACCCGGACCACGTTCCGGGAACTGGCCGATCATCATCCTCAGCTGAAAGCGTGGGAGAAGTGAGACAGTCTTTTGTGCGATGTCTCAAGAAATCAGTGTGTGCGATCTCATGTGAATTACAGATGCCAAAATGTTGGAAAACTAACCAAGTTGTTTTGTTACAAGTTTCCATAACGTGGTTGTAGTGTAGCAGTGTCATTGTCCCGGAACCCGGACCGAGAACTGGCCGACCATCACCCTCAGGTGAAAGGGTGGAAGAAGTGAGACAGTCTTTTGTGCGATGTCTCAAGAAATCAGTGCGTACGGTCTCACGTGAATTACAGATGCCAAAAGCGTCTCGCGATACCAGAAGATACACTCAGCTTTTTTCTGATTTGTTAACATTTACGATTTCAAGAAATCACCTCACGTTATTTACAGATGCTAACAAGGTCTAGTTATATAAAGGACATGCTGAGCTTTTTTTCCTGATTTGTTAACATTTCCGATTTCCTGGACACTGACAGTGCTACATTACAGTCACGTTACGGAAACCTGGGGAAAAAAAACCCTTGCTTAATATTCCAACATTTTGGCATCAGTTTCACATGTCTTATGTATAGCGGACATAAAAAAACATTTTAATCAGGGAAAGACTTTTTGGAAATTAAAATTATTTGCTGTAACTTAAACTGAGCTTATTTAAAAAATATATAAACTTCTGTTGAAATTGATGTTTTATTTATTTTTTTAGAAACTTCATGGTGGTACAACTGTGGCTGCTACAATGATTTTAGCTCACCAAGTGGGGATTCCCATTTTCGTTACTGGTGGCATTGGAGGTGTGCATAGAGGAGCAGAAACAAGTATTTTCTTTTCTTTATTTAAATAGGAATTTGTAGAAGCTAATTTTGGAATATTATGTTTAATTAGGTTTTTCTCTATTTATTGTAAATATAATTACACTAACTTAGGCATGGGACATTTATTGGCTAGCAAGAGCTATTCCATGTTAAATTTAAGATACGAAAATGGAGACAGAATATAATTAACTGTTATACATCTATTATATATATATATATATATTATAATCTTTGTTAGAGAATTTTTTGAGAATGGCTATTATTCTTATTAATTATTTTGCTTTTCATACGAATCTCTTGTAAATTGACCCATATTTATCAGTGCTTTTTTTGTAAATTTCATTACCCTGTAAAAAGCGTCTCTTGTCCTGTTTCGTAGTTCATTTGTTGTGATCTTTTAGATATATGTAACTTCCCTACAAAATTTCTATACAGGACATTAAAAAAATCTGCCATTGTACTTTCAGCGCGTTACTATCTTTAGTCTTACCTCCTGTACTTAAATAAGCATTCAAAGGACCATGAGATAAAAAATTACATATCCAGGCATCCACAACAAATGATATTTGCAGCATTCTACAAGCGACTTTTTATATAGGCTGTGAAGTTGTTTATAACTACATGCCAGTTGATAACGGTAAAAGCACTTAAGACAATTGCTGAATATAAAATGTAGTTACTTTTCTAGTTTTAGGACTTTCTAACAAAATTTATAGATTATAATCTAACTACATAGGATAAAAGTAAAAAAAAATATTGGGCAGTATTTTATTAATCAGCATGAATTTACCTAACCTGATTATAAATACCAATAGCTTTTTCTGTACTCTATAGTAACTGTATCCAACTTTAGTTAGGTGTCACCGATATTGAAATATAAATTTAAAATTACTAAATGCCATTCAGGAGATGTTTTTAAAAGAATTAAGCATTTTTAAATAATTAGATTTGTATAAAATTTTAGAGAAATAATCATGTTTTTTTATGTCATCTAGCATTTGATGTGTTGATTCAAAGATATGCTTTCTACTAATTTTTCATATTTAAGTTTCATAAAATCATTTGCTAAATTTTGAATAATCGATATAAAATCTTTTATTAAGTTTAGAATATCTAGAGATGAAATATTTTATAAAACATATGAAAAAAAAAAATACCCCCTCCCCTCTTAAAAAAGTAATAATATATATATATATATATATATATATATATATATTAAGTTGAGCCTCATTTATGATATTAGAAATAAAGCAAGTAAAATTTCTCATTAATTCATTCTGTAATGTTCATCTATAAAATTTTCAAGATGCAAATTTAATAAATATTTTGTTTTCTTCTCATAAAATCTTTCATTTTTGCTTTGTATGAATCAAAATTAACCCTTTCAGGGGCAAGTAATTGTGTTTCTGTAATGTCGAATTTACACCAGAATTTTCAAAAAATGTTATTTGAAAAAAAGAAAATGCAAATTTATAACTTTCTTTTCTTTTTTTTTCACAAAAGTTGTAAAAGTAAAATTTTGTTCAAAAATTCTGATACAAATATTTATTAAAATTAAGTGGTACAAAAATATCCTACCACCCATCAAGGGATTAAACAAGACTGGAAGAATATTTGACACATATTTTTTTCCCAGACATTTTATTTTATGATTATATAGAATAAATAAATATATATATAAAAAATTTGTTTAAAATGAAAATACTAAATGTCTTCTTTTCTAATTTTACAGATTAAATAAACAAACCTGTTTAAAACAAAAACACTAAACGTCTGCTTTACTAATTTATATATAACCAATCTTTTAGATTAAAAAGTATAATAAAGCTACCAGTCTGTATATTTTACTTATGTTTGTTTAAATACATTAATCGAATTTTACCTATTTTAAACTGAACATTTACATCTTTTTATGTATTTTTCAGCTATGGATGTAAGTGCTGATTTGTATGAGCTTTCTAGAACGCCCATGACTGTCATTTCAGCTGGAGTCAAATCAATTCTTGATATAGGTCTCACGCTAGAATATCTGGTATGTTTATTGTTATAGTGCTACTGATCATGCATTTTAAACTTTTTTTTTAAATTTGTAGTAGTGGTTTAAAAAGCCTGTAAGTATCTGATATCTATCTATCTATATTATAAAGAAAAAACATGTCAGTGAATAAAGCTGAAGTCGTATCGACGGTGGATCAAAAACCATTTCCCTTTTTTCGCAAATTTAATTACTTCTAAACATCGCCTAATTTAAATTTTTACACTGTCGAATAAGAAAAAAAAATTACTTTCAAATGTAATTTGTTTGAAAGCTGTATCTCAGTTTACTGAATTTTTATGTTAAAAAAAATAATTTTAAAGCAGGACTTAAAAAAAATATCTTTATCGCTTGCAGCTCGATTATGGAAGATTAACCCGCTTGTGCACTTAAAATTATAAACTAGTTCAGCGTTTGTTTCCGGCTAATATTTCATAACAAAATTAAAACAATACATGAATGAATAAATAAATAAATAATATAAATAAAACACAAAATTAAACAGATATTTAATCGAATTTCGTGCTTAAACAGTGAAATGATCAGAATTAAATAAAGCTGCTGTAATTAGCAAAATCTTTGGCGATTTCTTCAGCTAATAAGCTCTTTCATACGGATAATATGAAAGTATCGCTTTTAATAAATTTCAAAACTTTATTTGAATTCATTATTAATATATTTCACATAAAAATGCTTTTTGGTGTTGTTAGTGGACAATCTAAAAAAAAAAAATATTAAATGTAAACAAGAACGAAAAATCATGCGTCAAGCATAGATTATGTAGCACTTTCCAACGCTTCTAAAATAATTTTACAAATGATTACCGTTTAATAAGCTGAAAGATGACATCTAAGTAAACAATTTGGAAAACGCATAACATATTTAAAAACGTAATTTCAGGAATTTTCAATATATACAATATTCGGAAAAATATCCGAATACTTTTATGTAGCCCTGTATATGATCTATAGATTTGTATATATACATAGGATGCTAAATTTTAGTTTAGTTAGGAAACGCGTTGCTACGCGTTTCCGTTAGTCCGTTAGTCCGTTTAAATTCTCCTTCTGGAGTTTCTGTCAATAAACGGAAATGTGTTCGCGAACTTTTGTGCTGCCCTGTATAGGATCTACAGAATTTATACACACCACGTAATAGACAAAAAGCTAGTTAAGATTAAAATCGCGTTTAGTAACTTAAAATGCACTTCCAGGAATTATTGTTAACAGACAGTAGAGAATTCTTTTGTGTGTCCCTGTAAATGAACGATGACTGCTATACACACACTATTCTGTAGTAAGCCTCTTGTAATGCACCTTAGTAATATATATAAACTTCAATGCGTTTAAAATAGTGGAACATTATTTAAATAAGCCGCAGACGATTTTTCTCCATAGACGTAATGTAACGGAATTATTTTAACTGTCCCTGTAAAGTAACTCTAAGTGCTATACACCTACTATTTCATATTAAGCTTCTTCTAATGCATCTTAGTGATCTATATAAATTTCAATGCGTTTACAATAGTGAAACATTTTAAAAATAAACCGCAAATGATTTTTCCCCATAGACCGCAATGTAACGGAATTCTTTTGAGTGTCCCTGTAAGAAAACTATAAGTGCTACACACTTCAGTTGAAATAGGGAACGTGCCATAGATAACGACAATAACATATAAAAATTGCAGAGCAATCCGAGCATATTTACGGGAGTTAGAGCACGGCCAGACAAACCGAAGTCATAAGCACTTTTCAACTAGGTTGGAAAGTGCTAAAAATCTATTAGTTATCAATAAAAAAAATTGTTTTCGCCCATGTTCTGTAAACCGGGAAGCCGCGGTTAGATCCTTTCGTGTTATTAAAGAACGTTAATTTCTATATTGAAAATCTAAATTAATCAAATTAATTTTACGTTTTTAAAAATAAAATAAATAGGAGCTTTTTTATTTTGTATTATTTAGATTCTTTATAAAATTACTGGTGTGTAAAATTTGATTTAAATGTAAAAGCAAAAATTAAATAATTAGATATCCAAGTAACGATTTATAATATGAATTGCAATATAATATTTTAAAATTGTCTCCACATTGTAGTAAATTTATTTGTAAAAGAGGTTATTAACTTATTTTCTAAAATTAAAAGTATTTCTAAAATTGTTAGTTTATTTAAACTGCTGAACTTTTAGTCATAAACTTCTTTAAATTCAGTACATCTTTAAATGTATTTTATTTTGTTTGAATAATACATGATAAAAATTAACAGATAAAATTAATTTGCTTAAACATTACCATTTTATTATTTAAATTATATTTTATTTTGTCATTTTATATGTATTTTATGTTTACATCAGACATGTAAATTACAAAAACGATGATATATCACACATTATAATCTTTAAAACTTTGTAGATTTATGAATTCCCATTTTTCACATAAACTTGTGTAGTTAACTTTGTAATAAAGTTTGTTGTAATAAATTTTGAAAAAAATCAGTTGTAATAAACTTTGTGTAGTTAAACTTAATTTTATTTAAAAATATCCTGTCAATGTATCATTTTACCAAATAATGTTATCTTGTTATGCTATATTTATGTTTCAAAATTTTTATGCACATTTGCCTGTTATTATTACCCCAAAAATGTTATTTGAGATAAAGCCATTTTTATTTTTGTAACTTTATTATTATTATTTTTTGTTCCATGGTTGTTTATTTTCTATCTGAAAAAGAGCTTGTAATTTTGAACAAAATCTTTGATTCATTATTAGATGATATTACAAATCTGGCTTCATACTAAATTTTAAAGATGAATGTAAATGCGTTTGTTGGTATTTAAAACATACATTAAGATAAAGCTTCGATTGTAATTTTTTGTTTTAAATTTTGAAATTAAAGTTTTTTTTAAATCCCGTAAATATTTATTTTATTTTCATGGGATATGCATATAAATTTTCTATGTGAAGATGTAGTCAATTAGAAGATTTTGTTTTCTTAGAAGTGTATATTCAATATTTGAAGTAAAAAATAATATTCTTTAAAAATATTGATAAATATCTTAAATAGTTGCCCTTTCACAAAAGAGAGCACTACTAACTTGGTGCTTTTTTGGATAAATTTATGCATTGTTGCTTGGATAATGTTTTAGACTAATGGTTCATCAGATTTCGACTTCCCTTTTCTAATGTTTAAAGTATCGGAGTGGAAAGCATTCTTATTTTTAAAATATCTCCTCAGCAAATGAATATTTTTGACTTATTTTTTCTGTGTACTCTTCTTAAAGGATGTCTCTTTTTTTCGGTTGTCAAAATATTTCTAAAATTATGCTTAATTTAATATTTTATGTTTTAAAATCGTAGGGACTGTGAGTAAGATATCAACACTTTAGATAAAATTAAGCATATGTTTTAGAAATATTTTGCCAACCGAAAAAAACAGACATCCTTTAAGAAGAGCACATAGAAGAAATAAATCAAAAATAATAATTTCCTTATGATATATTTAAAAAATAAGAATACATTCCACTTCCATAAGTTTAACATTAGCAAGGGTAATTTGAGATCTGAATGACCAACCCCCTTAAGATCTTACAATATTAAGGAGTTTTATTATGATTATTACTTCAGTTTTAAGTAAGACGTGTATAATTCAAGTATATTACTAATTTATTAAAAAAAAAAAATATGCGAAAATGTATTTATTTAAGGTTAAGCAAAATTGTCATACAGTTGAAATATAAATGATTTATATTACGTTGAGTAAAAAGTTTTCCGCCAAGGGGAGATACCTTCGTGCAAACAGCTGTCATTTGTGCGGTTGTTAGCTTTTCAGCCAACGAATTTTTGCATTCAAAAACAGAGCACAGGAACTACATGACTATGTAATTTGTTTGTTAAAAATTTATTATCTTGTGCTTCAAAAAAGTGTTTAAAATGGAGCTATCATATCAGCAGATCAGAACGATTATTTACTATGAGTTCCGTAATAAACTTAGTGCGACTGAATGCCGCAGAAATATGTGTGAAAGTTTAGGAATCGTTACTGTTTCTTATGATACAGTCGAAGTTTGGTTTCGGAAGTTTAAAGCTGGAAATTTCGAGAGTAAAGATGAACCACGTTCCGGCCGCCCTTTTGAAGTTGATTGTGAGCAATTAAAGGAAATCATTGATCAAGACAGAAATGTTTCAACACGAACTATCGCGTCAGAGCTTACCGTTTGCCAAAAAACAATAGTTAACTCTCTAAAACGCATAAACCTAACGTTTAAGTTCAACCGCTGGATGCCTCACGAATTGAGTGCTGAATACAAGCGCAGGAGAAAAAACTGTTGTTTGGCTTTGCTCAGAGATCAAAGGAAAGAGAACATTCTGGACAGAATTGTGACCTTTGAGAAAATTAGGTGTACTACAACAATACAAGCCATAAAGGAGGGTGGTCAGCACCTTGGGAATCATCTGGCTCGGTTGCAAGACGTGCATTAACTAAAAAGAAGGTGCTCCTCTGCATATGGTGGGATTGTCGTGGAATTCTGTACAAAGAGTACATGAAAAGCGGACAGACTATCAACAGTGCAATATACAGCAACATGCTAATCAAAGTCCGCGATGCCATTCGCGAAAAACGAAGTAACGGGTTCAGAAGTAATGTGGTTCTCTTTCATCAAGATAACGCCCGGCCACACGTTAGTACGATGACCGGCTGGACGCTCTACTAGCTGGAGTGGGATTTGATGCAACATCCACCATACAGCCCCAAGATGGCCCCTTCAGATTTCTATCTCTTTTCACATCTGCAGCTGCATCTTGATGGCACAATCTTCCATTCAAATGAGGAGGTCATTAATGAGGTCGATCTCTTTCTGGTCTCACGCACGCCACAATGTTTTGCAGAAGGGATTGAAAAGTTGCCAAAACGTTGACAAACGATTGTAGATTTAAACGGAGATTATTATCCTCATTAGCTTTGATGATTTCGTATGTATTTATCATTTTACAATAAAAAAAATTTTTGGCGGAAAACTTTTTACTCAACCTGATATTTACACCACCTTTGTTAAATTGTTTTTAAAACAATTTTTTTCTTTCCATGTTTTAGGAAACTCTTGGAGTATGTGTCGCAACATTTGGAAAATCTAAAATATTTCCATCCTTTTTTACTCAAGACAGTGAATTTTTATCATCTTGCAATGTTGAAACTATTTCAGAAGCAGCTTATCTTATAAGTAATATATATCTTTCAATTTTTTTAAAATTTTGCTTTTACTTTTAATAGGACATAATCTTGTTTTTAATGTTCTCAAAGTTTATATTTTCCCACAACGTATGTTTAATATGGAATAATATTATCGCATCTCGGAGAGTCATTTGATAATGTTAAGCATTCCAAAAAGCTGCATCGCTATGCGGAAGAAGCTGTGAAATCAGTCTTATGACTCAGATACAAATGAGAAAAATGCAATTTTTGAAGAATTTAAGCCTACGAGACTTTAACTAGTTTTCTTTTAATAATATAATCTAAGATTTACTTCAACCTGTTTGTTTACATAATTTTGACTTTTCATACTTAGTTTTTTAGACCAATATGAATATACATATTTTAACTATGAAATTTCGTTTTTTATAACATGGTATAATGACTTCAATAAAGGGTTTAACTACATTTTACATCACAAGACAGTTTTTCTTTTGGTTAAATTCATTTCACGAGAAGGTTTTAAGGTGATTTTAAAAAATAATTTGGTGTTTTAACTCTTTTTTTTTTGGCACGGCATGTCCCTAAAAAGACTTTGCGCATTAAACCGCTTACAATCAACCAACCTGAAATATTTCTTTCTTTCGACACAGAAAAGACTTAAAAACATAAAACCACAATGCATCCTTTACAAAAATATTTCTTGTACTTGACTTCAATCATAATATACAGGGTGGCCATAATTAAAATTATAGTACTGATAGCTCTGTAGCGCGACTTAATTGTGACAATAGAGCGAAATTTTGTATTTTGACTAAATAAGACGGGGGATGAAGGACTCTGCGAAAAAATAGTTCCAGAAGTCGCCGCTAGGTGGAAATGTGGTGCTGAGTAACAGAAAAGTTGCCATATTGAGATTGATTTTAATCGATAAATGCTCTAAATTAAAGTTAATTTTATTTCAGCATTGATTCTGCATTTTTAAAACTCTCTTTTCTATTACACAGCACCGCATTTCCACCTACCGGCGACTTTTGGATCTAATTCTTTTTCCTGGAATCATGCTTACCCCCGTCTTGTTTAGTCGTAATGCAAAATTTGACTCCATTCTCGCAATTAGATCGCGCTACAGAGCTATGAGCACTGTAGCTTTAATTATGGCCACCCTGTATTTCAATTCCATAATTTATGAATTTATGAATTTTTTGTTTGTTTTAGATTCCAGAGATAAACTTAAATTAGAAAGTGGGATATTAATAGCAGTTCCTATACCAGAAATGTACAAGAGAGATGGACAGCTAGCACATTCTGTAATTGAAAAGGCACTTCTAGAAGCACAGTAATATATATTTATTTATTTAACTGCTAATAAAAGCTGTTATAGGTATTCTTATGTCAGTTTGTGTAAAAAAAATTCATATGATACAAGAACTATTGCTAAAAATGTTTTTGTTAGGTTTTTTTTTTCAAAGTTTATGATAAATACTATCATTTAAACCTGTATGTGCTTAGTTGTTATATAAGTTGATGTAATATTTTTTTTATGTTATAAGTACTTTTTTCACGGTTGTCTAACTAAATGAAAACTTTTTTCTTATATTTTGATTTAGTCCGGTTATAAAATTTAAAGAGAATTTAAAAATTCGTGATAAAATTGATATTAAGCCTGAAAAAAGAAAAGATGCTTCAAGCTGATTAAGTAATAATTCAATATCATTAATTTAAATATCCAGTTCGATTCCGGGCTGCGAACTGGACAAGGTTCGTTCAACCTTTTAACCCTTCGGGTCGATAAAATGAGTACAAAGTTTGCTTGGGAACTAAACACTCAGGGTCTTGCGTTAGACTGACCACCTGACCGTTTGCTGCATAGCATATCATGACCCATGGTCAAGAAAAAAAAGGCACAATGGATTGTAGCGCGCCTCAGGTTTAGTTTAGTTTAGTTTAATTTAATCTAAATATAAAATGATGCGTATAAAATTTATGACAACATTGATTTAAATTATTTAGTACATTAGAATGGTTCATTTCCATCTATTTTGACAGTTTTTATGACTAGTTACTGGTTAGAACTCGTAGTTAATATTAAATTCAAAATATATTTATTCCTTCTTATTCTTTTTATATGGATGATCTTTTCTGAATTGAATTTGACCTGAGCTAAAATATGTAATCTTTGTCAATTGCAAATCTATTTATTTTCTAATAGATTTCTCAGTTATTGTTTCACTCTTTTAAATTATATCTATATTTTTAAAATATAATTTTTTTTACTGTATTCTTAGTTTTTATCTATAAATAAAACTGCTTGGATCGGTTATCAGAATGACACAGGATTTTTTTTAAATGTTCTATTTTAAAAAAAAAAGTTTGTAAAAGTATTTACATTTTTTGAATCTGTTACATAAAAGTGTTTAAATATCAAATATAGTGGAATTAATTATCGTATTAACCCCTGTTTAACACATCAGGCAATCCTATAATTATGTATGAGCTGTTTCATGGTATTCCATAATTAAATTTTAGTTAAAGCTATAAGCAATTGATTCCACCATGCCTAGTAATTTAGCTCTTTTATGTAACTGAGGCAATTTTTGTGATCGACATTTGTACTTTTTTATTGTATAACAAAATTTCTTAAATTGTGACATTAGAGAGTTATGATATCAAACACAATGGAATCCATTAATTTTGACTTAATACATGCTTTCTTTTAACTTACATTTCTGTATGTATGTGGCAATCAAATGTTGTTACTCATTTTTCACCCACTTCCTGTTGATATAGAGCTTTGAAATTTGGAATATATATGTATTCCTGAGTACAATATATGAATTGGACACTAAATTTTAAAAATTCGATCCCTAAGTTGGGGAAGGGCAACGTCGGCCCAAAACTAGCAATTTTTCTTTTTAATAGAAATAACGTTACGATTATTTAATTGAAAAAAAAAATAGCTCCATTGTTGCAACATTAATCCATTTTAACCACATTGTTGCCCGCATCATTATGACGTCAGCATTGAGCAATGCAGACATTTGTGCTTTATAATATAAGGTGACTTTTTTGTGAATTTAATGAAAGCATGTTTTAAAAAAATATATTTTTTTTACATATAATTTATTAACTTACGTTTAACATATTGGAGAATCCTTGAACTTTATGCTTAACTATTTAATGCTATTTCCTAATTCAAAAGTTTATTAAAATTTTTTCTAATAATTGTATTCCACTATGAATGTACTGTTATTGCATTTCCACTATTGCAAGTTATATATACTATTAATCTTTTATCTCTCGGATAATATTTTTGTGATTTGCACATATTTTTTAATTTAATAGATGGAAATTATCTGAATAATTGATTCCACTATGATTGATGCAGATAGTTTTGTGATTGATATGTTTTTTTATTTTTTATTTAATGTTATTCTTTAATTCGAAAATGGACGAACATTTTCTGAATAATTTATTTTATTATCATTGATACAGTTACTTTTTAATGTATCGGAGGATATTTTTGTGACTGGCACTTTTCTTCATTTGTGTAATTACAAATGATGGATCTGTTACATAAAAGTATGAAGCATAATTAAATAAATTATTTAACTTAGTCTTAACATATCGCACACTCCTATATAATTATGAACTATTTCATGTTATTCCATAATTCAAAAATTATGTGAAGCTTTCTAAATAATTCATTTCATAATGCTTGATATACTTAATGCATTTTTATATACTTTTTCATGTAAGATATGTCTTTGTGGCTAGTACTTGTAAAATTTTATTTTGTCATAAAATTAAATTGTATGCAGCGTAAACAGTATTTGTTTAAATTTTGATTATATATTCATTTCTACTTTACAGAGAAAAGAGCATAAAAGGAAGAAATATTACTCCTTTTGTATTAGAAAGAGTTCGTGCTTTGTCAGAGGGTGCCTCCCTCAGAGCTAGTATCCTTTATATAATGCTGATAATCTATATAGATTTACTACATATGTCTTGCTAAGTGTAAAAATGGTTACTTGAAATTATTTTTTTGCAATTCTATATGTATACCTTTATGATTATATAAGGTGATATGATTACTGTTAAATTGTTGTTTTGAATCCTGAAACACATTGCATGTTGATTTTCTATATGGTATCTTGGCAACAGTTTATTGTATTCAATTTTCTTATTTCCATTGGTTTAACGAGATAAGCTTGGCCAGCTGCACATTGTGTTTTAATAAAGTGTTCTTGTGTTTTAAAATATGTTTTGCCTTGCGACTTTAATTAAATAAAATATAACACACTTTTGGGATAAAATTAGAAATTTAGATTAAAAGTTACAAGAAGCAGAATTTTAAATATAAAATAACTCATTAGGATGAAATTCGCATGATTTATTTGATGAAGTAAACTGTTTTCTGCAATTTGAATGGCCTGTGTTTATTATAGTTAGTTAATTTTTTTCATTTTGCATGTCTTTTAATGTATTTCTTTTATTGTAATGCATTATATTGAAGGTAGGAATTGGTGAAATATCTTTTATTTTGTAAGATACTTATCTGAATCTAAACAAAAAGGCTGAAACAAGTTATTGTTGACTTTTCGTTCATAAACATTATTACAAAAGCAAATAAAAAAATATAAATAAACACTTTGGAAATAAGTTTTTCATATTATGTCTCTTATTTTATGATTTTTTTTTGGCTAATATTAGTTTTAGTTCTGAAAGTAAATGTAATGATAAAAAAAAATTACTATGAGTTTATTTATCAGAAAAGTACTCCTTTTGTAATGAAAGTATAATGTGTTGGATTGAGAAATTGTTGATTTAAAAATAGGAATATTTGTTTAAAAATAATTTCAGTGAAATGGTGTTGTAGAAAATGCTTCTCAATATATGTTTGAAATACTACAACCAAAACTATTTTTAAACCAGAGTAAAAGGTTAAAAAATGTGAGTTTGTTTCATAAAGATTATAAAGCAAATAAAGATGTGCTTTATAATCTTTGTAAACTAAACTCAACCTTATAAAGTTTACTTTATAAATCACCAGTTCCCAGAGACAAATTTTTATCTCACCATATTATATCATATCAAACTAATATAGTTTTTTTCTTTATAAAATAAGCTATAAAACTCCTAAATAAGAAAAATATAATTTTTGATATTTTTATCGTTCCCGTCATCTGTATTGCACGACCTAATCCCTGCACAGAATTTGTTCTCAAAAAATTTACCTTTACTTTTCAAAATATTAAATAAAGCATGTATCTTTTAAACAGTCCAAAAACAGAACATCCTGTTTTTATAATACTCGTAACTATACTTAAATCTTATTTTAGTTCTACCACTCCTCAGGCATTAGTATGCATTTTTAAAGAGCCGTAGTAGTATAAATGTGTCATTTTTTTACAGTACTATTACTGTTAATTTTTATTATATTTCTCTAATCTCATTAATTTCAATTATATTTCTTTAATTTCTTTTAAGTTATCATTAACTATTATATGATAGCTTTTAATATATGTATGTTATTGATAATACAAATAAATTTATTTTAAAGAACTATAATGGGAATTAACAGTAATAGTACTGTAAAAAAAGACACATTTATACTACTACTGCTCTCTAAAAATATATACTACTGCCTAAGGAGTGGTAGAACTAAAATAAGAGTTAAAGCATGTATTTATTCTAGTTTCTCATACTTTACATATTTTTCAATTTATTTATCCTGTTTTATGGAAACAGACATTTTTCATTTAAAAAGTATATGAATGGTTCTTTAACAAACTTTTAGATATTGGATTATTAGAAAACAATGCTCATATTGGAAGCCAAATAGCTGTTGAATTGAGTGAAATTCAAAGAAACAACTATAAAGCAAGAACATCTTCAATTACTACATCATCTGTTGAAAAAGAAGCAAGGGATATCCTCACAAGCTCTAGACCAGTAAGTAAAACTTCTGATTACAATTTCTTCTTCTTTTTTAAACAATTCATGATTACTTTATATAATAAGAAATTATACTATAAAAAAGTTGTACATTGTGTATTTATGTATTACCCGTGTATTTATTCATGCATACTTCTTAATAATGAAATTCTTGCATGTATAGAAAAAAATTCACTTCTACTTCTGTATTTTTACACATAAACAAATTATCTTATTTTACAAAGAAAAAATATGTATTAAGTAAATTAAATTTATAAATGTAACTGTTTTAATTATTGTATCTTTCTAGTGATTAAAAATTTTAACTAATTAAATTTCGTATTCATACACACATTTTCTTGATGAAACTTCTAGCATTTTTCATTTGAAAAAAGTATTTTTTTAATTTACTGGTGCACTGTGTTTAAATTGCAAATATATATTGTTCTAAATAGTATATATATATATATATATATATATATATATATATATATACACAGGGTGATTCATAAAAGATGGGCAGAACTTTAAGGGGTTATAGTACACTTAAAGACAAATAATATTAAATAGGAGACTAAGGGTCCCAGACGTATTCCCAAGGAGATAGGGGGCATTAAAGTTTAGGGTCCGAAATTTCAAATGATTATAAAACATGGAAAAATTGGTCGATTCGTTTGCGGTTTTTGCAAAAAATTTTCTTTATGCCAGTATTTTCTTGAAATAAAATTTTAAAGTTCAATTTCAAAAAATGCCGATAGGGGGCGCTTTAGACTTTGGAGTAACAAACAACTATTTTTTAACGTTATTTTTTGTATTTCTTTAAATGATTTCGAAAGCTTAGACTTAAACTTAAATTTTGATCTAAAAATCTGAGTCCTAACGAGTAGTTAAGTAGCGTAAACTGAAATTTGAAATTTGAAACCCTTCTCCCCCCAGAACAAAAATCAGTTATTCCCGATCTTTGTGTCGTAGATTAGGCTCTAACTACTGCCGCGTTTTGCTAAAATTATTCTTTATGTCAGTATTTTCTTGAAAATAAATTTTAAAGAAAATTTTCAAAAAATTCCGATAGAGGGCGCTTTAGACTTTGGAGTAACGAACAACTATTTTATACCGTTATTTTTTGTGTCTCATTAAATGCTTTCTAAAGCTTAGACTTAAATTTTCAGCCCAAAATCTGAATCGTTAGACGTGGTTAAGTTTCTGGGGAGAGGGGTTTGAAATTTCTACTCCTGAGCACAGTTCAGTTTACCATGTCCACACATTGTGTGCTGTGATACGAGGTAAAAAGACACAAATTAGGATTATGTTACCAAAGCATATTTATTAACATGTAATCACAATAAATGTTCAAAATTGTGACCACCAGAGGTTATGCACGCAGAACAACGGCGACGAATGGAACGGCGAACATTCGCGAAAACATCAGGCTTTTCGAGCACTCCCCCTACAGCGGCGGAAAGTCTGGCGACCAGTTCCTCGGGGGATTCAATGGGTGTCTCATACATAAGAGCCTTCAATCGTCCCCAAAAAAAGAAATCGAGGGGTGAAAGATCTGGCGAGCGAGCAGGCCAAGCAACAGGACCACCTCGACCAATTCATCTGTTCGGAAATGTGATGTCCAGATAGTTGCGGACGTCTCGTACGTAATGGGCTGGCGCTCCATCGTGCTGGAACCACATGACCCGCCGGATGCGTGGAGGAACAACGTTTAACAGGTCTGGCAGCACATGTTGCAGAAATGTGAGGTATGTTTTACCGTTGAGGCGTTCAGGAAGAAGGTACGGTCCGATTAGGTGGTCTCCGAGGATTCCTGCCCAAACATTGATGGAAAAGCGTCTCTGATGAGCATGTGGATACGTAGCATGTGGATTGACATCCGCCCATACATGTGCATTGTGTGTGTTAAATGTACCTTCACGTGTGAAGGTACATTCATCGGTGAAAAGCACAGTTCGTCCAAAATGTGGATTTAGCGCGTTCTGCTGCAGAAACCAGCGGGCGAATTCAATACGATTTGGATAATCCCCTGGAGACAGTTTCTGGACTCGTTGCACATGAAACGGGAGCAAATGTTCATCCTTCAGTACCCTCCAAGTCGTGGACTGTGAGGTATCCACCTGGCTAGCCACTGTTCGTGTACTTGTACTTGGCTGCGCCGCTACTACATCCAGAATGGCTTCTGCAACAACTACTGATTCGTCCTTTTTTGCACGACCTGCATTCGACCGGGAAGCGAGAAATGATCCCGTCTCACACAACTGTCTGTGCAAGCGCTCGAAAGTTTTGCGGTTAGGCAACCGCCTGTTAGGAAATCGCTCTCCGTACATTCGTTGTGCCTCTGCACCATTTCCATCTGCCGCTCCGTAAATTAAATGCATCTCAGCCTTTTCCTTATTCGTGAAGGGCACCATCTTCCGATTCATTACTACAGCGACTTACACTTGACTCACCGTTCAGTGGTTTTTATGCCTGAATCGTGTCGAAATTTTGCATACGTGTTCTTCTTCTTCCCCATTTGACATTTGCATACTTTCTGTTTCCTTCTTCACCCGGTGACTAGCGTCAGGAATGGAGCTTTAACGTTTGCATGAGCGACGTTTCCAACTGTGCCAGTGCCTTTATGAGTGAATTCCGACTATGCAGTCCTTGACGAAAGTTGTATTTTTGCCTCGTATCACAGCACAGAATCGTTGGGCATGGTTAAGTAGTGCAAACTGAACTATGTTCAGAAGTTGAAATTTGAACCCCCTCCCCTCGCTACTGAACCACGCTCAGCGATTCAGATTTTGAGCTGAAAATTTAAGTTTAAGTCTAAGCTTTAGAAAGCATTTAATGAGACACAAAAAATAACGGTATAAAATAGTTGTTCGTTACTCCAAAGTCTAAAGCGCCCTCTATCGGAATTTTTTGAAAATTTTCTTTAAAATTTATTTTCAAGAAAATACTGACATAAAGAATAATTTTAGCAAAACGCGGCAGTAGTTAGAGCCTAATCTACGACACAAAGATCGGGAATAACTGATTTTTGTTCTGGGGGGAGAAGGGTTTCAAATTTCAAATTTCAGTTTACGCTACTTAACTACTCGTTAGGACTCAGATTTTTAGATCAAAATTTAAGTTTAAGTCTAAGCTTTCGAAATCATTTAAAGAAATACAAAAAATAACGTTAAAAAATAGTTGTTTGTTACTCCAAAGTCTAAAGCGCCCCCTATCGGCATTTTTTGAAATTGAACTTTAAAATTTTATTTCAAGAAAATACTGGCATAAAGAAAATTTTTTGCAAAAACCGCAAACGAATCGACCAATTTTTCCATGTTTTATAATCATTTGAAATTTCGGACCCTAAACTTTAATGCCCCCTATCTCCTTGGGAATACGTCTGGGACCCTTAGTCTCCTATTTAATATTATTTGTCTTTAAGTGTACTATAACCCCTTAAAGTTCTGCCCATCTTTTATGAATCACCCTGTATATATTTCCAATTGTTGTCTGGTAATAATTCAGTGTACCTGGATGATTCTACTGATCTTAGCATTATGCCAGTAGAATTATGAAACACTGAATTATTATTTAAAACACATGTGGGTGCATCCAGGCTGATGAGTACATGTGCATGTGTTTTTCCATGTCCAATTCATATTTAATTCTCATGTGGTCCAATTTTCCATTGTGTATGGTTCATATTTAATTTGTTAATCCATTTGTGTTTACTTAATTGCAACTCCAATTTATATATTTTTTTTTTCCCCTTTCTCTCTATTTCTTTTTTCAATATTCTTTTGGTATGAGTAAAATTTGGCCAATTACCATTGAAGCATCAGCTATGGTAATATTATGTTTGCATATGTTAATTATTAGCTATGTGGTATTCTGTATACACAGTATCATTGATTATCTCTTTGGAGATTTAAGTAGAATAGAACTTGATATGTTTTTTGAAATTCATAGATATTATAATTATTTAACATTCTATAAAATTATGCTGCATTGCGCAAATTGGTATGGAATGGTTTTTACATATTCTTTTCAATATTCTTTTCAACAATTAGCTAGTTAAAATATTGATTTTTATATGATACCATAATTTAGCCTAATTGGCTCACAAATCACTTTGATTAACTTCTGTTTGAAATACATAGTTATTATAGCTGCATTGCGCTTTTAATGGTGTATTTAATAATAATTTAATAATAATAATATTTTAGTATTACTATTATTTCCTGGTATCATTTGTTTATCTATTGAATTTTCAAGGGCATCTTTATAAAATCTTATTCAGGTTCTAATGATTTTTTTTTTTTTTTTTTTTTTTTTTTTTTACCAACATTAATTTTGTACTGACTTATGACTGCTAGGGGTTTTTATATTGTTGTCTTTTGATGTTAGTTTGCTTAATGGGACTTTATGTATATATGTAAATAGTTTTATTATATAGCTTTATTATACTTAATCAAGTATTAAACAGTCAATCTTAATATATTTTTTTTTATTTATTTTTATTTTTTTTATGGATATTCAAGAAATATTAAGATTGATTCATAACAATTTTTTTTTTTAAATATGTTATAGATATATTTAATATGTATTTCTTGCAATTTTTATTGCTATCAAACAAATATGGCAGTTATTAGTAAAATGTTAGATACTGGCAATTTAGGCCTTGGTGGATCCAGGACTAATGCTCGGTACAGGAAGATTATTAGGGATCTTCCTGGATCGTTATCAGATAACCTATTCTATTGTCCTAAGCCTGTACTATGTTTTCGAGAGTGTGAATCTAAGCGTTGTCTTACATGTCCATTAGCTGATAAGTCACAGATTTCAAATAATAACAATCTTAATTTGGTAAAATTTTGCAAAGCATACAATGTAATCTATTCATTGAAATGCAATTCGTGTAACATGGAATATATTGGACAGTCTTGTCAAAAATTACATAAGCGGCTAAATTTACATCGTTCTCATATTGATAAATATAAAAATTCTAAATTTCAAACAACTCATAATATTGAATATACTCATTTCAAAAATCATGATTTTAAAAATATTACTATTAAAATACTTAAAATACAAAAAAATTTTACTGAACGACTTTTTCTAGAATCTAAATATATAAGACATTTTAATACTACATATCCTTATGGATTAAATCAATTAGTATACAAAAAATCACATCCTGTATTTTCAGATTTAACTAAATATGAAAATTATAAAAATCTTTATTCCGGATTAAATTTTTCAAACTTAAAAAAAACTTCTAGATCTGGTAGAGGTAAACATAATAACAAAAAATTCACTGATGATATTGTGATTCAACAGGAGCTTGATAATCTTGAGGCACAATTTTGTAATGATTATTGTTGGCTTGCTATAAGAAAACATGTTTTTAGTATAAAAAAGAAATATATAAACCAATATTTCAAGGTATTTAAAAAGAATCAATATTCTCCACATTTTTGTGATATCTTTTATGATATTCTACATTATAGAGCAAACCTATTAAATACAAGTCTTTCTAATAAACCTAAATATAAAACTAATAATACACAATTAATTATAAATTTTTCCAATCATGTATTTAATAATATAAATTTACACAATATAATAAACAACATTAATAATAATTTTCCAATAAAAAATTTTACCATTCACAAGACATATAAATATAATCGCACACTTGGACGTAAAATTTTTAATTACAATTCTTTTGCAAAAAATTTGGTCTCTTCAAAGAATTACCCATGTTATTGTAATGACCCAAAATATCAAAAGTATATAAATACAACACATGGTCATATCATTACTGGTGATCTTAATATTGTAGAACAACCTATTTTACAAAACTTAATGCATAATGGCACAAAATTTCGTCTTCCATATAAGTGCAATATCAAATCCATAATATTGCAGTTTATTCAAGATATTGATTTGTTTATATATAAAATTGCTGTTGATTACAATAAACCAATCGAATATTTCAGTGAATGGAGATTTTCTGTAATTGATAAATTAAAAAATGAAATTATAAAAAATTATCATCATATTACACATGCAGCTTTTAAAAACATAAATAAACATATATCAGAATTACAAAACAAATTTATAATTACTTATGTAGATAAATCTCCAAATAATTATGCTATCATTTGTAAAGAATACTATAAAGTGTTAATTCACAATGCAATCAACACAAGTAATATTTTTAAAAAAACTAAATTAAATATTGAAATAAATAACAGAAAATTATTAAATTATCACAAATTACTAAAAATCAAATGTAATAATTTTAATTATCCTTATCTTGTTATAATTCCAAAATTTCATAAAAATCCTATTAAATTTCGCACTGTTACCATCGGTTGTAACACATATAATAAAAATGCAAGCAATTTACTACTTAATATTTTAAAGCAAATATATGATATAACGTTAAAACATAATAACCAACATTGCCTAAAAAATAGTTTTCAACTCATTAATAAAATACATAATATCAATCCGGTAAAATTCATAAAAACATTGGATTTTAATGATTTATTTAATAACATTGATATAAAAGACTTACATAAAACAATGTGTATATTATTTAAAGAATTTAAATCTCAATTAAAATTAAAAGAACATATTTCAGTAAATTTTTTTAAAACTTTACTAAATTTTACATTGCATAATAATTACATTATATATGACAATATTATCTATAAACAATGCCAGGGAATTCCGCAGGGCGGAACCGCATCTAGTATTCTCTCTGACCTTTACTTATATTATTATGAAAGAAATATAAGTCCGAACAATGATTATGTATTTTATCGCTATATTGATGACATTATCATATTTTATTTCAATGAAAACAATTGCACATCACCACTCAATTTTTATCCTACTCAGCTTAAATTAAGCGAAAATGATTTAATTAATAATAATATAAACTTTCTTGACTTAAAAATTAATATTACTAATAATTATAAATTAATTTTTGATATTTATGATAAGAGATTTGATTTCCCATTTAAAGTAAATATTTTTACCAATTATGCTTCATGTTTACATAAATCTGTTTATAAAAATATAATTATCAATTATCTACATCGTATAAAATACTTATGCTCAGATATAAATAAAAACAAAAATATTAGATATATTCGAGATCAAGCAAAAATATATGGATATCCAATTTTTATGATAAATTCAATCATCAACTCTTTTAAATAACATTTATTATATAATTTAAATATAAACATGGTATGTAATAAATTATTGTTTTAGTGTGCGATAACATATAACAAAAGATATAGAAAATAATAATTATAACATACATTATTACAATTATAAAATATTAGGAAATTTAATATTTAATATTTGTTTGAACATTATATACACTTTATGTAGAAAATTACAAATATAACATACATAATTACAATTATAACATATTAGAAAATTTAATATTTGATTGAACATTATTTATACTTTGTATAGTTGTGATTGTGCGTTGCCGATCACCTCTGTTTAAGGTATTATTGATGTGTAGTTTTCATACATTTATAAATTAACTTATACAATAACAAATTAAATTATACAATGATAACATTGGTGATTATAACTCATATATATATATCTATTTGCAATATATATAAAAATAAATATATACAGTTTTTATTTTTGTCTATGAATAATTAAAATTAACAAGTATTTTAATTACTGCATTGCATTAATTTGATTGAAAAACAGTAGTAATACTATTAATTATCAACATTATAAATTTTGAGATATTTTGAATTGTTTATGAATTATTTAATTAGATATTTAAATTAATCTATAAATATAAAATATATTTACAATGTAGTATAAATTAAACATTAATTATTTAAAAACAAGTCTAATATATATTTAAGTAGTAGTAAAAATAAAACATTAATTATTTAATAAATGTCTATAATATCAGTGGATTAACACAGCTGGCAGCAAAAATAATTTGAATTAAAATAATATCTCTTTTACATAATATATTCTTGTTAAGAATATCTGAAATGCTGTGCAAGTTGAATTAATTCTGTGTAGATTTATTCAT
The DNA here is from genome assembly GCA_963931845.1 of Maratus michaelseni. Classification (NCBI taxonomy): domain Eukaryota; kingdom Metazoa; phylum Arthropoda; class Arachnida; order Araneae; family Salticidae; genus Maratus; species Maratus michaelseni. The sequence goes on along the minus strand of OZ007588.1, from coordinate 106,530,257 downwards.
ATAGTAGTATTATATTTTATTTGAATTTTAAGTAAAACTACAAGTTAGTATTGTTTTTTAAAGTTTATTTATATAAATAAATCTAATGAAGTGAGTATGTAACTAATAAAGTGGATATTTAACTAAATATTAATTATGAACTATTATAATACCAATAGATGGCGACACTTTACCTTTCAGGTAGTTGTAGATAATATTGTTAATATTATATTTAATTTAACTATAGAGGGAGCTATTGATTGTATATTAATTTTACTTTCAGGAATTAAAATTGTATGGAGTAATATATATTCACGGATATAAATTTGTTATAAGTGTATTAAAACCAGAATTATTTTGAGTGTTTTTGAATCATTTTGTGATTGGGTGTCATTTATGGGGTTGTGTTTTAAAAAAAGTGTGCTCTCAACTTGTCTTACAAATCATTTCTCTCAACTCTACTTAGTCAACATGTATGATGCATTGCCATGTGGATGTGTATATTATGCAGACGTTGTGACATTTTAAGGATTCTGTATAATTATTGTGAGTAAAATATTTTATCTACACTTTACGCGTTCATATTTCCAATTTTATTATTTCAAAACTGTTATCTCGTGGTAATTTAGTGAGGTGTTAATTACAGTTTTTTGGATAATCGATGTGAGTGAAATATATTGTATTTTCTTAATGGTTTTTTATTTCCTATTTAAATATTTCCAAATTTTAATATTTCCAATTGTTGTCTGGTAATAATTCAGTGTACCTGGATGATTCTACTGATCTTAGCATTATGCCAGTAGAATTATGAAACACTGAATTATTATTTAAAACACATGTGGGTGCATCCAGGCTGATGAGTACATGTGCATGTGTTTTTCCATGTCCAATTCATATTTAATTCTCATGTGGTCCAATTTTCCATTGTGTATGGTTCATATTTAATTTGTTAATCCATTTGTGTTTACTTAATTGCAACTCCAATTTATATATATATTTTTTTCCCCTTTCTCTCTATTTCTTTTTTCAATATTCTTTTGGTATGAGTAAAATTTGGCCAATTACCATTGAAGCATCAGCTATGGTAATATTATGTTTGCATATGTTAATTATTAGCTATGTGGTATTCTGTATACACAGTATCATTGATTATCTCTTTGGAGATTTAAGTAGAATAGAACTTGATATGTTTTTTGAAATTCATAGATATTATAATTATATATATATATATATAACTGTAAAACCTTTGAATTTCAAAATACATTAAACAAGTTTTTGCATCAAATCTAACCAAATCTCCAGTTTAAAGATAGTTAATTATAAAGTGTGTACAGGATACAATTAAGTTAATTATAGATTGTGTGAGTATGTTTTAGGAGATTTAAAAAACTTCAACAGGCATCTTTTTTTGACACACGCACATACACGTACAATTCAAATGAATAAAAACAGATACACATACACACACAAAAGAAAAAAAAACAATACGTAAATTTATTTAAGTAAATACTTGAGTTTATCATTTTTTTCACAAAAAGAAAAAAAACGCTTTTTATGACGTTTGTACTTTACCAAAATTATGATTATTCATTATTTTTAGGAAACACTTTAGTTTTTATTGACTTATTTATTGAATCAATTACAATTGTTTCTATGTTATATTATTCATCTATGAAAATCTATAATTTAAAGTAAACTAGTACATTTTTACTAGTGGAGTAAAAATGAGTTGCAAAATCTTAATAAAGATGATGAAATTATTACTGAAAATGGAGTGTTAATTGTGACATTTCACTGGAATACGAAATAATTTTGGGAAATGTTTCTGATTTTTTTTTTCACTTTTCACTGTCATGTTTCTGATTTTAGTAGTATTTTAAAATTAAATTAAATTATGTTAGATTTCTGAATAATGAAATATTTGCATGTATAGAAAATGCACTTATGTATTTTTACACATAAAATAGTTATCTTATTTTACAAAGAGAAACTTATGTATTAACTAAATTAAATTTATAAATGTAGTTGTTTTAACTATTTATCTTTCTAATAATTAAAAGTCTTAACTAATGAAACGTAACTTTTGTTTTAATTATTGTATCTTTCTAGAAATTAAAAAATTTAACTAGAACTTAAATTTATAAATGTAATTATTGTTTTACTTATTCTATCTTTCTAGTGATTAAACGTTTTAACTAATTAAATTTGTAATGCGATTATTGTTTTAATTATTATATCTCTTTCTAGTGGTTAAAAATTTAATTAAATTTATAAATATAATTGTATTTTTTTAGTGGTTAAAAAGAGTCATATAACTAAATTTATGAATGTAATTGTAATTATTTCAACTTTTTATTTATTAAAAATTTTAACTCTTATTTTAATTATTGTATCTTTTTAGTGATTAAAACCGTGGGGAGTTAAAAGGCTAAGTTTCGAAAACAAGAATTGTGACAACAATTGTGAATATCTGAAGAACATGATAACTTGCTCAATGTTATAGAATAATTTGTATATATTTTCCTCATTTTTAAATGCATGCATCTTGATATTGTGACATTTGTCATATTGTACAAGTTTGATGGTCATCTATGCATTTTTTTTAAAGCAGTATATGTGGGTTTATAGAACATTTAAGTTAAAAAACTATTTTCAATATATTTTTTATACATTGTATGCCATCGGCGCCAAACAGGCCAGGACAGGGCCCCTCAATATATCTTCAAATTCAAATTTCTTTATCTCTCATATGATTTTCGAAAAGATAAAATAAAAATTCTTCTTCAGAAGCGATTTAACATAATTAAATAATAAGAGAAAAATGAACTAAGGATTTTTCGTCACGGATGCTCTGCTCCCTTGGACTCCATGGCTGACAGTTTTTACTTCTGTGTTTCTTTTCACGTTCAGGTTTTGAAAAATATTTTAAAGGAGGGTACAAAGAGGTGGAGCAACCCTAATAAAAATGAGTATAGACTTTCATTTCTTCATTATATATATATATCTTACACGGGATGTTTTGAAATTTTTTTTCTTAATTTTTTTTTTTTTAGTTAAGTTTATTTCATGTCTATATTCTGCATTTTTAAAAACACGGTCTTTACACTGTTAAAAGTTTGCAGCATACTGTCCAGTGATTCAAATGTTTTTATAAAAAACGGTTACAGAATCGTAATTTAACTTTATTTTGACCATATTAGTACCCTTATTATGGTCAGAATAGAGTTAAATTACGGTTATGTAACCATTTTCTAAAAAAAACAAAAAAAAAACCGGTCAAATGACTGGAAAATTTGCTGCAAATTTTTAACAGTGTAGCTGCAGTTACTGGCCTTCGAAATTCTTGTTCTTTCCTGGATTTTTTCTCTTCCGGCGTACATGATGTATATCATTATCTGTAAATACTGAGCTGAATAAAATTTAAAATTTGGTTGAGTTTACTTTTTATACCACAGGTTGTTATTGGAGGTTCGATCTTGGATATACATGTGAAGATCCTTGAAGATATAAAGGTAGGAGTTTTGATGAGAATTATGAATATATACTGTTAATTCCTGTTCTTTATTCAAAATTTCCTTCAGTTTTACAGCTTTCCCTAATTTGAATAGACTCAAGTTTATTCCTGCTAAATCACACTAATATTATTTATTAATAGATATAAATACTACAAACAAAAATATTGTTGAAATTATATGTAATTTTTACTGTGCTACATAATAAATTGTAATTCGATAATTTTTTCTCAAGGTGGGAGAGGATAGTGGCGCAGCTATATTTTAACACACGGTATAGCTAATCTTACATATGGTTAAGATCCAACATTTTTTCGAAGAAATAAGTTATTTTTATTGTGTAATTATAATGAAATAATGTTATTTATAATTTTTATTACATTTTAAAATTTAGAGATATTGAAGCTCTGTGATACATTTTATTTCATTCACAGAAAATCGAAAAACATCTTCCTATTGGATGACAACTCAAATGAGGAGTTTGACAAAAGTTTATCTTGCGAGAGAATTTTGTTCCTACACCAGAACGATTTATAAAAACAATACTTTTTAAATTTGAATTTCATATTTATTTTTTAAATAAACTCTTGAACAAGAATAAAATTTCTTTAAATTTTAGTAAAATATTTTCTATTTCTCCAAAATGCATCTGTCATAAATCTGACTTAAAATCATTTATGTTGCGACTGCAAAAGATGTTTGTACATGAAAATACTGAGCAAATTTTAATTTAATGGACTAGTGTAATGACAATATAATAAATTATAACACCTTGTAATAATATATTTCTTTTAAATGCTAAAAGGTGTAAACTAAAAACATAATATACAGTAAAATAACTTTTATTAGATTGTTGACATGTTTCTGTTCACTCAGAGCCATTATCAAAAACAAATGAGAATATTCTATAATTGCCCGGTCTTTGAAGTTATTATTTGAAATGCTATCTTTTAATTTTCATGTACTTTTTAAAATTACGCACGTTATTTATTATTTTTACTTCGTTGTTTATTTCCATATTTGTAACCATGGAATAACTCGAGCCACAATTTCGGTAAGTTAAAAGATGCTGCATCGTTACATATGTATTTTTGCGTGTTACTATCTCTATGGTTTCTCTTATTATGGATGGACTTGGACAGTATAGAGTGGGGGGGGGGGATATTTTACTTTCATTGAAATTTATTTGGATGGTTTCTTCTTGATATAATCTCGCCAGGGCTGTGGTTTTTCTATACTTAATATCAGCTATATGCTCCTTTTTTCTGTAACTAAATTTCCTGCTTTTCATATGAAAAATATGGAAGTAAACAACCGAGTAAAAAAATAAATAAATAGCGTGCATAATTTAAAAAAGTACATGAAAATTAAATAATAGCATTTCAAATAATAACTTCAAAGATCGTGCAATTACAGAATATTCTCATTTGTTTTAAGTAATGCTTTGGAGTGAGCCGAAACATGTCAACAATCGAATAAAGATATTTTACTGCATATTATATTTCTAGTTTACACGTTTTAGCATTAAAAACAAATATAGTGAATAATTAGATGAACATTTTTTTAAGCTACTCATGCAGAGATTTGAGTTAATTGAAACAGACAATAGTTTGAAAATTTAGTTGAAATTATGTTTAAAACAACGGCATTTAGTATTGGTTCTACGCTGCATTCTTTAAACATTTAAAACAATTTTATGGATATGAAATTGTATGAATTGTGTACAATGTATGCAAATGTTTCTACATTTTTTTTAAAAACTTGATTCTATTCCTTATCTTTTTTCCATTTTTCAAGCTGTAATTTTATAACAGAACTAATAAACCTTTTTTAAACAAACATTTTGTCTTTTCTTCTATTTTCCTTTGTATGTCTTTCTCTTTTTTCTTTTGGGTTATGGAATAAAATTTTATATTTTTAATAATAATTTTGATACAAGCTATTTACTATCACACTACTTTAAGATAATTTATTAACCCCTTAAGCACCATGACGTACCTGCGCACGTCTTGAACACCTCTATCTGCAATACCAGGACGTATGTGCGTCCAGGTTGCCAGTTTGGCTTTTTTTTAAATTCAAAATTTGGAATTCATACCAGAAAGTTATAGAAGTAATTTGTATTTTATATAATGACAGACTTTTCGTGATTGCATAAATTAAAATTATTCTTTTAGAATATCCGGTATGAATTTTGTATTTTTTTTTTTTTTTTTTTTGACGAAATTTAACATAGCTGGTATTTAGCATACATAGTATCACTATATTAAAATTAGAAAAATATTCTTAAGAAATTGCTGTTTTTAACACATCTTTTCCCTTTTGTTTAGTACAAAGTTGAAAACGTCTTTTATAATTTAAAATTGTCTTTAGTTATTTTTTATTCGAAACGTTCGGAAGTCCAATTATTTTGACTTAATCTGATCTGGGGATTATAAAATCTTCTTTCCGGGGATATTCTGAGAATATAGAACGGAAACAGAGAAAAGGAAGAATGTTTTAGAAGACTGTTTTTACTTACCCATCACACATAGTATAGGGTAAGTCTTGTAATCGTTTTGAAAATCGAAAAATTTTTTTTGACGGATTTACACGTTTCAGACACTGGAGATTCCGAAAAACATATTTTTAGAAAAAAAAATTTGCCGTCCGTCTGTGTGTCTGTCTGTAAACGCTCTATCTCCCGAAAAAATTGAGATAGAGACTTGCAATTTGGTATGTACTTAGTATGTAATAATGGGAAGAAGCCTATTTCATTCCAATAACCTCGATTAACCGGAATTATTTTTTTCGGACTCTCGAAATATTCGTTCTGATAACAGGTATATAAAAATTTTCGAAATTGGTTATTTTTAGAAATGAATATAAAAGACAATAAAAAAACATAAATTTTGCATAAAGCATGATGTCGATCGGATAATGAGTTGCCGAGATATTTGGAATCCTTTTTCCACACTCTTCTATTTTTCATGACCCTGTATTTCATCCAAATTTCACTTCAAATATATATTTTAATTGGAAATTTTACGCTTAATCAGATGCAATAAACCGCTAGTTAATAGGATTATTATTTTTGGAGTTATAAGGATGTTTCTTTCAAGCAATTCAGTAATCGAGCCTTTAAAGTTTGTGACGTCATCAAGCCTCGATTTTATTTGAATTGCAATGCATTTTATAAGTAGTTTACACATTTTTTATTTTAATATTTTACATTATGCATATCCATGATGGATAAGTATTACGGTGGCCCCCAACGACTAGTTTTACAGTAGTGTTCATTCTTAGAAAGAAAAAGGACAAGGTGCTAGTTAGTAAAACAAGTTGGAAATTGTACGTGAAACATGACAAATGAGATGCGTTCGTACTATATAACTAATTTTATAAATATTCAGATGTTAGTGCACTAACTGTTGCACTCTTATGTAAAAATGCATGAATATAAAATTTATTTTATGAGCAGATTTTCATATTATAGATATTAATTTAATTTTATGAAATTAAGTTTCAATATACTTTTACAAACAATTAGTTAGAAATCTGTTACATTAAAATTATATTATGCGCAAATATCCAATACAAGACAATGTAAAAAAAAAATCTTCGTTATTATTTCACTGAAAAAATGAATTATATCGTTTGTTATTGTGATATGATTAATTTCCACAATAAAATAAATACATTTTAAGTTGGCAACATTTTATATTTTGTTAACATTTACTGAAAATTCCAATGGGAAACTTAAGCCTAACTTTGAAAATTTCAGAACTTGAAATCCACATTTAGACTCTTTTTCCATTTTATATTTATTTCTCCGGAAACATCTATCCGAACTGTCGGTAGATTATAGGATTGCTATAATTAAACAATTTTAGTATACAAATACGGTTTTTAAATTCAGTAATACGGAAATAATGACTCCGTCTTAAATAGAACATAATCACCATGGCAACCTAGAATCATTACCTATAATGGGATATCATTGAATTAATTACGTATGATAGGATTTAATAGATTGAAGAAAACTTTTATTAATATCTTTTTAAGTTTTGATTCGATTTTTACAAAATTTGAAAAGACTCGACAAAATTCAGCAACGTTTATATATATTAAATTTCAAACCATTCGGTTGGGTAGTTGACTGTTATATGCGGACAGACGGACGAACCAGACGACGACTATAGGTGCTACGTATTTATATAATTACGAACGCACCTAAAAAGGCACTAGTTCACTAGCTAAGGGTACTGAGAGTAAATGCATTATTGTGTTTAGTAACGTTAAAAAGAAAAACAATTATGCAAATGTTTAGGTATAATTAGTAACATTAATTTTGAATTTATTTTTTGAGTTATAAATAAATAAATACAATTGAATTACAACAGGTTTTAATAATCTCCTTTGTTTCTCGTAAAGGAATGAGGAAGCTGTAAAATTTTCGCAAGCTCTCAGCATACGTACTTACAAAAACTTTGGTACGGGAAAGATTTTTACAAAAAGTCTCTTTGTACAAATAGGGATTTCACTATTTTTACTTTCTTCTATCTTTAGAAGAAGAAAGTATTGGGTTCATGAAAATTTTGGACTTCCAGTTTTCGACGGATTTATGTTTTTGAAGGTCCTGAACACGATTTGCCTGTTTATAGAATATGTCTGAGAGTATGTGACAAAAATTTTATGGGCACTCTGTTTCAAGAACTAATGCACATGGAATAAAAAAAAATGGATTCAGTTAGTCCCTGATATAAATTGGTGCTGATTAGTTCTTAGTGTAAATCGCCTAACAGGTGGCGCTGTTATGCTACATTTTTCATGATTTTCACGATGGCTATATCGCAAGAACTAATGCATAGAATTTCATCAAACTTCAGATTCTGTTAGACCTTGACATAAATAGATGTTAATTACGTTTTGGTGTAAATAGTCCAACAGGTGGCGCTGCTATTATATTTTTTCTTGATTTTCACGATAGCTGTATCGCAAGAAATAATGGATAGAATTTCATCAAACTTCAGATTCAGTTAGACGTTGACATAAGTAGTTGTTGATTACGTTTTGGTGTAAATCTCCCAACAGGTGACGCTGCTGTGTTGCATTTTTCAGAATTTACATTATTTTAGGGATAGTCATATCTCAAGAACTAATGCACGGAATTTAATAAAACTTCAGATTCAGTTAGAACTTGATATAAATTGGTGTTGATACGTTTTTGGTATTTGTGAAAGCTGTATGAGATAGTAGAAAGTTTTTGGATTTGCACATCCAACTAGTTAAAAAGGGCAGTGTGTTATTTTACCAAATTTCAAAAGGGCAATACAGTGCGTCTTTAAATAATGGCCTAGAGGGAAACACTCATTGGGCATTCAATGATCACTCATTTTCATATTTTAGTTTGGGAGGATGCACTCATATGTACTCATCGTCATTTCACGCTTCTCACTTATTCATCATCTTTTAACTGACTGTCCGTGCTTACGTCACTGCTGTAGAATTTATTTTAATTCATCATCATCTTTATTATTTTAAGCATGCAGACTCTTATTTTGAAGTATAGTTGGCACAGATGTTATATACGCACCACGTTGGCGCGATTTTTCCCCCGCCAATTTGGCGAAAACTTTGTTATTACAGTTATCTTAAATTAAGCAATTGTTAATTTATTGCTTCAACTGTTTTTTTTTTTCATAAATTGTTGTTTATTTACTTTTATTTTTAATTTTAATTCTATAAATTATTTTTATTATGTATATCAATATTTATTTACATCAATCTATCATTTATTTATTTTTATTTCCTTTTTTAAAATAATAGAAGCTATTTCATTTATTACGTTTTTTTATTTTTATATTGAAATAAAAAATCATGTGCTATTATTGCATGCTATTTGTAACTAATATTCAAAAACAAAGTTTTCGCTAAATTGGCAGGGGAAAAAATCGCGCCAACGTGGTGCGTATATGACATCTGTGCCATATAGTTATTTATATGCTTTACTGTTTTTACGCTTGACAATTTTAGCTCTCTACACTTGTATGACTATATATGGATGGTAGGTAGCATTTCTCGTTAAGCTATATATTTTTTCATTTTTTATTGTTTCTAGTACAGGGTTTTAGCATAACCTTTTAGAGATGATTTGGTGTTCTGTTTTAAATCGTATTTTGATGCAGTATGCCTCTTAAGGGATTTTGAGTCATTAAACCCTATACAATCAACCAACCAGTGCTACCAATCTGTCGTTGAATTGGTTCCTTACAATTACTATTTCTCAAAATATTTAGTTACAAAATTGTCCAACTAATTTGTATTCACCCTGTATTTTTGCTTTAATGAAGGATTATATATATATTTTTAAAGATCTGTTCTTTATATAGTTTGTTAGCTTAGTGTGATCTGCATATAAAAGAATATAATAACGCGCTGTTTTATTTTCAATTTTTTCTAATTACTATTATTATATACTACTTTAAACAGGAAACCGCCCACTAAAAATGTCATTAAATAATGCAAGTCTAATTGCAGAGCAAAATAATTACTTGATGAAATTTCAGTAAAAGCCATTACGGAAGCCGTTGCTTTTATGCGGTTACTTATTCGTTGATTTGAGTTATTTCAAAAAAGGCAATCAACTGAAAATTTTTTTAATTTTTAGCAGTCTCTGATCACCAGTAAAAATAGCGCTTAAATGCTGATCTTAAGGGAATAATTTTTTAAAAACCATTTCGATGATAAATTTAAGTTGTTCAGAGATTCTACCTCGATTCTAGCTCACAAATCTTTTTAATTGGGTAATTAAGAAGTTTCAAAGGTTAATAATTGCTAGAATTATTAAAGTCGTGCGCTGTTTGCTATGAGAATTTAGATTGGGTACAAAAATAGCTGTTAATCGGAATGAAATATTTCTTATGGCTGTAATTATAATATAAAATAGGAAAGACATTTGCATAAATATTTTGTTCCTTTACTTATCTGTTATTTGCATAATTTTCAAAAGTATTTGATGGATTATTTGAAAAGTCCAAAAGATTCTTCTTTTTACAATAAATATTTGTAAGAATTTAAGATGCATTTTCAATAAATAAACCTTCACTCCTCTTCCGTAAATTTGACCAAAAAAAAAAATCTGTTAGCATGAATAATAGTAAAAATTCGATAAATTTATGAAAAAAAAGTTTTATTTACGAACTTATATTTTACAGTGCACAAACCCATATATTTATAGCATTTTTTTCTTAAAGTATTAAGATTTTATCTTTTAGCAAACTAATATTATTTATAACCTCTTATTTTACATATACTCTTCATATTCGAAATATTTACAATTATTATTGAAAATTAGCACTACACTATAATTTACAGTGTCCTTCATATATCACACTTGTGGGAACAATTTTACTGGAAATATTTACAGTTACTCTAAGTATTTCACCAATTTTAAAGTTTAAACTTGAGATAATTTTCGTGATGTAGTCAGAATTAGTAACACTATTTTTCAGAGATTTTGGCACGAAAACATTTGAACGATTGAATGGATTTACATATTTCTTTTTGATTAATGAAGGAAATTTACAAAACTACACTCTAAAAAATTTTCGTAAAATTTCAGTAGATGTACCGTAAATTAACGTTTTCTATCTTTACGGTATGAGTACCGTACTTCTAAAGTATATTAGGCGTAAAATAACCGTATATGTGCCATTTCGATTATAAACTGTATTTATACCGTAAAATGATTGTTTTTCAGTACAAAAATCGCTATTTATACCGTAAAATAATTATTTTTCAGTAAGGAAAAATGTGGTAGCCCTGCCTCGGTGTACGGCAACCCCTGAACCTGTACGGCAACTGGCTCTTGCTCTTGTTACGTAATGCGTGCAGGCCTGAGGAGAGGGGGGAGTGCAGCCGGTACATATACTTTAAATATTTTACGGTACATATACCGTCCAGTTAAATTACGGTATATATACTGGTCACAAAGTTGCCAGTATATGTACCGTAATTTTTGACCAAAAATTGTTACAGTGTATACTAGAAAAAAAAAAGGTAAAGCAAAAATTAAGATACATTTTTCTGAATTTTGAATTTTTTATTATATATTTAATTTTTTATTATTTTTTTATGTCAAGTTTAGTCGAGAGACAACGTAATTATCAGTATAAAAAAACAAATAACGATTCAAAAATAGGGGGACTTCATGGACTTCACAATCGTGACAAAACTAGTTTTGCAAGATTATTTTTCTCATAAAATATTAAAACTTTAGTTATTGTTTTCTATATTTTAACAAGTATTTTGTATTTTCGTAAAACATAAATAAATGAATTCTAAAAGAAGGAATAGCTTAAATTAATAACAGGCTTCATAATCCATGATCAAACTTCAATAAATGTTCGTCATGTCCCTTTCTGGTCCCCTTAATTATCCACGATTGCGAAAACTTATATCTTACCTCCAGAAACCATTTGGAGAAGTACCAATCTGATATCTCATACCTGTCGACCTTCCATTCATCTTCCGTAAAATTTGGGTTAAGAACGTTTCGAACCAGAAAATGTTTTAAGAAACGAAATCAAACAAGTTCTATGTAGAAACATGAAAAGAAATAAAAAGATTCATCAAATAAATTTTCTGGTTTGAAATGTGTTAACCTGGATCAAAAAAATCTATTTTACGGAAGATTAGTTGGAGGTTGGCAAGTATGATATCTCAGAAAACAATAGATTTTTGAGGTTTATGGAAACGTTTCTAATGGTAAAAGGGCTCCTTTGCAGCTTGTTAATTTCGAACACTTTTAGTTTCTGAAGATTCTGATAAGTACCCCTCGTAAGGATAATCGAAGATAAGGAAAAGTCGTCCAGCATTTAGGGTAACTACGAGGTAACGGTAGATTTTCGTAATTATTAATCTTTCGTTTCTGGAAGCGCTTCTGCAACGTTTTACGCTATTCTAAGTACAGTCATACCAACTTTTTTTAATGTCCCTTTTTTTGCTAAGTTATACCCTTTTATACCGAGACACTCACGGAAGCCAGGTAGAAAGGAAAAAAAAATCTGAAAATTGAAACCGGACAAATTTAAAAGGAAAAATGAACATATTAAAATGCGGGAAGTGATAAGTTATACAAAATGTAATTTTCCAACAGAGTGAAAGTATCCAGACCAGGATTTGAACCAGAGACCATGAAATGTAATTGCGTATCCATCTTTCTTGGAGTTCCATTACCTGCGATTTATTTTGTTGTGCTGTTTCAAATAACAATCCAAATGTTATTATCAAAAAGATTATCTGAGTGAATTGTGTTCGTCAGATTTTTCCAGGATCACTTTGTTGGCAGAGCATTTGCAGCTTAAGCCAAAGGTCCCTGGTTCAAATCCTAGCCTGGACACTTTTTCACTCAGTTGGAAAATTAAAGCTCGTATGATTTATTTACTAATTAGAAGACTTGTGTTAAATTAATGAAGTGCAAGGCAAGTTAGTCCATTAAGAGGAATATTGCATTAACTAGAATAATGTTTTATAGCAATAATTTATAATTAATAGAGTTAACTAATTAATATATAATACAGTTAAAGAAACACAAAATACACTAATTACTTAAATCCAAAGAGAAAAAAAAATCATCACAATGAAGTTGCGATTAAAATTGGAATGAAAAATTTATTTTAATTTATAAACTATAAAGCAAAATATGATTACTTAGCCCATTTAAATTTCGACTTTATTAAATGAAGATTTGGTTTTTCTTTTAAAATACACATGCATTATTGTTTTTTGAAAAAAAACTATTTAATATTTACAGACATTAAGGATTATTAAATAATTGATGTATGTATATATTTTTAGATATAAATTTGCATTTTTTTTACATCTACTCATTTTAACAAATAAACTAAAAATATTTTACTCATTAAAATTATAATTTTTTAAAATTAAAAAAAAGTTTTATTTCTTTGTAAAAAGACGTTTGCGTAATTATTATTACTATTTTCGAAAAAGATCATTAAATACTTACAATTTTTTTGTTGCAAGTTTTCTTTCATTTTAAATTTAAATCTGTCATTACGTTTCGTTACATTTCCTTTCTCGGTATTTTTGGAATTTGAACTCCAGATACTTTGAACTCTTTTGCAAGTTCGAATTTAGTGCACTTGTTCGCATTTGCATATTTAGTTGTTATCTCGGATTCGGTTAGAATAGAAATGATGTACAACTTCAACAAAATATTATATAGTATATATATCATCATCCGTTTTCAATCCACTGCTGGATGTAGGTTTCCCCCAGTTTTTTCATTGTATCCTGCGTAAGGCTTTGGTATTCCAATTAACTTCAACCACTTTTCGGGTTTCGTCAGTCCATTTTACCCAAGGTCGTCTTCTCGGTCATTTTACATCTCTGGAATACTACTGTAGGGTGTACGTACTCCCTCTATTGACTTGTCTTCTTGCAAGCCCAGCCCATTTTCATTTTAACCGTTTTATTCTCTCGATGATGTCAAACTTTAGTCTTATTTCTTATCCAGACTGTTCTTTTACTGTCTCTTCTAATTATGCCTAACATATATCCTTATACTTTGCTCTGTTGTTTGTAATCTTTGCGCCATCATTTTTGTTAGCGTCCATGTTTCCGTTCCAAAAGTTAGTGCAGGCAAAACACATTGGTTAAACAGTTTTCTTTTCAACCAAAGAGGCTCTTCAGAATAATACTGTTCTCCCCAAAAAAACTCCATTTCTTATTCTTCTGTTGTTTCACATTTTCGTGTTTTGGTAAAGATTCCAACAAAACTTGCCTGTATATGTCGTCGTCAATTTTCATGTCTCCAACGCAAAAAAATTGCATTCGTTATTAACTTTTAGTCAATTTTTTAATGTAATGCTTATTAATGCGTTAATATTACACACAGTTAAGTAGAAAGAATGCCGATACGGCGATTTCTCTCTTTTTTCACGATTGTGGTTGCTGCTTCTAAAATATGAAACTGTTAAATAAAACAATCATTATCCAATAAAAGTTTCATTGAAAAAAAAAAATCCACAATACAGTTCTTAAAAAGCCTTTACCTAAATTCCCCAAGTTATTTTTAGACATAAATTATTTTAAGTAATTCAGTCAGCCGAAATATTTTATAATTTTATCAACACCCACATTGCATCTAAATATAGCGATTAAGTGCTGAGGTTAAAGGAATAATTTCTTGAAAAAAAAATTCTACGTTGAATTTAAAGTATTAATATATTCAGTTTTGTTTTTTATTCATACTTTTGTTAGCTAGTTGAAAGATTTGCGACATCAACTAACGAGCTAACAGGAACTAAATATACATTAAATTTGTTTCAATGTTTGTTTTTAAAATATAAAAATATATTTTCGACTATAAATACGTTTTACTTATCGGTGGAGTTGCGACATAACATAAATATAGCGGTAACCTGTTTTAAATATTCAGTGTGCATTGCATAGGCGATATTTTTGAGCAAACTGGATGAAATAAATAAAATAAATTCCGTTCAAATAATTTATCTTTTGAATGAATGAATAGAATGAATGGATAACTATTTATACAAGAAGAATTATCACTTTGATATTAAGAAGAAATATTTGTCGAATCCTAGTTTCTTTATATCCCTGTGAAATGTCTGAATACACTCTTTCCAGGAATCTAGACGAATTTTTGTCGAAATAGCCAAATATGCTAAAATATACTCTTAAATAAATTTGTATTTACATGTAAATATTCTAAAGCAAATATTATCCGAAATGATTTTATCGTAATCTACATTTAACCATTAAATATTACTTAGTTTTTTGAAAAAGGTATTTTATTAATACTTTAACTTCACGTGCAATGCAAAAGAAATAATTTCAAAGCAGTGTTTTTAACACTTTCCAACATAGTTGCTAATACTTTTCAATATAGTTGAAAAGTGTTTATTCATTCGGTTTGTTTGTCTGTCTGTGCTCTAACTCAAGTAAATATACTCGGATTCTCATGTAATTGGTATATGTTATTGAGAATTATCATGCCATGTTAGATATTGAAAATGAAGTGTATAGCAGTTATAGGTCGTTTACAGGGGAACTCTAAATAATTCCGTTGCATTAAGGTCTGTCGGAAAAAAACTTTTGCAGTGTATTTTAATGATATTACACTATTTGAAAGATATTAAATTTTATACATATCGCTTAGGTTTATTACAAGGCGCTTACTCTAGAATATGACGTGTATACAGTGAGTCGTTCATTTACAGGGACACTCAAAATAATTTGGTTACAATACTGTCTATGAGCAATAACTGCTGGAAGCGCGTTTTCAACTGTGGTATGCGTTGTTAAATTTAACTTTTTTTTTTCACATTACTTGTTGTGTATAAATTCTATAGATCATATACAGGACTGCGCACAAAATAATTCATCTACATTTCTGCTTATCGACGGATATTGCTGAAGGGAAATTTACGACTGTTTTATGCGTTTCCTAAATGAACTAAATTTTTGCATACTATGTAATACTCATTTATCTAGTATATATACAAAGCTATAAATCGTATACAGGGCTGCACAAAGTAATTCAGATATTTTGCCGACTGTAGATGGTAATTGCTGAAACTGAGTTTTCAAATGTGTTATGCGTTTCATATGCGTAATTGTTTATTTAGACATCATCTTTCATCTTATTAAACGGGGAAGTTTAGTTACAGTATTCTGAATGTGTTGGAAGGTGTTTCATAATCTATGCTTAACGCATAATTTTTCTTTCTTTCTCACTTTCCAACGTAGTTGAAAGGTGTTTATGAATTCGGTTTGTCTGTCTGTCCGTGCTCTAACTCTCGTAAATATACTCAGATTGTCATGAAATTTTTAAATATTATTGAATTTTACTATAGAATGTTTGGTATTAAAAATGAAGTGTATAGCATTAATAGCCCATTTACAGGGACATACAAAAGAATTCCGTTACATTATGATCTATGGCGAAAAATCGTTTGCGGCGCATTTTATTGATGTTACGATATTTCAAATATGATGAAATTCTTGTGCATTACTGAGGTGGATTACAGTATGCTTTTACCGGATTATACAGTTAGTAGCATTTATAATTCAATTACAGGGACGTACAAAACTAATGAAATTATTGTGCATTACTGAGGTGAATTACAGAATGCTTTCACCGAATTACACATTTAGTAGCATTTATAATTCAATTACAGGGACGTAAAAAATAATTCCTTCACATTATGATTTATGTGGAAAAATCGTTTGCGGTGCATTTGGAGCATGTTATGATATGTGAAACATAATGATATTTAAAAGGATAACTAAGATTCATTACAACTTACTTTTTTATAAATTATGGAGTGCGTAGGATTTATTGTTCATATACAGAGACGCACAAAATAATTCGGTTAAAGGACTGACTATGATCTGTAATTGCTGGAATTGTCTTTGTATGCATTTTTATGTAATTTTTAGTGCATTACGTGTTGTTTACAAATTCTGTAGAGCATATACAGGGCTGCACGAAAGACTTCGAATATGGGCAGAAATTGCTGAAAATGAATTACTGAGTTACGTATTTTTTAAATTG
This sequence comes from Maratus michaelseni, assembly GCA_963931845.1. Taxonomy (NCBI): domain Eukaryota; kingdom Metazoa; phylum Arthropoda; class Arachnida; order Araneae; family Salticidae; genus Maratus; species Maratus michaelseni. The sequence goes on along the minus strand of OZ007588.1, from coordinate 106,513,184 downwards.
CTTATTTATATATCTCGTTTCAATCTAGGAAAAAAATAATTTTCTTAATAATAATCTGTTAGTGTTGGAAAGTGTTTCATAATCTAAGCCCAATGCATGAATTTTCTTTCTTGTTTTTTAAATGAGTTTGATTACTATTACTACCTGAAAAACATTAAACATTAAATAAAAAAATCATTAATTAGTAAAACTTTGATTGCAGAGAAAAATAATTTTCATCATACAATTCAGTAAAAGTTATTGCAGAAATTCTCTTTTATGTAATTATTTATTTTTAGATTCGGGTTTTTCTTTTAAGAAAGGCAATTAGAAGATATATTTTTCAGTTTCATTGATTCCCGCATTGCATCTAAATATAGCGTTTAAATGCTGAAATTAGAGGACTAATTATTTAAAAATATTTTTATGTTGAACTTAAATTGTTAAAAAAAATTCTGTTTTGTTTCTCGTTCACCAGTCTTTTTATAATTGCCTAATTAAGAAATTTGCATCAGCAGCTAAAATTACTAAATTTGTGTCGAAGTTTGTTATTCGAAGGTAGCAAATAAATTTTTGATCTTAATGATACTTTTCATGCGAATGCAGTTATAATAGAACGTAAAGAAAAAGTAGCTGTGGCATGTTTAAATATTCAATGTGTTTTATGTATTTAACATCGTGCAGTGAAGATGGGATATAATAATAGAATTCGGATAATCCTTTTAAGCATGGAACTTTATATATTTTCGACATATATACATATATACTTTTAAATTATCCTTTACTATGTAGAAGTAAAGTAGGATAAAACCGGGTACCTAAAGGTTTTCCTTTGTTGATAAAAGTATAGACGGATAGAAAAACTGAACACCACACAAAAGTTTTTGAGAATATCTGTGCTATTGAAAGACCACACCTGTTACCACAGGGGAATTCTTCTCTACTTGGGAAAAGACGTTTTCATTTGAAACAACTCCGAATTTTGGTGATACGGTGAAACAGGGTATAAATCAGAAATTAAGTTTTTACACTTCCGGTAACAAAAACCTTTATTGTAATAAATTATGAATCAAGCTTTAAAACATATATACATTTTTTAAGGTTAGTAACCTTTTTTCCCGGTTTTCAAGCAATTTTTAATGTTATGTAATGGCTTTCTCAGCTTTTACTTCACGTATCCGCTGCACTCCTCATGCACCCAATTTTTTCTGACTGAAAATTGTACCATACTTCACCACCTGTTGAGTGAAGAAACACTTCATTGCAGAATTAAAGGCAAAACCATGGGTACCCGATTTTGCCCCATCAGACGATCAAAAATCAACAGGGTCGTTCTCCTGGATAGCTGGACGTACACAATTCTACTTAGCATCAGAATATCGGGTGAAAGCCATAGAAAACAGTGGTTTATTTACCTAAATCGATCCGTCAGGCTCGATTTATATAAAGATCAACTTTAAATTAAAACTTTATTAATTACTTAAATTAAAACTTTAGTGATGAATTTCTTTCCAATAGCACTGCACGGACACAGAGATTAACTCACTTTAAAAGGCGATGGTATACTTCTAGGGGACGCTAAGGGATGTAGTTAAAACAGGTGCTGTCCACAGGGTAGCACCCATCAGTGAGAAAACAGGGTACCAAGTTTGACCCACCTACTCGGTTTTATTCTACTCTCCCCTACAAAAATTACATTTTGGATTTACATATGATATGAGTCTTTTTATCAGAACAAAGCCTTTAGCAACATTCTAACAATCCTTCATTGCCCTACTTAAAAAAAATATTGTCATTTTCTAATTCTAAAAAAATTAAATAAAATTTTGACTTTACTGCAAAAGCACTGAGTTTTAGAAGAAAGTTTGGAAGGCAATGCTTTTGAATAAGCTTGATGAAATGCCTAAAAAAAATATTTCATTCAAATAATTTACATTTTGAGCCAATTGAACGAATGAATAATTATTTACAATACAAGAAATAGTACTTAAAAAGAAACCGATGAAAGAAGTGTTAAAAAGAAATAGATGTCAAATGTAATTTTTTCATATTCCTTAAAAACCCTTGTAATCTTCATATTTTTGTAAACTTAGATAAATTTGGAATTTGAAAAAAAAAAAGCGTTGCTCAAATGTAGAAACCTATAAAGAAACTGCGGGACGTGTGAGTTAAAATAAAATAAAAAATTAATTAGAAATATGGATATTGAAGTGCTTAAAGATAATTGAAAAAAAAAAAGGCTATCAGATGCATCTTTTATAATTATAGTTTTTTCACGTATAACATCGATTTACAACAAATCAGAAACGATAACGACTGTGCGAACAAATTTTTTAATCAGTGAAGAGAAGTAGTCCGATTAAAGCCTTTTCCAAAATAAACAAATAAGTACTTAAATTCTTTTTTGTGTTCAGGTATTACAACTTCTTTCTAAAAAAAGTTCCTTTTCAGAATTGTTATTATAAAGCAGAAACATGTCACGCTGAGTAACGCTGATGTCATATTGACTGTGTCAACACCTTATCAATAAATTTGGCTATTACTTCAATTTTTTTATTTTATAAACCTTGCACTACTTAAATTTTTACACTTTTTTACACCGTCGAATAACAAAAAAAAAAAAAAAAAAAAAAAAAAGTATATTGGAATGCAATACGTTTGAAAACTATTTCTCAAGTTACTCCTTTCTTATGGTTTATAAAATAATTTTTAAGCCTGATAAAAAAAAAATATCTATGTCTATAGCGCGCAGCTTGATTACAAAAGATTAACCCGTTTGCACTTAAAACAATATAAATAGTTCAGCTATATTTCCGACTAATATTCCAGAGTAAAATTAAAACTTCATAAATAAATAAATAAAATATTATAACCAAAATACAAATGTAACAGACATTTAATTGAGTTACGGATTTAAACCTCTGAAATTATCAGAAAGAAAAAGTCTGCTGTGAGGTAGCGAAATATTTAACGATTTCTTCGGCTATTGCTTATATTGCCATTCGGCTAATACGAAAGTTTTTAATGAATTTCAACACTTTATTTGAATATATACTTAGTATTTTTTGTTAGTGGGCAATCTAAAAAATATATTAAGGGGACATAGGTTTTTTAAAATATTTAAAGAAAAGCCCCCCCCCCCCCCAAAAAAAAAAAAAAACATTTTTGTCATTATTTTAAAAAAGTATACATTACAAAAACACGAATTTTAAAGGTGATAATAGATATGTTCCTTCTTTCATTTTATATATTTTTCAAATCATAGTGGGGGAAAGTTGTTCTTATAGGGGTTTTTAAACATGTAGAGCAAAAAATTAGAATCGCAGGTAGCGCGCATGATTTCAAAAGAATTTCTTCATGCAAAACAAAATTTTTGGTATATAATTATACTCGAGAGTAGTGTTCTTGCATTGAACCTGTAAAAAGTGTTTATTTATAGCATTTTTGTGTTTAAAAAATGAAGCTGTATCTTGATTATATAAAATAATCAAAAGTTTAGCAAAATAACACCAAAAAAGAATGTTTTCAACAACAAAAAAAGAAAAAAGATATGAAAATTTAGGTTCATTATTTAGAGCCTACCATACACTACATATCCTGAAAATTTTATGTAGAAATATCGAAAAGTCTTTTTAATTACCTTGCGCGCAATGCCTCAAAATCGCATTTTGAGAAAAATGACTTTAAAGTTCTCTCTTTTTAAAAATATTCCATATTTAACAACTATTAAGAACTATTAAGAGTGTCGTTCATTTTGTTTTAAAGTGTTCAGAAATGGAAAATATATATATATTTTCAAAGATTGAATGGTTGTAGGTTTAAAAGTTCTATGACCCCTTAAATGTGTAATATCCATTAGTTTAAAAAAAAAAAAAAAGAAAAAAAATGGTATTTATCTATATTACGTTACTTGGGAACAGGGCATGACAAATGCGGTCGCCGCTAGGTTGCCATTGGCGACCAAGCTATTTAAACTGCAAATTTTAAAGTAACAAAATCAGAATTATTTAACTGACTTCGACAGGAAAAAAGACAAATTATTTTCTTGGTTCACTATTTCATCGATGACTGTCTGGACATATGAAGAATTAGTCAATCAGCATTCCCTGAACATGCCGGTTAATTTAGCCAGTTTATATTATCATTATAAATTATGTGCTGTTCTAAACTATGTTTGTAATAATTCTGAACTATGCTTGTTATTATTTTTTCTCAATTAATTCATAAACGTTTGTTCTTTTTGAAAATCAATTACAGGAGAAGGGGGGCGGAGCTAAGATTTTTTTTTTTACTGCCGATTAGATTTTTTGGCGGGCTACCAGTTTTTATCAAATTTGTAAAGCCCTGCCCGGGGGTTGGATCTTCTAGCTATGTGAAAAAGGTAATTTTTTATTAAAAGTTAGTTTTTCTCTTTCACAAAGAACTCATTTTTATTCTGTAAATTTAGAACTTAAATTTTCTTTCCTTGTACTGGACTACATTTAGCATAATTAGTATTTTATTTAAGTTACATTTATCCTTCCGTAATTCTGTCTCACTCAGAGTATGTAAACACAATTTTGTCAGAATAATTTTTATTTCCCAAGACACGCATTCTTTCTAATATAACATGTTTTCCTTTGTGTTTAGTTCTCAAATTTCATTCTATTTGCGTGATCTTAGTTTTGCAAAGCTTATATTTTCCTTTTCTATCTTGTATAAATAATGCGACAAATGCATTTTGTTGAACGGTAATACATACGGTAATACGTAAATACAACGTTTGTTTTAGTTCCTTAAAATCATCCATTCCCACTTCGTCTTGTTATTTGTAGTTTCTGTTATCTTTGGGTATGTGTATTTTTAAAGGTTAGTTTATCGAGAGTTTATTGTTTTTATTGCTTGTTTTCAGTTTAGTGAGAATTCACAGAGAAACATTGTATCTTGTTTCGTAACATTTAGAGTATGAAGGTGTACTTTTGCGATTAAATTGTATAATTTTAGTTTTTAAATTCTGGAATGATAAAAATAAAATAAATTGAATATTTCCACGAATCTATAATATAAATGTGGAATTCTATGTGAAAACATTAAATGTGGAAATCCTCAGATAAAAATAACAAATTCAAATAAAAGTCGAGTGAGCGGAAATATACATTTGCCAATGAATTCAAAATGCGTTACAATAATAATCAAAACTAAAGTGTTGAAAACTTAGGGTACGCAATATGAGACGCTAGGAATATTTTCTTCTTAGCAAAAAACTTTTTTATTCTGAAAATTTAGAACTTATTTTTAAATCTTATTTTTAGTTTTACCAATCTTCAGAAAGAAAAATAAGATCTAATTTTAGACAGTCTAAAAAACAGAACATTCTGTTTGTATAATGCCTGTATTATTTTTAAATCTTATTTTTAGATTCTGCTTGTGAAAAATAAAAATTACAACTGGATAAACATAATTTACAGAAAATATTATCTTAATTCTAATTAATGTCGTAAATGTACCTTAATTTAGTACAAAGATAGAAAAATAGGTTCTAATTTTTCAGAATAAAAAGGGTTTTTGCTACGAAGAAAATATTCAAAATAATAAAGCTTTTTTTTTTTTTAAATATAATAAAAAGAGTATTTTTGTTTTATGAAAAAGAAAAATAACATTGCATATTCTAAATGTGTTTGATTTGTTGTCAAGTTATAATAATATGAGAAATTATTAATATTTTAAAGATACATCTGATAGATCTTATTCTCAACTAACTTTTCAACACTTTAGTTTTGATTATTATAATGCATTTTGCAATCACTAGCAAATGTATTTTTCCCGCTCACTCGACTTTTACTTTAATTTATTATGTAATTTTATAAAGCGGTGGCTAGGGATACTATAAAATATTAATTATCTTAAATATAATTAATGTGTTAAATGTATCCTAATTTAGTACAATGAAAGAAAAATAAGATCTAAATTTTAGACAATCTATAAAACAGAACATTCTGTTTGTATAATTCCTGTATTATTTTTAAATCTTATTTTTAGTGTTACCAATCTTCAGGCATTAATATGTATTTTTGGAGAGCAACAGTAGTATAAATGTGTCTTTTTTACAGTACTATTATCGTTAATTAACATTATATTTCTCTTAAATAAATTTATTTGTATTGTCAATAACATATATATGCATTAACAGTTATTAAAAACATATTTAGTTATTTTCTTAAAAAACACATATGATCAAATTCAACTATATCATATGTGTTCAAGAAAATAACTATGTTTTTAAGGATAACTGTAATGCATATATTTTATTGACAATACAAATAAGTTTATTTAAGAGAAATATAATGTTAATTAACGATAATAGTACTGTAAAACAGATACATTTATACTACTGCTGCTCTCCAAAAATACATACTAATGCCTGAAGATTGGTAAAACTAAAAATAACATTTAAAAATAATACAGGCATTATACAAACAGATTTATGTTCTGTTTTTTAGACTGTCTAAAATTTAGACCTTATTTTTCTTTCTTTGTACTAAATTAGAATACATTTAAGACATTAATTATATTTAAAATAATTAATATTTTATAGTACCCGCCGCTTTATAAAATTACATAATAAATTAAAGTAAAAGTCGAGTGAGCGGGAAAAATACATTTGCCAGTGATTGCAAAATGCATTATAATAATCAAAACTAAAGTGTTGAAAAGTTAATTGAGAATAAGATCTATCAGATGTATCTTTAAAATATTAATAATTTCTCATATTACTATAAGTTGACAAAAAATCAAACACATTAATAATATGCAATGTTATTTTTCTTTTCACAAAAAGCTTTTTATTCTGAAAATTTAGAACTTATTTTTCTATTTTTGTATTAAATTAAGGTAAATTTACGACATTAATTAGAATTAAGATAATATTTTCTGTAAGTTTTGTTTATCCTGTTGTAAGTTTTATTTTTCGCACGCAGAAAGTGGAAACTTATGTGCAAATACAATTCTGTCAAAATAATTTTTGTTTCCCAAGATTGGCATAAGATGGTATTTTTTTGTTTTTAGTACTAAAATTTCATTTTCTTTGTGTGATCTTAGTTCTGTAGAACAAATTTTCCTGTTTTCATTTTGTAGAAATAATATGACACATGCATGTTTGTGAACGGGCTTCTTCATAACGCTTGTTTTCCCCCATTCCCGCAAAAAATAAAACTTGTTTCCGAAAATGTTACGAAATTTAATACGGTTTACGAAATATATTACAATCTCTTCCTTACCCACGAATTCCGAAAAGTGTAGCTACCAACCTTCGTAATCTTTTTAATCAATTAAAGCCAGAAATTTTGTAAAAAAAAAAAAAAAATTAACCCTCGCATAATTTCTAAAGCTTCTATTTTATATTATTTTTTTTTTTAACAAAATTTCTGGCTGTAGTAGATTAAAAATATTACAAAGGTTGGTAATTATTCTTTTGCGTATGTCCGAATGATTCATACGAATATCAAAATCATTCATTATACCCATCACTATTGACATTAAACTTTTAAACGATAAAAATATATATTTTTTTAATTATTACATTCTTTTATTTTTATTTATATTATTTACTTTTTAGTGTTTAAAATTTTTCGTTGTTGCAGTTTCACAGTCACTTGACATATTCTAACGAGAAGTTGTTTTTGCGCATAATTAACTCTCTTGTTTTTCAAATTCGTAAACACTTGTAACCCTAAAGATTATTTTATGATTTTTCACCCGCGGCTGTCTAACTGAAAAATGCCTTAACATTAATTCACTAATTTATAATTAAGTTAAATTTAAAAAAAAAATCTTGTGTTGTCATAGGAATCACACGTGTGTATATTATTTTCATAATTCTAGCCTATCAGAATGTGTGCGAAATAGATTACAATTTTCACTCTTTATATATATATAACAAGTTAAGTTAAATAAAAGAATGTAAAAACAAGGTTAATATAATAAAGGAGTAAATGTGGTATGTATAAAATATTTTCCCAATTAATTTATATTCACAAGTTGAGACAGGTTTCACAGGTGATGAGATTATTTTCCCTTTCTTAAAGACTTTAACTGGGGCATTTACGGTATACATTTTGGAAGGACTGTCCAAGTCTTCAGAAAGCAGGGGCGTATCTCAGCTGGTGGCAAGCAGTTAAGGCCGCCAATTATTCACATGAGTAGGAACGTGCAATAGCATTATCACGTTTTAGTAGTAGTAGTAGCGATACACGTAAGTCTACATGATACACGTACATCACACGTACATCCTATGATGCAGGAGCTCGTGTAAACTGCAGAAAAAAACTGAAATCATTGTAAAATGATTTAGGGGGGGAGGGGAGGAGCTGTCTCTACAATTTTTTTGCGCAGAAAAGGTGCAAAAAACATTAATGCGGGCTACAATAAAAAATCGTGCAAACATTAGTGATTTTGAAGCAGCTCTCTTTGAAAATTTGAAAATGGACATACAATCTTTTAAAAGCTAGTAACAGGGAGGGCTAAAAGAAAATCTTAGTGTTAGGACCATCTCCCTAAAGGGCCAGCGTTTGTCATTGATTTAGTAGTCACGATGCAGATAAAGTAGTTCAATTAATGAGCTAACATTTTGAATAAAATGTAAATCACAGGCAAAAACAATACTACAAATAAAATAAAATAAGATAAAAAACCCTTCATAAAAACGCCATGAAAATGATAAAACACCACGAGTTTTGTTAGAACTTGGTCGCTAAAAGACGTGCTACCACTTTTTGTGCTAGAAAAATAGTGAAAAGATATACAATAAAATATGCGAAATCTAAACCAGTCTATAACAAAAACCTGTTTTAAACAAAAAAATATCGTGGTACTATAGGAAGGAATACCATAAAATTATACCTGTTTAGACGGAAACCTGTGTAAAACAGAATTTTGTACGGTAACTAGCGATTCTTGTGTTCACAACTTTTGCTAATATAAGTAAAAAGAAGAAATAGGTAGGTGGAACAGCCAATCAGAAATTGGCACGAGCAGGCACAATGAGTATGAAATGAATGAACTAAAAATATAAACAAGAAGAGAGAAACAAAGGGGGAAAAATTATTAATAAAAAAAATATGTAAAAAAATAAAGTTGAGAAAAAGTTAGAAATTAAAAATGCTAAAGGGGATATTTTTTTCAAAGCCGCAGAGGGTACAATTAAATTTTGCTTACTGCTACTTTTGATTTTCTCCTTTTTATGAATAAAAAAAAATGTATTATGTACTGCGGCACTCTTCTTGTAAAAAAAAACAATACTAGTGTTTCAACCCTTTTCCTTAGAAATATTATATTTCTTTATTTCAGTATCAACATTTTCTTTCCAGAAATAGTTTTATAATATTAGCAAAAACCCCAATAGCCTTTTTTACATTAAAGTTTCACACATCTGTTTTGCAAAAAGCTCCTTTTAGAGTTGAAAAACACTCGAAATTAAAACATAATTTTCTTAATTTCGCAATAATTTAAAGTACGCATTTAACAGAATTAAATTACTATTTCATTTCAGTTATGTTTATTCCTAGTCGATATTTTTCACGCAAGGTTTTATTTTAGAAAAAAAAAACATAGGTTTGTTGCGAACGATTTTGATTCCCCAGACACATCTTTTGGTATAACATATATTTACCCCTTCTTTTACGTAGCTTGAAGCTCGAGTAATTTCATTCTATTTGCGTGATCTTGCTTTGCGAAACTTATTTTCTCCGTTTCTGTCTGGTATAAAATAATGTGACAAATGCATTTTGCAGAACAAACTTTTGTACGATTGTTTTAGTTGTGCTGAAGAAACATTTTTATTTGCTCTGGGTTTATACGTTGCTATTTGTAGCTCCTGTTACACTTTTTAAGTGTATAGTTGTTTTCGTAGAATGGTATTTCTATAGTGCAAGAATATATTTAATGTCGTAAATATTCAAAGCGGTGCCGATAAAAAGTTCAATAATTTTGACGCTATTTTTTAGAAGTATCAAGACTTTGTAAACCTTCAAAATTTTCGAAATTTTAATTTTGTGATATAATAAATTCTTTTGTAAAAAATTTGATATAATTGTTTTCTTGGCATTCTCATTAGAACAGAAGATGTGCCTTTTAGAATTATACCCTCTCAGATCTGAAGCGGACGGCGGCGGCGCGCGTTTCGGAAATTAAAGGGGCACCAAAACCAGACTAAGCATATGTTCCTTGTTTATAACGTTCTTGAACCATTATTTTATTTAGAAAACTTTTCATCCCAGTTGATATTTTTCATGCAAGGTTTATTTTAGGAAAACATAGGTTTGGTGAGAGGAAATTTGATTCCACAGACCCATTTTTTTGGTATAACATTCTTTTTTTCTCCCTTCATTTACGTAGCTTCGAGCAATTTCATTCTATTTGCGTGATCGTGTTTTACAAAACTTGTTTTCCCCCGTTTCGTTCTGGTATAAATAATGTGATAAATGCATGTTGCAGAACAAACGTTTGCAACGTATGTTTGGTTGCGCAGAAGTAACATTATTTTCACCTTCTCTGAATTTCTACATTGTTATTTGAATTCCTGTTATATTTATAAGTGTATATCTGAAGTTACTTTTGTAGAATGATATTGTTTTGTACGAGAGTGTTAATAACTTTAATACTAAAAATGATGCTAATGAAAAATCCAATTAATTTTATAACTATTTTAGCTGACAAAACTGGAAAATATATACTATTTTAAGTAGTTTTTTTATACGTCAGAAGAAATGAAATAATAGAAAACTACAATTAAAGCTTATTATAAAGTAACAAGGATGTCATGCAGTACCTACTTATAATAAAAACAGTGAATATAGAGTTTAAGATGGAAAAAATGCTTTATTGCATACATTTTAGGGGATATTTTATGATGAGCATATTTTTTTTTATCATAGGATTCTTTATAAGAAATTATTAAAATTATGATGAGAAAAAAAGGTTTTTTTTTATTAGTTTTATAAATTTATCTTTAATATTCAGGTCGTAATACTGTATCTATATTCATATTTGAGCAAAAGAAAATATTTTTGATACATTTCTGCTGCTAAATGTAGCTACTAAAAGGAAATATGAATGCTCTTTCATTATTTCAGTACCAACCTTTACTTTTCAGAAGATAACTTCATAATATTTACAAAAATCTCAATAAATATTAATGATATTTTTGTATTTCAGTACCAAACTTTTATTTCCAGCAATAACTTTAAAATATTAGAAAAAAAATCTCAATATTTTTATATTGAGTCATTACATTAAAGTTTCACGTTTTTTTTTTTTTTTTGATAATTTTCTATTTAGAGTTGGATAACTTAGAATTAAAACGTCATTGTCTTTCTTTCGCAATAATTTAAAGTACACTTTTAGCAGAATTAAATTACTGTTTCATTTCATTTATGTTCATATCCATTTGATATTTTCCCCGCAAAGTTTGTTTTAGGAAAACATAGATTTGGTGCGAGAGAATTTGATTCCCGAGGCACATCTTTTGGCATAATATACAGGGTGTTCCAGAATTCGACCGACAAATTAAAAGGGATGATAGAAGGCATAAAGAGGATGGAAACTCACTACAGGATATGGGGTCGCAAATCATGTTTATTGGGAGAAAATCGCAAAAATAGTTATGAAGGGTGTGATGTCGAGTGGAACAAAAAGAGTCAATAACAAGTAGAAAAAATTTATTTGACGTAAAGCTTGATTATAATACATTGTAGTTCAACGTCAGAAAGGAGACGACAACATATTCTTATAGAAATTGTTCGAAGTTGCGGCCACGAAGGTCATTGCACAGCCGACACCGACGGACAAAGGATTGCCGGACGCGTTAAAACATTTTCCTATAAAAATGTCTCGTCGTCGTCTTTCTAACGTTGAACTGTAATGCATTGGAATCATGGTTTACGTCAAATAAATGCCTTTTCTATTTATTATTGGCTCTTTTTGTTCCACTCGACGTTACACCCTTCACATATATTTTTGTGATTTTCTCCCACTGAACGTGGTTTGCCTTCTATGGTAAGTTTTCATCCTCTTGATGTCTTCTATCACCCGTCTTAATTTGTCGGTCGAATTTCGGAACACTGTATATTTTTCTCTTGTTTTACGGAGCTTCGAGCAATTTCACTCTATTTGCGTGATCTGGTTTTGCGAAACTGATTTTACTTGTTTCTTACTCGTATAAAATAATGTGACAAAATCAAAAGATGCCGAACAAACATTTGCAAAGTTTGTTTTAGTTGTACTGAAGAGACATTATTTTCATTCGCTCTGTGTTTATACATTGTTATTTGAAGCTGCTGATATACTTAGAAGTGTATATTTGAAGTTACTTTGTAGAATGGTATTTTTTTTTTTAGTACGAGACTATTGTTAATGGCTATAAATGGTGCGAATAAAATGGTGCCAACAAAAGATAATTAATTTTATAGCCAATTGAACTGACAGAAATCTGGAAAATATTTACTATTCTAAGCATATTTTTTATACGACATAAGAAATGAAATAATAAAAATCTACAATTAAATTATAAAGTAACAAGGATATCACGCAGTATCTACTTATAATAAAAACAGTGAATATATAGTTTAAAATAGAGAAAAAATGCTTTTTTACATACATTTTTATGGAATATTTCATGAACATATTTTTGTACCATAGCATTCTTTATAACAAATTATTAAAATTATGTTGAGAAAAGTGATTTTTTTATTAGTTTTGTAAATTTATCTTTAATATAAATGTTATAATCCTGTTGCTATACTCACATTGAGCAAACGAAAATATTGTTGGTACATTTCTGCTGCTTTTCAAATATAGCTAATAAAAGGAAAATATTAATGCTTTTTCATTATTTCAGTACCAATCTTTTCTTTTCAGAAACAACTTCATAATATCAGCAAAAATCTCAATAAATTTTAATTTTAATGATCTTTTTGTATTTCAGTACCAACCTTTTATTTCCAGAAATAGCTTAAAAATATTAGCAAAAATCTCAATATAAAATAGTCATTGCGTTAAAGTTTCACGCATATCTTTTTTTAAAGTTTCCTTTAGAGTTGGATAACATAAAATTAAAACGTCATTGTCTTACTTTCTCAATAATTTAAAGTACGCATTTAGTAGAATTAAATTATTATTTCATTTCATTTATGTTTATACCCAATTGATATTTTTCACGCAAGGTTTATTTTAGGAAAACATAGGTTTGGGACTAGTAGATGTGATTCCCCAGATACACCTTTTGGTATAATATATATTTTTTCTCTTGTGTTACGTAGCTTCGAGCAATTTCATTCTATTTGGGTGATCTTGTTTTGCGAAACTTATTTTCCCCGTTTCTTTCTGGTAATGCAATGATGTGACAAATGCATGTTGCAGAACAAACCTTTGCAACGTTTGTTTTATAGTTGTACTGAAGAAACACTATTTTCATTTGCTCTGAGTTTATACATTGTTATTTGAAGCTCCTGTTATAGTTAGAAGCGTATATTTGAACTTTTGTAAAATAGTATTTTTGCTTAGTCCGAAAGTATTGTTAGTCTTATAATACTCAAAATGGTGCCAATAAAAGATCCAATTAATTTTATAGCTATTTTAACTGACAGAAATCTGGAAAATATTTACTATTCTAAATATATTTTTTTATGTCAGAAGAAATAAATTAATACAAATCTATAATTACAACTTATTATAAACTAACAAGGATGTTACGTACCTTCTTATAATTAAAACAGTGAATATATCGTTTAAGATATAGAAAAAAAATGGCTTTATTGCATACATCTTTATGGGATATTTTCTGATGAGCATATTTTTTTTACCATAGGATTTTTTATAACAAATAATTAAAATTATGATGAGAGAAGTGATTTTTTTTTTGTTATTTTTGTAAACTTATCTTTAATATTCAGGTCGTAATCAGTTTCTATAGTCATAATTGAGCAAACTAAAATATTTTGGTACATTTCTGCTGTGTTTCAAAATGTAGCTAATGAAAGGAAATATTAATGATCTTTCATTATTTCAGTACCAACCTTTTCCTTTCAGAAATAACTTCATAATATTAGAAAAAAATTTCGATAAATATTAATGATATTTCTGTATTTCACTACCAACCTTTTCTTTCCAGAAATAAGTATGATATTAGCAAAAATCTCACAAAAATATTAATGAACTTTCTGTATTTCAATTTTGTTCCAACACTTTCTTTACAGAAATAACTTTATAATATTAGCAAAAATCGCAATATAAAATAATCATTACATTAAAATTTCATGCATCTTTTTTTCATAAATTTCCCTTTAAAGTCCGATAACTCGGAATTAAAAACACCATTTTCTTTCTTTTGTAATAATTTAAAGTACGCATTTAGCAGAATCAAATTACTGTTTCATTTCAGTTATGTTTAGGGTAGTACGACCGGTAAATGAACAGTTAAGCACATGAAAAAAAGGATTGGTAATATTTTAATAAACAGTTACCTTTTGGTATCTGACAGTGTAAATACATGTGTTGGTATACAAATGATTCAAAGATAACAAAAGAAAGTTTATATTTCATTTCTTTGGGATGTTAGGGGTGTCTTAATAAAAAGCTATACAAAAAGCAAATAAATGAACAGTTCTTACCAGTGAATGAACGCAAAATTTTCCAGTAAATGAACAGGCAGAAATTAGAAACACTTATGTTTTATAGTATGTTATTTATTTTACAACTTGTACAAATAACTTATAACACCTTTTTTACTGAATTACGAGTTTTTGAAACCCAACATGATAATTAAAAGGTGGGGAGTTTTTCAAACCTTATTCTATTAAGATATTTATTAATTGTTCATTCACTGGGGGCTATTCACTTACTGCACGGACTACCCTACCCAGTTGAATTTTTTTACGAAGGGTTTGTTTTCGGAAAGCATAGGTTTGGTACGAGTGAATTTTGATTCCCCAGACATTTTTTTTGGTATAGCATATTATTTTCCCCTGTTTTACGTAGCTTCGAGCAATTTCATTCTATTTGCGTCATCTTTTTTTGAGAAAGTTATTTCCCCCGTTTCTTTCTGGTATAAAATAATGTGACAAATGCATGTTGTAGAACAAACCTTTGCAACGTTTGTTTTAGTTGCGTTGGGGAAACATTATTTTTATTTGCTCTCAGTTTACTCGTTGTTATTTGAAGTTCCTGTTATGTTTGGAAGTGTATAGTTAAAGTTATTTTCTTAGCATGTTATTTTTTTTTAGTATGAGAATATTGTTAATGTCTATAATGCACAAAGTAATGCGGATAAAAAGTCCAAAAACCTACTTATAATAAAAACAGCGTACAGCTTAAGATAAGAAAAATCATTTTTTTAAAAATTATGAAGAAAAATGATTAGAAAATATAGAAAAGTGATTTTTTTATATTAGTTTTGTAAAATCATCTTTAATATTCCGGTTGTATTCCTGTTTCTATATTCATATTGAGCAAACGAAAAGATTTGTGGTAGATGTATGTCAAAAATATAAGAAGTTTATGTCGTGAATTGGCTTTATGTAGAAGTAAATTAACTTCTTCAGTTACCAAACATCATTTATTAAGCCGTTCCAGTTTACATATTCGTGGGACGTTAGAAGGAGGCCCCGGGAGCTGTGAGTAATATGAATTTAGCAAACTACATGATCACAAGGTTTGTACACAAGCTCAAAAGCGCAAATTCCGAACTTTTTGTGTGAGCTATGTATTTTTGATTAGAATTTCCAATATTTTCTAGCATGGGGGGGGGGGGGGGTGTGAAGGTTCAAATTAGGAGCATACAAAACTTTAAGTGGATTGCCTTTTGATTGATGTCTGTGCCAGATCGTTCAGAGCCTCCCGGCAATGGCTCATGCCGATATAATCACAGACAAAGGAGAATTGCATTCACGTCAGCAATTTTAATCTTAAGGTAGGATAGAATTTAATACTTGAAAGCAATATTTAAGATAAGAAAACAACTTAAAAGGGGCAGCTTTAGATTTAGACATTAAAAATTAGGAACTATTTAATTGGAAATTAATTTAAATTTGAGATTTAAAATGGGATTTTAATATTTT
The DNA here is from genome assembly GCA_963931845.1 of Maratus michaelseni. Taxonomy (NCBI): domain Eukaryota; kingdom Metazoa; phylum Arthropoda; class Arachnida; order Araneae; family Salticidae; genus Maratus; species Maratus michaelseni. The sequence continues at coordinate 106,497,117 of OZ007588.1, read as the reverse complement.
AATACCGTCGATACAACCTGCTATATTCCAAAATGTAGCTAATTAAACGAAGGGCTCTTTCTTTATTTCAGTACCAACCTTCTCTTTACAGAAATAACTTTATATTATTACTAAAAATCTCAATAAATATTAAGGCTCTTTTTTTATTTCAGTACCAACCTTTTATTTCCAGAAATAACTTTATAATAATATCACAAATCTAAATATAAAATAATCATTACATTAAAATTGCACGCATCTTTTTTTCATAAATTTCTCGTTAGAGTTCGATAACACAGAATTAAAACGCCATTTTCTTTTCTTCGCAATAATTTAAAGTATGAATTTAGCAGGATAAAATTTACTATTTCATTTTAGTTATGTTTATACCCACGTTGATATTTTTCACGAAGGATTTATTTCAGGAAAACACAGGTTTGGTACGAGCAAATTTTGATTCCCCAGACACATATCTTTTGATCTAACTCTAACATATTATTTACTTTTGTTTTATGTAGCTTCGAGAAATTTCATTCTATTTGTGTTATCTTGTTTCCCAGAATTTATTTTCCCTGTTTTGTTGTATAAAATAATGCGACAAATGCATGTTACAGAAGAAGCGTTTGCAACATTTATTTTAGTTTGCCAATTTCATTTGGTGTGAGTTTGCGTTGTAATATGAAGTCCCTGTTAAGAGATATTTAATATTAAAGTCGGTCAAAATAGTTGTCTTAAAAAAGTTTTATAGTAACGAAAACTATGCATAGGAATTTAATCATAACTTAAAAGGATATAGTTGACAAGCTTGCGGTGTGCAAAGTGCAATTATTTTTTTTAATTTGACTAAATTGTTTGGCTTTATTTAAATTTTTTATTCAAATTTTCATTATTTTGATGGAGATTTACTTCATATTTCAAAAAGTCCATTATTTGAATTGTTGCCAATTTGTAAAATAGTGCACATAATATTCCCTTTCGATTAAAAAATGTATTTACACGTGACTATTAAAAACAGAAATAAAACTTTAAAATAATAATTAAATGATCACGTGTTAAAAGCAGTAAATGTAGAAAATTACGCAGTAAAAAATATACTTGCGCGTGAATATTAAAAAGAGAAATGATTCAAACAATTCGCGTTCAAAGCATTAAGTGGGGAAACTTACATCATATTTTAAATGCACAAATAACAATATTTCCAAAAAGTATCAATTTAAAAATATATTTACACGATATATTCATGTAAAATCTTTCACCTATTGCAAATTTTAAAACAGCGTAAATAATAATATTTTCCTTCAATTAAAAACTATATTTTTACGTTTAATAATTACGTTTAAATTAACGAAATAACTAAAATTGTTAAAATATCATTTTAAATAGAGATAAACGTTGAATTAAAAATCACTGGATGAGATAACTAACATGTGTAACGTATCAGATGTCAATTGAACGCGACGCCAAGGTCATGCACGTTTGGCGATAAATTCTATATTTTAGCGACAATTCTTTTCTTTTATAGAAAGTAGTCGACGGGATAATGGAGAAGTACCCAATTTTCTATAGCATCGTTATAAAATTCCCCGATGAAGCGACATTGCTTACTTAACCATTTTACACAAGTTGATTTTCAAATGTTTAATTGATTTTATTTAATCAGTAACGAAAACAGTTGTTAGCTATTTCTACAGCAGTTGATTCGGACTTAAAATCCCTCAGTCAACGGAAAATGAATGGAAACCCGATTACAGCAGATCGCCACTGGTCATTTAATTATAATTCAATCTTCCGTAATCGTTTTAGAGTTGATAAAAAAATCAGAGTGTTTTAAAGTTTGCGGTGTCAAAACGGGGGCTGGCGAGCGTATCTCGTAGGGGGCAGTTCCCCTCAGTAAGTAAAAAAAACCCCTAAAAATATTTTTTTGAAATTACTGTGATAGGGTTTTTTATGATCGGGTGGCGTTAACAAGCTAATATTTGTTTTAAAATATACGAAAACATACGCCCAAAAAACAAAAATCAAAAACAAAAAAAAGCCACAGCAGTATTTAAACCTAGTTTCCTGAAAATATTAATCTCCTTTCTTTTTTGTTTTTGTTTAAACTTTCCAACATAGTTCAAAGTGTTTATGAATTTTGGTTATCTGGCCGCGCTTTAACCCACGTAAATATACTCGAATTGAAATGTAACTGATATACGCTATTGAAAATTACTGTGGCGTATTAGGTATTGAAATAATTGTGTAGAATTTATAGTTCGTTTAGAGCAGTTTAGAGCATCTATACTCAACCTGCGGGTCGCATGTGGGCCAGCGACCTTTTATGAGTGGCCCGAAACGCCCAATCATTGATCCATATTTATAAAAATTTAAAGCGCGTATAAAATGTGTTTCAGACTTTCACTGTTGTTTTATATAATTTTACGGGAAGACAAAAACAGTCTTGTTATTTATAATTAATTTAAAATTACGTTAAACATCCTATAATATGTCATTTGCTAAGTCAAACGTTCTTTATACCTGTAGAGGTAGATCCACGGTAAGTAGTATAGAACTGTATTCTAAGTACCGTGGATAGACGCGTTACTGTGGTGTAAAATAATCAAACAATATTTAAATGTTCTTAAATCTGCACTTTGTATTTAAAAAAATAATTAAAGTGTTTGAATTAAGCAATAGTCGGATCTATTTTAGAAAATTTCCTATTTTTTTTATCTGTAGAACTTGGAAATTCTTTATTATATTGTTACATTTTATACTTTTTTATATAGCTAATACTGATTATATTCATTTTGTCATATTGTCTTTTATACTACGTTTGTTTGTCGTACTATTTTAATTATGTTTCTTTTTTTAAACATTATTATAAGTATTGGTGTATTGCGGCCCACCTAACGTGGCAAACATATGTCTGCGCCCCCACCCCCCCCAGAGCAAAAAAAAAAAAGGTTGAGTATGGTTGTTTTAGAGTTACATTTAAAAGAATTTCGTCACATTATGGTCTATGGGGAAAATCGATTGTATTTTAATGATGTTACACTATTTCAAACATATTGAAATTGATAAACGACATTGAAATGCACTACAGGATGTTTACTGTAGAATATGACGTGCATAGCATTTATCGTTCATTTACAGGGACGAACAAAAGAATTTGGTTACAGGACTATCTATAAGCGGTAATTGCTAGAACTGCGTTTTAAATTATGTTATGCGCTTTAAAATTTAACCCTTTTTTTGCCTATTTAGTGCATATAAATTTTATAGATCATATACAAGGCTGCACAAAAGAATTCGAGTCCATGTCTGTTTATTGACGGTAATTGCGAAAAAGTAATTTTCAACTTTGTTATGCATTTCCTAACTGAACTAAATTTTTGCGTACTATGTAGTATAATAGACATCTTTAGATCATATACATGGATTCACAAAAGGATTTGAATATGTTTCCGATTACAGATGGTAATTGCTGAAAATGAGTTTACAAATGTGTTACCCGTTTTTTAACTTGTTTACTTAGATATCATCTTTCAACTTATTAAATGGGAAATGTTTGTTACAGCATTCTGAATGTGTTGGAAAGTGTTTCATAATCTATGCTTGACGCATGAAATTTCTTTTATTTTTCAAATTGCTTTACAGCCGTGGTTCTCAACAGTGTGCCGCTGTTCAGTAGTGCGCTGTGATAGGACCCTCTTGTTATGCCGCAAAAATTTGAACTAAGTTCAACCAAGCTTCCATGTAATAAAGTTGACTGTTATAAAGTTGCGTTTCTTGCCAATTTGTTTTTGTATTTGAATATTCTTAAAACAAATATGCTGAGAAATCATGAAATGAGCTGAAATATTTACATGAAGTAAATGTTTTCAGAGAAACATTATACACCAGGAAAAAGGTTTACAATAGAAAATCCAGTAGAAATGTTCTAATTATTATTAAACTTTAAACTAGAAATAAATCTTACTGTACAAATTGTTACAAACTTCAGGTTTATGGCACATTTTTTTTTAAAAATACGTCCACCCATCAACATTTAGGTCAACTTTTCTGAATGGGAAATAAGAAAGAAAGAACATGTGTAGAGCATGGATAATGAAACACTTCAGAATGCTTTAACAAAACCATCTCTTTTTATTAGGCGAACGATGATATTTAAGTAAACAATTTGAAAAACACATAACACAATTGAAAACCCAACTTCTGAAATTACCATTTATAAGTCGGAAAAGTATTCAAATTGTTTTGGGAAGCCCTGTATATGATGTATAGATTTGTATATACACTACAAATTTATACTATGATGATCTCGAAGTACTAAATACCCGACACACCTGAACTTGCTGGTCGATGTCTTAAACTATTGAAGTTAGCTTTTAAATATTTCCGATGGCATTTTCCGTGATCCGAGTTCAGTACCGTTCCAGTCGGTAACTGACGGAAGGGACCTCCGATTCGGACCGCACGTCACTTTTTCGGCGAAGTAGCGGCGGTTGGTCCCAAGTACTCGTCGTCTTTTCCGTGAAATAGCGGTGGTCGGCCGCACGGGCCCGCTGTCGAGAGCTATAATGATCTCGAAGCCACCGCGGTCGTCCGACGTATTAAACAATAGCGGTGGTCGGCCGCACGCGCCCGCTGTCGAGAGCTATAATGATCTCGAAGCCACCGCGGTCGTCCGACGTATTAAACAATAGCGGTGGTCGGCCGCACGGGCCCGCTGTCGAGAGCTATAATGATCTCGAAGCCACCGCGGTCGTCCGACGTATTAAACAACCCGGCCCACCCACACCCGCTAGTCGATGTCTTCAACTTGTCGAATTTAGCTGTTTAAATTTTTCTGGTGGGAGCTTCGTGATCGGGCCTAACTACAGTTCCGGTCGGTAACTGAATGAAAGAATCTCCGATCGCACGCTGGGACGCATTTTCCGCGAAGCGCAAAAAGAATAATAATAAAAAAACTAACACTAGGAATAAAAGCAATTAAGCTAGGAATAATTAAGAAAAATTAACTAGGAATAAAAAAACTAATCCTAATAATAGAAATAAAAAAACTAAATTATCATGAAAATAATTACAGTTCTTTTATTAGTTTTGTATAATTACTTTTAGAATTCCGATCATATCTTTATTTTAAGGCTTTGTTTAAGCAAACTGAATGATTTTTTAAAGATATATCCAGCTGTATTTCAAAATTTTATTAATAAAAATTAAAATACAATCATTTTTTAAACAATTGGTTTTCACGAAACATTTTTAAAATGATATGAATTTTTATTACATCCGATTAACAATAATATATATAAAAAATAAAATCTGCAATTTACGTAAGAATTTATGCAAGGAAAATTACGAGAAATATTGAAAAGAAAATTGAAATTCGTATCCTAATAATTAATTTTCACGGATCGCAATTGTTTGAAATTTATATTACTGAATTAAAACCTAATAATCTATTTCAGGACAAATTATTAGTTAAATTATTAGTTAAATAATAAAATGACAGTAATGGCTAGACCGTAAGAAATGTCTGATTTAAATAATGAAAGTGTAAAACCAAACGCTTTACACTAAAGTAAAAGGCCTTTTTCCTTGTTATAACATTTTAAAAACTCTTCTGAAAACTATTATATTCAGTCACAACATTTAAAAACATATTCCGATTTTAAATAAATTAGAATATAAATAATATTAAAATAAATACACTACAAAGTTCAAGAAAAACCCACATTGAGGGAGAAAAAAAATGCAAACAAAAAACGATTAATTATTTTTCCAAACTCATCGCAATTTTATAAGCAATAATACATAAATGTGAAAACTCTTCTTAAAATCGATTAAATTTAAGACTTAGAACATTAACTTTTTATTAATATTTGAAACATCCAGGTATTAATCGGTACCTTCCAGCTAGTGTAACATCTAACAGACCAATTTTTAACATCTAACTGTATTCTTTAAAAATAAAATTAATGGTGTTCTCTTTAAAAAGGTTTATACATTTTATGACAACCAAATACTGTATTTTCAAAGAAACACTCTCACCTTTATAAATGGAAGAATAAAAATTGCAGTCCGTGAATAAAATATGTATAAGCATTAATACTGAGTCTATTTTCGTAGACTACACAACATGAATTTGTCGTCCAATTCCCTTCCGGCAGAAACCTCTGCCATTTTTTCACATTTGTTGCCGCTTTAACATGAATAATGAATGTTTTTTTTTCTTAAAAAATGTTGGTCGCCTGAAGACTTTTGTAAAATATGTTGGAAATTTTCTTGAAATATTTCTGTTTTTGTGAACCAAAAAAAGATGGTTTTGCAACGGCGATGTTCTGATGAATTTCATATAAAATCAACACCTTTTTTGCGATTTGTAGTATGCAAATTTTTGACAATTTTAAATCTTGGGCGAGAAATGAATAAATAAATATGTAAAGAGGAAAAATGAAAGTTATGTAATATCAGAATAATTGATTCACTTGGTTAAATTTGTGTATCACATTTTATAATTTTGTGATTTTGTAAATAACAATAGCGTGCAGATTACTTTACAATACTAAATTTCGTTACTGATAAAAAAAAAAATAACAATAAAATATAAGCAACTTACGGACGAATAATGTTAATTTAAACTGAAAAATAAAGTTTTGATAGACGAAAAAATTTCAAATGAAATAAAATTTTTTATAAAAAATAACTTGTAATTATAATATTTTAACACTTCTACAAAAAATGTAAAAATTCAATTAATAAAGGAGTGTATTTTTCTTCTCGCGCGTAATTTAAAAATTAACAATATTTGTGTATATTGTTCAAACTTTTGAAATATTTAAAAATTGTTATACAATGTTTAATCAGTACATTTAATTATTATTTTTTTTATTTAACTTATTGAACATTCATGTATTTACCAGTATCTCCCAGCTACTTTATTATCTAACTGAACAGCTTTATAAAATTTATTTGTATTCTTTGAAAATAAAATTACTAGTGTTTTCTCCTTAAAAGGTCTATAAATTTTATAAGACTTACAAATAATGTAATTCTAAGGAAGTATCTTTTCATGGAAGTATAAAAATTGGGGTCTGTAAATAAAATTTATATAAGCAGTAATATTGAATTTACGTTAGAAGCATACGTAACATCTTTCAATTCTCCCCTGGCAAAATTCCCCGTTATATTTTCACATTTGTTACCGCTTTAACATGAATAATGAATGTTTTTTTTTTCTTTAAAGATGTTGGTTGCCTGAAGACTTTTGTAAAATATCTACATACAGGTTGTTTCACTACGAGACCGACAGACTTTGAGGGGTGACAAGAAGACAAACATTATTAAATAGGAAACTATGGGGCGCAAACGTCTTCTGTAGGAGCTAGGGGCCATTAAAGTTTAAAGTCCAAAACTTCAAACGATGATGAAAAACGGAAAAAGGATAGACTCATTTGCGGTTTTCGCTAAAATCATTCTTTATATCACGATTTTCTTCAAAGTGTTTTTTAAAGGTTACGTTCAAAAATTGTCGATAGAGGGTGCTTTAGACAGAATTTTTATTGTGTAAACAAAAGAAATTCTTTATGGAAGTAAAAATTATGGCATTACAGTTTTGAGAATTAAAATGAATAAAAATGAAGGGTCTTCGGCATGATTAAGTTCAAGAGAGAAAGTTCGGACACAATGTCAAGGTCCATAAAATACTTAAGTGATGATAGTCAATTTGGATTTCATAGAGAATTCAGGTAATGTCTCTATAACACCAGTGAACGGCTTGTTGCCGGAATATTGTATAATTTCGCAGGCACTTGGCGTGCCTTTACTCTCGTCAAGAAGTCTGGCACTTCTGCTTTCAGGTAACTTTCCCCCGGATACTTGGAGTATCCCAAATTCTCGAATAGAGGTCTGGTGCCTCTCAGCGTCTATCTCCGCTGCATGGAAACTTGGCGTCTCCTGTTCTCTCGACAGAGAACCAACACTTCTTGCTCCTATTCTCCAACTAACTTCTCAATTCAAAATTATCTTCTTCATGATTTTCACCGTGGGAGGGGTTTTAGTCAGAGGAGGGGCACGCTAAGGCCACTCATCGTTTAGGACCATCTGGGAACCAGACTGCCCGTTCAAACGAGTCTGTTATTGGTTTTTCCAAAAAAGGGGACATAAAGTTCTTTTACTTTCGCTTTCTCACGGGGATCTATTTTCTCACCAGGCCGGCGAGCACTAAAGCAATTAACTTCATCTTGGTGTGGGGGGGGGGGGGGTCAAGGCTATCCATCACCATTCTAGAGTTTTCCTTGGTTCACAACAGAAGCTCGGAATTTCCACCACTTCAAAATAACGCCGACGTGAGAAAATATGTAGGAAACAGTCTTTCTAAAATTTTCTCACGGGAAACCTGGGACCACACACATCAGCACATAAAATTGAAAATGAATTCTTTACAGATCCAATAAGGTAGTCCACAAGTATGCCGGCCAAACATTGATAGAAAAACGCCTTTGAGCAGCACGTGGTCTCGTACCATGGGGATTCAACAAAGCCCAAATATGGGCATTATGTGTATTGAAGGTCCCTCTCTTATAAAAGTTGCTTTATCCGTAAACAATACAGACGCCGCAAATGCGTTGTCTGCTGCAATCTGTTGCAAATACCATTCAGCAAACGTCTTCCTATGTGGATAATCTTCAGGGTATAATTCTTGCGCGCTTTGCAGATGGTATGGGCTCATTTTGTTTTCCGATAATATCCTCCATACAGTGGTGTGCGAAAACCCCACCTGTTGGCTTATCGCAAGAGTACTCGTGCTTGGATGGCCTTCTGCGATACTTAACACTTGTTCCCCATTGTACGGTGTCCTTGTCGTTCGTTCTCCATTCATCTTAACTTTCGTTAAAGAACCAGTCTCACGAAGTCTTCTATTCACACTTGAAAATGTCGTATGATGGGGTGCACGCCTATGTCGAAAACGCTCCTTGTACAAACTCAGAACGGCGTATCCATTACAGTCTACAGCTCCATATACGAGCAACATGTTGACCAGTTCATCGTTCGAATACTCCATCCTACTACCTTTGGAAAGTACCGGTTCGCAAATGCTCACTTTAGCATGATCACTGTTCACGCACCTTGCCGTTCAGCGCCATCTACCGCAAGGAAACCGCAGCGCCATCTACCGTCGCTTTCAAGCTTGCCGGACTACTTCTGGTCGTAATTTTGAACACCTTTTGCAGTAAAACCTTTAAATAAACTGTTTTCTGTCACATTAACGTGTTGCTGTTTCTCTGCTTCTTTTAACATAACTCGCAAAAAAGGCATTTCCAACGTTACATTCCTATGTGATTCCGAGTCGTCTTTGGATCCCTAACACTTCCTGGAAGTATGTTGGTCTGGTAGTAAAACACCCAGGAGTAATGTCATTGAAATGTTGGAGATGTGTCGGAAGCGCCCTCTATCAAAAAATGAGGACACCAAAGCTGTACGTCATTTTGAATAAAATAATTACCAAAGGACACGCAAACCGCAAAAAAAAAAAAAAATCGATTAGTTTGTTCAATGTTTATGAGCGTTTAAAATCCCCCCCCCCCCCTCTGTTCACAGTTCAATTTTCGCTAGTTACCCGATCCCAGTGTTTTCGAATTTGGGCTTAAAATTTAAGTTAAAGTCAAAACTTTAGATTAATTTTAACCTCATTAAAAAAATAACGGTAAAAAGTAGTTGTTCGTTACTCTGAAGTCTAAAGCACCCTCTATCGACAATTTTTGAACGTAACCTTTAAAATTTTTTTTGAAGAAAATCGTGATATAAAGAATGATTTTAGTGAAAACCGCAAACGAATCGAACCTTTTTTCCGTTTTTTATCGTCGTTTGAACTTTTAGACCTTAAACTTTAATGGCCCCTTTCTCCTACAGAAGACGTTTTACCCATGTTTCCTATTTAATAATGTTTGTCTTCATGTCTACTATCACCCCTCAAAGTTTGTCGGTCTGGTAGTGAAACACCCTGTATATATTACGCTATCGTACGTGGCACAGAAATGGTGATTATTTGTTAATTGTTTAATGGCAACGCCCGAATGATACGCATCTGAATGGTTATTGTGTAAAAGTCTTTTGGCAGGATTTAGGCCAGGATTTTTTTTACATTTAACTGTTTGGTGCTGCCATCTACAGGAATAAAAGAGAAACAATCAATGATTTCTTGATTATAGTGCAAATAAATTGTAATTATAATAGATATACCTTTATACATTTTCATTTGAAATATTGATTTTTGTAAGCATTTAATATTTATAATTAAAAAAATACAATTAGCAATATAAAATTTAAAATATAAACAAAGAACGATTTTTAAAAGGGGATTTTTTAGTAAAAAGGGAAAAGTAAATGTAATAATTTTCCCTGACATTTTCATTTTTTAAACTTAACTGTTATACTTTTGAAATTTTAGCTCTTATTTAAATTTTTTACAAGTTTTTAGCATAAATAAATATTATTCAGTCTTTTTTTTTTTTATGAAGTCCACTCCATTGTTATATGTTTCAATGACTGTCTGCCCGGGCAATGCGAGGCTGGTCAGCTAGTGTTGAAAATTTCTTTAAAATATTCTGTTTTTTTTTTTTTCAGTGAACCAAAAAAAGGATGGTTTTGAAGAGGCAATATTCTGATGAATTTCATATACAAACAACGCCTTTTCTTGCAATTTGCAGACATGCTATAATATATAATTTTTTCAGACTGTAGCAATTTTTAAATATTAGGCGAAAAATTAAAAAAAATAAATATATAAAGATAAAAGTGAAATAAATATATAAAGATAAAAATGAATGTTATGTAATATTAGAATAAGATTCACTTTTTAAATTTGTCTCGTATTTTATAATTTTGTGATTTTTTAAAATAATAATGGAATATGATTGCTTCACAGTATCACCTTTCGTTACTGATAAAAAAATTTAAGTAACTTGCTAGCGAATAACATTACTTTGAACAGCAAAAAATGTTTTAACTTTGATAGCTTAAAAAATTTCAAAATTATATAAATGTAAAACAAAATTTTCTAAAAAATAATACTTAATTAAAATATTTCAAAACTTCTACAATAAAATTTAAAAATGTAATTAATAAACTTGTGTATGTTCCTCCTCGTGCGTAATTTTAGAATTAGTAATACTATCATATATATTATTTCTGTTGTCAACATCCTTTTTTATAAGCAAATATAAAACGCAGAACGATAAATGAAATATCATATGAAAGGATTTTAAACAGGCTACTGACATAGTACACTTACATTTCGTTAAAGCATGTTTTTGCTTAAAAGTTGCAGTTAATAAAAAATTAAATAAACTTTGTTTTCGTAAATAAATTGAAGGTTTTTCTCAAATCAGTGTTGCCACTAAAATAAAATACCGCATTATATCGTGTTCAGTAAATGATTATATAAAAGTAAATAATTTGTACAATAAAGATAAACTGGGATATTGTTGCTGCACGGGTTTATTTTATATTTATGATTAAAAAGCAAATTGAAACTCAAATTCTCAATTTATTTTTCTCTATACAATGTTTTTTTTTCCCAAAATAGATGATGTAATCATCTAATGCAGTTAAAATACGATTGATAATACTTGTTTTCTTCGATCAGTACTTTTTTGGAATAAATGAGATGATATTCTGGCTTGACTAATGTTATTTGTATCTCTTTTTTTTAAGTTTAAACCTTCGTCTAAAAAATATTAGATATTGCTAAAAAAATATTAGACTACAGTGCGAAATCTTTGCACGGGTCCACTGGTACATATTACTTCTGTTGTCAACATCCCTTTTTCTAAGCAAATACAAAACGCAGAACGATAAATGAGATATATGAAAGGATTTTGAACCAGTTTCTGACATAGTGCACTTACATTTCTTTAAAACATGTTTTTTTTTAACCCTCTGAGCGTTCTGAAAAAGGGTAAAATTGTAATGTTGTTTTCTCTGCATTTTGTTTTAAATGCTAAAAAAATATGATTCTTTCAGCATTATAAATAAAACTTAATTACAAATATGAATCTAACCCTTGAGGGTATTAATCATTCTTCAATGTTTTGAAAATTCATTAAATCTATAGAATTATATTATCTTAAACATTGCATATATTGCAGTGAAACCTGGAGCTTAGTATACGGAATATTACGTTCTACACGCTTAGAGGGTTAAATTAAAAATTGCACTTAATTAAAAATTAAATCTGCGTTGTTTTCATAAATGAAATTTTTTTCTCAAATCAATCTTGCCACAATAACAAAGTAACGCATTATATCGTATTCAACAATGATTATAAAATAAAATTGTAAAATAAAGATGAAGTGGGATTTTTTTACTGCACGGGTTTATTTTATATTTATGACTAAAAAGCAAAATCTAAATTCATATACTCAATTTATTTTGCTTTATCCCATGTTTTTCTCCCGAAACAGATAATGTCATCCTATAATGCAGTTAAAGTACGATTGATATGTAAATATATACACTGCTCAAAACAATTAAAGGATATTTGAAGTTTTATATAAAATAAAGATATAAACGAAATTTTTTTTGCCGAAAATAGAAGAAGAGAATCACAAATGCAAATTTTTCTGGTTTTCAAACTGTGGAGTATGCAAATTTTGAGTTCGACGTCAAAAACGTCGCTTCAGCGGCAGCGAATGAAATTTGACTTTCAACTGGATAAAAGAGAATGAAGACAAGGATGATCGGCATTCAGTGATTGCTTTGTTTCGATGAGTACGATGTCTCAGCGAAGTCATTTGACAGATTCAGAAGCTTGGAGAATTGTTGGTAGGTTAGAAGGGGGCAAAACTCAAGCCGAAGTAGCGCAAGCCATTGGAGTGTCACAAAGTGTCATTTCCAGGATCTGGAACCGTTTTTTGGAGAGTGGATGTGCAGGCCGAAGACCAGGGCAAGGTCGTAGACGGGCAACAACGCCCAATGAAGATCGGTATTTAGCGTTAACAGCTCGGAGACACCGAAACATGAACGCTACTCTTCTCCAACAACACCTTCGCTCGGCTACAGGCACCACGATTTCAACTCAGACTGTCCGAAACCGGCTCCATGCTGTAGGTCTGTATGCTCGCCGACAGATGGTATGTGTTAGATTAACATCAAGGCATCGTCGCGACCGCAGGGAGTGGGCAACCGAGCATGTCAACTGGAGGAGAAATGAATGGAGCAATATTCTGTTTTCTGACGACTCCCGTTTTTCTGTGCATCCGGATAATAGGCGTATTTTCATCTGGAGGGACCGTGGCAGTAGGAATAATCCTGCGTTCGTGCTCGAAAGTGTCAGATTTGGCGGTGGAGGAGTGTTGGTGTATGGTGGCATCTCCATTGACGGGCGCACTGACCTCTACATCATTCGAGATGGAGCTCTGACTGGTCACCGATATAGGGATGAGATCCTCAGACCTATTGTAGTCCCTTACGCTGCAGAAATCGGAGATAACTTCATTTTAATGGACGATAACTGCAGGCCACATCGTGCAAACCTGGTGGAGGATTTCCTTTTCGAGGAAGGAATCGTTCGAATGGAATGGCCAGCGTGTTCTCCAGACATGAATCCAATCGAGCATGTTTGGGACGCTCTAGGAAGACGAGTTTCTGGTCGCCAACAACCCCCACAAACTCTCCAAGAACTGGAAAGAGCTCTTCTGGAAGAGTGGGGCAGAATACCCCAACTCGTCATTAATAGCCTCATTGAGTCCATGCCTCAAAGGTGTTCAACGTTGCTGGCCGCCCGTGGAAACCATACCCCCTACTGAAAATGATTTTCTTTGAAGAAAACACCTTTTCTTATTCTTTTTTTCTCATATGCACAAATTGTGTTTTTTTCCTGTTGTACACAAATGCGCAATAAAATGCATTTTTTTCTGCCAAACATGTGTAATTTATTCTCATATAACCTACTATGTCTGTCGACCATGTATCAATCAGCTAAAAAGTTTCCCAGATACAAAATCCACCTAAAACTGCAATATCCTTTAATTGTTTTGAGCAGTGTATTTTGCCCTTAGCTATCTGCGACCAGCTTTGACTGTCATTTTGATGGAATAAATGAGATGATATTCTGACTGGATTAATGTTGTTTGCTGATTTTTTAGTCCTTATATTTTATATAAGTTTAAACCTGCATCTAAAAAATATTAGACTGCAGTGCGAAATCTTCGCACGGGTCTACTGGTATATATAATATTGTGCGAAGTTTTGAAATATTTTAAACATTATTCTTTTATAAAGTTTAATCAGTATATTTAATTAATTTATTTTTACTTACCGATCATACGTAGTACAGGGTAAGTCTTGTAATCGTTTTAAAAATCGAAAAAAATTTTTTGACTGGTTTACACGTTTCAGATACTGGAGATTCCGAAAAACATATTTTTTTTAAAATGCCGTCTGTCTGTGTATGTGTCTGTAAACGCTGTATCTCCCGAAAAAATTGAGATAGAGACTTGAAATTTGGTTTGTACATAGTATCTAATAATGGGAAGAAGCTTATTGAATTTCAGTAACCTCGATTATCCGAAACTATTTTTTTCGGACTCTCGAAATATTCGTTCTGATAAAAGGTATATAAAAATTTTCGAAATTGTTTATTTTAAGGAGTGAATATAAAAGACAATAAAAAAACAAATTTTGCATACAGAATGAAGTCGATCCGATAATTAACTGTTGAGATATTTGTAATCCTATTTTCCACACTCTTAGATTTTTCATGACGCTGTATTTCATTCAAATTTCTATTCAAAGATATATTTTAATTGAGACGCTTAATCCGACGCAGTAAACCGTTAGTTAATGATTATCAATTTTGGAGTTATAGAGCATTTAAAGTTTGACGTCATCAAGCCACGATTTTATTCGAATTGCAATGCATTTTATCAATAGTTTACACATGTTTTATTTTCATATTTTATATTATGCATACCCATGATCTGTAAGTATTACGGGTGACCCCAACGACTAGTTCATTAACTTTTTAAACATTCAGGTGTTTATCAGTATCTCACAAATACTTTATTATCTTATTTGAAGAGCTGTAAAAAATTTAGCTGTATTCTTCGAAAATAAAACTATGACTTTTTTCCCTTAAAAGGTCTATAAATTTTATAAGACTTACAAATACTGTAATTCCGAGGAAATGCCTTCATTGAAGTATAAAAATTTCATTCGGTGGATAAAATATGTATAAGCATTAATATCGAGTTTATTTTAGAAGCATACATATCATGAAGTTGTCGTCCAGTTCTCCTTCGGCAGAAATCTTCCACCATTTTTTTGCACATTTGTTGCGTGAATAATGAAAGAATCCCCCCCCCCCTCCTTAAACATGCTGTTGGCCTCCAGAATTTTCTGAAATATGTTGGGAAATTTTCTTGAAATATTTTCTAGTTATTTCTGTGAACTAAAAGTACGCTTTTGCAGCGATGAATTTCATATAAAATCAAAGCTTTTTTTTTGCAACTTGCAATTTTGTTATAGTATGTAAATTTTTAACATGCTATAATATGTACATTTTAAATGTTGGGAGTTTGAAAAATAGAATCTTTAAAAATGCGAAAAAGAAATAAATACATAAATATATAAAGAGAAATGTATATTAGAACAGGTCTGACCAACCTTTCAGTAAGTACACGATAATTGGCGATGAACTTGCGCCTTTATTCACATGGCTGGAAACGTGCAATTATATTATCTCAGTATAGTTGTAGTCAGGGCATGAAATTTCCGCTCACCAGCTCATCATTGGCGAGCAAATATTTAAGGTTGGCGAGTAAGTTTCGTCTTTTCAAATGTTGTGCTTCAAATCAAACTGTATAGAACATAGCACATAACTGTACATAGAATATAGTGCCTCAATCTTACGACACGCGAAAGTGTTTTATAATCAAGCGACGGCATTTATCTTCCAAAAAAAGAAAAAATGCTGCGTCACCCACTTCTATTTCTCTCCTACGCGCATTTTCTCTTCCCCGCTTTCGCACCGTGCAAGCGCCAAGGCTTCTTTTTTCGCTTCCGAGGCCGAATCTGATCGCTTGTCACTCCTGCGTATAAAGTGATTCAGGTTTCGCCACCTAAAATCAGCGGCTGGAAACACTGTAAAAATTATTCGCTTTCTCCCGAATTTTTAACATTTTAAAAATTGTTCACATTTTCACAGCTCCCTCTAACAATGGTCAATTTAAATTCAGTTTGTCATAAACAGTTAATTTTCTGGGCAGGTGTGGTGGCCGACGTTACTGTCTGAATGAATGTAAAATAGTGGCGAGCAAAAATTTTAGCCTGGCTAGTACCTTTTAAACTGAAATTTCATGCCCTGTTGTAGTAGTAGCAATCAAACAGTACTCTATTTATGCACGTATGTTTCGTCTGACAGTTGTAGCCATAAGGCTGCTATAATACAAAATTTCAAAAAAAAAAAAATAATTACATTAAAACTAGTAAAAATTTTAGTGAAAATAAATTATGAAAGGAACATAATACATAATAAATTTAGAATTGCACATATTTCTTGAAGGAGTGAGGGGCTATATCAAATTTATCCAGGGAAAGGCGACAAAAATCTTATAATAAAAAACATAGAAACACTTTTAAAAATGTATGAATTTTGTGTAATTTTTAAAACAACGAATAAACAAGAACCATACCAAAATTTAAAATGTCGCATGAAAATTTACCGATGATTGCTTGAATTTTGACCAGGAAAACATTCATATATCTCTTTTTATGTATGTACAAAATTTTCAGGGTTTGGAAAAAATAATTTCTTTTACCAAGCTAATAATAAACAACCCTCAAAAAGGTTTGCAATTGTTAAAGTTAAAATAAAACTTTGTTCTTTTAACATGAAATGTTTGTAAAATTAATTACTTTTTAGAATCATTAAGTAATGATTACCAAAATAAGGATATTGGAGACAAAATTCGCAGATTTTTTAAAGCCCTCTGAGTGGGGTATCTGCGCAAGATTTTAATGTATTATTTGTATGAATGTATTATTTGTATGAAATTTATGTGCAAATTTTCCCTTCAAAAGTTCTTCAAGAAGAACGCCTATTGTCTTACGACAATAAGACAAATACTGATCGGTGGCCAATAAAATTTCTACCTACCGATCTACTTATACAAATTTCGGAACTTTTCCATTATTGGAGGCTAGGCTTTTTTTTAAAAAGCTTTGCGCAATTTTGGCTTCAGAAAGTATGTTTTGTTGCCGAATGATATAAACAGCTACGCTAACAAATCTAATGAACTTTTATGCTTGTTAATATATATCTTTATAAATAATTAAATCATCCACTTCGTGTGACGTTTTAAACGTAATGGATTGGTCGTGTATAACGTACATGTGCCCTAACGTGACTCATCATCAACAATTTTCGTTACGTCGCGGAAACGTTTGAACAAGTTATTAACGAATTTGATTCACTGCTTCTGATCTATACACCCGGAGCTCTGCATATTTTTTGATCTTATTGAATCGTCATATGAACTAATATCAAAATAGCTGAAGTTCTTTTTAAGTTTATTTTTAATTCACGAAACACAGGCACGCAACAAACAGGAAATAGAATTAAAACTGTTACAGGAATACTTTGTTGAAAGACTAAAAATATAGACAGACAGTAGTGCAATACTACTCGTGGGTTCAGGCTTGAAGTAAAGGGACACCAAGTACAATTTGCGTACTTAATCTAAATTTTCTAAGTGAAATGTCCGCCTAGATCAGCCATACTCAACCTTTTTTTCTTGGGGGCCGCAAACATATGTTTGCTACGTTAAGTGGGCCACGAAAATGACAATTTCCCTAAGAAGATCATGCAGGATATCAAGAATAGAGAGAATAAGAAATGAAAGAATAAAAGAAATGATGAAAATAAAGGGAACCATATTAGACGATCTCCAAAAGAAACAATTAATCTGGTATGGCCATGTTAAAAGAATGAGTGACGAGAGACTACCCAAAATCGCATCTAATTACAGAACAAACCAAATGAGGAAACGAGGAAGACCACGAAAGACCTGGATGGATGATATAAAAAAAGCCATGAGGGATAGGGGTCTGGAAGAAGAATGAACCCTTGACCGGAAGAAGTGGCGTGGTCTCTTGTAGATTTTTCGGATGGCGGCACCTGACGCCACAAACCGAGTTTATATACATAAATAACAAAAGTAGTATCACAAAACAATTTAAAAATGAATATAAACAGTATTAGCTATGTAATAAGTATAAAATGCAGTTATATAACAATACAGAATTTCCGAATTCTAAAGTTAAAAACTCAGACGATTTCCTTTAATAAATCATAATTTTGCACAATACAATTTTTGTAACACTTTGTACTTTTTAACTTTAATATAAATATATTAAATTTAACATGAAAATTTAATTACTTTAAAATAATGTTGAAGATATATATATATATAATATATATATATATGCCCTATTGAAACGTAAATTACGGCTGCAAGTGAAAAGAACTTTTGACTTAGGATGTTTTCAAATACTTTTAAATTATTTATAAATAACAGGACAGAGTTTGTCTCTACAGGAAAATGCATCAAACGATAGTGAAGATCTTAAACACTTTTTATGTTCTTCTTAAATTTGTATAAATGTGAATCAATGATTGTGTATTTCGGGCTGCACATAAAAGTTTTTAAACAAAAACTTTTTAGGTTCTTCTTAAATTTGTATAAATGTGAATCAATGATTCTGCGTTTCGGGCCGCACATAAAAGTTTGGTGGGCCACATGGGGCCCGCGGGACGCAGGTTGAGTATGGTTGGCCTAGAGTCTTGAGCTCTGACACAATGTTCTTTCTTTATATCGGATGTTCTTTCGTATCAGACGAGCGAAGCAAGAGAAGTGTTCTCTTCAGACGAATATAGTGGAATATTTAACAGAGGCCCCATACACAATATATTCATACATATACGGTTTCTAAGAGGTTTAAATGGCGCATCTGGCTGTTGGATTACTCTAAGATTTATAACTTGCTTGCTGTCAAATATAGTGTCAAAATCTGAAAATATTAGAAAATTACGACTCCTGTAACGTCAAGTCAAGGAGTTTTGGAGTAGAATGAATAGATTTTATGAGAGTGCAATATAGATTTCATGTGACTTCGGATCTCTTAGTTCAGGGAGAAATTAGGGGTTCTTGGGAACACCGTGACCTATCTTTAATGAAGAAACAATAAGTAAAAATAATTCAGTTTTTTACACTATAAAACTTATTTCATTGAGCAATTTTAACTGTTTTCCACATTAAATAATACTTAAATAATTCTTCGATTTAAAAACTGTCTGCGTCAGCGTATGTATCATATATTTTTCTATAAAACTACCTGTTTTCATGTTTTTATATGCAATGTACCGGGTGAACCAAAAGTTCGTTAAAACTTTAAAAATTCATAAAAAAGGAAGAAATTATGATAAAGAAGTGTGGTTTGCAAAAAAGGGCTCTCAAGGTAGTCGGATTTTTTTTAGCAGCAAAAAACAGTTTTAGTTAAAAAAATCACCTGTAGATGGAGCTAACATGCGAGAGATTCAGCGGAATTATGAAATTAATCTTGCAATAAAATACCGGGATACACGAGGATTTCTCATTCGCTTTCAGAATGTTATCATTACCCGATCGAGCGTTGTTGGTGAAGTTGTTCTATTGGAACGGAGAGTCGTCAACTGTTGCGTTGCAAAAATTTCGCACGGCGAAAGGATTGAAGACGAAGAATGTGGTCTGGAGGTGATGTTGAACAATTGTTATTGCAAGAATAAATGGATGGAACGTACTGTTGTCCTGTTCATTGTGTTTCGGGTTATGAGCGACCTCTAACAGTGACATTTTTAACTAATTTTTTTTTTGCTGCTAAAAAAATCCGACTACCTTGTGAGCCTTTTCTTGCAAACCACGCTTCTTTATCATAATTTCTTCCTTTTTTATAAATATTTAAAGTTTTAACGAACTTTTGGTTCAAACGGTATTTTGCAGAAAAATCCTAGAAAATGAAAAGGTCACAATAAATTCAATTGCGGCAGCAGCAGCAGCATCAGTTATCTTTTTTTTTTTTTTTTTTTTTTTTTTTTTTTTTTTTAGAAAAGAGAAATTAATGAGTTAGGTAAAGGGTAGAAATTTTCAAAGCTGAGCTTTTTATTAAATATTAACTTTATTTTTGTCAGTTATAAAATTTTAAATATTGAAAAAAAGAAAAATTTTAGATTCTTTTGAACTTCAAAGATGCCAGTTAATATAATTTTTTTTTTATGAAATACTTTTACGATATAAAAAACTAATCTCAATGAAAAATGTTATAAACAGATGAAACATTCTTTAAAAAAGAGAAAAAAAATTAAATGCTTGGTTAAGTTGACTTGCTATCGTTTGAACGTTTTTTTTTTAAATTTCAGTTTTTATACCTCTGAAATCTTATTAAATGGTCTTATTAAGAAACATCATTTAATCAAGAAAAAAATATTTCAATTCTTGCGATAATTTTTTTTAAATTCAATTTTAAAACCTATTGTAACAACTTTTCTTACAATTTGGAACTTTTCGTATTTTTATTCTCAAGTTTTTCTTGCAAGTGCTGGATTTTCAGAAAAGTTATTTAGTTTAAGAAAAAAAAAATATTATGATATACGTAAAAAAAAAAAAAAGCGATTCAATTGAAATGTATATGTTGAAGTTTTAACATTTTTATCATATAATATAGTGAAGAAACAAGCTAAGAAAAAAAAATAACACTGATACCTACTTTGAAAATGGTCGCACTAAAAAGTATTTTCATATATTTATAATCATCGGATTTGTATATTTGTATGTCACTTCGCCAGAGTATACTAACGATGTCTATAAATACATTTTAAGCAAAATAACCTAGTATGTTGTGGCCTTCACAAAACTTTCTTCTCTATAAATCAAATCAATTAAATTATTTAAATAGTACAAGAAATTACATCGATTTAATAAATGTTTTTTTATATATAGAAACGCATAATATTGTTATGGAAGCGTGGACAATGAAGACTGTTAATGCTGGAAACACAAATTCATTTACTTATACTTACTTGATATAAGCATCGCATTTTTCGTACACATCGGTGAATTTCGGCACCTCTTCTTAGATATATACAACTAAAATTGAATGACAATGTATTCCCATATTCAAGTTGCTAAGTAGGAAGTTTCGTTGAATTCTGTGCATTTAAACACGTGATATAAGTATCCACATATTTCGAATTTCGGCACCCCTTCTTATATGACCACAAACAAAATTGAGCGACAATCTATTTCTATCTTAAGAATACTAAATTTGATGTTTCGTTTAAATCTGCGCACATGAGATATAAGCATCATATAAAACGAACAAATCATCGATTTGCGGCCCCTCCGTTGGGGATTTTGCCCAAAAACTAATCAGCACCAAGTCCACATAAGGATGGAACTTCATATGAAATTTCGCCCAATTCTACTTAGTAGTTCGTGAGTTAGAGCGTCTACAAAATTTGTGTCACATACGGACACACACTCACAGACAGACATTTTCTAAAATCAGCCAAATCGTGTTCAGCACCTTCTAAAACGTATAAATCCGTCGGAAACCGGAAGTCGAAAATTTTCACGAATCCAATACTTGCTTTCTTATATAGATAAAAGAAAATAAAAAAACGGAACAATTCCTATTTTTCGTCATTTTTCTTCCAGTGAAGGATACAGAGTCCTTCTAAGGTAGTTGGAAAAAGGCAAATGATATGAGATTTCTACAATAAACGAATATTTCAAGAATACGAAGGGAGGATATGGAGAACATTATTTTAAATGTTTTTTTTTTCACCAAATCGAAGCACCTTTCCATGAATTAAAAAAAAAAAAACCAGTATTAACTCATTTTCGTAGTTTTAATCAGTTATGGAGTTTCTGAAATAAACGACTCAATTCAATTCGGTAAATCGTTCAATCGGAATTTCGTATCTTCCGATCATTGATCCTTACAAATTAAAAACTGCAACATTCTTCTTTTTATTAATGTATGCTCTTTAGATTACTATTTAGAATACTGTGCAGTGCAAATGGAGACTTCACAAAGTAATAAACAAGAAAGAAAAATCCAATGTCACTCAAGGATTATGAAACACTTTCCGACACTGCCAGAATATTGTTACGAAACTTCGTCTTATCATACGGCGAAACAGATATCTTCATACACAATTTATAAAACGCACAATCAGAAATTACCACCCACAAACAGTAATATATTTGAATTTTTTTGTGGGTTCCTGTAAATCAATGATAAATACTACGTATATAATTTTCTGTAAGGCTAACATTATAATGAATACGAAAACTCCATATCAATTTCGTACATTGAAATACTGTAATATCTTTAAAATGTACTTAAAACTATTATCACGCAAAGATTATATTGTATCCGAATATCGATATTTTAAAAGACGATACTTTATAAATAAAGCTCTCATTTTAGCTTTTTAATGAATTTCTTTAATATGCCACGTCACAAAAATATATTTCAATAAAAAATTCATACTACTTATTGATGTTCTTGCAGTTATTTCTGAAAAAAAAAAATGTATGTATAGGTTATTTTTAATACAAGACGGAATTCGGAAGTTTTGTCGAAATAATTTTCGCACACATGTAAAAGAAGAAACGTTTTTCGTATGGAAGATATACTTCGCAGTGACACGTGGTAAAAATAACAGTGTCTAACCCAAAAAATTATATGCAACCGAAGACATAAAAGAAGAAACAACAGAAAAATATAAAGTGAGAAAGGCACTTATTTATTCCCGACTTGTCAACTTAGTTTTCTTTCCTCCTATTTGAAATGGTACCCCAAAAATAAAACATTCAGAATGAATATATGTTTGTCTTGACATATGAATGTCAGAAAATACTGTTCTCATTTTAATATCTAGAAATCAAAGATATTTTTAGCTGCTCGCATACTCTTCTGAAAACCATTCCGAACTAGCATTTTGAGATTTTTAAACGTTTCGGGGGTTGACAGATATAAAACTCTTAAATAAAAGTCAAACATATGATAACAACCTGCAGAAAATTATGACAACGATTAAGAATTGCTGTTTGTCATTCTTACACAGTCGTTTTCTAAGCTAGCAATTCAGGTGATTGATCGCTTGTGTAAAGAAGGTAGATTAGACGAAATATGGAGTTGTTTTATAATCTTGCCATTATATCAGCATTTAAATGCATAAGGGTGGACAAGGTATGAGTTTTGAACAGGTTTTTTCATCTACTAAATTTTATAAAAATACATTAAGGATTTTTGAAAAAAATTCTCTTAGTGGAATTTATAATTTTTCTTCCGCTGCATATGACATTATATTTTATTCTGTAAAACATGTAGAAAGAGAATTTTTTTACTTTCTCTGTGGCTGACGGATATAAAACTGTTCAAAATAAAATCAAGCATATGATAACAACCTGCAAAAAATTATGACAGAACGATTAAGAATTGTTATTTGTCATTCTTAAACAGTTGTTACCAAACTAGCAATTCAGGTGATTGATCGCTTATGTAAAGAAGAGATTAGATGTAATATGGAGATTTTTAAAAAGTTTTCTTATACCTAATCATTATATCAACATTTAAATGCATTAACGTAGACAAGGTATGGATTTTGATAGGGTTTTCATCTATTTACTATTAAAAATGTATTAAGGAGTTCTTTTTTTAAATTTCTTTTAGTGGAATTTGTAGTTTTTCCTCAATTGCATCAGAGAAATACTACATCAGACAACAGCAATACGTATCTTATTTATATGTCATTCTGGAGTTACATGTTGACGTAAAATGTTACGTTAAAAGTTTCTGGGGTAGATGAGTATAAAACTGTTCAAAATGAAAGTCAAGCATGTGGTAATAACCTGCAGAAAATTATGACACAGTGATTAAGAATTGCTGTTTGTCATTCTTAAACAGTCTGTTTCCAAGCTAGCGATTTAGGTGTACGCGTGCTTACGTAATGAATGTAGATTATATGAAGTATGAAGATTTTTTAATTGTCTAACAGTTAATTGTTGTATATCAACATTTAAATACATTAATGTGAACATGGTATTAGGCTTGAAAGGGTTTTCATCTGCTAATATTTATAATAATGCATTAAGGAGGGTTTTTTTTAATTTCCTTTAGAGCGGTTTTTAATTTTTCCTCCTGCAACAGAAACACACTACAGCACACTGCAGTAATACGTATCTTATTTATATGACATTGCATTTTATTTCGGAAAGCATGTCGACAGAAAATTTTTGCTTTTTTAAACATTTCTGGAGCTGACGGATATAAAACTGTTCAAAATGAAAGTCAAGCATATGGTCACAACCTGTAGCAAAATTATGACAGAGCGATTAAGAATTGCTATTTGTCATTCTTAAACAGCCGTTTTCCAAACTAGCGATTTAGATGATTGATTGCTTACGTAACAAATGTAGATTAGACGAAGTATGGAGATTTTTGAGTTTACTATCAGTTAATCGTTATATCAACATTTAAATCCATTAATGTCGACAAGGTATGAAGTTTGAAAGGGTTTTCAGCTGCTAATACTTATAAAAATGTATTAAGGAGGGTTTTTTAAATTTCCTTATGACTAATTTTTCCTCCACTGCATCAGAGACACACCACAGCACCGTTCATACGTATCTTATTTATATGACATTACATTTTATTCTAAAAAACATGTTGACGTAGTTTTTTTAATTTTTTAAAACGTTTCGAGGGTTGACGCATATAAACCTTTTCAAAAAGAAAGTCAAGTATGTGGTAATACCCTGCAGAAGATTATGACAAGAGTGATTAAGAATTGCTATTTGTCATTTTTAAACAGCCGTTTTCGAAGCTAGCGATTTAGATGATTGATCATTTATGGAAAGAAGGTATATTAGATGGAGAATGAAGATTTTCGGAGTTTCAAACATCTAATCATTTCATTAACAATAATTAAATACCTCAGCGTAGACAATTTATGAGAGGGATTTGAAATACTAATAATTTATAAAAATGCGGTAAATAGTTTCCTTCCCCCGTTGCTTTCTGGGTCCGGTCTTCTGGCTGTGGTCCGGTAAGTGGCAGAACTTTTTCCCCTCTCGTGGACCTTTTGCGCCTATACCTCACCGTTGACTGTCCACGAGTGGGTGATTTCTGTAAATTTCTGGTATCAATTTTTAAAAAGTATCAAAAACGAAAATATAAATATATAGCACATAAGTATAAAAAATAAAGTAAATTAATCTAGGTATTTGAATTCTTTAAATCGTAAAATTAAAACCAAATTTGAATTCCTATTAAAATAGTTTTATCATTCAGGAACATATATCATTTAAAAAAAATTCCTTAAAAATTTATAAAAGAAGTTTTTGCGAAAAGAGAAAATGAAGTGGTGGAGAAAAAATAATATTAAGTTAGCTAAAATCTAGCTTTAACTGCATATCCCCCAACAATTTTTCTTTTTCAAAATAGAAGACGGTTGATTATGTGGTCTTAGTATGATTTTTGCCCGGTACCTTACGTTTAACATTGTTTTATTATTGCTTTATATTGCATATGCCTTTTGAACATAATGAATGAATTTATGTAAGAGCTTTATCAAATACACTGCATTAAAATTTTTGAAAACTTTTCCATCCATTGCTTGCATTTGTTTTGTTTAAGCTGTCATACCATGATGAATAAAAACATAATGGTAGATTTAGAATTTTTCCACGTCATTGGTGTATCTAAACAATAATCCGAAATATTAACTAATACTTAATAGTTATAATAAAATAAATGATTTTAACTCTGCAAAATAAATGCATGCCTATATCTATAAATACAAAAAAGTACATTTACTCTTCAATATATCAGTAAAAAAAATGTAGTATATATTAACGCATGAACGTTTTACGTCGGTGTCAATTTAAAATAACGTTAAAATAATCGTGGATCTAAAGGAATAGACATACAACTATAATAAAATAAAAATTAAAATAATCAACGTATTCGAATTCTTTAAATTGTGAAATGAAAATCTACCTTGAATAACTCTTGAAAAAAAGATTTATCATTCAGAAAAATATGTCATTTCAACCGATGAAGATTATTTGTAGATTTCTTTTTTCATATAAAATTCCTAAAAGATTATTTTTTCATCTACAGCAAAATCTGAAAATGAAGTGGTGGTAAAAAAGTAACATATCTTAAATTACTATGTAAGAAGAGCAATGCTAAGAAAACCTTAATTTAAAACTTGTTTTAACTTTATATCAATCAATAATCTTTATTTTCCAAAATAGAAGACGGTTAATTCTGTGATTTTACTATGAATTTTACTTAAGGGTGTATTCAAATCCAAACTGCTTATTTTGAGACATATTGATAAATTCATTTTTGCTCTAAAATGCATCCAATTGGTAGGTTCTCTTATTCAGAAACTTTATAATGTCCGTATTGTCTCGATTTTTTGATAAAGGCAGAATATATTTCAAAAAAATGCTGTCAAAGTGGACATTTTGAACCGAATTTCCCGAAGCGATATTGCTGGAAACAAAAAAATGATCGTACCTTGAAAATAATTGTCTGTAAATCAATTTCTAATTAATTTAATGAAAAATAAAAATATGGGGCTCTTGTAAATCTCTTCATAAATCACGCCGCCAAGTTTCCTGTTGTTACTTTTAAAAATGAGTCTGAAAATGTGTCTCAAAATTTTGAGTTGTTGAGCGTGGAAAAATATTTTTTTTGAATACCGCCTTAATGTCTTAAAGCTGGTCTCAAAAAAATATTTTTCCCGCCCAACAACGCGAAACTTTCTGCAGATTAATTTTTAAACGCAAAAGCATGGCACCTGCAGGCCATAATATTGAAGCGATGTGGAATCGAATGGTCTTTTCCATTGTTTGACAAATGAATTATTTATTGAGTTATAAGCGATTTTTTATCACGCGACGACAGATTTTTCTCCTTTTCCGCGCTGTCGTGTCTGCAAATTTAGTTCAAAATGCCAACTTTGAGAGTATTTTATGAAATATCTTCTGGCTTTACCAAAAAAATGGAAAATAGCATTCAATTACATATTTTCTGAATAAGAACACCTGCCAATTTCATGCGTTTCCGAACAATAAGGAATTCAAAAATGTGTCCCAGAAAGTAGCTCTTTTTGATTTGAAAAAAGCTTAAGATATTTTCAAAAAATATTTTACCCGCTCAACAAGACGACACTTTCTGACACATTTACAAGCTCATTTTTAAACGCCAATCCATGATATTTGGAGGCATGATTATCGAAATGATTTCTAATCGAACGGTTTTTCATTTTGCGATAAGTGAATGGCAATTGTATTATAAACATTTTTTTTTTATCGCGACGGCAGATTTTTTTCCCTTTCTATCGCTGTTGCGTCCAGAAGTTCGGTTTAAAACGCCAATTTTGACATAGTAATTTAAATATTTTCTGCCTTTACCAATAAATGGAAAAAAAAAACTTTTTGATTACATAGTTTCTGAATAAGAACACCTATCAATTAGTGCATTTTGAGAACAAAAATGATTTAAAATATGTGTCACAAAATAGCCAGTTTTGATTTGAGAACAGTCTTAACGTTTAACGTTGTTTGTGTTTTATTTTCTGATTCTTTTGAATATAAAGAAGGGATTTTTGTCAGAGACATCATTCATTCGTTTTATTTGTTTATTTCGTGACTTTTTGACAATGATATATATTTGTCTGGATGCTCTACTCTCTCCGCCCTATTTATTTTGCAGTGGATTGTAGTTTTTTTAAAAAATATTTTGTACTTTTTTTTATGTATGTTTCATTGCTTTTCTTAACGAGGTATTTTCATTACACAAAGAAGTTTTTCTTTGTAATGTATGACTTATATGTTTGGTTCGCTTTGGATACAAGAGACGAAAAAACATTTGAAGCTAAATGATCATTTTTGATTCTAGAAAATAAGTATAAAAGTCTCCATTCATTAACATTAGAAAATATAAAGATCATTATTCTTTTAATTTTTTTATAATAAAAATATGTATCATATACAGGGTGACTTTTAATTAACCTACAACTTTTAACTCAAATAACTCTCGAATCGTTGCAGATAGCACTAGAATAATTTCTTTCTTGAAAAAAAAAAAAAACGTGGAAAAGGAATTTAATGAATAAGGTTTTGAAAGTGAGAACCTTCAGATGTGATACAATAGCGCAACTTAGTCACAAAGTTGTTAGTAACAAAATCGAGCGTTTATTTTTTTATGCTTGAAAATGAGTCAGTTATTGAAATTTTGAGGCTAATAAGGTTTGTCGACTTCTTCTTGTAAACCAAATCTTTCATACGACCCTAAAGATAGAAATAGATGGATTCATATCTGGTGAATAAGGTGGCCAATTTTCTTATCAGATCTCTTAGGATTGTTCTAGAAGTCTTAGGTTGGTTATTGAACGTTGAAGACTACTTCGTAGAAATAATGTTGCATTTTCAGCACATAAATGCCATTTTTTAACAACAAAAATACGGTGTTCAGTTGAATATGACGCTTTGTGAGACATTTTCAAAATTGCATGGAACTGACACTAAACAAATACCCTTTATGCTTTCTCTCACTGCACGCATTCGTGCCACCATCTAGTGAGGCTCTGAGAAGTTATTTCAGTTTAAAGTTGTAGGTTAATTAAAAGTCACCCTGTATTCAAGTGAAACTGTTTTTTGTCGGGATGTATTTTAAAAATGCTCCAAAATCGGGAATCAAAATAAATAATACTCGGGTAAACTAAAGTTAAAAATATTGAACGTGTTCGAATTCTTTAAATTAGAAAATGAAAATACAGCTTCAGTTTTTCTTTAAATAAAATTTATCACACTGAAAAATGCATCATTTTAGCGAGATTCCCTTTATATCAAATTTTAAAAAAGCATACATTTTTTTTATTCACAGTGACAAGATAAAACGAAGTGGCGGAGGGAAAAAACTAACATACCTCAAACTATTAAACAAATACCTTAGTTTAAAATGCTTTAACTTAATATCCTCTCTCAATTTTTCTTTTTCATAATAGAAAATGGTTGATTCTGTGGTTTTAGTATCAGTCTTGCCTGATGTCTTAACGTTTTGCATTGTTTCATTCGCGTGTTATTTTGTATGAGTCTTTTACACATAAAGAATGGATTTATGTCAGAGGTTCATAAAATACACTGCAATCGAAATTGATGAAAGCTTTTGCATCTTTTACTTCCATTTTTTTGTTTTGTTTCAGTTTTCATGTCGTGATGTGTAGATACATAATGAAGGATTTGGAATTTCTTTTAATCAGTCCGCTACCAACTGTGATATTTATGATAACCAAAATCGATTATTATTTTTTTTTTCTGCCGTTATTTGCATCCTGTATTCTTCCTCAAGGTAAATTTCTGTTGGAAATATATCACAAATATTACTGTATACAAATAGTGGTAAATAATAAAAAAAAAAGTCGCCTTGAGCATTTTTGTACCAACCGGTGTTAAGAAGGTGGCATTCTAGGGGTTAAACCAGACGAATATTTATAAAATTCACTCCAAAATATAAACTAATGCTTATTTACTTTTAATCAAATAATTTTTGATTTTGGAAAATAAATTTTTCTGTATTCATAAACACAAACGAAAATAAATAATACAAAGACATCTTTAATATATTAGTAAAACTATTATGTAGCATAGGGCCAATGAAAATAAGGTATTTCGCTTAGTAGCCACTGGCCGGTAGGTTGATTTTTTTTTTATTTTAGTAGCCAGCAACTGGCTAGAGAGAATAAATTGTTTAGTAGCCAGTAAGTACATTTATGTCACTGAATATTTAATTTAAAAAAATATATAATGGATTTTATGTAAAGATGTAATTTATGTACTAAATAAAAATATTTGAATTTATATTGTTTTGAATAAACTTGAGATATTAATTTCCAATCTATTTTAAATTTAAAAATAAGTTAACAGCAAAGTTATGCACAACATGCTTATGTAGCTAACTATATAAGTCACACTGAGCTTAGGTACTTGTGTAGCTAACTACATAAGTACTTTTTTTTAAATTATTTGTCTAGAATTAAGATCTGACAATAATAAAATAAGTATGTTTATGCACTAAATAATAACCTACAGCATATGTACCTTACACATGCACAACCTGTAGGCAGCGGGCCAAAAGTAGCCGGCATCTCCAGAAATTCCAAAATTTTGTGTATTTCGCCAATTATTTTGAGGAAAAATTGCAAATTTCGTCAGTCGGGAGCATAAAAATCATGAATTTCGTCGATCGGGTACATAAAAATCATGAATTTCGTCAATCGGGTACATAAAAATCATGAATATCCTCGATCAGCAGTATAAGAATCATGAATATCCTCGATCAGCAGTATAAGAATCATGAATATCCTCGATCAGCAGTATAAGAATCATGAATATCCTCGATCAGCAGTATAAGAATCATGAATATCCCCGATCGGGAGCATAAAAATCATCAATTTTGTCGATCGGGCGTGGAAAAATTATGAATATCGCGATCGAGCTGTTAAAAATCATGAATTTCGTCATTCGGAAATGTAAAAATCATTAATTTCGCTGATCGGAAGCGTAAAAATCATGAATTTCGCTGATCGGAAGCGTAAAAATCATGAATTTTGCTGATCGGACGCGTAAAAATCATGAATTCGTCGAACGGGCGCGCAAAAATCATGAATTTTATCGATCGGGTGCGTAAACATCATAAATTTGGTCGAACGGCAGCGTAAAAATCATGAAATTCGCGAATGGCGGCGTCAAAATCATGAATCTCGTCAAACGAGCGCGTCAAAATCATGAATCTCGTCAAACGAGCGCGTCAAAATCACGAATCTCCTCGAACAAGCGCGTAAAAATCATGAATCTCGTCGAACAGGTGCGTAAAAATCATGAATTCCGTCGAACGGCTGCGTCAAAATCACGAATTTCGTCAAACGAGCGCGTCAAAATCATGAATTTCGTCGATCGGGTGCGTAAAAAATAATAATTTCGTCGATCAGGCGCGTAAAAATCGCGAATTTCGTCAAGTGAGCGCGTAAAAATCACGAATCTCGTCGAACAGGCGCTTAAAAATCATGAATTTCGTCGAACAGGCGCTTAAAAATCATGAATTTCGTCGAACAGGCGCTTAAAATCATGAAATTCGTCGGACGGCCGCGTCAAAATCAAGAATTTTATCAAACGAACGCGTCAAAATCATGAATTTCGTCGATCGGGCTCGTAAAAATCATGAATTTCGTCGGTCGGACGCGTAAAAATCACGAATTTCGTCGGTTGGGTGCGTAAAAATCAGGAATTTCGTCGAACGGGCACATAAAAATCATGAATTTTGTCGGACGGGCGCGGAAAAATCATGAATTTTGTCGAACGGGCGCGGAAAAATCATGAATTTCGTCGAACGGGCGCAGAAAAATCGCAAATTTTTGGGAAAAAAGAAAAAATCCGGCATTTGGCCGGTTCTTTCCATATTTTTAATCGCCAGTTTAAGTTTAATCGTCGAATGGCGCCTGGCCAGTGCTTATTTTCACCTTCGCTTTACTGGCAGTCGGGGTAATTAAAACAAATTTTCTTATTTTCGTGTTTGTCCTCTTTTTAGAGGTGCATCTACCATCCATTTATTTTTCTGATAGCAGATCTGACGTTTTATCATTATCTTTTACCAAAATTTCACTGGTTTCAAGAGAGAGCACATTGTCTGATTTTATGTACCCTTATAAGTTTATAATTACTCCGTAAAACTCGGGTAATTATAAAATGGTTTTCGGCAGCAGAAACGAATAGAAAGTAGATAAAGTTAGTTATAAGCACTCGGTCTAACATCTTTGCTATTATGCTTTTATATTGTTAGGGGTATGTTTACAGTTACTCCATAGTGGCGTTTCTTATTTTTCCAATAGTAACTATTCATAGACATTTTCTGTACTAAAAATGGACGTAACTCAATTCAGTAAAATTTATTTATTGAAAAACAAATGAGTAAGAGAATAATTCTGCCCGAGTCAATTACAATCGATATTGCAGAGGTCGGATGGGCGTTGGCGGGGATTGAATCAGAGACCTCATGAATAGTAGGCGAGCGGCATTGCATCCAGTAAAAGGCCAAGCTAGTTACTCAAAGCTAGTAACTCTCTTTATACTCTTTTTAAGTGAGATGACATCCCCACTCCATCCTCAGAGGAGTAAGACGTCTTGTCGACGTTGGACGAGCCATGTGTACTCGTGAGCGATACTGTTGTGCGCAGTTATGATGTGAGTCTTTTGAAGGCTCTGGATGCTGGAGATGATTTATTTGGTGCTGCCTTCTGTTGTTATTCAGAGGAGATGATTATGGTTGTTGAAGGTTGAGTTCGTCGGGGTTATCAATGCAGAGGTCGGATTGGCGCTGGCTGGGATTGGACCAGGGACCTCATGAACAGTGGGCGAGCGACATTGCGTCGAGCAAGTCCCAGACAGTTACTCAAAGCTAGTAACTCGCTATATACTGTTCAGATGAGATGGCATAGCTACAATATTCTGAAATTTAGAAGAGAGCAACATAGACTTTTAGTTCAAACTTTGGTGTATTCATATTAAAAACACTTTTTCTTCATATTTACACTACCCGAAAAGAAATAGACAAGTTTCTTTTCTTCGTTATCCTCTAAGGTATTAGGAAAAATTGCTTAAACTTGGTTTTTTTTTGGCAATGGTAGGTATTTATCATTGTCAACCATAACAAATTTTCATTTAGCAGAATAAAGTATTGAGCCCAGTGACTTCTAAATCATTTCCGCCAACTTTGTAGATCTAATAAGTCATGATAAAATAAAGACAAATGATTAAGTATAAAAATTAACGGTGAAAAATATTTCATATAAAAAAGTTTCAATTTTAGAGTACTGAAGGAAGCAGCAGCTACAATGATTCTCAAATGGTTTTCCTTTGATACTCTCTTTTGCCTACATCTTGCTTTATTCAGCCAGTCACCATGAATTTCTTGTGACATTCACGAATTGATTCACGTGAGCACAAGAAATTCATGGAGACCGGCTCAGTATTGGATAAAGCATTGAACGAAAAAATGTATAGGAAAAAAATGTCGGCGATTTTTGCCTTGACGTGCTCCGTGCAACCAATGTTGCACATACAGAAGTTTATTAATTGAAGCCAAAAAAAAACCTTCAATATATATTACTTTTATTGTAAAACTTTCCATATATGTATCTGTTAATTTGTGTTCGTAATAAAAGCTTAACATTGTAAAAAGGCTTTGTGAACACCCTGTATTGATATCAAACATTGATAACAAATGCCAATTAATGGATTTCAAAACCTGAAGCATATTAGACATTTTTGACATTTGTAATTTTTGTGATGCGTCACTGTTGCTAACGACAAGCAATATGTTAAAGTAAGGCATGTTTCTAAAAAATTATCACTTAAAACATTTTTTCCTGTATTCATTAAACCAAATGCAATGTTTTATTTAATTGGTATGTTAATTTATTTTTTTTTTGCTTCAAATACTATTCTTATCTTAATTTTTAAGTTTCAATCCGCGTTTTTATAAAAATAACAGAGTGAATTATTAACAAATAATTTATATTTTTATCATAAGTTAGAAAACTTTATTTACAGATTCTCCTATTGGGTGATTAATTATAAAGGCACTTATTTAAATTTCTTATCGAAACTCATTTTTTATTTCTTTAATCTTAGAGAACTCCAATAAGTAAATAGTCATTTATTTTGTGGTAGTCTTCCAAGCAATGTGGGTGACTTTTTTTTCATTAACTTTATTTTTCAAATCTTGTCGTGTACATATGGATAAATTACAAGCTGTATTATATTTGTTTAATTATGCATATGTATAAAATGTTTCCACAAATAGAATTAGAGATTAAAATACAATGAGATGCGCGTATTAGAGTTTGTCCAAGATAAATTATTTTAATATGATGAATATTAGATTATTCAAATTTTTCTTTCTCAGTATTTATTAAAAGTATTGAATATTTAATATTGAAATAGTTAATCCTGACAATATATTTAAATTAAATATTGAAATAGTTTAATCGAGACACATATACTTATGTTCATAAATTAAGTATAATGACCGGACACATGCGATTTTAGACGTTTTGTCGAATACTTACAGAAATGCTTGACGAAGATTTTTTGAACTATTATATATAATGAACACATGTTTGACATCTTATTTTTCAGTGAAGATTTAGTCACGAGAGCAATTAGGGGCCCAGAAATAAATAGAATTATAATTATATTTGTGATCACCCTGTCACAGAAAATGCTCGAAATGGTCTGTAACTGTAGCAAATAACTATGTGATCTTTGTACAATGTTTGTATGAATTTGTGTAAAGATATCGCTCATATTTGTAGATATAAACGCTTATGTAAAAAAAAAAAAAAATATATATATATTTGTTTATAGCTTGGGGAGTTTTCAACCAAATTTAACGCCACTTAAAATTTGACAAAATGCAGTAGAAGCATTATAATGAAATTAACAAGTGAATATATTGAATATTTGCGAGAAATTGTATGAAATTATTTTTAACTCTGCATGCGCGTGCGATATCAAAAATTTTCTCTTCATAATTTGATACCGAATTATATAGGGCAACTTATATATATAACAGTGGAATATCATGCTGATTGACAATTTGTGGAAAATCCCTTATCTACACTGTTAAAAATTTGCAGCAAACTGTCCAGTCATTTGACCGTTTTTGTAGAAAACTGTTATATAACCGTAATTTAACTATATTCTGACCACAAAATGAGCAATAATACGGTTAGACTATATATAAATTACGGTTATGCAAACGTTTTATACAAAAACGGTCAAATGACTGGACAGTTTGCTGCAAATTTTTAACAGTGTAGCTACTTTTAGAAATTAACTGAAATTCAGTTTGTGAAATACCTTACTGGTCTGTTCACTTGAAAGAAGGTCATGACACAGATCTAACAAAAACAACAATTTATGTACTTTTCCAGGATAGGGACATTGGCGGTTTTTAAAAAGATTTGTGCAATTGGGGCTTCAAAAAGTGAGATTTGTCGCCAAATGATATAAACAGCTATGAAAGAAACCTGATGAATTTTTATGCTTTTTTATATATGTATTTATATGTACATTAACATTTAATTTATATATATTATTATTGTTTTTATATACAATTTACTTCTGTTTGTATATAAAAATTAGATAAATGGCTTCTTTATATTAAATAAATTGTATAAACATTTAAAAAATTTCTTGTGTATATGAAACAGTGAATAGGTTGCTAGAAAATATGTTGCCAAATTTCCTTCTCTCGCCAAGTCTCCTATATAGGAAAAATGCCACAATTTATTTATTACGATAAACAGAAGAGTTAGCAGTGGAGCAGGTAGATTTAAATATAGGCGATAAAGAATGAGGTCAATTTTACTAATCATTGAGAGGTGGAAATCTTTTCCCAAAAGACATATTAAATTCCAATCATTTAACTCAAATCAAAATGGCCTCACTGTCCGTCTTACAAAAATTTAAGAAAGTCGCTTTAACAGCCAATATCACTATAAAATGGAACTTTATGGATTCCCATAACCCTTAAAATAAATACGAAGCTTAACTTCTTACCAAGCTGGTGAAACTCACAACTGTAGATTCTATCGAACAACGCTTATTGGAAATTTCGCTTGTAGATAACACGTGAGAATTTTCCAAGGGCAAGATGCGATGAAAATCCTGGATGATATTAAAAAAAAATTCTATCTCAACAATAAATATCTGTTTTCTAAATAATGTTAAGTAACGTTTCGAGTCATGTAAATAAATATAAACAAAGGAAAATTTGGCAGAGTTATCCCAATTAACAATGGATTGCCCAAGTTTGGCCAGGTCAACGCGCGCGCTTTATAAACGAGATTAGGACACTGATGAATTTTCAGATATTTCGTTTATAAAGTACATTCGTATTATCCCCATTCCATTTCTGAACTTTAGAGCTATTTTCCTATCAATAAATATTTTTTGTTTCGGGCGGATAATGTTAGGCATTAATGAAGATAATCTTCCGTAATCAGATTGTATTCCAAGTATTGGCGTAATACAGGAGTAAAGCTGGCAACTAATTACATTGTTTTAAATACAAGTGGATTCCTTAAGAAGTGCAAGTCTCATTTGCTAATAAATACCAACTGGTTTGCAGCCAAAATAGGGAAGATTAAACTGTAAGAAATATAAATAGTTCAGGATTTATTTCCGGCTAATATTCCCTAACGAAATAAAAAAAATTCACAAAAAACCTAATTAAAAATAACATATGTAATTGAACTACGCGCTTAAACAATGAAATAATTAGGATCGACAAGGTTGCTGTAAATAGTGATATCTTTGGCGGTTTCTTTGACTATTAACCGCTGGGTTGCGACTAATACGAAAGTAGCGTTTTTAATAATTATCAAAACTTTATTTGAATGTAATTGATATATTTCATATAAAAATGCTTTTGTGTTGTTCGTGGGTAATTTAATCAGTATATTAAATGTAAAAAAAATCTATTAGAGTTTTCAATTAAAATGATTTTTACTTACGTTCACCGGGCAGCAGATACTGTAATCCAGAATGTCCGTCTGGTTATAATTAAAGTGTACACTATTACTTATTAAGTTTTGTGGTTTCATTGTTATTTTGAGTGTGGGTTTATTATTCTTCGAAGAGTAACGCAGGTAAAACTATAAGGTTTCTTTAGGAAATATAAGTTTATTTTTTTTAATCTTTCAAGGTTTTACTAACAAAATATGAATTTAATTGGTGGTGTTTTTTCTGTTAATTAGGTTAACTTTTTAACTAGCTTCGGATAAACTACAAAATTATATTATATTCGTTTAAATATGAATATAGACACATTGTCCCCCAAATAGAATTAGGGATTACCTAAATATCGATTTACATATTGAAATAGCCTAATTTTTCTAAAGTAAATCATTTTAATACGCTGTAAATTAGATTATAAGTGGTAAAATTATCAGTTTTTAAACAAATTAAAGTATTACAACA
This sequence comes from Maratus michaelseni, assembly GCA_963931845.1. Taxonomy (NCBI): domain Eukaryota; kingdom Metazoa; phylum Arthropoda; class Arachnida; order Araneae; family Salticidae; genus Maratus; species Maratus michaelseni. The sequence goes on along the minus strand of OZ007588.1, from coordinate 106,459,990 downwards.
TTTAATATTAAAATAGTTTCATCCTGATACTATATTGAAAGAATATTCTATTATATACTTTCATTAAGTTTTATTATTTCATATTTCATATTACTTATGATTTATGAGTAAATCGTTATAAATGTCCAAACAATCTAGCATAGGCAGAACCACCCCAAACATTCGACACACTCAAAGGTGAATGTCTGACTCAATACTCTGCTGTTAAATAAACCGAAAGCTGTTTACTGAGAAACTATTATATGTATTTATGAGTTTTGCAATTTTATCTTACTTGTGTATGTGCTAGACCAGGCTTGTTCAACTTTTCTGATAGCCGATGCTAACAATGAAGGGTGTTATTACTCGCATCACTGAAAGCACGTAACAAAATTATCCAACTACAGTTATGGTACCGATACACACACGTACGTCTATCTACACGATATGCAGTCTGTTCAACAAGAAATTGATTTGATAAGAGGTTCCACCTGTCTTCATACGTTTTAATCCTTATTTCGTACTCTTACGCACAGCTTTTACTTTGCTGGCAAATTGTATTGTAGATGTTAATTAATTCATAATTATTATAGAGATTGCAAAATTCTTGAAGAGATTCAAGTCCATGTTCTTAGTTAATCCTTCGAAAGGACCTAAAAGGACACATAAAGCGGCTTCCAAATATATGAAGGAGTCTGGGGCATTAATTAAAAAGGGAATAAAGCGATATTTAGAGGTTGGGAATGTGAAAATCTTCCGGAGAGTGGTGTAAAACGGGCGGCAACAACAAAGGAGGATACAGTGATCGTCGAGGAATGGCGAGAAAATGCGAACTATCTACCTGAAATACTTAAGTTTTGCTGAAAAGTTTTTTGGTTCTGACAGAACAAAGTGGGTTCTGCAAGAAGAAAATGACCCTAAACATTGCAGAAAACTGCGTAGTGCGTGAAAAGGGTACATAACGTCATTATGATGGAATAGCCGGCAATGCCCCAGATGCAAGTTCGAATGAAAATGTGTGGTCGTACATCAAAATAAAGCTTAAAGGAAAGCCAATGTACACGGTGAAGAAGCTGATATTTTAAATCAAGAAAATATGGCGATTTTTGCCAAACGAACCCATAGAAAAGCTCGTCGAAAGTGTGGGAAAAGGTGTGCACTTATAATCAGTAATGGAGATGATTGGACGAAATATTAGGCGATTGCACAATAGCTAATAAAGTCTACTTTAATAAAAGAATGAAATAATCACAGTTATATTTTACAGATTATGGCGGTCGATTTCTTGTTGAGAAGATTGTACATACTTCTTATCATGCTAGCTATAAGGTTTCTACGATACAGGGTATAATGCCATAAAAATAAACGGCAGAAAAATACAAAAATTCCAGTAAATTAAGGATTACATTTTTCTGAGGAAGCCCTTTTTCCAAAATATATTTTGGTAGAGAAGATCCCGAAACTTTCATGCCTATAATGAAACAGCATGCAAATATTAAAATAACACTTCTGTCAAAATTGATTTTTATGAAAAAAGTAAGCCAGTAACACGAACTATTTAAAGGCGAAACAAAAGAACATCTAAAGGATACCATGGAGCCCGTCGCCGCCACGTAAAATTACCCTGGGCTAGATTAATCACAGTATTTAGTTATTCTCTGAAAGGTAACATGGTTTAAGCGTTAGTGCGGTTTATCCAGTGCTAATGAAACGTGACAAATGAGGTGCGTTCGTTTTATATCTAGTTTCACAATGTAAAAAATAAATCAACCTTATTATTTCAGTGAAATGAATTATATCGTCTGCTATGAGCAAAATGAGCACTACAAATGCGATTTTTTTTTCTACACCAGACAACGCTACAAAATTCACCATGGAGATCTTGCTTTGCGAATGATTACCTCCCTGGTTTAATATTTTTATGACTCATAAAGAACGAATATCTTGTGTTTATTTAGTTTAATGGATTGAGATATTCGGCTGTGAACCTAATTCCCACTGAAGTTATCTCAGAATCTATACATTTTTTAATGTAACTCATCTCTCAAGCAAACAATTTTTTTGAACGATCTTTCTAAAAATGCAAATTTTTTATGCAATTTTATTCGAAAAAATACTTTTGAATAAAAATGGCCACCTGGCATATGAAAAAAGAAGTGGTTTGCCCGAATTTGTTTTCCTCAGTCACATGACCTTGCGCTGTATTTAATTTTTGATTTGATTTTCACAAAATTTGAAATGACTCGACAAAATTCTGCAACGATTATATATATTAATTTTCAAACCATTCGGTTGGGTAGTTTTTGCGCTGTTATATGCGGACAGACAGGCAGACAGACAGACGGACGGACGAACCAGATGACGACTATAGGTGCTACGTATTTATATAATTACGAACGCACCTAAAAATGTGCACTTATCATCAGTAAGGATAGGTGAATGAACGAAATATTAGGTAATTGCACAATAGCTAATAAAGTCTACTTTAATAAAAGAAAAAAAAATATCACAGTTATTTTTTACAGATTATCGCGGTCAGTTTCTTGTAGAGTAGATTGTACATACTTCTTACAATGCTAGCTATAAGGTTCCTAATAAAAATAAACGGCAGAAAAAAAATACTGTAAATTAAGCAATACATTTTTCTGAGAAAGCCCTTCTTCAAAAATATTACTTCGGAGAAAATAGCCCAAAGCCTTAATGCCTATAATGAAACAGCATGCAAATAATTAAAATAACACTTCTGAAAAAATTGATTTTTATCAGAAAAGTAAGCCAATTAAAAGTGAACACAAACTATTTAAAGGGCAGACAATAGAACATCTAAAGGGCACCATGGAGTTCGTCGCCGCCACGTGAATTGCCCTGGGCTAGATTAATCACAATATTTAGTTATTCTCTGAAAGGTAACACGGTTTACGTATTAGTGCGTTTTATCCAATGTTAATGAAATTTTAATCATAAAAAGATAAATTTGTCTCTCCTGTTAATGGCCGGTTAGTTATTTCCCACTTTAACAGTATTATCTTTCATTCACAGTCCTACGAGTTCTTTGTATATATCTGATTTTATGACGTCTGCATAGAATTAAATAAAACAGTATCCAAGATTATAGGTAGGTAGTACCTTTTATATAGCATAATTCCTGGATAACTTTCATAATCATACAATTGAAACATTTCTATGAAATAATAATTATTGCAGAGTAAATATACTTAATGATGCTGGGTAGTTTAAAAATACACCTTCGAAAAATTCTGAAATTGTGCATTAATCATAAAAACAAACTCTATTATCAGAAAGTGATAAAAATTTTCAAAACCAGAATACTTTAAATTAGTTATTACATTAACCGACATTGTTTCCATAGAAATCTGTTATTGTGGTTTGGGATAGTAATATATCAAACAAAGCGAGATGTAACTAAAAATCGTTATTATATCAAGTAGGTGTGAAAGTTTCAATTTCATTATAAAATAATCTTTAAAAATACTTAAGAAAAGCGAATTGTTAGAATTTATAGCTTATTTAATTATAAGCTATTAAAGAGTAACGCCTAAAAAATAACTGATTTTTGTTTCTTTTTTTGAGAAAACTATACATCGAATGAAAATTGGTTTGAAGATATTTTCTATATCAAATTTTAACATCATTAACATATTTTTAAAATTAAAATCAAAACGGTTGTGCTGTAGCCAAATGATGCCAAAAATCTGCCATCTGCGGCTTGCTGCACAGGTGCTTTCTCAAATGAACCTGTAACTAAAATGTATTTTTTTTTGTATATATACATCAAATTTGCTAGAGAAGTACACAGGATCATTAAAAATATATTGATATTTGTGAAAATGGCAAACATGCAAAAATGGGTAAAATTTTTCGCATAGAAATTTGACTTTGTACAATGTTTAAAAATAAAAATATTTGACCAATTATAATAATCTTGTGTACTTCTCTAGAGCAGAACGTTCATAATATGGGGTTAAAGTTTAGAGGCTATCCGATGAAAATTGCTAAAGTTATGCTGCAAGGCCCATTTTTTGGCATCATCATGTTGCTACAGCTCCCGTGCCACCATTTTGATTTTTAATAAAAAATATACATATGTTAATCATGTTAAATATCGATATAATAAATACCTTCAAATCAATTTTCATTCCGATGCACAATTTTCTTTACAAAAAAATTATCAAAAATCGGTGATTTTTCAAACCTTTAATTCAAATAATTTTATACGAGGACAAATAAAATTTTAGAATACTTTTTTTTTTCGAAAATAATACTTTTTCTTTTAAAGTATTATACTAATAACTGTGTTATTATAAGACAGCTGGCAACAAACGTATAATGTCTTTTCCTTCCATTATCGCTTTGAACATTTTGTTGCCTGTTTTTTTTTCAACACTTTATTTGTGTAATGTTTTGTTTCTAAAACATTACATCGCACTCTATAAAAAAATAATCCTTTGTGAAAAATGTCAGCTGAGTAAAGAATAGAGCATAATGCATATGTTTGGAATTCTGGAAATCATTGTATCGAAAAAAAGTTTTTTTTGTAAAAATTCATTTTATGTAACAGAACTATGGAAATGGTTGCACTTATCTGCTTACAGCTGTCTTGTTATATTCATCTGCTTTTGAAATATAAAAGTGGAAACATGAAAGGACTTCATCACAGGCTTTCAAACTTTTACCTACTACTTGTTCTTTTTTTCAATACTTGAAATATTTGTCAGGGAATATTTTAGACTGCGGGATATTTTCGTTAACATGCTATTTTTTGTTTAGAAAACGTGTTTTTAATTGTTTTTATTTATAACAAAATTTATTTTTAAAGAGAAAATTGTATTTGAAGGATAATTATCTCCAGAAACTTTTGCAGATAGTTAAATGATTGGAATTATCGGTACTTATGTGGTATCCATGCCAGGTCGATAAGCCGTGCTAACAAGCCTTTTTTTTCTATGTTGTAACTGTATTCTATTTTCTGTATTTTTAATTGTGACGGGAATTTTAACTTATTTTCTTTCTGCTTTTTTTATTTTCCGTATTTTGAATATTGCATTTAAATTATTTCCAAAGAACTAAAACTGAAGCTATTCATTTATTAACCGGGTACTATTATACGAAAAATACGTGAGTGTTCCGATTTCCACGAAATGAAATTGTACATAATAATTAAAATTATGTGGAGATGCAATGAGATAAATGCAAACAGCGCATTTGAATAAGAAAAGACTATTCGTACGAGGGAAGTAGAATCTTATTCACAAATGCTTTATAGTTCATATATTTCTGGAGCAATGTATTGATTACCAATAAATTTTGATTACCGCCATGGCATCCAAGTTTAGTGTACTTTGCTATATACCTTATTAAACTAATATTTACAATGGAGATATTTCTTTTTTATTTGTTAAAATGCTTTTTCTTTAGCCGCATTTTAGTTTTGCCATACTTAAAAATCCTTCTTGTTTAAAATTTGATTAATAAATAAACCGTAAATCAATTTAAATGCTTACTGAAATTTAACATATGAAAACATGGTGTTCATCGATGTCTGTTTATTTTTGTCGAAATTTATATAATGCAATAACTTTCATAGAAACTTAGTTACATCTTTTAATATGCTTAATTGTCTGAGTGCAACGAAGACTCATACACAGCGCAGTATTACTTTGCCCCATATATAGCTACGATGGATATTAAAACCTTTCGTCAAGCGTAACTCAAAAAATATTTAACGGATTTCGTTCAAATTTTTACAGCAGGTACCTATGAATGTGACAACGACGTCTATTTATTACCAAGAACAAATGTCAAACCGTTTGGAAATTATATTAAAAAAATAGATAAAAAAGCACAATTAAAGTACATACGTCACAAAAATTTTGTGCGTACGTCATTTTCACCGGCGGGAGATTTTCGTAGACAATCGGAATTGAAAAGTTCATGGAGTACATGGAGCAAAAAAATATGCCCGCACTAATATTCAGCAAAATAAAATATATTTCAATTTAGTAGAAATCGAAAATTAATCTGGATTTTTTTCTGTTTGAAAGAAAATCCCCGCAAACACTTAGTAGATTTGGTATTAGAGATTTGGCGCAAATCTCAGCAATAGTAGCTTTTTTTTTATTTCGCGTGTGTAAATTAAAAAAATATATATTTATTTGGTGTTTAAATAAAAGGTTTCGATTTATGGCATTATTTCTTTTTTTTCTCTTTTTAGCATTTTAAATGGGATTAATGAAAGGCATGTATTTTAAATTAAATGAGTGAAAGTTTTATATTTAAATGAAATGAATTCAATATGAAAATGTTATAGGGCGATTTATCAACTGCGCCAAGATAACATAAAAGTACCAATATATCAAACGGTATGTAGTATGTGAAATGAAACAATATAGTACAAGAAAAAAAACTAATATTCTGCATTCAGAGGGAAAAATCCATCTCCTGTGCCGTAAGATTTGGCGAGTTCTTTTTTGGTGATAAGTTTTTCGATGTGATTGTTGGGATCTGCAGGATTTGGCTTACTTTTTCTAAATCTTATTTTTTTTGCAGATGTAGTATTATGTAAATATATTTTTTTGCAGATATTTTTCTGTTTTGTATATTTTCTATTTGGCATTTGGAAAAGAGATTTTTACCTTTTTATCTGTGCCTTCGGAAATATTAAAAAATAAAAAAAAAGATTTACATATATCAATCGTTTAATTTTTATACGGACCACTTCTATATTTTTAGATTTTAAATGCTATTTATTATTTACTAGCCGTTTATTAATTGTTTACAATTTACCCCCCTGACAATAACAATTATTTATCACAAAAATGCCTCTTAGGTTTGTTAAATAAGTTTGTTTATGTATTTTCATTACTTATTAAAACATCGCATATGGCGATAAAATTTCATTTTGGTATCGTGCTTAAATTTTTAAGATGTGCAAAAACATGCTTTAATAAACGTATGTTTGTAAATATTTGAAAAACATGTTTTACCGCTCTCTTGAAAAATTTTGTAAGATGCTAAAACTACCTTTTGGCACCATTTAAATTTTTTTTCGCCAACCGACATAGGATACAAAACTTTTCCCCAGATACACAGGCAAGGCTGGTCTCAAACAAGAGTAAAGCTAGCAACGATATTGTTTTAATTCTATAAGAGTTACAATAATGATATTTAATACTCTGATTGGCTTTGGGCCCAATTACGAAAGTTTCTCCTAAAAAAAACGGTAGAAGAAATCTTTTACATTTGTTTCAAATGAAGCTCGGTCTACAAGGTATTAGTTAATAATACAAACAACACTGGCATGGAGGCAAAAGTTTTAATTTAAATGTATATATTTGAAACCCTTCCCCCCCTACCCCCCCCTCAAAAAAAGTTACAGTAATAAATTTAAAATGGCGTTAAGCCACGCTTTCTGACATAAGCAATTGGCTGCAAACGCGATAACGAAACTTTCACTTAACTTAATAACATGTAGCTAATATAGCCCTCAGGGTACCTTGCAGTTATACAGACCTTGTGGTTTTTTTTTAAAAGCTTGAGACAATTCAGGTTTAAGAAGTTGAGATTTACTGTCAAATGATATAAACAACTATGAACACAAAACTGATGAATTATTATTCAGGTTTATGTATGTATTTAAAAAAATTGCATCTGATTACACTTATTAGATAAATGACTTCTGTTTGCATTTAATAACTGATAAACGGCTTCTGTATATTAAATGAATTGTTTAAATATTGGGATGAGGTGGCGAGAGGTAGAAAGACGAGTAAACAAATGGGTAGACAGACGGGTAGTGAGATGGGTAGAGAGACGAGTAGCGACATAGGTAGGCTGACGGGTAGCGAAACGAATAGACAGACGACTAGAGAGAAAGGTAAAAAGAGGGTTGACAGAGGGGTAGAGAGATGGGTCACGAGACGGGTAGCGACACCGGTAGACAGGAATGTAGCGAGAAAGGTTGTGAGACGCGTAGCGTGGTAGATAAAGAGACGAGAGATGAGTACAGAGACAAGTTGACTGACGGATAATGAGATTGGTAGCGAGACGGCTAAAGAGTCGGGTACAAAAACAGACGGATAGTGAGACGGATATACAGATGAGTAGAGAGACAGTAGATGGGTACGGAGGTGGGTAAGAAGATGGGCAGAGAGGCGTATAGCCAGACAGGTAGAGAGACAGATACACAAGTTGTGAGACAGATAGGCAAATGGGTAGCGAAGTGGATAGAGACACGGCTAGATATGCAAGTAGTTAGACGGTTAGAGAAATAGATTGGCGGGTAGCGAGACCGGTAGAGAAATATAGAGACAGGTAGCGAGACGTGTAGAGAGATAGACAATGGGTTAGAGAGACGGAAAGAAGAACGGATAGGCAAACAGACAGATTGTGGAGAGACAGACAGACAGGAAAAAGAAAAGTCTGCGGATTGGCGCAGTAAAGGCGCATTAAAGGCGCAGGGGGCAGAGCCTCTTAGAGAATAATCAAGAAGTATCTGTTAAACTTAACTTTGTAATATATATAATTTTTCAATTTTGCCGATATGGAGATTTAATGTAAAAGTTATTTTACAGAAGTCATCGAAAGATTTTTTGTATACTTTAATAGTAATTAAGACTATAGTTTTGCAATCTGGTTTGTAACAAAGCATGCTATCAATGTGGTTTGAATTGTAAGAGTTTCTATAAAAAGTTATACAAATAATAGATATATAATCATGGAAGAAAAAATTTAAATTCACACACAATAAAAGGCGCAACAATGAAATTAAATTTGCGTTAAGCCACGCTTGATAGAATAATCTATTGGCTGCAAATCCAATGGACCCTATTTTCCGTTTAGGTTCGAGGCTACGATTTCTGAAATGTTTCCCCAAAGCACGTGACTCAACATCACGAAAATCTGGTCCGTTGTTGCTCTATGGCATCCAGGCTTGAGTTGCAAACGAGTCGTTGCATAATTAAGGACTACAATGTCAGCAATGTTTCCTCAAAGCACGTGACTCTGACGTCAGTAGGAATAGGGTTCATTACGTAACTTTAAAAAGCTTCGCGTTTTAAAAGATCCGGCATTTTTTTTTCAAGTTTTGCGCAATACGCGGTTAAGAAAATGAGATTCTTTGCCACATGTTAAAAAAAATTATGACAACACATCTGATGAACGGTACTTCTTTTCTATTTTTTTTTCTTTTCTATTTTTTTAACAGTGTATCTGAATTTATATATGATATTTTGTAATTCTATCATTTAATTTGCTCTTTTTCTTTATATTGTAATCGTTAACCCTATGTTCTCAGCAATATCACTCAGACTAATCCCTTTGAGGACGAGTCTTCAAAGGATTTGATTAACGAGTCCTAGTAAATCTCGTGCAGTATTAAAGTGATTTTGAATCAGAAACAGAAGCCCACATGTAAACATGATTGACGACTGGCAACCATTTTTGGCGATCTATCTCCCTGGCGCGGATAATACGTAATTATCGAATTATGCATGCCGAATTTATAATGCTGGTTAACATAGTAATATCTTTTGAACTAATTAATTAGTTTTACGATAACTTTGATTGGTAACGATTTTCAGTTTTTTCTTTTATAAATACTTTATAGTTACAAGAATCATATTTAGAATTTTTTACTTTTCTTTCACAGTTTGTAGCATATTTTTAATATCTCTAAAACTTCACATTTTATAACTATCATTTTTGTAACTATTCTTCAATTACAACTGTCTTGTTGAGCATTCTTTAAAACTTTCTGCAACAAACTTTTCATCATAAGATATTTTTGAATGAATAAATCATTATGCGTATCACAGGCGAAAATATATTCGTATGAAGTGGCAGTTTTTAAGGTGATAAAGCTGGTATATCAAATAATTTTTCTGAAACTCAAACGTTATTTATAATGACCTTTTTAATTATACTTTTTTGCCAAACGTGTTATCTAGCAACTGCGCATTTGCGATTACTAGCAAAATCTTGTCTTATTCCCATTTTCCTTCAACATTTAGTAACATCTTTTCAATTTTTTCGTAACTGTTTTTAACTTACAAATATGTAATTTATTATTTTTTCCGTATTAAAGTACGTCATCATAGAGTATATCGAATGAATCACGAATCGGGGATAGAATGTACTGTAAGGAATTAAGTTATAATTTATAAGTCATAGTTTATACACAATATTAGAAATGACTGAAGAAACATTATTTGAAAGAAGTTACAGTTTAGTTGAATGATAAGCTGTTATTTCAAGTACTTAGTATACATCTCAAACCTGGTAATGAATTATAATAATTTTTTAAATGATAGTTGTATAATTTTTTATTGATAATTTTAAATGATAATTGTTCTTCAAAAGTGTTTTCTAGCAACTGTGCTATGCGTTATTGTGGAGAGAATTTTTTTCGACAATTTTTTTTAAGGGTGTACTCAAATCCAAACTGCTTATTTTGTGACACATTTTTAAATTCATTTTTGCTCTAAAATGCATGCAAATAGCAGGTTCTCTTATTCAGAAACTTTATAATGTCCGTATTGGTCGATTGTTTTTGATAAAAGCAGAATATATTTCAAAAAATGCTGTCAAAGTGGACATTTTGAACCGAATTTCCCGAAGCGATAGCGCTGGAAACAAAAAAAAATATCATACTGTGACAATAATTGTTTGTAAATCAATTTCTAATTAATTAAACGAAAAATAAAAAGACATGTCACTTATAAATCACGCCGCCAAGTTTAATTTTTTTCTTTTAAAAATGAGTCTGAAAATGTGTCAGAAAATTTTGAGTTGTTGAGCGTGGAAAAATATATTTTGGGTAGATTTCGTAAGAAATACTACCTATTTTTTAATACCGCCTTAACGCCTTTTCAATCCCCTCATTTTAATTAATTGTTTTTTACTTACAAATGTGAAATGTGATAAATATCTCTCTTAGCCCACTTTACACTTTTATGCATCAAACTGAATCATAATCGTGCTGTTTTGGATAAATCACTAATGATGCATGTCGGATAGAATTTACTACAGAGAATTAATTTTACCTAGATACTTAATTTTTCTAGTCTATATACAGGGTGTCCCAAAAGTCCTTGCCACATTTTAAAATTCAATAAAAGATCAAGCAATTAGCGTACGAGAGTGCGGTTTTGGCGAAAATGATTTTTATGATCTGAAATTTTGTTTAAGCAAATAAAAAAAATAGTTCCAAAAATTTCTCATAGTTGGCGCTGCTTCTGCAAAGCTACTGAAGATGTAGAATGTCTTTATACATAACAGTGGCGAAAGACGCACAATGCGTATGTACAGTTTTTTTCCAAACTATGACAACCCATATTCCTAAAGTTAACAATACTCACCTTCATAAGTTCGATTAGACGAGTCAGACAAGTCAACAAACATGAGTTTGGCGATAATAGAAAGTTCGCCAAGATGCTTGGCGATTCGTATTTTTCCAAAACCGCATATACCAATTAAATGTTTTTTGCCCGTATGTCTCTATTATTTTACAGAGGCCCCCTATTAATCTTGGCGCGCTTTTTGCAATGGAGTCTTATAAACAAACTAATGTTTGTTGGCTTGTCTCAGTCGTCTAATCGAACTCAAAGTGTCTTTCTCCACTGATATGTATAAATACATTCTACTTCTTCGGTAACTTTGCAGAAGCAGTCCCATCTATGAGAAATTTTTGGAACTAATTATTTTTATTTCCTTAAACAAAATTTCAGATCATAAGAAGCATTGTCGTCCAAACCGCACTCTCGTACGCTAATTGCTTGATCTTTTATTGAATTTTAAAATGTGTCAAGGACTTTTGGGACGCCCTGTATATTGAATTTACTACAAAGACATATATCAAAGATATGCCCTTCATGCATCAAATTATGTCATAATCAGATTGTTTTGGATGCATCATTAATGTTGCATATTAGATATAATTTACTGCGAATAATTAATTTTATCTAGTTACTAGTTATCGAATTTACTACAGAGACTTCACACATTTATATATAAAATCGTGTCAAAATTACTTTGTTTTGGATGAATCACTAATGATGCGTAACAGATAGAATTTACAGGAAAGAATTTATTTTATCTATATATGTCATTTTATCTAGTTTCCAGATATTGAATTTACTACCAAGACTTTTATGTATCAAATCATGTCATAATTACTTTATTTTCGATGAGTCACTAATGATGCGTAGCAGAATGAATTTACTGCAAAGTGTTTATTTTATCTATATATGCCATTTTATCTAGTTGCTAGATATTGAATTTACGACACAGGATTCCTTTTTTTATGCATCAAACTGTGTCGTCATTGATTTGTTTTGGATGAGTCACTAATAATGCATAGCAGATAGAATTTACTGCAAAAGTATTCGTTCATAGTTTAAATATTAAAAATAAGAAATAGAAAAAAAGGAGAAAAATCGACTAAAAATGTAACAGTTCACATACGTGATAAACTGTTAATTAAAATCATTCTTCTTATAATTTTTATTGTTTTTTAATAATATTTTTTATTTGAATGTGCAACACTAGCAATTTCACTGATGTGGCAATTGGTGAAAATTTGTAATGCCGTTTCTTTACATAATAACTTTAAACACTTCGTTGTTTGAAAAAGTTTTTGGATTTTAAATACTTTATTCCTCTGAGTTCTTTATTTCTAAAAGATAATATTCTTTTCCATAAAACATAAGCTTTTGTCATGAGTGTCAGCTTCGTATAGAATAGAACACAAATACATATGTTTTGAATTCATTGTTTTCAAAGAAAGAGGTTTTTTTCCTTTTGTATATTTCATTTTATGTGGAAGAACCATGGAAATAGGTTGTACTTATCTATTTACAGTTGTCTTGTTATATTTATCTCTTTTTGAAATATAAAAGTGAAAACATGAAAAGGCTTCATCACATGTTTTAAACATTTTCTATTATTTATTCCATTTTTAACTTTATGGTATGGAATTTTATGTGAGAAAATGTTTGTAACTTAGAGATTTTTTTGTAGAGTTGAAAGGTTTTCTGGAAAAACATAATTGAAAGTGGAAACATTAAATATGTTATTCTTTTAAGCTGTTTTCGTACTTAAAAGATTACTTAAGCGTACTTAAAAGATTTGTTTTCCTCAGAATTTCAAAAAATTTAACCGGCTTAAAAACATACATAAAATAGTTTCCCGAATTAAACTAAATACGTACATACATACATACATACATATATACATATATAATATAATGAAATGAGTAACCTCTCCTAAAGAAGGTGGCTGTATAATGAATTTTTAAATATAAACAGTAATAAACACAAAATAACGATACACAAAAATTAAATGAGAAATACAGCATTTTTGCAGCAACATCGATGATAATTTGATGTATTTCTTTTCTAACACATGGACTGATAAGTTCCCGGTCTGGCACACAGATGGCGTTGCAATCACCGAACTGATGATTGTTTTAGTAAATACTAACCTTTAAAATGTAGCAGAAAAATGTCATGACGATTCGCCGTGTGGATAAAACGTTAGAGTGGTTTTAGTTGAACAACTTTGTTGATAAACAAAAAAATGGATAAACAAGAACTTCAAGAATTGTTATTTGATGGGGAAAAAACACTGTTCAAACAAAAGCTTGGCTTGGTAAGCGTTATCCGGACACTGCGCCAGGTAAATAAACCATTATTGACTGTTTTTCTAAATTTAAACGTGGTCGTACAGACACCAGTGATGCACCACGCAAAAGAAGTGGCTACTCCGGAAAACATAAAAAAAGTCCCAAAAATCGTTTTGGGGAACCATCAAGTGAATTTGCAGGACATAGCTCAGACTCTGAAGATATCCAAGCAACGTGTAGGTTTTATTTTGAATGAGCATTAGCATTTGTCTATGAAAAAGCTGTTGTCAAAGTGTCTGCCGCGCGTGTTGACTTTTGACCAAAAACAATAACGTGTCGATGATTCTGAACACTGTTTGGAGCTTTTTCGTTATAAAATTGTTATTTATTATTAAATTATTATTATTATTTATTTATAAAATTATTTATTTATTAAATTATTATTAAATTATTATTATTATTATTAAATTATTATTTATTATTAAATTATTATTATTTATTAAAGTTATAAAGTTATAAAGATTTGTTAAAAAGTTGTGTTTTCTTTATTAGACCGGGAACTTATCAGCCCATGTGTTATATTTTTCTTTGCATGTAAATTTTTTAGATGAATTGTTACTTTTTTTGTGTGTATTTGTAAAATTTCAAAATTAAAATTGTTATTATACTGTTACTTTGAGAAAGAGCTATTTATGCATTATGCGCTACATTGTATTAAAGCAACAAATGATAAGCTGTTGCTAGTGCTACATTGTTGAACTTTTTAATAATCCCTTAAATAATGTATGTTTTTGCCAAATGAATGCCAAATTTGAATTTTTAAAAATTTGTTTTAAAGAGTTAATGTCTAGGTAATCCTGTATAATATTTATTAGGATACAAGAATCTAATGTCAGTCTGACTGTCTGCTTGTGTTTCAATGTAAAAATAATCGCAACGAAATTTGGATATATTATGGAATTAAATAGTGAAATGCTCTTTTTTACAAAATAGTCATCGTATCGTATATAGTTTCTTCAGGCACTCATCAAAATTATGACAATAGCATAACTTTCGTTCAATTTTAATATATTGTTGAAATAGATCATAATATTTCCTCTTTTTTAAACAACCATAATACAATGCATAATTATTTTACTGACATCCATTGTCTATCTCTTGGAAGATTTGAGTAGTATTTTGGTGTAATTCATTTTTAATGGTATAGAAGTAAATATCCCTTCCAGGAGCTTAAGAAATATCTCCCAAAAGAAATCTCTCAATTCAACACTGTATCAAATACTGAAATATAATACTGCTATAGGCAAATATTTTCAAAAAATTCATATTGCATTTGGAATTAAATAGTAAAATGTTCTTTTTAAAGAATAGTCATCGTATCGCATATAGATTATTCAGGCACGCATCAAAATTATGAAAATAGCGTAATCTTCGTTAAAATGTCAAATTGTCAAACAATTTTAATTTGTTGTTGAAATAGATCGTAATATTTCCTCTTTTTTAAACAACCATAGTATAATGCATAATTATTTTACTGAGATCCATCGTCTATCTCTTGGAAGATTTGAATGGGATATTCATGAAATTAATTTTTAATGGTATAGAAGTAAAAATCCGTTCCAGGAGCTGCAAAAATATATCCCACAAGAAATGTCTCAATTCAATACTGCATCAAATACTCAAATATAATACTGCTATAAGCAAATATTTTCAAAAAATTCTTATTGCATTTGATACTGTAACCCGTGTATTAAAATGATGCTATTAGTATTGTTGCGATGTTATATTTGTAAAAAACATTCTTCAAAGGCATGGTTATCTTAAGTTCTGGATTCGATGGATCTTGGATGAGGCGTAAGGTACGAAATCGGAATAATTGAAGTTGGTTATATTTTAAATAATTCCTTGTGTAATCCTTATTCATAGGCTACAACTACATTGGTCAAACTGCCCTCTACTGAAAGTTTTTAGGGTGATCTTAATTTCTTCCCAAAATCTAAAATATGCCAATAATTCTAGTTATTTAGTATGAATAATTCTTATCTTTTACCTGGAAATTTAAAAATTGGATATGTCTTCGTATTTTTAGAATGAATTTCTATGACTTCATAGATTGCACTTATCTAAGGTTGTTAATGCAACAGGGCACATGCAGGAAGCGCGTGGAAATTCATCTGATGACATATCATCTTAAAAAAAAATTGTTAAAGAAGAATTTGCAATATTTGTCATTAAAACACTTACCAGGTTTCAGTCACGTGAGACTAACACCTTAAGGTTGGCGCAGCTAGAATTCTTCTACGAAAGCTGTTTGCTTTTGTAAACTATAAATTAAAACTTTAAAAAACAGAAATATTTAATGTTTAATATGGGTAAAATGTGTGTGTTTCAAAGTTCTGGAACAAGTTTATTTCAGAAATCATCCCTTTAGTTTTTCCAGAGCTCCGCTCCCTGTTTAAAAAAAAAAAAAAAAAAAAAAGTTTTTTTTTTTTTTTTTTTTTTTTTTTTTTTTGAAAAATTTTACTAATGCAATCTATTTGAACATTCAGAAAGCGAATAATAATACGAATAGAAATCTGTTACATATACGAGACGTGTGACTTGTCAACAGTCCGGGAGGAACAACATCAAATAATTATTCTGCCTCAACATATCAGTCCATTTGAATATTTAGTAAAACAATCTAAACTGTGCTGTTATATAATTACTTAATAAAGCAATTATTGAAAACAAATAGTAAAGAGTGGAATTTTCTGGAGCATTGTCTGAGCATACTTAACTCGCAGTGCAATAGGGATAATGCATAATACATCATACTAGCATCTTCTGTATTGATGATAATTCTGATGTTATTGTCAACATGTATTAATACTAGTACAGTTGTTCATTACGCTGCGAGATGTATAGCAAGTTTCGTACGGGCTCTTGGAATTTCCAGAAAAAGTACCAGTAATTTCGTATAGAAAAACTTGCCTTATATAATAGCGCGATTACAAAAGACGAGATTTTCTATAAGAAAATACTGGTAAGTTCTCTGAAAATTCCAGGACACCGTACGAACCCTGTATAGTATTCCGATACCAGAGAAATGAGATTGTATTTTCATTTCAACAAAGTAGTTCAATGCAATGTTCAACTAAAAATATGAATTCCAATAAATAGTAGATATTTCAAATATTAGTCAATGCAAATAAAAAGTTAGACGATTATTTATGAACGTTTTTTAAACCTTTCTAAATGATGCATCTCAAAGGCATAGTAGTTTACTAAATTGATAAAATCCAGAGGACAGAATGAATAAAATGAAAGTTCTTTTGCTTAATTTGTTTTTTATCTTTCCATTAAATGCTTACATACATGTTCCCACGCAAATTAATCAGAAGTGACGAATTTTCTTCTACATTTTAATTATATAAAAAATAACAACATTGATTGGCGGATTTATGTATTAGCTGGTCTTTTTAGTGCATAACTCAATATACACGTTTTCTGGAAAATTAATCATCAGTAACAGAGTTTTTTCTGAATTTTAATTAAAAGAAAAGAAAACATATTGACTTCAGAAACTAATAATTAAGTGATGAATAAATAACGGGCTTTTCGTTAATATCAGCTATTTTAAATTACCCTTCATAGTCGATCTTTTATATGAGCAAATAAGCAAGTGACAATGCATAAACTTAAAGCAACAAAGCAGAAAATAATTCTACGTAAAAGAATTAAAAAATTGGATGCAATATTTTATCATAAATCTCTTGGAAGTTTGATAAATGCAAGGGAAAAAATAACCGCGGTTGAACGATAATATTAATTAATCTTTGAAATTCAGATGTTTTCTTTTGTGTTTCCGTGTAATGAATGTTTTCCAAATTTTATTATTTAAACGAGCGTAAAACTGCGTTTAAGTAATTCTTTAACACCGTGGAGTTAATTAATTTATTAAAGATTTAAAGATTTGTTTTATGGTTGAACCTTATTTATTGCGAATAGAATTTCTGACTTATTTTTATTTTTTTGGTGTAGTTGCTCAAGAAGATTGTTGAAATATTTTTCCTGTAAAGCAATTTTTCATTCTGAGATGTTATTTCTCTTATTTTTTTTGGAAAAATAACTTTAAGAAGTCAGTCTTTATGATGTCGTTATTATAGTTTTTTGTGATTAAACTCGATTCTTTTATACGTACAAGGAACGTATTTGGCTTTTGACTAAATTACCTTTATATATTTTTGTAAATTTCATTTTTGTTTTTAACCAGTAATAAAGTTTATTTTCGTCCACTTTATTTGCAGGTTTAACATTTTGAGGATTTGTCACTAAATTACTTCTATTTCAAAACTGCCCTGTCTCAAGGCAAATAATTCTTGTTTATCTCCATCCACTCCGTCTGTATATACAGGGTATCTTCTCTTATAATTATCCATTAGTTGATTCCTAAATCATCAGATTTAGAGGTATAGTTTCAATTGCAGAAATGTTTCAAATGGTATTGTTCTTCATTATATCAAAAGCAATTTGCGTCAAAATATTTTTTTTCTTTTTAATTTACGGAAATTAAATTTTAATATGCAGCGTATGTCCTGGGTCCTATAAGTGATGTATACATAAACTTTCTTAATGTTTTAACAAGTAAGACAGTAAAAATTCCATTCTTCAACCAAAACTTCTGAGTTAAAATACTTTGAATTTTATAAATTTTTAACTTTTTCTGTCACTAAAAACGCATTTTTTGGAGATCATAAAATTTTTGCTTAAGGCAGGATTCCGTTATAAATAGGTACTATTTTCGCAGTTTATTGTATAGGGTAGATAAGGGATGAATGGGACATTTTCACAAAAATATTTATTTTAAGTAATTTGTTAAAGTTATTATTAATATTATATATCGCATTTCATACATTAGGTGTTTGTCTACATCTTATGCACAATATTTATTCAAGATTATTATTATACAGAAATATATTATGAAATTTAAAAAAAAGTTCCTCTCTGTCCCAATTATTCCCACAGCAGGGATGGATGGGACACAAATATTTTCCTCTATGTATTCAATGATACCAAATTAAAATTTATAATTATAAACTTATATGTAATTATATTTGTAATATATGAACTTATATGGCTGTTATATATCAGTGTTGGTAATCTAAGAAATGAAAATACAGTTAATTATGCATTAACAAACTGTAATTTATAATATATATTTTAACTGAAATTTTAATGAATTACAAAGTTAAAGTTGGATGTGCAAATATCAGTAGCACAATAAATGTGGTCTGGCTAAAATGTTCTAAATGTGGTCTGTCAGTCGCATAAGCTGGTATAAAATCAGTTTCGGTGAATGTATTGCTGTTAAAAAGGAAAATGGCAGTTTTCCTAAAACCACTGGTTATGTTTATGTTGCTAGTACTAAAAGCTGTCAAAAATGCCTCCTTGTCAAAAGCTGAGATGTTATAAATTGTAATATGCTCTCCAAGATTATTTGTCAGCCAATCATCTTGGTTTGATCTCAGCTTTGCCTTTAAAGGCCCATAAACAGAAACATCCAATGGCTGAAGATGACGGTGGCTACAATGAGGAGGAAATGTTAAAAGAATAAGTAACATAAATTATTAATTTATCAACTTATATAATATTATTTAGTGAATAAAAAAAATTCAGTATCCTCTAGAGATGAATGAAGCAGTCCCATTCATCCCCATTGGAAATGTCCCAATCATCCCCATGATGCATATATTCAATTGTCAGCCATTTTGTCTCAGAAATTATTTTGTCACAATGGTTAATATTCATTCATTTTAATTATCAATATTGAGTCTTGAAATAAATAACTATAAAATATCTTAATTGTTTATAATGCATAAAATATGTAAACAACTTCAAATATAAAAAAAAATTACTTTTAAGCAAAGTTTTCAGGAAATGCAACTTTGAAGGGAATTAAAAACAGGCATGTGGTCTTGCTTTTGGTTCTGAAGTGTTCTATGATAGTGTCACCTATGAGGATAGGAAGCAACTAAAAAAAATGTTTATTGCCTGAAATATTGAGAATGTCCCATCCATCCCTTGTCCCATTCATCCCCCAGTTCCCTTATATGTTTATTTTACATATTTGTACGTCTTATTTACTTTGTATTTTTCTTATGAGCATATCTTCTTAATAAATGTCTCCATTTATTAGTTGGTCTGATTATGATGCAGATCGAGAAAATATAAGGATAAATGTTAAGGTTTGTGTGTCTCTTACGTTAAAATCTCATTATCTCCATTTTTTAGTAAGTATTGAGTATATGCAAAATAATCTCCGATGTTTTGGTTAAAATGACTTATTTATTTAGCAAGTATATAAAATAGGTACATTATTCAAAGTATGCTCTATCAGAAGCCACAACCTTCGCCCATCTTTCTTGCAGTTTACGGATTCCCTGTCTGAAGAAGTCGTCGTCTTTTGAAGCGATTAATTCGTCAAGCCAATTTTGATACTTTTATAAGATGTGAATACTGCGTCTTGAAGGGCTGATTGCATCGACCGAAATAAATAGTAATCCGAAGGAACAATTTCTGGTGAATATGGCGGGTGGGATAGAACTTCCCAGTCATGCCCTTCTAAGTAGGTTTTAACGACGCTTGCAGTATGTGGTTTTTCGTTGTCATGCTGCAAAATCAGTTTATTGTATCTATTCTCCCATTCTGGTAGATTTTCTTGAATATCATGCTTCAAAGGAATTAGCTGTCGTCGGTAAACTTCACCACAAACAGTTTCATAAGGTTTCAGTAGCTCATTCAGTAGCTCGTCTACCTTCACGTTCTGCGTCTTCAACATCGAATAAACCTTAATTAAATTGCCTGAACCACCTTCTACACATACTATCAGACAAAGCATGTTCACTGTAAGCTTCTACAAGTAAACGATGACTTTCAGCAGCGATTTTCTTTAAAGTATAAACATGTAAAAAAACTTCTCGGAAATGATGAATATTTGGCACAAAACTATCCATTTTCAATCGAATAAAAAACTCTGTTTACACTTAATCAAATGTCATATACTACGTTTTGAAGTTCATGAAGAGACGTTTTAAAAGCATGTATTACTAGATTTACACAATAAGACTACTTACGCCATCTATTGGAAAACGGAACTTACTTTTGCATATATCCGATACTTTCACATATTCCTACTAATAATCAGTGAAACATTCATAGTTTTATATAATTCTTAAGATACTTTTATTTGATGGATATCTCAAAAATTATTTCGGATTTATAATTTTAATTTTATGATTTCAAATAGATTATCTGTATTATTTCATATCACTTTAAAATTCTGTTTGTTTAATTTGTAATAAAATAAACATAAATTGTGTACCTGTAAACTTTTGTGTGAAGATAGGATAAATATTTTGGATCTGGATTCTCATGGTTATGTCTTTATTTCCACTTATTATTTCTCTTAACAAGTGATATTGGGGTTGTGGATGGACTTTCTTTTAACAAAAGCACCTCTTTCATTGTTTGACTAATATTGTTATACCTACCTTTTTGAAAAAAAAAAAAATATATCATGCAGGGTGATTTTTTTTAAAGTTGTGAAAGTAAAACTCTATAACAAAAGAACCACTGATCCAAATGACCTAAAATTTTACCAGTATGTTCTCAAAGCAATGGGAATTTTTTAGGCGTGGTTAAAAAAACTTAAAATCGCACCGACAGATGGCGCTGTACATGCAGTAAAGTCGGGAGACGAACTTGCGCCCAGCACACAGCCATTGGCGATAAAAACGTGAAGTACGCACATTTCGTGTTCATTATTCTACGGAAATCCTCGCAATGACTGTGCCATTGACGGACCGTGCGTAGTTAGTGAAACTGTATTATCAGAATAATGACAGCGCAGCAACTGCTCTTAGGAGATTTAGGACACTTAAGAATTTAAGAAAAGGTCTAGTGACGACAGAGGGTCTACGGAAGATGGTTTTTCAAAGTACCGTCCATTGTTTTCCTCCCACAGACGATATTCTTTGTTTCTGCTACCTTACAGCGCCATCTGTCGGTGCGATTTTAAGTTTTTTTTAACCATGACAAAAAAATTCTCATTGCTTTGAGAGCATACTGGTGAAATTTCAAGTCATTTGGATCAGTGGTTCTTTTGTTATAGTGTTTTACTTTCACAACTTTAAAAAAATCACCCTGTACAATGGATTCAACTGAATATTGTTAACTAATTAATATTTTGTGTATTTTTTTTCCCATGCCGTTTAATTTTTACTGTAAGATAAAATTCAACGTTAGTGTATAAATTTCTATAAACTTAAATACTTTTTCTTATTCTTTTAAAATATAAGTGTACAATTATGGCAGAAAGGCATGAGTTATTTTTTCCCTCTAATTCTGGATAAGGACTTCAAATATAAAGCTAGGATAGACAAAGACGCGACTTCTTTGTTACTAAAACTGACCGTGCAAAGGCCGGTCAGATTATTTCTCCTTACATGGGTCATTTTCAAAAAAAAAAAAGTTACAATTCAAAAATTGATTGTCTTGATTTTTTTTAAATTACCTACATTAGTAGCTCGTGTTAGAAAAATTGAAAGTTTTCCACACTTTTTTTTTATTTATACAAAAAATTGTCAATTCTTGTCAAACACATGAGCTATGTCCACTATGTCCACTCTTTATTACATTTCTTGCCATACAATTTATTTTAATTCTTCAAATTTATTATATTTACTTTTGAAGTGGTGACAAATATTAGAGAAAACAAATATCTGTTCAAATATATTACCAATTTGGATAGAAAACAAATATATGTTAACTCTGTTACTATGGTTTAAATAATTAGAATATCAATTTCTCTAAAATATTCATTACAATGATATGAATTATTGCCCTAATATTTAATTCACGTTTTTAAAATCTTTTAGAAATATACCGTAATGTAATTTGAAATTATATAGGAGTTGTAATTTAATGGGAAAACTTCTCTAGTAACAGAGGGGACAAATACAAGATTTCCGTTTTATTCCAAGAGTACCAAACACTGGTCCGCCCTTTGGCTTGAAGCTTTTAGGTAGCTTTCAATACAAAAAAAGTATAAATCTACCTATTGCAGCCGTTCGGAGGAAAGCAGTTCCGGAAAATTTCGATATATTTTCACCGATCATGACCCCCAGACCCCAAAACCACCCTCCGTTCAAATGTTGATATATATATATATATATATATATATATATATATATATATATATATATATATATATATATATATATCTGACCTATGTCATACGATAACACTCGTATTTATAAATCAACTTTGATGAAACTAATTTGTATTAAGCTCACCAATGTCTCGACCGAGTTCGTTGGCCAGCTTGGTCCGCCATTTTATTTCAAGATGGCGGCCATTTAAAAATTTAAAACTAAAATAAATATACAAAAAAGTTAAAAATTCAAATTTATTTTTTAATTACATGTTAGGCCTTGATAGAAGGATTCCAGAGCATTTTTTGGTTTACCTCTATCTTAAAAAATGGCTGAGATAGAGCAGTTTGAAATTCTAGGGTGGCTGACATTTTGAAATAAAACAGCACATTAACGCGATTACTCGCAAATTATTTTCTTTCATTGTTGTAATAATTTTCCCAATCATACGCATAAAACCCTATATTCATATCCGTTAGCGCCAAATTCTCGTTAAAATTGGCGATATTTGGAGAAATATCGCCAAATTTGGTGACCAAAATAAGTCTTCATAAATGAAGCCAGTTTGGCTATTGCTCAATAATTTGGCGAATTTCTTATTCAAATTCAGTATTAACGAATCTTTTGTAAACGTTTCTTTGCATTTTAACTTGTTGTTTTCGTGTAACATTAGCTAAAATTTTAAAACGAAGATATAGGAAAGCTACCTTTTCCTCCCGGTACAGGCCGGAAGGACTTTTTTTTTTAGACCGTTAATCAGGCCCGTACCTGCCAGGTTTTTGCCTAGCTTAATGAGTTGATACCTGGCAACGGGGCGATGATTCGCCTGCTCTCCGCTTGGCGAAGATGTGTTTGTTAAATCTATTGCCCGACGTGGCTTCAGTGCGTCTTGTTGCTTTAGTTGCTTTTTCTAAGTTGGCCGGTTTCTAATTGATTTTTGATGAGGCGGTTCAGCACTGCGCAGTGTAGCGAAGTCATGCCGGACGGATGTGAGATGTTGGGATATTTACTATTTTCTCGCTGCATTGCTCATCCATACGTCATACCGTCGCTACTCGAGTTGGTCTCGTAATTTAGAACCTTGATCTGGTGACGAGACCTTCACCAGACTAGGCACCCCCAGAGGTGTAATTCACAGGTAACTTGGAGGACTTTGTTTTTCTGACAGAAAATCTTAAAAGGAATAAATAGTATGCCCATCATTTCAAGATTGAACTATTATTTATATAGGTAATTCTCTTGTACACTATGTTATAATGTTACATTACAGAAAATAAATAATAAATGATTTATTGTATGAAAATATAACAACAAATGTAAATATTAAAATAAAAACATATAATTGAAAGAAAACTGCTATTAATTTCACTAAAAAATATTATTTTAATTTCACTAAAAAATATTTAAAAACAATATAAAATATCTAATAGATCTCTATTTACTCCCCCCGCACATACAAAAACGCTTGCATACATATTTCTACGTGTAAAAGAGTTCAGTCCATCTAATATTTTTGAAAACTTTACGCCTATGAGTGTGAATATAAGACAGATTTTCTCAAAGATTTGCATAACATTCTCTCTTCAGAAAAAATTACCTTAAAAAATGTATGAGAAATTACAATTTTATGTAAAAGAAAAAAAAACTCCCTTATTAAGAACTAGAATGTTTAAAAAATGTCCTAATAATAACCTAATAAATGTTTCGAAATGGAGAATTATAAAGATTTCTTTTCTAATGACATAAAATTTGTACGTCAAAAAACAGATTAAAAGTAACCGTTAAGTTACTTTTAATAATGAATTAGTGAGTATTGATGTAAGTTATTTACTTAATTTTATCTGACAAAGAATCCGAAATCTTTATCTTTTACTCTTTCCGAAGACAGTATTGTCCTTGAAAGAAATCTTTAATGTATATCTGTAATCGTTATCACATTAACAATTGTACCGAATTGCTATCGACTTAAGCCCTTACTATGTCTTTTTTTTCTTTTTTTTCCCTATAGGATATTCGTTCTTATAGACTCCACCTACTCGGGAAAAACAATCTGTTTGTTATTACCATTGCTAAAGAGAATTTATTTTCTTTTTATTTCCCCCAAAGCTCACCGTAATGAATTCATTGAATACCTTGAGGTATATTTCATCCTTTGTGGAAGGTATTGTAATAAGTAAACAAATATTTTATTTCTTCGTCTGGTATTTTCATATAGCTAAAGGGATTGATTGTATATAGAAACATAGGGTTGTCAAAGATTGTGTGATTATTTTCGTGTTTTATATTCATTATTAATTAAACAAATTTTACGGACATTGTGCTCATTTGGAATACATCGTAAATATAGTAATCATTAATTTGGGATCCAGGGAAATCCTCTTATACCGGTAAATATATAGCTCTGTAAAAGGAAATATTTACTCAATTATACAAGTCAAATTTGGATATATGTAGCGTATTCAACAATGGTGTAGTACCTTCTTTGATTCTTTTATCCAGTCAACAAAAACCCGCCGTAATGATAATACTGAAACTCAAACTGTTAAATATTTTTTTTATTTATAATTTTTTACGAATTAAAAATTTTTTTAGAGAATGTTTGCCCAATTAGTATACAATCAGATATAATAATCATAATTTGAGACTCAGTATAAAATCTTCTAACAGTAGTTCAAGCTAATACAACAAGTGACCGATAAATCAGGTGATTGAGTCAGAAATATTAATATTTGCAAAAAAGAGTCATTGATTTTCGAATGTATTCCCCGCGGGATTTAATGCATTTCTGATAATGTCCAAAAAAGTGTTGGGAACTTCTGTAATAGTCCTCCCGCTTTAGGTTCTCTAGTAACAGCAGCTTGGATATCTGAAATGTTTACAAATCTGTGTCCTTTCAGTGCCAATTTCAATCTTGAAAATAGGAAAAAGCCTGGTGGCGAAAGATCAGGGGAATATAGGCCAATCAGACATATATTTCAACCTTAGGTTCACTAAACCAAGGTTGACTAATCACGGCTCTGAAGTTAACGAAGAATTTGAAATGTTAACCGGTGGTTAGATTTACTAACCTAAGGTTTCTCAAGTTGAATCGCGAGTTGAAGGTTGGTGGTGAATTGCTTGCTTAGATACGTATATCCAAATGTGAGTTGTATAGTCGTGTAAATATTTACTTTTACCGAATTATACATTTATCGCTATAAAAAGATCATTCTGAGTTTTGAAATACTAATTGCAATATTTATGATTTATGCTAAATGAGCAAAAAGTCCATAATTTTTATTTTAATTTAAAGCAACAGAACAACAACAAAAAAATTAAACCCAGGAATATATACAGTTTGGGTGGAAGTATTGTCAGCGTGGCGAGTTTTCATTGAATGGAAAAAATATGTTGTGCATCGTTGAATACACTGAATACATGCAATTTTGATGTATATAGTTCAGTCGTCGAGAATTTCTTCATGATTCTAAAGTCTTGTAAAGAATTTCCCCTAGAGATACTAATAAACATATCAAAAGTCAATCAAAGCTTCTTTCGGATATCCCTTTGTTATCTCTGTTATGTCAAATCTGTCTATTGTTGACTCGTGAGTCTTATAAGTATTTTATTTTTCTAGTCAGACATTGCTTACAATGCAAACCGCATTTCGATCCAAAAAGGTTTTTCGTTTTCATAATCTTTGAAGTTTTTACGGACACCCTAATAGAAATTAATGATAAATATTATTGTAATTTCGTGAAAGCGCAATGAATATACATATGCATGCAGCTACGTAAAAAACGTACAAATGATATTAAATTTTTTTTAAAGAAAATTACACAGTTAAGGGGAAGTAGACTTTTTCATATACATTTTTGTGTGTTTTTTTTTTTAATTTCTAATTATTATTATTATTATTAAAACTTTTTTTAATTTATAATTTAATGTGGTGTTATCTCTGTATGACGTATTTTAAGAATAAAATGGAGAAAATCATAACATCTGCTGACAGTTCGAATGACAGCACATTCTATTGTAAAAAAGTCCTTCCGGCCTGTACCGGGAGGAAAAGGTAGCTTTCCTATATCTTCGTTTTAAAATTTTAGCTAATGTTACACGAAAACAGCAAGCTAAAATGCAAAGAAACGTTTACAAAAGATTCGTTAATACTGAATTTGAATAAGAATTTCGTCAAATTATTGAGCAATAGCCAAATTGGCTTCATTTATAAAAACTTATTTTGGTCGCCAAATTTGGCGATAGTTCGCCAAATATCACAAATTTTGCCAATTTTGTCGCCAATGTCGCCAATTTTGGCGCTAACCGATATCAATATATAGTTTTATGCGCATGATTGGGAAAATTATTACAACAATGAAAGAAAATAATTTGCGAGTAATCACGTTAATGTGCTGTTTTGTTTCAAAATGTCAGCCACCCTAGAATTTCAAACTGCTCTATCTCAGCCATTTTTTAAGATAAAGGTAAACAAAAAAATGCTCTGGAATCCTTGTATCAAGGCCTAACACGTAATTAAAAAATAAATTTGAATTTTTAACTTTTTTGTGTATTTATTATAGTTTTAAATTTTTAAATGGCCGCCATCTCAAAACAGAATGGCGGACCAAGCTGGCCAACGAACTCGGTCGAGACATTGGTGACCTTAATACACACAATTAGTTTCATCAAAATCGATTTATAAATACGAGCGTTATCGTATGACATAAGTCAGATATATATATATGGATATATCTATATATATAAATCAACATTTGAACGGAGGGTGGTTTTGGGGTCTGGGGGTCATGATCGGTGAAAATATATCAAACTTTTCCGGAACTGCTTTCCTCCGAACGGCTGCAATAGGTAGCTTTATACTTTTAGGTAGCTTTCAATACAAAAAAGTATAAAGCTACCTATTGCAGCCGTTCGGAGGAAAGCAGTTCCGGAAAATTTCGATATATTTTCACCGATCATGACCCCCAGACCCCAAAACCACCCTCCGTCCAAATGTTGATTTATATATATAGATATATCCATATATATATATATATATATATATATATATATATATATATATATATATATATCTGACCTATGTCATACGATAACGCCCGTAATTATGAATCGATTTTGATGAAACTAATTGTGTGTATTAAGGTCACTAATGTCTCGACCGAGTTCGTTGGCCAGCTTGGTCCGCCATCTTGTTTCAAGATGGCGGCCATTTAAATATGTAAAATAACTTAAAATCTAAAATAAATATACGAAAAATTTAAAAAATTCAAATTTATTTTTTAATTACGTGTTAGGCCTTGATACAAGGACTCCAGAGCATTTTTTGGTTTACCTCTATCTTAAAAAATGGCTGAGATAGAGCAGTTTGAAATTCTAGGGTGGCTGACATTTTGAAACAAAACAGCACATTAACGCGATTACTCGCAAATTATTTTCTTTCATTGTTGTAATAATTTTCCCAATCATACGCATAAAACTATATATTCATATCCGTTAACGCCAAAATTGGCGACATTGGCGACAAAATTGGCAAAATTGGGCGACATTTGGCGAAATATCGCCAAATTTGGCGATCAAAATAAGACTTCATAAATGAAGCCAATTTGGCTATTGCTCAATAATTTGGCGAATTTCTTATTCAAATTCAGTATTAACGAATCTTTTGTAAACGTTTCTTTGCATTTTAGCTTGCTGTTTTCGTGTAACATTAGCTAAAATTTTAAATCGAAGATATAGGAAAGCTACCTTTTCCTCCCGGTACAGGCCGGAAGGACTTTTTTGTATTGAAAGCTACCTAAAATTGCCTAATGCTACCAACCAAATCGTTAATAAAACCATAAAAATACACGATGCAGTAAAATGCGGTTGTGAAAGGTGCCTGCAGTTTTTGTAGTAAAATGTGTATAATTACAGCCATCTTTGCTGTAAACATGTAAAAAATAGTTTTAAAGTACATTTTGCGGATAATTTACAGCAAATGATCCTAGTAACCAAATTACCAGCGGATTTTGCGGTGATTTTCTCCATTTTATCTTATAGTAGCGTGTGCTGGAAAAATAAGACATAAAAATATACAAAACAATAAAATGTGTGTGAATGGTGCCATCAGTTGTTGCTGAAAAAACATGTAAAAAACAAAGTTTCATGGTGGATTTTGCAGTTACTTTGCTGTAAAGGGTGCTTGCAATCAAATTGGCAGGAGAGTTTTACGTGGATTTTCTTGTTTTTTTTTTTTCTTGAAATATGTTCTAAAAGGAAAACCATAAAGATACACAATAGAGGAGGGTTGGAAGAAGTGGGTCAATACTATTTTGGTTAAGCTAAACACATTTTTTTTTTAAATTTCTACACTAGATGAAGTACCTATCAACTCATTTATATATGCTACAGATTTTAAAGTTGCAAGATTAAAACATTTGTAGTTGAAAAGTAATTTTTAGAGATAAAAAATAAATATTGAATTATATTTTGAAATATATTTTGATACTTACTAAATTTATATATATATATATAAAATTAATTGTTACTATAATTACATATATCCCGCTTTCACAAGTCACTAATTAAATTAAGCCTTAAAAGCAGCATAGTTAACCTGATAAATATACTACAGGAGGTAAATATACTGGAGGGGGAGGATAGAGGCAACAAGAAAGACGGAGGTGTGGGACATGTTCTATTTCTTTCTTTTGTGTGACCAAACATTTGCAAATATGTCATTTTTGTTATATTGATATGTCATATTGATTTTTTTTGTAATATTTATCGTGTAATAAATGTTAATAAATTTAAAAATAGAATTTACTATTTTCTTTCGATCTGTAGAAAGTTGTTTTTTAACTACAAATGTTTTTAATCTTGCAGCTGTAACTTTTGCAGAACACATAGTAATAAAGGCAAATCAGGACTTTGTTGTAACTTATATTTGTAAAAATATAATATACATTAATGTAAATTCTTCATACTTTTTTTTCCCTTTAAAGATATGCCGTACTCCTCCCCCAAGTAAAAGAGAAGTGGAGAAAAAATTTTCACAATTTTCAAACTGTTTGGAAATTTTAAATATTTAGATCTATCTTGTATTTTTATTTTTGTTTCAGATAACTAATTACTAAATATAATAAACACTATCATAGCACAATTGTATCCAGGGCCTGATTACCACATACTAATAAAGGCAAATCAGACTTTGTTTTAACTTATATTTGTAAAAATATAATATACATTAATGTAAATTCTTCATACTTTTTTTCCCTTTAAAGATATGCCGTACTTCTCTCCCACGTAAAAGAGAAATGGAGCAAAATTTTCACAATTTTCAAACTGTTTGGAATTTTTAAATATTTAGATCTATCTTGTATTTTTATTTTTGTTTCAGATAACTAATTACTAAATATAATAAACACTATCATAGCACAATTGTATCCAGGGTCTGATTACCGCAATTGCATACATTCATCTGTAATTCCGAATATAAATTTTCTCTATTATTTATGACAGAAATTCGTAATTTAAGTAAGGAGACGATTACTTCAAAAAAGTACCGGTGACAGTTTGTCTCAGCGATAATAGGGCCGTAACCAGTCGCAGAGTCAGAGGGGATTTTGAAATTTTTTGGTGGAGAAAGTTAACAACTTGTCATTTCTCCTCTACTTTAATTATATATAAAAATAGACAGAGTAGAGTACAAGTCATCCCTGCCACAAAACTTTTGATTATAAAGTTTAAATTTTTTTAAATGTAATAGATATGATGTTAGTATTGACAGATTATGAAGTATAGAAGGTGGAGGGATTAAATTGCTGGGGGGAGAGGATCAATAAGTTGCTAGGGGTAGGGGATCAAGAAGTTGCTAAGGGTCCACTCTGCTCTCGTCTGGTTACGGCCCTTGCGATAATCGGGATCTGATTGTGTCCAAAATTTAGAAGAATATATTGGCTAAGAAACTTGCTGCGATCCTGCCGACTTTCCTGTACAATAAGATATGTGTGAAAGAGAAAGAAAACAATGAAAGCAAGTAATCTTGATATAGATAACTTTATTCAGGTATTGCACAAACAGTGCGATGCCTTTTTAATTTATATATTTTACATCTCACCCTTTTGTCCGCGGCATCACGTTCGGTCCAAGCTCTTTTTTGGTGGGAGGTTCTGGAATGCTAGTCGTGAAGGCCACCATCGTATCAATATGGTATAAGGGAAGTATTGGGGGTGTTTTTTCTCCAGCTGCACTGCTACGTAATTAGAAACATGACTCAAGGAAAAATGTATGCATTAGCAGGAAAATCGCATTTAAAAAGCAACTACTTTTTCAAGAAGAAGCATTAAATTTACATATGATTTGCAAAAGTTTCAAAATTACTGCGTTATTTGTGCACATAGTGACCCAGTAAAAGGTAGCCCTGAAAAATGTTGGTTTAGAAAGAAAAATACAAGAGAAAACGAAACAATTACAAGTCAGCTGTATGTTTAAGAAATGGGGTTGTCGCAGGAGACGCTGGAAATGGCCTCTCTGAGCTTCCATACATAGCTGAAATACATATTCCTGCACCTTGTTTTCAAAACCAAAATTTTTCGGGTCTAACTTCTAGTGGTACGTCCTGTTTCTCTGAATGCTAAATTGAATTCTCTTATTTCCATTTGAATGAAAAAGAATATGCAACTTTTTTCTATGATGATTTGACTTAATATTTTTCATTCTTTTTTTTGTTGATATCGTTCATTAAATGTATTTTGAAATTAACCCATTTGTGCCAAATTTCTCTCACAGTTTAATTATAACTGCTATATATATAACATAATATATTAATTGTTACATTATAATAGTCGTGATATACTTTTTGTGAATTGTGTAAAATAATCTTAAAAATTAGAAAAAGAATATAGTTGTTATATATAATTAAAACATATATTAATTTATTTACACAACATAAAAAAAAAACACAACGTCCCAATTTTGGGACTCTAAGCATAATGTGTTGTGTTTAAAATGGTCTTCTGAATGTACTTTTTATGTAGAGGTTTCACGTTTATTTCTCCGTGCCTTTGGACGGAAACTAATAGTTTTTTTTTCTTCGATGAGTTAAATGATTAAATATTTTAATAATAAATAATTAATGCAAAAAAAGGGTTTCGTTTCTTTTAAGATTGAATTGTATTTATTTATAAATATGATTTAACAAAATATTTCTTCTAAAATTTAATTATATGTTAAAAAATACTGTTTTGTGTTATCATTCGTGATTTTTTACACATGAAATATAATAATGCATTTGAACGATAGTAAATTAATTCCATTTAGTTTTAATGTAAACTTATTTATTTACTTTCTATGCACGGGATTCACCGTTGTATTCAGAACTAAAATTCATTCAATTTATCACACTGATTTTTTCAAAAATATTGTTTGAAAATTTTAGAGCATTTTCGTACTTAAGTACTACTATCATTTAAATATTTTTTTTAAAAGTATTTTGAAGTAATCTTTATATTTGTGTTTTGTGTAAGGAGAAATGTTTTCTATGAAATGTGTTAAAGTTATAGACATATGTATATCACAAAAAAGCGTAATTGGCACATGATATAAATAAACTCCCATTAAATGTAAACTTGGTCAAAAATAACGATAGTAGAAATTAACTCTTTTACTTACATAATTATTAGAGTATAGTCAAAATTTGAAGGGTATTAAGTACAGCGTACAAATATCCAAAATGTTCTGCAATGAATTTGTGTAATTATTGCTGCTGCTAACCCTTTTCTTAATTTTTACATTAATATTCTGTACAATGGAATTTGGTTATTTGTATTTGGTATTCATAGCATTTTTAAAAATTATTGCTATTTTATTTTTAAATCTTTGCTCACAAAAAAAAATATGAAGATTACTTTTAAGTTGTCTTAGTTTTAAAAATTAGTATTTTTTATTATACTTTAAAGTATTAATATATAAAATTTATGAAACATTATTTATACTTACATTCACTTTACAAAATAACATACCACATTTAATTATTTTTAATCGAAAAAATATATAGTGCTTAGTGATTATTCCATTGTTTGTGTCTTTTTACATTTACTACTTAATCATTTATTCTCTTTAATTTTCTAGAATTATAATAAGATAAAATATATTTTTTTTGATTTAAATTGTGGTTTGTACTTACAAATATATTTATGAATATGGTTTTTGAATAAATATTTAATGAATTCTTAAACAATTTACCAATTTTTTCAATTATTCTTTCTGAACGACGACAGATATTTTTTATTAAATTGCATTAAAAATACAATGTGTGTAAGATATAAACAAATGTAAAAATTTTCTTAGATTTTATTGGTGTTGTAATTTTATTGAAGACATTACCCCACACCACTCTTTATTACCGTTTTGTTTATTTGCGGTTTTGTTTTTTTGCGGTATACGATTATTATTCTATTTTCTTTAATGTTTGAAACATTTTAAATAATAATTGCTAGATTGCATATTATTAAAATATTTTTTGTATTGTTTTGAATAAACATCTACAGTGTGTATGGATGAAACAGGATGAAACTACAGAACTAATAAAAGATTACAAAGATAAATTTTTAAATAATTTTTTTTTTCAAATTAAAGAGTTTTAATTTCAATTAAAATCAATTTAATTAAACATCAAATATGTTTTTCATAAGCACTAATATTTTTGAAGCATTATAAAAGAGTTCGAATTGTACAACCACCCATATGACATGCAATTAAAAATGTTTTAATCGTTTATTGCTATCGTATATATTTTTATTGATAATGCATGGAAAATATGAATAAAGAAAATGACATCAATTTGATGCGTGCAAATTTGAGATTTTAAAAGTGAAACTTACATTGATATTTTTTTATGATAGTTAAAATTATAAAATATTAATGTAAAGAGTAAGAAATGTTATCTATAAATTCAAAATACGGCAAATAATGAGACAATTAAATTTCATTTTTAATTTTATGGAATTAAATAAAATACTTTTTTCCCTATTTATTCAGTTTGTTCTGTGAATACTTTATATAAACTAGTTACCAAAGTAATAGAAAATGTATCGCTTTTAATTATAGTGGGCCAAATTAAATACTACGTAAAATAAATATTATTGCCTACTTTCCTTTTACTTGATGAGATTAAAGCAATTTGTTTGAAAATGATAAGATTAAAGTATACAAGTAAATGATACCAAATTTAATTTATTATCTTTTGAAGAAAAGTAATTCCATTAATGTTTTTATTTACAATGTCAATGTCAGTGAAATATTTTATTGATGTAACGAGATATCTTTGGCATATCTGTAATTGAATTGCCGAACATACTTGTAGGTAAATTATTAGATTAAGCATTATGTTTATTTTTTGAATTAAGAAAATATATTATTTAGATATTTGACATAAATACCGATACATAGCGAGAATATGACATCTATAAAACACGAAATAATCTTATTACTATATGTGTTGTTTTCTGAACATCTGAGGTTTTAAATTTTTATACAATAAAAATGCAACAAAATAATTTTTGCTCCAAAAACAGGCTAATGTATATATTTTCATATGCTGTTTCATACAATTTAATTCTTTATGTTCATCATATTAACATACTTTTTTGTATATGCTTGGTTTTCATAAATCCTTTTAATAACATAAAAATTATTGTTTAGAATGTATATAAGGTGCAAAAAATATAATTTTTTGAATAATGTTGTATAATAAAATATAAGAAAATAATGTTCTTTCTTCCGCGATAAACTTACAAAAAAAAAAAAAAACCCTCCTTATTTACAAAATTATTTTATTTTTATTTTTCATACATTGAAAATTCTCGTGTACAGTTTTAAGTGAAACGAAAAATGTTTAATATCTGTTGCGTACAGTGACTATTTTTTTTTAATTTACTTATTTCATTTCCCTGTTTTATGGCACTTTTAGTGAGGTTTTTTATAAAATCATTTTGTACTACTAACGCATGAGTATTTTGCATATTCTTTTTCTCAAATGCAAGTTATATAATAAAAATGAGCAACAAATTCATATATTTGTTCAATATTCTTAACTATCTTCTTGAAAAATATGCTTTAGATTTCGACCATAAACTTTTTTTTTCTTTGCAGTGGTGTTTTTTCATTATTTATTAATAACGAAGATTAAAATTCACCATTCATTTAGTCAGTCATTTTTTTTTATTTTTATAATTTCAAAAATTATATATCACTTTGTAACTATAACCATTTACATTCAAATCACATTCGTTTTAAATACAGTTGTAGTTAACTTCTTTTTTTACAAGTTTCTAATCAGTGCAGTGCAGTTGAAGTGCACCCCCAAGCTTTGAAGTGTTATTGAGACGTCCATGGGACATCACTGTTCCACATAATGTCCACCTTTCTGAAGGCCACAGTAAGTGTAACGTTTCATGCCGCAGCTTTTCTTCTCTTCTCACTATTTAAACTGTAATATTCTATTATTTACAAAGGCCTTGTATATATAAGTAGCGTATTGTATAGAGTGTTTCTCTAGAATACATAAAATTGAATAATAAAAAAAAGAAACAAAAGTTTTTTCTAGGGCTTTCGGATTGAAAGCATCCTTGTTTTTTCGCCC
Organism: Maratus michaelseni; assembly: GCA_963931845.1. NCBI lineage: Eukaryota > Metazoa > Arthropoda > Arachnida > Araneae > Salticidae > Maratus > Maratus michaelseni. The sequence goes on along the minus strand of OZ007588.1, from coordinate 106,424,559 downwards.
ATATTCGTACTTTGACTTTTTCTACTAAGCGTTACAGCAAAATGCTTATATGTGTTGCCACCTCCTGTCACTAAAATAAGTCTGAAAATACAGACTATTAAGACACTTTACCTTTATCATTATACCCTATACATTAATTAGTTCTTTTATTCTTCCGCATAATGGGACCTCAATAAATTTAGATCATTTTTCCAATTCTGATTCTTTTTATGCTAAAATAGTTAACCTAGTGTTTTTATTTTCTTCCTTTGTTTTCAAATAAAAGTTTAAAAAAGCTTTTGCTTGTTTATTTTATAACATTTACTTTTTAATTAATTTTTCTTTTGAGAATTTTACCAAATTTAATTGTATTTGTACGCGTAGCCAATGATGCCAAAATAAATCAGTTTTTTAATATTATTTGCTATATTATGCAATATTATATTCTTAAAATTTGTATATGGTTAAGGAATTTTTAAAACTGAACAATTATTACAACTTGTGATTCCCTATTACGAGTTAGATGATGTTATTTTTGTTTCTATCAAGTGGTTTTTGATAGCGATCCATCTGATGATAGAAAAAGCAAACTTCTTAACGGAAGACATAATTTTTTATAAAGAAACTTCACGCATACAGCAAGCAGCCAATAATTTTTTCTATCATATAATGTAGCTTTTCATGGAATATTTATATTTTTATTAATATTATTTATAGATACTTAGTAAATAAATTTATCTTTGAAGAGATTAGTTGATACTTTACACTTAAAGTTTAGTAATATTACTTTATTTACCTTACTTATTTATACATTTCATATTTTTCAAATGAAAGATATTTTCAAAAAATTTCAGTTAAATCATGTATTGATTTAAGATACTTTTATTACAGCAGTTTTTGTATAGAGAATGGTATTTTATGTAATTTATTATTATATATTCCTATTTTTGTATTTGAAACTTCCTAAGTATAACAGTTTGCATTGTCTCATAAATTTCCCACAAAATTTATTTGTAATTCCTTAAAATTTTCAAATTTACATTGTATAATATTTTGCAATAAAGGTGTTTGTCGGTTATGGAACTCATTTAAGTGGTTAATTTCTGTAAGTGGTTTTCTTAAGTGGTTAATTTTCTGAAATTACAAATGTTAAGCATACTTTGTTTAGAAGTACAACTTCTTTTTAATAAGAATCATTATTTAATTTATCATTAATGATAATTATTTTTTAACGCATCAACAAAAACTTTCGCTGTTTGTATGGCCATTCAGTAGCATGATACTAGAAAGGTGTTCCGTCGATCAACTTCAGCTTTTTTCCAACCTTATATCGCTTATAAAAAAGTGTTCAATAGGCAAAGAATCATTATTTTAACCAGTAACGTACCAAGAGTGGACGTTCAAGAAGCTTTAAATATTTCATCCTTATTTAATTGCAGATTTTTTAGCAAATAAAAAAAGCGACGAAAACTCTTCGAAAAACATTGGTGTTTTTGGACCTGCACACAGGCTACGCCATTGATTGTAACTAGTTATTTAAAAGCAACTGGTTAATCTATATCAATCGTGTACATTAATAAGAGGATTTAGATTTTAAGTTACTAAGCGTCTTTTGTTTAGAAACACAACTTCTTTTTAAAGAATTTTTGTGTGCATCAACAAAAGGTTTTACTGTGTGTAGTAATCATTCAGTTTCATAATACTGAAGTGATCTTACATTGATCAACTCCAGTTTTCTTTTAACTATGAAATTATTAATAAAACAATTGCTTAAGAAGCAACAAGTCAATATATATTTTTGTTTGTAGCTAGTTAATTATAAGCCAATGAATAGAGAAACTGCTTCTGTCTAAGCTATTCTACTACGCTTAACAAAATTAATCAACACAATAATCTAATTTCCATGATTAATTGATAGACATTGTGCACCCTTATGGGTAGAAAGCATGTCTAGAAAAATTTATCCAATGTCTTAGAAGCTTATTTTCTACAATGGAGAACAAAGCGGTTAAAAAAGAAGGAAAGAAGAATTACTCGGTTACAAGACATTTTTTACAGTACGAATTTTTTATTTTATGGAAACATGTCTTGTATCTTCCATTATTTTTGTTCGCATAATTTATTTCTTTTGTCTCAGATTCTGAATAAACTGCAAAATAATTTACACATAAGATTTATTATTCTTGCATTAACTTTTTGTTTAAGAATTTATTGTTAGAAGTTTTTTTTTGTTTTATCTTGGAAATATACTGTTAAACATTTAATAATGTTTTAATAAATTAGTCGTTTTTTTTTTCAAGTTAAACAACACGATTGCTTTCCTTTTTGGTATAAACTATTTTCAGTAGATTTCTAAAGATGTTACTTATATTCAAATTTGTAATATTATATTGATTTGTAGTAAATTAATTTTTTTGGGGAGAAATGAGTGAATGTAGATTCCATTTACTCACACGTCGTAACGATTTAGATATATACTGGTATTTTGTTTTGCAGTAATCTTTCGCAAAGTAATTATAATTTATTTTTGAATTATATGAATAAATTTTCTCAGTTAAAATTACGTTGATGTTTAATAAGACTTAGTGTTTTACAATATAATTTACTTGGCAAAGGACAAGATTTTGAATTTTTACAGTATCTTTGTGTGTAAAGTATCATTCTTATCAATCCAATAAAGTACTTTAATAACTCTTGCAATTAATGCTACACATCAATTTTATTTCAGTTTTTAAAATGCTAGTAAAAATTATATTGTTATTGTTATTTCACTTCTCTTCTTTATTAACCCCATATATTTTTTTATTGTACATTTTAAAGACGACTAAACAATTCTTCAACCAATAATAACCATTAAATCTTCTCATTTAAGTAATTTTGACTTTAGGCAGTCATTAAAAAGCATTCGGTCAAAATTTCGCTTTACAAAGACCACTTGATTTCGTTTTTTCCCTCGTACATGCAATAAAATAATCCTAATTTTCATTCTGTGTTAAGCGTTTTCAAATAATTAATAAACATTGCAATTTTATATTTTTGAAATTATTGACATAAAAATCTGAGTATAATTACTTATAAATTTTGTTAAAATTCAACTTCTTTAAATAACTGTTCTTAAATTACCACGAATCGTTTTCTTTTTACACCTCGTATTTCTGCAAAGGAGGTGGCAACAACGAAATGGATTCCCAGCTTAATTGCTGCTGGTTCCTTACAAGTCCGTGTAATAAGAATAATAACACCTCCAGTAAGAAGGCAATAATAGTAATAGACTCCGCTAGTCGGGATCTGTGACATGGTGCTGATCGATTCTTGAATAAACTTATTTTTGATATGTGTATAAATGTGTAATTGGGCCATTGAAGACACAGCTAGCGTAAAAGGATCGACTGTGGCCGAGGTTAGATTCTGAACGCTATCTTGATTATTTTTGTGATTTAAAGAGAGAAATGAAAAGAAGATATGCATAAATTATTTTAAGTTGATGTTTTGATTTTGATTAGATGTGAGACTGACTCGATATGTGAGTTGTGTTGTTAAATGTGTATGTCTAGAATAAAAAAAAGGCTTTAAAAACAATATATGTATATATCTATTACTTGTTTGTATGTCATAGCCATGTAAAAAATAAATTAGAGCCCACTTCTTAATTTAAAAAAAAAATATTGTTCTGTTAAGGCTATTATAATAATTTTTCAGAATTAAGTTGATGAAAGTTATTTTAAGTTATTTTTTCCTCAAAATGAGCACATTCTGTATATACAGCAAAGGCTTGCTGTACATAAACAGCGAAAGCAATGTTGCCAGAATTGAAAAAAAAATTACTCATTAAGAAGACATGAAATATTATTCCAATAATATTCGAATTATCTAAAGGTGAAACTCTCTTAGATAATTTTGATTATTTATATATGTGTTTGATTTTGGTTGGAATATTACGCTGATATTGTTGTACTGGATAACTTTGACAGTTATTTCAATCCTTTTAATAATTGAAATAAAAATATATTTAATTTTTTGCGAGATTTTAAAAGAGACAAAGATTTCAAATAGAATTATTTTATTTTTGTAATATTTAATTTACTCACTATCGCCTAGAAACTAATCTATCATTTTTTGAAAGCTATATTATTTTTGGATATGATTTATTTTTTTGCCATTGTATAATATATGTATGATAAATGTCTCACGTAGAGGCTCGACCACTACTTTTTAATTAAAATATCCGCCAAGAGAAAGTTTTACATAACCAGTGATATGTTGGAATCACCTAATCTCTTGAGTCAAGGACAAAATTAGACTCTGCATTGCAGAAGTCAGTACTTCTGGCAAAGCCATGAAAGTACGTTTGATCGAAAGTTTATTGTCTAGCTAGATGTGTATAACTACTTTGCAGTGACCATTTCAGTTATTAAAAAGGTCGCTAAACGAGAATTCTGCGACATTTCGACCTCGCTATTTCGAAGATACTGTGGCCTCCTTAAAAAATACATTTTCAAATTTATGCTTTCTGCATAAATACGTCAAGGAAATTTATATTAGCTATCCATTTTCAAAATATGAAGGGTCTTAACTAAATATCATTATTATAGCACCATTCTTATTTATATTTCATATAATGGCTTACAATTCTAAGATAATGAAACTATTTAGATTGTTTTATTCTTTTAATTATAATTTTTTAATCGAATTCAATTTCTACAGAAATTTTACTTAGTTTATTTTGCAACCAACTCCCGAAATTATGTGAGTGGTTATTTCATAGTAATATTCTATAAAGAGCGTTTTAGAAACACGCTTTAAAATTTATTTGATATTAGGAATTGAATGTTTTTAATACTCCCTTTTTATTGTAAAAATGTTTTGCCACTGTTGCAAGTGATTTTAAAAGTCATTTTTTATTTGTTTTGTTTTTGATACTTCTTCGTATATAAGAACGGATTATTTTTTACAACAAAGTAACTACACGAAATACTTTACAATACAAAACTGTTATTAAGCGAATTCTACTTTTTATTTATTTATAATATTGTTGATAAACTCATTTTAGTGCCGAACACATATGAACGTTTTTGAAAATTTTCATATGCGAATGGTGTTGAAACCATTATGTATTAAAACATTATATCGTTAAAATATATTTTGACATGGTTAAAAAATAATCTTATCTACAAGAATTCCTTTTGGAGGTGTTGACCAAAAAAATATTTTTTAACAGCAAACAAACACTATAAACGCTACTTAGATATCTTCAAAGTTGTGATCCAATATCAGGCTACTTTCATACAATGTCGCGCTAGTGCTAGTGTTATCATTTAAGAAAAATCTAATCACTTTTGATTATCGATATTCATTACGTTTTGATGAAATTCTGGGGTTTCACATTAATTACAAAATTTGCAATTGGTGAGCTATTTCAATGATAGAGATTTTCATTAATATATCAAAAATTAATTTCAAAACATATTCTTTTAAACTTTTGGAAACGGAAATTAAAACTTTTATATTGTGATAATTTAAACCTATAGTTTTACAAGTTATATATTACCTTGATAATTATTAAATTCACATAAATTGGTCGTATAATTTTTAAGATTTGAAGATGGTTTTTCTGATAAAAATATACAACAACATTATTTTCAATACAATTTTTTTTCATAAGGTGGTTATTGTTGTTTTTTGAAAATTCATTTCGATACTTTTTTCTGTAAAGTTTTTGATGATTTTAGTAATCGATTAAAGGATTTTACTTTAATATCATTATTGATTTAGTTTAGATATTTAACTAATAGTGTCGTTTTACAAGTATGTTTATTGTTATTCTAAAATTTCTTCATTGATGAGTAAATAGCCTTAAGTAATAAGGCTATACATATACATTATCATATATTCATATTGGCGTATAATTGCACGACGTTGACGTAGTATTGAGCATATTTAGCTTATATTGCTTCAGATTTGTTTGCTGCGAAGTTTATCAAATTTAATATTTTATTAAAATATACTAAGTATTAATTAAGGGAATGAAAATTTATTTTATACGGGATTGTTAGAGCTACAGTAAAAATTACTTTAAAATGCTAGTTAGTCTAACAATTTTGACTTTAGCTATTGTCAAACGATATTTAAAAGTGCTTCTTTCTTGGGTAAAAAATACATTAATTTATACAGTTTTTACACTGGCTTATTATATGCTGTAATAAATTTTGTTCATCCCAGTATAAAATCGAGAGTTGATTGCATTTGCTTATCTATATTTTTTAAATTAACAGAATATGCCCCGTAGGGAAATTCATGTAATCATAAAACATTATGATCTCGTTAAATTGTTCCTAACTTCTTTTTAAAGCTAAAGTATTCAAACACGCTTATTGAAGGAGAACACACCCATTTGCTTCATTTGGCCGGACTATCGACTCGCGACGCCAGAATGTCGCACTTGTAGGCAAAAGTTCTTTTATTCCCATTTCGTCATTTTCGGGCGTGTTTATTAATTACAGCGGTTCCCAAACTTTATTTTAATAGAAGCCACCCTAGAGTTATAATTTTTTCTCACAATTTATCTGATATGCAGATACATAGATACTTTTGTATAATCTATTTCACGAAAAAGACAAACTTTTGTTCAAAACATAAAAAGAAAATAACTAAGTATTCCTAATGTGAATAATAGTAATACAGTGACCTCCCGTTTGTGGTGGGCCTCCAAAGGGGGACATTTTTTTTTATCTCACTAACCGAAATCCGCATTAAATGATGTGAATATTTGAATGGTGTAAAATAATTCCTTTCACTGAAAAAAATGAATTTAGTTCTTGACAGAGACTAAATATATTACTAACTTAATTCTAAAATAAACAACTTTTCCTTTAATTTAGTAATTTTAGTTAAAAAGCACGTTAGTGATTGCTAATGCAAAAGAATAAATTGCCGCGGACAAACAAAATATGCAAAAGAAAATGTCGTACTTACATAATTTAACTTAATCTTTCACTTTGCATTAAAATGATTTTTTTTACCACTTTATTTTCCAGTTTTGTGACGAATTCGAAAATTTTGTCAGCTATACTACTTTTTTATTGGTAATGTTGGCGAACAGCCATTAGCAATTTTTGAATATCTCCCATTTTTAGCGGTGTGTTCTGCTCACTAATGTCACAAACCATTTCTTGATCTTTCAATAACCAAAGTTACATCAAAGTTGCTTTCATAAAAAATAATGTACAAAAGCTTAGTTTCGATTGTGCTCGGTCAGTTTGTGAAAAAAAACTGTCCGGATTAGCCGATGTACGATTTAAGCGATGTCTTGAACATTAATATCAAATAGAAAAAGATGTGGGGAACGAAATTGTCCTCATTAATCGGAGATACTTCAGCGGAGACGCATTAACGAGAGTCCACTGTATTAATAATGCAGTATAATAATAAAAACATAACCTTCTTTTACTACGTATGGAAAAATGCGTCTATTAATGAATGTACAATACAAAAAATACGCTTAAAAGCCAACAAGAGATTCTATATGAAGGTATAAATTTTTGTCCTCAAATCGATCCCTACACTGTTTAATTTAAACACTATATATTCACGAAGTTTTTTTTAAATCTATATATTTCTTTACAATTTTTTCTTTTTAAAAATGTAACATAATGTTCGTTATAATTTTACAGCAGATAAAATATTTTTTAAGAACTAATCATTGTTACCAAATACACCAAATCATAATCCTCGACCCACTGGTTCGTCGATACCCGCAGTTTGGGAACCACTGAATCACAATATCATTTTTAATTTGTAATCTAATTTGTTTTTTAACTGATCTTTGTACGAAAAGCTCGCTAAAGAAAATATCTGACTCTATGCATTTATAGAAAGTGTTCTAAAGACGGAAAAAGAGAGAGCGAACGTGGATATAGAAATATCTTCTGGAAAGTCATTCTGTGTTTCCTCTCTGGATAAAGCTCCTATTGATAGATAAAGATATAGAAATTATGTACTTTTCTAGTCCGGTGCGATTTATTGAACAACCTTAAATTTAAGTAATTCAAAATATTGCTTGCAATGGAAATCCAAACTACGACATAAAGAAATGAATAGTGTGTTTCAACTTACTGTACTTATACGGTAATATCCCACAGAAATGTTCCAAGTAACATCATGAAGGTAGACTTATTAAATGTCTGCGGCGAACTGAATTTTTATTGTTTAATAACATCTTATTTTACATATAATTATGCCATTGAGATTTTTATTGCATGCTTTTAAAGCTATTGAAAAGATTATGTATGGTGAAGTAACCGGTTATGGCCACATTAAGGTAATTTAGCTTATTACATTGCTAGTTAATTCAGAAAAATCATGAAGTAAAACTGATATTAAAAAATGATGCTTACAATCTGCATTATTGGAAGATCACTTATTCTAACAAAAACTTTAAATTATAAAGTAAAATACCATGGCAAATTTATTTTCTGAAAAATATTTATTGCCAATTTTAGCCAGTTTACTTCAATTTTCCATTTGTTACCACAATGCTTTCGGCATACTTTTATCAGTTTTAGCTGCTTCATAATTAGGCCTAATAAAAAACAATTTAATAATAAACAAAAAAAACTTCTATTACTATTAATTTAGTTTTATAAGGATTTATTAACAAACAATACACATACTTTTCACGATTAAGAAAGGAAAATTCATTGATATTCTACTTCATTTCATCTGATTTGAAGGAGTTGTTTTCCAATAAAACTGAAGTATATGATAGGTCATGTGTAAAAATATAGTTTATTATCAGCTCTTTTTACATAAGAATCAGAATTACTTATCAAGACTAACTGATATTTTAAATAAACCAATGACGGTGCAGTGGCAAAAACGGTACTTCCACCCTATGTTCGAAAATAATGTTTCTGACCTGAAATTTCAGAAAACATAGCTTAGTTCAATCTTACGTTATCTTACATTATTTGAGCTTTTATTCTGATATTTACATTCCGGCGGTTTAAACTAATTTTCAGTATTATTATGATTTAGAACTCTCCTATGTCCTAGAAATACATGTATAATTATGAAAATGTTCATTTCTATTACACGTAATTCATGTATAGCAACAAGTTGTCTTTTTACAATATTGATAGACCATATATTAATTTAAAATTCTGAATAAATATTTGAGTCATTATAACTAAACTTAAGAGCTCATTTCTGTGGGATATTGTTGCAAATAGATAAATTATGTTCAAAATCGATTTTCTTGAGTATGAAATTGAAAAAACAGTCAGTGTCTTTTTCAATAAAGCGACGATCTAACATAAACGCGCTTTTAAGTTTTGTGCTGTTATGGAATGGAATGTAAGTATAAAATTACTCGTCATAAGTGTTTTGTAAGAAATGAAGCTATTCTGCTTCCCTTTAAAAGCGTAAAAAAGTTAGGATTTATAAATGCTTTACAAATAAAAATAATAACTTTTTTGATTAATTGCTGAAAAAATTCAATAAATTGCATCGAGATATATGTAGCAAATAGGCATTGTGTGTTTTCTTAATGTGATATTTTTCCACTTTCTTATTTGTTATTTATGTACATGAAAACGTGTTCATTTTTAATATCTTCTAACTGTGAATTCTCACTGAACGTAGTTTAAAAAACGACTGGATGACTCCACAGTGGCGTAGAGTGGGTTGTGAGTGCCCGGGACAATTCAAAATATTACGTCCCTCTTTAGTGGCTTTTGGAGTTGTTTATGTTATGGTTTTAATATCCAAGAAATTTTTGGCGCAGCCAATAATTCTGCGCCTGGGGCAAGCGCCCCTTTCTACCCGCCCTGCCCTACGCCACTGTGATTCCAGTGTCCCTCTGGTGACGGGCAGCGGTGGCGAGTCGTTATACTTTGTTAGGTACTCGTCTAAATTGTCCGTTGCTTCCTTTCATTCTGGGCTGGCGTTCTTTTTAGTAGGCGATGGAGGAGGTTCAGCTTCATTGTTGTTCCCGTTTGGTGGTGGCTTTTGCTCGCTTCTCTGCCTGCGCACCTTCTGTGCCAGGCATGAACCCGGCAGCATACTTGCTGGTCCGCCGGGATCCATTAACCCAGGAGCTTCACTCATCTCACGAAGCACTTTAATTTTCTGGATCATCTCACGGATTTCATATCGCAGGATACCGAGGAAGCAGAGCTTTAGGAATGCGATAACACAATAACCGAGCACTGCTAATATGTTTGCAGAATGCGTTAGCCACCTCTGTACGGCTTCATAGCAACCGGGCATATGAATGAGAGCTGGGTTACGGTCGGATTCGACACAGGACGCGTTTAGGGGTTCGGGCTCATGAAAGTGGGAGGTTTGTTGTAGCCGACAGCAGCTACGAGGCACCAACTGCCGTTGTTGTAGCGGGTCCAGCCTCTCACGCCGGAGCCATTCGCTGCCAGCAAAGTCCCGAGGGCCGTCGACACCACAACATAGAGTTTCTGACTGAATTCGGTCCCAGAGCACCTGGAACTCCATGTCTGTACCATAGTCACTTGTTAAGCGTGACCTGAGTTCGTCACGTAAGCTACCTGCAATGTGATGGAAGCGGAAGAGCCAGACCACTCCGAGAACAATGTCACCAGCCAGTAAAAGCAACATGAGGGTCCAGTAGGCATTGAGGAGACGTTCGCTCATGCGCAGGGCACCCAGGCAACCGATTGCCTGCAGGATACCGCCCTGCAACACCAAGGCTAGGTAGGCGTAAAAGAGGCTCGGGTGCCGGAAGTCTATGCTGCGGAAGAGTGACATGCGGAAGTCAGAGATGGTCCATGCAGCTAGTGACACAAAAGCAACAACGCTCACTAGCAGAACCAGGTTGCACGAGTAGATCCACAGCCTGTAATACCTGAAAAAAAAATACGTAAAACAAAATTAACTAGTAGCATCACAAGGAACACAAAAAGACAAAGTATCTTTGTGTATATCTATCTAGCTATCACTACATAATCTCTACAATATCTACTTTTCTTTAATTCCCTTACGTTCCTTATGTATTCTCTTTCCCTCTCTATTTCTCAATCTATCTATTTTTCTAAATTTGGATAATCTATCTAGCTATCTATCTCTACGTATATTCATTAAGTTAATTGTAAGAGATGTTATGGCGTTATTCTGATGTTCTGGTTAATTTAAATTACTAGTATGAGTAAAGTGGTTTAAAATGGAATTCAAAATCGGTAACGAGAAAATAAATGCGAAGTTCCCGAAATTTTACGTTAGTTGAAATACTAGAAAGAAGAGTTTAATTTTAAAATATTGCATTAAGTAAAATGAAAAAGATTTATAAGCCCAATTTTGCCTATTCATCGACATAGAATTTTTTTATTAACTATACCAATTTTCGGAACACAGTGAGAATGTTATATTAAAATATTTTTTAGTTAAAAAAATAATTAACTTATGAATTTAAAACTATTTTTTATATAGGATTTATATATAGGAAGTTTGCATATATAGGGAAATTTAAATTGAAAGTGAAATATTGCAAAATAATACGGATAAACGAATATTAAGTGATTTTTTTAAATATAATATTCTTTTTAAATTGCTATACGTTTGAAAAATGGAATTTAAAACTGACAATTATTTAAAAAAATTTCACTCTAGAGATTTCTTCCACAGTTTTATTATTTGATTCTTGTCTTGCAGTAATCTTAATTGAATTTGGGTATCCTCTGGCTTAGGATCTTTAATTTGCTCCTCAGAATGATACGAATAAAATATACAGGATGTCTCAAAACCATTGACTTCGAAATTTGTTCCTTAAATACTGATCATAGATTATAAATTACAAAGTTACATAAAAAAGGTACAGAATTTTAGGAAATCGATTAAAATTTTCAGGGGATTAAATTTGAAGAAAAACAAAATTTAAATTTTATATGGCCCTCGTACAAAAAATTTACCAATGAGTAAAATGTGCCCCATACACTAATAAGGTCATGTACAAAATTTCAGTATTTTATCACAAAAAGTGGCAGAGATATAAAAATACATAAATGCTGACTTAAACCACATTTCAATGTCTGGATACGAGTTCGCAAAGGGGAAAGATCATGTCGGATGATTGCGTTTCACGGGTCGTACACAAATTACGAAAGAAAACAATGATTGCATAAAAAAATAATTGGGCTATTTATTGGTACAAAAGTATCTAAATTGTGAAGAAATAATAACTTTAAGAAAAGAGTACAAAGATTGTTCAAAATGCTTACATTCTCTCAAATCTTTCTAAGCTGTTTTAATGTTTATTGACTGTGTCATTTCCAAGTTTTATTCTGTAATTCATCATGTAAAATTTTAAGGTATTTTTCAGGAAGCATAGTTTTGTAAATTTGCGAATAAAACTAAAGATAAGAGCCATATTTTATTTGCTTATGATGCGTTTCTGCGTCACGTCATCCGCAGTCTAGCTGTAAACATTTACATTTTAATTTATGATTAACCGCTCACCAACTTTGTTTAAACATATCTCTGTGACTTCTTATTATAAAATGCTGAAATATTGTATATGACCTTATTACTGTATGGGGCACATTTTACTCACTGGAAATTTTTTTGTGTGGAGGCCGTATCACAATTTAAATTTTGTATTTCTTCAAATTTAATCCCTTGAAAATTTTAAACGATTTCATAAAATTCTGTACCTTTTTTTACGTAGCTTTGTAATTTATAATATATGTCTATGATCAATATTTAAGGAATAAAAGCCGAGGTCGATGTTTTTGGAACACCCTGTATAGTGGGTGACACTCAAAGCTGATATGGATAGTTTGTACAATAAAGACCCATTGAGGAAACTCTTCAGCGAAGTGGGTTTCTCCTTCACATTGAAAAAATATTGAATGTAGCTTCAATCTTGCAGAAATAACTTCACATTGGATATATGAAATGGCGAAATAGTTCAATATTTTGTCTACTGGCATTTTAATATGAAATACCTTTTTTATAGGTCTTTTCTATTATCATTATATTTTAAAAATAACTTTCGCCTTATTTAGTCGCATATTTCTGCGTTTAAATAAGACGAAATTTATTTAAAAAATTTTCTGGTGACAAAAATGTTGGCAGCTTTGAAAACACGAATATATTCGCCACCACTCAACAATCTGTTAAATAGTAATGTCGGGGCAATATTTCATGCCAAGTTAATATATTGAAAGCAAACAAAATTGGTTTAGTATGATTTTTGCATTATGGAACATTCTAATGAAATTAAGAATGTATAATAATTATGAAGATTCTAATCTGACAGTATGTTAAATGCTACAAACTATTAAAAAATAATTTTGAATAATTTTTGTTCTAGCAATAAATTGAGCAAAGTGTTTTTTGCTGCAACAGTTTTTTTACTGAAACAACGAATTCTTCTGTACAAGAACAAGTATCTATTAGTATGCAATACCAGAACTGCCAACGTTTCCAGAAAATTCAAGAGACTTTCGAATTTGGAGACAATTTCTCGAAATCCCGAAATACAGAGCATCCGATACGAAACACCCTAATTTTAAACACTACCGAAGATAATAAACAATCAAGACAATTTTGTTAGGTGATACATGGTACCTTAGATGTGGAAATTTACATTATGTAACAGCAAAGATGTATATTTCAGGTGTTGAAAATTGGAAAAATTGAAAATCGAAAAATGACAACGAATTCTGAAAAAACACAAATCGTGTGGTGGTATGCAGAATTTGGTTCCATTGGCAGGATGGAGCACCTCCACACTGGCATTTGGAATCCCGGAACACACTGAATGTCAAATTTCCATAAAGATTGATTGGGAGAGGTGGTCCAATTCTCTGGCCATCCTCCTTAAACACTCGTGAGGCACATGTCGAAATGGTGTGATTGCACAAACAAAACTTCATAACTATGTATATCCATTGTCGTTTCAATCTTCTTAATGCAACGATTGCATGTTGTATTACAAACTGTTCAAATAGGGCGTTTCGTCTCGGACACTCAGTATATTAGAAATCTCCCTAATTATCAGTTTTTCCTATCCCCTATTCCGCCCCCTAAAAAAAACACGATTATGTCTTCTCTGCTGTCTTAAAAGTTATCGTAATTATCTTTAATTAAGGAAGGTTGAATAATGTAGAAGGGTGTCAACTGGTTGCTAATTCTGTCAATCAATCGCGAATTTCGGCAACTGGTCATTAATTTTTCTCTTACATTAAGAATAAGAATATATTCGTTAATGATCTGCCATCATACATCGTGTAAAGGATTACCGTGGTTGAATCCTTTTCCATCCACAACATGAATAGCAATTTTTAATTTTAAAATCCTTTTATTAAAATGTAAAAGCTAAAAGAAATTAAATTGCATCATATTTCTGTGCAGTTATGCAATACATGAAGCTCAAAGAAGAAGAATAAAAAATATTTTATTTCAATATATTTTTTGCAGTTTAGTTGAAAGCGCTAAGGGAAGTTTCTTAGAAAAACATAATTATTTCTACATTAAAATATTTAGGTGTTGAAGCTAACTACTTAATGGGAGAAGGATATGACAGTGTCTCTTCTATGATGTGCAGAAAATAATGAATTTTATTTAAGTCTTACGCTCCAGATTTTATTGGGTATTGCAGTATAGATAGCATTTTGTGAATTTTGAAGAATTCAGCTCATTCGAAATAATAACGGCAATATAAGATCTGTAAGAAATCACCTGAAATAATTAGGTAAGAACACAAATTAACTGAATGAAAAAACAAGCAAATGTTATTAAAACAAAAGACCCCAAACAATAACTTAGGAGATAAAACACGGGGTAAATCACCTCCCGACCCTCCCCCCCCCCCAAAAAAAAAAAAAAAGATTTTTCATCTTAATAGATGATTATGTATCTGATTTTGTGCATAATTAACTAATGCAAAGTTATATTTTTTTTTCCTTGGCACGATGAAATGAATGAGCATTTTAATCTTAGAAAATCACGAAATTTGATATTTTATTGTATTTAAGTATCACACTTCATAATTAAAGGAGAGGTGTTCAGAGGTCGACTTTAAAAATTCCACTGGACTCAGCACATCTAAAATTTTGTGTAAATATTAATTGTTTAGTCCTAAGGCTGATTTTGCGGAATAAAATAGGCATAGATTGCCAAAAATATTACTTACTCTTTAATTTCTATATATTTTACAAGGACTTGAATTGGGAACGTTTTACATGATTGTTTAACATTTTATGGATTATTAAAGTTTATATGCTTTCAAAAACTACTTTTAATCCTGGTGACAAAAATCTAAACTCATTATCAGAGTGATTTATTTAGAAATCGACATATTGCAATCACTTTGTTTATCTATCTATATCTATCTTTATATATATCTGCTTTGAAAAACTACTTTTGACCTTGGTGACAAAAATATAAATTCATTATTAGAGTGATTTATTTAGAGAAAGACCTATTGCAATCACTTTGTTTTTCTATCTATATCTATCTATATATATCTGCTTTGAAAAACGACTTTTGACCTTGGTGACAAAAATATAAATTCATTATTAGAGTGATTTATTTAGAAATCGACCTACTGCAATCACTTTGTTTATCTATCTATATCTATCTATATATATCTGCTTTGAAAAACTTCTTTTGACCTTGGTGACAAAAATATAAATTCATTATTAGAGTGATTTATTTAGAGAAAGACCTATTGCAATCACTTTGTTTTTCTATCTATATCTATCTATCTATATATATAGTATAAGACAAACCTTGTCATCACGATAATGTCCGAAATACTGAACCAATTTCAACCTAATTGGGACAATATATTGATATTGTCAGTACCTAAGATGAGTTCGTTAACCAAGTATGTAGCTTTTACAGTTCGTTTACAGGGAATTATTAAAAAAAAAAATGGAAAATTTGTTATCATGAAAACGTCCGAAAAACTGAACCAATCCAAATCTAATTAAATCATTATATTGATTTTGCAAGCATTTTGAATAAATTCGTTAATCAAGTATCATATATTCTAATACGAAGAAATCTTGTGTGTATGCGTGGTTATGTATATATGCAAATTTTATCTTAAAAACGGCTCTAACGATTTTGACGAAATTTTGTATCCTACCGTTTTGGGGAACCAGAAAACCATTGGGCTAGGTCAGATGTTGGAGAAAATTCGATTAGTGGGTCATTTTGGGTCACCATGGATCAAGGTCAAGCTAATTGTATCTAAAAAACGGTTCGAACGATTTTGACTAAATTTTGTATCCTACCATTTTCGGGCACATAGAAGACTATTGGGCTGGGTCACATGTTCGAGAACTTTCGATTAGTGGGTCATTTTTGGGTCAAGGCGGGTCAAATTAATTTTATCTAAAAAACGGCTCTAACGATTTTAATTAAATTTTGTATCCTACGAGTTTCGGTCACGAGAAAATCATTGGTCTAGGTCACATGTTCGAGAAAATTAAATTAGTGGATCATTTTTGGGTCACTGTGGGTCAAACTAATTTTATCTAAAAATGGCTCAGAATATTTAGACTAAATTTTGCATCCTATGGTTTTCGGGCACGAAAAGACTGTTGGGCTAGGTCGCATGTTCGAGAAAATGCGATTAGAGGGTCATTTTGGTCAGGAACCATTATGGGTCAAGCTATTTTTTTATCTTAAAAACGGCTCAAACGATTTGAACTAAATTTTGTATCATACGGTTTTTGGGCACGAGAAGATCAGTGGACTGGATCACATGCTCGAGAAAATCCGATTAGTGGGTCATTTTTGGGTCACTGTGTTCGCTGTCAATCGCTGGGGTCGCTATCAATTTTATCTAAAAAACGGCTTGGACTATTTTGACTAAATTTTATATCCTACGGGTTTTAGGCACGAGAAGACAACTGGGCTTGGTCACATGTTCGAGAAAATTTGATTAGTGGGTCATTTTGGTCATGGGTCATGATATTTGAACTCAAAGCTAATTTTGACCAAGGATAGCTCGGTCTTCCCTGCTTGTGTTTTTCTTATAATTCTTTTACAGCAATCAACGTAATCAGCGCGTCTTTTCGGCCAAGATCTAAAACTTTCAATTTAAATACAAATCGCTGTTGCATGTTTAACCTTTTTTTAAGCATAAAACACTTCTCTTAGTTTAAGGCATTGAATTAGAAAGGGTTTAAAATTTCAAGTAAATAGTTAATAACTGGGAGTAAACACATCCAATAGATTTAACAGTTTTGATTATTTGTACCATTTGTCGCACCATATATTCTACTTTTTAATGTTGTCCATGGAAATTCGGAAATATTAAGAATTTGTAGGATTTCAAGCTCCTGAATGCTTACGTCATTTGACTGGCCAAGACAAGAAAAGCAAACAACTTGATATGATTGTAGGCGAATTTGGTAGTAATAATTGTAATAAAATCTCTCGCAATTTATAATTTTAAAAATTTAGTTTGAAATAGCATATATAAACAAAGATAAAAAATGTACACAAAAACATGTGATTCACATTACCTAAAAGATGATTAAAACTTTAATTAGATTTTAAATTTTAAAAACATTAAAATCGAGCACTTTCGGCTGTGAACCCAGCCTTCATCAGGATTTATAAAAACAGGTGTTAAAGCACAAACGTCTAGATCACATTTATATAACAGTATGTCTCTGTACTGCGAGCCTACGGAAGAGTTCAAATCATTCACATTCCTCAACAGTCGGTCGATACCATTGCATAGCAAAACAGGTGAGGAAGGGGAATTTTTTTTTTTACTGTTCCTTGATTAAATTAAGCCAAATTCTCGGGATATTGTAAGACAGTACATCATTGCACACTTTTCCATGCTTATTTATAATTTCTACAGATTCTCGAATTATTAAATCATAGTAATTTCTCATAGGACATATTATTTTAGCATTATTAAAATCTATTTTAACGTTTCGGGTTTGCTGAAGTCTCGATAGAGCAATGGATGATTTGTTAAATTTTAGATCACTTTTATGTTCTTTTATACGGTCTTTCAATTTTCTTGTTGTCATTCCTAAATATTCTAGTTGTTCATCATCATAGGTGTTAAATGGAATGACATATACTCCGGACATTTCATCTGGTGGGATAGGAACAATCTTCGCGGCCAGTAAATTCTTCATTTTAATTGGGGGTTTAGCTATCAAATTTATTCCATAACCAACGTTAAAATAGATTTTAATAATGCTAAAATAATATGTCCTATGAGAAATTACTATGATTTAGTAATTCGAGAATCTGTAGAAATTATAAATAAGCAGGGAAAAGTGTGCAATGATGTACTGTCTTACAATATTCCGAGAATTTGGCTTAATTTAATCAAGGAGCAGTAAAATGTGATTTTTTTCCCCCTTCCTCCTTCTTTCCTCACCTGTTTTGCTATGCAATGGTATCGACTGACCATTGGCGAATGTGAATGATTTGAACTCTTCCGCAGGCTCGCAGTACAGAGACATACTGTTATATAAATGTGATCTAGACGTTTGTGCTTTAACACCTGTTTTTATAAATCCTGATGAAGACTGGGTTCACAGCCGAAAGTGCTCGATTTTAATGTTTTAAAATTAAAAATCTAATTAAAAGTTTTAATCATCTGTTAGGTAATGTGAATCACATGTTTTTGTGTACACTTTTTATTTTAATTCGACAATGATGAATTTAAGCATTCCGAACTTGTTTTGTATATAAACATAGATTTAAAAACAAGTGAAATTTCCATTAAAATAATCTTGTTTTCTAAAGTTTATTTTTGAACCCAATTGGGGTTCTGACACTATGGACTCTTACCCCGACTGCGCCAATAGTTTATAGGGATACTCAAAAGTTTTCAGTGTCATTCATGGTTTGGGTTACATTACAGCTTACTGGCAATTTTTAACTTATTTTAACTTATGATTTTAACAAAATTTTTAACATTTTTGATATAATGGACTCATATCCACAAAATTACGTAGTAATCATATTTTAAAATTTCACAGCGAATTACTTTTCTCGCCAAAATTGCGAACTCATAAGGAGCGATACCAATTTTTTAAATTTGTATTAAATCTGGTGTACGTATCTTAAAAGGAAAAAAAAATCAACCTACTTTTCCAAAAGAGCCTGAAGGATTCATCTTTTATTGTTAAATCTCTTCCCCATGGTTTAAATACTATTTACAAAAAATTTTAGCGAGTTTGATCTAATTAATTTTTACAATCGATCTATAGATACATATATCTATGAATTATAATTTTAGCCACTTTGTATTTATTTTAAGCTGAGGTGAATAATTTGACATTCCATTAATATGAGTTGGCATATAATGCAGGGATCAACATATGTTGGGCATCTCAGGATTCTAAAATTACAGTCAAATAATAAACTTAGTTTATTACTCGCATACAAGTTATATATTTTGTAATCTTATGGAGAAGGTTTGTAATCTGATACTCATTTCAACAGGATTAAAATAAAATCAGATACTTTAATGTTTGATGTATCCACTATATCGGAATTCATTGAGATTGTAGGGCGTAATATACGTACATAATTACAAACATAAATAGATGTGCATGTGATAACGTTTGGTTGGTCAAAAACTTCATACAGATTATAATCCGAGATCCAAAACACATTTTAAGTGGAAAAAGATGATATTTAGCAGAAGAAAAAAAGTCACCGATAAGTGTCATGACTACACTTGTATTTGAAATGAACGTAGATATAAAATAACACCGACGATAATGTCTGAGCGTACTTAAGATTAATGCAATACGAACAGCAATTATTGAATTCGTTAGCCGGAAGCGCGTGGGCTCTGGAGACCGTAGCTACTACATTAATGAATATAATTTTGATGAGACAACATCGCCAAGAGAAATATGCTTAGAAATAGATTCCCAACCCGACTTGATTAATGTACGGAGTATAATGATCATTAGATTCTAAGTAATGTGAAATTGTGAACTGAGTGAGGTCAATCATTATTCAATTATCGTTTTTGGTGAAGTTCAGGTAGAATTATTGCAATCATATGAGAAATGTTTGAAAGTTGCTGAGCTATTGATAACCAGTGTAATTGATAAACACCAATTCTTTATATATATATATATATATAAATCAGACGACCGAAATAAATATAAATATGACGGCCATCCGAAAGATAAATTCAAAATTACAAATAAAATATGTGACAGCATCACAGTAAACATAACCGTTTTTAGTGTGTCATAGTCGGATAAAAATTGCATGTTGATTTGATATGAAAAGAGAAAATTCTTGTCTGTAGGATGCATGTCTGATATTCATCGGATTGAAAAATTATTTTGATTGTATCGTAGGCTTAAAAAAAAACTGCAAAAAAAAAACCATAAAGAATATTTGGCGATTTACCCCCTGTGACCGGAAAAATGCCTTAAAATTAATTTATTAATTTATAATTAAGCTCTAAAAATATTAAAATGTTGTCTTGTTATTGGAAAAACACCTGTAAACATAATTTTATAATTCTAGAATATCAAGAAGTGAGTGAAAAGTTATTTAAACACAAAATTCCATTAAATTACAAAATTCCACTTTTACATATAAAATCCATGCTCGAATAAATAAAACAGTTTAAAAAAACTTTCATTGTCATCATTAACCACACCACAAAATACCTAGCTTATATTTTTAAAAAACGGTATCAAATGTATTTTAAAATTTTATAAGCGGCTAGCCCGTATTTTTCCTTTTCCGAAAACACTCTAAACGGGCTGGAGACAAAAATGTTTTAAACAAAATTAAGTTAAGAATTATCTAAGTTGAAATAATATGATATTTATGTTTGCACCAAACTGTGAAAGAAGAATTACGTTAAATTTTCTTGTAAATATTAACAATTAACTATTTTAACAAAACTATTAACTATTGTATAAAAAAAACAGGAAAGCATTTCATCTCTCAGAATGTTAAAAAGAGAAAAAAAAAATATTTTGACAGTAATAGAATAAAATAAGACTTATCAACATTTAAGTATAAAAAAGCCTAAAAAAAACTAGTTCCAATAGCTATAAAATAGTATTCTAGAAATTGTATAAAACCTATAATTATAAATTGACATGTGTTATTTTTGTTATTCAGAAATTTGCATGTTTAAATAATCTAAGTTTCTATGACGTTTTTATACAAAGTATTTTATATTCAAAACTATTTGTTCTCAAATCCAAACTGTCTACTTTCTAACACATTGACGAAATCATCTTTTTTTCTTAAATGCCCAAACTTTCAGGTATTCTTATTTATTTAGTAAGAAATCGAATAGTGTTTTTCTCTCTGAAAAATCAAAGGTAATTTCAGAAAATAGTGTCAAAGTTACCTTTCTGACTGATTTTAGAGACGTAATAGCAGTGGCGCAGCCAAGGGGGGGGTTTGGGGGTTAAAACACCCCCCACAGAGCTAAAAAAATTACTATAATTACCGCTTATATGAATCAAAATTCCGCCTTTGCGGAATCCGCCGCTTTGTTAAATCAAATTATATCCAACAATGTGATTCAATTAAACGGCGAGAATTCTACTTAAAACTGTGAAAGCGCATATTTCATCCTTTTTAAATTTTGAATTTTTAAAAAAATGTTCTAAGGAAGCATTTACTACATAAAAGTAATCATCATGCCAAATTCCAAGTTTCCACACCAATTGTATCACATAAATCACAATTTTAGAATGCTTCTTACTCTTGCATTCTTTTAAATTTCGAATTGAAAAAATAAAGTCTGGGCGAGCATTTACGTTTCTTAAGTACCATCATATAAAATTTCAAGAGTCTAGTCCTAAAAGTTCTAAATGTATTATGATTTAGAACATTTTTAGAACGTTTTTTGCTCATTTCACTTTTTAAAATTTTGAATTTTTTAAAAACCGTTTTGAACGAGTGTTTATATCTTAAAAGTAACCACTATGTCAAACAAAAAGCTTTTATACAAACTGTATCACACAAATCGCAATTTTAGAACTTTTTTGTTCTTGCAACCTTTTACATTTCTAAATTTTAGAAAACTGTTCCGGATGATCATTTATATTTCTAGAGTAACAGCCGTGCCAAATTTCACATATCTAGCACAAACAATTCCTAATTAATTGTTTTTAGATAATTTTCAGACCGTTTTCCGCCCACTTCATCCTTTTAAATTTAGAATTTCTTTAGAAATCGTTCTTAGAGAGCATTTACATCCCAAAAGTTACCACCATGCCAAATTCCAAACTTACCAACTGTATCGCAATTTTAGAACACGTTTTTGCTCCTGCTAACTGTTCTGGGCTAGCATTTAAGTCTCTAAAGTAACAACTATGCCAAATTTCATGTTTCCAGCCTATGATATCGAATCATATATATTTTATGTTTTATTCTAAAATTTAATTTTTCTATCTTAAAGTTTCTGTATGTGAATTAATGTCTGCATTCAAAATCTTTTTATTCTTTAATCTCGAAAGTAATCATTTCTTCCTAGCTAAAATTTTTCCCAGATTTTTCATTGTAACAGTAAAAGTACGTTACTTCTCTGTGGTTTCAATTCGTTATTTTAATGTACTGCAGATGACTTTAACATATGCTGTTTTGTCTTTCTTCGTATCTTGTGTTAAATGCAGGCGCCGTTTTCATAAATTGATTCCTGCATGAGATATGCAATATCAACATTTTTGTGTTCGCTGCTAACACATGTCTGGCTTTCTTAAAAAAAAAAAAAAAAAAAACACGAGTGCCTGATGAGAAAATGTAGTGTTTGGCATATTTTCATTTATGTGTTGGTGAAAATGTATCTGAAAAATTAGATCAGATCTTCTCTAACTGTTGAACAAGAAGGTCGATTATTAAGAGGCGTAAAGAGGACCACTCTCGCCCTTTCCAGATGTGTCGATGCGTCCCAAAACAAAGAAAAGTTTTCACGTGATTATGCGTCTTTGATTGTACTGGTTATTTGTTTGCTGTGGACTGTTTCCTATCAGGAGGGGAACCTAGGGTTATTTCGATGAACGTAAATGCCCCAAAAATTACGATCACTTTCATCTCCGATTTTGACAGCGAAATTCTCCATACAGCCCTAACTGCACAAATAAATGGTAATTTAAAACGTTTACTGCTCCTTTCCCCTTTTTAAATTTCGAACTTTTTAAAAACCATTTTTAGTGAGCATTTACATCTTTTTAAAGTAACCGCGAGATTAAATTTCAAATTGCTAGAATCAACAATATCGTAGAAACCGCAACTTTAGAATGTTTTTTGTTCTTACACCCCTTTGGAAATTGTTGTACCAAAAAATTGTTTGGAAATTGTTGTATAAAATATAGCCAATGTTAAAGAGGAGATGGTTACCAGAATTTTGACACCATTATTAAGGTTCCATACTTAAAAAGTAAAAACTGAACTATTATAAGATCACTCATGTGTCTTATTTTTCTGGTGCTCAGCGGGGAGTTGAGGGTTATCGACGCAGAATCATCTAAGAATTGTTGGTAATAATTTTCAATGTGTCTGTAATTATCTGAGATATTAATTAAAAACCCATCTAGAAAACAACGGCATGCATCAAAACAGTGTTGCTACTTTGTGACCTCCTTTTGAAGCGCGCTTGGCACAATGCAAAGATTAAACTTTGTATAAGATCTTTGCTTTAGGTAAGACGAATCATAGTGAGAGTCAACATTTTTCATTTCCAACTAAATTCAATTATTGAAGGCAAACATTGAAAAATAATTCGTAGAATAATTCCAAGACATTAAGAGTCAGTAATTTTGAGACAACAATAGCTTATAATTCAATATGTAATTCATTTATAATGAAAAACTGTTCGATAACAAATCACTTGAATTATCATGCCTGCATATGTTTTCATTTTTGAAAATGAATCGGAAAGTTTCGCGTTGTTCAGAATACTTTACTTTAATGCTTTAAAATTGTCTACTATTACGTCAAATATGATTGACAAGTAACTTTTCGTGTGAAACTCAGCGACTGTACTGTATATAAAATTATTTGCTGTACTGTACTCTTCCATCTTAAAGTTTGCCCCTCATCATTTTTAAACACTTTATAAATCTAATCTAGTTTTGTGTTATTTCATTGGTGCATTTTATAGTTTGTAACTCTAATGTTGTTTAAATGAATCATAACCAACTTAATTGCGGAGAAAAGCATTATGATTTCATTCATTTAAAAGACTGATTCCATTAACCAGTAATTCATATAACCGGCGACCACCTTTATCAGAAACTCAAAACCCCCCCTAGAACCAAATTCTGGCTGCGCCACTGCGTAATAGTGAGGGAAAGCTCATCAGCGAGAAGTAATCGATTGTAACTCAAGATACAACACTTTTATAGAAAACACAAAACGCAATAAAATTTTAAAGTACTTGGGTAGTAGTGTCGGAAATTTTCATGATTTTATGTATAAACATGTCTTTTGAGAAACGCCTTGAATATAAAATATTTTGTATAAAAATACAATACAAATTTATAAATCATTCACCCATACAAACTCATAAATCGCAAAAATCGCATGTACAAATCATATAAGTTTCAAATTATATGATTTATAAACAGCAGTTTCATGATTATGCTTTACGTAAAGGTTAATACGTCCCATTTTTAGCATTCATACAATCAAAATATTTTTTTTCAACCCGACAACGCCCATAAGTAAACTTATATTTCCAATTCCTAGGTTGTATTGTATTATTTTCATTAAAAAGAGTAAAAAAACAAACAAAAAAAAATTATCAAAAAGTACATGTAGGGCTGATAATTTGAACTGTCGCATATGGGTGACACAAAAATTTAAGATCGCATCACAGCAAGAAAAAAAAAAAAAAAAAAAAAAAAAAAACTCAAACATTCCAAATCCTGCAAATATTAATTCAACATTTAGTTAAGTTTAACACTCAAGTTAAAAAAAAAAAAAAAGACATTGCATTTTTGGACTTTTATATCCCCGAAAAGAAGACCAAGTCAAGTCCTTGCTTGTTTAGAGGAGGTAGAAAATTTTGGAAAGTTATAGTATCATACCAGAAAATCCGAGCTATATCGGACTTTTTTCTATTATTAGGTAAACTTTCCTAAATCCCCCCAAATGCGCCACAGTACATATCCACTTAGAATCTAACAAGGAGAGGGCCAATCTTGGTAATCGCAGATTTTGATTATTTTTATATGTATGTTGTAGGGTAGAAGCCCTTTAGTCTCAGGTTCAACGAATTTTATAAAACCCTACTCAGTTCTTAAGAAATAGGGGGGTTTAATATTATAACACTATTTAAATGCAGTAATTTACGGCCTATAATCCGTGGATCAAACAATCATGTTTCTACTCGGAAATTTTATTTATTAAAACGTAACTTACTAAATTGCTGTAAATTTTTTACTTCAATTATTGAATAAAATTTCTGTGTCGAAACTTAAATACCATATTTTTCGGCCTGTGATCCGTTGTCAAACAAACATGTTTCGACCCATAAATTTTATTCAATAATTGAAGTCAAATATTTACAGCAATTTAGTAAGTTACGGTTTATAAAAAAAAATTTCCTCAGATTATATAGGTCGGAAATTATGGTATTTAAGTTGTGTTATAATATTAGACCTCACATTTCTCGAGAACTAAGAAGAGTTGTATAAAATACTTTGTACCTGAGACTAAGGGGCTTCTATCCTACAACATATATAAAAATAATCAAAACCTGTGAATACCAAATTGGCCCTTTCCTTGTAAGCTAAGAGGTTCTTTTAAAGACGTGTCACGTGTAAGTGAAACTGGGGGTTGACGGGTTAAAATTGACGCTTACAGTAAAAGTAGTTCATGTTGCTGATCGGGTAATTTTCAGACAATCTTTAACGTATGATTTCCGCAAAAAGTAATAAAAAATTAAATTAATTGTTAAAAATTATTATTAAATTATTAATAAATTATTATTAAATTGTGATTATTAAAAATTAGCTTAGTTATAAACAAAAATAATTTTTTCTTACCTCATAGCTCTGTGGAGGAACATGGAGACCGTTGTTTAGACTCAGATGGGGAATAAAAATTTGCTTCCCGAGTCTCTACGAGAAAGAAATTGTAATAACAATGGGAACTAACTTCCTTTGCGTCTACCACGCCTCTTAATTGGTCGCCTCTGGTCCAGAATGGAGCGGAGGCATCATCACAACAACTTCTTAACCTACATAAAAAAGAATACAATAATTTAGAGTATGTTATCTTTAAGCTTTATATGCACAAGCAACAACGTAACGGTCATAAATACTAATACTGAAATTTATGCTGTCGAGTCAAGGACCATTTAGCAACGCTAACTTGATTCATTGATCTTTAAGATGCTTTTCAGGACAATGATGCTGTCATTTTTCAATTTTATGTTGCGTTCTAAAGATTGTTTACTCAAAGAAGAACAAATATGTGATAGTTGTCTCAAAATTGATAAAAAATATATGTTCAGACATTTATCATGCAGCACTAGAAAAAGAGTTTAGCTTAAAAATAATGTTATGAAATTAGGGTCAAAGTAGAACTTCATTTGTGTTAGCTATCTAGTTAAAATTTAAATGATAAATTTTCTATGGAAAAAAAAATCCAAAGTATTAAATATGAATTTATTCAATTATCGATGCTGGATTTTCTTTGACTTCGTGTTTGCCCCAGGTTGGTGGCTCACGGAAAATATTCCATCTTGTGCTGCGTTTAAGAACTAAGAAAACATCATGCTTAATACCGCCTCAAATAATCACATAAACATGCACTCACAGAATGCAACACAAACACGAAGACCAGACGTCCTAAACGCCATACAGATCAATCTTCACAACAGCAGCCATGCCACAAACGAATTAGGGGGATACATGGGAGCAGAAGGAATACATGTTGCTATGTTACAAGATTACTACCAGAACAAGGAGACAGGACAAATAGCAGGTATAAACCCAAAACATTGGTCAATAACAAAAACGAAAACAAACAAATCAGCCATCATAACAAAGTTAGGATCAAACCCGATAACGCTAAGTGAACAAGAATTTGTATCAGCCATAACTATCGAAAACAATAAAGAAAAACTAACAATTATCAACACATATGCTCCCCCCTCAGCCGATTTCTCAGTGGTGCTTTCAGAAATTGAGAACACTATGAAGATAGCATCGGGAGAAATCCTGCTAGTGGGAGACTTTAATGCACATTCACAAGCATGGGGATATGACAATATCGACGACAGGGGACAAAAACTCACAGACTTCATCCTTCTTAATTCACTTTTTGTCCAGAATCCACCAGGTGCCTCTCCCACTTTCTGCACTATGAGGAATAAAAAAGAAATTAAGGGATGGCCGGATTTAACGATAGCAACACTTAAACTAGGGAACAAAATTAAGGACTGGGAGGTCAGCGAGGACGAATCTCATAGTGATCACAAATTAATAAAATTTAAAATTCAACATGACAACACCAGCCACCACAGACACAGATTAGAAACAAAACATGGAAAACATGAAAAATTTGACAAAAACATAAAAAAAATCAGAAATAAATATATCAAAGAGTTAAAAAAGTATCGGAAATAGACCAACTAGATAATATTACCCTCAGACTTCAAAATGAAATCACAACCGTAGCGATTAACTGCTATAAAAAACGGTCAACACCCGATATAACAGCCCCACCATGGTGGACAGATGAAATTAAAACGGCAAGAAACAGAGTCAGGGCCTTCAGGAGGCGATATCAAAAACAAAAAGACGAAGAGCTAAAATCTAAACAACACATAGAATACAAAAAAGAAAGAGCAAAACTAAAAAAAATAGTCCAAAAAACAAAAATTAAAACCTGGAAAAGATTCTGTGAGGACGCAACAAACAGATACGGGTCCCAGTATAAACTAGCATCGGGAAAAGTTACGAAACCCCCAAGACTTGTAAACATCTTACCAGATAACAAAACAGTAACAATAAAGGAAATTCTTAATCACTTTCTAAACAAACTGTTTCTTACAGACCCGTCAACAGAACATAAACTTATACCAGCCCCCCCCAGATTTAATGACTCAAGGCCCCCCGTGATAACGAAACAGGAATTAAACCGAATAATAAGAAATATAAAACAAAACAAGGCACCAGGGTATGATTACATAGATTATAATTTAATTAAAAGAATACACAATGCAGAACCACAACTTTTACTAACGCTTTTCAACACATGCCTCAAACTTAACTATTTCCCAAAATCTTTCAAAATAGGTACAGTAGTACTATTCCACAAAGCTGGTAAAGACACCAAAGATCCAAAAAATTACAGACCAATATGCCTACTACCAGCATTCAGCAAAATATTAGAAAGAATAATACATGGTAGAATAAACCACCATCTAACAACTAGTAATTTTTGGAGCGCCAAACAATACGGGTTCAAACAGGGAATATCAACAGAACAAGCACTAGACGAACTTATTAACAAAATTAAACAAGACAAAGAGGAAAAATATCAAACACTGCTAATTTCTATGGACATTAAGGGCGCATTTGACAATATAAGTTGGCCGATAATAGCCAAAACCCTAAAACAATCTCCCTGCCCCACATACTTAATTAATTGGATCATTAGTTTTCTGGAAGATAGATACGTAACATTAGAAGAAAATGGTATAAAAATAACAAGGCAAACATTCGGCGGATGCCCACAAGGCAGCTGCCTGGGACCACTTCTGTGGCTGCTAATAGCAGATATAGCACTTAAGAAGCAATGGGGTATAAATGTCAGGATTCAGGCTTTCGCAGACGATTTTATACTAATCTTAAGATCAAAAACAAAAGAAGAACTTATAAAATTAGCAAATAAAATAATAAAAGAATTTAACGAGTGGATAACAAACAATAGATTAACATTAAATTGGGACAAAACAGAATCACTGTACCTAAATAGAGGACACACAGGGAATCTCCCAACCGAAAATTCATACAACATAGAGGGCATTGAATTCAACGGTAAAAAGTTAGAGGTCAAAGAACAAATTAAATATTTAGGGGTAATGATACACAAGAATCTAAACTGGCTCCCACATTGCCAACAACAAACAAAGAAAATCAGAAAATCATTTTGGATGATGGGACGGATGGTCTCTAAGGGATGGGGTCTACAACCCAACATAATTAAAATTTGGTATAGGTCAGTAGTGGAGAAAACACTTACATACGCCGCCCCAATATGGGGGCATAACCTGAATAGACGCAGCAAGGAAGTATTATCTAGCTGTCAAAGGCACTTTGCATTGGCCATAGTCAAAGCTTATAGGACAGCCTCAACAGCGGCACTTCAGGTTCTATCTGGCCTGATTCCAATTCACCTTCAAGTACAATACGAAGCAGCTTACGGCACTGTCTCAAGATTACGCAAAACAGTAAACATATACAACACAACTATCCATCACACGGACTATGTTAAAAAGATCAACGTTTGGCACAACCACCCAGCAGAAACAGTAGAACCAAGATTCGGACACAATCTAAGAGACATAGTCGTATACACAGACGGTTCGAAATTGGAATCAGGCGCTACGGGATCGGCTTTCGTAGCATACAAAAATGAACAAAAAATCAAGACATGGTCGGTGCCACTAAGAAAGTGCAACAGTGTCTTCCAAGCCGAACTACTGGCCATACTGAAAGCCGCAGAATGGGGTAATACCACAGGGCAAGATTACAGCATACGCTCGGACTGCATGTCAGCAATACAAGCATTAAGCAAACCCTTTAACGTAACTGAAATAATAGATACAATACAACAAACAGTAAAAAAATCAAATAATAAATTTAAAATCAGCTGGGTCAAGGCTCACGTGGGCATCCAAGGAAACGAGGATGCTGACGAATTGGCCAAACAAGCAGCACAAAACCCATACAATGCAATCCCTTACCACATGGAGAAACCAATAACAAAACTAAAGAGAACCCTGAAAGAACTAACAATTAAGCAATGGCAGTTCGAGTGGGACTACGGGGACACAGGCAGGCTGACACACAGGTACTTCCCTAAAGTGGATACACACAGATTGATAAGCTGCAAACTACTTTCTCAAGTCTACACAGGCCATGGCGCGTTTCCAGCATATCTGCACAGATTCGCACTGGTGGAAACGCCAGATTGTGAGTGTGGATTGATGGGAACTTCCAAACACTACCTCATAGCCTGTCCACTCA
Organism: Maratus michaelseni; assembly: GCA_963931845.1. NCBI lineage: Eukaryota > Metazoa > Arthropoda > Arachnida > Araneae > Salticidae > Maratus > Maratus michaelseni. Next base: position 106,394,362 of record OZ007588.1, on the reverse strand, counting down.
CACAAGCACTCCATCTGGTAGGCATAACACCAAACAACGAGCAACTTTGGCACAAACAGCTAGCTCAAAACAAACATGTACAAGCAAAAGCCAAAACAGTGATCAGATGGTTAATTGATAACATAGACTTAATTTCACACTAACGTGAAGCAAAACTGAACAAGCCCTTCCCACCATCCACACAACATTAATTCCTCAGCAGCAACAGTAATCTAGCGTAGTGCATAGCGAAATAATAAAAAGCAATTAATAGAATCCTCACAAAAAGGCATTAAAAGAACTTTACTTTTACTGCACCAAAAAAACTATAAAAAAATATATACTAAAAGCACAATGTGCACCAAAAAAAAAAAAAAAAAAAATTAACGAAGCCATGTACGCTAATGGCGCCTGGTGCATGTAAAATCCGTCGTGGGTGCAAAGTCCTCCAAGTTCCCTTTGAATTATACCTCTGGAGGTGCCTAGTCAGGTGAAGGTCTCGTCACCTGATCAAGGTTCTAAATTACGAGACCAATTCCTTTCTCTTTTTTAAAATTTAAATTTCTTTTTTAAACCTGCCATTTCAGCGAGGTTGGATGGATGCCGTGAGCTGTCAAGTAGAGAAACTGTAGCAAACCACTAGAGAACACTACAGACAAGATGTAATACATAGCGGAAACACAAATATTTAAACTGAATTATATAAACCTGTCTATATTAGCAACCATAGTCAGTGTGAATATGGCCCGAAAGCAAGCCCCTTTCCTTATTCGACAACATACCCAGATACCCATAATTAATAACAAACTAGAACCGGCCAACACAGTATCAAAGTAACTCTCACGAAATACCGTTGCAGCCAAGGACACCCAAGAAGCTAATCAGGTGGATCTCCGTTATGAGGAGATTAGGCGAATTTCGCCCCGCGGCCAGGTATACAAACTCGTTAAGCTGGGCATAATGCCCGGCAGGTAGGGGCCTGGTCTGCGGTTTAATAATAATAATAATAATAGCCTTGCCAACATATAGTGAGAAAGTTCCAGGCTGAGTATCGTTCCCAAGTGGTTCAGTTGGTAGAACGTCAATGCGCTATACTGATGACCCGGGTTCGAGTCCCGGCTTGGGTACTTTTTCACTGTGTTGGCTTTACGCCTATAAAGCAATTAAAATTTGATTATTATGAATGCAAGGCGTGTGAAATTTTCTATGGAAAAAAATTTCCAAAGTATTAAATATGAATTTTAATGATACATTTATTACATAAAGGATAGCAAATGTGAGATAGTTTTATCTAAAAGAATGATCAATTTATCAAGTTGAGACTCAAAATGGATTTTAAAATGTCTATTAGACATTTACCCTGCAGTTGTAGAAAAAAGACTTTAGCTTAAAAATTATGCAATAGAATGTCGGACAAACTTCATTTTTGTTAGCTTTCTAGCTAAAATTTAAACGATTATGACAAAATTTAAATTTTAAATGATTTATTAAAATTTAAATGATACATTTATCACCTAAAGAAGAACAAATGTGTGACATTTATCTGCAAAATAATGATCAATCTATCAAGTTGAGACTCAAAATTGATTTTAAAATATCTATTAGACATTTACCCTGCAGTTCTAGAAAAAGAATTTAACTTAAAAATAATGCAATGAAATTTCGTACAAAGTAAAATGTAATTTGTGTTAGCTTTCTAGTTAAAATTTAAATTATTTATTAATATTTAAATGATGCATTAGTTACATAAAGAACAACAAATGTGTGATAGTTTTCTCTAAAATGATGATCAATCTATCAAGTTCAGACTAAAAATTATTTTTTTAAAAATCTGTTACACATTTACCTCTGCAGTGCTAGAAACAGAGTTTAGTTTAAAAATAATGCAATGACTTTTCGAACAAAGTAAAACTTAATTTGTGTTAGCTTTCTAGTTAAAATTTAAATGATACATTCATTACCTAAAGAAGAACAAATGTGTGATAATTCTCTCTAAAAGAATGATCAATCTATCAAGTTGAGACTTAAAATTCATAAAAAAAATCCAGGCATTTACCCTGCAGTTTTAGAAAAAGAGTTTAGCTTAAAAAATAATGCTATGAAATTTCGAACAAATTAAAACTTCATTTGTGTTGATTTTCTAGTTAAAATTTAAATGATACATTCTTTTGATTCTTCATCAAAATTAATAAACATTGTTGTTTATTTAGCTGGATTAAAGGCAAGAAAACCTGATATCTGTATATCAAATGTAAAGGAAAGGACGGTATTAAAGAAACTTTTTCTGACAGCATTTTAAAGTTAAAAGTTTCAATATCTATCCGGTGTTAAATATTTGCAGTTTCAAGTACTAATGAATATAAGTAAAATTTTCAAGCATCAGCGTAAATTATGCTTATTGGGTATATCATTAGCGCAATTTATTTTTTCTATATTTATTTATTTTTCTTTGACATTTAAAACAGATCATATAACTTACGAACATCTTGTATATTTAAATTTCACCCTATCAAATCTCTTTCAATGTCAAAAGCATTATTCTTAGCACCCCATTGTGTCTATATTAAGCGTATTAAAAATTTATTCCTGGTACGTAATTTTTTTTTTAAAATAATATTCTGGTTAACGCCCCTCATTATGCGATATCATCCATTATCTGCTAAAGATAGCTTTCTAATTTTATCGCTGAAGTATCTGGATCAATATTCTATGTAAGTAAGGGAGTAAAAATTCTAAAATTAGATTAATTTAATCTTGATTATAACCTACCAACCTATAATAGATATTAAATATTTGCGAGGAAGCATTAATAAATGTTGAAAAGAATTTCCAATTTCGGTGCTGTGAATATTTTAGACTTTAGTGATAGTGCTGAAATTTATGTATCTCTTTCATTTCCATTAATAGACTTGAATATGGTTTAAAAATATTACACAATTATTCGTAGGAAATAGTGAGAGCTTTTTAAGTGTTGTTGGAATATCCTATAATTAGTATATAACCCCCTTCAAAAATGATTGAATGTAAATCTGCATTTCGTTTTCATAAGACTTTCATACAAACAAACAGAATGAAGATTTTATTATTGAAAGGTTTGTATTGTAGAAAAGTACATTTTAAAAATGAGAAAGGTTTTTTTCAAATACAAATGATGAGGATATTTTTTTATTCAATATTTCAATTTCTGAAATAGTTCAACAACTGGACAAAACATTGAAATTAAATATTAAAAGATAATACATGAGCGAAAATTTTTGTAAAAAAGTCTTCTGTGAAGATTAAGAAAGATAAGTCTTCAAAACAATGTTTAGATCAAGGTTTCTTTATCATAAGGTTGAGCCATTTCCCTCGTCAGCCAATAGGGACCCTCTCGCTGTTTGACGTCACTCGGCGTGCTCTGTTCAATTTTCCAATTGATTTGAATTAGAAACGCGCTATTTTTAATTGAAAAGTATCAGTCGAAATTTTCATGTGAAAAGAAATTAAAAAATTAAAATATATTCTTTATACATAGGACTTACATCACATCTAAAATTTAAACTATTATCTCTTTTCAATTTGCCGAAATTTGACTGTTTAATTGGCTATCTTTATCATTACATTTCGTTTGCGCCTCAATATGCAAAGTTCATTTTCATAAACATAAAAATGCAAAATAGTAATTTTTATAAATAAAATCTTAAAGACCTACAAGAGCATCAAATTTGATGTTTATATGACTGCAGTTAATAATTTTTAATATAGTATATTTATAATATTTGATCGGTAATTTGAAATCTATAATAATTCTAATATTATTGTAATTTTGACATGTCTTTCATTAAAAAAAAGTATAAAAAAAGTAAAAAATAAAAAAAAATAATAATAAACACTTAGATTTCAACCTCACACCCACAGATACACAATATTGAGTTTTGAATAATTAGATTAAAAAGACAAATAAAATAGAAACTTTAATAAGTAAACAGCTGAATATTTAATATTTTTAAACTAAAATATTCATACGATATAATTATAAAATTTAGTGGAAATAAAATTTGAAATTCGGAGTAATATATTTTATAAACACATTCCGAAAAGTTTATTTAAAATACTATTTTAATACCATATAATAAACATAAATGCACATGCATAATTTAACAAAAATAATAAGGTAAAATTATTGCGTGAAAGAGAGTTTTACGTTTAAGAAATTTTTTTTTAATTTCCAAATAATATTTAAAATTACATCTCTTTTTAGCGTTTAAAACTTAATTTTAAAATTTAATGTTGTTTCTTCAGATTCCATTCAGATAGTTGATGTGATTGAATATCAAATCGATATATATATATATATATATATATATATTAGAAAAAAAAGGATCAGTATTTATAAGGAAGATTTAAAATACAAATAAAAATAGAAACTTTAATTTTTAAATCGCCTATTTGCTTAAAACTCACAGATTTATGCGATATAGAAAAATTATATTTGAAATTCAGAATAATATACTTTTATAAACAACTTCCAAAAGGGTTACATATTTTAATGCTGTATGATGATAAAATTATATAAAAATATTTTAATAATTATTAAAAAAGTAAAAAATATTAGGTATTTTAGGTTTTTACCCTCAGAATATGCTTTCATTTCAAGCATTTTATTTCATCACAGGGTGCATTTTGAAGACGTATCTTATATGTGCGCTCCATTATTTGCTATTTTTCATTTTACCGTGCAATCAAAGTTGATTGGCTCCACATTTTTGATTTTCTGGCAGTGTATCTTTCTTATTTCTGATGAATATATTTGATTACTATGTCTCAATCGAATGAAAGTTCTTGTTTTCACAAATGTTTTTATTATATTTTTGTGCATATTTGGAAAAACCAGTTGGACTTTTTTGCACGCATTTTCGATAACATTAAATTCTTTCGAAAGTGAGCTGCCGTGAATTTCATTAAAAATATTCTCTATTTGTTTTACCTCTTCGAGCCACTTATTTGAAGGGACTATCAGACCACCGCGTGACAGTATTTCGATCCATCCAAAGGAATTAGTTGTAACAGGCAACTGTTTAGTTGGCTCACCTAGTGATTTATCAAATTTATAACATTTTTTTGCAACGTAACCAGCTATATATCTAAGTCCTTCAAAAGAGCAATCTACGGGAGGTATGTTGAATGGAAATTCTTCGCCCTCATCGTTATTTTCATACTCCTCGAAATTTTTTGAGTTTTTACACGCATAGTAATTATTATTTGCACTAGTCTTATATACATTATTATTAATTAAATTTACATTATTTACATCAGTGTTATTTACAGTGATATTATTTACATTAGTGAAGTTTGTATTGATACTATCTATATTAGTATTATTCCCATAAGAGAAATTTCTTTCTTCCGCATCTTTCTCTAATGCATTTCGATTTTCATTCATGTCTGTCAGTCCCAAACATAGTTCACCAGTTACATACCTTTGAGTTTCGCCGGTATCTTCTCTTTGAACACATAACCCTGATTTTTGTATTATTTCTGAAGCATTATTGCACAGCAGCAATAATCTTATTCTGTGTTTGACTTCTGTAGGAGATGGATTATTATAAAAATGTCCTAATCCTCTAAGCTGAGAAAAAAAGTTTTCTAGACAGTCTTGATTCAAGCGAGATGTCAGAATATATTTTATACCTCTGCTGTTCATATCATGCAGTAGGCCTTTGACTGATTTAATTGTTATCAGAAAACCTTTTTGAAAAGGTATCAGCTTTTGATTTTTCCCAACTCTCATGTTTTTCAGTTCATTTTCAAAAGAGTTTAATGTTTCAACTTGTTTTTCGTGAAACGTGCCAAATCCACTTGAAAGTTCTTTTTTAAAATCAACTGGAATCTTAGAATTTAGTATATCGAAAGAATTGTTTACAAGGTGAACAAAATTTGCTGCTTCTGTGTCTTTCAAAAGAATAGATATAGCAGAAGCTGAACGTCCAGAAAAAAGTTGAGCTGCCATTTTAACATTTTGGCGATCACGCCCTGCTATGTGAATATGATTACTAGATATATGAGGACATAATTTTAATTCTGCATTATCTGCTGAAATTAAATTAGCAAATATATTTTTGTCAATTTTCTTCCCACTACCAAGAAATACTCCATCATCTAAAACGTGATTTCTAAGTAATTTCAATAGGTGAGGCACATCAGCAAATACCCAAACATTCCGCGATTCATCATAAGGGTTTTTAAAGGATGAGTTTTCATGGGATATTTTTAATTCTTTCCAAAGAGAAGGATTTTTTCCACCCATATCTGATACGATTGCAACAACTTTATAATTTATTTCTTCTAGGTTACAAATTATATTTTTAAAAATATTTACATTTATGCCCACATCGAAATCATAAAAAATAGGCTGTTTCCAATCACCTATCAAACTTCTTCCCATGACTACTTGGACATTTTTTATGAGGGCCAAGTATTCTGTCTTCTCTCTGATCGTAACTTAATCTGCTATCAATGTTCATTTCATCGAATGTAAGCACAGTGTAACGATCAATTTCTTTCAGGGTATTCCCCTTTGTTTTAATGAGATTTAAAACATTACTCATTAGTCCTTGCTCACAAGTAAATGTCTTGGTCCATCGCCGCAAAGTAGAATATCCAGGAAGAGGTTCGCCAGTTTTTCTTTTAAATTGATATCCTCTCTTTGAAATAGATCTAAAAGTTAACGCCTTAGCTATGTCATCTTGTGACCACCGTCCTTTCTTTTTGTTTTGCATCAAGCAATCTACCTGAGCGCTGCTCAATGCAGGGGAGCAAATTTTTTTTTATTTCTTTATCCTTAATTTGCAAATTGCTTTTTCTTTTTAACTCTGTATTTTCTTTTTTCAGCCTTTTAAGCTTACTCTTCATAATTTGTAGCTGACATTTAACACATTTTAATTCTAGCAACAATTTACTGTCAGTAAAATTTTTAGAACTTTCTGTGTTAGTAGAGGCATCAGATTTTTTTTTTCTCGGAGGAATATCTTGGAATGTCTCGAGGGCACGTTTTCTAACATCTCTCTTATATAACCGAGTATGTCTAGGTGTTTCTTTTATGCTTGGAGAGGAATTGCTACAAGAAGAATTAGTTCCGAGTGAACTTTCTTTTTCTAAATTCACAGTGCATGTTTCTGGCAATTTTAAAGTTGGCACAGCACTTTCATGCAATATTTTTTTTTTGCAGGAGCGTAACCCAAAAGTTCTGCTTTCAAATTTCTCACGTAATCATTCGTTTGAAAGTGATCCGAACAAATTCGGGAATTTGCAGCATTAAAGCTATTATCTGCTCTTTTGCATGCAATGATCCATTTTTTCTTTACATCAGGTTTCTTAGGAAATGTATGATATAAAACATTTTGCGTTTAATCCGAACGATTCGTACATGTTGCAATAGCACAAGTACTGGACATTTTCAGGAAAATCAATGCAAAGAATGCGTTATTTTAAATAGCTAAAACCAAGAGATGTTGCACTAACAAAAGCTGGGAAAGATCTGCTACTATCTAGCAAAACTGACCGGAAGTCCATCTTTCTGAGAAGCAATTAAAGCTTCGTGTGAGGGAAAACTGCCCTGGCTGTCACAGAAAATGACAATAAATGTTTACTTCACACTCCCGTCTCTTTCAAAGATCGACCAAAGATAACAAGCAATAAAAACTCCCTATCTTAGCAAAAAAGATACAGGACTATTTCATTTGAAGGAAAAAAACCCCCTCTAAATCGCTTTATTCCTAGAAAAAAAATACTTTCGCTAATGAAAAATATTTTATTTTGAAGAAATATACTCTCATATGACCAAAGAAACGATTTTTTAAAAGCAGAAATACTATTTTAAATGAGAAAAGGCGTACTTTCCCATTGAAAGAATCCTACTTAGCACGCGCAGTGACGTCAAAAAACCGAAAACTTGATACCAGAACTAAAGGGAAATGGCACCCCCCTGTGTTTAGATCAATAAAGATGTTTAAACGTCCGTCGCCAATCAGCACAAATAATTTTGATGAGCAATATTTATTGGAACGATAATAATAATTAGCAAAGTGAAACAAAATTTCTGCAGATTTCACAAAACAATAAAATTAAATATTCAATGCGTTAAAGTTTTTTTTTTTCATTTTAAAATATATTATTTTTATGAAAATGAATGAATCTTAAAAATGAATGGCTCATTAAACCGCTTTTCGTTTGTTTATACTATTTCTGAAAAAGCGTTTTCAGAAAAAAACTGTTTACAGAAATGTTCATAAGCATGATTTATATGAAAATATTCTGAACAGGCATGATTTGAGATAGAAGAAATTATTATTTAGTTGTCATATGTCAGCATATGTTTTTAATTAAGCCTATCATGGTGTTTAGCTACGGTCGGTTCACCCCGGAATAAGGTATCTACACTTTCCTATATTTGGATTTTATATAAGTAGATGATAATATTAAAAATAGGTCATTTTCGAGGTATTTTTTCTAAATATCTATTGTAAATTCATATATACATATGAAAGAATACAAAATAAACTATTTTTAAAATTCAAAATTCAAATTAAATGTCAAAATTTTAAAATTAAAATTCCCAGCTTCCTTTTCTAACTTTGAAATCCAATACTTAAATCTAATTTCCCCTGCTAACTTTGTTTCCCAGTCCAACATTTATTACTTTCAGACCTTAAATTTTCGAACCAACTTAAAATTGATGAATAAGCGCAACTTTACTTCTTTTTGGTCAGTGCAGAAACCAGATACAGCAAGTCCAGTGACACGTCACGACCCTGAATAACTTTTGGACATTGTAAGCCAAGATCCTTTTTTATTGATAGTTTTGTCCCCTGCTGGGAATAATGCAAATTACTCGTTTAAATAGGGAGGTAACGAAAAATTCGTTGCCTTTTTCCTATAATCCGACAGAATAAAACAGAATCTCCAACACTCGCGCGCGTTTTTAAAGAAAATGCGAATCTAAATAATCGTAGTCTGTCTTTACTTCTGGACCTGACACTTTAAGAAAGGAACCTCCGGAAATTCAAAAAAATAATAAAGTTCTGGTAAAAAAAAAAAAAAAAAAAAAAAAAAAAAACTGGTGTCTTTTGTTTTATTTTATTCACACGACTACATATCTACCAAAGTTATAAACTTTAGTAGTGATGGAAGGAAAAAGCATTCAAGTCAAATTCCAAGCGTGGGGAACCTTGAGACACCCTATGCTTCAGGAGCTGTAGCGCAAAAAAACATTAGTACTCATGACATTTCAAAATTCCAACATATCAAAATATTGAAACTCTTGGAACTACATAAAATATTACAGAAAAAATAGAGCTCTTCTGAAATCCCTATAAATATAACATTTTTAGTACATATTTACTACTCTTTAGTAACACGAACATATATCCCCATATATCAAAATACAAATAAAGTTTATATTGGTATAATTTATTATGGTCACTATTATAAAATTAATTACTTTAGAAAATTAAATGTAACCATTAATTGCAATTATAATTTGTAAGCAAAAGATAGATCTCCGTTTTTACAAACAAACTAATTTAGATTAAAATTACCATTCATTTAGATTAAATCTCAATTTACGTCCCATTACTGGGATCATAAGATCGTTTTAGAAAAGATTAATGAAGAATTCTTGTAAAACTATTCTACAAATTTTATTTGATGCAAAAATAATCCATTATACGCTTATATGCAGTGATGTTTGGATTACTAATTAGAAAACTTATAGTTGACTTAATTTGATTTTCCTCAACCGCATTACTGATGCATACCCATTTCGAAATGATGACCCCAGTTCTTTGATATATTATCATCTCTTTATCCTTTTCTCTCTTTTAATTCAATATATTAAGAACTAGACATTTAATTTCTTCGTGCATGTTTGCTTTATTTCAGACTGTGATGAATGTTTTTTAAAGGACGTGTTTCTTCGAACTTATACTTTATATATACATATTATATATAATTACCTAAGGCTGTTCTCAAATCTAAACTGGATATTTTCTGACACATTTTTTAAATTTATTTTTGTTCGCAAACGAATGAAATTTGCAAATGCTGTTACTCAGAAACTTTGCAATCAAACTGTTTTTTATTCATTTATTTCTTTATTTTAATTTCTCGGTAAAGGCAGAAGATTTTTTAGAAATTGCTGTAAAAGTTGGCGTTCGAACCGAATTTCTAGACACGACAGCATGGGGAGTTAAAAAAAAAAAAACTGATGTAATGAGACAGAAATCCCTTATAATTTAATATGTGAGTTATACATCTAAAAATGAAAAGTACTGGTCGATAATAAATCTCTTCAATAATCATGCCTGCGAGTGCCATGCTTTTGCGTTTAAAAATGAGTAAACTTTCGCGTTGTTAAGTGGAGAAAAATATTTTTTGACAATCGCCTAATAGATATACAGGGTGTCCCAAAAGTCCTTGACACATTTTAAAATTCAATAAAAAATCAAGCAATTGGCGTACGAGAGTGTGGTTTGGGCGAAAATGCTACTTATGATCTGAAATTTTTGTTTAAGCAAATGAAAAAAAAATTGTTCCAAAATGTCTCATAGATGGCGCTCTTTCAAGAAAGTTATCGAGTAGGTAGAAAGTCTTTATACATGACAATGGCGAAAAATGCACAATGCGTATTCGCAGTTTTTGTCCAAACTATGGCAACCCATATTCCGGAAGTTAACAATACTTGTCTATCCATCCTCACTCGTGTAATTGAACTTAGGAGGGTGAATATTCTTAAGTTCTGGAATGTGAGTTGCTATAGTTTGGACAAAAACTGTGCATACGCATTGTGTGTCTTTCGCCATTGTTATGTGTATAGGCATTCTACCTATTAGATATCTTTCTAGAATCAGATCCATCTATGAGAAATTTTTGGAACTAATATTTTTATTTACATAGACAAAATTTCAAATCATAAGAAGCATTTTCGTCCAAACCGCACTCTTATACGCCATTTCCTTGATCTTATATTGAATTTTAAAATGTGCCAAGAACTTTAGGGACACCCTGTATAATTGATATATAAATAATTTTCGAGTATAGTTTACGAGATGCTATCTGAAACTCAGGAATGTATCGTCAGGGGATGCTACGTTGTTTACTATATTTATAAACCTTATTCTTGGTAATAGTTAAATAGGCTCACCAGATGTTTGGGTGGAAACAAACTTATATCAGATTAATTTTATATAGGATTTACATAGGATTCACTCTGTAAAATAAACACTATAAAATTACACCCCCCCTTTTACCCTAAAAAAAGACTCATCAACATATTCCATGATATTAAGAGTATAGTCTTTAAGAGATTTAAATATAAAAATTTCATTTTCTTTCAGCATTTGTATTATTTCTTCTAAATGTTTACAACAGAATTTTACATTCATACAAATTATCAACAAAATAACTGAATTAAAATTATTTTCATGTAGAAATAACGGTGTTTATTGCGATTGAATACTTAATCACACAAAACGTTTTTAAAAGTCATCAGGTGACAAGGCACGGTTTCAGCCAAACGAAAAATGATGTAACAAGCACACACATATATTTACATATAGATACAGTCACATGTATTGCGATAAATACAAGAAATAAATAATTTCTTTTTTATTTAAATGTGGATTTTATCTTTGCTAAGTTCTTTTAAAGCATTTCTCTTTTGCCATCGCCCTTGACGTGCATTTTTCTAGTTAAATAATAAATACTCCGCATTTAACAGTATATTAATAGTTTCCACTTGAACAATGTGCATTGTAAAAGAATTCGTTTAACGGAATTCCGTTTGTATAGGTTCATTATTATTAGCAAACGGATAAAAAATTAAACCCAATCTTCTTTATAATCAAATCTAGTGTACAGATAATTTAAATGCATTTTCTATTTGTAGAATATATTGAATCGGAAGTCATTTCATGTAAATACAATTAAATAGAGAAAGAAGAGTGTGGGCGTCTAAGTATGGCAGTAATTTATAAAAATACGATGAACAATCGGGTCACAAAAGCAAAAAATTACCTTTAGGAAGCTTTTAAGAAAAGGTTACGCATAAAAAAGGAATTGTTTATATATTTAATGATAAGGTAAAAAAAAAATTAATAGATCATTTTATTTCAATTCCGCGAGGGCTAAATAAAATTTTATCTTCGATTCTCTTTTTAAAATTATACTTAGAAATTATGAGAAAGAAAAAAATGTTTGTGACAACAAAAAAAAACTGATTTCTCTTTTCTCTTTTTCTTTCTTTCTTTTATTTATTTATTTTTTTTGATCGTGCCAAATCCCATTATATAACATAAATATCGCTATGAAAATCCATTTAATTTTGACAAAAGTTGATTTACTTATTTATATACATCTGTAATATTTTATTAAACCATAAGAATATGCGTATATAAATACCATAAAAAAATCGAATTACTTTTATCAAAAGGAATTGGTTTATTTCTTTGGTTCTATTATTATCTCGTGGAATCGGTGAGCAAATTTAATAACAGGTACCACACCCCCTATCAGATCATTTAAGATCTACATATTGACTTAAGATTTTATCCCCATAAATAGATTTAATTTAAGACGAATGTATTATTTTTTCTTGCCATACTTGTGGGTTACGATCCAGTAACATAATAAACTAGTCGGATGTGCCAATCCCAAAACTTTCTTCTCTCACACAGGTTTCGCATACACTGAAAAGAATCAGCACCAATTTATATCAAGGTCTAACTGAATCGAAAGTTTTAATTAAATTCTGTGCATTAGTTAGTTCTTGAGATATGACTATTGCTAAAATCGTGTAAATCCTGCAAAATGTAGCATAGCAGCGCCACCTGTTGAGAGATTTAGACCAAAACCTAATCAACAACAACTTATATCAACGTCTAACTGAATCTGAAGTTTGGTGAAAATCCATGCATTAGTTCTTGAGATATAGTTATTGTGATAATAATGAAAAAAGTAGCATAGCAGCGTCACCTGTTGGGATATTTACTCCAAAACGTAAGCAGCATCTATTTATCTCAAGGTCTAACAGAATCTGAAGTTTGATGAAATTCCGCGCATTAGTTCTTGAAATATAGCTATCGTACAAATCATTAAAAAAACGGTATAGCAGCGCCACCTGTTGGGATATCTACACCAAAACGTAATCAGCGTCTATATATCTCAAGGTGTAACAGAATCTGAAGTTTGAGGAAAATAAGTTCATTATTTCTTGAGATAGAGCTATTGTGGAAATCTCGAAAAATGCAGCATAGCAGCGCCACCTATTGGGCGATTTTCACCAAAAACTAATCAGCACCAACTTATTTTCCCTTTCCCGTCATACTTGACATAAAATATATATTTAGATAATAAATACTTCACAGTAACAGGATTATTAAAAACTTATCGCTTAGAAATGAAAAGAAAAAAAAACGTTACCTTTAGGGAGTTGTTAAAGAAAGGTTATATGTAAATTATAATATTTAATTTTATTAGATGAATTTAAAATAAATTCAATAGCATTAGTTTTAATTCCTTGAAGATCAAAGTAAAATTTAGCATAATGGTTTAGAAAAATTCTGATAAAGAAAATGAATTGTTTTGAGCATAAAAAGTGTTTCTCTTTTACCATCGCATTTAATGGCTTATTACCTAGTTTCATAATAAATACTCAACACTTAACTGTATATGAATAGATTTCACTTGAATAGAGAGCATTGTTAAAGAATTCCTTTAACCGAATTCAATTTGTGTAATATCATCAAACGAGTAAAAATAAAACAAGACTCTTTATAATCAAATCTAGTGTGCAATAGATTTAAATGCATTGGCAGTTTATAAAGTTAATACTTAACAGAAGCCGTTTCACGTAAACACAATTAAACAAGCAAAGACGTTTGTAGGCGTAGAGAAAGATGTTAAAGAACCGCTTAAAAAATTCAAAAGAAAAACTTACCTTTAGGGAGTTGTTAAGCAAAGGTTACGTAAACTGTAATGTTTAAACTTATTAGATGATACTTGAAATAAATTCAATAAATTATTTTTTTTATTACTTGAAGGCTAAAATAAAATGTAGCTTATTTTCTTTTAAAATAAGGTAGGAAATTCTAAGAAAAAAAATGATTTCTTTTGAACTGAAGTGCTGTTTTTTCTTCTTTTGACTCTTATTCCATTTAATAAATGAGGATATAAAAACATTGATACGGTCATTAAAATTGAATTAATTTTTTTTACGAAAGAAATTTTCTTTTCTCTACGTCTCTGTAATACTATGATATAAAATTAGAGCACAAGTAAGCAGAAATATCACCTGCAAAATTCAATTACTTTTGACAAAAATAATTATTTTTTCTCTTTCCCTCTGTAATATTCTATTAAACTGTGAAAATATATACGGATACATATTACTATAAAATCGGAATTTTTTTTTGTCAAATACGCATTCGTTTGTTTTATGTCTTTGTAATATCCGATGAAATCAATGAGTGAATACCATCAGGGTACCATCAGAGATGCCATCTTGAACATTTAAGATCTCCAATGACTTGATGAATTTCACACGTAAACACACCTGACTTATATTTTTAACTTTTGAAAGTAAAATTTCTTTGATAAAATTTAGTAAAGATAATTGTTTTTTTATTTTTAATTTTACCTCTGTGATATCCTACTAAATCAAATAAATAGTATTATGATACAGATACCATCATGAATATTTAAGAAATTCATTGACTTAAAAAATTTCGTACTGTTTGCATATAAACACATGTGTCTTGAATTTTACACAATTAAAAGCAAAATATCAAACTTTCGCAAACAGATTAAAGTTTATTTACTTGTATCTGTAATATTCTACTAAATCAACGAGTAAATTCTGTTATGATTCAATCACAGATACAAACAGGGGCATTGAGGAGCTCCACTCAGTTAACCAATATCCCATTGTTTACACTTCTGAAGCGAAAAAAATCAAGTGCATAGTATTTAAAACGTACTAAATTATGCCACTTAAATACCATACTAACTTATGCTAATTTTTAAAACTTAACATATTTATTTTGTTATATAAAACATAGACTATATATTCAGTGGACCTTTCATATGACACAAATATCGTGACTATTTATATTTCATTGCATAGTAAATTGTAAGGGCGTTTACAAGTGCCGTTTCAAGGGCATGACTTACAAACTCACGCAGCTTTCTTAATATAAAAATCTTCTCATAAATATTCAAGTTATTTTCTGCCGGTGATTAAGCATGCTTTAATTATTCTTTCCGTGAGAAGAACTTTTACTTTGGGTGGGGTCAAAATAGAGTAGATTTTGTGCTGTAGTTGCAAGTTCAAACCCACCCCTCTCTTTTGTTCCGATATAATCTTCAGTTACGCCAAAATTCGAAATGCATATGCTGAAAAGTTGCATAAGATAACAATCTAGAAAAGTTCGTCGTACTGTTAAGTTGCATTTAAATTATTATGGTTTATTTTTCAATCGTGATATATTAATTTAATTCCAAACGTATTCAATGGTAAAAAATAAATTAGTAATAAAATAGAAAAAGGGTGATTTTTCAAAAAAATATAGAAATCTTTATTATTAATCTTTAATTGTAGTAATATTAAATTATAGTAATCTGTATGGCTCTAGGGCTAAAATTTGTATCTTACCTTGTAGTCATACAGACACAACATATACTTACGAGGGTCACATTGAAAATTTTAAGGTACGGCTAAATGATATAAATTAAACTTAACAATTCTCAAGAGTTTTCAAACTAGTTCTCTCCCAGATCAATGCACTTTTGTTGGCAAATTTTCAAGAGATTAATTGTATGAAACCATCCATTTCACAGAATAAATAAAATAATATACTTTTATAACCAAAAAATATCATTTATAACCTCATCAATATCATCTTTGGAATGAAAACAATGGACGCACGCGTAAGCTTTTTTTAGATTAAAACTGCCAAAAGTCACACAAAGCAAGATCAGAAGAATAGGGTAGATGTTCTATCACTTTGATTTTTTGGTCCAACAAATTCGACTGTAATCCTTGCTGAATGAGGAGATGCATTGTCATGGTGAAGCATGACTCCCCTAATATTCACATCTTGAAAAAAGTCTGGAAAACACTTAGTGGTGTACCTGTTAGCTGTAACTCTACTCTGTTCCTCTAAATTTATGACTTTGACCAACCCTGTACTTCTGAATGACACGGCACATTACTTTTTTCATTGCTCGTTGTCTTTTCACCACTGTTGAAAATTAGTAGCATGTCATTTTCAAAGGTCTTCTGTGTTTTTCATCCAGGTGAGAATTTCGACCACTTCTAAATTCTGTAAACCATCTGAATACAATGCCACGCAATGGAGCTTCATTTACATATGCTAATTGTAAACGTTGAAGTTATTCTGATTGATTTAGCTTCACTTTAAAATCATAGAAAATCATAGCTCGATAGCACTCTGCGTCAACTTCGTTTTCTTTTCTTTCAAAATTTAATCCACGATAACTAAATTGCAGTTGTTGCCAGAAATTATCGTCTGTGAGCATAAAAATGTTCCAATTTAAATATTCGACCAGTAATTTTTTTTTTGGCGTATATCGTCTACTCCTGTCTAAAAAATTTCAGTGTTACTCCGTATATAGTACAAATGTGAGCCTGACAGGAGAAATTATATCATTCTTCCCTCCCCCTCAAAAAATGCTTTAAATGAATAACAACAAGAATTTATATCCTACTTCTTACTTGTCGTTGGTGTGAATCTTAAAAATCTGTCATTAGAAAACATCAAAATTATTGCAAAATGAACTTCAAAAGTAAAAAGTCAGAAATGCAAACTTTATTGCTCTAGTGCCAATATTTTTATCATTTCCTTTAGTCAGCATGCATGCAACAACGAAAATAAATTGTAAGTTGTAAATAATTTTATGCAGAAAAAATTTTGCTCTTAATTTGATTGCTTTAATTATAAAATTTAGGATATAGAAACATTGTAACTTTATGGAAATATCACTGTAATGTTCAAAAATATAATTAAAACTTGAAAAAAAAACCCGCAAATTTTTATATAAAGCTTTTTAAAAAGATAAGCTGTTCTGATATTTATAAAAGACTTTATTTACTCAATAGCAGAATAGTATTAGTATAAAGTCGTCAGGAAATTCTTTTACTATTTCAGGAGAAAGCAATTTATTTTATTATAGCTATACGTTCTATAAAGAAAAATATTTACGTAGTTTCTTTTTTAACTTATTAAAATAAAATGTTATAACTTTCCGCGCGAAATCAACATTAATTGCCGTAGAAAAGTATTGATAACATTAATATTTGTATTTTAATAAGTTTTGAAAAAAACGTTTTTTTTTTTATTATTACATGTACTGATTTACACTTTACAATATGATCGACGATATAATGAGTTCATTCATTTTTAGTTTTGTGTTCGTTGTTGCTTGCATATACGTGTGTTCAAGAACGTCTATTTCTATTAAAAAATAATATAATAATAATAATTTACCAAGTCATATTTTATATAAACCAGAGGATCCAATCTCTAGCATGATATATAATCCTTATATATTTCTCGGGTTAGAGTACCCACTCCCTGGTGTACTGAATGTAGACTAAAGCAATTTTTTTTTAAATTGAAAACTCTGATAGAATTTTTACATTTACAATATTTTCTTAGATTGTCCATTAACAATACCAAAGAGCATTCTTATATGAAAAATATCAATTATTTATTCAAAGAAAATTTTGAAATTTATTTAAAGCGATGCTTCGTATTAGCCACAATCCAGATGTTAATAGCCGAAGAAATCGTTAAAGATTTTTATATTAACAGCAGTTTTTTAAATTCTGATTATTTCAGTGTTTAAGCATGCAGTTCGATTACATATATGATAAATTTGAGCTTTATTCATATTATTTCATTTCATTTTTTTTTGATGAAGTTCATTTCGTTATGGAATTATTAGCTGGAAGCAAACGCTGGAAACTATTTATATTGTTTTAAGTGCAAATGGGTTCATCTTCCGTAACCGAGCTGTACGCGATAGAGATAGATTTAAAAAAATATATATTCATGCTTGAAAAATATTTTAAAAACCGTAAAAAAATCTGTAAATTGAGATAGTGTTCAAACAAATTGCATTTAAAAATACACATTTTCACTATTAAATGGTGTAAAAATTAAAATTACGCGCTATGTAAAAGCAATTGTATTTGCGAAAAGGGAAATTGGATTACATCGTCAATATGATGGCACTGTTACTTATGGATATGTTTTTCTTTATAATATAGATTAGTTATTTTTTGTGTAGTGTAATAATATGTAACAGCCACTGAAATCTCGTCAACAAATTTCTTTTATCTTTTCATCTACAACTATGGCGAATTATTTGTAACAGTTGACCTTCCTTAAAATAATTATTATAGTCTACAATTATCTTCGTTTCTTTCTATCTAATAGCATCTTCTTCCATCTAGCTCATCTAGTTTTTCTTGTGTGATTGATTAATCTTTTAAAATGGTTGGACGGAAAGCCTGGAATCTTGCCATATTCACGGCATTTGTTTAATGAATTGTTACAAATATATATATATATATATATATATATATATATATATAATAACGTGTAAATGAAAAATTTTAAAAGTTTGTCATTGCCCTGTCTACATTATTGTGATTGAACTATTTTCATTTCGGAGTCAGAGTTTGTACTCTTTCATTTGCGAGCCAGATTTGATTATTATTAGGGAGATTTCATAAGAAATACTACCTATTACATTCTTCCCTATGTTGGAATTTCTGAAAAAAGTTTGCAGATCTACGCCGATCATGACTGCCGGAACCCAAAACCACCCCCAGTTCAAAACTTTATCTATCTATCTATCTATCTATCTATCTATATCACTTTTTTTTATGGACACGATAACTTCAATAATTCTGCACAAATCTCTTCCAAACTGATACATAAAATCAAGGGGCATAAAATCTTGGCCAAGTTTGTTAATGGGCAAAATCAAACCAACGGGGGAGGGAAATAGGGGGAGGGAATCTTTTTGTGAAAACAGAAAAAAACCTCATAGCTTCTTAGTTATAATATGTATCGAATCCGTTTAAAATTATTATATCTAGAAAAAGGGCCTAAAATTTATGTATGACAGATTTTTGATATTATTAAAAATGGCCTTAAAGGGGAAAAATAGGGATTTAAGAAGAAAAAACTGAGGGGGTGGGAAATGGGGGTTTTGTAAAAACAGAAAAAACCCCATATTTTCTTAATTGTGATACTTATCGAATCCGTTTAAAGTTATTATTACTTCTAGGAAAAGGGCCGAAAATTTAGGTATGACAGATTTTTGATATAATTAAAAATGGCCCGAAGGGGGGGGGGAGGGTTAGATAAAAGAATTCATAACTTCGTCAATTCAAAAGATATCAAATCCGCTTAAATTTATTATAAATCCTCTTAGTATTATCTACAATTTTTATATTGACAATTTTTTTTTATAAAACCTCCCCTTACAGAAGGAAAAAAAAAAAAAAAAAAAAAAAAAAACCTTGCCGGCTTCGCCTATTATAGACACAAGTAGATTTCGAAGTGGGCGGTCCCAACTGCCGCATTATGGCAAAAAGGTCATATCTTCATCAATTCTGTATTAACAGGCACCTCACGCTCTGCGTCTACGAAATCTACCTGTGCCTGTAGGCCGAGCCGTCAGGGATTTTTTATTATTACAAATGCGAAATATTAGAATAAACTTATCATGGCATTTATAATATTGCTATCAATAAATATTAATGTAAACCGGAACATCTTTGCCACTTTTTGAAAAATATGTCGTTTGGCGTTCTGGGAATTTTTAGATCCAATTCAAATAATTGCTAGTGTTTTCATTTCACAAATAAGACATTGTGTAAACATGATTAGACATTGATTTTTTGTCTTATCAGTTGTTTTATGGCCGTTATCAGTGAAAA
Organism: Maratus michaelseni; assembly: GCA_963931845.1. NCBI lineage: Eukaryota > Metazoa > Arthropoda > Arachnida > Araneae > Salticidae > Maratus > Maratus michaelseni. Next base: position 106,374,375 of record OZ007588.1, on the reverse strand, counting down.
TATTTTGACACTGCGAAACAACATATTTTTGAAAAAGTGGCGAAGTTGTCCCGGTTTTAGGTAATTTAATATTTAAATTATACATTTGTTACATATATATATATATATATATATATATATATATATTGTTATGCTTTTTACCTTTCTTTCTGTGAGAGCAATGGACGTTCTACCGGTCGAAGCGTCTGCTTTTATTTATGTTCTCGCGATTAGGAGATTGTTTTTAGCTCACAGGCTATCAAAGCCTGAGAGCTTATGTGCCCGCCCGTTCTGTATGTATGTATGTACGTATGTACGTACGTAACGCGATAACTCTTGACAGAAATAACCGATTTGCTTCCAATTTTGTTTATAGGTTCCTTGTGATAAGGCGCTTCCCTGATTAATTTTGGGGATTGATTGTTTAACTATAAAGGGGGGAACGGGGGGGCTAACCCCCCTTAATTAAGATAAATGGTTTTTTCATGCAGAATTGTCCAATTTTCTTAAAATTTTGTATATAGGTTCATTGTGATTAGGTTCTTTCCTGATTAGTTTTGGGGGTTCATAGGTTAAGTATAAAGGGGCTAACGGGGGGGAGGGAATCCTCCCCTTAATTTAGATAAATGAATTTTTCATGCAGAGTTATCCGATTTTCTTCCAATTTTGTTTATATGTTCCTTGTGATAAGGCGCTTCCCTGATTAGTTTTGGGGATAGATTGGTTAACTATAAAGGGGGGGAACGGGGGGCTAACCCCCCTTAATTTGGATAAATGGTTTTTTCATGCAGAATTATCCAATTTTCTTCAAATTTTGTATATAGGTTCATTGTGATAAGGTTCTTTCCTGATTAGTTTTGGGGGTTCATAGGTTAAGTATAAAGGGGGTAACGGGGGGGTTAATCCTACCCCCTTATTTTAGATAAATTATTTTTTTCATGCAGAGTTATCCGATTTTCTTCAAATTTTGTATATAGGTTCATTGTGATAAGGTTCTTTCCTGATTAGTTTTGGGGGTTCATAGGTTAAGTATAAAGGGGGTAACGGGGGGGGGGTTAATCCTCCCCCCTTATTTTAGATAAATGATTTTTTTCATGCAGAGTTATCCGATTTTCTTCAAACTTTCTATATGGGCTCATTGTGGTAAGGGGCTTCCCTGATTAGTTTTGGGGTTCATTGGTGAAGTGTAAAGGAGGGAAACGGGGGCTACCCCTCCCCCTTAATTTTGATAAATGGGTTTTTCATGCACAATTATCCAATTTACTCCAAATTTTGTATATAGGCTCATTGTGGTAAGGCACTTCCCTGATTAGTTTTGGGGGTTCACTGGTAAAGTATAAAGGGGGGAACGGAGGGGACTAAACCCCTTGATATAGATAAATGGGTTTTTTAAGCAGAATTATCCGATTTTCTTCAAATTTTATATATATGTTCATTGTGATAAGGCGCTTCTCTGATTAGTTTTGGGGGTTCTTTGGTTAAGTATAAAGGGGGGGGCGGGGGCTAACCCCCCCCTTAATTTAGATAAATGGATTTTTTATGCAGAATTATCCGATTTTTTCAAATTTTGTATATAGGTTCATTGTGGTAAAGCGCTTCTCTGATTAGTTTTATGGGTTCATTGGTTAATTATAAGAAGGAGAAACGGGGGATGGTTCCCCCCTCTTAATATATTGTCGATTTCTTCATTTTTCGAGGGCTTATTTCAAATTCTTTGAAATAAGAATATAATTTACAGTTAGTGTGAATAGCCTGTGAGCTCAATGCCGTCAGTTTAACTGGGCAGTTTTCTTTTATTAAATTGTTTTAACAATTTATATAATACAGTAAACTCTCATTATATCGTGCTTGTCGGCAGACAAGAAAATAAAAATAAAACTGCCCAGTTAAACTGAGGGCATTGAGCTCACAGGCTATTCACACTAATTGTATATTATAAACTTATTTCAAAAAATTTGAAATAAGCCTCTCGAAAAATAAAGAAATCGACAATATATTAAGGGGGGGTCATCCCCCCCGTTCCCTCTCTTATAATTAACCAATGAATTCCCAAAACTAACCAGGTAAGCGCCTTATTACAATGAACCTATATACAAAATTTGAAGAAAATCTGATAATTCTGCATGAAAAATCCATTTATCTAAATTAAGGGGGGAAGGGATTAGCCCCCTTTCCCTATTTATACTTAACTAATGAAACCCCAAAGCTAATCAGAGAAACTCCTTATCACAATGAACCTATATACAAAATTTGAAGAAAATTGGATAATTCTGCATGAAAAACCCATTTATATAAATTAAGGGGGGTTAAACCCCGTCCCCCCCTTTTATACTTAACCAATGAACCCCCAAAACTTATCAGAGAAGCACCTTATTACAATGAACCTACAAACAAAATTTGAAGCAAACTGTCGTTTCTATCAAGAGTATCGCGTTACGTACATACATACATAGCCTGTGTGTTACATACATAGTCTGTGTTCTAAAAAGCGCGACATATCCGTATGCGCAATACAACCGAGGTCATTGAAAAAAAAAAAAAAAGATAAACTCCTAGCAAAATATGTTATAATTGTCTTCAAAACGTTAATTTATATGCAGTTTTCTCGATAATTTAACAATATAGGTTACTTTACCTATTTTTATCTATACACATATACAATTACTTAAGAAGTATGGTTAAAGAATAAATTTTTCTGACTATTATTTTTAGAAGACAAGTAAAAAGAGCCATTTATCCGAATCAGCGATATATTGAGGCACAATGTAACTAGGGAATACTGTATTTTATTTAATTTCGACAATAATAAAAAAAATAATTTAGTACTGCTGCTTATTACAATTTTTCAGAAGTGTTTGCTAGATAACTGGCTTACATTCCCTATATATTTATTGTTTTATAAAAACAAATTATTTTACAGTTTTTACTAATTTCCAATTTAAGACTTTTTAAAAACGCATTATATAAAGTTTTTATAAATGATTTTTTCCAATTACCTATTTCATTTTTTTTTATTTAGTGCTATTTTTCTTTATAAATATTCAGAAGTCATTACTAAATCACCACCGATTATGTTTAATTTCACATCAGGATTTCGAGAGCCTTTCAGCTGCTATTGGTTGTCACCGTAGATTAGTATCTTATTAAAGAACATGCCGCATGTGTCACTAATTAAGACATTTTCCTTAATTAAAAGTTTGTAATGCTCTTTGTAGCTTGCCGCAGGAATTAATTTAAAACAGAGACCATTAATAAAAATCTTAATTTTTTATTAATGAAAAAAAAAAAAATGCTGCTGCGCCGGACATTATGTAAATTCGAAATCCACGTAGAATTAACGAACTTTATTTTTTAAACAACAGCTTTAATGAAAAAACTAATACTCTAAAGGTTATCTTTACCAGAAAATGTCGGGTACAATGTAAATTAATTAAAAAGGTTTAGCATAAATTATTTTTATTTTTTATTTTCAGATATTTTTTAATTAAGTTCTCCGAGTGAATTTCGGAAAATAAATTTAGGAGCAATTATAAAGTATTTTATTAAGCGAAAGTTTAAACTTATATAGTATGTCTAATGACAATTTTAATAATGTTGAATGTAGATATATAGTTAATTTTATGCATATGTAAAGGTTATCTTGTAAGGTTTCACAAGCCTCTTTTTATTGTTTTGCATTTAAAACACCGGGTGCGCCATAAATTCGCTAAAACTTTAAAAAACCATTAAAAAGGAACAAATGATGCTAACAAATTGCAGTTTGCGCAAATGGGATTAGAGGAAAATCGGATTTTTTTTTAAAATAACAAATAAATTGTGGTTAAAAAATTACCGATAGATGGCGCTGGCATGCATAATATGAAGCAGATTTCTGCAAATACAATAAAATACCTCGATGCACATAAATTCTTCAATTTATGCCAGCAGTATGTTATCGTTACTAGATCAAGCGTTGTTGGTTAAGCTCTTTTACAAGAATGGGGAATCAGCAACCGGCGCATTGGGAAAATTCCGTACGGCAAACTGATTCAGAAAGAGAAAAGGGCATAAAAAGGGCCCGTTTCATATGCTGGGATGTCATAGCTTGTCGGACACAGGGAAGGAACGGACCTTTTCATATAAACCTAATTTACATACATCTGTTTCATATTATGCATGCCAGCGTCATCTATAGGTAATTTTTTGAACCACATCTTTTTTCGTTATTAAAAAAATCCGATCTTCCTCTATTCCCATTCCCACAAACCGCAAATTTTTAGCATCATTTGTTCATTTTTAAATGAATTTTTAAAGTTTTAACGAAATTATGGTGCACCCGGTATGTTTTCAGATTATTTTACTGCAAGGATGAAAATTATAAAACCCTTTCATGTGGAAAAAAAATTTAATTGTAAATTTCTGGTGCAATGAAAGAGATTATTATGACCATTTAATCTTTACAACACTCTGCAAAATTTATAAAAATTTTAAATGAAATTAAAATTTGTTATATAAGATAATTATTATATTATTTATTTAGTATGATCAATTTTATTTCTTTAAATATAAATGTACGCCCGTATAGTAGCCCCATATTATTAGTAATTTATAAATTTTTCATATTATCATTGTCTGGGTTATTCCATGGTAACTTACGTTACATTTAGAATAATTGACTTCAGTAATTTTAGTAATATAACACAAACAAATATTCAAAATGTAAAGTAGATGTGATTTGTTTATTAATCCTATCCAAACCGAAATTTGGATGAAAATTACCGAAATTTCGTGGTATTTCTTGAACAGTGGCAATTAAATTTATTATGGTTATTTACGTTATTTTTTCAGTAACGTAAGTTACCATAGTAAATATATAATTTCCAGAGATCAAGAAATAGCACTAAATTTAAATAATTTTCATGCAAATTTTCCTTTGGATTGGTTTAATTAACAAATCACATCAACTTTACGTTATGAATATTTTTTGGTATATTACTAAAATTACTGAAATCAATTATTCTAAATGTAAAGCAAGTTACCATGGAATGACCCGTATTTTCAATAGTATAACGGATAATGAACTTTCAGATTTAATTTTTATAATTTTTAAGGTATATTTCCCGTATAATGCGCACCTCTTTGTTTGCAAATATACCTTCATGAAGTGCATAGCGAAAAATGCAATAATGATTACTGATTACGAAAAGTACCGGGTCGGCCAGAAGTTCGTTAAAACTTTAAAGAAAAAAAATGATGCTAAAAATTGCGGTTTGCAAGAATGGACAAAAGAAAAATTGATTTTTTTTTAATACCAAAAAAAAAAAAAAAAAAAAAAAAAAGTGGTTCAAAAGTTACCGCTAAATGGCGCTGGCATGCATAACATGAAACAGATTTATGCAAATCAAGCTGTCAATTAAACACCTTAATGCACGTAGATTCTTCATTCGATGCTAGCAGTATGCTATTGTTACCAGATCAAGCATTGTTGCTGAAGCTCTTTTAGAACAACGGGGAATCGGCAACCTGCACGTTACAAAAATTCCGCATAGCAAAAGACGAGAAAAGGGCTCGTTTCATGTGCTGGGATACTGAAGCTTTTTGGACGCTTAAAAAAAAGGGATCGTTTGGAAAATCGTCCCGAAGTGGATTGATAGCAGCTTTATATTATAAATGGTAGCGCCATCTATCGGTAATTTTTTGAACCACAACTTTTTTCGTTATTAAAAAAAATCCGATCTTCCTCTAATCACATATCTAGAAACCGCAATTTTGTAGCATAATTTGTTCGTTTTTAATGAATTTTTAAATTTTTAACGAATTTATGGCTCACATGATGTAATAACTTATCTTTAATCTGATAGCGAAAATTGTTTATTCTTTTTTCTGTAAATAAATATCATATTAATTAAATTATAGCTCTTAGTTCTTATCATATATATATATATTAAATTTTCCCTTTTTATAACCGGTGTCTAACGCGCACCTGTACATTTCGATCAATTTTCTTATATTAAAAGTGCGCGTAATACGTCGGAATGTACGCGGTATATATACGAAGATATTCAATATTAAACGAAATCCAAAATTTCTTTGCTATCGTAAAATTATTTTTATTAGTTTCTTTTACATACACCATTAGTTCTTCACACATTAAGAATAAAGAATAAAATATTCATTGTCAAAAAGATATTAAAATCTTGAAGGAATTGCGAAAATAATGGATTAATTTCACTTAGTGAAAATTTATTCAGTTTTTTTTAAGTACATTTTTTCCATTTTCTTAAAGAAAGTATTAGATATATATATTTTTTTTTTGCTGACTTGCAAGATCATTACTTTGTAAAACCACTTAGTGATATTCATTTGCATGAAGTATACATTATTTGTCACCTAATGACTGCAAAATGACTTTTGTGATTTGTAACTCAAAACGTAATTTATGTTTAATGATAGAATAAATCGGAGTATTTTAATGAAATATTTTTATAGGGTGGTCTTTTCACTGAAAATTGTTTTAGGGATTTGAAACTTTTATCTTCTATACTTTTAATTATTTGTAAAATATTATCACATTTCAGTTGGATTGTATTGTATTTTAATAATGTTAAAATTATGAAGCTTTGTATTTACTTAATTATTATTTTCAATGTAAGTTCTAAAAATCTTACGAATTATGTACATGGGATTTTTAAGCTTATATATTAACATTTTCTTTACAAGCTACAATAAAAGATAAATAAAAAAAAATAAAACTGATTTTAAAAATGGATTAGTAATACTTAAAAAAAAAGGAGATTATGTTTATTGTTGATATATTTTTACTACTAATTTCTTTTCATATTACAGGGTGATTTTTTTTAAAGTTGTGAAAGTAAAACAGTGTAACAAAAGAACCACTAATCCAAATGACTTGAAATTTCACCAGTATTCTCCCAAAGCAATGGGAATTTTTTTGTCATGGTTAAAAAAACTTAAAATTGCACCGACAGATGGCGCTGTAAGGTAGCAGAAACAAAGAATATCGTCAGTGGGAGGAAAACAATGGGCGGTACTTTGAGAAAACATCTTCCGTAGGCCCTCTGTCGTCATTGGACCTTTTCTTAAATTCTTAAGTGTCCTAAATCTCCTAAGAGCAGTTGCTGCGCTGTCATTATTCTGATAATACAGTTTCACTAACTACGCACGGTCCGTCAATGGCGCAGTCATTGCGAAGATTTCCGTAGAATAATGAACACGAGGTGTGCATACTTCACGTTTTTATCGCCAATGGGTGTGTGCTGGGCGCAAGTTCGTCTCCCGACTTTACTGCATGTACAGCGCCATCTGTCGGTAAGTTTTTTTTTTAACCACGCCTAAAAAATTCCCACTGCTTTGGGAGCATACTGGTGAAATTTCAGGTCGATTGGATCAGTGGTTCTTTTGTTATAGTGTTTTACTTTCACAACTTTAAAAAAAATCACCCTGTATATATGTATTAAAAATTTAATCACTGTCACATGGTTATGACTTTATCACATAGTTATATGATTATTTTAAAATTTACTAACTTTTTAAACCCATTTTTCAGTAACTAATGTGTTAAAAATCGTATGAATTATAAAATTTTAAAATTTAGTAATTCATAATATTCAAACCCAATTTGTTTGTATTTTACACTTTTTAGAAATTGAAAATTTAACATTTTTATAAGTAATTTTACATTTTCATAACTGTTTTTAAATTTGTTAATTAGATTAAAAAATATTAATTTTTCTTAATGATTTTCACTCTAAAGCGTGTATTAAGTTTTAACATTTTGTTGAATATTATATTGCGCAGAATGTTAGTTTGTAATTTTTTTTTTCATATTTTTTATTGAAATATATTTCATTTTGTCTTATGAATGAATATGTAAGCATTTCTTATTTATAAATTTTAGCATAAATTTTCTTAAACTACACATGAGAAAATCCACAAAATTTCCATATAATTCAAACGCCACTTTAATTTCTCCTTATGATTATTATTTTTTTATAATAGGCATTTCTATAATTTAACGATTTTCTTTAAAGTAAGAATTCATCTAACTTTTTATTTGCCCTTCCGAAGAAATTAAACTACTTGATTAAAACAAATTCTATACGATTTATGTAGTTTCAGCAACACGGGAGTACATGTGTGAACTGCATTATTTTATTCCTGCGTTTTTGTGATTAACGATATATAAAACTATTTTGCATGTGAAAAGTTAATTAATCATTTATATTTATAGACCATACAATAAAAAATAACTGTTTATTTTTTATATCTGATTAGCATTACAAATTTCCACCATTATGTGAGTATCTTTAAAGTTATTTTTGCTTCGTTGAACTTTATTGAAGGTTTCAGTCAAAAAGCTGGTCAGATATTAGGTATTCCACGCGAGCCTATTCAATATAGTATAGTTAAACTTTTTTTTATAAGATGAAAAATTGCTTATCTTTCTGAAAATGTTGTCATTTTAAAGGTTAATGGACAGAAAGATTAGGGAATTTTCCAGTCTACTAACTTTTCGATATTTCTCGGATTACAAAATTTGTCAAACCGTGCAGATTTTCTTTGATTCAGCAAAAAAATGTCAACGTACCATAGCATTTGTATGCATGAAATAGTATTTATATGGTGAATTTTACTTTTATGAAGATGCGAAGATTTTATGAAGTTTATTGTCTTGAAATGAAATAAAAGTTTCGCTTTATATTTGAAGAAAAACATAATCTAAATGTGTAATACAGAGGCGTAGATTTTATGCAGTCTTTAAATGAAATAAAATCTTGCCTTATATTTGAAGGAACACAAAACCTAAATGTGTATTATAGAGGCGTAGATTTTATGCAATATATTTTTCTGGAAATGAAATAAAAGCTTGTCTCATATTTGAAGAAAAAATAAAACTTAAATGTGTATTACAGAGATGTAGATTTCATGCAGTCCATTTGTCTTTAAATGAAATAAAATCTTGCCTCATATTTGAAGAAACACAAAACGTAAATGTGTATTACAGAGGCGTAGATTTTATTCAGCTTATTGTCTTGAAATAAAATAAAAGATGCCTCATATTTAAAAAGAAAACTCTAAATGTGTATTACACAGACGTAGATTTTATGCAGTCTATTTTTCTTGAAATGAAATAAAACTTGCCTCATATTTGAAAGGAAAAAAACCCCTTAAATGTGAATTACGGAATAGAAATTGAACTTATTGCATTAAAATTGGATTAAAAGATGACACTACTCGAATCCTTTTCTTTTAGTATTTAATTTATCATTTAGTTTTTAATATTGTATAAAAGTTTTGGTTTATCTGTCTTCAAGGTTTACTGAATATTCTGGGAAGCTATGGGCTATAGTGAAATTCAAATTCAATTTTAAGTTTGCTTTAACATAAAATTTTATATCAAAGCTGTTATAATAATAATTATTTTTATGGTCAGGTAAACAAAAGAAATTTTACTTCAGAATATTTACGCTTTAATAAAGCTTGTTTAATGAAAAAAGCATGCTGAATTACAGTATTATTCATATAATCGTTTAAGTGGTATGCGATTGTATTAGCTTAAACAAAGCCTGCAGCTTTGGTTTTTAATATTGTATTTTGCTAATGTTGTAGCTTTTAGTTTTTAATATTGTATAAAAGTGTTGGTTTATCTATGTGTCTTCAATCTTTACTGAATATTCTGAGAAACTATGGGCTATGGTGAAAGTCCAATTCAACATTGCTTAATTGTATTAACTTCAATATTGTATTAGTTTAAACAAAGCTGCAGCTTTTCAGTTTTTAATATCGTATTTTAGTAATATTGTAGCTTATAGTTTTTAATATTGTATAAAAGTGTTTATCTATCTGTCTTCAATATTTACTGAATATTCTAGGAAGCTATGGTGAAATTCAAATTCAATATTGAGTTGGCTATAACATAAAAATTGACATCAAAGTTGTTATAATAATTATTATTTTTACGGCCAGGTAAATAAAAGTAATTTTACTTAAGAAAGTTTAAGCTTTTATAAAGAATGTTTAATAAAAAAAGCATGTTTAATGAGAGTATTATTCATAATTCGTTTAAATGCTATGCGATTGTATTAGCTTAAACAAAGCCCGCGGCTTTAAAATAAGAATTACAATTTATAAATGAAATATTTTAGGCTTGACTTGCAAGTACGGTTTTGAGAGGAAAGAGATTTCATTAGAATCATTCATTTTCATTCAAGTTATTGTCACTAATAGCAAAAAATGGTAAAGAGATCTTTTTTTAATATTTTAAAACATTTCCTAAAAGCGTATGACTTCAAGTTATCTGACTAAAATAAAATGCAATGCTTGCATATTACATAACTTTACAAGTTTATACCCCTTTAATGCCGGATTTTTTTTGTCATCATTCATTCCATTCCATCAATCATTCCATTAGGAATTTGTTATAAAACACAAAAATCGGAAGTTCTTCATAAAAGTATATTTATTATAATAATTATGAAAAATATACTATCATATTTTCCGTTACAATATTTTTTTTTTTTTTACATAACGTCAGATGCATAAAAATTAACCATAAACTCTTGACTTAACTATACATACATTTTCAAAAGTCTCAGGGTCTATGTGAAAGAAATAAATTGCATATATATTTGCATTTTATTTTTATATAATGACGCTGATTTTATTGAGTGTATTTTATCTTACGGTACAAGCAAAAATATTTTATAATATTTAAAAAAAACATGTACATTCGCTTCAAAACGTAAATAAAATCTAAGACTAATAAGATAAAATTGTTCATGGAAGTAACATTAAAAACACATTTTTCGAAGATATACCTTTTTGAAGAATATTTACGATTTTCTTTCCTTTTTTTTTGCTTGAGACTTAAGTTTTATTTTGACTCATAAGTTAAAAATTTACCTTGTCTTACTTTACATTTTTTGACATTATTGTAAAAATAAACTTTAGGAAAATTCGTTCTTCTTAGTTTAGAAAATAAATATTTTTATTTTTGGTTTGTTTTAAATGAAGGATCAAGAAGAAAAAACGATGATAAGATTTAAGATTATTTTAGATTTTCGTGTGGACTTTCAATATTTTCTTTCTCTACCTTATTTTCTACTATATTTTTCAAATACCTACCTTCATTTTCACTTAGATCCAAGCTTACATAGTATGCCTTCACAATCTTACAAATTACATCTTTTAACATGTCTTACTCCAAGTCTCACAAAAGTAAACTATTCTTGTTTTTTTCCCAGACTCCTTCAAATGTAATATTTCTCAGATTTACACACTATTAAGAATATGTGTATATACAATTAAGAATATTTTAAATTTAAATATTTTAAAATATGACAAATTAAATTATCACAAATTTCTTTTTTAGTCTCTTTTTTCGAGTGGTAGACGCATGAGATTTTATATTAAACTAAATGTATTTGTCAAATTTAACTAAACATTTTAGTTGTTTTTTCTTACCAGTTTATGACATTCCGCAGCAAATTTTTTTTTTTAAATAATAAAATTGCATATAAGGTGTCTATAAAATTTTGTAATAAAACAAAGTGATAGCACAAGCAAGACAATTAATATTTGTCATAGAACTTAAATATCCTTATTCTGTCAAAAATACAGGGTATTTTATTATAAGTCAAGCTCGAATTTTTGTTCAAAACACTAAAAATAATGAATATATTAAAATATTTTCCACAGACATACTTTCCTTTGAGTGATATGTAATTGGCTATCGAGAAATGCTAGAAGTATATAGGAATGCTGTCTGTCTGTGACACTATATGTACTTTACTATACGTACGTATATAAACCTTTTGAAGGGTGGTGAAATATACTGTATACCAAAAGATTTATACCATAATTTTTGAACACAATTTTAAATTTATAACATTGGTGAAAAACAAAGCTGTAAGGTATGCAAAACAAGGTATGCATGTTGAAAATTTCGTCAAAATGTCTTCATTGTTACTTAATTTACGGAGGAAATTCCAATTTTGGTTTTAATTGCGACATCCTAAATTTTCTACTGAATATTCGAGTTTTATAGGAGGTTTTTGCTGCATATATTGTTCTTCTCGCTGTGTCTATCCCACATCATTTTTTCCATCAGCTTTCTACTCTGTATTTTGTATTTATAAATTTCACGAGTACATTTTAATCTCTTATTTCGCAACAGTACACTTCTTTAATTACATTATATATATATATATATATATATCTGAAAGATTTTAATAATCAACAGAAATATTTAAATATACTTTTTATGTAATAACTTTTACTGTAACATGTCGCCTTAAACTCAGCATTTAACCCTTTGAAGGGTGGTGGAACATACTTTATACCAAAAGATTTTTCCATAATTTTTTAACAAAATTTTACATTTATAATATTTTATTGTCGGCATTTTTCATAAATTTGCCTAGTACCATTTCAAGTTATTATAGAAACATAAATAAATGTAAGATACTTTAAGAGTAAGATATTTTAAGAATAGAAAATGTAGTTTTCAAGAACTTTAGAATCGAATGATTTATTCGAATACTTTGCACTTGAGTATGATTAATCGAGAACTACTACACGCTTCCATCCAAAAGAATGGCAACATTTCGCCTCTTTTACTCACCAATTTTACGTTTTATTAAATACAAATTTACATAATTTTATTTATTATAATCGCTTTCTTAAATTTAACTTAATATTTATATACTCAATTAAACTAAAATAAAAATTATGTTTAGCTCAGCTAAATTCATAACACACGTGTAAAAAAATAAAACAAATTAAAAACTAAAATAGTTCCGAACCTATAATTATTCGCAAGTTTACGGAGGAAAACAGATCGATCACCTACGAAATTACCTGCTATTTAAATGTAACCATTCATTCGAGCATTTAACAAAACTATAGAAAATTCGAGCTACGAGAACTAAAAACAGTCGAAAACTGCATTTTTCGTTGCGGAAATGAATGCCAGATGGTTTGAATTCGAATACTTCTGCATGAGATCGAGACCACTCGAGAACTCGGCTGATTCGAGAACTCGGACATTTTGCATTTTCCCCTCCCGCATTACAGAAAAGCAATTACAGTTAAATTATAACACGATTATACTTTATACAATTAACACGAATTAACACAGTGTAACACGATTACACTTTATACAATTAACACAAATTAACACGGTGTAACACGATTAATAAAATTACCGTTAAATAGTAACGTTTAACACTTAAAGTTACATCTCTTAACATTTCTTACCCCAAGTTTCACAAAATCAGACTATCCTCGTTTTTCTCCTTTAAATTTCATTCTTATCGTTTAGGAATACCGAGTAGCAACAGCTTTAAAATTGTGGTCTAAAAGTTTTTTCCATGTTGATAAGTAACGATTTTTCTGTTAAAAAATGTTTTCATTTTTGAAATGTCGTAAGAAACTGTGTTCCATTAAAAATATTTATTAACCTCGTTGTTTATGGTGAAGATAGTGTTACTTTGCGTATAGTAGCCGGGATTTTAATTCTTTGCAGAGTTTTTTGAATAATAGATCATTCGAATCTTTTATAACTTCTTTCGATATGACATCAGTGGTTATAAAACAATTTTGATTTTTGAACTATCGTATAGTATGTCTACGTAAATTTTATACTTTATTTATTATCTTTTGCCTAGTTATTCAAAAAACGTCGAATATTATACATATTTTTTTTATATAATACAATAAGATTATAATCTTTACAAAAATGTATTTATAAAGATTATTGAAAAAAAAATTGGCAGTTTTTTGTTTAGCTATTTTTTACGTAACCGTGTCCATATAAAAAATAACAAACCATAAAAAATCGCCTTAACTCTGTGCAAATTTCCAAAGCACCAGGGGGTGTGTGAGAAGGAGATAAATAGCGTAAGCTTTATTTTTATAGAGTGACAGATATTTTATGGGGCTACATTTTAGTTTTTTGAGCCACAAGAAAGAAAATCTATTTTAAAAGGACGTGTGCTCGCGCCTCGAAAAATAAAAAAAAAAGTATTAGACTAATAGATAAATATAGATAAATTTGTTCATAACACGAACATCGAAAAAATATTTCTATAAGGATAGCTTTTCAGAAATATTTAAGAACTGTTTTTTTTGTTTTTTGTTTTTTAAAGTGAGTGTTTTATTGTCCGTCATTTTCAATAAATTTGCCTAGTACCATTTCAAATTATTATATAAACGTAATTATTTGTATTGTAATGTAATGTAATGTTGTTTATGTAAGATACAGAACATATATCTCCATTTACTTGAGGAAATATTTACTTTTATTTTTTGTTCGTTACACTCATAATAATTATTTTATACTACATTGTTTTTGTTAGCATATGATGCTCAGTTAAAAAGTATATATAAATATGTATTTTTTGAGCTAGTGACTGCGTAAGTGTATTTTATCTTATACTTCAGAATAGTATGGTTATTTACAGTTTTTGTTATCTCAATCATCGAAATGTATTGTGTTATCTTCATCATTACATTTTAATTCAAAAATATAACGAAAAAAATGTAATAGACAATACTAATATTTTAAAACCACTTTATATTATTTTTTCTCTCCCTGTCTATGCATGCTCACGAAAAATAGTAATCTTAGTAAATTAAGGAAAGTTTTGATACTTGAGGTATCCTGTAACGATATAAGTTCATCTAACTAATGTTGCAATTTTTTTGCTTCCAATTTGTACAGTATCATCTATTACAAATTTAAAAACTAGAAAATCCGATATTCTTTTTTTTTTTTTTTTTTTTTTTTAAAAAGTCATTATAACAAAATATCGACAAAAGTAAATGCTACGAGACTTTCCCGGCTACTAATTTTTTTATTCTAAGGGAAGGTGGCCTAAAATGATCCCAACGGGCAAAACGATCCACATATGTTTTCTTCCAGACAGGTCGCGCTATCTACAGGGTAACACATAAACTAGTTGTGATAAATAAAGAAGAAGCAATGGTGGTATTCAAGCGATCGCAGTATTACTTGTCTGAATAGAATTCTTTGAAAAATTGGGTTTTATAACATATTTCATAAGGTAGACACTAACTTTCATATTTATTTAGATTTAGTCTTTCATGTACAGAAATATGACTTGGTTTACTTAATAGAGTATGTTTTCAGATGTGAATTACACTTATGTATTGTCATAATCACTTTTATATCCTTTATTTTGCCGATAAAAAAAAACAATTTACAATTATTTTTAAATGAAAGATTATTTTGCACTTTGGTGAGAGTAAATGATCCTTTGGACACTTTTTAAAAATCTATTTTTTTCATTACTCAATTTGGGTTTTAAATATTATTAAAATATGTTGATAATGCAAAATATAGTGTAAAGCATAATAGCAAAAGGCCAAAGATTTGTTTAAAAAGTTATGTTATTCTACACAAGCTTTTTTCTTAAGGAGATCATTTTAGGCCACCTTCCCTTACATCTGTTACATAAAAACCCATAAAAACTCGCCTAAACTCTGCGTAAATTTTCAAAGCTCTGCGGGGTCTATGCAAAGGAAATAAATTACCATATACATTTAAACTTATTTTTAGGGTGCTACAGAGATTTCATAGGATACATTTTATCTTTTGGAGGATGAAAAAAAAAATATTTTCTTCTATTTTAAAAGGATGTGTACGCGCCATAGACCTTACAATAAACAAAAATAAACAAAAAATAAGTAGATTCTTTCTTTGAGGTACGCGCGTCTCAAAACGGAAAATAAAGTATTAGACTAATAGCTAATTTTGTTAATAAAACGAACACCGAAAACATATTCCTGGAAGGATAGCTTCTGAGAAAAATTAAATTTTCCCCCAAAAAACGAATGTTAATTTTCAGGCATTTTTCTTAACTCTAAATATACCAGGAATTTTACTCAAGTTTTATAAAAATATTTCGCACCAGAATTTTTACTTAAACTATTTAACTTTTCATTTAATTCAGTTCTGTGTGATTTATATTTTATTTATTTTATGGCGAAATTTCTGGTTCAAATCAAAAAATATTTTCATTTGGTACCGGTTGTTGGTGTATATTTAGTGTTAAATATGGCTAGTACCATTTCTCGTTTACCGAAGTTATTATAAAAACATAAATAAATGTAAAATCGAGAGCATCTGTTTATTGACTTAATAAAATATAATTTTTTTGTTTATTACACTCATATTCTTTTATGCCAGATTATTTTTGTTATTATATGATGCCCAGTTAAAAAAATATTCCATGAAGTATACTTCAGGATAGCAGGGTAGTAGGGTTCTTTATAGTTTTGGTTATCTTCATCAATATGTTATCTTCATCATTTGATTATCTTCTTCATTATTCTTCTTCATCATTATTTGACTTCAATGAAAAAATGTAATAGAAAATAATTATAATTAAAATTTTGTTTATTACATCCCATAAATTTTTTTATGCTAAATTATTTTTGTTATTACATGATGCCCAGTTAAAAAAAATATATATATAAATGATTATTTTAGCGCTAGTAACCTACGAAAGTATATTTCATCGAAAACTTCAGAATAGTAGGGTTTTTTATAGTTTTGGTTATCTTCATCATTACAGTTATCTTCATCAATATGTTTGTTATCTTCATCATTTGGTTATCTTCATCATTATTCTTCGTTTGCTAAAGTTATTATAAAAACATAAATAAATGTAAAATCGAGTACATCTGTTTATTTACTTAATGAAATATACATATTTTGTTTATTACACTCATATTTTTTTATGCTAGATTATTATTATTATATGATGCCCAGTTAAAAAAAATATATATAAATGATTATTGTTGTGCTAGTAACCTACGAAAGTATATTTTATCGTATACTTCAGAATAGTAGGGTACTTTATAGTTTTGATTATCTTCATCAATATGTTATCTTCATCATTTGTTTATCTTCATCATTATTCTTATTCACCATTATCTGATTACAACGAAAAAATGTAATAGAAAATCATTATAATTTAAAACTACTTCATATTATTATTTTTAACTCTATCTGTTTATGAACACATGCATGCGCACGAAAAAAAAATAGTAGTTGTAAATATAGGAGATTTTTTTTATGCTTCAGTTATCGTACAACATAATTTTTTTTAAATTAAATGTTGCATTTTTTTGCTATCTACGATTTGTACAGCTTTCTCCGTTACAAATTTGTTAAAAACTAGAAAATCCGATATTCTTTATAAAAATCCAATCATCATGTTAAAAAAAATATATCGAAAAAATAAATGCTACCATATTTTACCACCTACGAATTTTTTATTGAACCTTTGCTAAATAAAAATTGGCAAACCATAAAAAGTCGCCTCAACTCTACGTAAATTTTTCAAAGGACCGCGAGGTCAATACGAAGGGAATAAATTGCCATATATATTTAAGCTTTATTTTTATAGTTCGATACAGATTTTATGGGGCACATTTTATTTTTTGGAACGAGAAAAAGATATTTTCTTCCTTTTAAAAGAGCGTGTACCCCCGTCTTAAAACGAAAAATAAAGTATTAGACTAATAGATAAATTTGTTCATAAAAAGATCACGGTAAAAATAATCCTGGGAGGATATCTTTTGAAAAATATTTAAATTCTTTTTTCTCAAAAGTAGAATAATTAATTTCAGGCATTTTTCTTAAATTTTCTCAATAGCTTTTCACGTTTCCTGAAATTATTATTAAAACTTAAATAAATGTATGATAGAGAACATCCGTTTATTGACTTGATATATATATTTCTTTTTGTTCATTAGACTCATAATAAATATTTTTATGGTATATATTTTTTTATGGTAGAATATTTCTCTTCAACTCTACGTAAATATCCAAAGCATCGCGGGGCTGTAGGAAGAAAATAAATTACCATATATTTTTATGGTAATCATATGGTATTACCATATATTTTTATGGTATGGTATTTAAACTTTATTTTTATGGTGCGACATCGTTTTTATTGGGTACATTTTATTTTTTTGAAAGAAAAAAAAAATATTTTCTTCTATATTAAAATGGCGTGTTATGCGCGCTTCAAAATAGAAAATAAAGTTTTGGGCTAATACGAGGGCTGTTCATTAAAGAACGATCATAATTTTTTATACTGACGATAGTTTGCTTGCTTTCGGAAATATTAATTTTTATTTTTTTCACTGATATATATATTTTACATGTCATGAAACATATGTGTATATTTAGAAATATCTCCAACTATAATACATTGAAAGACTTTTTTCGTATTAAAATTTAATATTTTTGTAAGGTTATTAGATAACTTTTTAACTTGACCACAAAATTTTACAAATGTTTAACGATCACAAACATTTAATAAAACAGAAAGTGAATAGGGGTAGCAAGTAGTATATTGCAAAACGATTAACTAAATGAGCTAAAAATGGCCATCTGCCAAAATAGAAACATAACATGTCGACTGAATACTTTTACTTTCTCCATTAACACAAAGCAAGCAATATCCACTAAGCCTTTTCTAAAATATCTTTTACCACCTCATTCAATGTGTTTTTTATTACTCGTGCTTTATCTTTAACTGTTTTGAAAAATAGTTAGCTTCTTGGCCTCAAGTTTCGTATATTATATTTTGCCTTACAATATTTTTATAATATGTGTGAATATATTATTTTTAAAACTTTGTATTGCATTCTAAGATTGAGGCCAAAATCCATATTCTTATTTTTCAAAGCAATTTAAAAGTTGTGGTTGAATATCTAGTGGTAGATTATATAGTGAATGAAAAAAAAAATGATTTTATAAGTCCAACTAATAGAACTTTTAATGTTACACATTTTCATTATTTGGTGTTAAATTTTTATCATACTCATACATGTAAGTTTTTTATGTTCATAAGTTTACTTTGAATACACATTTCGGAATAGTACAATGTGGTGTGGCATAACCATACATCATTACATGTAAGCAATAAAGAAAGAAAGTGTAATTACTGCTTAAAATGATAAAAACATAACACAAAATGCCTAAAAATACCTTTTAATATATAGATGACATGTTTCATGCGCTCTTACGGCGACTTTTTCAAGATCAAAATGATAAATAGACTATTTTCGAAAAGTTTTTGGAAATGATACACAAATCACAAGTCCACACGTCTAATGTAAGCAATGCTTAAATTGGTCAAACTGAAAAACTTGAAATTTATTATTTTATTGCGTTTTTTAATTTCTAAATCATCGCATGCCAAATTTTAGGTTTTTTAAAATTTGTAAATCAACGTGTGCCAAATTTTAGGGGTTTTTTTTAATTTGTAAATCATCGCGTGCCAAATTTTAGTTTTTTTTTAAATTTGTAAATTATCACGTGCCAAATTTTAGGTTTTTTAAATTTGTAAATCATCGCGTGCTAAATTTTCACGTTTTCCAGTTTGACCAATTCAAGCACCTTTTGGATTACATATGTGATCGCGTGATTTGTGTTTATCATTTTCAAAAACTTTGCGAAAATAGTTTATTTATCATTTTGATCTTAAAGAAGCCGCCGTTAGAGCGCATGAAACATACGTCATCTATATATTAAAAGGTATTTTTAAGTCTTTTGTGTTAATGTTTTTATCGCTTTAAGTAGTAATTACACTTTAATTTAAAATTAACAAGTGATTTTATTACGTTGTTTGTACTAAATATTAATTTTTCATAAAAAAATGTGTCCGCCGAGACTGTCAAATCACGTCCGTGGACTGTTACAGTTTTAGTTTGTACCACTTACTGCGTCTATAAAGTTGATTAATTTTTTTTCATTATACATTAACTTCAGATTATATTTCAAAGATTAATCTTGTTTATTTAGAGTTTTATTAGATAAATAACTACTTTCACAGAAAATTGACTCATGTCCGTAGACAAAATGTTAAGAACTTCTAAATAGCTCAGCAGATGGCAGTATTAGCAATATATATATATATATATATATATATATATATATATATATATATATATATATATATATATATATATATATATATATATATTTAATGCGAAAAAAAACTTGTTAGTATTTTTAAACGTACACTGAAAAAAAAAAAGTGGATTTTACGGTATTATATTGGCACCCCAGCCTCCAGTATTATACCGTAAAGTCAAAAACATTTTTGCAGTGTAGCAATATGTTGCAAGTGTTATCTGTGTAAAATATTTAATAAGAATAGAAAATATGTGAAGATATCATAAACGTAAAAATCGCACTGTCCGTTTCGTGAACACAATAAAGTTATAAAATAGTAAAATTAAATAGAATAACATGTAATATAAAAAAACTTATTCAGCAGTATCATTAAATTCAGTCTAATATTTAGTATGTTGTTACAAATAATTTAATTTAAAAAAAAACAGGTTTGTGGACAATATGTTTACTTAAATACCTTCTACATAACGTAAAAATGCAGTTTTAATAAAATATTTTTCACGATCTGGGAAAATACTGGCATGATTTAGATAAATTTACAGACATACACTGTTAAAAACATGAACATAGAACTAGAGAAAGACTTCTAACGAAATAGTGTTAATATCGTGTCGCGATTTCAGACCTGAATGGCGGTGCACATTTACGTGCATGGTTCTGTGCAGCCGGCGAGAATCCCTGCTAATACGGCACTACCTACAACGTCAAACCGAAACTGTATATCAGATATCCACAAAACGACAGACGATTTGCAGAAGGAGACGAACTGGTGACGTATGGAGAAACTGTCCTTACACATGCACCCCCTATTTGAGATCTTTTTCTTCTTGAAAAGGCTATTTCGTTAGAAGTCCTGATCTAGTTCTATGTTCATGGTTAAAAATCTGCTACAAACTGATCAGACATTAAATCTTTTTTTATAGATAACGGTTACTTGACCTTAATTTGAAGCGTTTTCATTGGTATGGCTGACAGCTTTTACGCTTTTTTCTCACCACTAAAATTGAATAGTAAATTTTGCTTATATTAATCATAAAAATGTGTGTTTAATGAAGTAGAGTATGTCTTTTAAATTAACAAAAATGGCGTAAAAATTGGTAGCTACTATGCATTGATCAGGATACAGATAAATTACGGTTATGTAACCCTTTTCTATAAAAACTATTGAATGACTGGACAATTTGCTGCAGATTTTTAAGTGTAAAAAACATTTTTTTTCTCTTAATTTAGAAAATGTATGTTATGTAATTAATGAAATATGTAATTAATAACGAATGTGTAATTAACTGTAGCAAATGTAATTTAGAAAATGTTTTTCAGAAAACGCATAATTGAAAATGTGTGTTTCTGAGGAAAAAACCCAATAGCATATAATAATGGCATATTGAACTTACCTTATATTTCTCTCCTCTCTCAATGTCTGTAATCCCATATGTATACACTAAAAATAGTAATTGCAAACACGAACATTTTAAAGGTTTCGTATAACAATTATATTCCTGTTTGTATTTTTCTGTGTGCGAATTTGCTTAAAATCATTCACGATAAACTTTTTAAGAACTAGAAAAATACGATATTCTATAAGGGATTATACCTACCTGTACGGTCGAACAAAAAAACGTGTATTTTTGGGAATTTGTTTCAGGAAAATGAAACAAGATATTTAGAAAAAAAAAAAAAATGTGTTTATTACACTTTAAAGAAAATAAATTGATTTTTGTAATGACGAAATAAAGTTGGGTGCCCCCAGAACCCCCGCTCACCAGAGATGGTGTCGTTCTGGTAAGCGTACACGGTGATCACTGTAATTCTGTGAAATGTTATCTGAAATTACAAAAAGCATAATGTGTTTACTCCGAACACTTAAGAACCTACGCTAGTCATCCGAAGAAACTCGAACGCTAATGTTAAGTCTATGGGAATATTCTTTACGGATTTCTCTCTCGCAATTTAATATTTTTAAATGTTTTCTTTTGCATAGGATAGCTGAGGTCTATCTTTAATGTCGTTAGTTTTTGGATTTTGGTTCCAGTTTTCTTTATATAAGTGTATTCAATTTCAGAGAAGGTTCTAACCGGTTCTGAAATGGAAAACGTCCGCTTATAAAAAAACTGTAACCAAAATCAAAAAAGTAAAAACTAACAACGTTAGAGATCGACCTCAGCTATCCTATGCAAAAAAAAAAAATCATTTAAAAATATTAAAATGCGAGCGAGAAATCTGTAAAGAATATTCCCATAGACTTAACATTAGTTTGAGTGTTTCTTCCCGTCACTAGTGTAGGCACTTAAAACAAGAGATTAATTTTTCAGTTTTTGGGAAAAATAGATTTTGAACAAAATGGCGGCTATTCAAAATTAAGATACAAATTTTTACAATTTTTTTGATAACTTTGATTGTTTATAGAAAAAAAAATAAAAAAATCATCAAATCGCCAAAAGGAACAATTACTCTCTAGATAATGTTGTTGTTAAAAAATGGTCAAAATTTGAAGAACATTCGTTGAGATTTGTTAGAGTTACCGTGATCAACGACTTTAAAAATATAGTTTGGAGATAATCACGTTTAATGACTCAAATTATGGTGAAACTTGGCGATACATCGCGGTCGCTTGACGAATAATCCTCGGAAGCTGCTATGACAAGGAAGTACTCTCTTAAAAAAATCCAGCGATTTTAACTCAGACTGAGTAATTTTTCACTCCTTTCCAGTATTAAAAATGCACTTATCCTATAGGAGTGAATTTCATCCTTTTTGCGGAGTGGTTATTTCTATTCCCTTTTTATGTCATTTTCACTCTTTTTTCGACTAAATTAATAGGGAAAATGTGTGATTTCACTCTTATTTTGAGAAATTACTTTTTTTTTTTTTTAACATTATTTAATACAAAAGGAATGATTTTTTTTTTTTTTTTTTTTTTTTTTTTTTAACTAGCTTTGTTGCTAGGTACTTTTTTTTTTGTGTGTCTTAGCTTTGCATTTTAATATGCATAAATGACATAATTGAAGATAAATTTTAGAAGAGATTTCATAAAATTTTTAACATTAGGGATTAAAAAAAAAAAAAATCTGATTATACATATATTGACAAGATTTTTTTTCCTAAAACAATATTATAAGATTCGTTGTTTTTACTTTATCTTTCTTATAATAAAATTATTTCTTGTACTTTTACATTGTATATATAATTTTAGCATTACTTAACGTTATTCTTTTAACTATAAAAATATGAATTTCTTTAATTATTTCTTATGTTATTATATATTAATATATTTTACTCATGGCATAGAAAAATATTTGTAGAACACAGAATCCATAATAATAAAAACATGTTTTTATGCGTTTTAAATTTAGGATATACGTTCTATGTTTGTTAAAATATTTAATCAATACAAGTATTTATTATGTTCAAGTATTTATTATGTATACAAAAGGCGCACATCTATACTTTATGTGTTTTGGAATTTACATAATATTATGCAATGTAGTATGAAATACTGAAGCGAGTAGAAATAGCAATCTGAGATAAATGTTGTTAGTGCAGTTAGACTTTTGAATATGCATAACTTATAACACAAAAAATAACAATTCAAAAAATCATATGTATACATATTTAAGTTAAAGTTAGTTGTGCCAAAAATTAAATTAACAACATTTTTTATTAATATTTTCTGTCAATTTTTAAAATTATATTTCACATTTCGTACTATTTACATAATAGTATGTAAATTCTAAAACAAATAAATAAAATATAGATGTGCACAATTCACAATATAAAGTTTACTATTATCAGAGGAATGCGATTATTTTCTAGTTCTTATATAAACGTATATTTACAAATGCTTAAGTGTAAAAGTAATCTTTTAGAGTGTATTGGATAAATTAACGGATTCTAATAAATACTTGTACGTACTGGAAATATTTTAAGAAAAATAGAACATATATCCTAGTTAAAAAAATAATGTTTTTAATATCATGAGTTCTGTGTTCCACTAATATTTATCCGTGTCATGAGCAACATATATTAATAAATAGTAATATAAACAGCAAATAATATTTGTTTACATAAAGTAAATCTGAATTAAAGTAATTAGTATACAGTTTGAATACGATAAAACTATATTTTATTAATTATAATAAATCACTTTAATTTTTTCAAAATTAATTGTACAAAATCATAATATGACACCCAGAAAACATTTTTGAGTGCATTTTATTTATATTAATAAAACAAAAAACGATAATTAAGGAAACTAATGTTTCATGTTTAATAGTAACAACGTAAAATAATGCCAAAATTAGTATATATACGATGTAAAAATAGAACAAGAAATATCATTATACGAACGATAAAATAAAAATGTATACCTTAGGAGAAAAAACTTTCTGGCATGGCTAGTGGCCATCTTGCTTTTTTTCTGGGGGAAATGAAATGTAAATTTCTTCTATTCTTTATTATAATTATTCTTGCTTCTGCTGACACGACATGTCTACCCCATTTTTAAATCCATGAAATAAAAATACTAATGAACTTATATGTTTCAGAGTAGCACTAATTTAACAAAACGTAATTTTAACGATGAGCAGTGACAAAGCAATCATGCTTATTTATGCCTGACAAGACGCCGAATCCCGAAGCCATTCACTTTTCAAACTGGATCCCCCGCCAAACCAAATATCACATGGCAGAATTACAACCAAAAGGAAAGTTCTCTAATCACTCCTTTTAGAGTATTTCCCTACTTCGATTCAAAACCGGAGTATTTTTGCATATAGCTCCAATGCAGATGATTTATCAAACCAGTTATTTTCGGAAAGCGTTCCTTTTTGAGAAAGTCGGTACTCAGAAGGAATGAATATCCCCCCTAAATATTTCGTTCTTTTATTGAGTGAATAATTCATTCTTTTGAATTAAGAGTGTACTGATTTTTAAAAATTCAAATTACTTAATAAATATTTTTTTAAATATCTTTTAAGTTTTGATTCGATATTCATTAATTTGAAATGACTCGACAAAATTCTGGAAGTATTATATATATTAAATTTCAAACCATTCGGTTGTGTAGTTTTTGTGCTGCTATAAGCGGACGGACGGACGGACCAGACAACGAATATAGATGCTACGTATTTATATAATTACGAACGCACCTAAAAATGCATTTTCTGAAAGTTTGCAGATAGGTATAACCTCTTAATGTCATTATAAAGATAATTAGAAAATTAATGCGAACTGTGTTTACCGTCTAGTAACTTTTTTTAGTGGAATCTAAAGAATGTCAAAATTGACAAACCATAAAAATTTGTCTCCACCGTGTGTAAATTTTCAAAGTACCGCAGTGTGTACATGAAAAAAATAAATTGCCATATATATATAAACTTTATTTTTACGGTGCGAAGCAGATTTTATGAGCTGCGGTTTTATCTCTTTGTGTAAGCAAAATTTTTTCTACTGTTTTTAAAGGAGTGCGTTTCAAAAGAGAAATAAAGTATCGGACTACGACTGTACATAAAAGTTATATCGAAATCGTAATTTTCAAAGGATAGCTTTTTGAGGATCATTTAAGATTTCTTAATTTGTTTGATACGAATGTTTTATTTCGATGCACTAGATTGCAGAAATTTATCGAGCTCCAATTTATGTTTCAGGATATTAGTGTCTGAATAATTTTTAAACATTTTTTGATAGAGAATATTCGTATATAATTTGTAAAATTATATAAATAAACTAGCAACCTGCTCCTTCTTTGCACGGGTGCCACGATGTTTTAAAGATACATCTAAATACATTTATATGTAAAGTTCAAACTCAACATAATTTTTAATTTGCACAAATAAAAAAATAAAAATTACATTTGATTTAAATTCTGTCATGTAGGAACACTGTCGTCGGTATACATAAAAATTCAACTGGAAATTCAAAAATCGTCTGAATGAGAGATAAAATTTACCATGTATATACAGTATGCCCACTAAAGTCCCTATCCACCCTCTTAACTTCTGACCGACTGCTGTTATGTATAGTAAAGTAGCCATGCGCTAGTCAGTGAAACCGCCCACGGCGCCACCTGGTGGAATGCTGCGCAGTTAGCATTCCAATCTCGAAAACGGAAAGAGATAGAGAAAAAAAAAGTGATTTACAAAGTTGTAGAGCACCATCGATTTAGTACGAAAAGACACCTTGTGGACATTAATGCGAAGAACAGAACGGTTAACACGCGCATTTGTTTTTTCGTGATTTACTACACTGTGACGTGACAAAACGATCTTAGAAAGAAAAAAACAACTAGTTCATAATAATATACCTTTATTTTAGATGTTCAAACTTCTTACCGTGAGCTGCAATGCATATTTGGATCCTTTTTTTTGAATTTCACGTTGCACACGTTGGAGCATAGATGGTGACACGTTGGCACAAGCGTCCGTAATGCGTCGTTTAAGGTCCTGCAATGTTTGTGGAGGGGTCGCATACACCTACTGTTTCATAACGGGTTGTTTCTTTCTGTGAGAAAGATTTTAACATTTCAAAGCACAGAAAAGCGACAAAATTTTCAGACCCATCACACCTAAAAGCTCCCAGATATAATAAGTTTAACATGAAATTCTCAGCTGGATGCATAGATTAAAAAAGGAACGAAAAATCTAGAGTAATGTACGATTTAAAGTCTTTCAAAATGTTAAATTTGTATATTTTGTAATTTATACAGATGTTTCTTTTCTAAATATTGAGATATGTATGAATATAATCATTTCAGATCAATATACGTATAAATGGAAAGAAACAAAAATAATACTGGACTCCTAAAGATAGATAAACGATTATATCATATATATTATAAAGCAACGCTAAGATTTTAGCGCATTAAATATAAAATTAAGCTGATATTTTAGAAATATTTTGTCAAACAAATTAGCAAGAGGCACTTAAGAAGAATATAGAGAAAAAATAAGTTAAAAATATTAATTTTGCGATGCGAAATTAGAGAAACGCGAATTAATTCTATGCCCATGGATTTAACATTGGAATGGAGAATATGGAGTCTGACAAAATGCTTTTTTTTCTCTCATCCCCCCCCCCCCCACACACACTTTCTTTTTCATTTAGAGTCTGTCAGTGCATCATTGGTACCTGACACGTTCATTTCAGTATTGCACCGACTAAATGTATTTTTTAAAACATATCGGAACATTGTTTTTTAAACACTTAAAGATGTAAAAGGAATAATTGATGTATTTAAAAAATAATGGGCTTGCTGAACAATACATTAAAGTTTAAAGATTGTGCTTAACATTAAGATTGTTTTAAGTTATTATTGTTCCTTAAGATTATTATGAACGCTGTAATGTCTGAACATACACACACACATGCACGCAAAGACTCACGCATTCATGCAAATACACACGTATGATCACTCATACACACGTAGGGGAAAGTCGGGTAGCCGCGGTCTAGAGTCGAAACAAATACAGTTTAATTGCAACGTGGGCGCCGAGTAAGTTAGTCGTGAGTGAGTGTTTTGTTTCCGTCAATAAATTTCCGACAAAACGAGACAGAATGCATCATATGCGGAGAAGCATTTGAAGAAGACTTGGATTCAGTGCCAGGAATGCATAGAATGGGCCCATGAAGATTGTGTTTATATAGATGCATCGGATTTTTATTATAATTATGATGTTTGTAAGGCCAAAAAACTGCTGGGACACCATTCATTAATATGTCCGGGTCTACCCGCCATTTCTTGTGACGCCAAATAATAAGACCAAACTATTTTCAGTATATTTCGTTAAATAATTCGATATTATTAGTAATGTTTAATTAAAATCATTAAAGAGGTTTGTAATTTTATTTTAAGTATAAAATAAAGACAGAATTTTCATTCATTTGTTTTTTATTTGCAATTTATCCAAGTGTCCGGGGCTACCCGATCTTCCCCTATATGTATAAAAAATTCAATCTTTATAAGTTAGATGAATATTAAAGTAATCGTGCACTTAAGTATTTTAAATTTATTTCTATATTTATTCCCTTTCTATCCAAAATTGCGGTTATAAAGGCGATTGTAAAAATTTGTAGAAATCTTTTAGTAACTATTTTCAGAAAAACATTTTCAAATTTGTAATTTCAAAAGTAAACGATGTTTTCTTCTCCCCCCCCCCTCCTTTTTTTTTTTCAAAATGACTGGTAATGATATACGAATTTTGAAACATATCCATACTATCTCAATTTATTTCTTTTATTGAGTTCATTATTTTCTGAGTGGCATCATTAGTATTTTTCAAGAAATGCTTTGAAATCCACAAAAGCTTTCAATAACCGATTTCAAAAGAATCGTTTCTGCGCTTTAAAAGCAATGTTATTATTGGTAAAAATTTAGGTTATCGTCTAATTGAAATCTTCTTCCTCAATTAGTTTCTTTTAAAAATCAAATGTTTTTGTTTGGGTAATTACCTCTTTTCACTATCTTTGGAGATTTTAAATCATTAACTCCTCTCTTCTTCATTATTTATTGAAGAAAAGGAAATATCTTTTCACTTTTAAACTCCCGTATGAAGAGTCGTAATTATTTGTTTAACAAATACTTGAAGAACAAGGTAGCTGCAATTCTTTTCGATGGCGTGATTTTATTGATTTCTTAAAAAAATATGTATATATTGCAGTTTAATTAGAGATCTGAAAGTTAAAAATATATTTAATCACAGTTCTTAGAAAATGTTTTCTATACAAACGAAGGTGCTTTTAACGTTTTAAACTTATATTAAATAGTCGTTATGAATACATTTTTAAATTACTACGATTTAGAGATTATTGAGATTGAAGATTTATGCTCATTTTCTAGAACTTTCTGGCATATTTTAAAAGCATCTATAATTTTATTTATGTTTAATTTGGTTCATTTTTTGAAAAATACTTAGAATTAGTAAGAATATACACGAAAGAAACGGCAATCGAGACCACAATTTATCGGTTAGTTTATCTATGAAGATGATTCGAGTCCGAGTGATTTCTGGCCGTTTCGAAAGTAAACTTGGAAATGTAACATTGCGTTGTTTTTACAGATGAACCCAAGGATTATCCTCCCGTGTAAAGATGCATGGCAAGAAGAATAAATAAACAGATGATTTCCATGGAACATTTTATTTGAAGAGAAAGAGAGTTGAAAGTTTGAGGTGGCACCCCCGGCACTCAGAACGTACCAGTTCACATCATGAAAATTCCGATCTTCTCAGTACCAGAGATAAAAAGATCTGCTGTAATTTCACAATACATTCTCGCCGATACTTTGTTTTTCACTCCAAATATACATGTGTATCGCACATTTTTCGCCAGAAAGACTTTCTGACAGTTAGGCATCTGGCATATTAATTTAGAGGGAGGAATGAATGAAAAGGAGTGCCATTCCTGGCTACTTATTGCTATTTTCGTGATTTTTGAGCAGCAACCCAATGAATGTTCTGAGAAAGAAGTCAGCAGATGCGGCTTTCTGTATATGAATCGTATGATGAGCATATAGAATTTTGGCGGTTTGGAATTAATTAAAGAGAGCATTTACATTGAAACCAGGAAGTTAATATTCTGCTTGGTCAAAAGCGTAAATGTAAAAACGTTTTGAATTTATCATTAAGTTTTCCAGACAGAAAGCAAAGTGTGAAAGGATAATGAAATTATCTAACGTACATATTAAATAATTTGCAGCTGCATTTATGCAGAAAAGGAAGATCATTTTTGCTTAGAATTATATTTTTAATTAAAACTCAATATGATATTTAGATGGAAATTTTTCTAGTTGAAAACTCATTTAAGCGTCGCTTTTAAATTAAACCGATTGTTTGAAATGAAATTCGTTCAAGAATTGTTATTTCTAAAAGTTTTTTTGATCGTTGTTGAGGTAGACTTTAGAATTTACAAAAAAAGTAATCCAATTATATTCAATCTTATGTGTGATTTTTCTTGTAATTTCATTGCTTCAAATGACGCAATTCCTGTAGGTGGGTAAAAAAGCAGCTGATTGCAGCCCGTATTATAACCAGATTGTGACAAGAAGATTTTTCAACGGGGACTAATGTGATATGAGTGATGGATAACCCACATTATATAATGAAAATCAAGTTTCTACTAGTCACTTTTTTTTAATATCGGTGAAAATAACGTGACACACATGCTAGCTAAATGCAGTTCAATAGTTGTACATATTATATCTGTAATGCTTAAAATTGTGTGAAAAGGGAAATGTGACTCATAAATCCTGTTAGAAATATTCTTTAAACCAGGTGTTCTTAATCTTTATTGTTACGCAGTGAAAAAAGATAAACGCACGTGATTTCGTTTGAATTACTCTTTCAATTCCGGCAAAAATACTTACTCGACGTTCCATCGTATCATTATAAAAAACTAAAGGCGTAATCTTATTTTATTGTTATTATTATTTATTATTATTTATTATTTATTTTTTATTATTTTTAAATTAAATTTTTTAAATTAATTTTATTTTAAATGTTTTAATTATTACGCGTCCGTTTTTTTTTCAGCTTCTCGGATAGCCATATTGGATCAATTTCTATTTTAGTAGTTCCCGTGCGATCGGGAAGAAGGCGTGACCGTTTAACGTCACGCCGATTTCATTCGCTTTTTTTTTCTTTTTTTTTTACACCAGGCTACATCGTGAACAATTACCTCCATGGTTTATGAATTAATTTTTTGTTTTTAGAAAATCTTCAGAAGTGTTAACATTGTTCATAATGATGATGTAACAATATTTGTCTGTAAGTTGCAACAATACAAAATTAACAATCACAATGGACTCAACAATAGTACAAAAAGTACAAACGCCTGTCATATGAAAAAGTAAAGCGGACAACAGTAAAGCGGACAAAAGTAAAGCGGAATTGTTGATGACCGTCAAATGCTTTGCGCTTTCATTATTTAAATAGATACTTTTGTCTATGAAAACAAGATTACCACCTGTCTGTTATGAGCCATGGACCCCGTACGTGAACTTATATGTATAAATATATCTGGTATAATTTTTTCTCGACCTTGTAAATTTCTTAATTTTTATGGTGTTATTAAGAAGTTTTTTCTATTGTTTTATTGTAAAAACCCATGGTTTAAACATATATAAACACATTTGTAAAGCAAACAACATTTTTAGTTGCATATTTTTAGTAGATTAAAATAAAAATTTTCCTTCTTTCTTTTATTATTATTTATTTAAATACCTTTAACAGACATTGATAGGAAATCCGGAAAACTAATAAATTAAACCCGCGGCGTCAACAATTTATATTCACTTCACATATTAAAAATCATCTGCATATTAAATTAAGTTATTGATTTTATTTGTTATTTAACTTGAAACACTGCTATTAATATAATTTATAAATATAAATAGCACATCGTTCTTTATTCTGAAAACCTATTAGCTTTATCAATATAATTTCTCAAGGATTATTATATTAATACTTAACCTTTCCATTTTCTGGTATGCTCAGAGGAAAAATAAAATGATTAACGTATAATAAATTCAAATAGAACGGGAGAAGAAAGCCAGTTTCAGAATTGATTTAATTTATAGTAATTTCATAAATATATTTTCGTACATTATTTTCCGAAATTGCCGATTTCTGAATGATTTATAAGTTTTAAAAAGTACTTCGAGATTTTGAAACGTTTTCCAGAAACGATAAAAAAAATAAATATTGGTTATATTATGAATATCTATTACTATTGTTCAATAACGTTTTAATTTATTCTTTAATTAGAATAAAATATTTTAAATAGTTTAGTTACAATAATTAAATCTTAAGTTAGTACTTGTTACGTTTTATTCTTTTGTGAAATTATTTGAAGACGGTCGAATTTCATAAATTTTTCAGAGAATAACGTTTATTCTATTGTTACAAGAATGTATTAGGAGAATGAAACATTAATATACTGCATTTGCCGAAATACTTTATTTTTAAGACTAAAAGAAGATCAAATTCTTTCTACTTTCTTCTATCTTTTCAAAAAGAAAGTATTGGATTCATGAAAATTGTCAACTTCCGGTTTTCGACGGATTTATACGTTTTAGAAGGACCTGAACACGATTTGATTATTTTTAGAAAATGTCTGTTTGTGAGTCTGTGACTCTGTTTATGACTCTGTATGTGACAAAAATTTTGTGGGCACTCTATCTCAAGAACTACTGGCACTAAATTTAATAAAACTTTATATTCAGTTAGTCCCTGATATAAGTTGGTGCTGATTAGTTTTTGGTGAAAACCGCCCAAAGGCGCTGCTGTGCTGCATTTTTCGTGATTTCCGCAATAGCTCTATATCAAGAACTAATGCACTTATTTTCACCAAACTTCAGATTCATTTAAACCTTGACATAAATATACGCTGATTATGTTTTGGTGTAGATATACCAACAGGTGGCGCTGCTATACCACTTTTTTCATTATTTTTACGATAGCTATATCTCAAGAACTAATGCACGGAATTTCATCAAATTTTAGATTCCGCTAGACCTTGATATAAATAGATGTTGCTTACGTTTTGGTGTAAATAGCCCGACAGGTGGCGCTGCTATGCTACTTTTTTCATTATTATCACGATAACTATATCTCAAGAACTAATGCACGGACTTTCACCAAACTTCAGATTCAGTTAGACGTTGACATAAGTTGTTGTCGATTAGGTTTTGGTCTAAATATCCCAACAAGTGGCGCTGCTATGCTGCATTTTGCAGGATTCACACGATTTTAGCAATAGTCATATCTGAAAAACTAATGCATGGAATTTAATAAAACTATAGATTCTTTTAGACCTTGATATAAATTGGTGCTGATTCTTTTTTCTGTGTGAGATAGAGGAAAGTTTTGCGATTGGCACATCCGACTAGTTTAAATATAAAGATAATCGTGAGATTTAATGAACATAGAAATACGTCTGTAGTTATAAAATATCGTTTTGTATTAAATTAAATATCTGTATTCTGATTGTTTACAAATAAATATTGTTCCAATTTTGAGATTCATAAAGATTGAACGTAGAATAATACGTTCCTCAGAACGATATAATATATATTTATTGAAAACATCATAATGAGCAGGAATCTTTAGAAGCAAATATTCCTTACACAGTTCGAAACTTCAAAAGGCAATAAGTAAATTATGCAAACAATTGCGGCTTGTACAACAATACATGAAGAACGGATATAAAAGAGGGACTTAAAATTATATAAAATTTGATCTTATTTTTTATCTATATAATGAGTAACGAACACAACTATTGTTTCGAGAGCAATTGATTACCAATTCTCTGCATCAGATAATTTTTAGCAAAGAGTAGTTAACCCGACAAGGGAAAAAAACTGCAAGGTGATTTTTAATTCTTTGATTTAAATCTGAAAGTGAAAAGAGGGGGGGGGGGGGCAGAGAAGGGTCGATGAATGCCAAGTGTAGTAATAGTGTCAAAGCAGAAAAAGTTTTCAAAAGGAATGCGAGGGAGGGGGAGACGGAAACTTAGACATACAGAAGCGAGTGGCAAAGTTTTACTTCTCTCATTACTTCCGAAACCTCTTTCCGCACTGGCACTTTTGTTATTATTGGTATTCGTCGTCTCTTTTCTATTCCCGCCTCTTTTCACTTGCAGATTTAAATCAAAGAATTAAAAATCTACTCGCAGAATCTGATTTCCCTTTGTCCGGTTAACTATTCTCTGCTACTGAACATCTGTTGATAAAAGCCGATATGACGATATTGCATGGCAACGCCATCCCAAGCTATATGGAACATTCGTGAAAACTCTGTCTTTAACATCGTACGGCTTTTATTTTGTAACAATTTCAAGCAAGTGTTACTTGCCAAATTTGACTGTAAAAGTCGCCTATTTCACAAGACTGCCATCGCCAACAAGTTCATCGTCAAGGTCGTCACCCAAAAACTTTACCCATCAGCTATAGATTTGTCTATAACTCCACCCGGTCAATAACAGCTCTACCTACAAAGGATGTATTTTGGTCAAAGAAACTTTCAGAATTCGCAACAATATATTTTTCTGTAAAATAATTTTGAAACTCGTTAAAAAAAAATCTCTCTTTTTTTTTTTTTTTTTTTTTTTTTTCTAGATTTAAAAAAAAAAAAAAAAAAAAAAACTTTTCGAATGTATATGTGAAACAAACAGTGAATGTGAAAATCCCTTATGTGTTATATCACAAAAAGGAGATATACGTATATACAGGGTTATTATTCTAAATGATGGACCCATTTTCAAAAAATTGTATATATTAAAGTACAAATCCAAAATGAACAATCTTTATACCAATGAAAAGAGGAAGTTTCAAAGTTTTTTTTAATACCGAATTTGGTACGAAATGACCGCTGCATTGTAATTTGCGACTCACTTCTTGCGAACTCAAGAACGCAGAAAACCTTGTGCTCCACAGTAGCCATCTCACTTACAATTGACAGTGAAACGAAATCGCGGCCTATTGCCGCGCGACCTCTACCGGCCGTCTCTGGAACCATCACCGCTTTGAAAACCGCGCACTCAGTAACAGCAGATACGCTTTCTCGTGTGTGGGACGAGTTTGGCTATCGCGTAGATCTTTGCCGTGCAGCAAACGGTGGATACATTGAATATAAAAACTTTGAAGCTTGCTCTTTTCATTGGTATATTTTGGATTTGTACTTTAATAAATACAATTGTTTGAAAATGGGTCCATCATTTAGAATATCCCTGTATATAAAACACCATTTGTCATAATATTCAAACTTATAACGGCGCAGTTGCCTTTGAGGGCTGGAATGCCCCTACTATGTAATCAGTTAACTGGCTAAAAAAACAAAGACAATTTTCTGAATTTCTATTTTTGAATTATAAAAAAATATAAATGTAATTAAATTCCATATTTTCTTTTCTTTAATGCAATTATTTTTATAGATATATTTGAAAAAAAAATACTCATCAACCGTTTTGAGCTTTAATTATCTATAAATTTCATAAAAAAATCATCTTAAGATTTAAAAAAAAATAATTCATCTCCTCATTTTCTGTTTAACTAGTATATATATAAAACTAATAACCATAAAATTGATACTGGAGAAAAATACTTTATCTAGTCAATTAAATTAGTAATAATGCGATAAATATATTTCAGCTAATTTTTTTTTTCTCCAAGATTTATATCTTTAGAATGACATCATTAAAATATATTGTGAGTTTTTAAATCTTAATCATTCAGTAAATTCTGAACCAACAATTCTTTTAGGGTTTCGAAAATAACGTTAATATTTACAAGATTTTAAGTTATGTTTTTACTATATAATCATTTTCGTTCATGTTTTAAATCAAAACACTAATGATTCCTTTCTTTTTTGTGTGACTGTATTTTATTTAAGTATTTTTGCATACTAACTTTGTTTTTAATTTAGATGAAGTAATATAAATAGGCTGTATTGATATTATATCATTTTAGGCAGCGCAAAATGAAAAGTTCTAAATTTTAGAAAAAAGCACCTTTCTTTAAAGGTAATTGAAAACATTATAATGATTTGTGACTTTGTGTGGAAGCTATGAAAAAGTAACAAATTAATAAAAGTTAAAGGTTTTTTTATAGCGTTTTTGCTAAAAAATACATGTAGTATGTGCGTATATATAGTATAAAACATTTTAAAAACAACACACATACATATAGCTGATTTATGTAATCTCTTTCCTTTGAATTTGATTAAAACATATAATTTATGTACAACCAATCGTCAAAATAAAGACAAAAAAAAATCACCCCCTAAAATTTTATTACCAAATAATCGCAGAGAAATACACGAAGCACCTTTCGACAATGAATTGCGATTTTGAATGGAATTTTTCAAATTGGTGAATATTAAGAAAAATTGCACCAACATTGATTTTTCAAAAAGTAACACCCACGTTTGACACTTTTGAGTTCCTTTGATCAAAACAATCCGGAAAAGGTCATAGTATATATACTTTTTTCTTATATCCACACAGAGTTTTTTAAAAGAAAATACGTTAGGTGTTTATCATATAATTTCCGAAAATAAAATTAAGATCTTAGTAGGAAAAGTACTAAAAACACTCAATTAGACATCAGTAAAATTATTCAGAAAATATAAAAATAACATAAATTGACTTTATTTATAACACAATTTGGTAAAATCTTTCCAGTAGCCCCCATCCTAGGTCCCCAGGATTAGACCATCGAAAAGTAAGATTCATCAATATTTCGAAATTTAAAGTCTCGAATGAGCTGTAAACTTACACACCCATATTTTTGACGATAGGTGGTAGTTCATAATTTTTTTAATATGAATTTATTAATAATTTTTATAATTTAAAAAAAGTTTTATATCGAAAAAATGCCTGAAATATGCTCGGGTCTAATCAATATATCTCATTAAAGAAAATGACTTCAATTGGATGTTTTTAGGAATATATAAATTAAAGTTTGTCACATTCATTTAATATTGGAACTCTATGAAGATTTAAGGAAAAAAATATAAACTATACATTTTTACGCATGTTTTGATCGGATGTGTGATGTTTTACGGTTGTGATCCAAGTAACTCCTGAAAGTGTGAAAAGTGGGTGTTACGTTTTGAAAAATCAAATTTGGTGCAATTTTGAATGCGTAGACGGACCACTATTTCAAAAATTCCATCAATATTTGGAAAATAAGACACAATTCCCTGTCGAATGATACTTCTGGCATCTCTGTACGATAATTTGGTGATAAAATGGTATGGGGCGGTTTCTTTTTCTTTTTTTTTCTTTTTGACGTATGTACATACAAGTTAGTTATAATGAAAATTAGATTGAAAAAAAAATGTGATTTTATAAAATCATTTGGTCGTTTCAACCTAGGTTGAAAAACAAATAATGTTATAAAGTACAAGTAGTTTGAAATCTTTTTTAAAAACATGTAAGCAGATATATAGGTAAGTGTGGAGACATTAATCCAGATCAATATTGTTTATATTCTAAATAAATTAGACAGAAAGAAATATGTATTTTATATTCAAATAATTACACAATATTTAGTTTTAAATGTATACATAATATATTTACTTTTCTTTTAAGTAAACTTTAATGCAATCTAAAAAATTAATCTCTCTCAATTCTGTCATCCATAGGTTCATTAGTTTCATGAAAATAGTTTCAAAATTTGATTTTATTTTTCCGAAAAAATAATTGATCCTTCAATTTTCCGCAATTCGCTGCCGAAAACTAAAATAATGATAGCGGAACACAAAAGGGAGAAAAAGCGAAAAGCTAGTTTCTGAGAAGATTTAATTTATAGTAATGCCGAAAATATATTTCAGCACATTCTTTTTGAAATTGATGGTTTTTGAGTGGCATCATTAGTATTTTCCCGCAAAATGCTTTGAAAAATTCTAAGCTTTCAGTAAATGGATATTAAATAACCACTTAGATGCTATTTCGAATTTATTACTGGTTTTCGAAAACTTTTAGAAACGTTTTAATGGAAATTTTTCATTATTTCGTTTTTATTAAAATCTCTTTTCTATTTACATCAAGTTTGTGTATGTGTTATCATATATTTGAGGGTATAATGCATAATTATATGTGCGTGTGTGCATTCAAAGTCTGTGCCCAACTATTGTGAATTTTTAAAATATTTATTTTTACAATAATATGTTTTTCGGATATTGAGGTGTACTTTTAATAATCGAAAATTGCAATTTTCTTTAATGAAATAACCCAGTTTTAAACCAACGTTATTACTCATGAGAAGAGGATTTGTGTAATAATGGGTAAAACAAAAATTTCGCCAAATCGGCCAATTAGCTACAATTTCGCTTTTTTATGACGCCAAATTTGATGATATTTTCCTGAATATATTTGCATGTGAATGAGTTTTTAAATAAGTTTGTCTCACACACGCAAGCACTACTGTACATACGTATATGTACTTTTTGATGATAAGTATAATTATAATTTATATACTTTTTAGATTTTAATTCGATTGGTAGAAAAAAAGGGCTGTTATTTCATAACTCCGAGCTGTCCAATTTAGGTTGAACCCTGGGTTATATAAAGGTTTTCCTTTCAAAGTAATTGCGCATATATAAAAGTAAGTGTTTAGGCATTAAACAAAACAGCACAGCTTCTGTTTGTAATTAATTGCACGGAACAAGTGCTGTATTTTCCATTCAAATACAAACGTACACATTATTAGGTAGCTTTCAATACAAAAAAGTATAAAGCTACCTATTGCAGCCGTTCAAATGTTGATTTATATATATATATATATATATATATATATATATATATACCTGGTCTATGTCATACGATAACGCTCGTATTTATAAATTGATTTCGATGAAACTAATTGTGTGTATTAAGCTCACCAATGCCTCGACCGAGTTCGTTGGCCAGCTTGGTCCGCCATCTTGTTTCAAGATGGCGGCAATTGAAAATTTTAAAACTGAAATAAATATACAAAAAAGTTAAAAATTCAAATTTATTTTTTAATTACTTGTTAGGCCTTGATACAAGGATTCCAGAGCATTTTTTGTTTTACCTCTATCTTAAAAAATGGCTGAGATAGAGCAGTTTGAAATTCTAGGGTGGCTGACATTTAAAAAAAAAGACAGAACATTACAAAAAACCAACGATTAATTTATGAGTTTTAGTGAACGCGATTTCTCGCAAATTACTTTATTTCATTTTTGTAATCATTTTCCCAATCATACGCATAAAACTATATATTCATATCTGTTAGCGCCAAATTATCGCCAAACTTGGCGACAATTGGCGAAATATCGCCAAATTTGGCGAGCAAAATAAGTCGCCATAAATGAAGCCAACTTGGCTATAGCTGAATAATTTGGCGAATTTCTTATTCAAATTCAGTATTAACGAATCTTTTGTAAACGGTTTCTTTGCATTTCAGTTTGCTGTTTTCGAGTAACATTAGCTAAAATTTTAAAACGAAGATATAGGAAAGCTACCTTTTCCTCCCGGTACAGGCCGGAAGGACTTTTTATTATTTAAATTTACTTTTCTTTTAAAGAAACTTTAATGCAATTTAAAAAAATTAATCCCTCACGATTCTTCCATCCGTCACGTCGGTTCATTAGTTTCATAAAAATAGTTTTAAAGTTGATTTTACTTTAAAAAAATAATAATTGACATTCTCTTTTTTCCGTAATTCTCCGATAAAAATAATGAACACAAAAGAGAAAAAAATGCGAAAAGTTAGTTTCTGAGAAGATTAAATTTACAGTAATGCCAGAAATATATTTCGGCACATCCTTTTTCAAAATTGATGTCCTTTGACTAGCGTCATTTAGTATTTTTCTGATAATGGCTTTGGAAATTTCCAAAGCTTTCAGTAAATAAAAATTAAATAACCACTTAAATATTTTGAATTTATGGCAAAACTTTTAAGTATGATTTAATGAGAATTAAATTTTTTTTTCATCCAAATTACTAGCTGATCCGCCCGGCGTTGCCTGGTCTCATCAAAATTGCTGCATGAATTCCGAATAAACTCTATTGAAAAGAGTACAAAATGTACTATTCTGGGCTAGAAGATTGAAACCGGATTCCTTTTAATAATGTGGAAAAATTGCAGTAAATTGCCAGAAAAAGTTAAAATTCACGAAAATTTATTTCAAAAGTCGTAGACGACAAAGTTGACTATTTCGGGCTAAAAGATAAAAACAGGTTTTCTTTTATGAATGTCGAAAAAGTGTCGCGAAACGCGAAAAAACTCTGAAAGTCGCATAAAAATTCGCGAAAAACTCAAAAATCGTTGTATGAATTCCGAATAAACTTTGTTGAAGAGAGAACAAAATGTACAATATTGTGCTAAAAGATTAAAACCGGATTCTTTTTACTAATCTGGAAGAGTCGCCACGAAACTATAAAAAAAAATCCTGCTAAAAAACTCATAAAAGCTTGTTAAATTACAAAACTCGCAGAGGACAAAATTTACTAATTAGTGAAGTAAAATATTGTAACCGGAATTCTTTCACAAACGCAAAAATCGACGCAAAACGGTAAAAATCATACTGAAAATTGCGGAAGATAAAATATACTATTAGACTAAAAGTTTGAAACCAAATTCCTTTTACTAATGTGCAAAAACCACCTTGGAACGCGATCAAAATCTAGAAATCTCATTAAAAAATTCGTGAAAAATTCAAAAATCCCTGTACGAATTCCAAATAAACATTATTGAAGAGAAGAACATTTACTATATTCAGTCAAAAGAAAGAAATTACATTATTTTTACTAATGTGGGAAAATCACTGCAAAACGTGAAAAGACGCTAAAAATTACATAAAAACAAAACAAAAAAAGAAAACAAATATAATCAAAAAATCTAAAATCGATCTTCGAGGTTTATAATTACATACACAGAGGTACCTTCCTACCAAATTTTGTAGCTCTGTGTGCTGCAATCCCTTCAAAACACAATCGACAGTCACGCACACACACACATACGAACTTCTTCCCTTATTATTATAAATTAATGTTATATTTTGTTGGAAATCTTTTCTTATTTTTCTTTAAGATCTTTTTAGCCCTCGTGTGTAAAAATGACCGTAACGCTCGCAATCAATCACCCAACTTACCAATCTTGTTACTTACCCATCATACGTAGTATAGGGTAAATCTTGTAATCGTTTTGAAAATCGAAAGGTTTTTTTCTTTTTTTTTTTTTTTTTTTGATGGATTTACACGTTTCAGAAACTGGAGATTCCGAAAAACATATTTTTAGAAAAAAAATTTGCCGTCCGTCTGTCTGTGTGTCTGTAAATGCTCTATCTCCCGAACAAATTGAGATAGAGACTTGGAATTTGGTATGTACTTAGTATGTAATAATGGGAAGAAGCTTATTGAATTTCAGTAACATCGATTATCCGGAACTATTTTTTCGGACTCTCAAAATATTCGTTCTGATAAAAGATATATAAAAATGTTTGAAATTGTTTTTATTTTAAGGAGTGAATATAAAAGACAATAAAAAAACATAAATTTTGCATGAAGA
This sequence comes from Maratus michaelseni, assembly GCA_963931845.1. Lineage (NCBI taxonomy): Eukaryota > Metazoa > Arthropoda > Arachnida > Araneae > Salticidae > Maratus > Maratus michaelseni. Next base: position 106,333,414 of record OZ007588.1, on the reverse strand, counting down.
TTGAAGTCGATCGGATCATGAGTTGCCGAGATATTTGTAATCCTATTTCCCACACTCTGCGATTTTTCATGACCCTGTATTTCATCCAAATTTCCATTGAAAGATATATTTTAATTGGAAATGAGACCCTTAATCCGACAGCAGTAAGCCGTTAGTTAATATGATTATCAATTTTGGAGTTATAACGATGTTTCTTTTACGCAATTCAGTAATAGAGCATTTAAATTTGATGTTGTCATCGAGCCATGATTTTATTCGAATTGCAATGCATTTTATAAATTGTTTACACATGTTATTTTCATATTTTATACTATGCATATCCATGATGGGTAAGTATTACGGTGAACCCCAACGACTAGTCTTTCTTCAATGATAGTTTATTAATATAGTTATCACGTTCTTGGTTCGCTTAGATAAGAACTGACAATTTAAGAAATAACAAAAATACAAAAAATAATTAAAAAACGCCAGCATTTAAATTTTGATGAAGTAAAAATTGTTACTTTTTAAATATTTAATTTATGTTCTGAAATTCGATTAAGAACTCTCTTAAACTTAAGAGTTAATTCATACTTTAAGAAAAAACTCCTATACAACTCTCAAAATATTTGTTGTAATATTCTGCTATTAATTTTATATTATTTGGTAGCGGAATTTTTTTAAGTACTTTTATAAATTATGCACTTTATAAATAAATCGTAAAATAATAATAAGAAGAAACATGCGCACACACGCGCGATTATAAGGTATGTATTGTTCTACTGTAAAGTATGTATTGTTCTACTGTAAGGTATGTAATGTTCTACTGTAGGCTAAAGTACTTGCATTCACAATAAGACCAAAAGCAGAGCCAATTCTTGAAAACATACTTGAGCTTTTATGCTTTCATAGTTATTTATCAACAAGAACGAAAAATCGTGCATCGAGCATAGATTATGTAACACTTTCCATCTCTTCCAAAATAATTTTACAAATCATTACCGTTTAATAAGGTGAAAGATAATATCGAACTAAACAATTTGGAAAACGCATAACACATTTCAAAACCCAATTCCAGGATATATTAACAATATTCGGAAAAATATCCGAATTTTTTGTGCAGCCCTGTATATGATCTATAGATTTGTATTATATGCTACATAGAACGCTAAATTTTAGTTCAGATAGGAAACGCGTAGCACAGTTTAAAATTTCCCTTTTGGAATTTCCCTGAATGAACGTAAATGTACTCCAGAACTTTTGTGCTGCCCTGTATATTTATAGAATTTATACAAACCAAGTAATAGCAAAAAAAGAGTTAAATTTAAAAACGCGTTAAACAACTGAAAAAGCACTTCCAGCAATTATTGTTAACAGACAGTACCAAATATATATTTCCAATAAATTAGAAAGAATAAAATAATGTATTTCACATTTAAATATTTATACGCAAAATTATATTCTTTATCTTATTTATTTTTCTTTTAATCAAACTTTAAAGCAATTTTTAACAAAACCCTCACAATTCTCCCATCCGTCGCACCGGTCCATTAGTTTCATCAAAATAGTTTCAAAGTTTATTTTATTTTTTTCGAAAAATAACTTTTCCTCCAATTCTCCGCCGAAAACTAAAATAATGGTCTTAGAACACAAAAGAGAGAGAATGCGAAAAGCTAGTTTCTGGGAAGGTTTAATTCATAATAATGTCAAAAATATATTTCGGCACCATTCATTTTCAAAATTGATGTCATTTGAGTAGAATCATTAGTATATTTCTGCAAAATGCTTTGAAAGGTTTCACTAAATGGATATTAAATATCCACTTAAATATTTCGAATTTTCCAGAGGTATTGATAAAACTTTTTGATACCATTTAATGGGAATTTTTTTTACAATTTAGTTAAAAAAAAAATTCTAGCTGAATTTTTATTTAGTGTGTAATTTCTCTGACGTATATCTTTAATGATACCCCTGTTAATAAAGTTATCACATATTTGGTTTCTTTAGAAAATATCTGAAAAAAAATGAAAGGATGTTCAAATTTAGTCTATGATGAGGATAAAATTCTTCTATTAAAATGAATTTTGGTTTTCAAACTCATCCATCTTTGCCAATTATTCTGTATTTTTATTTCTATAACTTGAAAGGTAACTTGATAATGTAGCTATGTTGTTGAATTATTTTCATAATAAACATCAGTATTTCAATTTTGGCGAGAAATAAGTCATTTATTTCACTTAAAATTAGTCTTTTACATTATTTGTTTTATAAAAAATAAAAAATATATATTTGCCAAATTGTAAAAGAACTGAAAAAAATGAAGGGATGTTCAAATTTAGTCTAGGATTCGGATAAAATTCTTCTATTAAAATGAATTTTGGTTTTCAAACTCATCTATCTTTTCCAATTATTGTGTAATTTTATTTCTATAACTTGAAAGGTAACTTGATAAAGTTGCCATTCTGTTGTATTATTTCCATAATTAAACATCAGTATTTCAGTTTTGGCGAGAAATAAAGTAATTTATTTCACTTAAAATTACTCTTTTACATTATTTATGTTTTATAGAAATTAAAAATTAAATATTTGCCAAATTGTAAAATAACAAAAGTTTTTTAATATTGTACAACAATATTAATCTTGCAAAACTAGTTTTGCCACGATTTTGAAATCCGGGTTCCATATTTTTTAGTCTTAATTTCTTCATTACTCTGCTTATTAAGTTGTTTTTCGATTATACTTGAAAAACAATCAAACAAACGAAAAGTAAAAAATGTTTAAAAAAAAATTCGAAATTCATAAAAATTAATCATATTTTTTGTTATAAATGAAAACAAAAATTGTTTGTCTTGCATGTATAATTGGAACACAGCGTAAGAAGTAGAGTATAAAGAAGAAATGATAACTCAAAAAAGATGGAATATGAATTTAAAAATCGTGGCGAAACTAGTTTGGGAAGAATAATTTTGTCGTACAAAATTAAAACTTTTGTTATTTATTTATTTATTTATTATAATTTATGAAATATTTTTAATTTTTATAAAGCATAAATAAATGAATGTAAAAAGAAGTAACAGCCTAAATTAATTACAGACTTCGTAGTTCACGTTCAAACTTCAGTCAATATTTGTCATTTTAAACCTTTTTGATGCCCTTAAGGATTATTCCGTACATTCCAGGAATCTCTTATTGTTTCTCATGAAAAAGTATATGGGAGTCTGCTATTATTAATTTTATATCCACGAGTTATATAATTGCATATCGAATGCTTTATGGAAAATAAACTTAATAAAAAAAAAAAAATCGAAACAACATTGATTTTGGAAGGTATGAATACTTCTTCTTCAGTTTAAAGAATGTGCACCCATTATAAGAACAAAAGTAGAACCATTTCTTTGAGACACATTCCTTTTCCTCTACCTGATTTGGTACCTATACCAAATAAGGCCACATTAAGGTTTCAGATCACAATAAACTGTATTATATCAGAATTAACATCTTAAATGTTCTTGGATGTAATATTTAGATATATTTTTACAATATTAAATAATGTATATCCTTGTCGCTGTTTAATTGTGGCCAGGAGAGTTCAAAACAAAAGACACTTTGAATTGGCTTTATTAGGAGTATGTGTTTTAAATAAGGCCATAATTTTGTAACTACGTGATTTAACTTAATTATTCACTATTTTGAGATTATCACACCAAAATAGAACAAAATAAAGAGTTCTCCTTGTAATGCAATATCCTGTGGCTGCTCTGTTTACGGACATGCCATTTCGAACAACCAAAACTGCTGATTCCATTTGCCCTTCACTCTATTGAGCGCTTTTTACCACCGCTTTGATACACTGCAAAAAAAAAAAAAAACTTTGATTTTACAGTATAATACTGGCAGCTGGGGTGCCAGTATTATACTGTAAAATCAACACTTTTCTTTTTGCAGTGTAGATTTCATAGTTTACTACAAATATTGACAAGGGGATGACAAGGGATGACCGCCCCGGGAACCCAGCTTTCGCTTTAGAATATAAGTGCAATCTCGGGGCGACGACACAAACACACTGTTTACTTTAACATACATGCAATGCGTTGAAGGTTAGACAGTTTTTACAATGTTTAAAGTGCACAATTATTTAACTAAACGTTATTTAACTAACCAAGTGTAGCTTTACATACTTAACTGTATTAAGGGTGCACATTAGTTTAACTTAACAAATTTGGTAAAGGTAAAAGATGACTAGGAAAGAATATACAATGTTTTTGAAGAGGTATAGTGGTATAGTAATACTAAACAAGTTGACAAATATTACTTTACAAAGATTAATGAATATAACAAACTAATAATATGAACTGATAAATATGTACAAAATTTACAATAGGAAAACGCCGGAATTTACCAGCTCTGATAAAACAATACAAATTGAAACAGTTAAAGAGCTCCTGTTCGGGTGAGTTAGAAGAGGAGTGTTTGCCGCAAGCTAAAAAGACTGAGGATTTGAGAAAAGGAATTCAAGAAAATCTTTAATTAGCTCTTGTAATGATAATATCCGAGGAAAATGAAGTGTCCATTAGTAAGACCAGGCCTTATACTGGATGGCGTCATTAGGCAAATTCCGTTTTCCACATATTTTAATTTCAAATATAAACAAAATTAAAAATACAGAATATTTCAATATATATTTTAAAATATCGTTAAATTATCTCATACACCATGCAACTATTGTAAAATTAAATCAATAATTTCCGATGGTTTCATATGAAAGTTTACTTACTGTTTTTAACAATGACGTCGAAAGATTTAGTGGTCTGGTATCGGTTGTGGTTGAAACTATCCGCATGTGTCAAAGACACATAAACTAACCGTAAGGGGTGTCGTGTCAATTCGTCGCGCACAATTTATCGCGGAACAATTCATCGCAGAATCAATTCGTCACAGCGTCAATTCGTCTCGTCGTCAATTCGTCGTGGTGTCAATTCGTCGCAAGGAAAATGTTTTTGAAGGCTATGATGATAAAAGTAAAGATAATTTAGTAAAATTATTTAATGCTGTAAATTGTTTGTTATAATTCTCTGTATCTAAAAAACAAATTAGCATTAAATAATTTTACTAAATTATCTTTACTTTTATCATGATAGTCTTCAAAAACATTTTCCTCGCGACGAATTGACAACACGACGAATTGACGCTGCGATGAGTTGTGGCCGCGACGAATTGACGCTGCGATGAATTGTGCGCGATGAATTGTTCCGCCATGAATTGTGCGCGACGAATTGGCGCAGAACCTCTAGAAGGTGCATACTGCAATTTTTGTGTCAAGAACTTTCCCTACAAGACATAAGGAAAGGGCATGTTTACAAACAAACAATTCCATTAACTAATTTACCACTACATTTTTGTCATAGCTATCATCGCAGGAATCGTCATGGTGACGTAGGCCAATAATATCATAGACCAGTTTAACGTAGACCAATCAAATCTCCCCATCGCATGTGTACAGTAGGGGTCATAACAAACGAACAGGTTTTCTTGCTAACCAACAGTAATTTAATCAACAGTTACGGCAGCTGCCCTTTACTTATAGACCGATGCCGGTATTAAGAGCATGGCTTTATTTGGTAGAAGTACCTTATATTTGAGGTTTATTTTGTAGTAAATCTTAGAAAGAGTAGGACTTTCGCTGGTCTTTTTTTTTAATACCAGTATTTCTGAAGAATTTGTTTCGCGGTAGGTTTCTACAACATATGAACGGGTTTCGTTTTTTGAATACTAGTATTTCCAAAGAATTTTTCTCGTTGTAGGTTTCTAAAACATATGAATTGAATTACCCTTCAGGGTAAGTCTCTACCAAATATGCAAGATAAATCCAAAAAGGAAAAGAAAGTCTTAAAAAAAAGTAGCATTTAGAAAACGGACCGTGTAGGAGGACTTTATAAAATTTATCACAATAGAATCCCAACACAAAAACTACTTTTAGTCAGTCTCAAGAACGAACGACTTTTACGTTTGAATTGTCATATGCAAAATTCGATTCTGTAACTTATTACATATTCTTTAATTTAACACAACTTGGATTTTGTATGTAACAGTGGAATTTCATATTGGATTTTCACATCACTTCCTGATACGCTAGAATCAAAAAGATTATGTTCGCAGGTCTGTTTTCTATGACAGTATAACATTTCAATATTTTTAGAACTTAATTACAAATTAATAAATTAATTTTAAGTACATTTTCCTTTTTTACACGCCACATGTCATAAATCGCGAAATATTCTTAAGGGTTACAATTGTATAAGAGTTACAACAACAGTGGATTTAATTATAGGGGAGATGGGGGATGAATAGGACATTTTGACAAAAACATTTATTTTAAATATTTTATTCAAGTTATTATCAATATTATATATCAAATTTTATACATTAAGTATTTGACTACATCTTATGCACAATATTTATTCAAGATTATTATCATACAGAAATATATTACGAACTTAAAAAAAAGTTCCTCTATGTCCCAATCATCCCCACAGCAGGGATGAATGGGACACAAATATTTTCCCCTCTTTATTCAAGGTTAGGGACTAAAAGCTGACAAAAATGCCTCCTTGGCAAAAGCTGAGAGATTGTAAATTGTAATATAATCTCCAGGATTATTTGTTAGCCAATCATCTTGGACTCATCTCAGCTTTGCCTTAAAAGGCCCATACATGGAAGCATTCAATGGCTGAAGATGATGGCTACAATGAGGATGAAATGTTAAAAGAATAATTACCATAAATTATTAATTTATCAAACTATATAATATTAATTAGCTAATAAATATATTTTCAGCATTCTCTAAGGATGAATGATACAATCCCATTCATCCCATTTGAAATGTCCCAATCATCCCCATGATGCATTATTCAATTGTCAGCCATTTTGTCTCAAAAATAATTTTGTCACAATGGTTAATATGCATTCATTGCAATTACCAATATTGAGCCTTGAAATAAAAAACTACAACATATCCTAATTGTTTATATTACATAAGATATTTAAGTAACTTCAAATGTAAAAAAATTACTTTTAAGCAGAGTTTTCAGGATATGATAATTTGAAGAAAACTGAAAACAGCTATATGGTCTTGCTTTTGGTTTTGAAGCACACTATGATAGTGTCATCTATGAGGATAGGAAGCAACTAAAAAAAAAGTTTATTGCCTGAAATATTGAGAACGTTCCATTCATCCTCCATCTCCCCTACACTAAAACATGCTCGCCAAAATAGCCGAAATGGCTATTAAACTGCAAGGTTTCAATTTTAAACACTTTATAAATTAATATGTAGTTTCATATTAATTAAAATATGATTATACGTCGAGAAATAAATTTAGAAATCGTAAAAAGATAGTTTAAATGATATTTATTTTTCTTTCTTGTTAGCGATATCTTAAAAGAGAAACAGAAAACAATCGTATGTTTGAAAAATAAATTGACGAGCTCGCGCTTTCTATCAAACGTAACATAACTCAAAGCAGTGAATTTTCGGGTTTGGTGACCACGTCATAATCACGTATTTTAGCGGAATTTTTTTTTGGAAAAGCATGAATTGCAGTCATGAAATTAAGTGTGATTTTCAAGATAAACATTGAACGCTTATTAACGAATGGTTTAAAAAAAAGCTATTTTTACTTTAAAATTTATTTAATTTTTTTTCTTTTAAACAAACTTTAACGTCATTTAAAAAAATAATCCCTCACAATACTTTTACCCTTCGGCCTATTAGGTTTATGAAAATAATTTTAAAAGTTACTTTTTTTTTTTCGTAAAATAATTGATTCTCCAATTTTCTGCAATTCCTCGACCGAAACTAAAATAAAGTATTATAGAACATAAAGAGCAGAAAAAGCGAAAAGCTAGTTTCTGGGAAGATTAAATTTACAGTAATTATAAAAATATATTGCTGCGCATTTTTTTTTTCAAAATTGATGTCCTTTTGAGTGGCATCATTAGTATTTTTTCTGAAAAATACTTTGAAAATGTCCAAAGCTTCCACAGTAAATGGATATTAAATAGCTGCTTAAATACTTCGAATTTATATTATTAGTATTGGCAAAACTTATAGATACGATTTAAAGTGTACTTTTTTTTTTAGTTTTTCGTTTTCATCCCAATTACTACGCTGTATCTTTTTGGAATTTTTTTCTGGTCTTTCTTGACGGTGTGTTTAGTCTTTGTGTGTAAAAAATGACCGTAGCGCGCACAGAGAACCAACCAACCAATAAATATTCTTTTTTTTTAATGATCTTATATATCGATATTATTTCTGTTGTCAACATCTCTTTTTCTAAGCAAATAAAAAACGCAGAATGATAAATGGTGAGATACCATATGAAAGGAGTTTGAAGTGGCTTCTGACATAGTACACGCCCATTCGTTAAAAACATGTATTTGATTTAAAATTTCAATTAATTAAAATTTAAATCGGCATCGTTTTCATGAATGAAATGAAATGTTTTCTTCAAATTAGTGTTGCCACAAAAATAAAATACTGCAGCAATGGTTATATGTAAAAAAATGTTCAATAAAGATAAAGTGGGGCATAGTTGCTGCGCGTGTTTATTTCATATTTATGATTAAAAAAGCAAAATTGAAATTGAAATATACAATTTATTTTTCTTTATCCCATATGTTTGTTTTTCGAAATAGATGATGTCATCCTCTAATGCAATTAAAATACGATATATATATATATATATATATATATATTGCATTTGCTATCTTCGGTCAGTTTTTAGTGGAACTATGGTGGAATAAATGAGATGATATTCTGGCTTGACTGGTGTTGTTTGAAGATATTTGTATTCCTTATTTTTTTTTAGAAGTTTAAAACTGCATCTAAAAATATTAAATATTGGCTAAAAAATATTAAATTGCAGTGAGAAATCTTCGCACGGTACCACTGGTAGTATATTAATATAGTTATGTTCTTTGTTCACTTGGTTAAAAAATGAAAAATTAAAGAATAACAAAAAAAAAAAAATAATAATAATTAAAAATCGCCGGTATTTGCATTTTGGTAAGAAATATTTGTTACATTTAGATATTTAATTTTCGTTCTCGAAAGCGATTAAACACTCTCTTGAAACTTTGGAAAAACATTTAGATGCGATTCAATGGAAACTTTTTACAATTTAAATTTTTTTTAATTCAAATTGTATTATTATTTTTTTTGGTAATTTCTGCTTATATATCTTTAATAATAGCATATCAGTGAAAATGTAATATTCTTGATTTACTGACGTAAAAATAAGCAATATAAACGAAATCAGAATTTAATAAAAATATGGCCATTAAAATGCTTAATATCGATTCATTTTTAAAAATGAAAGAAACGATTCCTGATATAAGAAATATCGATACTTCAATCTAATTTCGTAGTTACTTACATAGTTTTGGAGATTAAAAGAGATAAACATCTTTATCATGGAAGAAAATAAACTGGTGGGGGTGTGGGGTGGGGACAACATTTCTCCGGAATCAAACCTGAATTCGTATTAAATCTTTACCCATTTTTACCCCTGGAACGTTTTTGAAAAATAAAGTTGCTATTAAAAGCCAAAAAAAAAAGGGAGCAAAAAAGCATGTTTCACGCATAGATTATGAAAGACTTTCCGACACAATGAGAATACTGTCATGAAATTTCATTTTTTCATGCAATTCAAGGAGATATCTAAATAAACAATTAAAAAAATAATAGTATAGTACAATTAAAACCCCCTTTTCAATAATTACTGTCAGTAGTTGCTAATATATGCGAATTCTTTCGTACAGCCCTGTATATGATCTGTAGATTTTATACGTTGTACATAATGAAATTAAAACTAAATTCAACTAGAAAATGCATAAAAATCTAAAATATTTTTTCTGGCAATTAATACCATTCATACATGGCAATATATTCATATCATTTTATGTAGAGCTGTTTAGATGAATTTATTTATATTTTATTCACATAACATTGTGTAGTAGAATTTAGTTCAACCGAAAAGAGAGCAACACACTTGAAAATTAATTTTCAGAGCTCTGTATATGATCTATAGATATTTTGATACAACATTTAACATTTTAAAATTTATTTATGCTTGAGAAGGGATAATGTAACTGAAAACGTACATCATACAATTATTTCTCATAGGCGATAACGTATCTAAATTATTTTGTGTGACTCTGTAAAAGAACATTAAATGTTATGTGCCATATTTTTTTCCCATGGAAAATGTTATCGCGCTCCTAAATAACGTATATAACTTTCACGAAGCGCATTTAAAACATTTACTGTCTACTGAGAGTAATGCAATCGAATTCTTTTGTGTGTCCCTGTATATGGATAATAAATGTTAAGCACGCCATTTTCTACACGAAACATGATGTTGTGTAAGTCTAAATTTTATATATATCAATTTCGCAATTTTTCAAGCAATGTAACAATACTAAAATGTATTTTGAAATATTGTCGTTTATGAACCGTAATTTATCGGAAATCTTTTGAGTGTCCTTGTAAATAAACTATAATTGTTACATACTTCATGTTGTACAGGGATTATGTCATGGTACACCTCAATAACATATATCATTCATGTTGAAATCGAAGCATATTTACGAGAGTTAGAATGCAGGGATACAGACGGACGGACAGACACATAAACGAAAAGAAGTCATTAACACTTTTCAAGTATGCTAGAAAGTATTAAAAAGTATGTGCTCCAGCAAAGTAAAGAAAGGCTGAAAGATTGATCGAATTAGAAAATAGTTTTTTAAATTTATTTACTGGGCTCGAGTTACAAATCTCTCAATCAAAGATTCAATTTTGAATGATAAAGTGCTATAAGTTTCAAGAAAACTTTATGTTAAAGGTATCAAAATATTGAGTTGTCCGGATAATTCGTGCTGTTTGGGAAAATTAATTCATACCGGAAAATTCTATCATTTAATTATTAGACATTAATTCCGATAGCTAGTGTCTAATAATTAATGGGTAGAAATTTTCGGTACAAATTAATTTTCCCAAACGGCACGAATTTTCCGACAACCCAATAATTTCTTTCCATGTGACTATTTTTCCAAGTTTAATAGCTATCCCTTTTAAGTGAATTTCTGAGCGCGTAAATGGAATCAATTTGTAACGATCTTTTGCTGTTTTTTATTTGTAAAATTGATAAAAATGTTCCTTTAAAAGACTTTTGGAGTAAAAAAGTGAAAATGAACTAAAGTAGTATATATAAAATAATGTTATGTTGGATTTTTCCCACTTACTCTCCCCCTCCTTCCTTTCAGCCTTTCTTCTCCTTTGTGATTCCCCAAAAAATTTAACCAAATTTTATATTTACATTTTTTATTTACAAAGTTAATATTTTGCTTCATTACTTAAAAAAGGACAATTATACTATCGCAAACAATACAAAGATTTTTTGAAAATTCTTTCAAAGTTGCATTTTCTAATAATAATGGTTCCTTTCTTTTCATCTAGTCTAAGCATACAAAATGGTATGCATTTATCTTCTATACAAATGAGAAGCAGTAAAATAGTATAGCTGCATACAGGGGCGATTTAATTCATACTGTAATCATATATCAATGCATTCTTTTCAAAATCGATGTTCTGTAACTGGCACCATTAACGTGTTCCATAAATGCATTGGAAATTTTCAAAAGCTTTTTGTGAATGATCATTTGAGCTTTTGTCAAAAGCATTCTTTATTTCGACAATGCCTTTATGAATATGGTTATCTTATTTCACAAAAGACCGCGCGAAATTGATGGAAAAATAACTAGACTACGATATCTGTCATACTTACTAAATAAAATACATGGATATTAATAGTTTTTTATAGATTTTCATAACTGCAACAATACTACATTGTTAAAGAACTGCAAAACTGTGAAATCGATTTGACTTCGATCCTTAGAAAGACGACTGCCGTGTTTCGGGCATTCTTTTTTCATCCTCACCCCTCTATCTTTTGCATCTACATACTTTAAAACTGACTATCTATATATTTAATGCGAAAAGCGCATTCTGTCAAATTCACACTCTCTTTTCCACGCGAAAATCGCCGGTTTGCGCATGCTTCAACGTTTTTTTTTAAGGATTTTACCCTCAGAAACGGAAAACGTGTTTAGCCCTTACCTGTTTAGCCTAGCGGGATTGAAAAGGGTTGATTGAAGGCCATTGCGTTAAAAGTTTTTAAGAACTCATGTTTTCACTACTAAATATGCATATTTTTTTCGTAAAATTTTAAAGAGAGCTTGGATACAGTTATATTTTAACGATTGAAATTTCAAAGAGTTCGGAAGATGGGAAGTATATTTTTATTGCTATGTTAAAGGAGCCGACGCGAAAACAAACAAACAAAAAAGCGAGAAGAAAACATTTATTTTACAACTAGATAACAATATTTTTTCACGAAATTTTTACACGGGCTGTAAAACTGTTTTATTTATAACAAATAAAGATTCCAAAGAGTTCAGACAAAAAGAACAAGAAAATGAGCGCTTTTATCACTAAACATCAATATTTTTTCGTGAATTTTTCATTTTAAAATATAATTTCATACAAAATCTGGTTAAAGATATAAAATAATGAAAACTTGATATTTCTTTTTAAATTTATTATCACGGGCCTGGGCAACGCCGGGCTGGTGTCCGCTAGTATTCTCTTAAAATATTGTTGGGCTAGGATTTCCCACTGGTTAAAAATTGTAGTGATAACTTATATTGCTTCGTGCTGTAGTTATCGTCAAAAAGTGCTTCTACGAATTAATCTGGGAAACCGAAATTCCATTTCTTCGAAGTTTCCACGAAGTTCAACAATATCATTTATCTTGTAAAAAAATTCTTAATTATCATAATGTTCGTATATAGTTTTTTAAATTTTCATTTTCAAAAAATGACAGTTTGATTATTCTTCCTACAATTCAGTATTCAAAATAATACATTTATTTTCTATACAAGTGAGAAGGGAAAAAAATAGTGTAACAGCCGCATATACAGTCGATTTAATTTATAAATTATTAGCTGAACCACCCGGTGTTTCCCGTGTATGTGTTAACCTTAAATATACCTAAAGTTAATGTTGAATCATTTCATAATTTTGAGTGAATTTTTTTCCAAACGAACCTAACTCACTGCCTTCAGCAGCGTACACGAAAATTTGTATGATTTAATATTCTTATATGAAATCTATCCAACTGAACTTAGAGTTGGGGGCACCACTGCTTGAAGCAGCGTAGATGGGGCCCCTACGCTCCAGTCTGTTTAGATTTTATATTTTAAAACGAAAGACCAACACAGCCCTGACCCGTGATAATAATTTTAAATATACCTCAACCAATATCTACTTTAAATGTACCCACTGCTTTTAGCAGCGTACACCCTCGAATTTGTATGATTTTGTATTTTTAAATAAAAATAATATATCCAACCGAACTAGGAGTCCCTTCATATAGTCATTGACGATTTAATTTCTGACCATTTAGGTATATTAGACTTTCAATTACGACCAAAAGTTCATGAGAAAACTTAAATAATATAAAACGACTTCTCCCCAGTTTCCTCTTTTAAAACTCAAAATAATCTCTCTCTGTTGAAAAATGTAAACGTTTCCCAGCAAGGGGTGGTGAGCCCATAAAAACGGCAAAAAACACTGACAGAGATAAATAAAAACGAAAAGTGAAATCAGCCCCTCTAAAAAGGCGATAAACACTACAGAGACAATCCACCATAAGCCTGACAAGCCAACAGAGATGACAAATATGTAAATTTATGTACGATGAAGGCGCCTGGTGTATGTAAAATCCATCGTGGGTGCAAAGTCCTCCAAGTTCCCTGTGAATTATAACTCTGGGGGTGCCTAGTCAGGTGAAGGTCTCGTCACCTGATCAAGGTTCTAAATTACTAGACCAATTAATATCACTTCTTTAATTTTTGATTTTTTAAATCTGCCAATTTAACAAAGATAAACAGAAACCTTGAACCGGAAACAAAGTGATCTGTAGCAAACAACTAGAGAGCAAGCACTGCAGCGATGCCAACAAAACTATAGTCAGGTGGTATAGTCAACTCAACTATACACAGCCATGCTGTGATCAGGCGACTTCCGCCACGCTCCCAGGTACTAACTCGTCAAGCTAGGCACTAATGCTGGGCAGGTAGGGGCCTGGTTAGCGGTATATATATATATATATATATATATATATATATATATATATATATATATAAAAGTTTCCCAACGCACTTAAGGTGCATTTAATAAAACTAAAGATCAGATTTTCAGTAATATAAATAGCTCGTTTTTAAAAATTAAAATGCTAAGTCAATAGTAATTTTTACTGCTTTTTTTTTTCTTTTTTGCATATGTCATGACATTTTATTTATTTTTTCTTAAATTAATTATCATTTTAAAAACTTATCCTTGCAGTTATAGAGTACGCTTATAAGAAAAGTATGCAATTAAAGGCATTTCAAAACTGCAGAAGAAGCGAGATTTTAAAATTTTCTTAATTTTTATGGTTCCGTACTTAAAAAGTACAAACGGAGCCATTATAAGATCACTCCTGTGTCTGTCTGTCCGTCTGTCAGAACCCTTTTTCTCGTAAACTATGAGATGTGGAAAGTTCAAACTTGGGGGAAAATTATAAAGCCTTTTTACCCACATATTTTACAGAGTATTATTCATTCACAAATAAGTTTAGAAAAAATTTAGAAGGCTAATTAAGTTACTTGAAAAAAAAAGTTTTCTTTTTGTATATCATGTGAGGTATCGTGTGAAAGATCTCGTAATATTGAATTCAAAAATAAATTTGTTTTAATTTTAGGTATTATATTAGAGATATCGTCGGAAATGCACTGCAAAAATATGCCCCCCCCTCCCTTTCCGAATCTACAGGAATTAAAATTATGAAAAAATTAGGGGTAGTAGGAGTTTATTTAAACCTTGAGGGAAAACTATAGCGATTTTCCTATGTAACATAATTTTTGAGGAAAACGCATTTTTTTTTATTACACACAAACTTTATTTTTCGGGCGGTCAGCGAGGGAGTTGATGGGCACTCGAAGTATCTATCGACGCAGGAGCATCCAAGGATATTTAATAATAATTTTCGAAAAAATGGTCGGTAATTAACCGAGATATTAATTAAATTACTTGAAAGAAAACTTCCTTTCTATATATCGTGTAGGGAATCGTTTGAAAGATCCCGTAACATAGAACTCAAAAATATATTTGCTTTAATTTTAGGTATTATATATTCATAGATATCGTCGAAAATATACTGGAAAAATATGTCCCTCCCCCCCTCTTTCCTATTTCCGAGTCTACTGAAACTAAAATGATAAAAAATATGTGTAGTAGGAGTTTATTAATTAATAAATAGTAAATAATAAACTTAATGTACGGAACCCTTTGAGCGCGAGTTATGCTCGTACTTGACCGATTTATTTAACTAAAATTTTCTTTTACTGTTTTTTAAATTAAATCATTTTCCTTTATAAAACCATTTAATAATATTTTAATAAGATAAAATACTCAAATAACTTAAAAGAATAATTCAAATGGTATTGAGTCCCCATATATTGTTTGCCTGGTGAAGCATTTTCATTAGCAATAATTGGTTTTAACATCTTTTTTTTAATAAACAATTGCTTCTTCGAATTACATATGTGAAACCGAAGTTTCACTTTATATACTTTTTATATTTACAAAGTTCAACAATATCATGTATTGTATTTACCAAAAAAAGTTAATTATCACAAACAATGAATATTCTTTGAAAGATGCATTTTCTAAAAATAACGGTTCCTTCCTCTTTCCTGCAATCTTGCTCTGAAAACAATATAAATTTCTTTTCTGTGCAAATAAGAAGGGCAAAAAATACTATATGTGCTGCGTTTATTTCATACCATTATCATATATCAGTGCATTCTTTACAAAATCAACGTTCTGTAACTGGCATCATTAAAATGTTCCAGAAATGCATTGAACATTTTCAAAAGCTTTTTGTGAATGGTCATTTGAGCTTTTATAAAAGGCATCCTTTTGACAATGCCTTCATGAATAGAGTTATCTTATTTTTTTAAAGCCGCACGAAATGGATGAAAAAGTTACTAGATTTACGATATTTGTAGTACTCAATAAATTAAATACACAGAAAAAAAAAAAAAAACAGTTTATATGGATTTTTATGGCTGCAAGAATGGCGTATTGCTAAAGAGCTGAAAACTGTGAAATCGACATGACTTTGATTCTTAGAAAGGCGATGGGGATTTTTTCTATTGTTTTTTTCCAAGTCAAATAACACACACAAAATAAGTTTAATGAAATGGGTCTTTTTTCTATGTGCTGCTTATTTGATTTAAATTTATTAACTAACATTTCTATTTCAAAATTTATTTATTTGAATTAAAAGACTAAGTGGAGTGTTGACTGCTATAAACTATTGAAAGTTCATCAAGCAAGAACTTCCTGTTTTTTCCGATTTTGAAAAATCGCCTAAATCGCAAAAATCGCGAAACGGCATACAGAAAATATATCTTTTTGAAGGGTTAATTTTCGTATTTTTTAAAACCAAAGGTGGCTTTGAAAAGGGCAAAGTGAGCTCTTTAATTCGGTGATCTCTGGTTTTCCGTATATCTTGTAGTCTGGCGGATGCAAGGCTCAAAAAACGAGAAAAAATAAAAAACATGAATTAGATGCTTACTGATTATTTTTTTGAAAGGGTTAAATATGAATTTTTTTTAGAACCAACCTGATCGTTCGAGACGTAAAAGTACGTTCTTCAAGAATATGTAGACGGTTTTTTTGTATTTTCAGCCGTTCGCCCATGGCAAATTTAGAAATACTTAAAAAGAAACGGCATGACTCGTGCTTTGTTTCTTCTATTTACGGAGATACGAATAAAGGGCTTCTGAGCATGCGCGCTCGGATTTCGGAATATTAAAATTCTGAGGCTCAGGTGCACTTGGAGAGGATTTGGACTACCTAAATCTAAATTTTCAGGCTTCTAGGTGAGCTGGATTTTGGTTGCCATTTCAGACAAACAGACACACACACACACACACACACACATACAGAGCAAAACTTTCTTTTATTAATATAGATAATAATAATTTTAGAATGTTGAAAAGTATTAAAAAGATACATTTGTAATATGTAGCACATCATTAAATGAAACGTAACAAGAGTTCTTTGTTTTTGAGGATATGTTAATTGTTTCTATGAAACACAGAGATAGTTAAGAATTATAACAATGTCTTATTTAAATGTCTTTGTTAATGTCTTTGAAATTTGAAAGTACTAGTTAAAATAATGACTTTTCCACTTCAGAAGCCAATAACTATTTCAATAGATTGAAGTCCAACTTTTATGATTTGAAACAAGATACAAAAAATAAAGAATTCAAAGCATTTCACAAAGTCAATGACATCCAAATGATAGAAACTAAATCCATATCATGAAAGAAAAACATACTGAAGTTTTGCTTTGCTATAGACTAAACATTCAAACTTTTAATCCTAGAAAATTAGGGGGGATTAGTTGGGTATTTGGGCATTCTCCATTTAGTGTTTTCATTAGCAACCTTAGCCAAAATAGTTTCGGAGAAAGTGCAAATGAACGTTTGAAATGAATCTCAAGCAGTATATATACTTCTATTGCTACTTTTAAAATTGGACATTAAATCGCGTTTTTTAAAAGAATATTTTTTGTTTTCTTTTTCTCGATTTTTATTATTATGACCGCTTTAATAGAAACGTTCGCATTTCAATTTTGCTAAAGCGGCTTATAAATAAAATTTAAGATAAGTAAGGGGTGTATTTGAGAAGTAAAACGAAATGTAGTGAGTGAGTTCACTACACTCACTAAATTTTAATGAACAGAAAATCCTCTATAACCTTCAATGGTATGTTTTACCATTCAACTTGCCAAATCCTTAGGAGTTTTTAACACTTTCCTACTTACTTAAAAAGTGTTTATGAATTCGGTTTGTCTGTGTGTTCGTGCTTTAAGAGCCTACATCAGTCACGCGAAAAAACAATCCAGCTAACGTTAAGTCTATATGGGAAGGTTATTGCGCGATTTCTCGCTCGCATTTTAATATTTTTAAATGATTCTTTCTGCATAGGATAGCTGAGGTCGATCTCTAACGTTGTTAGTTTTTACTTTTTTGATTTTGGTTTCAGTTTTTTTATATAAGGGTAGTTTCACTTTCAGAACCGGTTCCAACCGGTTCCAAAATTGAAAATGTCCGCATATAAAAAAACCGTAAGGTAGGCACCTTCCCGTTTTGTAGGCACCTTCCCATAGACTTAACATTAGCTGGAGCGTTTCTTCGCGTGGCTAGCGTAGGCTCTTAAATCGTGTAAATATACTCGGATTGACATGCAATTGACTGCAAAAAAACAAATCGTTGATTTTACGGTATAATAATGGCATCCCAGCTGCCAGTATTATACCGTAAAATTAACATTAATAAACAGTAAAATAAGCAGCAATACGCTGCCGCGCATTACTGCTTATTTTACTGTTTATTAATGTTAATTTTACGCTATAATACTGGCAGCTGGGATGCCAGTATTATACCGTAAAATCAACGATTTTTTTTTTTTTTTGTATAATAATTGCTAAAACCGTGTTTTGAGATATTATACACGTTTTTAAATTTAACTAATTTTTTTCTTGCATCTTATTTGGTATGTACATAAATTCTATACATGATATACAGGGCTGCACAAAAGATCTTTGGTACATTTTCGATTATTGACGAGAATTAGTGAAGGGGCATTTTCAACAGTGTAGTGCATTTCCTCACTGAACTAAATGTTTGCATACTATGTACTATTTATGCATAGCTTATATACAAGGCTGTACAAAAATATTCGGACAATTTTTCGATTATAGATGGTAATTGCTGAAATTGGGTTTTCATGTTTGTTATGCGTTTTCCAAATTGTTTGCTTACAAGGGAACCACTTTTGGTGCAGCTCGCATCTAGCATTGAGACCTGGAGAATTTTAAAGCTCTATATTTACGAAGTTTGAGAGTCGATAAAAGTTTTCTGTTAAAATCATATTTTTGGATTTTACAGCAGCACAACATTCTGAAAATGCAATTTTCGAGACCACTTATCGGACTATTAACATAGTTTTTTTTAAAGTTAAAAATACGAATTAGTTAATAATAATTATAAAATATTGAAAAAAAGTTAAAAAATTTCTTCAAGGATATACGAATTTGATTTGGAAAAAATACAACGTTATAATTGCATTTTTGGCTGCGCAAAATTGGCTTTATTTGTCACCGTAGAATTTTTCTAGCCAACCTTGGACAATGTCATATTCATTTGCTGTGTTATAAGTAGTAGTTGGGATTTGTAGCATCCTATTTGGCTACTCAACTCGATTTTGGCGTAAAATTAACAATTAAAAATCAATAATAAAAAAATTAAAAGTATAAAAACTATATAAAATATGATTTTAACAGAGAAATTTTATCGGTTTTCTAACTTTTATGTATAGGGATACAAAATGCGCCAAGTCTCAATGCTAGGTGCGAGCTGCACCAAAAATGCTTCCCTTGTTTAAACATAGTCTTTCCCATTGTTAAATTGTGACGTTTTATTACAGCAGTATTTGGGAAGTGTTTAATAATCTATGCGTGACGCATGATTTTGCGTTACTGTTAAAGATAAATCTGAAGTTAAAAGGCATTTTTTTTTGCCGCAATTTGAGCATTCATCCTGTTTTTACTATTCTATTCTAAACTTATTCGTAGATGGTGGATAGTTTGCGAGTCGTCTAAAAGCACAAATCTTTAACTGGAATTTATACCTTGACCTTTATTATATAAAGGTCGGCTTATCCGGGAAAATTTATTCTAATCTTCAAAATCTGTTTTTCTTTTAAGGTGAGCTCTGATCATAAATTTCTCAAAATTCTGTACTAATTCTATGACAACTGTTTAGAAAAACCTTTCCAAATCTGAAATGAAAAGAATTCTGAATCTTAAGTTTTTACATTCTACAAATAAATGAGAAATTCTTATTCGTAGTTTTGTCTCATGCAGCGGATGTTAAAATCTTAAAATCCGAGCTTTACCTTATGTATGGTTAATCCCGCTCCTTATAAGTACAAAAAAAAAAAAAAGAGAGCTTTAAGAATTTTTCTCGTGATACTTCATTTGCATATAAATAGATTCTGGTTGCATTTGTAGTTGAAACTGAGCAGTTTCAGTATATTTCGAGTATCTATCTCTTAAGCGCTTAAGAGTTTAGTTATTTTTTGGAATATGAAAACCGATTAATGTAGTTATTTATAATCACTTGTTATTAATGAATTTGGGTGATTGAAGATATTTTTGGTGATTTATCCTTTCATTAACTTATTAAAGAATATGACAGAGTAATTAAAAACGTGATAATTGAATTATTTTTAATTAATGTACATTATTTAACATACGATGTTTAATTCTTCGCAAACCATTTTTCTCCTAATTTTTCAATTAAGCTCATTGTCATATACCAAGAATTTAACAGCTTTCTACGAAATATAAAAGTTAAAGAGAGGTTGAAAGGAAACGCGCTTACAAAGTGAATAAAATAGATTTCCTTCTCTTGATCTGTGTTTATATTAATAGTATGGGTTTTTTTTAATTGTTCGTAAAAAACATCGAAATGTATATTTGATGTTTGCAAGTCCAAACACAGGAAAGTTTCATAGATTCTATCTGTATTTAAACATAATCTGCAAAATAAAGTATCGAGGAGGACCGGAAAGTTGCAAAGAAAGGCTTAACAGATGCTGGATGAAAATTATTCTATTTTCTATTATTAATTTTTACGGGAAATTTAAACGCCTTTCACCAAGTAACAAATTTAATCAAGATTAGATTTACAGATTGTTCTTGAGAACTAAAGCGTAATTTTTAAAGAAAATTTAAGTACAATATATCCATATCTTCTTTTGATTTCTTCCAACTGCAATATACCTAAGCATTTTTTTTGTCTGTGTGACTGTTTGTGTGCGTATGAGAGAGTTAATGTGTGCGTTAATGTGTGCTCTTAATTTCTGAATCAGAAAACTGATTTTGATATTCTGCTTGTTTGACAGACTATAAAATCAATCACGTGGGAACTTTAATGGATCTTTACTGCAGTTTAAATTAATATCTACCGTAAACCAGGGAGACTAAGTGACTATAAGGATTACATGGTGCTATAGGCATTTTCACAAAAAATAAGAACACGTACGAAAAATTATACATCAGGCATAGATTATGAAATACTTGCCAGCAGTAACAGAATATTATTAAGAAATTGATTTATTTATTAAAATTTTGTAAAGTCTTTTCAGCGGTATTTCCGGAAGTTACACTTTCTTTTGCAAGTATTTTCCTTTTTAAAGCGAGTTTGTGAATGTTTAGTACGGATATTTTTAATGAAAAATTGTACCTACCAACTCATCTTTTTTTCCCTCTCTTTTTTTAAAAATTATTTTTGAGTTTATAGGCAAATTTTACCGTTTTGTTATTAATACAATTTATTATTTTCACATTATTTAAGTTAGCAATAAATGATTATTTCTTTTCTTTTTAAAAAATTTTGTTTTTTAACTCCTCCAATTAAAAAAAAAATAGTTTCAAAAAGTAATAAATAGTGTACATTCGAATATAGTCTAGAATTGAATTTCTGTTGAATGACAAGTTGCCACGATGCGTTTCTAATATGTTACAATCAGAAAACAGGTGTGGGACTTAGTCATCTATACCAACTGTGTGAGTTGTTGGCACAGAATCACCCTTCCATATCAAATTATATATATCTACCCTATATATATAAAATCCTAATGAAACGAATTTGTGAAACGATTTTATGAAACGAATTTATGAAACGAATTTATGAAACGACTGATTAAACGACTGATTATGTTTCAGGGCTATTTTTAATAAAATATTAAACGCTTGATGGTGAAATTAATACCAATTGTCCATAAAAATCTGCGGATGTCAAAACTGGTAATAGAATTTTGAAATTGGAATTAGTTTTCGAGATATTAATTTTTTTCTAATTTTAATGACATTTCTCTAATGATGGCAACTAATTATTTAGTTTTTTTTGTGAGAAAAAAGGAAAAAAAAATAAAAGGATCCCGATAGGGATTATTGATTTCTTTTTATTCGTCATTTTCAAATTGAAATTGAAATTATCTTTTATTTCAATCATAATGAAGACAAGATTGTGATTAAATTATGTTTTCCTGGAAAATTTGAAACAAAATCACATTTCTATCGTCAGGATTCAATCGTCTGTCAGCATTTAATTTAATAAACTGAAAATATTTTGAATAAATTCGTCCAAATGACGTCATTTATGTAAACGCAAAAGAAAGGGGGGGAAAGGAATTAATAGTAATTATTATTTATTGATATCATTTTGTTATATTTTTGTAAAATTTAATCAAACGAATTTTTAAAATCACTAATTCGGATATTTGAAACGAATATATAAAATAATAATTGCCCAACTGAACGGAAGCAGAATAAAATATCCTGCTTTGTTTTCTATCCTGCTTGGTTTTTTTCCGCCAAGCTTTTTATAAAAGCGTCAAAACCCCTATAATAGAAAAGCACCAAAAGTTCATTGGGTTTGTTTTCATAACTTTTGGCAACAAATCTATGTATATTAACGAATATATCCCTTTTTGAAGCTCGAATTACGCCAAACCTAAAAACAAAGGATCCTATACTGGAAAAGTATCCGATTTTCTTGTGGACAATATTCAAGTGACATAACATGTCGTAAAATTATCGCGGATAGCAAATTTGTTTAAATATCTCACCAATTAATGCCGAATAAATGCAGGCATGCATGCACAAAATATTTAATTAATTTTGTATGATAAATGATTATTTAAAAATTCGTATATACATATTAATTAAAAGAAATAATTTACATATTTAAAATAACATGAAAATATGCATGATGGTGCACTAAAATAGAGAAAAAATTAAAACCTGTTACTGAAAATGTCTATAACATAGTACTTTTCAATACCGTGGTTCTTAATGTTATTCACAAGCAGATGGAATTTTTCTCATCTTTAAACGGAAAGGAAGAATAAAATACAGATCGTTGTTATAAAAGTCCGAGAGGTAGCCACAATTTAAACCTAACCATTTTATACAAGCTGGTTTTCAAGTTGTAATTGATTTTACTTATCAATCCCGAAAACAGTCGTCAGTTGTCGCAACAGCTGTGTTTAAGGCCATGATAATCAAAAAATGCCCCATTAAAACGTTAAAAGCATGGCAACCCAATTACAGATTTACCAATATTTTTCATATAAAGCACGCTGTCATGTTTTTAGAGGCCTCTAAGTCTGAGCGGGGGTTGGCGAGCGTAGCTCGCAGGGGGTAGGCCCCCTAGTATATATATATATATATATATATATAATTATAATATCTATGAATTTCAAAAAACATATCAAGTTCTATTCTACTTAAATCTCCAAAGAGATAATCAATGATACAGTGTATACAGAATACCACATAGCTAATAATTAACATGTGCAAACATAATATTACCATAGCTGATGCTTCAATGGTAATTGGCCAAATTTTACTCATACCAAAAGAATATTGAAAAAAGAAATAGAGAGAAAGGGGAAAAAAAAAATTACAAATTGGAGTTGCAATTAAGTAAACACAAATGGATTAACAAATTAAATATGAACCATACACAATGGAAAATTGGACCACATGAGAATTAAATATGAATTGGACATGGAAAAACACATGCACATGTACTCATCAGCCTGGATGCACCCACATGTGTTTTAAATAATAATTCAGTGTTTCATAATTCTACTGGCATAATGCTAAGATCAGTAGAATCATCCAGGTACACTGAATTATTACCAGACAACAATTGGAAATATTAAAATTTGGAAATATTTAAATAGGAAATAAAAAACCATTAAGAAAATACAATATATTTCACTCACATCGATTATCCAAAAAACTGTAATTAACACCTCACTAAATTACCACGAGATAACAGTTTTGAAATAATAAAATTGGAAATATGAACGCGTAAAGTGTAGATAAAATATTTTACTCACAATAATTATACAGAATCCTTAAAATGTCACAACGTCTGCATAATATTCACATCCACATGGCAATGCATCATACATGTTGACTAAGTCGAGTTGAGAGAAATGATTTGTAAGACAAGTTGAGAGCACACTTTTTTTAAAACACAACCCCATAAATGACACCCAATCACAAAATGATTCAAAAACACTCAAAATAATTCTGGTTTTAATACACTTATAACAAATTTATATCCGTGAATATATATTACTCCATCCAATTTTAATTCCTGAAAGTAAAATTAATATACAATCAATAGCTCCCTCTATAGTTAAATTAAATATAATATTAACAATATTAACTACAACTACCTGAAAGGTAAAGTGTCGCCATCTATTGGTATTATAATAGTTCATAATTAATATTTAGTTAAATATCCACTTTATTAGTTACATACTCACTTCATTAGATTTATTTATATAAATAAACTTTAAAAAACAATACTAACTTGTAGTTTTACTTAAAATTCAAATAAAATATAATACTACTATATGAATAAATCTACACAGAATTAATTCAACTTGCACAGCATTTCAGATATTCTTAACAAGAATATATTATGTAAAAGAGATATTATTTTAATTCAAATTATTTTTGCTGCCAGCTGTGTTAATCCACTGATATTATAGACATTTATTAAATAATTAATGTTTTATTTTTACTACTACTTAAATATATATTAGACTTGTTTTTAAATAATTAATGTTTAATTTATACTACATTGTAAATATATTTTATATTTATAGATTAATTTAAATATCTAATTAAATAATTCATAAACAATTCAAAATATCTCAAAATTTATAATGTTGATAATTAATAGTATTACTACTGTTTTTCAATCAAATTAATGCAATGCAGTAATTAAAATACTTGTTAATTTTAATTATTCATAGACAAAAATAAAAACTATATATATTTATTTTTATATATATTGCAAATAGATATATATATATGAGTTATAATCACCAATGTTATCATTGTATAATTTAATTTGTTATTGTACAAGTTAATTTATAAATGTATGAAAACTACACATCAATAATACCTTAAACAGAGGTGATCGGCAACGCACAATCACAACTATACAAAGTATAAATAATGTTCAATCAAATATTAAATTTCCTAATATGTTATAATTGTAATTATGTATGTTATATTTGTAATTTTCTACATAAATTGTATATAATGTTCAAACAAATATTAAATATTAAATTTCCTAATATGTTATAATTGTAATAATGTATGTTATAATTATTATTTTCTATATCTTTTGTTATATGTTATCGCACACTAAAACAATAATTTATTACATACCATGTTTATATTTAAATTATATAATAAATGTTATTTAAAAGAGTTGATGATTGAATTTATCATAAAAATTGGATATCCATATATTTTTGCTTGATCTCGAATATATCTAATATTTTTGTTTTTATTTATATCTGAGCATAAGTATTTTATACGATGTAGATAATTGATAATTATATTTTTATATACAGATTTATGTAAACATGAAGCATAATTTGTAAAAATATTTACTTTAAATGGGAAATCAAATCTCTTATCATAAATATCAAAAATTAATTTATAATTATTAGTAATATTAATTTTTAAGTCAAGAAAGTTTATATTATTATTAATTAAATCATTTTCGCTTAATTTAAGCTGAGGAGGATAAAAATTGAGTGGTGATGTGCAATTTTTTTCATTGAAATAAAATATGATAATGTCATCAATATAGCGATAAAATACATAATCATTGTTCGGACTTATATTTCTTTCATAATAATATAAGTAAAGGTCAGAGAGAATACTAGATGCGGTTCCGCCCTGCGGAATTCCCTGGCATTGTTTATAGATAATATTGTCATATATAATGTAATTATTATGCAATGTAAAATTTAGTAAAGTTTTAAAAAAATTTACTGAAATATGTTCTTTTAATTTTAATTGAGATTTAAATTCTTTAAATAATATACACATTGTTTTATGTAAGTCTTTTATATCAATGTTATTAAATAAATCATTAAAATCCAATGTTTTTATGAATTTTACCGGATTGATATTATGTATTTTATTAATGAGTTGAAAACTATTTTTTAGGCAATGTTGGTTATTATGTTTTAACGTTATATCATATATCTGCTTTAAAATATTAAGTAGTAAATTGCTTGCATTTTTATTATATGTGTTACAACCGATGGTAACAGTGCGAAATTTAATAGGATTTTTATGAAATTTTGGAATTATAACAAGATAAGGATAATTAAAATTATTACATTTGATTTTTAGTAATTTGTGATAATTTAATAATTTTCTGTTATTTATTTCAATATTTAATTTAGTTTTATTAAAAATATTACTTGTGTTGATTGCATTGTGAATTAACACTTTATAGTATTCTTTACAAATGATAGCATAATTATTTGGAGATTTATCTACATAAGTAATTATAAATTTGTTTTGTAATTCTGATATATGTTTATTTATGTTTTTAAAAGCTGCATGTGTAATATGATGATAATTTTTTATAATTTCATTTTTTAATTTATCAATTACAGAAAATCTCCATTCACTGAAATATTCGATTGGTTTATTGTAATCAACAGCAATTTTATATATAAACAAATCAATATCTTGAATAAACTGCAATATTATGGATTTGATATTACACTTATATGGAAGACGAAATTTTGTGCCATTATGCATTAAGTTTTGTAAAATAGGTTGTTCTACAATATTAAGATCACCAGTAATGATATGACCATGTGTTGTATTTATATACTTTTGATATTTTGGGTCATTACAATAACATGGGTAATTCTTTGAAGAGACCAAATTTTTTGCAAAAGAATTGTAATTAAAAATTTTACGTCCAAGTGTGCGATTATATTTATATGTCTTGTGAATGGTAAAATTTTTTATTGGAAAATTATTATTAATGTTGTTTATTATATTGTGTAAATTTATATTATTAAATACATGATTGGAAAAATTTA
This sequence comes from Maratus michaelseni, assembly GCA_963931845.1. NCBI lineage: Eukaryota > Metazoa > Arthropoda > Arachnida > Araneae > Salticidae > Maratus > Maratus michaelseni. Next base: position 106,306,241 of record OZ007588.1, on the reverse strand, counting down.
TAATTAATTGTGTATTATTAGTTTTATATTTAGGTTTATTAGAAAGACTTGTATTTAATAGGTTTGCTCTATAATGTAGAATATCATAAAAGATATCACAAAAATGTGGAGAATATTGATTCTTTTTAAATACCTTGAAATATTGGTTTATATATTTCTTTTTTATACTAAAAACATGTTTTCTTATAGCAAGCCAACAATAATCATTACAAAATTGTGCCTCAAGATTATCAAGCTCCTGTTGAATCACAATATCATCAGTGAATTTTTTGTTATTATGTTTACCTCTACCAGATCTAGAAGTTTTTTTTAAGTTTGAAAAATTTAATCCGGAATAAAGATTTTTATAATTTTCATATTTAGTTAAATCTGAAAATACAGGATGTGATTTTTTGTATACTAATTGATTTAATCCATAAGGATATGTAGTATTAAAATGTCTTATATATTTAGATTCTAGAAAAAGTCGTTCAGTAAAATTTTTTTGTATTTTAAGTATTTTAATAGTAATATTTTTAAAATCATGATTTTTGAAATGAGTATATTCAATATTATGAGTTGTTTGAAATTTAGAATTTTTATATTTATCAATATGAGAACGATGTAAATTTAGCCGCTTATGTAATTTTTGACAAGACTGTCCAATATATTCCATGTTACACGAATTGCATTTCAATGAATAGATTACATTGTATGCTTTGCAAAATTTTACCAAATTAAGATTGTTATTTGAAATCTGTGACTTATCAGCTAATGGACATGTAAGACAACGCTTAGATTCACACTCTCGAAAACATAGTACAGGCTTGGGACAATAGAATAGGTTATCTGATAACGATCCAGGAAGATCCCTAATAATCTTCCTGTACCGAGCATTAGTCCTGGATCCACCAAGGCCTAAATTGCCAGTATCTAACATTTTACTAATAACTGCCATATTTGTTTGATAGCAATAAAAATTGCAAGAAATACATATTAAATATATCTATAACATATTTAAAAAAAAGAAAAAAATTGTTATGAATCAATCTTAATATTACTTGAATATCCATAAAAAAATAAAATAAAATAAAAACAAATATTAAGATTGACTGTTTAATACTTGATTAAATATAATAAAGCTATATAATAAAACTATTTACATATATACATAAAGTCCCATTAAGCAAACTAACATCAAAAGACAACAATATAAAAACCCCTAGCAGTCATAAGTCAGTACAAAATTAATGTTGGTAAAAAAAAAAAAAAAAAAAAAAAAAATCATTAGAACCTGAATAGGATTTTATAAAGATGCCCTTGAAAATTCAATAGATAAACAAATGATACCAGGAAATAATAGTAATACTAAAATATTATTATTATTAAATTATTATTAAATACACCATTAAAAGCGCAATGCAGCTATAATAACTATGTATTTCAAACAGAAGTTAATCAAAGTGATTTGTGAGCCAATTAGGCTAAATTATGGTATCATATAAAAACATTCAAACCTATAAATTGAATGTTGAGATATATGTCTATGATGTATTAACCATACATCATAATCGAGATAAGATTAAGGGAAGTGCCCCCCCCCCTTCAAAATATGGTACTTTATCTTTTACATTTAGAGTATAATAACAAAAAGCTTTATGACTCAATTTCAAAAAAGATTTTAAAAAATCTCAAGCTACAAGCTATGTAAGGTATCCTAGCACCTAGATAAAACTGGAAGAAATTTTTAAAAACAGTTTTCATCTTATAGTCTAAAAATATTATTCTCTAAATTATTTCTATTATTAATATCTAAATTATTTCTATTCTAAAGCTTATTTTCTTACAATAGTTTAAATCATTTACACACACACACACATACTTACAAATTTACACATAAATATATTCCTTTACGAACAATATAATGAATAGACAAAGCTGAAAATGTGTCACTCTATGCGCAGCTTACTTATCGCTTTTTTTTTTGTAAATTGAACTATAATTTTTTATTTATAATATAAAAATTAATAATAAATTTCTTTTAATAAACGTATAATGACTAAATATGATATAGAATCATCTTATTATGAATGCACAGACCATTTATCTTAATTAAAATCAAATTTATCAATTTCAGCATAATCAAAGTATATTCTTAAAAAAATACTTCTTTGCTGCAACTAGTTTTTGTACCCTCTCTTTTTTTGCAAGAAATCTGCATAAAAAAATTACTTCGTGTGCCCTGAATTTTAAATTTCCCCTTAATGCGATATTCGTATTCCTTAAAAGCTATTAAACCGGAATTCCTCCCCCGATAAGAAACGCAAAGTAATATTTCCAGTCGCATCTACTTAACTGTAATTCCTAGGCAATAAAAGATAAACTTCCGGAAACTTTCGAAATTTTTTTTTACTGCATACTTAGCGAAAGTCAAATATTCTAAATTAGCTCACGCAGTTAAATTAAATATCAAAGGGCATTAAACTCTGAAGCAGATGAAGTGGAGTATTCTAAATATTTCATTTAATAGTGTATGGAAGATCATAAAAATTAAATTTTTATTATAACTGGATTAGTCTTGCGTGTTTGATAATTTTTAATGAACAGAATGCTTCATAAAATGCTCTACAATTTTAAAATTCAATAATTCATTATCTTACTATTATACAAAACTGGAGTTTCTGTCTGTGATTTTTAGAAAAAACACCTATTTATACGTTAATTCGACTATTTATACAAAGTATAATTAAATATAACATTAATTTTTTTGTCTGTCTCTTTGTCCTGAATAGGCTCAGAAACGGTTGCATACAAATACTATAACCAGGGCTTAATTTGCGCCGGAGCCCACCGCAGCTCAGCTCTGGTACTTCTCTGTTTTTTGTAAATATTTAAATATCGGCCAGAATTCACCGGAGCTCATAAACACTGCGCTCCGGAGCCCAGTACAGTAACTCTTCCGGAAAACGAATATTAAATTTCCCTCCCATCTACAATCTTTTGAATCAAAACACTTATAAGTGACGTAATGTGTCGCTTACCTAAGAGATGGAAATGAAACAGGCTCGATTTTTATATCAGTCTTCGGGTTTGGGCAGGCTCGAGCACAATCTCTTTTAAATTCAAAATTTTATTTATTTCCATTTCAAATCATTTTAATGCTATTTTGATCAGAATAAAGAGTAAACAGAAACAGTCTTTTTCTTTTCTGCATAGCTGCGAACTATTCATTTATTTTGTGTTAACACGATTTTCCGAATCATAATCCTGAGCTTTGCAGAATTCTGCGATTAATTAACATTAAGATTAGGCAAAAGTTTCTACTTTGAAGTAGTAATAACAAAAAAAGTGGAATAGTTGATAGTTAAGTATACGCAGTAACTTAGCTTATAGGAAGCAATAAGCAATAAAAAAAAACAATCCTTTAAATTTTGAAAAAAATGTATGAAATATAAATATCCAGATTGGAAATGGATTGGAGGGGGAGGAAGGAGGGGTAAACTACGGGTGTTAGTACTGCAGAATATTAGGGCTCCGGTATTTTTTTTCTTAGAAATTGATCCCTGACTATAACTTGTACAAAACTTATAAAACTTATCAGAGGCAGATAGAGAATGTTTCTGGCTACACTCTTCAGTTTTGTCGCATTAAGATATCTAAAATAGTTTGAGAAAACAAGGTAAAACGGACAGAATCAATCAATCAACCAATCTTTCATGGCTCAGAAACTCGAGGAATCTTACGTCCATCGAAAAGTTTAATTAAGATTTATAAATCACAATTAGTGATACAATCTTCAGTTTCTCGAATTCCATTATTTAAATTAATTTTTGAGAAAACAGGGGAAAACGAGGAAAATCAACCAATTTTTTTCAATGCTCCAAAACTCGAGAACTAATTTATCAATTTTAAGGAATCTTACGGTGAATGGAAAGTCTAAGATTTATAAATCATAATTAGTGCTACAATTTTTAGTTTGTCACATTCCAAGATTTAAAAACGTTTTTGAGGGTGTCGCGTCAATTCGTCGCGCACAATTCATCGCGGAACAATTCATCGCAGTGTCAATTAATCGCGGCGACAACTCATCGCAGCGTCAACTCTTCGCAGCGTCAATTCGTCGTGGTGTCAATTCGTCACAACGTCAATTCGTCGCAACGAAAATGTTTTTGAAGGCTATGATGATAAAATTAAAGATTATGTAGTAAAATTATTTAATGATAATTTGTTTTTTAGATATAGAGAACTATCACTAACAATTTACATCATTAAATAATTTTTACTAAATTATCTTTACTTTTATCATCATAGCCTTCAACTATATTTTCGTTGCGACGAATTGACACCACGACGAATTGAAGCTGCGACGAATTGACGCTGCGATGAATTGTGCGCAACGAATAGACGCAGAACCGTTTTTGAGAAAAGGGAGAAAACGGAAGAAATCAATCAATGAACCAATCTTTCAATACTCAAAAACTTAAGAGTTAATTTATTAATTTTAAGGAAACTTACGGCGATTAGAAGGACTAATTGAGATTTATAAATTATAATAACTACAATTTTAGCTTATAACATATTTCAATTTTAAAAAAATTGATTGGTAAATATTTTTCCCCGCAGAAACTTGAATGATCGTATAAAATACAAATACAACCCAACAGGGTGCTACGTAGCTAGTAATTAATGTAAAGATGAAATAAGTGAAATGTTTATTAAGTAGCTTAGAAATTTTGTATACAGTAATTTTAGATATAGTTTAAATTCTTTTCAACAACTCTCAAACTCTTAAAATGCTCAAATTAGCTTAAAAATTTGAAAATATAATATTTTTTTGCATTTCAATAGCTATGTAGAATACAAAACAAATACAGGGATACTTTTAAGATAGCTATTACACGTGAGATTGAGAATTCGTGTAATATGAGATATGGCACCATCATCTGTTGACGAAAATTCGAACTATTTTTAAAATTGCTGTATACAAAACGTATGAGCTACCTGATAAACATATCCCTTATTTCATATTTATATTTATTATAGCTAATACTTTATTGAATTATGAAATTAGAAAGTGTTTTATGAAACACACCTTATATCGAAAGCTTGGAATTATTAAAAGTAAAAAGGTTTAAGTATCAAAGGTCACCAACAGATGGCACTGCACTGTCTAAAGCTATAAGAATGCGCAAGCTAACGTTTAAAGATTAATCAAAATTCAATCACTCAGTTTTAACCTTTCATTCTGCTTAGTTGTTGAAACGCGAAATAAAATAGGTTTCGTTTTGAAATTGTAAGGTTATTTTAAGAATTTTTACACTTTGAAATAACGCAGTGTCATTTATCTGTGAGAGCTTGTACTAAAACAAGAAATAATGCTAAAGAAGTTTTTGATATCACACATTAATCTTATGCAATAATAACTTTAATATATGTCACCACTTGCTTGCTATTCCATTTTTAAAATGTCAAATCATTTTAGAACAAAATTCAAAATCGTTAATTATTGTTTTAGTATATTAACAATACAATATTTATATCTGACGCTGCTAATTTCAAAATATTTTTTTTAATTTTTACCATTACATAATGTATTTTTTCTATAAAATTCGAATACACTTATAAATATCAAAGAGCAGAATATAATTAATTTGTCATTAATTAAATTGTGTCCACCTGATTACAACCAAGCTTACTGGAGCGAAATTCGTCAGCGAGAATTGATCCCAATCAAAGTGCCGCCAAATTTCTGTCTAAATCTAGAGCTAACATGTGGATTTCATTGTAATAACTGATTATCCCTAGAAGTGATTGTTTCAGCAATTGCGATATTACGAGCATCCTTTAAAGGGAACTATAATAATAAATGCCATATATACTTCCGCTCAAACTGGCATTTAAAATGAATATGAATGATATTTAAAACTGTGTTTCTATTCATTGCATGTTGAAAATCTAAGATAAAACACAAAAATAAGATCGTTTTCGTTAAAAAATTTTACCGTACACTCATCAGACTCATTGTTACAAATGGTGGATTATTATGTATCTGGCACAATTTTAAATTTCAACTACATTATATTTATAGAAAATTATATGAATATTTTATACGCATTTTTGCAGTATTTATTTTTAGTCTGTATCTGTAATTTGGTAAACATATGTTATTTTAATTACAGTTATGTGAAAATTATTGCGCGTCATAGTTAATGACATACTGAGAAACTAGCAGCAGTCCAAATATTTAATAATTGTTTCAGTATTTAGAATAACAATAATTACCTTTCACGTTGATAATTTCCAAAATATTTAATTTTGGCCGTAAATAACATATTTGTTATTCGAAAATAAAATGCACTTACAAAGAGTAAAGCAATGAAACATACTTAATTTGTCATTAATTAAATTGTAATTTGTCTGATTAAATCTAAGCTTACTGCAATGAAATTCGTCACCAAGAATAAATTCCCATCAAAGTGCTGTCAGATTCCTATCTTAACTCTAGAGCTAACATGTGGATTCCACTGTAATAACTAATTATCCATAGAAGTGATTGTTTCAGCAATTGAAATATTACAGGTATTCGTTACAGAGAGTTATAATAAATGTCGTTATACTGAACACTGAAAATTGTTAAAGTGACATTTAATGCGCAGTTTCTATTAACAAAATAATCCATATTTACATGTCAAACGTATTTGTTATTCAAAAATAAAATGCACTTGCAAAGAGTAAAGAAATGAAATATACTTAATTTGTCATTAATTAAATTGTAATTTGTCTGATTAAATCTAAGCTTACTGCAGTGAAATTCGTCACCAAGAATAGATCCCCATCAAAGTGCTGTCAAATTCCTATCTTAACTCTAGAGCTAACATGTGGATTCCACTGTAATAACTAATTATCCATAGAAGTGATTGTTTCAGCAATTGCAATATTACAGGTATCCGTTAAAGAGAGTTATAATAAATGTCATTATACTGAACACTGAAAATTGTTAAAGTGACATTTAATGCGCAGTTTCTATTAATAAAATAATCCATATTTACATGTCAAACATATTTGTTATTCAAAAATAAAATGCACTTGCAAAGAGTAAAGAAATGAAATATACTTAATTTGTCATTAATTAAATTGTAATTTGTCTGATTAAATCTAAGCTTACTGCAGTGAAATTCGTCACCAAGAATAGATCCCCATCAAAGTGCTGTCAAATTCCTATCTGAATTTTAGAGCTAACATGTGGATTTCACTGTAATAACTGATTATCCACAGAAGTGATTGTTTCAGCATTTGCAATATTACAGGTATTCGTTGAAGAGAGTTATAATAAATGTCATTATACTGAACACTGAAAATTGTTAAAGTGACATTTAATGCGCAGTTTCTATTAATAAAATAATCCATATTTACATGTCAAACATATTTGTTATTCAAAAATAAAATGCACTTGCAAAGAGTAAAGAAATGAAATATACTTAATTTGTCATTAATTAAATTGTAATTTGTCTGATTAAATCTAAACTTACTGCAGTGAAATTCGTCACCAAGAATAGATCCCCATCAAAGTGCTGTCAAATTCCTATCTTAACTCTAGAGCTAACATGTGGATTTCACTGTAATAACTGATTATCCACAGAAGTGATTGTTTCAGCATTTGCAATATTACAGGTATTCGTTGAAGAGCGTTATAATAAATGTCATTATACTGAACACTGAAAATTTTTAAAGTGACATTTAATGCGCAGTTTCTATTAATAAAATAATCTGCTGAAAATCTAAAATAAAACAATATTAATTTTAATGACCGCAGCAGCTTTAACTCACTCACTGTCAAGTTGCATGATGCCTAAGAAATCTAGAAATAAACTGTTTAATAATTTTAGAGCAGATCGATAATTTCCCTTGACTAAAACTTATAATGGTAGTTATATGATGTCATATAACTGTAGAATAAGAGCATTAATTTAGATTTTTTTTTTTTTTGAATAAGTATAACATGTAAAAAAATTTCGAGCTAAAATTCATAAGCAGAAGAAATCTAAAATTCAACAGCAGAGAAATGATATTTTTATCTTTCTGTAATTTATTATTTTATAAATATTCTTAAACCTATAATTTTTCTCAATTTTAATTATATATGTTTACCATGTAAAAAGATACACATTCCCTTAATTGCTGGATAACACAATTTTTCAAAAATAAAGCTCCAGCAAAGAATTATAATCGCTCAAAATAATAAAACAGTAGTTATATAATCAAACTTATGGTACGATGAACCAAATTAAATGACAAACTACGGGTTTTTTTTTTTCATAATACAGATTTACGAGTAGGAAGTAATATGCTTCCATTTTTAGTCAATTTATTTTACTTTCATCTTAAAATTTATCTTTTTTCTATAAATAATAATAATAAAAAATATATTACTTTACATTGTTGTAGTGGCATAAAAATAACTTTTTAGAAAGCTATTTTTGTAAGAAGATATTGAGCTAGTCTCTTTTTTGTCTTTAATCATAACATCCTATCTTCTTTTACGAAAAACAAAGGTGTACTCTCAGCTTTTGCCACAAGGTATCATTTTTCATCTTTTATAGACTTTTGTTGGAAATTCTTTTTTTTTTTTTATAGCTTCAAAGGCAAACAAGCGCCAAATAGAATTCTGTTGTTATTTTAAGGGTATAGAAATGTAAGAGTATAGTACTGGCGTTCAAAAATAGATATATTTTGATAACAATCCCTATTTATATCGAATATAAGTTTGTAGGATATTTACATATGCAATTTTGTACACAATAAAACCCTTTTGAGGAGTGTATTATAACGGCAATTCAAAAAGATACAATTTCAGATCCAAGCGAGGAGAGATGTAAGCTCAACACTGTCATAAATATTCTAATAACAAAGCAATTCTGGTCAAATATTGATCAAACATTCTCTTTTATGGCTTTTTATTTGAATCATTTATAATCTAATACACTTGAAATTTGCAATATAAAAGCGCAACTTCTCAATTATATGCGATTAAAGTGTCGATTTATAAATCTGCATAACTGAGAGCACCGCATAAATGAAAATGCATTATGTTTTAAATCTTTATGTATGAGAACTCCAGAAATCAAGGGGTATAAGTGACAAAATTTAAAAAACTGAGCTAAGTGCACAGGCGATTTCGAAATAAGGCTTTTGTTTGTACGTAAAGAAATATAAGTGATTTTTTAATTGTGTGCTACGATTTAGAGGTCAAATACTTAAGCATTCGAAACTTGTACACCTTGTTATCAATATTGATTACTTATAAATTAAAAAAAAATTACTCCACCTCCTTTACGCAGTTATTGAAATAAGAGTTCAAAAACCACTTTGAAATAAGCAACAGTTTCATATTTATTTCAGTTAATTAGTATTGACTCAATACTTTGAACTCAATTTACTCCAAATCGAAATTTTGTCACTTTTATCCCTTGGATTTTAGGGTCCTCATATATATTTAATATATTTGTATTCACAATGTGAACCTTATTTAACATGAATGTATTCATCTTAGAATTGCATTTGCATTTTTCTCTTATATGGATTTACGGTATTATCCAATCTTAATTTATTTTATTTTGATTTGGTTTGTCGCACACGATCGGGCAATTTGGAAAAGAAATTACTGATTAAACACAGTCTATTTAAAACAGAAATATTTTGTGACTTCTTTATATTATGGAATATTGCCCTTTATAACGTGTTTCAGAATATATAACCTTCAATTTTCTGACTGCATCGTTCCTTCCTTCTGTTTTTATGTTTTTACTAGCTGAAGTACCCGGCGTTGTCCGGGATTTTAAGAATTGTGTAGAAAAATCAATTTCAAAATTAAACATATTGTACAGAGTACTTCAAAATGTTAAAATATGTCAATATTTCCATAATCGGGTTTTTATCACGATCCAATACGTTCCTCAAACCCATATGACGTTATATTCACCAACTGACGTCATATCTACTGGCTTTCTCTATTACTCATATTGATACTCTCTTTGTAGGATTCACAAACATTTGAAATAGTCCATTAAACTTTCACTATGACGTTATATTAATTTTCTTTTTAATTTTCCAATGACGTCATATTAACCTGTTTTCAGTACTTAAATTCATACTCCTTGTATTATTGAGAAATGTTTGAAAATTTCTGTTACATTATCAGTATGACGTCATATTAATCTTTATTTCAACTGTTGAAACTTTTTATTTAATTTTCATTTTTCACGTGGAAATCTTTCAATAGAAAATTAATATTGTAGAAAGAATTTTATTGTGTATTTTTAATTGTTGGCAACTGCTATAACGGAAAATGTTTAAATTTAATAGGAAAAGGCTGTTAGATTTTTGTTTTTTATTAATTAAAAATTAACTATACATTATTTCGATTCCGAATTACTTTAGTTGTCTCGGCCGTGTTTTAATACACCTATACGTAACATTTCGCAATTCTGTCTTCCAAACTGTTGATTTGTATAAAAGTGCAGAGAGACAGACAGACAGACAAATTTTCATTCTTATATATTAGAGGATACAGTGCATTTAGCACTATTGCACTGAAGTTATTTTGTGACGTTTTATAATATTTGCTCAATTTTTCTAGTGTCTATTTTATCTTATTTAATTATGAATTAATTGAGAAAATATAACAAGCATAATTTAGAATAGTACATATTTACAAATATAATATAAACTGAGTTTTTTAATGAAACTTATCAACATTATACTCTCTAAAAAATCTGTAAAGGTTGAATTAACCGGCATGTTTGGAAAATACTGATTGCTGAATATACATATTACAGAAAGATAATATAAACTAAGTGTTCTAATGAAACGTATCAAAATTATATCACTCTAAAAAATTAAAAAGAAATACTGTAAAGGTTGAATTAACCGACATGTTTTGAAATACCCATTGCCGAATGCTTTAAATGTCCGGACAGTTGAGTGCAACAAAATCTGTTCCATGATTGATAAGGGGTCTTCGAAGAAAAAGTGAAGCTGGAAAACAATCTGCTGCCTATTTTACTGTCAAAGTCAGTCAAATAATTCGGATTTTATTATTTTAAAATTTATTTTTGATAAACTTATTTAAGTAAAAAATATTTTCAAAAAATATAGTTAAATTAATTAACTTAATATCTTAATATTGCGGGAGGGGGGGGGGAAATGCCGTATAAAAACATTTGGCCACCAGTGGCAATCGGATTTCTCAAGCTCTGTATATAACATAAATTTAAATATTTAACCTATCTTAAATTTACTCTACATTTTCCCCATTTAATTTTACTATATTTCGTCTTAAATGCTATTATTCTTTTTAACTTTTATAAAATCTAATTGATTTTCTACGCGTATCTTTTATTTTTATATTTGGCATTGCGCCAATAATATTTCTTTTTCAATATATATTTGGATCGAACGTTCTATTATTCGGTTTTGACACGTTTCTAGATTTTTCCAGAAGCTAAGATTTCTCGCGCTGTTAAAACCGATTTACTCAAAATTTTAATCCGCGGCTTTATTTGGTGAAGTTAGGTTTTTTAATTGGTTGAGACTCTATGTCACGCATTTTGTAGATGTGTGCGATGCCCTTAAATTATGTTTCACGAATCTTAGAAGTAAGATTTTGTGTGTTTCCAAGTTCTTCTAAACTTGCAACATCTTAGAAGTATTAATATTTTAAAGTCTAATTTTGGAGTTCTAAGATCTAAATCATGGATTTTTTCGCGGCAGTGAATCCTACCTAAAAATGTTGATTTAACAAAAGCATTTCGACGATGTTGAGTTGTGTTTATTTTTAATGCTGGGAAAACCTTATGGGTTGTATATCCCAAACTTTAATAACATCACGATTGTTCTGCTATGTTAACGCAACATATCGTTCTTCACTCGGTTGGTATTGTTGCTTAACTCTTTGATTAAAACGAAGTGATATTGCTTTGTCGTAATCGAAGATTTATTTTATGTATTAGAGATGTGAACATTAACATTTGTTGTAGCAAGATATAGCTATACTTTACTTATTACGTAAAGAGGAATGTAGTATTACAATAGAGATTAGCTCTAAAATGATGAGCAGTATTATAGATTATACTATATATACTGGGTGTATCTGAAATGCTTCAACAAAGTTAGAGGGATGATAGTACTCATGAAAACGAACAAAAAATGCAATGGAACAAGGGGTCGGAAATTACGTTTAAAGGATGAAAATCGAGAAAATGCGTCTGGAAATGGACAAACTGAGATAAGAAAGAAACACTCCAGAAAATAATTTATTGCACATAATAGGTACAACACAGCTCGTGATGGGCCACGTTCGCCGGATCTTAACCCTTTGGATTTCTTCTTCTGGGGACAGATGAAATCCCTCATTTATGAGACGCCAGTAGAAACGCCAGAAGAAGTAGTAGCGCGTATTGTGACCGCTGCAGGAGAAATCTAGGAAACTCCCGTAATCTTCGAGCGTGTCCGCCAGTTCTTCCTATGTAGACGTACTCTGTGTAATAATGTTCGCGGTCGACACTGTGAACAATTGTTGTAAAATATTTGCTTTCTCTGGACATCACGAGCTGTGTTTTACCTATTCTGAGCAATAAATAATTTTCTAGAGTGTTTCTTTCTTTTCTCAATTTGTCCATTTCCAGGCGCTTTCTCGATTTTCATCCTTTAAACGTCATTTGCGACCCCATGTTCCATTGCATTTTTTGTTCATCTTCATGAGTACTATCATCTCTAAGTTTGTTGAAGCATTTCAGATACACCCTGTATATATAAATTTTGCAAATACAAAACAAATCACAAGATAAAATAGGCACTATAGAAATTAGTCAATTATTAAAAATAACATTAATCCAATATTGCTAAATGAACTGATAAATAAAACTAAGGAAAATAAATCCAACAACAGAATTTAAAAACAATACAACTAAGAAATTGAAATATTGTGAAACACCTTGTAATAATGTACTTTACACTATACATGTCAACAGTCTAATAAAATTTATTTTAGTGTTTATAATGTTTTTATTTTACGCCTTTTAGCAGTTTAAAGAAGTACATTGTGAAACACTTTATCATGGGTAATATTCCGCAATATAAGTAAGTATTCATTGAAAATAAATCCAATGTAAAAAATGAAACAATATAATATAACAGTCAAAATTAATACTTTTAGAAGATTATATCGATTTCATAATACTTACAAGTAACATAAGAAGATAACAAACAAGTAACATACTAATCAATTAAAAAACAATAATTTAATGTTTTGTTTCTAACTGTTTGCGGATGACTAAATTTTTTTTTAATTACCTTTTCTGTTGAGGAAATATATGCTTTCGGTAACTTGCTGTTGATGGATAAGTTAAAGATCTCTACTTAATAAACATAAAAAAAAACTGTATATAAATTTGCACATTAAACTATTGGTAACAAAAACTCTCATTTTTAATCTTATGCGACACATTTAATTTATTCGCAAATAATGCTTTCATTTAAAAAATTTAAACCGTCAACCGCTCATATCTCATGCTGGAACTTTGTATTGTTTGGAATACTCGATTGTAAGAAAAATAACGAAACTGTCATTTTCTGAAATAGCAACTTTGAAAGAATATTCAGGAATATTGTGATAATTAAGAATTTTTTTATATAATAAATGATAGTATTGAATTTCGTAATATTAAGTGGAATTTCGGTTTCACAGATTAATTCGTAGGAGCAGTTTTTGACGACAACTACAGCACGAAGCACTATAAGTTATCACTACAAGTTTTAGCCATTGAGAAATCCTAGCCCGACAATCTTTTAAGAGAATATAGACAATTTTAAAGTATGTAGATGCAAAAGATAGAGGGGGGAAATGAAAAAAGAATACTCGAAACCCAGCAACCGTCTTATCTGAGGATCGAAGTGAAATCGATTTCGCAGTTTTTCATTTCTTTAACAATGCATTATTTTTGCTGTTAGGAAAATCTATAAAAACCGATTAATATCTATGTATTCTATTTATTAAGTATGGCAAATATCGTATAGTACTTTTTTCATCAGTTTCGTGCGGTCTTTTGTTAAATAAGATAACTCTATTCATGAAGGCATCGTCGAAATAAAGAATGCCTTTGACAAAAGCTCAAATGATCATTCACAAAAAGCTTTTGAAATTTTCCAATGCATTTATGGAGCACGTTAATGATGCCAGTTACAGAACATCGATTTTGAAAAGAATGCGCTGATATATGATTACAGTATGAATTAAATCGCCTCTGTATGCAGCTATACCATTTTACTCCTTCTCATTTGTATAGAAGATAAATGTATATTATTTTGTATGCTAGACTAGAAGAAAAAGAAAGGATCCACTATTATTAGAAAATGCAACTTTGAAAAAATTTTCATGAAACCTATGCATTGTTTGTCATTATAATTGTGATTTTTTAAAAATAATGAATGATAATTTTGACTTCGTAAATAAAAAATATATATAAAGTTTGGTTTTCCACTTTTCTTTTGAGATCACAACGAAATGAAAGGTCTGCGAATGGAAGAGAAAGTGGAAAAAATATAATATAATGGTATTTGAAGATATACTATTTTAGTTCATTTTTACTTTTGTACTCCAAAAGCCTTTCGAAAGGAATTTTCTTAATCAATTTTACAGATAGATAATAGCAAAAGATAGTTGAAAACTAATTGTATTTAAGTGTTCCGAAAATTACTTTAAATGGATAGTAGATATTTGAAGAATAATTCATATGGGACGAGATTCTTTTATTAACGTCATATGTATGAAATTATTGCGTTCTTTAAACTTAAATTGTTGAATTTATTTAATGCCTTTCACATAATTTTTCATGTAAATTACTTTATCTTTCAAAATTAAATTGTTTATTGGCAGACTTTAACCCTTTTTATCCTGACGGTACTTATAAGTACCACTTTAACCCCTTCGCGACGAACGTCCTTTACAGAATTTTTAATCTTTTACCACCGGTTTTTCAAAACAGAAATTTTCGGCTAATTGAATCGTAGAAATGCTGTCATTAAATAAGGCAAAACTTACAATAAAAAGTTACTGCTGGGAATAATCGAGGATTTTTTGCATCTTATGCGTCACGGATACGTGTTACTCGTTCCCAAGGGGTTAATAAAACACCTATATATTCGTAATATGACAGTTTTTCCTAACGGTATTCACAATGGCACAAGTGTATGGGCAAGAGTGCATTTCTGACAGCAGGCAGGAGATGACAAATTCAAGCACACATCCTCTTTTTTTTGCATTGTAGGGATTTTATATTTGCCACGCTACATTCGAAATCCATTTTGCAATAGAATTGACATGCATGTTGTTCTTCATTTGAGTAATTTTAGTGGTTTATTACCTGTTATTTAGTACTATTATTTTCTATTGTTTTCTATACTCTACAGGTTAACATTTCCTATATTTATTTGAAGTTTACTATTTGAAATTTACTATTTTATTTTATATCATAGGGTAAAAAAATTATGATGGTTACAGTTGCATAATTAACCACTAAAACACTATAAAAATTATTTTCCTCTTTCCTATGTTTATTCTGAACCAAAACTTATGCAATGATGAAAAAATACAATTAAACAGTAGCTGGCAAATTAATTCAGGATGTAAAGGGTTAAGCTGGAGCTCAGTGAATAAATTTGACAAACTATATTTTCTAATTCATCATAACTCGATCTTTAAGTTAGTCTTTTTAGTCTTTCTTTTCTCTGCTGCAACACATTAATTTTTAACACATTTCCGCATATTTGAAAAGTGTTTGTCTTCGGTTCGTCCATCTGTCTGTCCGTCCAACTGTATGCGTTCTAACTTTCGTAAATATGCTTCAACTTTCTACGTAATTTACATATTTTAGGATACTGTCAATTATAAAGTAAACATTTTCAGCTGCGTAATTGAATTTATTCATGCAAGAGTAATACAATAATATTAATATTCATGTTAATGTAGTTAAATTATCGTGTTTGTCTGTAAAACATGTTTTTTGAACATCAAAAAGTTTGCTGAAGAACTGCTACCATCCAAAAAATCTGAATTTCGGATTGAGAAAATTGAATAATACACTATAAAAACTACTCAAAAAGATTTCCGAAAATCATTAGCAGCAAAATAAACTTTGTTTTTATAAATGTTTCTTTAAATCCCGAAAATATATTAGTCTCAAATGTTTCTAAAGATAAAGAACACTTTTTGGAATCGTGAGTAACTTGGAAGAGGTTATTGTATATATATTTTTGTGGGAAGAGGTTATTGTATATATATTTTTGTGGTTAAGAGAACAAAGTTATTATTTAGTAGTAGTTATCTTAGTAGTTATTTTCTTTGCATAAGAAACATTTGTCTTTTTCACAGTGTACCGACATCGCATAAAATAATTGTATCAAGGTTTCACCGATATTGTTCTGCCACCAGAGAAGGCTTGCAGATCGTTGAATATGCATACTGATTTCTTTCTTTGTTCAAAGTCTCAATTTGTATAAAAATAATAAATAGTTTTTTTCTAATAATCTAAATAAAAGTTGAAAATGTTAATATTCATCATTTCAGATAGTTAGTTCAGATAGCTCATTGTCTCTATGTTTAAAAAAAGAGGCATACATTTTCAATGAATGTTTTGCTATAAATTTTTAATTTAAAATTAGAACGACATTAATTTTGTTAGCATCACCCAGGAAAAAAAAACATATGAATACGATCACAGGGAAAAATATTAATACAAATTTCACCATCTCTGGAGTATATAATTACGGTAAATCAATTGGAGAAAATTGTGTTATATAATTGCTATACTATATATATAATTTTCTGTGAAGTAATTTAAATCGAATTTATTATATATCGCACCACGTATGTTTCTTAATTAGATGAAGTATTCCGTTTTCATATCTATGTTGATAATATTTTCCATAATATTACCATTATTTACACATAAACAATATCCCTTTTAACTTCATAGAAGTTCGATGTTATACTTGAAACTCGGTTGTTATTTTCAAGAAGTTGCCTGATATCAAACTCAGATTTCTATATATTCTATCTGAAATATGCAGTTTGTTTACATCCAATCATGTGCATACGTTATACTTTTAGATTTTAATAACTTAATAGTAATTTAATAACTAAAAAGTAATAATTTTACATTTTGATGTTTAGTACCACCTAATTATAACACAAAAAAGTTTTGATTTCAAGATATTAAAAGGTCTAGTTAAAAAGGAAAATTATTTTGAAATTATTGTATGGTAAAAAGTTACCTGGTCAATAAGAATGTAAAAAAAATCAATGTATCTTACATAAATCCAGATGATCTATCAAAAATGGATCAGTGATCCACCTTCGCGACATAGGAGAGAAAAAGCTCAACCTTGTAAGCGACCAGGGCTTCCCAAATCTGTTAAATGTGGTAGCCAGCAAAAAATTCTAGTTGCCAGTAATATATATATTTACCCCCCTCCCTTCCCCCGTCATTATTTAAAACAAAACAAACTTATTTTATGAATTAATTGAGAAAAAAATAACAACAGGCATAGTTTAGACTTATTAGTTGCATAGTTTAGAATACTAAACTACATTAATATTACGTTATATTCTAGAAATTCACACGATTTACTGCAAATGAATTACTTAGAATCACTTATATATAAAATGAATGTGATAGATTAATCAGTTTTAATTCCGATTACAAAAAAAAATCTGATTTGAAACTTACAAAAAACTTAAGAATTTTTTAGCATTGTATCTCATTTTAGATGCCTCAGAGATTGGATTGATACTATTTTGTACAGAAACCTCTCCCCTTTCCCCATTCTAATCACGTGACATGCTAGCTGGCCAGAGCAGAAAAGAATGGCGTTTTCTGTGCATGCGATGAAAAATGCCTTTTAAACTTGGTTCTTCCATTAAAAGTACGTGAGCAGAGGAAGAATACTGCTTTGCGCGCACGAGTAGCGGTGAGAGAAAAATATCGTTATGCTCATTTCTTAAGTCAATTTTTGTACAAAAGAAAAAAAAAACTAAAACGCCAGATTAAATAACTTGGTTGCCAGATAAAAAAAACAGTGGCGAACTGGGGACCGCATTTGTCAAGCCCTGTACGCGACAGATCGATTTTTTCCTTAGTATGTCAAATCAAATTGTATGTTTATTTTAGCATAACCATTATTAAGCATTGGTCAAATAGAATTCAGAGAAAAATCCTTTTTTAACTTTTCTTCCTATGTTTACTCTCATCAGTCATGGCTATTTTTTTTTCAACCTTTATTATCACTGTAACACATTGTTAAAAATATACTCCATTTATGTGATTTATCTGCTTCTTGTATCATTTGTCTGGTTATATTTTTATCTGCTTTAGCAATTCCTGCTGTGATTTACAATAACGGCAGGTAATTGTCATCCGTACTGTCTTACCACGACATCTCGAAAGAGAGATAAATTGTCACGTACTCATAATTCCGGCGTATAAATGGCTTTCGCAAAAATAGAAGATATAAAGAAATCGCCGATGATTTTCTTAAACAGCATGTAGTTTTATTGTTACTTGTTTGTGTGGAAAGATAAAATCAGTGCTGTCAATGTAATAGGGATTTTCAAAGAAATAAATTCGTGAAGAATTATGGTAAAATTTCTGTGAATAATATATACTCTGTAAAAAGGCATTTAAAACGTATCATAATCATTATATCATCTTGTACGTTATCTATTATATTAAAGCGAGAATCAAAAGTCTTAATTTTTCAGTGCAAATTCAACCTTAATGCGCATGCTTCAACTTTTTTTGAAGTGTGAATAAAAGAAGTGTGAAAAGCGTTGTGGAAGGAATAGCTCCCCAATTGGCCTTCACTGCTCACAACACTACCCCTATGAAATACTCCTTCTAAATTCTTCTTCATTCTATTTTTATTTCCCCCTCCTTGCAGAAGCATCCATTCTTCCACCTGCTTTCTTCTAGAGAGGGCTGAACAAAAAGGAAAGGGAGGGATGCGCTTTTTGAAGGCTGGAAAGGAAAATGGGAGGGGGGGGGGCGGTTCTCCTCTTCTATAGAATTTGAAAAAGAGTCGTTTTCTGGGGAAGAAAACATGTTTATTTTACAACAATATAAGAATATTTCTGACGTAATTTTTACACGGGCTGTAAAACCTTTGTATTTATAACCATTAAAAAATTCAAAGGGTTGGGATAACAAAAACTTTTTGTAAATGTTTTCTTACGAGAACTTTTATCAGTAATTATCAGTATTTTTTATTTGAGGTTCATTTAAGGTTTTATCACGGGTCCGGGCAACGCCAGGCGGGTCAACTAGTTGTGTTTTAAAATAGTTTATTTGAAATATATTCGGTCTTTGAGCATATGCATATATTTTTGTAAAATGTTACATAGTTATTAGATAAATACCACTAAAATTCAAAAATTCTTAGAAAAATATTCTTTAGTTAGAATGTTGGCAATCACTTTTGTATGATGATTGAAGTGTTTATATGCACAAAAGAACTTTTTTTACAAAATCCACTTTGAAATTTAGAACTTTATAAATAAATCTTTACAATACAAATGACAGTCTTTAGGATAAAGTTCAATATTGAGGAAAGTACCAGTGAAAATAAAATAATCTTGCTAAAATGTTTTTTTTAATAGAATTATCGTAGTTGTTGTATATGTTTGCTATGAAACTCACAGTAAATATCTCACTTAAAAAAAATAATAAGTACACTGCTAAAAAAAATTAGGGGAGCACATGGTTTTAACGAAATTACACAAATACTTACACCAATAAGTAACTTAAATTAAAACCTCCATAATTTAAAGTATAGCAGAAAACAAAAATAAAAACTTCACTTGAAAATCTAAGTTCATGACGTCAAAAAGAAGAAAAAGGAGATAAGTGTAGAAATCGGGATTTCTCAGAAATGTCTGTATCACTGTCTCACTTGCGAAATTTAATTCCTTATTTTATTATTATTTTTTTTGGAGAAAAGGTGATTTGGAAATGTCACAACAACGTGATTTACCGGAATCTATGGCTTGGCATATTAGAGAGAGATTTGATTCCGGGAAAACACAGCGAAATGTAGCGGACGCTGCTGGAGTTGTAAGAAATGTCCTTGCAAGGCTGTGGAATCGATTCTAAGAAACAGGAAATGTTAGATGTCGACCAGGGCAAGGTCAAGCACGTGCACCACAGCAACTGATTACCGATATATCCTGTTAACAGCTCGTCGAGACAGAAAAGGGAATGCTACTCATCTGCAAAGACAGTAGCTCATGGCAACACGACGAAGGGTGTCCAGCCAAAAATTGCGAAATATGCTTCATCAGGGTGGTCTCTATGCACGTAGCCAATGGTCTGTATTCTGTTGACCTCAAGCCACTGTGCGGCCCGAAGAAGGTGGGCTGCTGAACATCAAGATGGAAGGCAACGAATTATAGTCAAATGCTGTTTACAGACGAGTCCCTATTCAGTCTGAAATGCGACACTCGACGTGTTTTGGTATAGAGAGAAAGGGGCACTCGAAATAACCCCACATTCGTTCGTGAAAGATCACATTACAGACAAGGTGGGTTGATGGTATGGGCTGGAATCAGCATAGGTGGACGTACGGACCTGCATATAATTTGGAATGACACTTTGACGTCCCAAAGGTATGAAGACGAGATACTGAGACCTCATGTCGTACCTTACGCTTCACCCATGGTGATTCCTTTGTTTTCATGCATGACCGTATACAACTCGTCTGATGGAGAACATGGTTGAAGCTAAAACAATACAGCATATGGAAAGGCCAGCATGCTTTCCTGACCTGAATACGATCCAGCATGTTTGGGACACACTCGGACGACGCATTGTAGCGAGATGAAGGCTGTCTTTTATTGTCTGGGACAAGGAGATTGCAATTCTTGAAGAGTGGAACAGTATTCCTCAAAGTCTTATGGATAAATTCATCGCATCCATGGAAAACAGGTGTGAAGAAGTCCTAGCTGTTCGAGGGGACCACACGCCGTATTAAACAACTTGCATCATTATTAAACAATACTTTTTTTTGTCATTTACATGTAACCAAATTGTTGCCCTAAACCATCTTTTCACGCTCTTTCCATCCTTTCAAAGAATTAAAGACCCCTTACAAATTTTTTTGCGTCTTATTTTCTGTATTGCGCATTGATACATGTGTACTCTCCATTTTATGCCCATGTAATGGCTTTCTTGCACGGTTCTCTTCTCTTCTTTGCTTGCTCCCCTAATTTTTTTTGAGCAGTGTATATATAATGAATACGATCAAACTGAGATATGGATGAGCAAGATGTATAACCAGATACGTTACCCGAACTCTCAATTAAAACTAACGAAGAACTTTAAATTTCATTTACTGAAATATGTAAAATTAGATAAAAATAAAAGTATTAGATATTATTTGGCTCTTTAATTCTAACAATTTCATTTTTTTTTTATATTTTTGTAATCTTATTTGCTAAGTGTTTAATAAATATTTTAACTGTATCTTAATCTAGATAATACCAATATTTAAGCCGCTATCGAACATATATCAAATGTCCGCGAATAATTATTAAGTAGTTGTGATCGATGCCACGTTTCTAATGAGGGGACCATAAATTCTGTATCTTCTTTTTTTTTCAGATATTAAAAGGTCAAGGTTTTGGAAGGCCGTGATCAAAATAATAGTCATTTAGGAAAAAAAATATCTTGCAGAGTTTTTTTAACGATTGAATCAGTTTTTCTTTTTTTTTTTTTAAACATTGAATGAAACTTGATGTGTCAAATATTGTTTCGGGAGGATAAGATTTAGTTTCCTTTTGCTATTAAAATGATCATGATACGTAGTATCTATGTCTGCCGTAGGAAAATAATGGAGTGATTAAGAATTTATGTCGCACGTTATGGTTAATAAAAAATTTGAGCGGATCAAGTGGAGATATTTGCGGGTTAAATAAATAGCTTTCATGAATTATTCAGAAATATTTTATTTTTTGTTTGGTTTTATAAAAGTTCGGATGTGAGCACTTGGTGACCTCCCAACGGACAAATTGGCATGAAACTAACGTAACCTATCCTTATTTATTTCTTGTTTCTTTTTTGTATACGCACACACTGTCAATTAAGACAAGCGCAGATTAAAATTTTGCGTATTAAAATCAATAAAAAAAATCAACAAAAATAAAAGTACTTGATATTATTAGCAAATTTCATTATGAAAATTTCATAATTTTGGTAATTTTTTTAACTTAACTATTAAGTAATGTTCTAAATGTTTGAATCATATTTCATTTATTTAGTACTAGTATTTAAGCAGCTAGTAGATACTTGTCAAGTGTTCGAGGATCAATACAAAGTAGCTGTGATCGATGCCGCGTTTCTAATGAGGGCACCATAAATTCTACCCATCTTTTTTAATTTCAGATATTAAAAGTGCAAGGCTTGGACGGCCGCGAATAAAATGACAGTCATTACGAGAAGAGACGTCTTACTGAGCTCATTCTTTAAAGGCTGAATCAGTTTTTCTTTCTACTGACAGGGAATAAAACTAGATATGATCAAATATTTTTTTTCGGGAGAATTAAATTCCATTTGGTCTAATAAATGATTATGTGGTACGTAATATCCAATTCCAGAACAGGACAGTCATGGAGTGGTTCGAAGTTTGCAATTCAAAGTTTTTTGAGTATCGCATATTATGTTTAGTAAAAAAGTTAAACAGATAAAATGGAGTTAATTCTAATTAAATAGAGAGCTGTTATTAAATATTTTGAGTTATTTTTCTTTTTGTTTTATTTGAAAGGATTAATATATATATATATATATATATATATATATACAGGGTGGTTATAATATAAGTATCTCTATTTGGAGCTGTCTGTAGCTCGAAGGAATAACCCGAATGAAACCAAACTCGGTACACATACAATTCAAGAAGGGGGAAGAAGAATGAAACAATAAAAAAAATAATTGCAATAATCACCGACAGATGGCGCTACTGAGTGTGAAATGTAATGTGTAATACAAGAAAAAATAATTAAGACATCAAACCGGATGGCACACGTAATTTATTGGAAAATGTCACAGTGAATGTGGTTATGCTTTCGCATGGCGGTGCCCATCATGTTTAAGTTCCAAATGACCATTGTGCTGGAGGACTCAATCCAGGCGGTGCGCGACGTGCTCATCTGCGGAATGTAATGCATCAGGAGTAATGTTTTGCATATGTTGTGATATGCGGTAAAGTCATTGAGGTTTGTGACACCTCCACAGTACACAATATTACACATTACATTTCACACTCAAAAGCGCCATCTGTCGAAATTATTGCAATTATTTTTTTTATTGTTCTATTCTTCTTCCCCCTTCACGAATAGTAAGTACACCGATTTTTGTTTCATTCTGGTTATTCCTTCAAGCTACAGACAACTCCAAATAGAGATACTTATTTTATAACCACCCGGTATATATTGAATTCATTTGTGGGTTATAAATGTTTTAAACTTATACTAGTTGCACCCGTCAAAATTCTACGCAAGATAATATATTAAATAATTACGTTTCAATTTAAGCTTATGAATAAAATAATAATGTAATGAAAAAAAGTGACACTCCAAATCCAACTCATGATATTCATACGAACATACTCAAAACGTTGCACAGGAACACAACATTCCATTGAAGTCCTGATCACTGTAAAAATCTAGACAATTACGTCATTTAGCTTGGTGAAAGTTGAAATTTTGTGTTTTGAAAATGCACATTTTAAAAATGATAACATTTTCATAAGCAGACGATTTAGATTTTAATTTCAGAGTTGGTGGATAAAAAACATGGAAAATAAAATCATTTCCACAAAAAATATGTAGAAAAATTTTACCCTAAGAGTCATTTAAGCAATTGTTTTAAAACTGTCGAGTTTCATTAAATATTTATTATAATTAAACAGAAAGCATGTAATTTTGAGAAATATTTTATTTTGTGCATACCAAGGTTCTTTAAATAAATGGCAGAAGTCCTGTCTATTTAAATGCAGGAATAAGGTTCAGTGAATACTAAAGGGTTATACTGACACGAGGATAGTAAAATACTTTATATTCATGGAGGAAAATCCATCTTTCGTTTTCCGATTGGTGTCATTTTCCTCATGGGAAACATTTCGTTTTATATATTACTTCTTATGATAGATTATTTACTGTTGTTTTATTTACACAGATTAGTTAATTTTATTTCTCAATAAATAATCTGTATTCTGCTCTTCCCTGATTGCAACATAATTAAACACAATCTTTTTAATATGTTTAAATTTTATGAAAATCATTGAGATTTTTTTTATAAATATGACGACATTTACATGATGGAAACCCGCTTCTGATTGGTGAGATTTTATAAGGCAAATTAATTTTATGTTATAGAAAGAAAATGTTAACCCAATTGCCACCATTTTGAAGAAATTTCATAAAATTTTTTTAATTAAAATAGGAAAATGGAAATATTTTAAAAAATAGCAAGTGCAGTTACATCTACAAATGAGCAGTTTCATAAAAAAATAATTATCAAAATAGGTTCTGTAAAAAGCTCAGGGCAGATGACTAAAAAGCAGCCTTCTGTTCTAAATATATAGATATTCAGTTAATACTAATATTGAAGCCGCTATTGAACATCTATAATTTTTCCAGGCATCATTAAAAAGTAGTTGTGAACCATGTCACGTTTCTATGAGGGCACCATAAATTCTGAACTTTTTTTTCAGATATTGAAAAATCCAGTTTAGGGAAGACCATGATTAAAATAATAGTCAATACGAAAAGTGAAAGTTTACAGAGTTCAATTTAAAAGGTTTTAAATATATATATATTATATTTTGGACAGTGTATAAAACATGATGCATCAAATACTTTTTGGAGAGAATAAGATTTGGGTTGATTTTGAAATTAAAATAATTATGGTACATAGTTTCCATGTTCAAAATAGAAAATGAATTGAATGGTTCGAAATTTATGCTGAATATATGGTTAGTGATGAAATAAAAAACATCCAATGGAGATATTTGTGATTAAATATAGAACTGTTATTAAATTTAAATAATAATTATAAATGTTTTAATCATATGTCAATACTAGTATTAAAGATGCTGTTGCTTACTTATCAAGTGTGCGAGAATTATTACAAAGCAATTCTGATCAATGCTACGTTTCTAATGAGGGAACCATACATTCTGAACCTTTTTTTTTTTCCAATATTAAAATGTAAAGGTTAATCATTACGAGAAGATATATCTTGTGAAGTTCGTTTTTTTTTTTTTTTTTTTTTTTTTGACAATGAGTAAAACTTGATGTGTTGAATATTTTTTCTGAAGAACTGGATTTGGCTTTGTGATTAAAATAATTACCAGAAGGACCAGTGAGAAGCATTCGCACTACAATTTTTGAGATTATTTCCTGGTACGTTTTTGCACTAATTTTTAATTAACTGATTTAAAAAAAAAACGCGTTTTAACGAAATGCGAGTGCACTATGTCAGAAACTTGTTCAAAAACTTTTCGAACGATACCTTATTCATCATTGTATGTTTTGTATGTGGATAGAAAAGGGGATGTTGACAACATAAATCATATTATATGATAATTGCTTGTGTATAAGAATATGGGAATAGATTGCCAGAAAATTTGTTGCCAAATTTTCCTGTCTCCCCAAGGTCATTTCTCTAGGTTGTCAAGACTGAAAAAAAAACTGATTTATAACAAATTTGAACACTGAATCAGACGTTTAATGAATTCATATGAAATCCTTTCCTCAGATTTTGCAAAACTGTTCCAGAAATGTCTTAAATACACAAATAAATATTTGGTACACCACTTTTTTGCAAGCCTATATGGGAATTTAAACATGGGATGTCCAAGCTTTATGATCCGGCAGCCATTTAAGTGACGTCAGATTTCTCTGGCGTATTAACAACTTAATGAATTATTAAAAAATAAATACTTAAAATTTTTGTAAATCCTAATGAAATGTATATCTAATTGGAAGATAATCCTTAAATTACGTAATCTACAGGTGCTCCGATACAGTACGCATATACACAGCCATGATTAAAGAAAGAAAATGAAAATAAATAAACAATAGGTGACACACGCGTAAAAATTAAATAAAAACCCGATTAAAAGCTCGATATGTTTTCAAAAAGTACGCGCAAGAAATAAATTAACAAATGTATTTTTATTGCATTAAAGGATGACGTCATTCGATAATGCAGTATTTTATTTTTGTGGCAACACTGATTTGAGAAATCCTTTCATTTCGTTTATGAAAACAATGTCGATTTAATTTTTAATTAACAGCAATTTTTAATCGAAAAACATGTTTTAAAAAAATGTAGTGTACTATGTCAGAAGCCGGTTCAAAACCTTTCATATGGTATCTGATTCGTCGTTCTGCGTTTCGTATTTTCTTAGAAAAAGGGATGTTGACAGGAGAAATTTATATATATATTTCTCTTACGTGGCGCGAAAAAAAGGCTGAATTTCTAGATTATGGTTTGGCAACACCCGTAGTTTCCAGCTCCAATATGGCGGCCATTGTGAGAGCAGTGAAACTAAAAATAGCAATTATTAAAAATAAAATAACATGTAATACGTAATCCAAAGCGTTTGAGATGTTTCCTCATTTCAATTATGAGTAATATCGTTAATTCCAAATGAATTCTTAACTCTTATTTAGAATTTATTTACGAATTTCACTCACAGGAAAGCCAGACAGAATAAAAATATCAACTGTCTAGATTGCACCTGCTGCCATCTGTTGCTGGCTTGGTGAAATAAAAAATACTATCTTCCTATCACGTAGTGTTTTTTTAATGATATTAAGCCGTGCTGTAGAATCTTATAGGAGCAATGAGTTTTAAACTAATTGTTTTTCCAAAATATTTTTTTCATAGTATTTAAATGATTTATGACCATTGGCAGCACCAATAAAAATGCTTTTTTAATTGGGTTTTAAACAAAGTTTTCAATTACTTTAAAAAAAAATTGTCAATTTTATATGTTAAAATTATTTATGGTAGTACTTATTCCAGCTAGAATTGCTTGGGACCGCGTAGCGGTCCTAGTGTGAATTGCTTCGCAGTTCACGGTGGTTGGCGAGCGTTAGCGAGTAAGGGGCTGAGCCCCCTAGTAATATATATGATGGTTCGTAGTATACATATCCAGAACAAGAAAGTAATTGTTTGAGTGACTCGAAATGTATTTTGCTCATTATGGTTGGTAAAGAAATAAAACAGATGAAGTGGACTTAATTGTGATTAAGTATAACCCAACAAGCTGTTACTAATTAGTCTGGGTTAATTTTCTTTTTGTTTGAATGAATTTTGATACGTAGTATCTTTACCCAGTATGAAAAAAAAATTAGTGGAGTAACTCGAAATGTTTGTCGTACTTTAAGATTAATAAAGAAGTTAAACAAATGAAATTGAGACATTTGTGGTTAAAAATGGAGCTGTTATGAATTATTATGAGTCTTTTTTAATGTTCGGTGTGCGAAATATACCATTAAAAACATGTTCTGGTTTAAACATTGACGCACAAAAAAGCACGTAACTATCAAGCGTGTTTTTTAATTTTAAATGTGAAAATTTTTATATTTTAATAAGCTGAATTTCTATGTAGGTTGTAAATATTTTAAACCACTCTCATTTAGATAATACTAAATATTTAAGCCGCTATCGCGCATCCACCAAGTGTTCGAGAATCTATACAAAGTTGTGATCGATACTATATTTCTAATGAGGGAACCATAAATTAGGCTTCTCCCTTTTTTTCCCCTAGATATTAAAAGGTCAAGGTTTTGGAACGCCGCGATCAAAATAATAGTAAGAGATATCTGGCAGAGTTAATTTTTTTAGAGGTTGTATCAATTTTTCTCACATTTGACAAGTGAATAAAAATTGATGCGAGAAATATTTTCCCAGAAGAATTAGATTTGGTTTGGTTTTGCAATAAAAATGATTATGGTTCGTAGTATCCACACTTGTTATAGGAAAAAAATGGAGTGCTTCGAAATTTATGCTGTACAAAATGATTAATAAAAAAGTTAAACAGACAAAAGAGAGGTATTTGTAATTAAATATATAGCTGTTACGAATTATCCTGAGTTATTTTACCATTTTGATTGATTTTTTAAAAATGCTAGCTGTGAGAAAAGATATGAAAGCTCAGGGGAAAAAGGATGCTTCATTGCTTTATATTCATTGCTTTCATTTACAGGGACACAGAAAAGATTTTGCATATCGTACTGTTTATTAGAGATAATTGCTGGAAGTGCGCTTTCAATTATGGTATACGTTTTTAAGTTTAGCTAAATTTCTCCATACTACGTGGTGTGTATAAATGATGTAGATCATAGCTACACGAAATAATTGATAAGCATTATTGCGTATGAGCGTCAATTGCTGAAAGGTGGTTTTTAGTTTAGTTATGCATTTCAAGCTGAAATATATTTAGTATACCAAGAGATTTTTGTGGTATATAAATAAAATTATATACAGGACCATGCAAAGAACTGAATACATGGTCGCTTATGGTTGATAATTTCTGGAAGTGTGATTTCGGTAGTTTTAAGCATGTTTTAACTCTACTTAAATTTTAGTTTAATATGGGACGTGTATAAAAATCTGTAGGTAGCATACAGGTCTGTACAAAAGAATTAAAGTATGCTTCCGTCTATTGGTAGAAATGGCTGAATGTGAATTTTAAACATAATATACTTTTGCTTACTAAACAAAATTTTAGCATGCTCCATGTAGAATATATACAGATATATAGATAAAATACAGGGCTGCATAAAATAATTGGTGTAATTTACCGGCTATGGACGGTAATTGCTCAAATCTGGTTTTCAAATGTGTTATGCGTTTTCTAAAATGTGTATTTAAATATCTGATTTACTTTATTAAACAGCGAATTTTTTAAAAAAATTCTGGAAGTGCTGGAAAGTGTTTCATAATCTATGCTTAACGCACGGTTTTTCTTTCACGTTTCTTTTATGAAAATCGATTTTTGTTTTAATTTTCTCCCTAATTAAAATCTTCTACTGTTTTTTTTCTTCAAAGGACTTCAATCATTTCGTACTTCAACCTTTATACCTATCTTTTATTGTGTTTTTCAAAGAATTACCTGTATTTTTGCCTCGATTCAAGGTTTGCAAACGGTAATACGCCTCTGGAATCACATATGGTATTGTCATATCATAATCTTTTCAAAACGGGAACTATCAAAGCCCCCCCTCCCCCTGGCGCTTCATATAAAAAAATATGTTCTCGTTGAAAAAAAGTTTTTTTATACATGAAAAACTACTTAACTTTTAAGTGTATCACGTGTGTTTTATACAACATTTCATTTGATTGTATAAAATGTATTTTTAAACGAATGCTATAAAGAATGAAAATCGGTTTTAAGTGGCTTTGCAATATTATGCCATGATTTCCGCCTTTAAATTAGTTTAAAGGTTTGTATGAATAAAAGCCTAAATGACCTAGCCCAACAGTCTTATTGTGCCCGAAAACCATAGGATGCACAATTTAGTGTAAATAGTCTGAGCCATTTTTAAGATAAAATAGCTTGACCCATAATGACCCATGACCAAAATGACCCACAAATTGAATTTTCTCGAACATGTGACCTAGCCCAACAGTCTTCTCGTGCCCGAAAACCATAGGATGCAAAATTTAGTGTAAATAGTCTGAGCCGCTTTTTAGATAAATTAGCGTGACCCACAATGACCCAGAAATGAGCCACTAATCGAATTTTCTCGGACTTGTGACCTAGCCCAATGATTTTCTAATGCCCGAAACTCGTAGGATACAAAATTTAATCAAAATCGTTAGAGCCCTTTTTTAGATAAAATTAATTTGACCCGCGTTGACCCAAAAATGACCCACTAATCAAAAGTTCTCGAACATGTGACCGAGCCCAATAGTCTTCTCGTGCCCGAAAATGGTCGGATACAAAATTTCGTCAAAATCGTTTGAACCGTTTTTTAGATACAATTAGCTTGACCATGACCCGAAATGACCCACTAATCGAATTTCCTCGAACATGTGACCAAGTCCAATGATTTTCTGGTGCCCCTAAACGGTAGGATACAAAATCTCGTCAAAATCATTAGAGCCGTTTTTAAGATAAAATTTGCATATATATATATATATATATATATATAACCACACACAAGATTTGCTCGTATTAGAATATATGATGCTTTTAAATAATAATAATATCTATAGTCTGTGCAAATTTGTGATTTGATTATGTGTTTTTTCATTTTATAATGGGTGCGTAAATAGATGATGGCATTGCATATGGTACTGCATTCATTATTATTGCTTTCGTTAAACTAATATTGGTATTTTCTTGAATAATAATGCCGCTTTTATAACTGGTTTGGAAAATAACCATTTAAAGTTTTTAAACATCTAATAATTAAATCGGGACATTTTTTATGATTTTCATTTTCTTTGCATATTTCTTTGAAAATACTTTAATCAAAATTGTTATAAATACAGGGTGATTTTTTTTTTAAGTTGTGAAAGTAAATCCCTATAACAAAAGAACCATTGATCCAAATGACCTGATATTTTACAGTATGCTCCCAAAACAATGGGAATTTTTTAGGCGTAGTTTTAAAAAAAAACTTAAAATCGCACCGACAGATGGCGCTGTGGATTAACATCAACTGGTTTCCTTCCTCTACCGGGTTTTAGGTTCAGTGAAGCAGTCTGTTGAAATTTCAAAACCATCTTCCGTAAGTCTTCTGTCGTCATTGGGCCTTTTCTTAAATTCTTAAGTGTCCTAAATCTCTTAATAGCAGTTGCTGCGCTATCATTATTCTGATAATACAGTTTCGCTAACAACGCACGGTCTGTCAATGGCACAGTCCTTGCGAGGATATCCATACACGAGGTGTGCGTGCTTAACGTTTTAACGCCACTGTACGTGTGTCGTGCACAAGCTCGTCTCCTGACTTTGCTGCATAAACAGCGCCATCTGTCGGTGGTATTTTAAGTTTTTTTAACAACATCTAAAATATCCCATTGCTTTGGGACCACACTAGTGAAATTTTAGGTCATTTGGATCAGTGGTTCTTTTGTTATAGGGTTTTACTTTCACAACTTAAAAAAAATCACCCTGTAGATATCGGGAATCTGAAATATTTGAAACACTAAATATGTTATTTTATCAGAATTGTACATGTTTTAAGTAATATGATGCATTGCCTAATCTTAGATTATAACCTTAAATTCCAAAAGTTTATTCATAAAAGCCTTAGATGATTGCATGACAAATCTCTCTTTTTATGGGCAATATTAAAATATTGATATGGTTGTACGTTATGATTGTACGTTTTTTTAATTTCGATTCTAAAAATTGAGTTGATTTTAAATATATCTGAAAGTTTTATAAACTTTATGGAAACCGAATATTTCTATAGAAATGTTGCTTTTAAGTATAATAATTTACAGCGGAATAGAAGTTTGAATCCCTAAGGATCTTACTCTTTTGAAGTAGATCGTTATTGGTTTCAATATAAGTGTTTCTAATATTTTAAAACGTTTGACATCATTTTATATTAAATATTAGCTTGTAATATTAGAGGGAAAAAAATCGAATCACAAAACTTCTGTTAGTATTTTTTATTTATATTTTGCAACTACAAGTATTTATGGATGATTATAACTAGGTATTGATTTAATTATTTATTAGTGAGAAAATTAGAAATAAATAAAATAACGCATAGTTTTGATTAAGGATTTCAACCTTGTATTCTCGAGGGTTACATCAACAAATTCTTATTGTTTCGCGGGCCACTCATAATTCAGTTAACTACCATAGTTAAGAAATTTATACACGCCTAGTTTACAAGATCAGGACCAGGTTGTATAAAGACGCTGCAATTGCAAAATTTTAATTTCCTTATTGGTTCAGAAAATAAAATAAAATAAACAAAATAAAATTGCACGAAATATTTAAATTCATCACCGGAAGTTTTATACAGCTACTTCATTTATTAATAATGTAATACTACTTAAAACAAAAGAAATTCGTGGAGAGGCATTAAGAACACGACGTTTACTACAGTAGCATATAGTTACATGAAAAAGCACACAAATAAGCCATCATTATCGCAAAGTGGTACTGCCCGTCAATATTTCATCTTTTTTAGGCCAGAAAGAGGCTAATTCAATTCGCCTACAATTGTGTGGATTTGTAGGAAAATTAGGTGTACTTTGCGGTTTCTTCCTCTGCTTTAATAGTTTTTAATTCAGTGAAGTGAGTGACCTATAAGGCACCCCGAAAGGTTTTTTTTTTATATCGCGGAAAACTGTTTCTTAATATTTATTGTCCATATTACCAATTTACATTCAGACATTATCTAAAAACATGGTTAAAACTTTTCATTAAAAACATCCTTCATTATCAAAAATGTAAAAAAGTTTCAAATAAAAACCTTCACCATTGCACAAAAGCGCTTTCACTCTGGCTAGAGCATCATCAGTCGTAAATTTCAAGCCTGTGCTTCTTTGCCATATATACGACTGCGGGTTGAAGAACTCCCTCTATTGGCATTCAATTCTGTCTTTTTCTTTTTCTCCCCCTCCGCTAACATCTTTTTCCAGCGGCAATCAATGTCTGTGTGTACCATATCATTGCAATCGTCTTTGGATGTATTAATTTCTATTGCTTCTCTTATTAGAGCATTATGTAGATTTTCGTAGTTCGCTATTTTCTGTATTTGTAGGGTTCCAAGTTTGATTGGGGTTTTAATGTTTAATCTTGCAAGCGCTGTTGACTGTTTATTTAGTTTTATATCTCTTATATGTTCTTTCATTCTTTCCTCTATTTTTCTCTTCGTCATTCCTATGTAAGTAAGCTTTTCATTTCTGCTATTTAAACAATTTATTTTGTACATTCCTGCTGTTTGTATTTCCTCATATTTTTCTATTTCATTTCTTATTGATTTGAAGAGGGATGGATTGGGGGTTTGTGGGACTATTTTTCCTAATTGACGTTTTATTTTCAAAGATACACCTTTTATATATGGAATGGGAGGAGTGTATGTTAAATTCTTCTGTGCTGGTTGTATATGGTCAATTCTTTCTTTTACTCTTTCAATTAGTTTAAGTATAGTTTTTCTCGGATGTCCTGCATTTAAACCTATGTTTTCAATGATTAATTAAAAATCAATGAAAACATAGGTTTAAAGGCAGGACATCCGAGAAAAACTATACTTAAACTAATTGAAAGAGTAAAAGAAAGAATTGACCATATACAACCAGCACAGAAGAATTTAACATACACTCCTCCCATTCCATATATAAAAGGTGTATCTTTGAAAATAAAACATAAATTAGGAAAAATAGTCCCATTAACCCCCAATCCATCCCTCTTCAAATCAATAAGAAATGAAATAGAAAAATATGAGGAAATACAAACAGCAGGAATGTACAAAATAAATTGTTTAAGTAGCAGAAATGAAAAGCTTACTTACATAGGAATGACGAAGAGAAAAATAGAGGAAAGAAGGAAGGAACACATATCAGAAATATAAAACTAAATAAACAGACAACAGCGCTTGCAAGATTAAACATTAAAACCCCAATCAAACTTGAAACCCTACAAATACAGAAAATAGCGAACTACGAAAATTTACATAATGCTCTAATAAGAGAAGCAATAGAAATTAATACATCCAAAGCCGCTTGCAATGATGTGGTACATACAGTCATTAATTGCCGCTGGGAAAAGATGTTAGAGGAGGAGGCGAAAAAGAAAAGAGAGAACTGAATGCCGATAGGGGAGTTCTTCAATCCGTATTCGTATATATATCGAAGAAGCAGAGGCTTGAAAGTTACAACTGATGATGCTCTAGCCAGAGTGAAAGCGCTTTTGTGCAATGGTAAAGGTTTTTATTTGAAACTTTTTTACATTTTTGATAATGAGGTTATTAATGAAAAATTTTAACCATTATCTAAAAGATAATGTCTGAATGTAAATTGGTAATATGGGCAATAAATAGTAAATTTACAGACATTAACGAATGAACACCTGTTTTAACTGTTTTTTAATATTTGAAATGGCACGGCGGGCCACTAAAATATTCTCGGCGGGTCAACCATGGCCCACGAGACATGTGTCGACAATCCGTAGTTTAGATATTTTAAATGCTTAAGTTGTTTCGGATTCTTCTTTTCTGTAAATGCCATTATAACATACTTCAATCAGGCAGGGCTTCTGGAGCTTAAGCCGTATGGTAGGCCACTCTGCCTGGCATGAACCTGGAAATGCCATTCCCTTCGTCCTGGGCATTACCGACATTTCCATCTTTAAACCCAATGGGTTTGGCCGTGCAAGAAAGTGTCTCCTATTTCCTGTCCAGAATTAAATCCACTGATTTCAAATATGTACTCTAAAAATTCACAAGTTGCAAATTGTTCGTCAAACGTGACGAATGAAGTGTGTTCGTACTGTTATTATTTCAGAGAAATGAATTATATTGTCTGCTGTTATAATATGATTAATATCCATAATAAAATAAGTACATTTTAAGTTGGCAACATTTTATCTTTTATTGAGATTTACTGAAAATTCCAATGGGGAAACGTAAGCCTAGCTTTGAAAATTTCAGAACTTGAAATCCATATTTAGGCTTTTTTTTCTATTTAATATCTATTTCTACGGAAACATCTATCCAATATCGGTAGATTATAGGATTGCTATAATTAAACAATTTTAGTATACAAATTCGGTTTTTAAATTCAGTAATACGGAAATAATATGACTCCTTCTTAAATAGGACGTAATCACCATGGCAACCTAGAATCATTATCTATCATGGGATATCATTGAATTAATTACGTATGATAGGATTTGACAGAATGAAGAATGTGACTATAACTTGGTCATAGAGGTTATAAAATGTCATTTACGTCATATATGATTATAACGTTTTACATGTCAGATAACTTGGCAATACATCTCGGTTGCTTGACGATTTATCCTTGGAAGCTGCTATAACAAGGAAGTACCGATTTAAGAAAAAAAATCGAATTACTTAATAAATATTTTTATTAATATCGTTTTAAGTTTTGATTCGATTTTCATAAAATTTGAAATGACACGCCAAAATTATGCAACGATTATATATATTAAATTCCAAACTATTCGGTTGGGTAGTTTTTGCGCTGTTATATGCGGACAGACGGACAGGCAGACGAGGACTATAGGTGCTACGTATTTCTATAATTACGAACGCACCTAATAATGCAGTTCGTAAAAATTTCTTTAAAATGTCTATTACAAGTTATTATGCATTTATCATGGTAGGTTATTCTATTTAAAATAATCTATTCAGTAAATTACTTTTTATGCGAAATTTTGATGAAACTAATAATAATCAAAAGTTTTGAATAATCTGATCATTCGATTCATTTTTTTATAACAACAACAATAAAACCTGAACATAGAAATCAGAAAAAACACAACTAATATTTAATTATCTCATAAGAAACGCCAATTTAAATAGACTTGTATCATATATATGCATTTTTCATCTTTTATATCTGTGTATATGTTGATATATAAAAGTTTTACTGCTTTATCTAGGTCTAATATAGATCTTTTAAAATAAACTTTAAGAGCATTTTTATGTTATTTTCTTGAGTGAGATTACCATAATAAAATTTCCGCACATTTTGCAGCTTTATTTCAGAAAAAAAAATAAGCATCTGTTTTGTATTCTCTACTCTGAATATGTAATGTTTAACATTATACCTAAAAACGTGCTGTGAATTTTACGGCCCGAGTTATTACACGAGATAGAAAATTGTTTGGCTTTAAAATTTTCAGAAGAATCTAGTGAAGACAAACAAATTTGTAGAAATATGTTACGAATCTTTATAGCTATCATTTCTTACTTATAAAGATATTTTCGCTATTTATACATAAGTAAAGTAGAGCAATGCGTTCTAACGAAAAGTTCTAATCTGTTTATGTGATTTAGAAATTGTGTAAATTTTATTGTCGACTCAAATAATCATTAATTAATACTTTCTTCATAATTTTTATTTTATGACTCCCTGTAATCTTTTTTACGTTTTAATTATTTGTAACAATAAAAGAAGAAAAAACAACAACTTTTAAGGCAGTTACAATTTAAAGGGTATGAAAAAAAAAATTGCACCTACATAAAAAAGGAATTTAAATTTTATGTTGCAAATATTAATATAAATTAATTTTTTTACAATTGAAAATACAATGTTAAATTTCACAAATATAAAATGAAATTTTACATTTTCTTTTAAAGAACAATATTTTATTTTCACTTAACTTTCTTTGAATTTTGTATGTTTAGATTTCACAAACGAAAAACAAATTACTTTTTAAGACAGTTACCAAAAGAAAAAAAAAATGAAAGAAAGAAAAAAGAACGCATGAAAAAAAAAATCATAACTTTTTGACCAACATAATATAAAATTTCAATTTAATTTTAAATCGATATTTGTTTTCGATTTATTTTTCTTTCTTCTTTTTTTGAGAATTTAGCCTAGAAAAGGAGGCAGAAAAAATTGTTCAAATTAGTCGGCTATTAAAGTATAAGATTTCCGTAAATATTTCTGTAGTGCAATAATAAAAAAAAATGTCCATATAAATCAGGAAATAGACTGGCATGATAAAATTTCTTTTTGCACAATTTCTACAAAACAAAGTATAATTTAAATTTATAAAGTCTCGTAAAAACGTAATATTTTGTTAGCATGTTCTTGGAAGTAAGCCATGTATGCGAAAAATGCATTTTAAATATTCTACCTTTTCATTGGGATATCTATTGGGACATCCGGAAAGTTCTGCAGTTTTTCAAAGCAAAGCGCGGTTTTGGCTAGTTATTTCGCAATTCCTGATAAGGAGTGACCTTGAATGACCCAGATATATACATTCGGTCTTTTCTACTTGCACTGCATAACCCTCGCTTGTGTTGTGGCATAATCTGGCATAATTATGGACAAAGTGCTGTTTCAGATGACACAGTTCGTTGGTGGTTTCAGAAGTTTAGGCGCGGAAATTTCAGTCTCAAAGATGATGACCTCTCTGGACGACTATCATCTGTAAAGGAGACCTCTTAAAATAAGCTGTCGCTGAAAATCCACGTTACACAGCTTAGGAGCTTTCAGACTAAATATTCCAAAATGTACAGTGCAGGATCATTTGAGAGCTTCTTCTCTAGTTCTCCTTTACAGATGATGGTCGTCCAAAGGGGGGAATAATTTTTGATACTGAAATTTCCGTGCTTAAACTTCTCAAACCACCCTCGAACTGTGTCATCTGAAACAGCACTTTGTCCATATACAGCGCAAATTTTACGACCAGTCTGACTAGCATTTTTACCTTGTCATGAAATAAAAGAGAATAATATAACGAAAATGAACTTTTTGGTTCTCCATTCTTAGCACTGCACTGAAACAAAAAATGTGCCATAACATAAGCGAGAATTACGCAGCGCAAGCAGAAAATACCGATTGTACATATCTGGGTCATTCAAGGTCACACATTATCAGCAGTAGCAAAATAACTAGATGAAAGCTCGCTTTGCTTTTTAAAAAACCGCAGAACTTTCCGGATGATCCAATGCATTGGCCATTCATTAATCCACAGACATAAACTAATAGGTTTTAAAACTACGTGGATAATATATACAATGGAAATTCAAAACAACCAGCTCGTTCAGACACTTTGAAATAATTTTTTTATTGAATTTCTATATGGATATCTTCAAATAATGCAAAAAATGCATTGTACTTTGACAAAACATAAACAGGGATTTTTAAACATAGTTTATTAACATAAGGAGTTATAAACATACATTGTTGTACAAAACATAGTCAAAACATAGAAAACTAATAGTAATTCATTTATTCAGTCCAAAATACAAAGTGTCTCGCTCCAATAAGAATTAAATGTGGACTATATACGAACAATAGGACTATTGTTTATAATTTTAATAATACTGAAGTTTACGATATTTACAACAATCTTACCTTTTATTGTGTGAAATGTAACAATATTACGAGAAGTAGTAGAAGTTCCCACCACCCACACCCAAATAGCGCTGGACAAGACTTTATATTTCTGAATGTAATTGACAGTGCATACAGTTTTACTTACACTGCAAAAAATATCCAATTAAAATTACGAAGAAAATCTGGCAGCAGAGATTCCAAGCAAAGCCGTTATTTTATTGGCTTTGCCTGTACATAAAATAATTTTGCCCTTTATTTCTCCGTAAACTATGCTTTCATGACGTAATTTTTCGGAATTTAACTGTTTACCTGAAAAAAGTGTCATTTTCCCGTAAAATTATACTGAAAATAGCCATTAATTTTTACAGTGTACCGAATTAATTGGACACATTCATCACTTATCATGATATGGTATTTCACACAAATCAAGGTACGTCCGTTGGCCTTTTTTAAAAACTAATTTTATTTTCATTATGTTCGTATTGGTGTCAGACAGATCTTGGATAGAATAAATGAATTATGACCCTGTTTCACTATAAAAAATGTTTGTTGTAGTATGTTCTTTAATCTATTAAAGTTTAATATTTTTTATTCAATCTTTGCAAACTTAACCAGTCTGTAATAAAAATTTCGCACTAAAACCTAAGGACGTCTCATATTTTAAAATTAGATATTATTTGTAATTCTCAGGATTTACATTCTTTCAAAAATTTAACGTAAACAACATACGGTATATTCTTTCCTGTTGTTAAGTAATCACAGAGAAAAATTGTATAATCTAAGTTATACAAAGAAATGAAAAATATAATTCAATTAAAGCAATAAATCTATTCAGATACTTAAAACAAATTATTTGTTGAATTTGAATGTTAATCTAACAGCAAACTGTCCTAACAGCAACGAAATTAGTAAATAAAACGTAAATCTGAAAACCATAGTTAATATTTTATTACTATCTCATAAAAAAAGCAAGAATTTTATTGCAATGAGATGACATATATTTTCCATTTTTATAACTGTATATTAATTGATATAAAATGTTTTACAACTTTATCTATTTTATAGTAACAATAATACAGCTCTTTTTAAATTAACTTTAAAAGCTTTTTTATGTTATTTTCCGGTATAAGATTTCCATAATAAAATTTTGGCACATTTTACACTTTTTTATTTCAGAAAAGAAAATACAAAATAGAATTCTTCACTCTGAATATACAATGTTTAATATCATACCTGAAAGCTTGCTGTGAATTTTACGGCGAAAGTTATAACATGAGAAAGAAATATCTTTAAGTTTAAAATTTTTAGAAGAATTTAGTAAAGGCAAACAAATTTGTTTAATCTTGTTTTGCGTCTATTCAGCAATAATATCTTCTTTTGTAAGATAGTTTTGATATTTATATATAAAACGAGTTGTGTATTTCAGAACTGGTCAGATTTTTGTTTTTGGACTTGCAGATTTGTTTTTTAAAATAATTTTGAGAGGATAGTAAGCAAGGTTGCAAAAATGCCGGTTTAAATTAAAAAAAAAGCTACGCCGGTGGCTTGTATTGGGTTTAGCCGGGTTTTTCGGCCAAAATTAGCTTTTAAACAGTGAAGCATTTTAATTATAAACTGTACATTTTAAGTGTTTTAAACAAAATTTAAAGACATTTTATTGAGTTACAATTTAATAAATAACATACATTCTTAATAATGTTGATATTAATATTGGAGTAACACATACATAGAGCTGCTAGTGATTTGTAGTTAGAATTACAAATGCGTCAGCTAAATTTAAAAAGACAAATAACAATTACTTTATTTCGTTCACACTTGTCTTTAACACTTTTTTTTAAAACAAATTTTCTGTTTTAAACAATTAAATGTTTTATTTTTAGGATGATAATTTCTTATTTTATTACTTGACTAAAATAAAGGGTTATTAATATGTAACAGTCTTATATTTTTTTTCTCATAAATATTTAAAATCCTACATAAAATCATAATAAGAAACACTATGTCTCACTATTGAAAATGGTTAATATGATAAGCATGAATAATTAGGTCATTCAGTCATTATTAACAGACAAATGTGTGCCAATTGGCGGTTTATTTTTACAGAATATTCCAATCTTTAAAATATTCTTAAGCTGCTTTTAAGGCTTCTTTTAATGCTATCCTGAGCAAGTCAGCCTGAGATATAAATCTTCCCATTCTTCTCGAATCAATGTGTGGTCAGGTACAGAGGAAAGGGAAGATTCAACAAAAGAAAAGAGGGGTGTAAACAGCTGTCACTAGTCACAAAGTCATAAAACATCAAAGATAACAAAAATATGCAAAAGAGAAGCCGCGGTTAAGAGTTCCGTGGTTAAAACGGGTTTTTTAGCATGTATAAAGGTCAGAGGTCAAGAGCGGGAGCCGTTGACAGCATGCGACTAGAAGGGATCCTGAGCGTGTCGTCCTGAGATGGGTACAAATCATATCGCTTCCAATTCTTCTCGAATCATTTTGTGGTCCTCGACAAAACAAAGGGGAGTATCAGCAAAAGAAAAGGATATACTAATTAATTTTTCAGCAGAGTTGAAATTAAGCTGTAAATTAATGAAATACAAAGAATATGAATTATCACTTTACTACTCAGCGTACAACCAATAGAGAGGGAAAAATGTCCAGGCTGTGTAGTAAAGTGATAATTCATATTCTTTGTATTTCATTAATTTACAGCGTAATTTCAGCTCTGCTGAAAAATTAATTAGTATATAAATATTCACCGGTGTACTGGGTTTAATTTGTTTCAGGTATGCCAATGGAGTTGTGTTTATGATTGACGTTCCATCTTGTGCTACGAGGTTGTAACGTAGCCATATAAGAGTGAGAGAATGCTAGACTGGATGTCGTCTGGATGGCTTAATTGGTAAAGCAGTTGGTGCGCTATACCAAGGGATCTGGGATCGAACCCCGGTCGGGACATTTTTTCACTCTATGGTTGTACGCTGTGTAGTAAAGTGATAATTCACATCCTTTGTATTTAAAAAAAAAAAATGATGCTTCTCGAGCAATCAATGGCTCCCACTCGTGACCTCTGAATTTTAGACATGCTAAGAAAGTCATAAAAGATGAAAGGGAGCGCTTCACCACATAAGAGACGCCGCTCACTTGGACCGTACTCTGACCGGTCCTTTATTTTTGAACATTATTGCTTTTTTTTTTCTTATTCATTCATGTAAATGATGCACTGAAAGGTAGATAAAAAATGCAAAAGCGCCAGTGATAGTAAAAAGGTTGATGACCCCAGTGTTATTTTTTTTTCTTTATGAGTCGTTAATTATAAACTAAAATAATCTCCAAAATTTAAATGTTTAACTATTGCATGTGCCTAGAAAATGTTTAAACTGCTGAGTGAAAAGAAAGGAAAATTTTATGTTTTAATTAAGCATTTAATAATTTCTGCTTTATATTTTTTTCGTACTCTCTTCTGAGAATATGACTTCTGACAGCAATGTATTACTTATATAGAAAAAAAATTACGTACAAT
The DNA here is from genome assembly GCA_963931845.1 of Maratus michaelseni. Classification (NCBI taxonomy): domain Eukaryota; kingdom Metazoa; phylum Arthropoda; class Arachnida; order Araneae; family Salticidae; genus Maratus; species Maratus michaelseni. Next base: position 106,264,619 of record OZ007588.1, on the reverse strand, counting down.
TACTTTTGACCGCATGTCTTTTTTTTCTGTTTTAAAAACATTCAAATTAAAATAGAAGATAATTTGTCGAAAAAAATATTTCCTCAACATGTGAAGATATTAAAATAAGAACATAAAGTTTTATGGTGTATGATATTACACCGTTAATTTTTAAGACCATATTTACTCTTAGCTTGAAAATGAAAAAAAATGCTGAGATCATTCTTTTAAAAGAAATATTAAGACGTACTTGATTAAAAATAAAAGTTTTTTTGTAAGAAGCCTTTCGCAATCTATCGTGTTTGAAAAAAAAAAAAAATGTATATTTTACATTTTTTTTTCTGCTTGAATATCAAATTTTTAATTCCACATTTTGAACAAATTGATTTGCATTAACTTTGATGTGTCTCTATTTTTACTGAACTGATAGAAAAGGAAAAAAAAAATATTCAGTTAATATTTTGAAGTTCGCCTCAAAAAGAGAAGTTTTAGTAAACTTTTCCAATTAGTTTCATGACCGCTTTTTCTAAAAAAAGAAAACTTTATTGACGTGAAGAACTTTTTATGGCAAAAAAAATGTGACATATTAGCAAAACTGCTTCGATTTATATGATTCCTCATAACTATTAATGTATCCATTTTTTATTCAACCATACATAAGCAATTTTTACATAAGTAATTTTTCTAAAATTACTTATGTAACCTTTTTACTCTAGATAACTTGACATGATACCTCTTACATCATTATCGAGTGATTGTTATTTTAAGAATTTCTCTTTCCCCCCCCCCTCCTATTAGTAAAGATGAAGCATTGAAATCAGTTGTTCACAAGTTTTAAACTATGGAACTTTATTAACATAATGCATTCTAAAATAAACTATTTGTCACTGATAATTGTAGCCAAAAGCTATGACCATTTTCTTTTTACGAACAGTAAGATTAAATCAATATTGTAGAGATTGTGGTACTATAGCGTTCTTTTAAAAAAATAGAAAAATACTGATTCTGTGTAAGAAAAACAAGTTGGAAATTATACGTCAAACGTGACAAATGAGGGCGTTCGTACTATAGCTAGTTATATAAATATTCAGATCTTGATGATTTTTAATTCTGTGAAATGAATTATAGCGTCTGCAGATTAATTTCTGTCATAAAATAAGTATCTCGGTCGCTTGACTGATAAACCTTGAAATCTCCTATAACAAGAAAGCACCGAATTTTTATTTTTAATTCTGATTTCTTAATAAATGTTTTTATTAATATTTTCTAAAGTTTTGATTCGATTTTCATAAAATTTGAAATGTCTCGACAAAATGCTGCAAAGATAATATATCTTAAATTTCAAACCATTCGGTTGGGTTGTTTTCGCGTTGTTATATGCGGACGGACGGACAGACAGACGGACGGACCAGACGACGACAATAGGTGCTACGTATTTATATAATTACGAACGCACCTAAAAAGAGAGAGAGAGCGATAATAGCAGTAGTCAGTTCAATAAAAATATTGTATCGACATACTGAAGGTATTTAAATAAGAATATAAAGTTTAATGATGTACAATATTACACCGTAAAGTTAAAAAAATATTTTTTTCTCTAAATCTGTAAGGGGAAAAAAATTACTCTTTCGAAAGAAATATTGAATCGTATTTCATTAAAATTGGAAATGTTTCTTCTAAAGACAACTTCGTAATTTATCGTATTTGCAAAAAATATGACATATTTTACATAATTTTTTTTTTCTTCAGCATCCTGATATTTTCGATCCCACATTTTGAACAAATTTGACGGGTCTGATTTTTTACTAAACTAAAGAGAAAGAGAAAAAAATATTCAGTTAATATTTTAAAGTTTGCGTTCAATAATTCAGCTTCAGTAACTTCTTTCTATAATTTTCATGACCGCATTTCGTATAGGGAAAAAAACACTTTATTGGCGAGAAAAAACTTTTTCTGGGAAAAAAAAGTGACATTATTGTCCATTACTGCTTCGTTTTATGCAATTCCTCATAAATGTTAGTGTAGTCATTTTGTTTTTAAATTCCGCCATCTTTTTCTAAAATTACTTATGTGAATAATTTGCATAACCTTTTTACTTTATAATGCTTGACACGATACCTTTTGAATCGTTACTGTGTGATTGTTATTTTAAGAATTTTTTTTCTCCTATTAGTAAAGAAGAAGCATTGAAATAATTTTTTCACAAGTTTTAAACTATGGAACTTTATTAACATAATGTATTCTAAAGTAAACGATTTGTCACCGATGATTGTATCCAAAAGCTATGACCATTTTGTTTTACGGATATGAAGATAAAATCAATATTGTAGAGATTGTGGACAATAATTTTCTTTAAAAAAATAGAAAAATATTGATTCTGTGTAAGAAAAAAGAGAGAGCGAGCGAAGCATTCTGTTCAATAAAAGTATTGTATCGACATACTGAAGGTATTTAAATAAGAATATAAAGTTTAATGATGTACAATATTACACCGTTAAGTTAAAAATATGTTTTTTCTCTAAATCTGTAAGGAAAAAAAAATTACTCTTTCAAAAGAAATATTGAATCGTATTTCATTCAAATTTGAAATTTTTTTTGTAAAGACGACTTCGTAATTTATCGTATTTGAAACAAATTTGATATATTTTACATAAAATTTTTTTCTCTTTTGCATCCTGATATTTTCGATCGCACATTTTGAAAAAATTTGCTTGCATTAGCCTTAATAGATCTGCTTTTTTACTGAACTGAAGAGAAGGTTTGCCTTAAATAGTTCAGTTTCAGTAACTTCTTTTTATAATTTTCATGACCGCATTTCGTATGGGGGAAAAAACTTTATTGGCGAAATGAACATTTTATGGCAAAAAAAGTGAGATTATTAGCCAATACTTCTTCGGTTTATGCGATTCCTCATAACTGTTAATGCAGCTATTTTTTTTTTTTTTATTAGGTCATCTTTTTCTAAAATTACTTATGTAACCTTTTTGTGAGTAATTGCGTAATCTTTTTACTTTCTAATGCTTGACATATTATACCCTTTGCTTTATTACTGAGTAATTGTTATTTAAGAATTTCTTTTTTCCCCCTTCCTATTAGTAAAGATGCAGCATAATACATTTTAAAGTTAATGATTTGTTATAGATAATTGTAGACGAAAGGGGAAGCCCTTTTTTAAGAACTTAATAATTAAATTAATACTGTAGTACGCCACTATAATAATTGCGGTATTATGATAATTTTCCTTTTAAAAATATAAAAAAAGAAATGAAATAGATAATAGCAGTTTTGTTAATAAAACAGTGCACAAACATGCTGAAAATTATAAATAAGAACATAAAATTTTATGATGTACGATATTGCCCCGTTAATTTTTAAGGCTATATTTACTCTAAACTTGCAAGGAAAAAAAGCATGATTATTCTTTGAAAATAAATAGTGTTGAATTATACTTAATTAAAATTGATTTTTTTAAGAAGCCTTCATAATCTATCGTTTTTGGAAAAAAGATATTTTCTTTTTAATATTTTGAACGAATTGCTTTTTATTAAATCTTAATTAGAATCTCTTTCTTTTTTTAAATGAATTAGCAGATTGAGAGATAGAAATAAATATCCAGTTAATATGTTGTGTAAGTTCGCTTTTAGCTATTGCAGTTTTAGTAAACCCTTCAATTGGTTTCATAACCGCATTTTGTATGTGGAAAAAGACCTTTTTTGTCAAGAACTGTACTCTTTATGGCAAAAAAAAAAAAAGCGATATACGAACCAATAAGGCAATAATAATCCCTGTTTCGATTTATGATTCCTCATAACCATTAATATAACTATTTTTTTATTCCCCCATTCTTTCTAAAATTACTAATGTCACCTTTGTTTGAGTAATTGTATAACATTTTCACTCTTTAATACCTCTAACGTTATTACAGAATGAATGTTATTATGAACCCCTTTTTTTCCCTCCCCGATTAATAATGGTGAAGCATTATTCTTTTTTTGTTCTGCAAGTTTTAAACTATAGAACTATATTAACGTAATGCATTTTAAAGTTAATGGATTTTTTATAGATAATTTTAGCTGAAAGCTAAGACAATTTTTTACGGACATGAAGATTAAATCAATACTAAAGTGCAGAATTGTGATAAGTGCGACTATACTATTTGCTGTAGTATAATTTTCCTTTGAAAAATATAAAAATGTTACGTCTGTACATGAAAAAGAGAGGAAATATATAATAACAGTCTTGTCAATAAAAAAAAGTGCACCAAAAGTTGAAAAAAAAAAAAAAAAAAAAAAAAAAAAAGCAGGATTATTCTTTCAAAAAAATATTGAATCATGCTTAGTTAAAATTAAAAATTTTTTGTAAGAAGCTTCGCCATCTGTCGTATTTGAAAAAAAAGATGGCATATACTGCATTTTTCAAAAAAAAAAAAAAAAAAAAAAATATTTAACAGTTTGATATTTTTTTCTCCACATTTTGAACAAATTGTTTTGCGTTACATCTTAATGGGTCACTTCTTTTTTTTTATATTTCGTCGCCGCGATGAATTGACGCCGCGACGAATTGACGCTGCGACGAAATGTGCGCGGTGAATTGTTCCGCGATGAATTGTGAGCGACGAATTGACGCAGAACCAACTAGCGGTTAACTAGCAGAATGAGAAGTTGAAAAAATAACCAGTTCATAATTTCAAGTTTGCCTTAACTAGGGCGGTTTTAGTAAAGTTTTTAAATTATTTTCTTGACCACGTTTCCTATGAAAATAGTTTTACTGGCGAGATAAATATTTTCCAGGAAAGAAAAATGCAACATATTAGCCATTACTGTTTCAATTCGTAATGGTCCTTGTCAAGGCTTGACAAATACGGTTGACAGGTCGTCACTGGCTACCAAGTTTTTTTGATCTGGCAACCAAGTTATTCAATCTTTCGGAGTGATGAAATAAGCCACAAATGGTGCTTTTTCTTTCCCCCACCCCTACTCGTGCGCGGTAAGCAGTGATCTTCCTCTTCTCTCGTACTTTTAATGGAATAATTAAATTTAAAAGGCATTTTCCAACTCATTTACAGAAAACACCATTCTTTTCAGCTATAGCCAGTTAGTATATATCTCGTGATTAGAATGTGGGGGGAGCGAGGATATTTCAATAAAACGGTAAGAAAGAGTGTCAATCCAGCCTCTGTGCCATCTAAAATTGGATACAATGCTAAAAAAAGCTCAAATTTTTTGTAAGTTTCAAATCTGATTTTTGTGTTTATATAAGTTGTCAACATATTATAAGTTTTACTAGAAAATATAGTTTATATATTATATTATCTTTCTAAAATATGTATTATTTTAAACTATGTAACTAATAATTTTAAACTATTCTTGTTATTATTTTTTCTCAATTAATTCATAAAAAACTCTTGTGTTTTATTTTAAATCAATGACGGGAAAGAGGATACGGGATAAATAATTTTTGTGGGCGACTGGTATTTTTTTCCTGGTTACCAAATTTTATCAAATTTCTAAAGCCCTGCCTTGTAACTATTAAGGAGAGGTTCTACTTCTTTGGCCTAAAACTTACATGATGTGTAAGTTGTTGTTTTTTTCGGTTACAACGAAATCAGATATCATCTTTGGACTTTTTGAATTATATATATTTGCATTTCGCTTATATATTTAAGCTTTTGTGTGTAAAAAGAGAATAATACGCCTTGAGCGATTTGGAGTACCGGCTGGTGCGCACTGTTAACTTTCAATCGAACGACCGTTTTTCTCAGGTCACAAGCATCTGGATAAAAAAACCCCTCCAGGCTCGGCCTACAGGCAGAGGTAGATTTCGACGGTAAGTACTAATTAATTTCACGTGATGCGCTGCGCTGAGAAAGTCGATTTTTATTGGGAGTGGGGGGGGGGGTTGTTCCCGGTCTACATCTTTTAGGTAGCTTTCATTACAAAAAGCTACCTATTGCAGCCGTTCAGAGGAAAGCAATTCCAAAAAATTTTGGTATATTTTCGCCATCAAGACCCCCAGACCCCCAAACCACCCTCCGTTCAAATGTTGATTTATATATATATATCTGACATATGTCATGCTGTAACTCTCTTATTTATGAACCGATTTGGATGTGACTTAGTATGTGTGTAGGACATACCAAGGTCTCGACCGAGTTCGTTAGCCAGCTTCATGCGCCACCTTGTTTCAAAATGGCGGCAAGTTAAATTTTTTAATTTTTTTTTTTAAATTAAAAAATATGTATAAAAAGTTATAAATTGAAAAAGTTGTTTCCCTTGAGTGCTAGACCGTGATACAAGGATTCTGGAACATCTTTTTGTTTTGGCTTTATCTTAAAAAATGGCAGAGAAATGTCAGTTTGAAATTCTAAGGTGGCTGACATTTTGCAACAATCTGATTTTCGTTATGCTGTAATTCTCATGCTGAAATTCTCATTCAAATTCAGTATTAACGAAAACCGGGATTGAATCCTTTATAATCGGGTTCCAAGCATTTTAGCTTCGGGTGTTTGAGTAAAATGAGTTGAATATTTAAAAACATGGACTATGAAAGCTACATTTTCCTCCCCGTTCAAGCCGGAAGGACTTTTTTTTTTTTTTTTTTTTTTTCTGTAAGAGTTGGTCCTATCAAAAACTTGTCAATGTAAAAGTTGTAGATAATATTAAGAAGATTTATAAGTTTAAACGGATTTGATATCTTGTGAATTGACGAAGTTACGAATTTTTTTCTTCTTAAAATCCTATTTTTTTTCCGACCCTTGGGGCCAATTTTAATTATATTAAAAATCTGTCTTAACTAAATTTTTGGCCCTTTTCCTAGAAGTAGTAATAACTTTAAACGGATTCGATATGTATCATAATTAAGAAGTTATGGTTTTTTTTTCATTTTCACAAAAACTCTCCCCATTTCCACTCTCTTGGTCCAATTTTGTCCATTAACGAACTTGAACGAGATTTTCTGCTCCTTGATTTTCTGTATGAGTTTGGAAGACATTTGTGCAGAATTATGGAAGTTATCGTGTCCATAAAAAAGTGATATATATATATTGGGCTCTAGGGTTCATGGTCGGCGTAGATCTGTAAACAATTTTCAGAAATTCCAACATAGGGAAGAATGTAATAGGTAGTATTTCTTACGAAATCTACCTAAAATTGGTTTCCTAGTTAGGAAAGGGCATTAAATTTCTCTAGAGCTTGTACCAACTTATAGTTTAAAATGTTGATTTTTTGACAAAATGGCGGTCATTTAACAAAAAAGGTCACTTTTTTAGCCTTTTTTAAAAACTTTTTGCGAGATCGGAAAAATAATCAACGAAAATTATACTTCTCGGTGGTATAAGCTCCAGCAATAACCATTACTTTTTAAATGAAGGAAATCGGTCGAATAGTTCTCGAGAAAAATGGTCGCCCAGTTGGAAAAACATGGTTTCGAGTAAAACAAGTTTAAAGGCTTTACCATAACGTTACTTTCAATGAGAGTCCTTACGTTCAACGAGCAAAAATCTTGAAAGGAATTGGTGTATCGCGAGCCCGCTACACACTTAAAAAATGTAATTAAAAAAATCGAAAATTTTGACACAAAGAAATAGAACCACTCCTGAATGTAACAAATTTTTTAAAAAATATTCCATCATATTTTTTCTAAAAATACGTATGTAACTTTCTGTAAGTAATTGCATAGCATTTTTTCCCTCTGAAATGATTGACATACCTCTTACATCATTACAAAATAAATGTTATTTTAGATACTTCCTTTTTCATTCTCTCCGGTTAATAAAAATTAAGCTTTCAAGTTATTTTTTCGCACGATTTAAACTGTAGAACTACATTAAGACAATGTATTTTAAAGTTAACGAGCTGTCACTAAAAATTGTAGCCGAAGGATAAGAACTTATTATACAGATATGAAGTTTAAATCAATACAAAATGATTATGGCGATATGATAATTTTACTTAAAAAAAAAAAAAAATCTATGGATTAATTTTCTGTCATGCCGGATTTCGAGTCCAGTTTCGTGTTGACTTCAAATGGAATTTTAGGGACCATCCAGACTCTGATGTTGATAACAATAAACAGTTTCCATAAAAACAGGAAGGTAAGAAATAATCCCTTAATGTCTGTTTTATTATTATTTTTTTTAACTTTTTCGGGTCCGATTTCTTTTTTTCAATTTTGGGAAAAGGTTACTTTTACGTTAATAATATTAAAAGTAGATAACCAAATAACAAAAGTTCAAGTTTATTGAAATTTAACGAATATGTCATTTATTGAAATTTAACGAATATGTCATTTATTAAAATTTAACGAATATGTCATTTATTGAAATTTAACGAATATGTCATTTACTGAAATTTAACGAATATGGCATTTATTGAAATTTAACGAATATGTCATTTATTGAAATTGAACGAATATGTCATTTACTGAAATTTAACGAATATGTCATTTATTGAAATTTAACGAATATGTCATTTACTGAAATTTAACGAATATGGCATTTATTGAAATTTAACGAATATGTCATTTATTGAAATTGAACGAATATGTCATTTACTGAAATTTAACGAATATGTCATTTACTGAAATTTAACGAATATGTCATTTACTGAAATTTAACGAATATGGCATTTACTGAAATTTACTGAATATGTCATTTACTGAAATTTAACGAATATGTCATTTAATGAAATTTAACGAATATGTCATTTACTGAAATTTAACGAATATGTCATTTACTGAGATTTAACGAATATGTCATTTACTGAAATTTAACGGATATGACATTTACTAAAATCTAATGTTATTCTATCTGAAATCTAGTTATTTTGCGTAAATTGCATTATTCATATGGTAATAGGCTAAGGAAGAAATTTCGGAGACTTTTGGTAAATATCTTATTGCAACAAGATTAAACGGATGTAACAACTTTCTAGTATTTGTTTTTTAATGTCTATCACATATTTTTCGTTCGGGGAAAAAAGTCCCTATTTTAAATATAAAGAATGAAACGTGTTTGAGTTAAAATAATCGCCAACGGTGTAAAGAAAATTAAACAAACTTGTATTAATATTATTACAAAATGCTGGAAAATAAATGAAGTCATAATAATAAATGTATAGACATATAATATCACTACTACATATAGATAATGATAAAAACAATTTTTAAGCCAAATAAATGTCACCTCAATGAAATGTCCTACGAATTCATCGCCAGACCCGAACGAATTAAATAATACTCCTTTTTTCTTATGCCAGAGGAAAAAAATTCAGTTATTATTTTCAAGTTCACTTTACATAGTGTAGTTTTCGCAAAATTTTCCGATTCTATGACCACATTTCTTATAAAAAAAGTTTTAACGGCGAAAAGAAGTTTCTATAACGAAAAAAAGTGACATATCCAATACTGTTTCGATTCATTACTGATAAATACTATTTTCAGGAGTCCTTTTTTTCTCCTCTTTTATTAATAAAGGTGAAACATTGATTTTTTTGTCTTCATAAGTTTCAAATTATTGATCTGCATCAACATAATGTATTCTTAAGTTAATTATTTGACATTCATATTTGCGTCCCAAAGCCTAGTACTTATTTTACGAATAAAGGTGATCAAATCAATACCGAATTGATTGCACCAGTATGATAATTTGATAATTCTCCTTTAAAAAGTAGAAAAATACTGCTTCTGCGCATGAAATAAGAGAGGAACTAGACTATATCAGGCTGTTTAATAAAAATATTGCGTCGACATACTGAAGGTATTAAAATAAGAACATAAAGTTTTACGATGTCCGATATTGCTCTGTTAATTTTTAAGACTATATTTATTCTAAACTTAGACGTAAAAAAAAAAGATAAATACGATAATCCATTCAAAAGAAATATTAAGTCTTACTTAATTAAAGTAGGGAAAGTTTTTTGGAAAAAGCCTTCGTAATTTATCTTTTTTGTAAGATGGTATATTTTGCATTTTTGAAAAAAAAAAAAAAATTCTTCTCTCATCTGATATTTTTGATTTCACATTTTGAAGAAATTGCTTTGCATTAAACCTTGATTGGTTTATTTTTTTATTGAACTTACAGAAGGAGAAAGAGAAAAATATTCAGTTAATATTTTCAAGTTTACCTTAAATAGTGTAGTTTAAAAAAAGAATAATAAATAAATAAAAAAATTATGCAATTAGTTTAAGACCACATTTTATGTCAAAAAAGTTTTAATGCCGAGTAGAACTTTTTATATAAAAAAAAAAAAAAAAATAAAAAAAGACACATTACCCGAAACTATTTCGATTCATAATGATTCGTCATAACCATTAACATATAACCACTTTTTATTCTAACATATTTTACTAAAAATACTTATGTAACCTTTCTTTTAGTAATTGCCTAACCTTTTTTTTTCTGGAAGTTTGACATACCTCATATAACTTTCTGAATGGATATTATTTTAGGAATTTACTTTTTCTCCCCGATTGATAAAGGCGAAGCGTTGAACTTAATTATTCTCAAGTTTGAAACTATTGAACTACGTTAACATTATTTTAAAGGCTAACGATCTGTCATTGATAATTGTAGCCGAAGGCTAAGAGCTTATTTTAGGGACAAAAGAAGATCAAATCAATACCGACGTGATTGTGGCGCTATGATAATTTTCCTTAAAAAATATGGATTAATTTTCTTTCATTTTGAGTCGGGTTTAAAATGTTCTTTAAATAGAATTTTTGAGTTCGGGTCGGGTAGAACCCGGCTCGTATAGGATTCCGAAGTGAATAACAATAAAATACTGTCGCAAACACAGGAAGGTAAAAAATAATTCCTTAATATGAGAATAACAATAAAGTATTGCCACAAAAACAAGAAGGTAAGAAACAATTACTTAAGAGGCTACTTCAGTCACGCGAAAACACCCGCTAGCTAATGTTAATCCTATGGGAGAATTTTTAAAAAATATATTATTTGTATTTCAATATTTTTAAATGACTTTTTTTTGCACCAGATAGCTGAGGTCGATCTCTACGCAGGCCGTGTACTTTTTCGATTTTGTTTAACAAGTTTTTTTGTTATGAGGATACCGTCACTTTCGGAACCGGTTTAAAAAATAAAATAAAATATTTTCCTTTGCCTTGCAAGATTTCTACAACTTAATATTTTGTTAGGAAATTCTTGAAGACTTTCTTAAAGACAATATACGTAGATAAACATGTACACAAAATCATCAAGCAAACGTAAGATTTACAACTTAATCCTTTCACTCACTATTTTTTTTTTTTTTACACACACCATTCTTTAAATTGACATAATTAAAATGCTATTTAACATTGTGATAAGAATTATTTATGCCATAATTGAGGGTTGGGTGTTTAAAGATATATTACTCGCTATATAATTTAGTCGAAAACCGTTTTAAAAACATCGGGTTTTATAATTTAAGTTCTTTCTTTCTTTCTCTTAAGAGATAAAAAAAAATCATGAAATATTTTATAAATAATCAAATTTTAAGAGAAAATGTAAATAGTTTTAATTTTCCGTTAATGAAAATGACATTATCTTTATTCGCTTACCTTTATCTAGCTTATTAGAAACATTTCTCCTACAACTTACAACTACGCTTCAGTTCTCTGATGGAATGATATTACAATGCATTTGTAGAGTAGCTTTGTCATGCAGTGCACTTTAGTATAAGGTTACTTTGCACTTAGGGAATACAGTTACTGAAACATATTTCTGTAAGAGCAATTTTGTCATTTTGCAGCTGTCGGTTTCTCATACTTTCATAAAAATGAAAGTTCGGTTTTAGAATTGAATTTTTTTATTATCTAAAGCTGTTTATATTCATTCCTTTGTAACTGCATTGAAATTGATCGCTATAATTTGAATGGTTTTAGGAAGTTGCAAGTTATTTCGCGTTTCTTTTTGTTTTTCTTCACAATATAACATTTTGTATGAGTATCCTTGAAAAAAAATTATAATTTAGTAATAGCGACGTTTTATTCTTTACGGATAATACTCTATTTTGCTCCATAATACAACAATAATCTGATATTTTTATTTAGATAAATTTTAAGGTTAATACAAAATTAAATTTCGTATTTGAATACATATAAATATCCTGGGAAACAAATGTCATATCTAGAATCTATATTTGATTTGAGTAGATTTCCGCAATTGGAAGTGTTTCTTATCATCTACGGTTTACTAGATAATCACTATAACCTGTATTTTTAATCACTATATCTTTTAACGTAGAATTAGATTTTTTTTTTTTTTTTTTTATGTAGACTATTTCGTTCAAAAAAGAAATAAAAGTAAAATTAGTTTTCTAGTATTTTAATACTCTTTTATAAGCAATCAGTGATTGTCTTGAAAATCTCGCCTAATTTAATGACTGCAATTCATGACTTTTGCAAAAAAATTTCATTATAATACGTTAATTTGGTTATATGGACGTATTATAATGAAATTTTTTTCATTATAATACGATATATCAATATATATAATTATTTATTATATAATAATAAATAATTATATAATAATATTCATTATAATAAAATTTTGAATAATTTTCCATAATTGGGGGCACCGAACCCAATTATGGAAAATTCAAGGCTTTTTTTTAAAAGCGCTTGGTAGAAAGCGCAAGCTAGTGAATTTATTTAAAAATATTATAATTTTTGCTCTTTTTTAAAGATATGGTAACAGGAAAGAAAAATAAACATTTTTTAACTATATTTAAGGATTTCTAAATTGATCTCTCAACGTATAATCATAATTTAATTAATACGAAATTATTAATTGATTTACACTCTTTATTTATTTATTTATATTTTCTACTTTTTGGTGTTTAAAATACTTCGTTGGTGTAGCTTCACTGCCAGTTGTTCTTATTTGGCGAGCTTGGTTTGGCGCATCATTAAATCCTTTGTTGTTGTAACACGTATAAAATTGTAACCATAAAGAATATTTGGAGATTTATCAATTGTGGCGGCTTAACGAAAAAATGACTTAAAATTAAGTTAATAATTTATAATTAACTTCTACAAATATTAAAATGATGTATTTTCATCGGAAACACACCTTTGCGCATAATTTTTATAATTCTAGCATATCAGGAAGGGAGTTCAAAAAAAATTACAAGATTCCATTTTTACATACAAAAACAAAGTTGAGTTTAAATAGAAGACTTTATAAACGAATGAATGCTTGAAACTTTATTGAAGTAAAGAACAGTTTCCTTCTTTTGTATCAGACCCTGTGTCTGTTTTGAGATCCTAATTTTTTTCATGCTACTTCAGCATTGTGGAAAAAAGATGAAGTTACTTCCGCAGATGCGTCACTGACGCCAGTCCTCTCGATCAGATAGTTTTGTTCTTAAACACTCACACGTTTAATTTAAAAATAGAAATAAGATTCACTTGGGAGACACCGTAAAATGTTCCAACTTAGATCGTTTAAAATGATAGACAAGCTGTTACGCTAGCATCAAAACATTAAATTGAAAATAAAGGAAACAGAAAATTGCTGTTCCATTTTTATTTTCAGAACAGATAGTGCTAAGGAAAATATTGTAATCATGATGTGTGTAAATGTGTGTATGAACACGATAGCTTCCAAACGGTATTTTCGATTGAGCTCCCACTTGGTGAATGTGTCATGGACCACTAGAGTTGCCAGGTAAACTATTTGCACTGAAAAGTTTTCGCTTCGTGTTTTGTTCATATATCGCTGTGTCCAATATACTTTTTTACGGTATTATAAAATTTTAAAAAAATACAGGGCATTTTCATTTTTAATTAAAACGCACCGAACAGCATACGGAATTTATACACACATAAAACTTTTACAAACATTTTATTTGCTAAATTTAAAATTTAAATAATATAAAATTACTTTTCTATAATTTTTCATTCGAAAATTTTAGTTACTTTAGAACAGCGATACCCAAACTTTATTCTTATCATATTAAACGATAAGAATACCATATCTTATCATATTCTTATCATATCCCCATCAAAGACCCACATCAAAGTTTAAAAGTTGTTTGCAATTTACTTAATATCTAGGAGTATTTTGTATAGTCTATCCTAAGAAAAAAAGGAAACTTTCGTATAAAGCAGACATACGAAAATAGAAATAGGTATTATTAATTTGAATAATCACAACGCAATAATAATCCAATACAGTAATAAAACAACCTTATTTTACTAAGAATGTAAAACATACTTTTATTTGATAATTGTATTACACAAATACACAGAATAAAATGCGATTTATAACATTGTTTTACACCAACTAGATAGTCTATATCAGGATTGAATCTCGTTAATTTCAGTCTGAAGTCACTCTCGACTCAAATCTTAAAGCACTGTCATTTCACGAAGTAGATTACCTATATTTCTTCACAATTTTTTTCTTTACGGGTTCAATATGTTCTATTCGTTATATATATTTTTTTTCTTACAGGAGAAAAAAAAATATATATATATGTTTTTGGTAAATGGACTGATCATTACACGACCCACCAAAACATCGCAAACGACCCACTAGTGGGTTGCGATCCCTAATTTAGGAACTGCTGCTTTAAAAAATTTAAAAAAATACGAATGCAAAAGACTATTTCATGTGAATAACTTTGCTTTCCCACTTTAAATTTTGTTACGACATACCATTATTCTTTAAACATGTTTAAACAGTTATTGTTAAGTTACTTCCTACATATTACCGAAACTATGAAAATAAATATTTTTCAGTTTTACGGAGGGACTGGCAATTGCCGTTTCTGTATCTCTCAAAAATTATTTCCTTCGAATTTTCAATTTATTTCGGACTCAATCCCTCCATCTGCCGGGATTTTACGCTTTTGCGTTCTTTGTCGATAGAAGAAATACATTTTCAATTATCTTCAACTCAATGGAGGAAGAGAGATTTGCCCCAAGAAAAATTTACAGGGGAAAGAAACTTTTATACTTACTATAACAATATGTGTTATTTTAGCTTGAAATACCACTGATGGTTGTCGAGAAAGTGTAACAATTTAACAATATATGGTATTAAACAGAATATATGGTATTAAACTATTTGCTCCAAATATTTCTGATTCATGTTTTATCCTAATATTGTTGCGTATTATGTAGTTCTTACAATAAAAGAAAATGTTTTTTAAATTTTCGAATAAATTAAGACTTAATTTTAATATTAAAACATCTCCCGTAGCATAGAAACCTTACTCAAAACAATATATACAATTTTAAAATATACTCTATGTTCTAGTTTATATAACTACAACTAGTTGAAGCCATTCCACATCAGTATTCTGGTTGAATCATTAATAAATAACGGTATGTATTATTTTACTTCTTTATACCACTCATTATTTAAAAAATAGCGTACTGATTTAACAGCTTCATAGCAAAAGGTATTAAACTATTTTCATGACACAATTTGCTTCATCTTTTATCATTCAGTTTCTCAGTTTAATGCAATATTTATATCCTCCAGTTTATGCAATTAATAATTTTAGAAAAAATAAAAAATAAACAAATAAATAAAAAAGAGAGTAACATTTCGTTAGCTAAATCTAAAAATACTTAAATAATATTTTATTGTTTCTTTTCCGTAATTTCACAGTTTTAATTACTTTAAAAAAATTCGGAAAATACAAATGAGAAAGACACTATTATCAATTGGTTTTCCTTTTCCTCATCCAATTGTGTTTCATCATTATTTTCAAAATTCGCATTCAAAATAAACATCAACATTCATTTCCTCACATTCAAAATAAAACCTGTATAATATTGAAATTATGAATGTAATCATCCATTCGTTTTACGAAGGAAATAACATTTTCCTTTACTATATCTCTTAAAAATTATCTGAAAATGGAATTTTCAATTTATTTTGGATTCAATTCCTACAACTGAAAAGATACGCTTCTTCACGGATGGAGAAAACCCATTTTCAATTATCTTCGACGCAATGGAGCAACAGTGGTATGTCCCGAGAGAAACTTCCCCGGGATAGAAGGTTTTGCACTTACTATAACTACATGTGTTACATTAGCCTATTATACCGTTAATGATTTAATAGATAGTGCTTAACTGCATCATACTGAATGGTACTAAACTAATTGTACTAAATATTGCTTATTAACTTTGTGTTTAATGCACTTTTTACAATATTATAAAAGAAAGAAAAAAAATCAAAAAATATTCTTTTTACTAAATCTAAAATTTAAAAAATATATATTTTTTATTTTTTATTTTCCGTAAAATTTATAGCATTTCTTAATTACACCAGAAAATTAAGAAAACACGAAGGCAAAGTACAATTCCAGTCCAACTAGCTTCTCTTTCACCCCTTCCAAGTTATTACGACATTTTTTTTATTATTATTTTCTTAGAAGCCAACCTTCCCGTATTTTAATTACAACTATTTCGAAATGGTAGTCTTTGCCTTATAATATTGCACAATTCTGATCAGTAAATAAAGCGAATACTTCTATTCGAAAGTAGTAGCTCTCAAAAACGGGATAGTGGACAGCTGTGATTACGGTCAAACATTAAAGCTATATTCAGCATAATGCTGAAACTATGAATTTAAGCTATCGATTTTACGAATTGAAAAACGTCTTTCTTTACTATATCTCTCAAAAATTGTCTGACAATAGAATTTTCAATTTATTTCGGACTCAATCCCTCCATGTGTCGAAATTTTACGCTTCTTCCAGGGGGTTGGGGGCACTTTTTCAATTATCTCCATCTGAATGGAGCAAGAAAGATATGCACCAAGAGAAACATGGTGTCGTGGAAAGAAGCTTTTCCACTTAATATAACAGTATAGTAAGAGTTTTTTTTATTTTTTTTAACTATATCGTATTGTTGCTGATTTAATATGAATAAAGTGTTGATTAAACCGCTACATACTCAATGATATTAAACTATTTGTACTAAACACTCTCTGCTTCATGTTTTATCATAATATTGTTGTGTTTTATACATTTTCTTCAATATTATAACAGAGAAAAATAAAAAGAAACGTATCTACTAAATCTAAACTTATAAAATTATTTTTTTATTTCTTAACTATAATTTTTCTCGCATTTTCTGCTAACTTTTCAGAAAACGCAAATACGGACAATGGTTTCATTCTGATTGGTTTCTTTCTAAGTTACACTATAAACGTAATTTTCCAAATGTATTTAAACGACCGAACATTCAACCTACATAATAATGGAACTATCAAAGCAAGCTTCTATCAGTTTTACGCAATAAATAGTATTTTTCCTTATTATATCTCTCGAAAATTATCTAACAATAGAATTTTCAATTTATTCCGGACTCAATCCTTCCAGCTGCAGGGATTTTAAGCTTCTTCGCCGATGGAGGTACGACATTTTCAATTATCTTTAACTCAACGGAGCAAGAGAAATGTGCCCCAAGAGAAACTTCTCCGGGAAAGAAACTTTTGCACTTACTGTAACAGTATCTGTTATTTTAGCCTATCATAACATTTACAATTTAATAAAGAGTACATATTGATTTAACAGCTTCATACTCAGTATGAAGCATTTTTCCAGAAAATGCTTCTGTTTCGTGTTTTGTACAAGTACTTTTGTGATTAATGTGATTTTTAGAATAGCACACAAGAAAAAATATATCCTACAAAATATTGAAACTATAAAAGCAAGCATTTATCAGTTTTGCGCAATAAATAGTATTTTTCTTATTATATCTTTCAAAAATTATCTAACAATAAAATTTTTTGGACTCAATCCTTCCAGCTGCTTGGATTTTACGCTTCTTCGCGGATGGAGGAAGGACATTTTCAATTATCTTTAACTCAACGGAGCAAGAGAAATGTGCCCCAAGAGAAACTTTTGCACTTACTGTAACAGTATCTGTTATTTTAGCCTATCATAATTTATAATTTAATAGAGAGTACATATTGATTTAACATCTTCATACTTGGTATGAAGCATTTTTGCAGAAAATACTTTCTGCTTCGTGTTTTGTACAAATACTTTTGTGATTAATGTGATTTTTAGAACAGCACACCAGAAAAATATTTTTAAAAGAAATAATATTTAAAAAATGCTCAAAAGCGAAAGTTTTCTTTTGATACAGAAAAAACAAATTCTAAATTAGAATTAAATCTAATATAAAACTTTCAGAATTCTGATATTACCAGTCAAAAGAGTCCAGTTACGCTCGCAGGAAGATCGAGAGTAGGATGCGCTGCTAATCACGATCAATCAAACAGGTAGAAGTGCGAGTTCGCATAACACCGGGAATCAAGCTTTTGCACTTAATATAACAGTATGTGTTTTTTTTTTTAGTTTATCATATTGTTGATGATTTAATAAAGTATTGTTTTGACCTGCTACACACTGAATGATATTAATCTATTTGTACTAAATATTTTTGTCTCATGTTTTATGTTAATACCGTTGTGTTTATACCGTTTTTACAATATTATAAAGAAAGAAAAAAAATATTCTGTCTGCTGAATCTAAACTTGTGTAAATTATTATTTTTTATTTCTTTTCCAGAAATTTCTTGCATTTTTAAATTACTTTAGAACATTCAGAAAACACAAATGCAGACAATGTTTTGATTCTGATCGGTTTCTACCTCCCTCACCCAAATAAATTCCACCATAGATATTAATTTTCCAAATGAATCTTACATAATATGGAAACTATGAAAGCGAGCATCTATCAGCTTTACGCAATAAATAGTATTTTTTCTTATTACATCTCTCAAAAATTATCTAGCAATAGAATTTTCAAATTTATTTCGGATTCAATCCCTCCAGCTGCCTAGATTTTACGCTTCTTCGCGGATGGAGGAGAGACATTTTCAATTATCTTTAACTCAACGGAGCAAGAGAGATGTGTCCCAAGAGAAACTTCTGGAGATAAACTTTTGCACTTACCTTAACAGTATGTGTTATTTTAGCCTATCATACTGTTTATGATTTAATAGATAGTACATATTGATTTAACAGCTTCATACCCTGTATGAAGCATTTTTTCAGAAAGTGCTTTCTGCTTCCTGTTTTGTACAAATAGTTTTGTGTTTAATGTGATTTTTAGAATAGCATACAAAAAAATATGTTTTAAAGAAATATCTAAAAATTTTTAACAGACCAAAATTTGCTTTTGATACAGGAAAATATTATCGAAACTCAGAATTAATATAATATGTATATATATAACATTAAGGTTTTTTATATTACCTGTCAAGACAGTCTAGTTACAGTCGAAGGCAGAGCGAGTGTATAGGAAGTACCGCTAGTCACGCTTAATCAATGCGTGGAAATGTGAGTTCACAACAACAAGGATAAAATTTTTGACCTCAATATAACAATATGTGGTTTTTAGTTTATCTTATTGTTGATGATTTAATAAAGTATTGATTTAAATTTCTACATACTCAATGATATTAAATTATTTGTACTAACGTAATTTCCAGCGTGTAATCCGCGGATCAAACAATCCTGCTTCGACCCAGAAATTTTATTTTAACTTACTAGATCGCTGTAAATATTTAACTTCATTTAAACAACCGAACATTCAATCTACATAATATTGAAACTATCAAAGCACGCATCTATCAGTTTTACATAGGAAATAGTTTTTTTTTTTCTCATTGTATCTCCCAAAAATTATCTAACAATGGAATTTTCAATTTATTCCGAACTGAATCCCTCCATCTGCCCAGATTTTACGCTTCTTTGCGGATGGAGGAGAGACATTTTCAATTATCTTCAACTCAACGGAGCAAGAGATATGTGCCCCAAGAGAAACTTCCCCGGGGAAGAAAGTTTTGCGCTTACTGTAAACACTATGTGTTATTTTAGTCTATCATACTATTTGTGATTTAATTAGTACATATTGTTTTAACAGCTTCATAATCGATATGGTATTAAATTATTCGCACAACAGGCTTTCTGCTTCATGTTTTGTATAAAAACTTCTGTTTTTAACCCTCTGAGCGTTTTCAAAACGGGTAAAATTGTAATGTTGCTTTCTCTGCATTTTGTTTTAAATGCTAAAAAAAAATATGATTCTTTCAGCATTATAAATAAAACTTAATTACAAATATGAATGTAACACTTGAGAGTATTAATCATTCTTCAATGTCTTGAAAATTCATCAAATCTATAGAATTATATTATCTTAAACATTGCATATATTGCAGTGAAACCTGGAGCTTAGTGAGCGGAATATTACGTTCCACACGCTTAGAGGGTTTATGTGATTTCTAGAATAGCATACAAGCAAAATATTTTTTAAAATGTTAACAAACCTAATTTTCTTTATATATACAGGAAAAATATATCGAAATTAGAATTAAAAGAAAATAATATAAAACGTTCAGATTTCTCATGTTACCGGTCAAGACAGTCCGTTGTGGTCACAGACAGAACGAGTGTAAGAGGCGCCGCTAATCACGGTTAACCAATGAAGTAGCAATATAGCAGTATGTGTTTTTTTAGTTTATCATATTGTTGATGATTTAATAAAATACTTATTTATACTGCTACATACTGAATGATATTAATCAATTTGTACTAAATATTTTCTGCTTCATGCTTTATCTTAATACTGTTGTATTTACATAGCTTTTAGAATATAATAAATTTAAAAAACTTTCTCTACTGAATGTAAACTTCTAAAAATTATTTTTTCTATTTGTTTTCCATAATTTTCTCGCATTTTTAAATTACTTTATAACATTCAGAAAATACAAATGTGGACAATGAGTTTATTCTGATCGATTTCTTTCTCTCATGCTCAATTTAGTTACAACATAAACATTATTTTTCAAATGCGTTTAAAAGACCGAACATTCAACATACATCTTACATAATATTGAAACTCTGAAAGCAAGCATCTATCAGTTTTACGCAGAAAATATGATTTTTTTTTCCTTATTATATCTCTCAAAAATTATCTAACAATGGAATTTTCGATTTATTCCGAACTCGGTCCCTCCATCTGCCCAGATTTTACGCTTCTTCGTATGGATGGAGGAAAGACATTTTCAATTATATTCAATTCAACGGAGCAAGAGAGATGTGCCCCAAGAGAAACTTCCCCGGAAAAGAAAGTTTTGCACTTACTGCAACAATATGTGTTATTTCAGCCTATCATGCCATTTATGATTTAATAGATAATGTATATTGATTTTTAACAGCTTCGTACTCGGAATGTTATTAAATTATTTGCGCAAAATGCTTTCTGCTTCGTATTTTGTACAAATGGTTTTGTGTTTAACGGGATTTTTAGAACAGCATTCAAGAAAAATATTTTTAAAAGAAATATTTAAAAAAAATTTAACACATCAAAGTTTGCTTTTGATACAGAAAAAAAAATTATTGAAACTCGAAATTTAAATTATAAAAACTAATAATAAGCATTCAGATTTCTTATATTTTCTTTGTATGACTAACAGTGTCCCAGATGAAGATATCGGCTTTATCACTGATATATAACATGATACAACAGAATAAATTGAAAATTTTACTGTTAGATAACTTTTGAGAGATAATAAGGAAAAATACTATTTGCTGCGTAAATGACATTCACATGTTTACTATTCATAATGGTTGAAGCTTAAGAAAAATATTTTCAAGTATTTCACTAAATATCAATGAATGATATGCTTTTCTGTTTAAACTTTAGTTACTATAAATGATTAATATATTCACTGTCGCAGCTCGAGTCTTGGGGAGGAATGCTTTAAATTTAATAGTTATACAAACTATAAGGTATTATGATTAGTTTAGTATATAAGTTTATTTATGTAAACTAATTCATATATCGGGGAAAGGATTTATTCTCCAAAAATATTCCTTTTATTGTACGAGTATTGCACAAGTTTTATATTCCATTTTATGTTGGAGTAAAGCCAAATGTTGTTTATTAAAACCAGGAATTCCAATATGGATACAGAACATACTGCCCGGTGTACAGCAAATAAGTGGAAAGGATTTTTATCGAAAACGCTAATAGATATTTCACTTTTTTTTCCAGATTGTTCACTAATAATATGAAAAAACCTTTTATGTTAAGAAAAAGATTAACTATGTATTCAAATACAGTTTTGAAATTTATTAAAATCTGTACTTTCGTATTAGCCGCATGCTGAGAGTAAATAGCCAAAGAAATCGTCAAAGCAGCATTTTTTTAATCTGATTATTTCAGTGATTAAGCGCGTAGTTTGACTGTTTTCACTGTTAAAGTCATCTGTTAAACTCATTCTCTATTAATTAATTTATTTATTTTGTCGAGGTTTTAATTTTCTTTATGGAATATTAGCCGGAAACAAATGCTGAATCCTTTATATTAGGGATGCACAACCTGTGGCCCGCGGACCACCAATATTACCACTATTTTTACACAGAAAAATTTACCTTAGGTTAATGACGGAAACCTTGCTATTAAATATATCAAAGCTTACCTTTCGAAGATAGTGGTGGCAAGCGATTTTCATACAAAAAGGTTGTGCAGCACTACTTTATATAATGTTTTAAGTGCAAACGGGTTAATCTTCTGTAAACGGGCTGCACGCGGCAGAGATAGATTTGAAAAAACACGCTTGAAAATTATTTTAACAACCATAAAAAAAAATATGTACATTATGATACTGTTTTCAAACAAATTGCAATTGAAAGTACATTTTTGTTGCTATTTGACTGTGTAAAAAATTAAATTTTTGCTATGTTTAGAAGTTAATAAATTTGCAAAAATATTTGCTCAGATCGCTGCGACCATTGACATGTTTTTGCTTTTTAATATAGGTAGAGGAAAAATTAAATATTTTTTATTGACAATTTAAAAACAATGGAGGGGGGGGGATAGTTTTTGACTTTCTCAAGAAAAACTTGACAAACACAATATTGACTTTTTATTTTTAATAGAAATTGAATTTGGGGCATATTTAACTTTTGTCTAATTCTAACAAATATTTAAAAAATAAATAAATGACCGAATACCAAACGAAATCTCTAGTATGCAGATTTTCAGACAGACAGCATGCTAAATTACAATTTAATAAAGGAGAAAAAAAAAATAGCAGTAACCAATTTCATGTCAGATTAACATTTTTTTTTTAAATTGTCAAGAGCATAACGACAAACAAACAAATAAAACTAATGTGAATCGTATTTCACGATACCGATCTCCAAGGATACAAAAAACCCTCTTTTATTTATCTTATCACCCAAAAAAGCATTCTAAAGTGTACGAACAGTAAACAAAAAAGAAATGGAAAAATATTTTGCATTATTTTAAAAGCATTTAAAATACTGGCAAAAAGTTATGCATTCATTCACTTATATTTCTTTTTAATAATGTCTATTTTCCTTTTAAAAAATAATACCCAGTCATAATATAAGCTCAAAACAAAAGTATATTTTTAAACTTCAGTTGTTAATTTTCTACATTTAATTTGTATTTCACAATCTTAGAAAATCTGAAGTGACCACTCGACTTTCCGAATATTTTATAGAAGGCAGTACATTCAGATAAATTTTTGACACAATGGAATCAGCTGGATTCGAACACGGGACCAACCGTCTTGAAACTGAAGGCATCATATCTCTTGAGCCGCTAATGCTTGATTGCATCGCCGCAATATTTATCTTTTATACACTGCCACATGCCCTTGGTGATTTTTCCAAATATAATTGGTCGCAAAATGGTTTGAAAACAGTTTAATTACCCAATCTGTCGTCCGATTTTGTACGACAACCTTTAAGTGTTACCATGTGTCCTGATTTTTATGAGCTCCAGGGTCTGTTCCGTGTAACCGTTGCACCGGACGCCAAAATTCCCTATTTTTCATAATGCACAAATTGTCCCTTTTTTTGGGGGGGGGGAGGGGGGGATTGATTAGTATACTCAGGCTGGAATACCTGTTTTTCGAATGTTATCCATTCTCAAGTGCACGTTTTTAGCCGCATAAGTTAATTTATACATGAAAGAGTAAAGAACTTTATGTATTTTAATGTTATTGTTAACGCTGTTAATTTTGCATGTTTGTCTGTTAAACACTTTTTTTGAGCATGAAAATGTTTACTTCAGATTTGATAGCATTCGAAAAACAGGTATTCCGGGCTGAGGACACTAATTAATACACTATGAAATCCCTTCGGAAACGTTTCTAAAAAATTCGGGTAGCTAAAAATAATGTGTTTTTATAAATTATTCTTTAAATTTTGAAAATGTATTTGTTTCTGGGGATTCAAAAGACAATGTAACATGCTATTTGAAATTTCGGATAACTCAGAAGATTATATTATATTTTCGTTCGTGGTTATAGTATATTTTCATAAAATAAGAAACATTGGTCATTTTTTACAGTGCAGTATGAAGCTATTAAATCAATACTTTATCTTTTAAATCATAAATGGTATAATAGACAAAAATAGATTCTCTTTATAGTAAGTGCAAAAGTTTCTTTCCTGGGGAAGGTTTTCTTGAGGTGCACATCTTTTTCTCTATAAAACTGAAAATAATTGAAAAGTTCTTTCCTCCATCCGCGAAGAAGCGTAAAATCCCAGCAGCTGGGGGAATTGAATCCGAAATAAATTGGAAATTTTATTGTCACATAATTTTTCTGAGATATAAGGGGAAATATTTGTTCCTGAGTAAAACAGATAAATGATTGCTTCCTTAGTGTTAAGTAGAATGTATAGCTTGAGTAACTCAATCCATTTTCTCCCAATTGACGGTGTAAAAATTGATATTGTGCAATGTTTAGAGGTTAATAAATTTGCAAGAATGTAAAATCGATTTCTCAAATCGTTGCCACCGTCGGTATGATGTCAACGTTACTCACATACATGTTTTAGCTTTATAATATAGATATATTTATACAAAATATGCTATAAATTACCGAAATAAGTTAATATTACTTTTGATAAAATAAAACCCAAGTGTTAAAATTTGTTCAATTATCACTAGATGAAAAACGGGATATTTTACTCACATCAAACATCCACACAGTGCAACGGGTCAAACATTCCGCATCTTTCATTTTGATAAAAAGTATAAAAACACATCGCAATATACCAAGCTTTAGCAAGTTTCTATTAACTATATTATCTTTTAGATGATAAAATTAAGTACGCTATAAAGAAAGAAAATCTTTTTCAACTTTTTTAGAACAAGAATATGAGCTTATGACAGTGAAACGGATAACTTGCATTTTTTGGAAGGCGGTATTATAGAATTCCACTTTATTTTTTTTTTTTAATTATTACCTCAAGTGACTGAAAACAACATTTCAAACTACATAAAACAGATAGATAATTGTTTTCTTAATTTTAAAATTATGTAGAAAAGTCTGAAAGATTTGAGAATTGTAGGATTGAATGAAAAGGTAGAAAAACTGCAGGATAAAATGGAAAATTGCAGGATGGAAAATGATAGTAAAATTATAGGATTGAACATTTATTCGATTAAATGCATTTGGAAAATAATGGTTATCTCATAAAGGAATTGAGTGAGGGAGATCGAAATCTATTGGAATGAAACCATCTTTCGCATTTGTATTTTTTAAATTTCCTTAAGTAATAAAAAACGAAAAAAAATTCTAAGAAGAATCGGTAAAAGAACATTTTAAAGTTTAGAGTAAATTATTGGAATATTTTTTTACGTATTTTTTTCTTATGTAATGTTGTAAAATTATTACACATGCGTCACATTAAACAGAAAGTTATTTTTCAAACAATGGAACAGAATTTATTACAAGTATTTAGTGCAAATCGTTTTATATCATTCAGTATGAAGCAGCTAAATCAATACATTATCTATTAAATCATCATGATCGGTATGGTAGGCAATAACAACACTTACTCCTGTAGCAAGTGCTAAAGCTTCTTTCCCCAGCAATTTTCTCTAGGGGCATAACTTTCTAGCTCCGTTGAATTTAAGATAATTGAAAATGCCTTTCCCCCATCGGCGAAGAAGCGTATAAAATCTCGGTAGAGGGAGGAATAGAGTTTAGGATAAATTGAAATTCCATAGTCAGTTAATTTTTGGAAAATATAGTAAGATAATACTTTATTCCCAGCGTAAACTGATGGATGATTACTTTCATAGTTTTACAGAGGACGTCCATACCTTTTTGTAATGATTTTGGAAAAATAAATATGTATGGCTTTCTTGGATCACCTCATAGAAAAGAGTTTTTGGACACTTAAAAATCGTTCGCAGTAAATGGGAAATAAGAAAAAAATGACGTAGGAAAAGCAAAGAAAATACAGGCGAAATGGTCAGAAATTGGATTTAAAAAAGGTAAAAAAGGAAGATATTGAACGGAGGAAGATGACGCAGTTTATATCTTCTGGGAGGGTTCTTCCTTTGCGGACAAGAAGAGTAAAATATGAATTCAATGATTAGAATGCGATATGTGAGCCCATAGCGACTGCACCGACGCTGAGAGTGATTATTATTTTTGTGAATTTTGTAGATACAGTAATCTACATTTCAAGCAGCAAACCCTCTTTTTTTGTTCACGCTCAAAAGCAAAACTAAGAACAGAATGGTTGCACTCGGCGAGGAAAAGGTGTTGCTCGCCAAACCGCGTCTTTTTGCGCCAAATACTCGAAACTATTTTGTTTTTTTACAGATTTTCTACTGGGATTCCATAGCTAAATTTGACTGATCCTTTATTACGTACATGAGTAGTTTCATTAGCATTTTTTTTTTTCAAATCATTTTGAGTATGCGTTTCAAGGAGACCTTCCTTGTTAGGTCAATGTTTGTACAAAAACGAAAGAAAGAAATCGCCGGATCAAATAATTTGGTCGCCAGTTAAAAAAAACTTGGTCGCCAGTGACGACCTGGCGACCGCATTTGTCAAGCCCTCATCGTAACAAACACCAACCAATCAGTCAATATTATGTAGGATGCAGCTTGAATGTTTTGCTCGTTTAAACGCATTTGAAATATAATAATGCTGTTTCTTTTTTGAAGGGGAGATAGAACGAAACACTGGATGAAATTATATTTTGCATTTGTATTTTCCGAATGTCCTAAAGTAATTAAAGAAATGAGAAAAAGAATGTGGAAAAGCAACAGTAAAAGAATTTTCATTTGTTTTAGATTTTATAGATAGAGAAATCTTTTTAAAATCTATTTTTCTGCAATAATATTGTAAAAAATGCCTCGAACACAATGTTATTGAGATAAGAACACTGGAAAGAAATTATTGAAATAGTTTAATACCGTTCAGTATGAAGCCGCTAAATCAATACTATATTTATGAAATCACATCAGCGGTATGATAGGCTATTGAAAATTTCATTGTCAAATAATTTTTGCGAGATAGAATAGGGGGGGGGGGATTTTACTTCCTGTGTAAAACTGATAAAATGATTTCACAGCTTTAATGACATGTAGAAAGTAGAAGGAAAGTTCGGCCGTTTAAACATGATTTAGAAAATAATGATAAATGTTGGCAAACCAATTGGAAATTACTCGTCTTTTAGATTTTTTTTTTTTCAAATTTTTAAATGTCTATAAAAAAGCGAAAAGAAATTTCGCAAAAGAAATAAAATACTTTTTAATAATTTTAGCTTTAGTAAATAAAATCTTTTTAAAATATAACAATTTTTGCTTGAAATATCTATTATAACTAATTTTTAAAATATATCTAAATATAATTAATTATCTTGTAGTTATAAGAAAAATATAAAAGCGCTTTTTCGATTTTCAACATATTTATTTTTAAGTTATATAAATAAAAGAAAAATTACTAACTTTAAAATTAATAGAAAAACAATTGTGAAATAACTTTATAGCAATTACTGATAAAAATGCGCAATTTATTTTCAGGCTATTTAAAAGTTTATAGAACATTAAAAACAAAAAACAAAATATTTGTCGTGAAAAAAAGTTTTAAATGTGCCTTTTTCATTCTGAGAGAAAAAAATTCCTTGAAAGTTGGCTGCCAGTATTTTTATTCTTTTTCCTTTCAAAAGATAGAATTTAACATTTATACAAGTTCTGAAAATCTAGATAGTTACGATTCCGCCTTGAATTTAGTTATTTCTTTATACTCGCAGGGAACAAGCTGCGTAAAAAGCTATAGTAAAAGGTTTACATTAAAAGTAAAATGATAGTGTTCAGTATTTCTCTAATTTTGTAGAAAAATGCCTTTTTCGAATTTTGCATTACATTTCACAGAAAAAAAAAAATTTGGTATTTTAGTACATTTTAAAAACTAATCGCTGAAAAAGTGTCTGCGATGGAAACATTTCATATGGATATCTGAATACAAAGCATAAAAATACTATAATTTCACTGATAAGTTATATTTTTTACTTCACTACCGACTAAGTATACAAGTAAATTTTCATCAGTTTGAATCAATGAATTGCACTTTAAACAATTGTAGGGTTAAGAGCCTACTTCAGTCATGCAAAAAAAAAACACTCAAGCTAATATTAAGTCTATGGGAAGGTTATTGAAAATTTTTCGCTCGCATTTTAATATTTTTAAATGATTTTTTTTTTACATAGCTGAGATCGATCACATAGCAGAGCTCGATAACGTTGTTAGTCTGTCAGTTTGCGATTTTTGTTGAAGGTTTTTTTTTTTATAAACAGACATTTTTAATTTTGGAACCGGTTCTGAAAGTGAAAATACCCTTATATAAAAAACTGGAACCAAAATCGAAAAAGTAAAAACTAACAACGTTAGAGATCGACCTCACAACTATCCTATGCGCAAAAAAAAAAAAAAAAAAAAAAAAAAAAAAAAAAAAAAAATTAAAATGCGAGTGAGAAATTTGAAAATAATCTTCCCATAGACTTAACATTAGCTTGAGCGTTTCTTCCCGTGACTAGCGTAGGCTCTTCGCGTTTTAATATTTTTAAAATAATTTTTTGCATAGGATAGCTGAGGTTGATCTCTAACGTTGTTAGTTTTTGCTTTTTTAATTTTGGTTAAACTTTTTTAAAAGTGGACATTTTCAGTTTTGGAACCGGTTCTGAAAGTAAAAGTATCTTTATATAAACAACTGGAGCCAAAATTGAAAAAAGTAAAAAATAACAACGTTAGAGATCGACCTCAGCTATTCTATGCAAAGAAAAAAAATCATTTAAAAATATTAAAATGCGAGCGAGAAGTTTGAAAATAACCTTCCCTCCAGCATAACATTAGCTTGTGCGTTTTTTCGCATGACTAGTGTAGGCTTTTAAAGGGAAAATGATGATAGTCACAAACATTTTCTGAAGTATTTCAGTTTTTCTGGTAGAGTTTCAATGTTATTATCCCTTTATAACCTATCTTTGAGTGTGTTTTTAATAGACTATCTTCATTTTGACCTCGATTCCAGGTGACCAAACGATATAATGCTTATTAAAATAACATATGGTACGGTGACATCAAATCCCTCAAAACTAAACTATTATCGTTTTTCTGCTTGACATTTCAAATCAAGTCCACATGTTACGTATATTAGTACTATTAGAATTCAGTGTTAGGATTTACTTTACATGACTTCATATAAATAAATAAGAATGTATTCATAAAAACAAGTAAATTTGCTAAATGGTACACTGCAAAAAAATTTGTTGATTTTACGGTATAATACTGGAATCTCAGTATTACTGCGTTTGGAACTGGGGATGTTACCTTCGCGCCACAAATGCTTGATGACATCGAAGCAACATTTATCATTTTGTCAAATTTCATTGGGGGTTTTCCCTGTGGAATCTGTTGCAAAATGGTTTGAAAACGGTTTAAATGATTTAAAACAATAAAGTTAACATTATGTATCAAACCATATTCGTCAAGTTATGCCACCTGGCTGTGAAGCTGCATGAATGAAATATTTGATACATTAAAAAGTAAATAAAATAAAAAGCGAAGAGTGTAGTATTTTTTTTTTAAATATACACATTTTAAGTTCTTCTAAAGCAGTGCTTCTTATAATGAAACACGTTTACCCTCTAGATATACGAGACGAGGGAAATATACAAACATACTAGATGTTGAAAATATTTATGACTTTACCTCAGAAAATAGAACCAAGATTTTCAAAATTATGGAAAGGTAAACAAGGAAAATATATTTTTTACGAACGAAAAACGTACACTGCAAAATAAAATCTTGATTTTACAGTATAATACTGGCATCCCAGCTGCTAGTATTATACCGTAAAATTAACACTAATAGCGTATTACTGCTTATTTTACTGTTTATTACTGTTAATTTTACGGTATAATACTGGCAGCTGGGATGCCAGTATACTATAAAATCAATCCAGTTATACTGTAAAATCAACACTTTTTTTCAGTGTACAATTCGCATTTCAATAAAATTTTTATTTTCTTAAATGCATTTATTTCCTGATATCGATCGGAGAATTGGTGATCTGGATGACTAGAATTCGGATAAATAGACTTTTACTGTATATAAATTAAATCTATTTGATTGTGATTTAAATAAAAAACTTTATATTTCTGCTTTGCGAGAAAAAAACAAATTACTCTGAAAGAAGTATGAAGATAAAGAAAATACGAAAAAAGGCAAACAAATTCATATTATAACTGGCAAGAAATTCTCCTTGCAACAAACAAAACGAGCGTGCCATCAAAAATAGATTATTTTAAAATATATATTTTTAGCGTAAGTGCTTTTGTTTGTTCTGTTTTATTAACGACCTTCACACTCATTTATCTTTTGTGTTATGAAGTAAGTTTGGGTTCTTTAAACGCTCCAGTTATTGTTTTCAGTGACAGTCAAGGATTTGTGTTCAGAGTTAAATGTGTATATGTAATCCAGGGAAGTTACGGGACAATGAGATATTTTCGTTAATTTTTGCTCTAGGAAAAAATTTTATCGTCGAAAGCATTTAATTTTAGCGTACATAAGGGTTAATTTCGCCCCAGGCTGGAATATTCAAACTAATCTCTTAAATTAAAGAAACTATTCTGAAATCCAATTTGGAGCCGAAAGCTGGAAAATGTAATAAGCATGCATGACTTAGTAAATTATCTTTTTACAAAAGGTTAATTGTTATTGTTATTTCAATCAACTGCTTTAATTTCACTTTACTTCTTTCATATCCAAAGACGCCAACTTCACGTGCGCGAAAAAAGCAATCGGTGATATTTAAACCACTAATTTTGAAAAATTTTACATGTCCTAATTTAATCAATGTGATTTATTAACCCATTAACGACGACTTATTTTACACTTCTTTTAATACTTCGATACCATTTGACACCAGTTTTCCCATACTGTTATTTTAACTGATTCAATCTCTGATAGTTTCACATTAGATAACATGAATTTTTTTTTACTAAGATACTGGTGTTCATATTTAAAACTTTCGTATCACTTAAATGACAAGTATTCGTACCAACCGGCATTAATGAGTTAAGACAAAAATAACATATTAAAATTAGCGGTGAAAGTTTGTCTTCATCGTCCCTGTTAAGTCGGTATCTATATTCAATATACTTGTAAATTGTAAAGCTATAAATGATTTATAAGTAATTATTTTTTTATTTTTATAAGACCAGGGGATCCAACCTAAGCTACCGATAAAGGAGGCCCCACCAGTGGCTGAGAGGTTGTGCTCTCGAAGCTGGTAGACGGGAGGTGCTGGGTTCGATCCCAATCGCGCCCGTCGGCCTAATCGTTCGGAGTTTTCGTGGTTTTCTTCGAGCCGTGGATTTATCCATGCGTAAATACGGATTAGGTTCCCTTAGAAAGACCCCCACGAAGGGCACTCCCCCCGGGCCTATATCCCTAGTGTTGATAATTGGCCGTCAATAATCAACCCAACCCAACCCGATAAAGGAGACAGGGTGGGATATCTACGCTCTACAGACTTGGTTTTTTGTCTGAGCAGTCCCTTTTGGGCAGTCGAACCCAAGCTACCTGGATTACAGGATATGTTGCACAATATACAGAAAGTATGCGTGTAGATGAAAATCGTTTGTAATTGAAAGAATCCAATAGATTTAATATATGTTTCGAGATTGCTCTCCTCGAAATTTTAAATTCCTTAGCATTTTTTATATGAAAGATACAAATTATGTATTCAAATAATATAAAAGTTTCGAAAGTTATTAAAAATTACATGTTTTACATGAAGTAAGCCAACAGTGTCCTAATATCGTTTATAATCTATCTACATACAAAGTTTCAAAGGATTTAGGTTCTTTGCTATTTTACGAAAGAAATGCACTTTTTTTGTTTAGGTGAGGAAGGTCAAGCACTATGTTTGGGAAATCAATTGCTAAACACAGTAAGCCTTTTTCTCTTTAGTTTTGCATATTTATTTATATTACTGAAAATGTTTTTTGTTTATTTGTATTATTGTAGTAAATAAATGCATATATGTAATCCAGGGAAGTTCTAGGACAATGAGATATTTTAGTTAATCTTTAACCTAGGACAAAATTTCACCTCTGAAAGCATTTAATTTTACCGCACATAACGGTTAATTCCGCCACAGGTTGTAGTGCTCAAAC
Organism: Maratus michaelseni; assembly: GCA_963931845.1. Taxonomy (NCBI): domain Eukaryota; kingdom Metazoa; phylum Arthropoda; class Arachnida; order Araneae; family Salticidae; genus Maratus; species Maratus michaelseni. The sequence continues at coordinate 106,232,143 of OZ007588.1, read as the reverse complement.
TAATCTGTATTAAATTAATTAATTTTTCCTTAAATCCATTTTGGAGCAGAAAGTTGGAAAAAGTAATAGGCATGCTTAGTAAATTATATCTTTACAAAAGAGTTGTTTGATCAATTGTTAATTTTATTTTAATCTGACTTAACCTCTTTCACATCTACTTGTAAATTGTTAATAATAAGTGATTTACAAGTAATCCATTTTTCTTTTTATAAGACAAATGGGATCCAATCCAAAATCGAAATGATTTATTACATTTAATATATTTGTTTGAGATTGCTCACCAACTGCAGCAAAAAGCATTTTTATACGGAAGATATCTATTATGTATTCAAATAATAAAGTTTCATAAGTTATAAAAAATTAGATGTTTTACATGAAATAAAGCAGACAGTGTTCTAATATTGTTTATAATCTATCTACATACAAAGTTTCAAAGGAATTAGTTCAGTCTTTTTTTTTCTTTTACGAATAAAAATACACTTTTTTTTTAGATGAGGAAGAAGAAAGAAATTTCATTAAGCTTGGAAATCGATTGCCAAGTGTCTATACCACGTTGCCATTTTTCTTTTTAGTTTTGCATATTTATTTATATTTTTTCAAGTATTTTCGTACTATTGTAGTAAATAAATGCGTATATGTAAATCCAAGGAAGTTCTGAGACAATGAGATATTTTAGCTAATCTTTCCCCTAGGAAAAATTTCGCGTGCAAAATTTTAGCCCACATAGAGGTTAATTTCGCCCAAGGCTGTAATATTCAAACTAACCTTTTAAATTACAGAAGTTGTACTTAAACTCATTGTAGAGCAGAAAGCTGGAATACGTAATAAGCATTTTTGACTTAGTAAATTATACTTTTACAAAATAGTTGTTATGTTAATTGTTAACTTAATTTTAAGTTGACCATTTTAATTTTACTTCTTCTTTTTTAAATCCACTTGTAATTTGCCAGTTATAAAAGACTTGCAGTTATACTAATTTTTATTTAACCCCTTAATCACCATATTCAATTTAGTGATATTATGCTGAATACCAAACATGTTAAATTTCGTCAAAAATACAAAAAAATTCAAAAATACAAAATTCACACCGGAAATACTAAACGAATAATTTTAATTTATCTAATAACCAAAAGTCTGTCATTGTATAAAAAACAAATTACTACTATAACTTTCTGGTATGAATTCAAAATTTTGAATTTTAAAAAATGCCAAACTGGCAACCTGGACGTACGCACATATGTCCTGGTATTTCAGATACAGGTGTTCATGACATACGCAGGTACGTCGTGGTGCTTAAGGAGTTAATATGCAAGATGTACTTTTATATATTGAGTAGTTTTTAAAATGCATACATTTAATCACCAACATTTAATTTATAGGTTATTTCCAAGAAAATAAATGTATGACAAATATTTTGGATATGTAATAAAAGTATAAAGAAGTATATTGGTATATAGACAAAAGTTTGTTTTTGAAAATATTTCTCGAATAAATTAGACAATTTCAGAGGGCAATAACACTTGCGAAATCCTTTGGAAAATAGATGATATTGATGTGCTTTTTCCTGGGAACTACTAAAGTGATTTCGACTATTTTTTATAATTATTTAAATAATATAATTAGCCATATTTCGATCTTTTTTTCCTGGGATATAAATTCTTTTTCAGTAATGTTAATTGAAAATAAACCTTGAATTACAGGGGTATAACTATTACATTAAAAAAAATCCTTGACGAACTATGCATTTATAGTTTAGTGACTTCAGAAATATTAAAAAATATTAATGAAATAGCTTCAGTAATTCCCAAGAAAAATGTACTTCAATATCAGCTATTTCCATAGGATTTTGCATGTGTTTTTGGCCTTTTAAAGATATTCTAAAACCTGCTAAGACGAAATCGCAAGGTACTGGAAAATTATTTCGTTTTAGACAAATTTCCGTCATAGAAAGTGAATTGTTTTTAATGATTATATTATATTATTTTCGCTAGGACCTGAAACTTTTCTGTTTAAGACAGGAATTTATTATAAACATTTACGTTTTCACAGGTTTTTTACTATTTGAAAATTTTGAATTGCATTGAACGTCTCAGAACTATTAAAATATCATTTTAGAACTTTTATTGCTACTCGAATAAAAGTTATAGATTTGCATTATATAAATATAGTTATTAATATTATTTATATGTCTCAAAGGAATTTATCTGAATAATATTTCAAAATCTATTTACAATAACACTCACAGCAGTATCCAAAACATCTACAAGAGTACAGCATATACATTAGAATGACAATATAAAATGTAAGCGATTGTAATTTTATTTAAAAAAATAAAAAAAAATCATATGTCAAGCATGGATTATGAAATACTTTCCAATACATACAGAATATTGTAATGAAACTCTCCTGTTTTAATAAGATGAAAAATGATATATAAGTAAACAATTCTTTTCTGAAGCTATATGATCTAAATATTTGTATATATAATACTTAATATGCTGAAAGTTACTTCAGTTAAGAAACTCTCAACGCAGTTGAAAATTCCCTTTCAAAAATTTTGGTCTATAAGCGGAAATATACTTAAATACTTTTGAACAGCCCTGTATATGGTCTATAGAATTTTTATAAGATGCATAAAATTAGTTAAATTTCAAAATGCATAGCACAACTGAAAGCGCACTTCCAGTAATTATCACCCATAGACATTATCGTAACCGAATTATTTTTTGTGTACCTTTAAATAAAGGATAAATGCTATATGCACACCATAGTTTACACTAAGCATCTTGTAGTGCACCTAAATTTCGATATGTTTTTCGATATGTTTGAAGTAGAATAACATTATTACAATACATTGCACATGATTTTTCCTCATGGACCATAACGAAAATTTTTTGAGTGTCTCTGTAAACGAACTATACCTACTACACACTTCATTTTCAACACATATATCAACCAGATGTCAATCAGAGTATATTTACAAGAGTTTGAACACAGACAGACAGACAAACCGAATTCATGAAAACTTTTCAACTGCATTGGAAAGCGTAAAAAAGTTATTGCTATCAATGGCAGTTAAGGATTTGTTTTCCTTGTTAAATGAGTATATGTACCAGTGAAGTAACGGGGTAATGAGATATTTCAGCTAATCTTTCCCCTAGGAAAAATTTCGCTGGTGAAGAATTTAATTTAAGAGTACATAACGGTTACTATTTCCCGAGGCTGTAATATTCAAACTAATCTCTGAAATTAAGGGATTTGTCCTTAAATCAATTTTGGTTCCAAAAGCTGGAAAATGTAACAGGCATGCATGACTTAGTAAATAACTAGTATATACTTAGTAAATACATTTGCAGAAGAGTGTCGTTTGTTTAATACCGGGGCTCTTTTATCTTGGCCACTCTGTAGAAGTCGATTTCTGTTAAAAAAAATTATGGGTTATTATTTAATTCATGGTATATTGTTTTCGAAAATGAATTCCAAAATATGTATATTTTAGAAATTAATTTTCCAGAAAAATATGAATTGTAACAAACAATTTTTTTGTATCTTTCTAGAAGCTTCAAACAGAGAGATCCAAAATCGCAGCTCACTCCGCCAAGTAGGCTTGATCAATTGAAATTTTCAACGATTAAAAATGAATTTAACATTAATAGTTTCAATCTTTAAACCTGCATAATTCTTAATCTACTTGACCTAATGACTTCTCGTTGGGTATCCGAAAGTAAAATGTTCCAAAAAATCCAAATATTATGTCAAAATTAGGTGTCTATATTGAAAATTTTCAAATTTGGTATAATTTCTATATGAGACACCCTAAGCAAAAATTACGAGGTTAAGTCATTAAGTATGTCACAAAAGATAATTTAATAATAGCTTACAATGATATTCACTTCAAAACTATTTTTATTTCTCAACATATTACTCACCGATATTTATGCACTTACATCACCGTTTTATTAGTGCCCCAACACCAGCTGCATAACATTCTTTGAGTTGCTGTCTCAGCCACATTAGGACTTCAAGTTGAACCTTTTCATCATCTGTGAACATCATCTTGCTTCCTAGATGGTTTTTTAATGGACTAAACAGATGAAAATCGCTTGGGGCTAAGTCGAAGCTGTATGGTGGATGTTGAAGAAGTTGCAAGATGATGTTCACAGATGATGAAAAGGTTCAACTTTAAGTCCTAATGTGGCTGAGACAGCAACCCAAAGAATGTTATGCAGCTGGTGTTGGGGCTCTGATAAAACGGTGATATAAGTTCATAAATATTGGTAGAGAATATGTTGAGAAATAAAAATAGTTTTGAAGTGAATATCATTGTAATTTATTATTTAATTATGTTTTGTGACTTACTTAATGACTTTCCCTCGTAAGTATAGCTTTAATTGGTAGATTATTATTACTCATCAATTGGTATCAATCACATTTTCACAAGATTATTTTCGGTAGCGTTACTTAGGATTCACATTAAATTATTAAATAAACTGGTACAATACAGTAAAAGCACAAAAAAATCTTTAAAACTCCATAAAATAAGGAATGTGCTAGGCCTTTTGAAAGAACTGTTTTTTCTTCGTCAGGCGCAAAGAAGACGTGCTACCACTTTGAAGGCTGGAGCAAGTTCAAAAGGCGTTGCGCATTCCTTTTTTTTTTATGGTGTTTTTAGTTAGGATTGTTGCGTTTTCCCCCGGGAATGTAGATTAGAGTACCAATATAAAATGTAACTGACAGTAGTTTTATTTTCAAAAACGCACCAGCTATTTTTTTGTCAATGACAGTCGAAGGCCTGTTTTTCAAGTTAATTGCTTATGTGTAATCCAGCGAAGTTACTGTGCGATGAGATATTTTACCTAATTTTTCCTCTGGGAGAAATTGCGCTGGTGAAGGCATTTAATTTTAGTATACATAAACTGTTAATTTCGCCCAAGGCTCTACTATTCAAACTGATCTCTTAAATTAATGATATTATCCTTAAATTCGGTCTTGAGCCGAACGCTTGAAAACATAATAACCATGCATGACTTAAATTATAGCCTTATAAAAGAATTATTTTGTTAATAGTTAATTTTATTTTAAGTTGATTGCTTTAATCTCACTTTACCTTTTATGCATGCATTTGTAATTTACCAGTTATATAGAGCTTACAGGTTCTCAATTTTTTATTATATACTTAGAATTCCATACATGCAAGTGTAACTTATATCTTTTGAGTTTTTAAATGCATTTATTAATACATAAAGATTTTCCATTGTCTATTTCAAAAATTCAGAATTTTATACGTATTCGGGCATATTTTCAAAGGTCATAAAAATCGGACAAAAAGACGTCCGATATATATATATATATATATATATATATATATATATATTATAAGCAAAATTAATTTATAAGAGCTTCAAAATTACTTGAAAAATATTTGAAAGGAGAAATCCATAGGGCAATTTAGATTCCTATTTAATTCTTAATATATCGGCATATCAATTATATATTAATTTGATTCTGATTTAAAAATCGTAATTTAATTTTCTTTGCTAAGAAAAAGGAAAATTACACTTTAAAAGTTACATTAAAGAAAATACGAAAAAGCCAAGCAAACCGTATCATAATATAACTGATAAGAGATTTTCCTTACAACAGAAAGAGCGTGGCTATTAAATATATTACAATTTTTTTTTGTAGTGTAAGTGTTTCTTTTTTCTCTGCTTTATTAACAACCTTCATACTTATTTATCTTTTGTATTATGAAGTAAGTTTGAGCTCTTAAAACTCCCTAGTTATTGTTTTCAGTGACAGTCAAGGATTTGTGTTCAGAGTTAAAGGCGTATTTGTAATCCAGGGAAGTTACGACACAATGAGAAATTTTACCTAATCTTTCCCCTAGGAAAAATATCACTGGGGAAAGCATTTAATTTTAGTATACATAGTGGCTAATTTCGCTCAAGGCTGTAATATTCAAATTAGTCTTTTAAATTGAGGAATTTGTGCTTAAATGTAATAAGCATGAATGACTTAGTAAAGTATACTTTTACAAAAGAGTAATTTGTTATCTTACTAGATATAATTTTTTTTTATCCATTTGTGAGTTGAATTTAAAAAAAAAAAGCTTACAAATATTGAATTTTTATTTTATGTAAGTTATATTTGCATAGATTAAGTACTCCCTCGAGTTTTTTAAATATGAATTTTAATTCATTAACATTTTATTTAGTGGTTACATTGAGCAAAATATAAGTTTAGAATATTGAAACATACCCAAAAGTTTATTTTTGAGACACTTTTTTTTTTGAAGTTTTTAGGCTGTTTAAAGATTGATGTTTTAGCGTTTTCAGAGATATTAAAATATTTTTGCTGTCTTTATTTTACCCAACTAGTAAAAAAATATATTGGATTGTAGAAATATTGTTAGTAATATATTTATGAGTTAGAAGTGTGCAAAGCGTTTTAATTACGATTTCTTAAACAAGATTTCACGATATTTACTACTAATACTCACAGTACAATTACATATTGAAGATTACAAGCATACACATTAGACTGAGAAAATACAAGTGTCAGTACCTTTATTTTTAAAATTGTAATTCTTTAGAATTACACTTGATTCTACATTTGAGACAATTATTATTAATAGCTCTCTATGTATGAAAGTTCACTTTTGTCAGGTATTTTAAATGTGTATGTAACCGTATACACCCATTATATATATATTTTTTTTAGCTAAAGATCGATTCAATCAGCTCCATGATTTTATTTCTTCATAACTCATTTTCCGTGTTTAAGTACAGGCTCTAGTACAAACATTTGTTCTCAAATATTTCGTTGGGAGATTGCATATGATCAATATTAGGAACTTGAATATTGTAAAATAAATATCGGAAAAGTGATCGAATTTCGAAGGTTTTTTTTACAATGCTCTTTTGTCACTTTTATCTATATTGTATTTCTATCATTAAAATTTAGATTAGTGATAATGACACATTTGTTTTAAATATTTAACAAGAAAAAATGAATTTTTCATTAAAAATGAAAAGATTGATCCAATCATTTTCAAGTTCGTGTAAATATTTAAATACAGGTGATTCGCTACGCATGTACAAACTTAGAGGAGTGGTGGAAAAAAAAAATTAGAGGTAAGCAGGGTCACAATCCATTTATTTAGTCATACATACAGGGTATCTCACTGCGAGTCGAACTCGACTTTTTCGTTCATAGCTTTATTAATAATGAAAATATTTTACCAAAATTTTCGACAAGCATACTTTTTGTTTTTTAAAATGCGATAGTATTACAAGAATTGAAGGAAATGGCTGCTAGTTGCGTCCAAATAAGACTGACATAAACACTTCATAGTTTGGAATGAAGCTCACGGTACATATGAATCGCTGAACTAAAAGACAGTTTACATCCCGTGATATCTGTCACATTTTACACAAAGTAAAGTAAGTCTGTTAAATATATCGGTAAAATACCTTCCTTACCGTAAAGTAGTGAACGAAATCTTAGGTTTGACTTGCAGCGAGATACCCTGTATTTTTGACTGAATAAGTAAAATACGACCCAGCTTTTCTATAGAAAATCGTTTTAGTGAGCTGTATATACCACCCCTGAAATGCGGTAGCATTTACCCTGTTTCCATTTAGTTTAAGATAGTGATGGGCATAACGATTATTTTGATTATTCAAATGAATCATTCGGGCATGCGCAGAAGCATATCTGTCAAACTTCTCCTTTTTTTTATTCAATTACTACCAGAAATTTTGAAAAAAAAAGTTTTTGCAGAAACTTTTTTGCAGCTAAACAGGAAAATATGATAACAGTTAATGTAGCTAAACAGGATAACAGTTAAATTTCTGCTAAACAGGAAATCCTTTTTGAAGGGATCGATTCAATTCTTTAACCTTTAAGGCGAGTTGTCAGTTTTAAACATTATTAAAAATCGATTTTTTGTTTTACATATTTTTAAAAAATGTATACTATTTTGAATCGATCAAAACAAATTGCGTGAAATCATTCGAATTAGAACCGGTCAATCAGAAATTGAAAATTTATACTTTAGCTGAGACTCCAATTGATTTTTAACTTTGCATGCTCTGTTCTCAAACTATATTTTTGCTACTTGCGCGCATTGTAAAAAAATTGTATGCCGACAAACATTTTATTTTGCGCAGATATACGTAAAATGATCATAACTATAATCTCCAGACAAACTTTTGTAATTAAACGACATTAATTTTATTTGTCTCGATTAGAATACGCTTTTAAATATATATCACGCAAAAAAACTCATTCTAAAAAAAAGTAATTGTAAATAATGTTCTGTTTATTGAGTTTTTTCTTTTAGAAATGAAATCCATGTTTAGTAATATTTTTACTGCAGTATGTGCGGAAAAATCTAGTATTTCTTATCAAGGTATTTTTTCAGTGCCTAATGTATACCATTTTTATTTTAAATCCCCAGTGACACATTATTTTAAATAAAGACTGTCATAGATAAGTAAACCTTGTAAAAATGTTTTATTATACCAGAATATCATATGAAAGAAAGTGCAGAATTTCTTAATTAAGTTTTATAAATGTCAGAAAAAGGTCACAATACGTGACTAGAATTCTATGAAAAAGTCTTCACTTTTAGTTGCGAAGTAAGAAAAAAAATCTTTTGTCTTTTCTGCTGTTTAAACAGTGGCCAAAAAAATAAATAAATAATAAAATAAAATAAAGGAAGAAAGTCAGATACTCTAATTCCTAAAAGTCTTGCCTTCTAAAAATTTAACTCGATTTTCTGAAATTCTTAGAAAGAATGTAAGCGTGGACTTAAGTTATCTTTTAAATTTTTTTGGACAACTGCCACTATTCTTATCTTCCTATTTTCATTTTCTATTTAATTATATTTCTATTGTTTCGATGCTGTATTTTACTAGTTAGGTGAAAGAGTTAAAATGTTGTTTTAATTTTTCTACGTTAATGCGTTAAAACATTAATGTATTTCGAATGACTTTTTTTTTTTGTTTTAGTTTTTCATAAAAAAATAAAAAAATAAAAATCCCATCACAATCCTAGTTTTTAACACTTTCCAAGTACTTGAAAAGAAATTATGACTTCGGTTTGTCCGTCCGTGCTCTAACTCTCGTAATTATACTAGGATTAACCCGTAATTTTTGTATGTAAATAGCTGACCCTTCCAACGTTTGATAATAATCTTAAATAAACCTCAAATTTCTATGATTTTATATCTTTAACCCGATTCTGTATGAATTTATATTTTCAAATGGAAAATTCGTAAAAACTTATTGATATTTAGTGGTAAAAGCGCTCGTACGAAGACATATTTTAGTTTTTGCACGTAGGGTCGTTTCATAGTTTAAAAAAAAAAGTTCTTGTTATCCGAACTCTTCGAAATTTTTATCTGTTATAAATATATCGATTTTGCAGCCCGTGTAAAAATTTTGTGAAAAAATATTAATATCTAGTTGTAAAAGAAATATGTTTTCTTCTCGTTTTTTGTTTTGTTTTGTTTTCAAGTAGGGTCCTTAACATAACAAAAAAATAAGTTTTTATCGAAGGAACTCTCTGAAATTTTAATCGGTTATAAATATAACTGTATGGAAGCCCTCATTAAAATTTCGTGAAAAAATATGCATATTTAGTAGTGAAAACGAAGAAGTAGTGAAAAAAAGAAGGTCTGAGCTTAAAATACACATTTGTTTGTTTATCAATACCTCTAAAATCAAGCTCTGGGGGAGTTTCGCCGACAGGAAGATAGTTAATTGCGAAAACGACCCTTTTTGAATTTTATTCAAAGGGTTAACAAAGATATTTTTTCGAACTGAATGCTGCGTTCAAAACGTAAAAGTACGAACTTCAAGAATAAGTCATTTGTTTTTTTCCTATTTTAAACCGTTCAGCCGATGTGCGTTAAAACAGAAGGCCAAAAATAACAGGCATTAGGATTTTTCTTTCAACGCTTTGTGAAAAGCAAGGAGTGAGCATGCAAGGGCGCACCTGCCGATTTTTGCAGAAAAAGATCGCTTTTTTGATGAATTTTTAATTAATATATGGGCAAATTATCAAAAAATTAAAAATTTGAGACACAGGTGCATGAGGCTTTGCCTTGGGCTATCCTCACCCAAATTTTCAGATGTCTACGAGTGGTAACATTTCGCTTGACATCGCAGACAACACACATTCACAGAGCGAAACTTCCTTTTATTAGTAGAGATTGACGTTTACTATAGTTTTTCTCTATTGAAAATGACATGTGTAGCATTTATAATTCCCTTAGAGAGACAGTCAAAAGTATTCCGTTGCATTAAGGTGAATGGAAAAAATTGTTTCAAGTGCATTTTGATGATGTTACACTATTTCTTATTTAAAACATTATGTAATTGATATACTTTTATGAAGTGTATTAAGACATGCTTTCTGTAGGATATAGGGTGCAAAGCATTTAGTATTTATATTAATAATTAATGATCTTGTCAGAATACCAATTAATCGATTCCGTTGGATTTTCTTGCTGCTTATGTACTTTATGTGCAAAAGAGTTAAAAAGTCCAAGACATCCAGCTTAAAGTAAATTCCTAATCATTATCAATATTAAAGCTTGGATAGGAATTCGAAGCTGACTCCCATTGATTCAACTACTACGCTAACAATAATTAGCGTTATGTTAAGCAATGCATTTGTTATATATATACAGGGTCATTCATAATTCCCTCCGGGGTTTCGAAACGTTATAGTAAAAAAACGAAGACGAATATGAAAAAAAGAAACATATGAAATTATTCCGAAACTATTCAAGTTTTACTTACATACATTACAGGTGTTCTATGTGTGAACCCTTGGTCACACGGCATACATCCATGCGATAGTCCAGTTCCTGCCATACTCCGTTTCTTTAAATCTGAATCAGTGGTGTCAGTTCAACGGGCCTTTCGTAATAAATATCGAAAACAGGGACCAACTGACAAAACAATTCATGTGTGGTACCGGAAATTTAAAGAAACGGAGTATGGCAGGAACTGGACTATCGCATGGATGTATGCCGTGTGACCAAGGGTTCACACATAGAACACCTGTAATGTATGTAAGTAAAACTTGAATAGTTTCGGAATAATAATTTCATATGTTTCTTTTATTCATATTCTTCTTCGTTTTTTTACTATAACGTTTCGAAACCCCGGAGGGAATTATGAATGACCCTGTATATTTTAACTTAGAATGTATATAGTTTGCAAATCTCCTAACCTACGTATTACAAAAGTAATCTCATGTTAATATTGTCTTTATTTACATCGTTATCAGCAAGATACAGAGCCTTCTCGTTATATCGCGCCTCGTTATTTTGCTCATTCTGATATATCGCTCTTTTTTCGTGTAATCTACACTAAATGCATTTTGTAAATAACTGTATATGTAAATAACAATAAATAAATATGTTCTTAATTTATTGAGAAAACTTTAACATGCTTTTCTACTATGGATCAACGTTTTTTTTATAGACAATGATTAAAAAATTTAGCTGATAATTATTTAGTAGCCATGTCTTAAAAACTCGATTTACACCCAGGTGATTTTTCAACATTTTAATTCGACCGAAAATTCCCAGAAGGAGTTACCTGTTAAGTAATGCGATAGTATACGTAATAATTATATCAGTAATATGATGTAAAATGTTTTTATCTGATTACATATATAAAAAAATTATATAATATACTTTATTTTTATAAATTACATTACATTAGAAACGAGATGATTTTGCTTTTTTAATTATACCTATATAACTCTATAGAACCTTTCTTTCTTGACTGACTAAGCATTTCAGAAACAGTATTTATTGATATAAAAATGTAAGAAATCTATGTATTCTGCTGGAACGAGAGAGATTTCGGTTAACGTGCTAGCTTTCCTAAAATGGTTCGTGAGCAGGAAAACAATGCTGACAGTGTTGTTTTTCTGTTCACGCATGTCTTGGCAACGTAAGAATTCTGGTCACCGTTTTGCGTGAAAAGTCAGGTATTTTCTACGAAAAGTTTCAGCAGCAACTTTTTTTTTCTTTTGTTGTTGTTGTAGCTCCCCACAACGTTACTGAATTATCATTACTTAATTAATCAGTACCCTCATACAGTATATTTGGAAGCTGTATACACAGTTTAAAAAAAAAAACATAAAAAAACATATAGTTGTTGTGTATATATATATATATATATATATATATATACAACAACTATATGTTTTTTTATGTTTTTTTTAAACTGTGTATACAGCTTCCAAATATACTGTATGACTATATATATATATATATATATATATATTTCTTTACGGAAAAGTATCTAATTCTTACGGAAGTGTTTTTTAAACTCTCCTCAGCTTTACTGAATTATCATTACTTAGTCAAGTAGTATATTCATAAAACATATTTTGAAGCTGTATAGACAGTTAAAATAATGTGAAAAATAAATGAGTTGTTATAGTGTTTTTCGGAAGCGTCCCATTATTTTTTATTTTAATGTGTAAAACCTGAAAATATACACATTGATCATTTTATTACATGGTGTTGTAATACATATATATGTATTATAAGTTAAGTTAAAAAGGACTTTTCTCCTTTATAATAAGGAAAAAAGTCATTTTCTATAAAAACATATTACTGTTGTCTCTTGAAATCTTTATTTTAAGAATAAATAACTTTAGCAGAGGAAAAGTCATTAAGGCGGTTCCCCCAAAAATATTTTTCCATGCTCAACAACGCGAAAATTTCTGACACATTTCCGGTACCATTTTTTCAACGTGAAAGCATGATACCTGCAGTTATGATCATTGAAACGATTTGTAATCGAACAGTTTTTTTTTTTTCATTTTACGATAAATTAACTACATCTTCAGTTATAAGAAATTGTTGTCTCAAGGCGGTAGTTTTTTTCCTTTCCCGCACCTTTCCTTTCCCTACACAGTTAAAAAAAAACATAAAAAAACATATAGTTGTTGTATATATATATATATATCTTTACGGAAGTATCTAATTCTTACGGAAGTGTTTTTTAAACTCTCCGCAGCTTTACTGAATTATCATTACTTAGTCAAGTAGTATATTCATAAAACATATTTTGAAGCTGTATAGACAGTTAAAATAATGTGAAAAATAAATGAGTTGTTATAGTGTTTTTCGGAAGCGTCCCATTATTTTTTATTTTAATGTGTAAAACCTGAAAATTTAAACATTGATCATTTTATTACATGGTGTTGTAATACATATATATATGTATTATAAGTTAAGTTAAAAAGGACTTTTTTCCTCTATAATCAGGAAAAAAGTCATTTTCTATAAAAACATATTACTGTTGTCTCTTGAAATCTTTATTTTAAGAATAAATCACTTTAGCAGAGGAAAAGTCATTAAGGCGGTTCCCCCCAAAATATTTTTCCACGCTCAACAACGCGAAATTTTCTGACACATTTCCGGTACCATTTTTTCAACGTGAACGCATGATACCTGCAGTTATGATCATTGAAACGATTTGTAATCGAACAGTTTTTTTTCCATTTTACGATAAATTAACTACATCTTCAGTTATAAGAAATTGTTGTCTCAAGGCGGTAGTTTTTTTCCTTTCCCGCACCGTCGTGTTTAGAAATTTGGCTCAAAACACCAACTTTGGCAGCATTTTTAAAAGTCTTTACCGAAAAATGAAAAAAAAAATTGTTCAGTTTACATAGTTCCTGAATAAGAGAAGCTGCCAATTTCATGCGGTAATGAACAGAAATTAATTCCGAATGTCAGAATGTAGCTACTTTGGATTTGAGAACAACATTCAGTTCCCTCTTCCCTTACACTTTTAAAATAATATAACCCCGGACAACAATATACAGTAACCTCATTAGAGTTATCTACGATTCCAAAAAGCGTTCTTTATCATTATAAACATCCAAAAGCAATATATTTTTGAGATTTAAAAAATCGTTTATTAAAACAAAGTTTCTTTTGCTGTCACTGATTTTCGAAAACGCTTCCGTTTAGTTTTTTAATAGTGTATTAGGCAGTTTTCTCAAACTGGAATATCGTTTTTTAGTATATTTATTCTCAATAAAACATTTTCAGTTGAGTAATTGAATTTATACATGCAAGACTAGTAAAATAATATTTGTTTTAATCTCATGTTAAAATGTTAATTTATCATGTTTGTCTGTAAAACAAGTTAGTTGAACATGAAAATGTTTTCTTGAGAATAATCTATATTCCAAGTTGGAAAACTGATTAATGCACAATAAAAACTACTCGGAAACGTTTCCGAAAATCAGTGGCAGCAAAATAAACTTTGTTTTTATGAATGCTTTTTTAAATCTCGAAAATGTATTGGTTTCTGATGTTTCTGAAGATAAAGAATGTTTTTCGGAATCGTGAGTAAGTCGGAAGAGGTTATTGTATATTCCCGTACGTGGTTATATTTCATTTTCCTAGGTAAAGAAACATTTGTATTTTTTTTTTTACAGTGTGCGTTAAGGTATCAGAAAATGTCTTGATCTGCTGTAAACTAATGATAATTACTCAAAACCTCAAAGAAATTAATTTTTCTTCAAAGTGCATTTATATATATTTTAATTTCATTTAATATTTGACAAATTTTTCCTGGCATTTTTGCTATATACTTTTTCTCGTAATTCTGCAGAAATAATTTTTAGTTGATGCATGTAACCCAGAGGCGTATAAGTAAGAGATTACTGTATATTAACTATGTAGTAAAACTATTCCAACACTGTACTGGATAATCAGAAATCTAAAAACTGAATAATCGGAAAAGTATACAGAGTACCCGGCGCCGTTTTCGCAGAAGTGCGCAGAAAGAATATATTTAATAACATTAAATGCTAAAATCCATTCAGTTTTGTTTAATGCTCGTTAAATATAAGCTGATTATAAATTAATTGGACAATAAATAAATAACTTAGTTATAAGAAAAAAAAGTACTTATAGAAAAATAGAGATTCTCTAATACATTTATACTTATTATGTAGTACTTCAATTCATAATTGGGAGAGATCTCTGCAGAGTAGATTCAACGAATATAACATCTTACCTGAAAGAAATAAGAAAAATATATGAATATAATTTCAGTATAAAGTAAAAAGTTTTCATTAAAAAAACTAATAATTTGAAACTAATAACCTTTAAAAAACTAATAATTTGTAAGATTTTTTTGTTTTTTAGATCACAGGCTATCAAAGCCTGAGAGCTTATGTGCCCGCCGGTTCTGTATGTATGTACGTATGTACGTAACGCGATAACTCTTCATAGAAATATCCGTTTTCCTTCAAATTTTGTTTATAGGTTCACTGTGTTAAGGCGCTTCCCTGATTAATTTTCGGGATTGATTGGTTAAGTATAAAGGGGGGGGGGAACGGGGGGCTAATCCGCCTTAATTTATATAAATGGGTTTTTCATGCAGAATTATTACGTTTTCCTTCAAATTTTGTTTATAGGTTCACTGTGTTAAGGCGCTTCCCTGATTAGTTTTCGGGATTGATTGGTTAAGTATAAAGGGGGAACGGGGGGGGGCTAATCCCCCCCTTAATTTATATAAATGGGTTTTTCATGCAGAATTATTCCGTTCTCCTTCAAATTTTGTTTATAGGTTCACTGTGTTAAGGCGCTTCCCTGATTAGTTTTCGGGATTGATTGGTTAAGTATAAAGGGGGGGAACGGGGGGCTAATCCCCCTTAATTTATATAAATGGGATGCAGAATTATACCATTTTCTTCAAATTTTGTATATAGGTTCATTTTGAGAATGCGCTTCTGTGAATAGTTTTGAGGGTTCATTGGTTAAGTATAAAGGAGGAAAGGGGGGATAATCCCCCCTTAATTTAGATAAAAGAGTTTTTCATGCAGAATTATCCGATTTTCCTCAAATTTTGTATGTAGGTTCATTGTGATAATGTGCTTTTCTGAATAGTTTTGGGGGTTCATTGGTTAAATATAAAGGGGGAAAGGGTGGGCTAATCACCCCTTAATTTAGATAAATGGGTTTTTCATGCAGACTGATCAGATTTTCTTCAAATTTTGTATATATGTTCATTGTAATTAGAGGATTCCCTGATTAGTTTAAGGGGTTTATTAGTTAACTATGAGAGGAGTAACGGGGAGATGACCCCCCTTAATATTATTGTCAATTTCCTTATTTTTCGAGAGCTTATTTCAAATTCTTTGAAATAAGAGTATAATATACAATTAGTGTGAGTAGCCTGTGAGCTCAATGCCCTCAGTTTAACTGGGCAGTTTTCTTTTTATTCTAATGATTATTTGTGTTCTATCCAGGAAGTACGAAGAAAATCTAGTGAGTACTCAGTAATTAAATACCTTTTGATCGAAAAGTAACCAAATACTGAACATTCAATATTTCGGAAACCAAAGATAATCATATGGTGCGATTTTTACAAAATTGTTCTGTAAGGTATGGGGTACTTTTAATAACAAAAAATTATTTGGCAGAATAATTACATTTGTCACTGACTGTTAGCACTGTAGCGGTTCCTGGGCTGCTGTTTGTTACTATGTAATCTTGAAATGGAAGAATGAGACAATTTGACTCCTTGTCCAGCTAAATTAAGGAGGGAAATTACCCTGAAGCAGTACATTCTATCTTTAAAATATTTTGAATTTGTTAAAACAGTCTATAAAACAGGCTAGTGAGTGCGAAAAAAGTCCATTTTCAAGAAGAGTCAAAATGACTCTAAATACTTCCAACGAAGGGGATAAGAATGATTCTTCCACTCCAGGGTTAAGCTATCATGTGACAATAATTACAGCAGAAATGCTCTTCAATCGTGCTACGTTTGGCGCAACTCACATTAATGACAACCATCAAATCAAACGTTTGTAATCTTAACCGCGTTGTGAACTATACTACATCGCTGTTCAAACTACTGACATAACTGAAGCTCCCTCCAGTTATTGGCGCCAAACTTAACGAAGCTGGCGGTAACATATTTTTGTTTTAATTAAATCTCATGCCATTTTGTGCATTCCTGTGAAAAAGCTGCTCCAACCTACCGTTTATATTCTAGCTAAATTTTTTGAAAATTTATTTCTTTAGATTTTTATGGGTCATTGAGTATTCCATAGTTTATACAGGGTGTCCCAAATATATTGACGTCGGCTTTTATTCCTTAAATATTGATCATAGACATATATTATAAATTAGAAAGTTACGTAAAAAAGGTATGGAATTTTATGAAATCGATTAAAATTGTCAGTTAATAAATTTGAAGAAATACAAAATTTAAATTTTTATATAACCCTCGTACAAAACAGTTTCCCAATTAGTAAAATGTGCCTCATACACTAATAAGGTCATGTACAAAATTTCAACATTTTATCATGAAAAGTCGCAGATATATATTTGAACAAAGTAGGTGAGAGGTTATTCATAAATTAACAACGCATTCAAGATGGTTGTCGTGACATCACCGAACAAGAACTTGATCGAGTGCACAGAAGTGTTATCAACCGAATACAGCTCTGTATTGGCATGGTTGGAAATTACTTTGAACAAGCTTTGTAATCTTTGTGTAAAGTTAATATTTCTACACAGTGTAGATATTTTTGAACCAATTAATAGAACAATTATTATTTATTTATGCAATCGTTGTCTTCTTTCGTAATTTGTGTACGACTCCTGAAACGTGATCATCCGACATGATTTTTCCCCTTGTCGAGCTCATATCCAGGTATCGAAAAGTGGTTTAAGTCAGCATTTATGTATTTTCTTATCTCTGCGACTTTTTAAAAATAGTATTGTGTAATATATATGGATCGGACGTGTACTATTTCGTCGAATTAAAATCCACTAATTAACCCAATTATTAACTAAACAAATGAGCAGTCACTTTATCACTTTACTGCAGCATGGACGCTTATCAAACCAGTCTATCTCTTCACAGAGATTTTTTCACATGGCGTCTCACTTTAATATCGTTGCCAATAGCAAAATTGAAATAGTAATGCGAGAACATTTTAAGGGGTCTTACTTTTTCATTGAAGAGGAAATTTAGCATCATGTCACAATTTTACATTTACTTTTATTTCTGATTCCCTATAAAACAGAAATTTATAAAATATATACCACTGACAGCTTAATATCTGTTCTATGTACCATAATTATTTCAATATATATATTCGGAAACTGATATTTTGCTTCTTTTTAAATGTCTAATTTTGATAAAAAGAAATTAAAAATTGGTTTTTTTTTTTAGTTTCATCTATTGCGCGCAACATTTCTAAAAAACGGATAAAGCAATTTATATGAAACTTGGCAGATGCATTCATTCTCATGGAAGGAATAACTTATATTTCAAATTTAGTATTATAAATGCATTAATTATTTAAAATTACAAGTTTTCAACAATAATGATTTTTTTTCTAAAGTTTATAATTTATTTTTTTTTAAGTTTTTAAATGCTTAAAATTAAATATACATTCAAGGCACATTTATTTTACATCATTACCAATATTATTTGGAACTCTAGAACCACTAGTTTTGATTCAGTCTTGCACGCAGTGGATGCCAGTCAAAAATGAATTTTAAAATTTTAATCAAAATTAAACATAAAAATAAGGAAAATAGCAGTTGTAGAATATTGAAATATTTTTTTTACATAGAACAGATATTAAATTATCAGATTAAATTAATTAAAATTTTATGCTTTTGTGTTTTATAGGAAATACGATATAAAATTAAATGTGACATGATGCAAAATTGCACCTTCATTGTAAAAGTAAGACTCCTGAGACCCTTTAAAGATATAACGTAATATAATACAATAACTGAAACAATATTACACAGTAATACTTCACAACAAGTAATACAAACACACACACACATATATATATATTTATGTATATATTACAAAAGAAGGAAAAGGTTTGAGATATCATTTATTGGCAAGAAGATAAAAAAAACTTTTCATCACTCCCGGCAGTCCTTTAATTAACGAACTTGCTTTCCACAATTAATTAGAATCACCAAATTCGGTTATTTCTAGCTGTCTCATCTTTTAGCAGTGTCACCCTTCTGATCATCTTTCATGTAATCAGTCTTCAGAGTTTTTTCTAAGACAGTTTTTAAGAAAAATTTTCTCTTCTTCATCTTCAGTAGCATGACTGAATTATTGCCTCTTAACGAATCAATACCTACGTCAATTAAACGGCAAAGCTGTGTGTTAATTATTATTACTTATTTTTTTAGTATGTGAATAAGTAGTGGCAGTGTATTTTTTTATCGATAAATATCTGAAACATAATTTACTGGTATGAAGTTAATTAGAATAATTAATTTCAGAAGTTTCTATATAGCCTTTTAATCAGGGTGTTTGCTTTCAACAAATAATGATATGCTGAGAAATGTATTACTTTTTTCGTTGCACATCTTTTAGCAGTGCAGGTCATTTTTTACTTTCCGAGCACATGGTGTAAGGAAGATACTGTATACTGTAAAAAAAAAAAGTTGATTTTAATGAAAAAAAAACTGTCAGCCAACGACAGTAAAAAAACTGTTTATTTTACAAAAATAATCTGTATTTGATACGAACTTTCGAACAGATTTTGTCCGTAAGTTCATAATAATACAGGTTATTCCCGTAAAATAAAAAGTTTTTTGTTGGTGTCCACGCTGACAGTTTTTTTTTTCTCTAAAATCAAGACTTTTTTTTTCTTTTTTTTACGGTGTATTCATGATTTATACTATTTGTGAGTGCGAGCGAACACGATAACTATCAAACGCTATTTCCCATTGAGTTCCCATTTAGCGAATATGTTATAGACCACTAGTGCAAGAAATGTGTAAAGTTTCGTAAAAATCGTCAGACGGATTAGACATTTAATCCATTTTTAAACCATTTTCAAACCAATTCTAAAGGGAAAATCAACAAGGAAATGTGGCACAGTACAAGAGATAAATATTTCAGTGATGTAATCGAGCATTATTTGAATTGGGGCAACATCAAATAAGTTTCGAAAAGGACGGTCCAGTGTTCGAATCCACCCGATCCTAAATAAATTGATAATGTGATTTTAATTTTTAATTTATAATTTTTAGAAATTTATATATATATATATTTTTAACTTTTCGCACACGCGCACCAGTGTTCTGAAAGTTAAGTGGAGTCAATCCAGATTTTAATATTAAGAATTCGGATTTAATCTATAGACAAAATTTTTACCAACGAATTTCTTTACCGAACTTCTTTTGTCGGAATTAAATGGATAATGTATCTGTAATTTCATGAAATCTCTAAATTAATAAAATTATGCACCAATTACATTTGAAAGCTGTGTATTAAATATTCATGCAATACTTCTTAATCTGTATGGAACTAAGCGATTTATAATTTTTACGGATTAAAAAATAAAGATTTAATTTATTGCTCCGAATGTCAGAATCTTTAAGTGCATATCACCCCATGAAGCCTTTTAATTAATATGGTTTCTGACCATAAACAGCGATATGCAGTGACCTGTATGTTTTTTATTTTGGGGGGGGGGGGGGAGTTGGAGGGAAATGGGCTTCAATTTTCTGATTCCTTGTAAAAGGATTCAGATGTTGTTTACTTGAAATGCCGAGAAAAATTTCTTCCTCCACATGCTGCAATGCTCCAATCGCTTCAATTGCTGCATGAATTGAACAATCATCGCTAAAATAATAAAAATCTCCAACGATTATACTTAAAACTATATATTAATTTTTCATGTAAAACTCTTTAATCTGTAAAGAATTGGTGAATGCTGTCGTTTAAAGATAAAAAAGAAGACATATCATTTATGGACAACATATCATTAAATAAAAGTAAAGATATATTTTTTAAAAACCATTCTTTTATAAGTATTCAAAATTTATCTTAAAAATCAAGCCTAATTTCACGACTGCAATTCATGTAGTCCACCCCCCCCCCCCCCAAAAAAAAAAAAAAAAATCTGTTACAACATGTTAATTTGGCGTGGGTCCCGATTACTGGAAAATCAGCACTTTGATTACGCTTGATAGAAATTTCGAAGTAGATAATTTATTTAAAAAAAAAATACAATTTATGTTTGGTGTCTTTTATAAGATATCGAAACAGAAAGGAAAACGCTCTATTTAAAAAAAGACCATTTAAAATACCAATTCAAAATTTCTAAAATGATTTCTCAACGTATAATCATAATTTAATTAACATTAAACGATTAAATGATAAGAGTATTTTTTAAATATATATTGCACTCTAAGAAAATTCCATTAGAATACGTTAATATGCTTTAGAATGCGTCAATATGCGTTATTCTGCGTTTCGTAAATCATAGAAAAGTTGGCAACAGAAATAATTTATATGATATCCTCCAATCTTAGTTTAATAATTTATACAGACTTATTGATAGCCTATATTCTGTAAAGAATTATCGACTGGTTTATTTTATAGATAAAAAAGAAAACATCACTTATTGGTATAAATTGAGAGAACGCTAACGATTACACGTAGCGCTTTCATTAATTTTCTTTCAGTCCATAAATAATAAAAAACTGCGAAATGCATATATTGTTTCGTTAGCTCACCTTCTGGCGATATTTCTCCTTTTTTTACAAAAAGAAATCCGATGTCATTTACGTGAAGTTCGAAGAACATATTTCTTCTTCCACTTTTGATTTACGAATTGATTTATAGTCATAAAATTAATCAAAAGTCCCATCAGTTATACTTGATATGCATTAATAATTTATGCAAAACTCTTTAACCTGTAATGAATTAGCTACTAAAATTTTTTTTATAGATAAGTAAATAAAGACGTCCTTTATAAGTATGAAGCACGCAAAATTCTTGACACTAATTATTCCATATAGTTCCTTAATTAACGTGATTTCTCTCTGCAAATAATTAAACTCTGTAATTTAGATTGTTTTTCTGCTCGCACAGTGTCTAGTAGTGTTAGCATTCTGATTATTCTTTTAGGCAATAATAAACCGGGTTTCTTCGAAGAAATCTTAAGAACTGTCTTTCTTCTTTCTCTCTCGGTTGCAAGAATAAATTAGCGTCACAATTAATTACAAATTTCCTCTCTTATACTTTGAAGCTATATAATTAATTTTATTAAAAAGATGAGATCTTTATTTCTAAAATTATTCCAATTCATTTCAGCTATTGAAAGGATATATTTTCTGTGCTTCATTTCCTTTATAAAACCAATAACCAAGATATAATTTTATAGTTTGATTCAATGCGTAGAAATATTTTAACAACCTGGTTTTCTTTTCATTTTTTTAAAAATAAAATAGAATAACAGAGTTTTAGTTAAAATTAATGTGTAGAATTTTTATTTTCTATTTCGCGTCCTTTTTTATAGTGCGTAACTCTTTTTGCAATAATAATTAATTTTTCATCTACGTATTATTGAAAACAAATTTATTCGATCATCCTCGTTTATAGAAATACAGTTATTCACTTTTCAATTAATTAAAATATTCATCATTTATAATTTATATTTGTGTTTCATTTATTTATAGAAAGTTTATATATTATATATATATATATATATATATATATATATATATATATATATATAATATAGTGTTAAAACATTAGTAATTATATAGTGTAAGCAGTAAAAAACTTTTTTGTTTCATTATATTCCATTTAAAAGCTTTTCTTGTTTTTCAATATTGTTCGACAATCGATCGGGCAGAGAGAAACACTATTTTTAGCTTAAGGCTAGTGTCTCTATAGCAATCGATTGTTCATTGCTTATATTTGTAAATCCTCTGCCCTTGATGAAGTGATTTACAATATAAGCTTTTATTTGTGTTTATATTCTTGTTTTTTCATTTGAATTTATCATATTTCATTTCTTAGGACAACATCATTTAATTTCTAATCTCTACTATTTGACTCTACTATTTGGTAGTGATTTCTGTGTATTTGGTCAATATATTATGTTTCAATGGATTAATTGTACAGAAAGCTTATATATATATATATATATATATATATATATATATAATTGATGATAAATTAAATAAATAAATACATAAAAGAGGTATCATTTATTGATATGAACTATGTGAGAATCTTTAAATGCTAATATATCCATTTAGAGCTTTCGGTCTACAAATAATGAAAAACTGCGGACTTTGTGAATTTTCCGTACACATTTTTTGGCAATAATTTTAGTTTCTCACAATAAAAATTCAGATGTCGTTTGCGTGAACATATGAGGAGAAATATCTTCCTCCACCTTTGTTCGTATGAATTGACTCATCGTCGCTGAATTAATGATAACTCCCATCATTTACACTTGATATGTATTATATATTCGTAAGATTTGTTATGTCAATGGACAAAAAATGGCATCGCCTAGTCTAGACTCCCTGAACTCATTCGCCGGCTGATGAATTTTCAGTGTGCCACAAACGACAACGAGAGAGTGATTTAGTACAGCTTTGGAACTGGGCGGAGGAGTGTGCTGATATGGAAAGTCGATGTTTTAACTTTTAATTTCGTGAAATATTTTAAATGTTTTTGTCGTATGAATTATGTAGTGTTGAGATGTGATATATAAATATATTAGTAATATAATTGCATAATTATTGGAAAGCTTTACCTATACCCCTCTATATAAATGTAACTGAATTGTGACTCTGGGTTTCGGGATGTTATCGGAATCGAAATATGACAAGAAATATTAGTATATTTATGCAAAATTCTTTAATTTGTAATAAATTTGTGAGAACAATTTTGTACAGGTTTTAAAAAAAAGTGAATCTTTAAGTGGGGAATCTCTTGGAAAACTTTCAAAAAATACTTATTTTTTTGCTTTTTTTGCTTCCTGAAATGGTTTAGAATATGCCCTCAAAATCTATTTTTTCCATCTAATATTTAAGTGGTGACAACCAGTTTAAGGAACCGCTGTCATAGCTCACAACATACAGATCAAGAACATTAAGAGCATTTTCCTTGGAACGAGGAGTTTTTTTAGATTTCATCAAAAGCTAGCGACTTTTTTTCGAAAATCAAATTATACTTTTTAAGTTGAATGACAAACCTTTTAAAAATTGAATTTTTCTTATAGTTCCGAATTTTTAACAGTTTTGAAAAAGAAAAGTTAGTGCGAAAAATTGAGCTCAAACTTAAAACAGCCGCCATTTTGTCAAATTTTAATTTAGTGCAAAAAATTGAGCTCAAACTTCAAACAGTCGCTATTATTCAAATTTTGATTTATCTTATAAATTTAATATTTGGCATCCAATTATTTTAATCTATTTTAAGTGTCCTTTTGAATTTTTTGTTTAAACTAATTATTAAGGGCGAAATCAGTTACACGAATTAATTCTGCACGCCGTGCGTAGTGAAGTTTGAGGATGTTTAGATCAATCAAAATGTCAAAATTTTTACGTGTCAGTATTCACACATTTAGACAAAAGTACAATAAATTCAATGTCAATAAATTTAATGTCAATTTTTATATGTGCATTTTTTATTTCAAAAGAAAACCTTCCCGAAAATGCCTTAAAAATCAAGCTGCATCGGTATACTTTCCCCTTTAATCCTTTAACGGATAAAGCACTTCAATTGCTAAGATGTTGAAATGAATGATTGACACCGGAAATTATGATCAAATTTATTTTTATATAAGAAAAAAGCGATACTTCACATATATAATAAATGAAAAATATTTCTATTAAAATTCTGCTGTCATTGTTGAGTTTCGTAATTAAAGTTTTGTGTTTTCGTGGGGAAACCAATGAACGTTAAAGGGTTAAGGCTGTTCGTCAGTAAACTTCCCGATTCCTCTCGCTAATGTTAAACCTATGGGCGTAGGATGCATTCGTATATTTAAAATATCTCCTCAGGAAATTAATAGTTTTAACTTCTTTTTTCTGTGTACACTTTTTAAAGGATGTCTTTTTTTATCTTAGTTGTCAAAAATTTTCAAAAATATATACTTAATTTTATGTGAAGTGTTAAAATTTTATCCAGTTTCACTAAGATTTTAACACATAAAATTATAAATCAAGCACATATTTGAGAAATATTTTGATAACTAAGGAAAAATGAGATATCCTTTAATAACGGTACAAAGAAACAGCACTCGCCTTAAGAGTCTACTCATGCGAAAGCAATGACTGAAAGACTCATACGAAAATACCCGTTCTCTAATGTTAATCCTATGGGAGAAAATTGTTAAAGTATCTCGTTGACATTTCAATATTTTTAAATGATTCTTTTACATTGAATAGCTGAGATCGATCTCTAGGAAGGCCGTTTATTTCTTTTTTATTTTGGCTGCAGGTTTTTTTATTAGGATACTTTCGGAACCGGTTTCGAAAGTGAAAGTATCCCCATAATAATAATAACAAAAAATATACGAAAAAAATCGACAAAGTAAAAAAGGGCCTTTGTAGAGATCGACCTCAGCTATCCAATGCAAAAAAAATTATTTAAAAGTATTGAAATGTCAACGAGATACTTTAAAAAATTTCTTCGATAGGATTAACATTAGCGAGCGGATGTTTTTACGTGAGTGAAGTAGCCTCTTAAACACTAATGAACTCACGTACATTTTTAATTAACGTGATAACTCTATACAAATAACGAAAATTTGCGATCTAGATTATATTTTTCTCGCGCATCTTTCAGTAGCGTTAGTTCTTTGATTATTTCTTCAGGCGGTAACAACCGGGACGACTTCTATGAAATCTTAATAACTACTTTTCTTCTTTCGCTCCTCGCTAGCAAAATTAAATTATCATCACACAGTTAATCAAACTTTTTATCTTATATGCTTTAAAGCTATTCAATCTATTTTTACTTTAAAGAGATGAATTGTTTAACTCAGAAAATTCGATCATTTTCTGTAATTACTGGAAGTTAATACATATATTTCCTCATTTTTCTTAATAAAATCCATAAACTAATTTAATTGCAATGCGTTGAATTATTATTTTCTCATTCGAGTATTTTTTCAGCACAATTAATTTCTTGTAATAACGATTCACATTTCCTCTTAGTCTATTTTTAAGAACAAATATTTTCCCTCATTATTTTCGGAACAAATTCCGTTATTCGTATTTCAAGTATTATTCGTAAGTCAGAATCTCTATCAGTTATAAATTAAAGCCACGAATCATTTATTTATACAAAGCTTTTCTTAAAAAGAGAGACTGAAATGTTTTACAGATTTACAAAAAAATGTAAAAAAAGATATTATGAAGTTCCAGATAATCATTAAACATTAACGAATCCATTTACCCTTTTAATTAACGTCATTTCCGTCTACAAATAATGAAAAGCTGAGTAGGATTTTTCCTTGATACTCCTTTCTCCTATTAAGAATCCAGATGCTATTTAAATGAATTTGTGAGATTGTTTTTTTTTTTCCTGTAACTTCGTTGTCCTGAATTGAGTTATCAATAAATTAATCAAAATCTTTAACAGTTATAGTTTACAGATATGTATTAATTACTTACACAAAACTATTCAATCTATAAAGAATTAATGCCTGAATTTTTTTACACATCAAAGAATATATTCTTGGTCATTTATCGAGACGAAGTGAGCGAAAATCTTTAAACACTAATGAACCCACGCACCTCTTTAATTAACGTGATTCCCATTACAAATAACGAAAATCTGGGATTTGGATTATTTTTCTGCTCGCGCAAAGTGTTAGCCCTCTAATTCTTTCTGGTAAGAATAATAATAATAAGGGTTTCTTCTAAAAAAAAAATTGAACTCCCTTTCTTTTTTCACTTTTAGTAACAAGAATGAATTATTCTCACAAGATTAATCAAAACTTTTCTCTCTTTAGTCCAGTAGAAATAGCGCAAAAAAGGGCCTTGCATTACAAAAATTCGGGTAGTTCCGATTTTTGGGTATGTTGTAAAGGTTGACCCTCTAATAAAAAAACCAAGTTTTCGACCTTAGACCTTGTGCGTTTTTCGCACTATCGAAAAAACCAATATTTTTCGGCACTTTTTTCGATTTTTCTTAAATAACTCAATTTCAATGCATCTTACAGAAAAAAGCACTGTTACCATTTTGTAGAGCATAAAATTTTTTACAACATGCAGTATTCAGGTTTGTAAATTGTCCAAATAGGGGGTAAGATACAAAGCCGGGAAAATAGGGTAAAATTTGCAAAATATGCAAAAATCCACTAAAGACGTTAGTTTTTGCTTAATAACCTACTTTTAGTGCGTTTTAGAGACAAAAGCACTTTCAACATTTTGTAGTGCATAAAATTCTCTACAACATGCAGTATTCATGTTTGTAAATTGTCCAAATAGGGGGTAAGATACGGAGCCGGGAAAAGGGTTAAATTTGGGAAAAATGTAAAAAATCCACAAATGACGTTAGTTTTTGCTTACTAACCCACTTTTAGAGCATTTTAGATACAAAATTGTCATAATCAACTTTTTAGAGCTTTTAAGTAGG
Organism: Maratus michaelseni; assembly: GCA_963931845.1. Classification (NCBI taxonomy): domain Eukaryota; kingdom Metazoa; phylum Arthropoda; class Arachnida; order Araneae; family Salticidae; genus Maratus; species Maratus michaelseni. The sequence continues at coordinate 106,204,691 of OZ007588.1, read as the reverse complement.
TTATTAAGAAAAAACTAACGTCATTTGTGGATTTTTACATTTTTTCCAAATTTAACCCTATTTTCCCGGCTCCGTATCTTACCCCCTATTTGGACAATTTACAAACATGAATGCTGCATGTTGTAGAGAATTTTATGCTCTACAAAATGTTGAAAGTGATTTTTCTGTAAAATGCAATAAAATTGAGTTATTTAAGAAAAATAAAAAAAAGTGCCGAGAAATATTGGTTTTTTCAATATTGTGAAAAACGCACAAGGTCTAGAAGATCGAAAACTTGGTATTTTTATTAGAGGGTCAACCTTTAATAAATGAAACTATCGACTATCTCATGCTCTAAAAAGTTGATTATGACAATTTTGTTTCGAAAATGCACTAAAAGTGGGTTATTAAGCAAAAACTAACGTCATTTGTGGATTTTTACATTTTTCCCAAATTTAACCCTTTTCCCGGCTCCGTATCTTACCCCCTATTTGGACAATTTACAAACATGAATACTGCATGTTGTAGAGAATTTTATGCTCTACAAAATGTTGAAAGTGCTTTTGTCTCTAAAACGCACTAAAAGTAGGTTATTAAGCAAAAACTAACGTCATTTGTAGATTTTTACATTTTTTCCAAATTTCACCCTATTTTCCCGGCTCCGTATCTTACCCCCTATTTGGACAATTTACAAACATGAATACTGCATGTTGTAGAAAATTTTATGTTCTACAAAATGGTAACAGTGCTTCTTTCTGTAAGATGCATTAAAATTGAGTTATTTAAGATAAATCAAAAAAAGTGCCGAAAAATATTGGTTTTTTCAATATTGTGAAAAACGCACAAGGTCTAGAAGGTCGAAAACTTGGTTTTTTTATTAGAGGGTCAACCTTTACAATATACCCAAAAACCAGAACTACCCGAATTTTTGTAAGGTAAAATGCTATTTCTACTGGACTTTAATTATGTTTATTTAAAAGATGAAATCTTTAATTCTGAAATATCCTTCATTATATTTCAGCTACTGAAAGGAAATATTCTTATGCTTCTTCTTCTTAATAAAATCAAGAACCGTGATAGAATTTTAGGTTGATTTAATGAGTAGATTTCTTTTTTTCAAATCTTAACTTCAATTTCAAAAATCTACCCTTTAAAAAAAAATTCTAACAATTCGTAAAATGCATTAAATATAAATTAGCTCATGAAATTAAATCTTACCTTCAAAGACTCTCTAATAATAGCGAACTTTATTATAATCCTTTGTTGCTCTTTACTTAACATAATAGTTCTTAATGCGTTTCTTTTAATGAACTTCTGTTAACAAAAGAATGTAATTAACGTTTTACGAATTCTTGAGTGCAATCCGATCCCCTAATTTCTTACGAGATCTTTTATTTAGTTATTAGCAAGAAAAAGAGTTTTCATATACTTGATGAAAGTTTCTTTTTTATATAATTTAAAGATGTCTAAATATTTATTTAAATATTGGAAAGTTTACCCAGAAAATTAACTCCTTTTCTTTTTAGCTGCTGATTTCCCATTTTTAATGTTTCAGCTTATTAAACCAGTAATTAAGATAGAAATTTACTTTGATTTAATACGTAGAATTCTTTTTTTAAAATCCCAATCAACGTTTCAAATTCCCGCGCCCCCTTTTTTAAAATTTTCCTACAATTCTTAACTTTATTAAATTTAAATTAGTCCATGAAATTCAAACTTACATAAATCTTCGAATCATAAATGTACATAAATCTACCTATAATAATAAGGGTTTCTTCTAAGAAATTTTAAGAACTACCTTTCTTTTTTTCGTTTGTAGTAGCAAGAATAAATTACTCTCCCGTAATTAATCAAAATCTTTCTCTCTTATACTTTGAAGCTATTTAATTATGTTTATTAAAAAGATGAGATCTTTAATTCCGAAAATTTCTCCATTTTATTTCAGCTACTGAAAGGAAATATTCTTATGTTTCTTCTTTTTCTTAATAAAATCAAGAACCGTTATATAGTCTTAGTTTGATTTATTGAGTAGATTTCTTTTTTCAACTCTTAATTCCAATTTCAAAAATCTACTTCTAAAAATTAAACTCCTAACAATTCGTAAAATGCATTAAATTTAAATTAGTCCATGAAATTAAATCTTACCTTCAAAGATTCTCTAATATTAGCGAACTTTATCATATACCTCTGTTGCTCTTTACTTAACATATTACCTCTTAATGCGTTTCTTTTTATGAAACTTCTGTTAACAAAAGAAAGTAATTAAAGTTTTACGAATTCTTGACTACAATCCGATCTTCTAATTTTTCACAGGATATTTTATTTAGTTATTAGCAAGAATGAGTTTTCATATACTTGTTGAAAGTTTCCTTTTTATATAATTTAAAGACATCTAGATTTTTATTTAAATATAGGAGATTTCACCCAGAAAAAAAGCTCATTTTCTTTTTAGCTGCTGAATACACATTTTTCGTGTTTCTATTTATTGATAAAGCCAGTAACCAAGATAGAATTTTAATTTGATTTAATGCGTAGAATTCTTTTTTTTTAATCACAATAAAAGTTTCAAATACCCCCCCCCCTTTTTAAAAATTTTCCTACAATTCCTAAATTTATTAAATTTAAATTAGTCCATGAAATTCAAACTTACATAAATCTTCGAATCATAAATTTACAGAAATCTAACAATAATAATAAGTGTTTCTTTTAAGAAATTTTAATAACTACCTTTCTTTTTTCTCTTGTAGTAGCAAAAATGAATTATCCTCACATGATTAATCAAAACTTTTCTTTCTTATGCCTTGAAGCTATTTAATTATATTTATTGAAAAGATGAGATCTTTAATTCTGAAAATTCCTCCATTTTATTTCAGCTACTGAAAGGAAATATTCTTATGCTTCTTCTTCTTAATAGAATCAAGAACCGTGATAGAATTTTAGTTTGATTTAATGAGTAGATTTCTCTTTTCAAATCTTAATTCCAGTTTAAAAAATATACTTCTAAAAAGAAAACTCCTAACAATTCGTAAAATGCATTAAATTTAAATTGGCCCATGAAATTAAATCTTACCTTCAAAGAGTCTCTAATATTAGCGAACTTTATTATAATCTTTTGTTGCTCTTTATTTAACATAATAGTTCTTAATGCGTTTCTTTTATTAAATTTCTGTTAACAAAAGAAAGTAATTAAAGTTTTACTAATTCTTGAGTGCATTCCGATCTCCTCATTTCTTACAGGATATTTTATTTAGTTACTAGCAAGAATGAGTTTTCATATACTTAATGAAAATTTCCTTTTTATATAATTTAAAGATGTCTAGGTTTTTACATAAATATAGGAGATTTCATCCAGAAAATTAACTCATTTTCTTTTTAACTACTGAATACACACATTTTTCGTGTTTCTACTTATTAATAAAACCAGTAACCAAGATTGAATTTTAATTGATTTCATGCGTAGAATTCATTCTTTTTAAATCCCAACCAACGTTTGAAATCCCCCCCTCCTTCTTTTAAAAATTTTCCTATAATTCCTAAATTTATTAAATTTAAATTAGTCCATGAAATTCAAACTTGCATAAATCTTCGAGTTTTTATTGAAGTTTAATGCCCTTTTCTTGCTCTTTGCTTAACATAGCTTTTAATGATTTATCTTTATGATCATTTCTTTTTCTAAAACTTGCGTTAAGAAAAAAAGTAATTTAGGTTTTTGCAAATTCTTGAGTGCAACCTAATCCCTTAAGGATCTTTTAGTTACTAGCAAGAATGACTTATCTTCGCATTATTAATGAAAAACATTACATTAATTCGCCCATTTTCTTTTAGTAAAAGAAAGGAAGTATACATTTTTTGTGTTTATACTTATTAATAAAACCAGTAACCAAGATTTAATTTTATTTAATGCGTAGAATTAATCCTAACCAAGGCTTCAAAAATTTCCTCTTTTTAAAAAATTTCCTCTTTTTAAAAAATTTCCTACAATTTATAAATTAGTGAATTTAAATTAGCCCATGAAATTCAAACTTACTTAAATCTTGGAGAAGTTTTAAATCTAATTGGACTTTAGCGTTTTTTTGTTGCGCTTTGCTTAACATTATAGCTCTTAATGCATTTCTTTTTACGAAACTTGCGTTAACAAAAGAAATTGTTAAGCTTTTTACCAATTCTTGAGTGCAACCTAATCCCTTAATTTCTTAAAAGCTTTTGTTTTTAGTTATTAGAAAAAAAAATTGAGTTATATTCGCATTATTAATGAAAATATCTTTCTTATATACTTTAAAGCTGTCTAAATTTTTATTTACATATATAGAAGGTATTTCACTGAGAAAATGAAATCATTTTCTTTTAGTTTCTGAAAAAAAAAAAAAACACTTTTCGTATTTCTTCTAATTTATAAAACTGATAACAAAGATAGATTTTTAATTTGATTTAATTCTTTTTCTTTTTTAAATCCCAACCTCTGTTTCAAAATTCCCTCTCCTTTTTACAATTTCCTTACAATTTGTAAAATGCATTAAATTTAGGTTAGTTCATGAAATTCAAACTTGCTTGGACGTGTTTTAACTATTACTGAATCTTATAAGTTCTTTTGTCGCTTAATATTATAGCTCTGAATGCGTTTATTTTTATGAAGCTTGCGTTAGAAATAAAAAAAAAGTAATTAAAGGTTTTACGAATTCTTGAATGTAATCTTCTTCCCTAATTCCTAAAGGCATTTTTATTAAGATATTGAAAGAACTTTAGTAGATTAACGGAAATGAAATGGTCCTTTAATTTTTATCATAAAAATGATTCCTAAAGCTTTTGCGTATGTTCTAAAATTTGTTTCATTGTACATATATATGTAATAATAAAAAAATTTCGCCATTTTAACTCAATTAATTTATTCCAAATTCTTATAATTCTACCTTTTTTCCCTGTCTTTTAATCATAAATATAAATTATATTTTAACACCATATCTTTAATCCCCATAGTCTTTTAATTCTTATTCTAAAAATCTTAATATGTTAAAAGCTACACTTCTTTGTAAAAACTACTAATTTATTCTTTCATATTTTGAGACATTAAATTTTTATTTCTGTAGAACGTCTCTTAATATCATTTTTACTTTTTATTAAAATTATCATTTGATATCCTATGACTCCCGCGTCTAACTTTTTCACTTCAAAATTATGCCGAGTACAATAATGAGTCCCACAGCCTTGCAACCAGCTCATTGGTTAAATTACCTCTGCATTGGCGAAAGGTCCCTACACCTCGTGAAGTATAAAACGCGTTACACAACCTTGGAGCTCAGAATTTTTATGTTTTTAGACTTGTTAAATAAAACACGTCAGTTGGAAGAGAAGTGTCTTTAAATTGGTGTATATCTCCAATAATGTGTAACATCTTCATGCTTTTTTCTATGGCGTAACACAGCTCAGTTATGAATTCTCAACTTGATAATTAGTGGAATTGTCTATGCTTTGTGAATTGTCAATAAATGTATTGATAATAATGCAGCTTCCTGTTATTTTTACGGTAAAATGTCTTGTGTATTTCATAAACATCATCTTTCATCTGGAGCCTTCGACTGCAAAACATATGTTATTCTACAAATTCATCGCATACCAGAATTAATATGTTGATATAATTCACTATGAAATGGAAAGACATTTCATATCTATTATAAGACGATGTCTTTATTGACTTTCTGCAAATGGATACAATAGTAAAAAAACAATTAACTTTTGAAATATTTCTTAAAATTCACATAAAATTACACCAAGAAAAAAAGTAAATTGAGTGAAATTTTGTAAATAAAAAGGTGCCATTAATAAAGATGATATTTTAACTCAGAAAAAGTCCACATTATATTTAATCTATTGAAAAGAAATATAAGTTTTCATGCTTAATCCGCTGAATAAAATCTTTAACCGAGATAAAATTTTACCTTGATTGAATGCGTAACGTTATTTCATTAGTATTTTTTTTTTTAATCTGAAATTGAGCTACAAAAATTTCTCCTTTCTGAATTTTTCTCACAATTCGTAAAATGCATTACCTTTAAATTAGTCATTGGAATTTTATCTTACTTAAATAATGAACGAGTTTTTAATTTTATTGAACTTTAGCATTCTTTTGTTGTTCTGCCTTTAATATTCTAGCCATTAATTCATTTCTTTTTTATGAAGCTTGCGCTAACAAAAGAAAGTAATTAATGTTTTTACGAATTCTAGAGTGTAATCCGAATTCCTGAGTTCTTAATTTCACTTTTATTTAGTCATTAAAAGAACGTTAGTACAATTGACGGAAATGAAGTGTTCCTTTCATTTCTAGCGATAAAATTGATTAATAAAGCTGGTGTATTTTTTACAATTTGTTACATAGAAATATATTTTATATATTATTTTATTAATTCATTTCCGCCAAGGTACTAAAGTTCTTATAATTAATTGAAAGATCGGATTATGCTCAATAACTTAGAAAAACATTAATTATTTTATTTTTTTTAAAACAAGCTTAAAAAACATTAAGAGTTATATCATTAAGGCAATAATATATCTTTTGACCTTCTATAAAATAATACAGCAGGACAAATTTTAAGTTTTGAAATATTTTATAAAATTCTCAGAAATTTAAGTAAAAATATACTGAGTGAAATTCTTAAAATGAAAAGTGTGTAACTTAAAAAGACGTGTCCTTTAACTGCGAAAATGTTGTCCTTTCCTTTCAGCTGTTGAAAGGGAATATATATTTTAGTATTTATTCTTCCTTTAAAAAAAAAAAAAAAACAAAAAAAAAACACTGATAACTAAGATAGAATTTTAGTTAGGTTGAATACGCATATTTTTTTTTTTTTTAATTTTAGCTTTAGTTTAAAAAGTTTCCCTTTTAAAAAACTTCTAACAATTCGTACAATGCATTAAATTTTAATAAATCCATGAAATTTAAACTTGCTTAAATATTGAACGTGTCATTAATATTATTGAACTTTGGCGTTCTTTAATATCTTAATGTAATTAATCAAAAATTCTCTGTTATATAATTTAAAGCTATCTGAGATACCTTTTTATTTTATAAAGACTAGAACTTTAGTTAAGAAATTTCTGCCATTTTCTTTTAGCTGCTGGAAAGATATTCATTTTAGCCGTTTTTTCTTACTAAAACCAATAACCGAGATAGAATTTCAGCTAGATTTAATGCTTAGATTTCATTTTTTCAGTTTCAACTATTATTTCAAAAATTTACCTTTTTCTTAAAAAATTTCTAACAGTTCGTAACATGTATAAAATTTAAATTAGTCCATGAAATTCAAACCTATTTAAATCTGGAACGATTCTTCAATATTATTGAAATTTAGTGTTCTCTTGTTGCTCTTTGCTAAATTTAATAGTTCTTAATGCGTTTTTTTATGAAGCTGGCATTATCAAAGAAAGTAATTAATTTTTCAGCGAATGTTTGAGAGTAATCCGAACCCTTAATTGCTTAAAAGCACTTTTATTTAATTTAAAATAAACATTAGTATATTGACGGAAATCGAAGTATTCCATGAGATTCAAACCTATTTAAATCTTGAACGATTCTTCAATATTATTGAACTTTAGTGTTCTCTTGTTGCTCTTTGCTAAATTTAATAGTTCTTAATGCGTTTCTTTTTATGAAGCTTGCATTATCAAAAAAAGTAATTAATTTTTCAGCGAATGCTTGAGGGTAATCCGAAACCTTAATTTCTTAAAAGCACTTTAATTAATTTTAAAATAAACATGAGTTTATCATATTGACGAAAATCAAAGTATTCCTTTTAATTTTCTGCGATAAAATTGGTTAATAAAGCTCGTGTAATTTCTAAAATTTGTCAGATTTGAAATAATATATATTTTCATGTTCTTAATAGTAATGGGGGAGCACACATTTTAATTAGTAAAATATTTCTTAAAACTTACAAAAATCAATTTTATAACGATTTATTGATCGAAATTCTGTAATTACTGCACAGAAATCTTGTTTAAAGAATAAGACGTGTCTTTTAACACTTACCAATAAGATTTTTTTTTTTAATTTGAAAGAGGGTTGAGTTTATTTTTGGTTTAAATAGTTAAATACAGCTATCCACCAATAGACAACATTTTTTTTATCGCAAATATCATTGACAGATTAGAAATTTACAAATGCATTGTTGTGAACAATTAGTTTTAACATTATTTGCTTCAAATTTAATCGAATTTCATTCATTCTCTTTTTCTTCGATATCGCACGACCAGTCCTGCTCGTCAAATTACGCGAAAGGGTTAATACATGAGATTATGTTACGCATTTATTTCTATATAATTATTTTTCCGTAAACAATTGAAATTTTATTTATACATGTACCACTCTTAAAATATGACGTAAATTTACAATACTTAATTTACATGTAGTTATAATACATTTATTTTAAATTACATGTCACAATTATAGACTACGCGCAAGTTTTTTTTAGAAGGAACATCTTCAAGTGTATAAAATTCAATTTACTTGAAATAAATTAAGCTTGAACATAATGAAAAAAACAAACAAAAAACTCTAACGTTAGAATAGCTGCTTAATCGCATTAGTAGTACCAAAAACTTTTTTTTTCTTGTTCACGTTTGATTACCCATTTGATTGTGGTATTTGAGAGGGAATAATTTAGAAAACTTTTGGTGGACGAAATTAGGGCTAGAAGTATTTAGACAACGTTCGTCGACCCTGACCAAGCGACGAACCTTACAAGCAGTGAAAAGTTTGAGTATGACAAAAATGCTCCAATCTACAGATATCAGGTGTGCAATGCAATGCAAAAAAAAATTACTTTGAGTTTTAGAATGTTGTTCTGAAGTTCCATATAAACTATAACAACCTTCTCAAACTATTATTGAAAAATATTACACTAAAAGACAGTATTTCTTTTCCATCTCAACGGTTCATTGAGAAATGTTACATTAGTTTGCTAAGAAACAGTCACAATATCCGTAAAATTTATTGAGAAATAAATCTCACAGGTACTGCACAAAAATCTTGTTTAAAGAATAAGACATGTCTTTTAACACTTACCAATAAGATTTTTTTTTTTAATTTGAAAGAGGGTTGAGTTTATTTTTGGTTTAAATAGTTAAATACAGCTATCCACCAATAGACAACATTTTTTTTTACAGCAAATATCATTGACAGATTAGAAATTTACAAATGCATTGTTGTGAACAATTAGTTTTAACATTATTTGCTTCAAATTTAATCAAATTTCATTCATTCTCTTTTTCTTCGATATCGCACGACCAGTCCTGCTCGTCAAATTACGCGAAAGGGTTAATACATGAGATTATGTTACGCATTTATTTGTATATAATTATTTTTCTGTAAATAATTGAAATTTTATTTATACATGTACCACTCTTAAAATATGACGTAAATTTACAATACTTAATTTACATGTAGTTATAATACATTTATTTTAAATTACATGTCACAATTGAAAATTTACATTTTTGTGCAATTTTTAATATGGAGCCTGATCTCATATCATAATTTCTGTATATTACTGAATAGTAGACATATTATCAAACATCATGATTTATGGCTGTGTTAATTGGTGTGTTCACCTTTACCTCAAGTAATATATCACTTTTTTTGTCTAATGTTCATTTTTCACATGGTACTAATATGCTATGGACATAAATGTGCTCTAAAAAAGGAACTCGCTGATTACAAATCCGTATGGTAATAACAGTAACATAAATATCTTTTGTTGCTGTCTATCGAGTCATATTTTACAGTATAGTAAATAAAAGTTGTAATTATAGACTACGCGCAAGTTTTTTTGAGAAGGAACATCTTCAAGTATATAAAATCCAATTTACTTGAAAAAAAAAATTAAGCTTAACATAATGAAAAAAAAATTCTAACGTTAAAATAGCTGCTTAATCGCATTAGTAGTGCCATAAACTTTTTTTGCTTGTTCACGTTTGATTACCCATTTGATTGTGGTATTTGAGAGGGAAGAATTTAGAAAACTTTTGGTGGACGAAATTAGGACAATGCAATGCAAAAAAAAAATTACTTTGAGTTTTAGAATGTTGTTCTGAAGTTCCATATAAACTATAACAACCTTCTTCTCAAACTGTTATTGAAAAGTATTACACTAAAAGACAATATTTCTTTTCCATCTCACTGTTACCGGTTCATTGAGAAATGTATCATTAGTTTGCTAAGAAACAGTCACAACATTCGCAAAATTGATTGAGAAATAAATCTCACGGTAGTAGTAATTTTTCCGACTGAATGAAAATGCGTCTAGACCGGGATTCGAATTCTGAACATTTGACATTAATTGCCAACGCTCTTTCAATTGAGCTGTCTGGAAGACATCACAGCTAACACAATTCACTCACACATGTGGCGTTGTTTCGAAGTCCATTGTGTCTTCTGGCCGTTTTTGGAAGTAAATAAGCATAAAAACATTGCGTTATTTTTAGCAGATGACCCATAGTTCTCCTCCCGTGTAAAGATGCATGGCAAGAAGAATAAATAAACAGATGATTTCCATGGAATGTTTTTATTTTAAGCGAAAGAGAGTTGAAAGTTTGAGGTGGCCCCCTCGGCACTCAGAACGTAGTTCACATCATGAAAATTTTGATCTTCTCCGTATCAGAGATAAAAAGGATCTGCCGTAATTTTTACAATACATTCTCGCCGATGCTTTGTTTTCCACACCAAATATACATGTGTATCGCACATTTTTCGCCAGAAAGAATTTCGGACAGTTAGGCATCTGGCATATTAATTTACAGGGGGGAATGAATCAAAGGAGTGCCATGCCTGGCTACTTATTGCTATTTTCGTAATTTTTGGAGCAGCAATCTAATGAATGTTATGAGAAAAAAGTCAGATGTGGCTTTCTGTATATGAATTATTTGATGAGCATATAGAATTTTGGCAGTTGGGAATTAATTAAAGACAGCATTTACATTGAAACCAGGAAGTTAATATTCTGCTTGGTCAAAAGCGTAAATGTAAAAACGTTTTGAATTTATCATTAAGTTTTCCAGACAGAAAGCAAAGTTTGAAAGGATAATGAAAATATCTAACGTACATATTGAATAATTTTGCAGCTGCATTTTTGCAGAAAAGGCAGATCATTTTTGCTGTTAGAAGCCAGACATAAAAATGATAGAAAAGAAACGCTAATGTATTTGATGAAATATAATTGCTTTTAATCTTTAAAATAGAAAGGGTTTAAATAAAAATTTAATTAATCTTTAGGAAACATAAGGGAACATTAATTTTGAATAATAATGAAAATATGTATATGATCTTCATCATATACATATACTCCCCCTTCATAGGAAAAAAAAATTCTGACCTTGTTGCGATACACATGTGCACAAGCCGAAAACAACCTGTAATAACCATAATACAAACATGTTAAAGCCCGGGAGACCACCATACAAAAATAAGTAATAAACACATAAAAATCATATAAAAATATAAACAAGTACTTGATTTTTAAAAAAATTAGCACTTTGTTGTGCAAGGTATACCAAATTCAAATGTCTTGTCTGCTTATACAATATATACGTATAGCCATAACAGTTCTAAAATGCAGACACAATTAACATTTTCCTTTTATTTTAATAAATTCACGTCATAAACGACGGATAAAGAAAATGGCCAATATATAATAATGCTATATATTTTTTTAAGGTGTACACATAAGTATATAGAATGCTATCACAGCTAACACAATTCACTCACACAATCATTTGGAAATGACATATCGTCTGTTATTTGAAACAACTCGACAGAATAAACCGCAGGTAAAAGAACTCTAATAAATTATGGATATTTAATTACACTTTTAATTATTTTAACACAATCGAACTGATTAGTAAATAAGTCTGACGTGTAGTACTGATATTTACAACTTAGTGGCAATGTGACCAGTCCGAAACTCGAACCCATAACCTTTGTCTTTAATTGCCAAATGCTCTTGACTAATGCAGGCAGGTTGTCTGATTGAATTGTGTTGACTGGCATGTCGTCCTGATAGCTCAATAGGAATTGACAATAAAAGTCAAAGGTTCTGTGTTCGAATTCAGGCCTAAACACATTTTCACTCAGTTGGAAAAAGTACTACTACTCAGTGACAATGTGTCCACGTCGTTTCTCGAACCCAGAACCTTTGCCTTTAACTGTCAAATGCTCTTGACTAATGCAGGCAGGTTGCCTGGTATGTCGTCCAGATAGCTCGATAGGAATTGACAATAAAAGTAAAAGGTTCTGTGTTCGAGTCCCGGTCTGAACACATTTTCACTAAGTTGGAAAAATTATTATTAACCCATAATATTTTATTACCAGTCAGTTTGATTGTGTTAAAATAATTAAAAATGTAATTACGTATATTACGCTAGTTTATTTGAATTTCTGTACCTGTGGTTTATTCTGCCAAGCTGCTTCAAATAACAGAACAGATGCCGTTACCAAATAGTTGTCTGAGTTGGCTGCGATGTCGTTAAGATATATCAATTGGAAGACCATTGGCAATTAAAGCCAAAGGTTCTGGGTTAGAGTCTCTGCCTGGGCACATTTGCGCTCAGTTGGAAAAGTTACTAATATTATTTATAAAAGTTAACAAAGAGGATGATTTTAGGTGGCGGCACAGATTATGGAAATATTTCTCTTTATTGTGTATACTTTCAACTGCATTTTTTCATTTAAATTGGCCTTTGGTACGTTTAAAGACTTGTGAGTATCTTGTAGATTATTTATCATATCACGCTATTAAATGAAATTTAAGATTGCGTCTTTTACATGTATAATTTCTACTATATACCCATATTTCAGTATTTTTATATATATTTTTTAAATCGATAACATTATTGCGGCTCCAAAATAGCATAGATGCATCTGAACAAAGCCGTGCAAGAAGTGTTTTTCAAAATCCAAGATGCATGTAATGTTCCTTCTTTCCTTATCTGAAAAAGGAAATAAAAAAGTTCGTTTTTTTAAAGAAAAATGCAGATGAAAGTGAAATAGTGTGCAGCACATTTCATGTATATTTCCTTTGGAAGGAAATAGCATACTGTTTTCTTATTCTTTTTTTATCTCAGTGCGTGGCTAGAATTTCATGAAGGGACTTCTTATCACAGAAAAGAATGATACTGTTCTTTTTTTTCAGTTTAGTGGTTCAGAATAATAGAGGAGAAAAGTTGTTAAGAGTATATATATATATATATACTTAGGTCCCAACTATATGCAAAGCTGTTTAAAATTGCATAACATTTATATATGGAACGTTAAGTTAGACAAGAAATGTCAAACATATATTAGGAATTTGAAAATTTTAAATTATCTAAAGGCATTATTTTTAAAGGAATTTTAATGTAGGACATGCCATTAAAATGGCAAAGATCTTATTCTTTTCTGAAAATGTTATGAGTTTGTAATTATTAGATATTGTAAGATTGTTATTATGCAATTGTTGAGATCAAGAACTGAGAACGAAATGTTTCAAATTTTGTGATAAAGGCTTCTTTTTGGCAACATATTTCTTTTTTTCATTTTTTCATTCAAGTTTTCTTATCGAACTTATCGTGTTTATTTTTACGTTGATAGTTTATTATGAAGTGTACTTTCAATTTTATTTTTGCATAGAAATTCGCTTTTGTGCGCTCGTGGTCTTCTTTTGTGACTATTTTAAAGGTTATTTCTCGTATCATGTTATTAAATGACGTTTAAAATTGTGTCTTACATGCATATAATTTCTATTATATCTACACATTTTTGTAACTTGTTTTTAATACTTTTAAAATTGGATAACATTATTCCAATTTTAAAATAACAGAAAAACATCTGAACAAAGCACTGCAAGAAATGATTTTCAAAATCCAAAATCCATGACATGTTCTTTCTTTGCTTATCTGAAAAAGGAAATATAAAAGTTAAATTGTTAAATTTTTTATTCAGAAAAATACAGATGAAAGTAAAATAAGGTGCAGCACATTTCTTGTATATTTCATTTGGAAAGAAAGAGCATACTGTTTTCTTTTTCTTTCTTATCTAAAAATTTTATGAAGAAGCTTCTTATCACAGAAAGTGGTGTTACTAGTCCTTTTTTTTATTTATTGGTTCAGAAAAATAGAAGAGAAAAGTTGTTTAAGGATATATATATATATATATATATACTTAGGTGTCAGGTATATCCAAAGCTGTTCAAAATGTCATAACTTTTGTGTACCGCACATTAAGTTAGGCAAGAAATGTCAAACATATATTATAAGTTTGAAAATTTAAAATTTAAATGCAATATTTTAAAAGAAATGTAGAACGTGTCATTCAAAAGATAAGCTTCTTATTCTTTTCAGAAAATGTTATGAGTTGGTAATTCTTAGATATTGTAATAGTATTACTATGCAATTGTTGTGAGTTCAAGAACTCAGAAAGGAATAACTTAAAATTCTTGCGATAAAAGCTCCGTTTTTGCTACATATTTAAATTTTTTTAACGTTTTCTTACTGAATCTACCGTAGAATTAAACAGCTTATTTTTACGTTGATTGTTTATAATTAAGGTAAAATCTTCATTTTTTCCCATAGACATTCGCTTTTCTACGTTCGTCGCCTTTTTCCGACTATTTTATAGGTTATTTTTCGTATCAGGGCTATTAAATGAAGTTTAAAATTGCGTCTAAGCATGCATATAATTTCTTTTATATCTCCGCACTTTTGTAATTTGTTTTTATATATATATTTTTAACTCGATAACATTATTGCGATTTTATTATAGCATAGAAACATCTGAATAAGTCATGCAAGAAGTGATTTTCAAAATCCTAGATGCATGTAATTTTACTTCTTTCCTTATCTGAAAATAGGAAATAAAAAATGTTTGCTTTTTACAGATGAAATACAGATGAAAATAAAATAGATAAAGCACATTTCTTGTATTTTTCCTTGGGAAGGGGATAGCAGTCTGCTTTCTTATTCTTTCCTATCTCAATGCGTGTCTAGAATTTTAAGAAGGGACTTCTTATAACAGAAAATACTGTTTCTCTTTCGTTTTTCGGCACTTCTCCAGTATCCCGTCGACCACTTTCTATTTAAAAAACAAATCTGCTCTAAACTATAGGATTTAGCGACAAAAAGGCATGATCGTGGCGTCACATTAACTTGAAATCAAATGCGTTATACGCGTTTGATATGTCACAAAGTAATTTTTAATTAAGAATTTATCTGTCTTTTTAATTGTGTTTTACTGATTTATTAAGTACACACAAAATTCCTTTATTATTATTATTATAGATTTCATTAATTAAAATAACAACCCCATCGTTAAACAGCAATGTCATGAAAATTAAAAGAGAAAAAAAGATTGAAAAAATGTTGCGATGTTGCATAGTTACGTGCAACACTTAGATGTGCTTCAATTGTCGTCACAAACATTTATCCTCCAGCTGAGAGGGATAATTAAGAAAAATAATATAAATAATTAAATATCAAAGATTTTGTTTTTCTGTTTTCATTACTATATTGTAAATTTTATTGCTTAAAATTTCTGAGAGTTGGCACTTTAGTGAGAGAGGCTTCTCCGAATTTCTTGTATATTTTTTGAGATTCCAATGGCAACATTAGAATCTCATCTAATCCATTTGTTTATTCGCAATGGCGTCAGTGTTTATGGAAAGCAGTCGACGGGATAATGGAGATGTACCGTTTATTTTATTTTAATGGAATGGATTAGGGATGAGACGGGCTCAGCCCGAGCCCTAGCCTATGACCTAGACCTTGAATTAACTCATGAGCTCCCGAGTTTGACTTCATCAGCCCGAGCCTGCATTAGTTTTCGGGATCATACGGGCTGAAAGTTAAAATTTTGTATATTCACAAGATAGAAAAAGTAAACAAAAAATCTTGCTGTTTGAGAGAGTGAAACAAGAATGTAGTATAAGTTTCTTAATGTGGTTTACAATCTTTTAAATATAAGTGTTAAAGAGAGTTCAATTGTTATTAATGGGATATAAGCAGAAATATTCTATCTGATTCTGAAGCTTCTGCACAGTCTAAAATTCCTTGTCTGCACAGTGTGTGTTAGTAACATAAAGGGGGCATAGGATGTTCCTTGTTTATTCTCGCTGTCTCTTTGAAGTCCATTTCCAGAATTACTGGAAAGCAGAACTCGTGTCTTTCTGTCATAGTTGTACTTTAATATTTCAAAAGAATGTGACTTTTGCAGATATCTGTCAGTTGCTGGATATAAATAACATAGTTGCTATTTTAAAGAGATTTTCAGGGAGATAAAAATCACGAAACGTATTCATGGGAGAGTATTTTGAACTAATGCTTATTTCTATATAAGGAGTGATTTTTAAATCAGAAAATTAAGCTTGAAGCAATTTTTAAATGTTTTAAATAATTTTCTAAAGCGTACTTTTGGGATCGGGCTGCGAAAGAAGAGCCCAAACTCATCTCTAAAATGTATGGATATTGTTGAACATCGGCCAGTTTTAGCCACATTGCTGTGAGGAGATACCTTCAGAGAAGACTTTTATAAGTAAAGTGAACCGAATTATTGTTAGAACGTATTGAGTGCAAACTCTGAAAACGTTGTACATTCACCCTGTCCAAACTGTACTGATTTCAAACCTGCGAACATGGCTTCTCATGAAGTGGCCAGTACGCTATTGGACTAAGTGGGCCCCTACTTTATTGATTCAAAAGAGTAGAAGAAAAAATTATTACGGCTGCTCCTTTGGCATCAGATATCACCGAAGCTGTTTAAAATGGTGTTAGTTTTATACAGGGTCATTGAAAAAGGTGTCCCTGATCTAAAAAAAATAAATTGCACGAGCAATATGCAATCAGTCGGTACGACACCAACGGGAAATTGTAGAATATCTGAAGGAGTTTTGGTAGTGGTGATTGCGTTGACCTTGACGTGACTGCGTGCATGCTCCAACGCCACTTTGTGATGTGATGCCATTTCCCTCATCAGTCATTTCACAGCAGTCATGTTCAAAACATCTAAAAAAAGTTTCTTATGCTGAAAAAATTCGGGATCTTCAGCAATTAAGGGAGAGAACTTACGCAGCAATACCGACTGTAACCCCTGAGATGATTGAGTGGAACTGGAAGGAGATCGACTACCGCTTAAATGTTTGCCGAGCAACAGGGGGAGATCATATTGAAGTTTTCTAAGTAATGTAAAAAAAAGAAAAAGATCACAGATTTGTTTAATTTAACAGTGTAAAAATAAATGGTTTATCTTTATTAAGGCCTTAATTATTTTAGTTCGAAATCATTGACACCTTTTTCGATGAACGTTAGATTTGGCAAATAATATTGAACTAAACTTCGAAAAATCTATGGTACAATGTGTTATTCGAATTGTTGCTTCCTAGATATTTTCTGAAAATATTATGAACTTGTAATTCATGATATTTTTTGAAAATATTATGGATTTGTAATTCATGAAATTTTCGAAAAATACTGTAAATTTGTAATTTATATGTGTAGTGAGATTGTATGATGTAATTGTCGAATTCAGAAACTGGAAATGATTAAGTTTAAAATCACAGCAATTTCTTTTAAGTTATCATAAAATTTGCAATGTTGGCTAAAAACTGATGCATTCAGAAGTTTTTATGTTCTTTTATTTTAGAGAATTTTTATTTTCATAAAACTCAAGCATCATTGAGATTTCGAAGTAGTACATCTGAACAAGATCATGTATTTGGATTTTCAAAATCCAAAATGCATGCTATGTTCCTTCTTTCCTTATCTAAAATAGAAAAAAAAATGTTTGCTTTTTTAAAGAAAAATACCTATGGAAGTAAAATAGGGTGCAGCACATTTCTTGTATATTTCCTTTAGAAGGAAATAGCATACTGTTTTCTTAATCTTTCTTATCTCAGTGCGTAGCTAGAATTTTTTGCAGGGACTTCTTATCACAGAAAAGAATGTTTCGCTTCATTTTTTCCGTTTTAGTGATATATAGGAATAGAAGAGAAAAGTTGTTAAAGGGCACTTTGGCGCCCACGAACAATAGAAGCTGTTAAAAAATACATAAGTATTATATATGGAGAGTTTAATTTGGTAAATAATGTCACACATATATTTTGACTTTAAAAATTTCAAACTATATACATGCAGTATTTTTTTTGACGTAGAAAATGTAAATCGAAGCATAGCTTGCCCATTATTTTAGGAAAATATCCCTAATTTGTAATTAATAGGTGTAGTGAGATAGTATGATGTAGTTGTTGAATTCAGAAACTGGAAAGCATAAAGTTTTTAAATCCTAGGTTTTTTTAGTTAGACATAACATGTTAAGATCCTACCTAAAATCTGATAAACTTAGATTTTATTATATTCCATGTATTTTAGTTTTTTTTTTATAAAACTCAAATACTATTCCGATTTCGAAATAGCATAAAAGCATCTGAACAAAGCCATGCAAGAAATGATTTTCAAAATCCAAGCTGCATGTAAAGCTCCTTCTTTCTTTATCTAAAAAAATAAATAAAAATGCTTGCTTTTTTAAAGAAAAATGCCTATAAAAGTAAAATAGGGTGCAGCACATTTCTTCTATATTTCTTTTGGAAGGAAATAGCATACTGTTTTCTTATTCTTTCTAATCTCAGTGCGTGGCTAGAATTTTATGAAGGGACTTCTTATCACAGAAAAGAATGTTTCGCTTCATTTTTTCATTTTAGTGATTCAGAAGAACATAGAAGAAAAGTTGTTAATGACTAGTTTATTTGGCACCCGGTATATCAGAAACTGTTAAAATTGCATAACGGTTGTACACGGAAAGTTAAATTTGGTAAATAATGTCAAACATGTATTATGAGTTTGAAAATTTTAAATAACTAGAGACAGCATTTTCAAAGTCATTTTAACTTAGAAGTGTTATTCTGTGAGAACTGAAAAATGAATAAGTTTAAAATCTTTCTGTAAACATAGTTTTTTTTTTAAACTTTAATATGAAATGTTTACGACAATACCTAAAAACTGCAATATTAAAAATTCTTTTTATTGCATTTTAATATTAATTAATCATATATTACATAAATTAATTAAATTTATTATTACATAAATCAGAAAAATAGAGAAGACAAATTGTTAACGATATGCAACTTTGGTGCATAGGTATATGCGATTTCTTTTAAATTTTGCGTTACTTTTATATAGTGAACATTAAATTTGGAAAATAGCAAACACGAGTTTGAAAAGTTTTAATTATCTAGAGGTAGAATTTTTTAAAACTTTTTGAAGCAGAACGTTTTAGCGAAATGATAGGTTTCTCATACATTCCTGTTGTTGACATACATTACATCTCATACATTCATGTTGTGAGATTGTATGATCTAATTCTTGAATTCAAGAACTCACAAATGAATAATTTTAAAACATTCTTATAACATAGTGTTTCTTTTGTACCGGACAACGTGTTAAGTTAGTATGTGTAACGATTACAGTACTAGCTAAAAACTTAAAAAAAAAAAAATCAATGAAACGGTAACGATGAGTTTTATTCCATTTTTAATTTTAATTACATAAATCAGAAAAAAAAGGTTAATCGCTAATCAAAATTGTTAGGAGATAAATTGTTAATGGCTGGTTTCTTTATCATCACGTATATCCGATCCTGTTAAAAAGTGCATAAATGTTATATATGCGATGTTGAACTTAGTAAATAATATCAAACGTTTATTATGAGTATAATATTTTTTAATTATCTGAACACAATGTTTTCAAATACATTTTGACATAGAATGCGTTATTCACAAATGATAGGATTCTTATTCTTTTTAACACTTTCCAACCTAGTTGAAAAGTGTTTGACTTCGGTTTGTCTGGCCGTCTGCCCGTGCTCTAACTCCCGTAAATATGCTCGGATTGCGCTGCAATTTTTATATGTTATTGTCGTTATCCATAGCATGTTCCCTATTTCAACGGAAGTGTGTAGCACTTATAGTTTTTTTTTACAGGGACACTCAAAAGAATTCCGTTACATTACGGTATATGGGGAAATATCATTTGCGGTTTATTTTAATGATGTTACACAATGTCAAATACATTGTAATTGATATATATCACTAAGGTGCATTACAAGAAGCTTAATATGGAATAGGATGTGCACTTATAGTTACTTTACAGGGACACTCAAAAGAATTCCGTTACATTACGTCTATGGAGAAAAATCGTTTGCGGTTTAATTAACGCATTGAAATTTATATATATCATTAAGGTGCATTACAAGAGGCTTACTACAGAATATTGTGGGTATAGCAGCCATGGTTCATTTACAGGGACACACAAAATAATTCTCTACTGTCTGTTAACAATAATTCCTGGAAGTGCGTTTTAAGTTGCTGATCGCGATTTTAAATTTAACTCACTTTTTGTCTATTACTTGGTGTGTATAAATTCTGTATTTCATATACAGGGCAGCACAAAAGTTCGCGAACACATTTCCGTTTATAGACAGAAACTCCAGAAGGAGAATTTTAAACTGTGCTACGCATTTCCTAAACTAAAATTTAGCATCCTATATAGTATATATACAAATCTATAGATCATATACAGGGCTGAATAAAAGTATTTGGATATTTTTCCGAATATTGCATTTGTTGGAAATATATATTGGAAATTCCTGAAATTAAGTTTTTAAATATTTTATGCGTTTTCCAAATTGTTTACTTAGATGTTGTCTTTCAGCTTATTAAACGGTAATGATTTGTAAAATTATTTTGGAAGCGTTGGAAAGTGTTACATAATATATGCTTGATGCATGATTTTTCATTCTTGTTTGAAAATATTATGAGTTTGTAATTCGTAAGATATTATGAGATTATGTGACATAATTGTTGAATTCGAGAACTGAAAGAAATAAATGTTTCCTAAAAATCCTCTTATAACATAGTTAATTTTAACTTGTTACACTGCAAAAAAAAGTGTTGATTTTACAGTATAATACTGGCATGCGTGGTAGCGTATTACTGCTTATTTTATGGTTTACTAGCGGCCCGTCCCGGCTGTAATTTTTTTATTACATTTGTTTTCCTGAATTTCGCGCTCCTACCAAAAACTGTTGCTGAGATATGGCGAAATGGCCTAAAACATTCGAATCCCACTTTAACCACCTTCGGAGGGGGGGGGGGATTTCTAAATTCAATGAAATACGTGTTTAATCATTTGTTTAGAAGATTTGTTTTCCTGAATGTCGCGAACCTACATAAAACAGCTGCTGAGATATGGCGAAATGTCCTAAAATTTTCGAAACCACCCCCTTTAAAACCCTTCGGGGGGAATTTCTAAAATCACTGAAATGCGTGTTTATCCATTTTTTAGTAGATGTGTTTTCCTGAATTTCACGCTCCTACCTAAATCCGCTGCTGAGATATGGCGAAATGACCCGAAACTTTTGAACACTCCTTTAGACACCTTTTGGGGGGAGTTTCCAAAATCGCCGAAATACGTGTTTAAACAATTTTTTAGTAGATTTGTTTTAATTAATTTCGCCCTCCTACATAAAAGCTAAGATATGGCTAAATGGCCTAAAAAATTCGACCCCCCCCCATTTAACCACCTTCTGGGGGGAATTTCCAAAATTGCTGAAATATGTGTTTTATTCATTTTTTAGTAGATTTGTTTTTCTGATTTTCGCCCTCCTATCTAAAACTCCTGCAGAGATATGACGAAATGATCTAAAACATTCGACCCCCTTTTAACCCCCTTTGGGAGGAAATTTCTAAATTCGCTGAAATACGTGTTTAAACAATTTTTTAGTAGATTTGTTTTCCTTAATTTCGTGCTCCTACATAAAACTGCTGCTGAGATATGGCGAAATGACCTAAAACATTTGACCACCCCCTTTAACCACCTTCAGGGGGGATTTCTAAAATCGTTGAAATACGTGTTTAATCATTTTTTTAATAGATTTAATTTCCTGATTTTCGCGCTCCTACCTATAACTGCTGCTGAGATATGACGAAATGACCTAAAACATTCATCCACCCCTTTAACCCCCTCTGGGAGGGGAAATTCTAAAATCGCCGAAATACATGTTTAATCATGTTTTTAGTAGGTTTGTTTTCCTGATTTTTGTGCTCTTAACTAAAATTGCTGCTGAGATACGGCAAAATGACCTAAAACATTCGACCCCCCTTTAACCGCCTCCGGGAGGGGTATTTCTACAATTGATGAAATACATGTTTAATCATTTTTTAGTAGATCTGTTTTCCTGATTTTCGCGCTCCTACATAAAACTGCTGCTGAGATATGACGAAATGACCTAAAACATTCGACAACCCCCCTTTAACCACCTTCTGGGGGGAATTTCTAAAATCGCTGAAATAGGTTCATTTTTTAGTAGATTTGTTTTTTGGAATTTAAAGCTCCTACCTATAACTGCTGCTGAGATACGGCGAAATGACCTAAAACATTCGACCACCCCCATTTAACCCCCTTCTGGGGGGGAATTTCTAAAATCGCTGAAATAGGTGTTTACTCATTTGTTTTCTGGAATTTCAAGCTCCTACCTATAACTGCTGCTGAGATATGGCAAAATGACCTAAAACATTCGACAACCCCCCTTTAACCTCCTTCTGGGGGAATTTCTAAAATCGCTGAAATAGGTGTTTAATCATTTGTTTTCTGGAATTTCAAGCTCCTACCTATAACTGCTGCTAAGATATGGCGAAATGACCTAAAACATTCGACCACCCCCATTTAACCCCCTTCTGGGGGGAATTTCTAAAATCGCTGAAATAGGTGTTTAATCATTTTTTTTAGTAGATTTGTTTTCTAGAATTTCAAGCTACTACATATATCTGCTGCTGAGATATGGCAAAATGACCTAAAACATTCGAACCCCCCTTTAACCCCCTTCGGGGGGGGGGGAATTTTCAAAAATCCCTTCTTATTGCTTGCCTAGGCCATAACAGCAATCTACAGTCCAAATTGCGTGACCCTAACTTTAGTAGTTTCGGCTGGGCGTTGATGAGTCACCCAGTCAGTCAGTCAAATAGTATAGATTACTGTTAATTTTACGCTATAATACTGGCAACTGGTGTGGCAGATACTGTAAAATCAACACTTTTTTTGCAGTGTATATGTAATATCTACGATACTAGCCAAATCCGCGAAACGCAGAAATAAAATAAATGACGATAACATGTTTTGTCCATTTTCAGTGTTAATTATGTAATTCGGAAAAATACAGGAGAAAAATTGTTAATGGCTTGAACCCTTTGCGTCAAGTTTATGTGTAGCGCATGGCAACTATGCAATTACGCCTTTGAAAAATTCAAATCATCTGGATACAGTATTTTGGCTATGTTCATGTCGAAAATGTTTCCGAATTATAGTTTGTTTAACATTTCTTGAAAAATCTACTGACTATTAATTAATTGGTATAGTAAAATTGTATGATGCCACTTTTGAATTAAAAAATTAGGATTACATGAAAAAGGATTAAATTTTAAATCAATAATTTTTTTTAAAGATATGGATAACATTGACAATGTCTAAACACATAAATTCAGAAATTAAATAGATAATAAGGTTATTATATTGCAATTTTAATATTAATTGCATTTTGTTATTTGAAGTTTGTATAAATACATGGGATTAAAATTATTACTCCATAAACTTGCTTTTTTCATCTACAAGATTCTCACTTTATTTTCCTTTAAATATTACTCATGTAATTTTACCTACGTAATTTTTCGTATAAAGATTACAGATTCTAGTTATATCTTTTAATATTTATACAGATACATTGCTTATAGTTCTTTTACATTAAATGCACTTGCGTAATGTTTTAGAGAAATAAGTTAATTTTGCTTTATATTCGATTTATTCAGTCATACATTTATACTACTGAAAAATTAATATGTTTTACTTGCCCATCATACGTAGTATAGGGTAAGTCTCGTAATCGTTTTGAAAATCGAAAAAATTTTTTTGACGGATTTACACGTTTCAGACACTGGAGATTCCAAAAAACATATTTTTAGAAAAAAAAAAAAAAATGCCGTCCGTCTGTGTGTCTGTGTGTCTGTAAACGCTCTATCTCCCGAAAAATTTGAGATAGAGACTTGCAATTTGGTATGTACTTAGTATGTAATAATGGGAAAAAGCCTATTTCATTTCAATAACCTCGATTAACCGGAACAATTTTTTTCGGACTTTCGAAATATTCGTTCTGATAAAAGGTACATAAAAATTTTCGAAATTGTTTATTTTAAGAAATGAATATAAAAGACAATAAAAAAACATAAATTTTGCATAAAGCATGAAGTCGATCGGATAATTAGTTGCCGAGATATTTGGAATCCTATTTGCCACACTCTTCGATTTTTCATGACCCTGTATTCCATCCAAATTTCACTTCAAAGGTATATTTTAATTGGAAATTTGACGCTTAATCAGATGCAATAAACTGCTAGTTAATAGGATTATTATTTTTGGAGTTGTAAGGATGTTTCTTTCAAGCAACCAGAGAACCAGAACTTTCATCGAGCCTTTAAAGTTTGTGACGTCATCAAGCCACGATTCGAGGCTAACGAAAATGACAGGCTACCGCGGTGCATTCCACTTATCTTTTTTTACAGACCGCTAGAGTGACGTGGTAGTCTTTTCGTACACCGGCATTGGTGGATTCGAGCATCACGTGACTCCGGCGGTCTGTAAAAAAATATATGCGTAAAGCACCGCGGTAGCCTTTCTTTTTCGTTAGCCTCGGCCACGATTTTATTTGAATTGCAAAGCACTTTATAAGTAGTTTGCACATTTTTATTTTAATATTTTACATTATGCATATCCATGATGGGTAAGTATTACGGTGGCCCCCAACGACTAGTTTCTATATGTAATTTTTGTGACAGAGTGGTTGTTATTTTTTTTAATTCCTAAAAAAAAGCATTGTAACCAAAAATTATAGGACATTTATTTCTAAGGAAGTTTTTTTTTTAAATTATTATTTGATTCAAATATATATAGTTAAACGTACTCAATTCAAGCATCGGATTTTGTTTAATGAAATTAGTTTTAAAAAAGATAAAAAGTATGTATGAAAACAATAAAAGAATATCGTAAAAAATCACATATTCGGTTTTATTTGCGAAAGACTTTTTAATATTACAAATCCGATTCTTATGTGTATTACTTGTGATGCATAATTTTCAGTTAAGAAAATTTGCAGATAAATTTATAAAACTTCGACAAACTATTAAGATTTTAAAACTTTTCAAAAAAAGTATGAAACGACATGCAAATCCGATCTTTAAATCCCTTGCATCTGGTATAATGTTAAATTTGAAAAATAAATAAATAAAATCGTAAACAAATTTATAAAACATTTGACAAAAAACTGTATTTCAAGACACTTTTAATAATAAAATACGAATGTACGAAATCATAAAATACGAAAATAACACACACACACACAAAATAAATAAATAAATAAATAAATGAAATAAAAGATAACTCAAATTTCCTAATCTGTGAAGCTTACATCGTTTAGTTTAGTCAGTGTACAGTATAGTCACTGTTATGGGCTCGGAATTTAAGGTGGCAGATGTTCGCAGGGTTGTGGAGACAAAAAACACGGAACTTGGGGAAGAATTTTTATACGGAGCTCACTGTAATGCATTCAATGCATTCATTGATTGAGAGGAATTTTTTTGTATGTTATTTTTTACTTCATGCCTTTAGAACTATAACAATAGCAATGTATCCCTACCGTCTGGCTTGTGTATGTCTGTAGTCTGTCTGAAAACGTCTGCATATATCGATCTAATTGGAGTACGACTTTTACATTTTGCTAAGATGTGTATGTGCATGACGTTTATGGAGTCAGGGCCCGCTTAAGACATAAAAGTAGGGGAACCCCGACGTTACTCTGGGGCCCCCCTCTACCAATTGCTTTGTTATTTACTAAATCCATTTTTGGTATGCTGCAACAATTTGAAATTTCACCATCAAAATTTCGAGTAAACAACAATTTAGAAAGAGCGAGCTTCTTAGATAAAAATTTCGCAAGGAAAAAAATGCATTTTTTACCTTAATTGATTTTTTTTTTTTTTTTTTTTTTTTTTTGTAAAAAGTTATTCTGAAAAGTAAATTTGGGGGGGGGGGGGGCTTTGTATTTCTTTGGGTAAGCACGTGCTTCCCGGGCCTATTCGGTAAACAGACCCTGTATGGAGTGAATTAATATAAACATTGATATTTATGTTAGTTTTCGTCAAATTTCGGTTTGATGTTTAACAATTCTGTGTCCCCGAAATAAAGTATAATTGAATTGAATTAAATACTGTACGTGTTGTTTATGATACAGGGTGTATGTCGTGTTATATTACTAATCAGTATGTTGATAAGCTTTAATAAGAAGAGATAACTTTAGCCTCCTTCCGGATCATCTTATCCCGGGTTTGTGACCAATTTTATTAAATATTTTTTAATGTAAGAATATTTTAAACATGATAGCATCACAGATATACAACTCTTTTTAAAAAATGTTTTTAATAAAAGAAAAACCTATTTGTAAAATTGGCTTTCATTATGTTTCGCTGCACAAACACGTTGGTGTAGAGACTGGAGAAATGGTTAATATTACAAAGGAATGCAAGTATAGATATACAAATATAAGTGTTACATTGAGTTCTTTATTACTTAATATATATTTCATATAATAACTATTTTCCTCATGTTTTATGTAGTTGTTAATATTTGATATTGATGACGTGTGTAAATTCACAAGAAAACCTTTCCAAGAAATTAATAACAATAAAAAACCACTGTTAAAGTGTAATTAAATGTAGACACTAGAATACAGGGGTGTGTAAATGCTGAAGGCCGGAAATCTGAGAGATTGACACACCAATTACAATTAAATAAAATCTTGTTCGGACTCAATAAAGCTATTATTTTTCCTTATAAATACTATATACCTAATTTTACACCCGTCTGTACATTGCAATTTGAACTTTAGTGCCTTGAAATATTTATCTGTTTTATGTGGCGATTTTGTATTTGAAAGTATTTATTTTACTGAGTTATGTAAAGCATTAACATTTTTTGCTTTAATAATTTTAGTTATTGTTAAAAAGTGTGATATAGGTAAATAAAATATCCTTGTTGAGAAAATATTGCAAACGTAGAATTTTTTCCTTATCCTTACACTTTTCTTACAAAAGTTTTTTTTTTTCAAAGAACAATTTACATCCTTACAAATATACTATAATTAAAATTAACTGAAATCAGGTTTGATTTCATATTTTAACCAACTTGATTATCAGCGAAAAATAAATAAAATAAATGTTAACTAAAGAGTGTCGAGAAAGATGCCCTTTTTATTTAATAAAAAAATATAATATAATAGAAAAATAATAGTTAAATTAGTTTCTACGAATATTGCAATTTTTAACTTAAATTTACTGCTGGTCGTGAAATTTTAATAAACTTACGCATTTTAAAGTAAGTCATTCATACTAACAAAGACTATTTTTGAGTTCGTTAAAATGTCATTATGTAAATCGAAACACTTTAACTTTTGAACTTTTAAAATTGTTTAGTACTGACGCAGATGCTTAAAACGCATATGTACTTGAATTAATTTTTCAGATATTCCACTGTCAAATGATAACTGTCACCGCTATCTCGAATGTATAGACACAATTTTAATTCGACTTATTTGCATGATTAACCATCGTAAGTGGCTGCAGAAATGTCTAATTTAAACATTGGAAAATGTTGGGAAACCGCTAAAAAGACCTGGTTGTGAAGATTTTACAAAATATAGAGAAATATGGGCAATTGAAAGAACTTACAGTAACTATTTTATTTAAAATATGCGAGAAGAGTGACTTTTGACAATTTTTCTTTTTAGACATTCAGGGTACATTGTTGTATCACGTTATATTGAAGTAAGAACACAATTTTAATTTATTTTTTAGGCAGTAATAAGGTTTAAGCATTAAATAATAAATTCTTTTTATATATAATCATTCTACGTCTGAATTTTTAAATATCACTATAAAAATAAACAATAAAAATTTAATTTAAAAACATTAAAAAAATTTAAAGAACATATAAAAAGATTAAAATAATATTTAAAAACATTAAAACAAACATTAAAAAACATTAAAACAACATTAAGATAAATTTAAATTTAAATAGACGTTCCGTGTTATAAACATAGCACCGATATCATAAACAATTGCAAAAGAATCAGTCATTGAGAGTTAAAATTAAAGTTATACATCGAACAAAACTGTATATTCCTTTGGAACGACGCAAGCCTCATTCAAGGGTTGATTTCTGTAATTTAGTATACCATCCTTCCGAGCAGAATATTTTTGGATGAATGTCTAATAATTCTGGGCCTTTAATGCAATAATTTAATTTATGTGCCTAATGTAATAAAGGAGTACTAAAATATAATTGCAGGTAATTGCAGCTGAAATAAAACATAACTGTTGTATGGAGAGGAGAAAAATTCCCAAGCCATGTCGGAGGTTAATGGAACTTTTTTTAAATGCTTAGCCACTTAATTTTAATCGCTATTTTAAAAAGTGAATATTGTAAACCTTAATTCTCCACATAGTAACGCAATATTCAAATGGGTTAATTGTGGTTTCTTGTCCTCTATATAAGAGGTAAATACGCTGAAATTTTCAAAATTTTATCTTTGAAAAGAAAGGTACACGAAAAAAATAATAACTCAGCTAAAATTGACACTGTGAAAGCTCACTTTTAAACCTTTATGTATGGGCGCAAAATTTGTTTTTCGGAAAAAATCATGCAGGGCTTTATTCTCCAACTATCAAAGAACAGAAAACAACTACAAACGGCGTTTAAATAAATAAAAAAATCACTTTTTTGTATTTTTGCTGCTTTGGGCTCATTGTGCGGTACCCAGTACACAGGAGCAAATACTGGAATCATACAGATTCTTTTTCTTTTTTTTTTCTTTTCCTCTAACTCACTGGGCACACCTGTGAAATTCTATAAAAGTATTACGGTTGACAATATATGTTAATATAAAACTATTTTTTTTTAATAATTGATAAACATGTGTGAATATAATACATTTGTGGATAAAGATGTTTGTTGAATTGGACTTGCTGAAATTGTAAAGTTACTTCACTAAACAAAATATTTCTTGATAAATAATGCTGTAGTATAAGACGGATGGACTTTATATATTTTATTTGTAAAAGGAATTTTTTATATGTGTGAGAAATATTCAGGAAAATTTTCAAATACAAAAGATTTTTAACAATAAGAAAGAAATACTCTTTATTGATTATCAGGAAAAATGTGAGAATATTTCAAGGTTAAACTATTTCAAGTATATTCACGTATTTTACGAAAATTTTATTTTTCTAAAGTCGGAACAAAAATGGATCTCTAGGGTAAAATCATAAAAGCATCTCGAAAAGTATTGAAGCCATTGTAGGCTGCTGTTTTTTTTATCTTTCTTTATGAAATTTTCTTATATTTAAAGTTACAGCTGCAGAAAAAATCCATTCATTCGATTAAATTTAACTTCTTTCAATATAAATAAATTTCTTCAGGGAGTTAATTATATGACGTAAGCATAAATTGTCACACGAAAAGAAAATTCAATACTTCGCTTATAAATGCTGGTTTTCAAATGAAATAAATTATTATTAGAAATCAATAAATGAATTCCAAATGTTTAACTCCTTCAATCTCTTTAATAAAAAACAGTCTAAAACTTTTTGAAACTATTCGTGAATTTTTGAATATTTTAAAATCCTCCCCTCCCTCTTTTGTGTCCTTTTTTTATACATACGTGTTTAGCCTTATTGATAGCTTAAAACATTTTTTTTTCAAAATACGCTATAAATTGAAAGCACCAAGTACATTTTTGTGGCACTTCAAAATTTTAAATATATTATTAATATTTAGCCTATTTACTTAAAGGTTGTATGAAAAAAATAATATTTTTCATATTAATGCATTTATTTTTTATGATTATAGGAAATATTTTTGTCTATATTACTAGTTTCTAAGTATATTTATAAACGTTATGTTACAAAATTTTCAGCATCATTTCCTTTACTGCCTAGTATTTTTCATATTTTCCATTTTCCTTAAAATTCAAACGCTATATCAGAATTTTCTTCCCGTTAATAAAAG
The DNA here is from genome assembly GCA_963931845.1 of Maratus michaelseni. Lineage (NCBI taxonomy): Eukaryota > Metazoa > Arthropoda > Arachnida > Araneae > Salticidae > Maratus > Maratus michaelseni. Next base: position 106,174,544 of record OZ007588.1, on the reverse strand, counting down.
CCTTTTTATCAAATTACACTTTATATCTGTTGGATAGTAAATATTTATAAAAAAGTTGATAGATGAGTTTCCTAAAATTTTCTCATGAAACGTTTACGTTAAAAAAAAAAAAAAAAAAAAAAAAAAAAAAACGTTTGCAGAAATTTCGATTTCCGGTAAAGATTACATGTATATGTCTATATATTATACGAAATAGGCATCTGAATGGGAACCCCTTCAGTTTGCAGCTCAGTGAAACTGCTGTCCTCGTCCTTTTCCCTGTGCTAGCTCCTTCCTGCCTTCCACATAATTTAACTCTGAACAAAAGCATAGAAGTCATACGAAATAACTTTAAATCACCATAAACACTAAAACTTTGGGATATTTGAAAACATTTGATCACACAGTGGATATATTCAAATTGTGTACTTTAAAATATATACATAATCAAAGCGTTAAATTAAAGCGAAATAACGTCTCCTCTAGATATTTTATACCTTTATTTACAGGAATTGCTGCGTCCTATATTTCCACTCTCTTTTATTTAACTTAACTTAGTATATAAAGATGGAATTTTATAATCGACACTTGTTGATATGCTAGAATTACACTGGACAACAATGGTTTTGTCCCAGAACTGAAATTAGTTGATCCTAGATCAGTTTCTTGCGCTGATACCGAATATACTATCCGTTTTTCTGTAGGCTGTCCAGTTTTTGAGAAATTTTTCATATTTAAATTTGCATAAACTTTATGATAAGCCTTATGATAAGCCTTATTGATAGCTTAAAACAATTTTTTTCAAAATACGCTATAGATTGAAAGCACCAAGTACATTTTTATGGCACTTCAAAATTTTAAATATATTATTAATATTTAGCCTATTTACTTAGTAAAGCTTAAAGCTTAGTTAAGCTTTTTTGTGCCATTTTATGGAAATTTTAGGTACAATCAGTGTCAGATTGAATTGTCTTATTTATATTATGATTACTGTATCATTTGCTTGAGATAAATGTCGCAGTCTGTATATTCTTAACATTTACCTGTTAGTTACTAAGCCTAATTTACGTATTTTTTTATAGTTTAATATTTACATTACTTTCAACTTTAAAGTAGTTACCACAGAATTGACGTAATGTTTTTCTAAACTAGATTTTTTTATTGACTTCGAATATGCAATCCGTTTCCTTATATCACGTCTAGATTTTGAGTAAAAAGATTTTCTACTTTTGTATTGGTACACGTTTGATATAAAATGCTTTTTTAGGGGTGTGTACCTCATTGTCAAAAGAGTGAAGAGTGTTCACATTTCCTATCATAGACATAATCACCAATGGGTATAATCAAAAAACAATTGAAAAAAGTTGTAGGATCTGTCCTAATTAGCTGAAGTATATCACAAAGTAGCATAAAAAGTATTTTCTGGCTTTTTTTAAAACAAAAAATAAAAATTCACTTAAAAAAAAAAAAAAACTAGACATGATAGAAGAAAACTGACACCAGATTTGAAATCAGCGTAAAAAATCTGGTTTAGAAACATATTAGTGTACTCATATGGCAGAAATATTTGGACGTGAAGAAATGTTATTAGAAAAAAAATTAAAAATATGTAAATTAGGCAAAATATTTCACGGTCACATCTCAGTATAAACTCGGACAGAACATTTTTGTAAAGTAAACTGTCCAGTAATCATAGCATAAAACAAAAAAGTCCTTCCGGCCTGTACCGGGAGGAAAAGGTAGCTTTCCTGTATCTTCGTTTTAAAATTTTAGCTAATGTTACACGTAAACAGCAAGTTAAAATGCAAAGAAAACGTTTACAAAAGATTCGTTAATACTGAATTTGAATAAGAAATTCGCCAAATTATTGAGCAATAGCCAAATTGGCTTCATTTATGAAGACTTATTTTGGTCGCCAAATTTGGCGGTATTTCGCCAAATGTCGCCAAGTTTGGCGAGAAATTGGCGCTAACGGATATGAATATATTGTTTTATGCGTATGATTGGGAAAATTATTACAACAATGAAAATTTTTATAAAATAAAAATTTCTTGTTTAAAAATGTCAGCCACTCTAGAATTTCAAACTGCTCTATCTCAGCCATTTTTTAAGATAGAGGTAAACCAAAAAATGCTCTGGAATCCTCGTATCAAGGCCTAACACTTAATTAAAAAATAAATTTGATTTTTTAAATTTTGTATATTTATTTTAGTTTTAAATTTTTAAGTGGCCGCCATCTTGAAACAAAATGGCGGACCAAGCTGGCCAACGAACTCGGTCGAGACATTGGTGAGCTTAATACACACAATTAGTTTCATCAAAATTGATTTATAAATACGAGCGTTATCGTATGACATAGGTCAGATATATGGACAGTGCCGTAACTAGGCAGGTGCAACAGGTGCAGCCGCACAGGGCCCATCTGAAAGGGGGGCCTCAAAATGATGTGCATAAGAAATTATATTTTTTAATTGAAAAAGAAATTTCTGCCTTTCTACTGCGCGATTTGACGGTTAAGTTTTGTGTTATTTAGATCTTAGATGTCTCTGCTTATCAACATGAACATTCGAATTAATATAGAACTGATATTTTCAACTTACCTACGTACCTGCCAAACTTATGCTAGGTTATAGTTTGAATACAGTTACGTATACTTGTATTTTCGCTTATGTTTTTACCAAATGCAGGTTTTTTTCCCGTTTTATTTTAACTTCCTTTTACCAAACCATTTGAAATATGGAAGATAGAGTCTTAAAATTAGTACCTTTACGTCTCAAATTCTGCAATTAGTTCGAAAAAATATCGTTGTTAGCCCTTTGAAAAATATTTGCAAAAAAGAGTCGTTTTCGCAGTAAACATTTCCCATAATATGCCAACGTTCCACACCCTCTCACCCCCCTCCCAGGTCGCAATTTTAGGGGCACCGATAAGCAAAAAATATGCCTTATTGCCGATACTTTCTGCTAATCGTCAGTGCAATCGGTTTTCAAAAATAGGAAAATTTTAACTCTTTTAAAAAATTCACGACCGCAGGTCACTTTACCTCTCGGAAGCGATATTTTTTCTACATTAAAAGTAAATAAACATCCCTATTTCGACACAATCTTTTTACAGCATCTCGGCAGACTGGATTTACAGCTACTACAAAAATTTTGAAACATTCGGGGGAGCACAAATATTTTTAAAAAAATTAAGAAAATCTAAGAAAAAATCGACGAAAAAAGTGGGATATTTCGCTGGATTTGGCTTACGTTTTCACTATTAAATATGCATATTGTTTCATAAAATGGTTAAGGGAACATCATATTTTTAATTCCTAAAAATTTCGAAAAAATTGAACGATAACCACTGAAGAAAAATAAATCTAAATTACAGGACAACCCCCCCCCTCCCTTTCTTTTATCTACAGACTTCAGAATTAAGCATTGATTCCGAAAATCAAAATACGCAAAAAAAAAAAAAAAAAAAAAAAAAAAAAAAATCCTAAGCAACATGTACGTTGAATTCGTTTTCCAACACTGCAAACCATTTCAATAAATATCATCATTAACCTTATGAAAGAAATTCATTTCCGAAAGCCAGTTTTGTCAAATTTTGAGGACAAGTAATTCGTGCCTGTACAAAGTACTGTCTCACAAACTGATATTACCGAATATTCTGCTGTTTCACAAGGTATTTCACTACATTTGCGCAATAATAATTCAAAAGAGGACGAGCCTGCACAAAGTACTGTTTCACAAACTGATAATACCGAACAAAATATGTTCTGTACTGTTCCAGAAGAAATACTGCTTAATTACAACGATCCCCATTCCTAGCCTACCGTTACTGGTAAATTAATACATTCTCTTGTCTCACATGGTGCAGATCAAGGCGACAACATTAACTTTAATACGTTAAAAGTAGACGATTCAGGTCGAAAATTTACAAAGGACTGGTTAAAACCAGTCCTTTGTTAAACAAATTAACGGAGAAACTGTTAAAAGAAAATGGATTTTATATTCCGTTAATCAAAATGCAGTATTTTGCTTTCTTTGCATGCTTTTTGGGCAAAAATCGCATAATCTTTCAGACCCACAAAAAGGTTTTTATGATTGGAGGCATCTTCATCCGGTTATTCCCCGACACGAAATTTCTCCGGTACATCGAATTTCGTATGTGAAATGGAAAGTAATGGAAAAGACTATAAAATCAGGAAATGCAATTGATGATTATGTAATTAATTCCATTAACAAGGAAAAAATGATATGGCGTGAAATATTGAAAATAATATTGGATGCTATTCTATTCTGTGCCAAATATAATCTTGCTCTTAGAGGCTCAAATGAAATTATTGGAGATCCAAATTGTGGCATTTTTTTAAATTTGAATGAATTTGCTAGCCATTATAATACTACCTTAAAGGAACATATTGAAAAACATAAAAAGGGTTCAGTGTCTTATTTCTCACCCACTATTCAAAATGAAATAATAAAATTAGTTGGGGACAAAACTAGAAATGAAATCATCTGCAGAATTAAGAAGGCAAAGTACTACACAATTTTATTCGACTGCACTCCTGATGTTTCAAGAAAAGAGCAAATGAGTCAGATTATAAGATATGTCCATGTTGACTGTAAAGGGAAGGTAATGATTGAAGAAAGCTTCATAAACTTTATTCAATCTCATGAAAAAACGGGAGAAGGTTTATCATCTGAAATTTTGAATAAACTAAATGTTGATAAATTAGACATTCAGGATTGCAGAGGGCAAGGATTTGACAACGGTGCCAATATGGCTGGCAAGTATAAGGGAGTAAGTGCACGTATTTTGGAAATTAATGATTTAGCAATATTTGTACCTTGTGCAGCTCATAATCTAATTTTAGCCGGTGCCAACGGTGCATCTACAACTCCAGAAATGATTGCTTTTTTTGGTACTGTGCAGAGGTTGTTTAATTTTTTCTCGTCCTCAACAATTCGTTGGGAAACTTTAATGAAGTGCTTAAAAATATCACTTAAAAGTTTTTCTGATACAAGATGGTCATCAAAGGCCAGAGCAATAAAAGCGCTGTATTTACAATTACGTGAAGTAATGGAAGGACTTCAAATGATTACAAACGATTTTTCGAATCCGGAAGCTGTATCGAATGCACAAAGTTAGATTCTACAAATTAATTATAGGTTTATCTGTACACTTTCTATATGGAATAAAATTCTACAATGCATCGATCGAACAAACAAAGCATTACAACAGAAAGATTTGTCAATAGATATTGGAACAAAACTAATTGCTGGTTTACGTAGTACATTACAAGGGCTTCGAGATACAGGTTTTGAACAAAATATCCAGGAAGTACAAAGTTTGGCTGAAAAAATGGATATAGAGAAGGAATTTCTTAATAAAAGGAAAAAAAGAGTGAATAAAATGGAAATAGATGAAACATCAGATGAAAGAAGTAAATTAACAGCTGAAGAGTTATTTAAAATACAAATGTACAGTGTTCTTGACACTCTGTTGTCTCAGATAGATTGGCGTTATGAAAAAAGGAGAACCATCTGAAATTATTTTTGCTTTCTGTATGGCTCGTCTTTACAGCATATGAGTGTCGCTGACTTAAAAAAATCGGCTGCAGATCTCGCTATTAAGTACAGCAAAGATTTAAAAAAGTACGACTTCACATGTGAAGTTGAAAGTTTGAAGTTTGAAGTAACGGCTCTTATACAAAACATACAAACTGCATCTCCGCTTGATATTCTACAGACTCTTCATGATTTTGGTTTAATTGAATCTTACCCAAATATCAGTGTCGCCCTTCGAATATTTTTAACTCTTCCGATTTCTATTGCTTCGTGGAGCGAAGTTTTAGCAAGCTGAAATTAATAAAAAAATATTTACGATCAACTATCGGACAAGAACGTTTATCCAATCTGTCTATTATTTCAATAGAATACAATATAGTTAAAAATATTAATTATGATGATGTTATGAACGAATTTGCCGAAATGAAAGCCAGAAAAGTGCAATTAAAATAAAACTTAATAAAAAATTTTATTGTGACGTATTTTTTTTCATTTTTCCAAACCTAATTAATTAAAAGGCCCAAATGCGAATTCTTGCACAGGGCCCAGGAATGGCTAGTTACGGCTCTGTATATGGATATATATATATATGGATATATCTATATATATAAATCAACATTTGAACGGAGGGTGGTTTTGGGGTCTGGGGGTCATGATCGGTGAACATATATCGAAATTTTCCGGAACTGCTTTCCTCCGAACGGCTGCAATAGGTAGCTTTATACTTTTTTGTATTGAAAGCTACCTAAACATCCAGTCGGATAATGCTTTATGCTTTAAATTTGGATATAATTGTACAAAAATTCCAGGATTCTTAAAAAATGAATAACAAAGATTATAATTTTTTTAATAAATTCACTGGCTCGCGATTTCAACCAAGCGTAAAAAAGGGGGTGAATTTTTCATTATCGATTTCGGTGTCCAAGCCAAATTATTCTGTTGTATCGGAAATTTTGGGGAAAAACATAAATTGCAGTTATGACATTAGGCGTGATTTTCAAGGTAAACATTAAATGCTTAAAGCATTTTTTTAAACTTTTATACGTCTTTGGAAGTACCGGTATCAAATTCATAAATAATTATTTTTCTAGTAGTTTTATTTAAAATATGCAACAGAAATATACCACGAATATTTGGACGTCAAGAAACGTTATTAGACAAAAAATTAAAAATATGTAAATTAGGCAAAATATTTACGGCTAACGTTGGCCATTGTTGCTGCAAAGCTTCTATTTTGCATCCTAAATATAATATAATATATATATATATTAATCAGTTTGTTAATTTAGTAGGAAATTCTAACAGTAAAATCATTCGATAAAGTTTGATTTATTTCTTCATTATTCTTAGCACTTTAGAATAAATAAAAACTGATTAGAGTTTTGTAAAGGATTGAAAAAGCTTTATATCGAAAAATATTTCCAAAAGTAAATTATTTCTGCTCAGATTACATAGATCTTTTCCATCATTATAATGAAAATCCCAGAAAAAAAAAGATAACGAAAGTTCAAATTAAATAACTGTTAGACGAAATTAACACCATCTCTTGCATATAGTTGACATAACTAGTTGTATTGAAATAAAAACAATAACTCACTAACTGTTACCAAAGTATGGACAGCGATTAGTATTCTAAAATGTCGCCGTCATATAAAATGTATACAAATTTAATGTGCTGGAACTCGAACTAAAGCGTTGAACCGTGCAAGACTAAATAGCCGTACTATATCTGGTCAGTTACTTAAAACCACGATCTATATGAAACTTTTCATCGCAAAAGTTAGAATGGAAATACTGAAGTGCTTGAAATAACGTCTTCGGTAGACATTTATACTCGTGTTTATACTCGTTCATACTCTCTAAATATAATAAGTTTCTCTACCGATTTGTTCATTTAGTAAGAAATTGTAATGGTAAATTTTTTCGATAAATTGTGTCTTTTTTACTTTCTTCTATATCTGTAATAGAAGAAAGTAATCGGATTTTTTTTTTCGACTTCCGGTTGTCGTCACGTTTTAGTGGTCACAGATCCCGAACAACATGTTTATACAAAATGCCTGCTTGTCCGTTTGTCCCTGTCCTCATTGTATCATCGAAAAGTGTATAAAGCAGCGTATGAAGTTCATATGCATTGAATTTGAATCAAATTTCAATTACAGGTTTTTGACTAAGGCCAGTAGCCCCCCCCCCCCTCCCTCCCAATGAATTTGGAAATATTGAATATGGTGATGTTCCCCGTAGGAGGAGATGTGACAGAATCTTCTGTGAGGTTTTCTCGGTTTTTCGTAATTGTGCTGTACATCGGTCGCTCGTGCAGCGAAGGGTGCCTTGCATCCAGATAACCCGGAGTTTCGCAAGCAGCTGACGTACAACAGAATAACGAAAAATAGTGATTTTATTGGCGCTGTGATAACGAATTTTTAAGTATTAACATTTATGAGATAGAAGGAAATTTTGGGATTGGCACATTCGACTAGTTTTTCATTATTCTCAATTTATCCAAAGTATTTGAAAAAAGTAAACAAATGAGTAGGGTTTTTTAAATAATTGGAAAGGCATTTTCTTTTATCCAAAAACATTTTAAAACATGAGTTGTTTATGCTAGAATTACAACAACGTTTTCCATCAAAACTCCGAAAATTCTAGAATGAAAAGCAAAAATTAAAATTAATCATTGTTAGAACAAATTTCTGAATATTTATTTCATGAAGCCAATAACACCTCTTGCATAGACGTGATGTATCCAGGCGATTGAAATAAAAACAGTAACTCACTAAACTGTTACCAATGAATGAATAGCTTTCAGTACCTAAAATATCGTCATAAAAATTAAGTTGAAGTTTAATATGTTATGAACTCGAACTAAATGGCGACCCACGCAAGGCGAAATAGCCTGACACAAGTCAGATACATAAAATTTTGAGCTACATGAAAACTTTTCATCACATAGTGATAATATTCAAATAGTGATTATATTCAAATCGAGCTCTTTAAAAAAAAATTGCTTGAAATAACGTGTTTGCTATAAATTTTATACGCATATTTAGAGTCCTAAATAAATAATTTTGTTTATCAATTTGTTTGTTCATTTAGTAAAAAATTGTGATGGTAAAGTCTTTGTATAAAATATGCGTGTGTTTTTTTTCATTATTCTCAATTTACCCAAAGTATTTGATTAATGTAAACAAATAATTAGAGTTTTGTAAAGGATTGCAAAAGCTTTGTCTTTTATTCAAAAAACATTCAAAAATAAATAAATTGTTTCTAATGGAATTCCAATGACGTTTTCCATCAAAACATCGAAAATTCATGAATGAAAAGCAAAAAATAAAATTAAAAACTGGTCGTATAAGTTTCTAAATTTTTATTTCACGTAAACCAACAAAACATCTTTCATAGACGTAATGTATCCAGTCTATTGAAAAAAAAACAGCAACTCACTAACTAAACTCTTACCAAATTATGGATAGCGTTGAGTATCTAAAATGTCGTCAGACAAAATATGTCGAAGTTTAATATGTTATGAACTCGAACAAAATGGAGAGCCGTGCAAGGCGAAATAGCAAGACGCTTTTCTTCTAATTCACTATAAGAGATTTTACCGAGATTTGTAGGGTAAACAATGGAAAATTTTACTTATATACATATGAGACACAATTAAATCGGAGACGTAAAACTTCGAGCTACATGAAAACTTTTCATCACATAGTGATTATATTCAAATTTGTGTTTTTTAAAAAAACGAGAATAAAAAAAAAGCTAAATGTGCTTGAAATAACCCCTAAACATTTTATGCGCATATTTAGAATCTTAAACATAATAAGCTTCTTTATCGATTTGTTCATTTAGTAGGAAATTTTGACGGTAAAATCCTTCGACAAAATGAGTTTTTTTAATCATAATTCTTAAATTTACGCAAAGCACTTTAGAAAAGTAAACAAATGAATAGAGTTTTGTAAAGGATTGAAAAGGGCTTTGGCTTATATCCAAAAACATTTTTAAAAATGAATTGTTTCTGCTCAAATTACAACGACGTTTTCCATCATCTCATCGAAAATCCCTGAAAAGACAAAAACTTTTATTTCTAGGTATTTTGATTTTTTTTTTAGTTTTGCTTCGAATGACTTTTCTTCCACTTCAACTATAAGAGATTTTACCGAGATTTGTAGAATAAACAAGGGAAAATTTTACTTAGTTACATCCAAGATAAATTTTTATTCTCAGCGTGAATATTTTGCATAGTTATTTATTTTTTGAGCCAGTGTTTTGTTTTGATTCTTATCTTACTGCACTGTAGGATTTAAAAACATCTTAAATGAACAGATTAAGGCACACAGTATGGCACAGGAATAGAAAATTAAGTGTAAGTTGAAAAGAAAATTATCAGTATATTTTGTTCTTCTAAAACTTTAAACGCGAGTTTCTGGAAACTGCATTTTTCAACACGGACAGCATGATAACTTGAACAATTTTGAACAGTTTTGGATAAAATTTGCACTTATCTACTCATAATTAAATTGTCTAAGGGCCATCGAGCCATTTTTTGAAAATTTAATTTTTTTTTTATATTTTTTCAAATAAAGTTAAAGGTTAAAATTTTAGACGAAAAGTGAAAGTTTTTTAAACAATAGCTCAATTTTCTTATTTTTCAATAATTTAAAAATTTGAGCCGATGGCTCTTAGCTACAACCTTATTTTACAAGCAGAAACTGAGATAGTAATATATTTTTTTTTGTTTCTACAGGAACTTAGGATGCAGCTCATTAAGCCTGGATATTTTGGTATAGGTCAACGCGGTTGCAGGTTTTTGACGTAATATGTGACCAAACTAAACAACAACAACAACAAAAAATATATTTTTTAAATACGTGAAGCAATAAAAACAATGTGGAATTATTAGTTTTTTAATTAATTTTAGTCCATTCCTAAAAATAAATTCCAAAATATGTCATTTTTTTTTGCCGCCGAGAACGTATGTAACCCCTTAAGTAAAATACTTCTTCTTCTTTTTTTTCCAAAAACAGAGCGAGTATAGATAGTATTTATTCACAAAAGAAATATGAGACTTCAAATTTCTTTTGAAAAAGTACTTGAATCGGGTTTACTTGTCAAATTGCATAATGGTTTTCCAACGTCAATTCCCGAAAAAGAAACCGAATTTAAAAAGTTTTAAAAATTTATCAATTATAAACAAAATATTCAAATAAGTGAAATTTTTATAAACAAAAAACTCATAAATATTGTATAAAGTAACTTCAAATTCTAACCAAGCGCTGCGCTTCCCAATTACAAATGATGTGGTTAGAATGACAGTAGAGTAAGTCAATATTTAGTACTTTGAGAAATGAAGGGTTTTGTGAAACTTGTCGTATAGCCGTTGCATTAAGTGGTCCAACTTGTTTTGCCCTCTAGCGACTCCTTAAGTGAACCATGACTTATTTGAATGTCACGCTGAACAGAAATTAATATACGTTCAGTGAATCTAGGGTTATCTAGATTTTGCAAATTTTTGACTTACTTCAATGTCATTCTAACCCCCTCAAATGTTAAAATCGTTATTTCCTTTCGTAATATGTGACACTGCAATAATACCTCTACCAGTAAATGTGTCTACTAACGAATATTTCGGCTAATGTAGTATTTCTGCTGTTTTACTGAATTAGGTAACGAATGTTTTATTAGATTCGCGCACAACCTAATGCAGCAGCATTTCACTTTAATTGGAAGGTAAAATCACGTTGTCGTTAACGAGTGTGATTTTATAACAAATTATATTCATTTCATTTGCTCAGGTATCACAGTATTTAAAAATCTTTTTAAATTATTTAAAAATCTTTATACTTAATTTATGGCAAGTCGCGATTTATTTAAAATAAACTTGATGCCGAACTACTTCTAGTTAAAAAAAAGATAGTTTGTTATTTTTTGCAACTCTAAAGGGGCCATTTTAGTGAATCAAAAGTATTCGAAATACTTTTTATCTTTCCTCAAGAGAGTTGGATTAAGTTATTAATGCGCTAGATTAAAGTTGGTAAAGTATTTTGTGTGAAAGATGCTGTGCTGCATAAAAAATGCTTACAGTATCTGTCTATTTATCGTGAGCGTATTTTTGGTATAATTTTAAATTACTTTCATTAGTTTTCCAAAATATATTTTATAATTTTACATTACTTTCATTAGTTTACCAAAATATATTTTATGATCTTAAAAAACTTAAAAAGCTTTTAGTTAAAAATAAATAAATAACCCTTCTCTGGTCAGAAAATGCTTGTTGATGGCTTTTACACTGATAAAGATTTCAGTAATGAAATATGTTCTTTTTCGTAATGCTATTGTAACAAGTACAGATATATGAAGTGGGGTTTCTGCTAATATTTCACCGCATGTGGTCGGAACATGACGGATTTTAATTATTTTTTTATTGTAATTATGTTAAAACTCTGGGATTCTGAACGCATTTGTCAATTTGATTAAAATATGTACACAATATTTCCAAGAACAAGTAAATTTTAACAAGAAATTAAAACAGACTTCTAACTTTCGTGTTTCTGTGACAATCCTTTATTGTTATTCATATTAAGCTGTTATCACACGGAATACCATACGATATGAAGTATATGCTATTGCTTGCTTGGAGCTACACTTTCACGCTGCAACTAGGGTTATTTTCCCTGCTGAAAGTTATCTGCTAATGTAAGGAGAGGGCGTAACATTTGGCGAGTAATTGCAGCAGGTGTTTTAATATTTAGTGTGAGCTCGATTGTAAACAGGAAGCATTATCGCGTACTAACATTTTATACATTGAAGTTTCTTTTCGTATCTGTTCTATATATATATATATTATTGTGATAATATATTATTGTGATATATTATTGTGACTTGAAATTCAAAGATTATAAAACAGTACTCTCGCTAATATAAAATTAAAATGCTAAATTATAGAGTCCATATCTTCACTTTACCTTTTTCATTACCTGTAAATATTAAGAATTCTCAACTATTAGTATTAAGTGATTTAGAAAAAAAATAGTATATCAAAACTAGTTTTTTGTCACATGTATTGGAACCGCACTTTATTGCTAAGCCGAAATCTGTAACGCAAAGAAAGATTTTAAATTAAGTTTTAGTTATTTTGCTAAAATCACTATTATGACATTTTTAGTTAATATATTTTACATATTTTAAATGTAATTCATGTTACATATTGAATGTAATGTAAAATTGAAATACGTAATAGAATTTAGATATAGTTTCCACTCTTTTGCAGTGTTTTCTTCCTTGGTCTTGATGATTTTAATCATTTTTCGAAAGTTTAAATGAGTTTTTGATATTTTTCGTTTCCAAAACACAATCCTTATTTTTATACATACTGTGTACAGTCCTGGGGGGGGGGGGTGAGTTATACCCTCTACTAACTCTGCCGCAAATCACTGTATAAAAATGTCACAAGTAACAATGGATAAATATTAACATCTAAGAATAATGCTGTACATAAATTTTGCTGGGGGGAAGGAGGAAGGAGGAAGTTACGTATAGCAATTATAACATATTCTAAAAGAGTACTAAAGAGTTTTTAGTACTAAACCCTAATTTCGACATCATATTTTTCGGTAAATTTTACCTTCGTGTATCAAACTGAAAGTCACTCGTTAAAGTAGTTTAGAAATTATGCATGTTTTATGTTTGCACCTCCTAATGTTAAATAAATGTTCGATCGTCGCAAAACAGATTACAAGACAAGTGCTTTTTTAAGTATAACTTAAAAACTATTTGGCGGAATGAGCTTTAATTTTGAGTTCGCATATTTGAAAATTCTAGAAATCTATTTCTGTTAGGAAAGTTTTACGTTACAATTCATTTTTGTTTTCGAAAATATATAAATTTTAATTTTTTTGAAGGGAAGCAAAATATTTTAACTGGAGGTGGGGGGGGGGTATATGCGTTATTTATTATTAATAAGTAAAAAAAGGGCACAATTTGCTTAAGAAATTGAAAAACATATAAAGGTTTAAAATTTATACACCGCTAGGAGGGGGAAGACAAAATTTTAGGGTGGTTGAAATTCAATAATTAAAAAGGAAAAATAGACTGAAAAGGCCATTCTCACACACATACATTAAATACAATAATCCAACATGAAGTGAAAAATTAGCCAGAGCCAGGAATCGAACCTGGGTCTACAACGTTCCGGGCTGTTGCTCTAACCACTGAACCACTCCGGCCGATTCTGAGTCTGCAATTTCTCAGTAATAAACCATGTTGGAGAGAAAGTCACTAGCCTTGGATGACCGGACAACGGTGAATAGATTTTTACTATTCCACCGATCTACGAATAAATATGTATGTCTGTATAATAATTGTATATCTTTAAAAAAATATTATCAAGATTGTTTTAAAAGAAAATTATTAAAAGGTAAAATATAATTAACTATAAATAGCTGCTAGATTAAATTTTCATTTATTAAATTTATTTTTCTAAAAGTATAAGAAAATTTTCTGTCCCACCCCCCTCCACTACAAAATTTAGGCTCTGAACGCTGCATGCTAAAGTAGGTTAGAATAATTTGTATTGCAATAAAATACCTTGATGCATGTTTGCGTGCATTTCTATCTTTGGCGACATAACTTGGCAAGAAGTACGAAATAACTCCAAATACAGCTGCAGAAAGTATTTAAACGAGTACATTTTGAGAAGTAAATAAGTGACTACGACCGTACAATTATAACATATAGCAAATAATATAAGAAATTGAAATAAAATAATCGCAATAAATAACTTTAAATTAGTAAATAAAGTTCTAATCGCAGTGGTAAATAACGAACTCCGAAGGGAGAATCGGCGCATACGTAATTCTTTAATTTCAAAATAACTGCACATTTTTAAATTTCTTTTCGTGTATAGTTGGTCCCTGTGTTACCAAAGATATTGCTTTTTTCTTAATTTTTCTGTATTTTTGGTTTCAATATTTGCGACCACGCTAAACATAACATGTTGACTTACTGACGGTAGCCATCTTGGAATTTTTAGAGAGCTCTGATTGGTGGATTTCGAGCTGATATCTATCGTAGAGAATACAAACAGCTGGAAGTTAAAGCTTGAAAAAATTACGAGAGGCAATCTATCACACGGGACGATTTCGAGAGTTTTCATCTTGAAAAACGTGTTTCGGGTGCAATATCTGATATTGACTATGATATGAGAGTACGTGTGATAGCACTATTAGAGTCCTTCACGGATCTGATATAACTCAACCCGAACCAAAAAATTCTATTTTAAACCAACCCGAAGCTGACGCAATTGAAACCGACACGAAACGAAAGAAAATTAATATATATTTTATTGCAGCTATAGAAAAAATACTGCATAAATATTTCACTAATATAAATTTTATCTGTCGTGTTAATAAATCAACATATATTTATTATATATATGCTCATTGATATTCAAATATATTGCTTATTCATCTGATACAATACTTTCGACTTTCTTTTGAAAAAAAAAAAAAAACTGGTTACCAAACCCGATCCTTAAGAGTCAAGACTCAATTTGAAACCGACGATTGGTCAATATTACGAAAGTTACTGCCTGTAAAAAAACAAAAACAGATTCAAGAAAACAGAGAAACATATTTCTTTCAGTTTCTAGGAAAATGAAATTGTATACCATCTGTAGAAATGAGACCATTCCAATGTATGAAAATCGGAACATCTGTTCAAAAGTTATACATGGACATATATATATATATATATATACAAACGAATTCTATAACCCCCTCCGTTGGAAGCCAGTTAAAAATGCAGTTATCCGTTGATTATAAAAATAAATACAATTATAAGAGTATCTAAAGCACAATTCATTAATTTAAAAAAATGAGAAAGAAAAGTATTGCTTTATTTAATAACTACCTTCATCCATTACTATATATTTGACTGCATAATATTAAAATTTACTGGATTTGGTTTTATCTGTATGTTTGTTCATATTGCGCAAATTCTCATTAAAATCCACCAACAACTGAAAATATGTGTCAGTCACATAATAAACTTACTTTGTAGAACTTCGCAAATTATAATAACAATAATAATACCTTAAAGATTATAGGAGATTATTATTTGAAGAGTATTTTAACTCTTCAGTCCCAATAAAATTTTAGAATGTTACTTTACTACATAAATGTGTTCTATTTGTCATCCTGTCTATTTTAAGTAAAGTTGTGCAACGATAAATATGTAAATGGTTAAATTTCTATTTAATTTTAGAAGTGGACGTCTTGTTGAATATAATTAACATTTATATCGGTAATACTTGATTTTATAACTTGTTTAAATTAAATTACAGTAATATATATTCTATCATAAAGAAACTTTTTAAAAATGTTTGTTCAAAGAACGTTCTTTTATTATATCATACAGAAGGAAAATGAATAAAAAATTTCTTTATGCATCCCTAAATTTCATATCTCTAAAGTGCTGAATGTACTTTTTCACTTTCATATTAGTTTTTCCTCAACACTTTTGAGGTGCTAAAACTCATCTTAACACATTTTTACAATGTCTTTCATGCAATTTCATCTGGAACAAGTAAAAAATGTATGTCGTTTCCAAGATGCGATAAACGGCAAACTTTCTTCCCCTTTTCTTTCTTTAAAATGCAGAAGAATATTTTCAACTGTGATTAAATAAATGTGCATATTTCAGTACGTACTGCTTTCAAAGTAAGAACTTCGGTATTTTATTTAACGACGGTAAAAATGTTTATATTGGGTTCAGTGTTACTGTGCTAGTTTTCTTTTGAGTATATCCTGAATTATGTTTGTGCTATGTATTTAATTTGTAATGTGGTATTAGTGATTCAGTAGAATTTTTGGAATAAATAAAATTTTTGTAAAACAGACAACATTAAGATAAAAATATTTCCAAAAATTATAATGTGTTATTTCCAAGGACGCAAAATATTTGTATAAATTAAAGTGGAAAACCAGAAAATGGGAAATATGATAGAGCATTGAAGAAGTCAAGTTGCGATATACTATGAAGAAATAATTTATATTTTTTCTAAGAAAGTTTAATAACTTTTTAGGTGCGTTCGTAATTATATAAATATACGTAGCACCTATAGTCGTCGTCTGGTCCGTCCGTCCGCATATAACGCCGCAAAAACTACCCAACCGAATAGTTTGAAATTGAATATATACAATCATTGCTGAATTTTGTCGAGTCATTTCAAACTTTATGAAAATCGAATCAAAATTTAAAAATATATTAATAAAAGTTTTCTTCATTCTGTTAAATCCTATCATGTGTAATCTATATAATAAATGCAAAATTCATGTGACTCAGGAAAACAAATACGGGCTGACCACTTTTCATATGCTAAGCGGCCATTTTTACTCAAAATTATTTTTTCGAATATAAGTTCATAAAAGTTACATTTTTAGAGAGATCGTGCAAAAAAATTGTAGATTTGAGAGATGAGTTACATTCAAATGTGTATAGATTCTGAGATAATTTCAGTTGAAATTAGGTTAATATCCGGCCAAAATCTCACTTCGTTAAAGAAAACAAACACATGAGATTCGTTCATCGTGAGTCATAACATATTAAACCATGAAGGTAAATCATTGGCAAAGCAAGTTATCTATGATAAATTTTGCAGCGCTTTCTGGTGTAAAAAGAAAAGGCGCCTGTAAGCATGGCATACGTAATAAGAGAAAAGCATACTCAATTCGCCGAAAACTGCGGAAAAAGATCGTGCCTGCAAGCGTGGCTTATGTAATAAGAGAAAAGCATGCTAAATTCGCTAAAAACTGCTGAAAAAGTATCTAGTTTCCAGACATGATTATTGAAGTGATTTATAATGGAATAGCGTTTTTTTATTTTTCAATATGTGTGTAATCTTTAAATATAAGCGATTGCTGTTTCATGGCTATCTTTCTCGAGCTAACGCGTTTGGAAATTTAGTTCAAAATGCAAAATTCGGCAACTTTTTTGAAAGATCATTTTCTTTTATTGAAAAATGAAAAACTGTTCGATTTATTTCCGTTATGTTTCAGTTAAAACCAGAATTAACTTCGATAAAACATTAACGGTTTTTCGCTGTTAAAACTTATTATAAGTAAAAAGCATGTTACAGTAAAAACCCGATACCTGTTAATACCAATTCTGTAGTCGTGAAAAAAGAACAAAGAACAGAGGGTATACGTTATAAGCAAAGGTTACGTTGAAAGTATACACTATAACTTTAAGAGTATGCGGAGTTTCTTAAACAAATCCAGAGAGTATATGGCGTATACCACCGTGCACTATAGCTCTGGTTAATACGGTTTGAAAATAGTTAAGTAGGTGTTTTGAATCAAATATTTAGAGACGACAGCCGGAGAAAAGACATCATGAGACATTAATCACTTATAATTCAGAATGATAGAAAAAAAACCCCCAAAAAACCTGTACTCGATTTCAAGTTGCTTTAATATCCATGGCAATCAAGTAGATGCTTTTACGTTAAATAAAGGGTGCATAAATGTGCAAGAAAATTTCGCATTGTTAAGCGCGAAAAAATATTTTTTTCTGAAAACCACCTTAAGTGATTTCGGTTTTTACTGTAACATGATTTTTAGTTATAAGTAGTTTTAACTGCAAAAAAACTACAATAATTAAAAATGCCTTATTGAACTTATTTATTACTAATTTTATATAATACATGTCTCATATGACACAGGAAGTCCAATAGTCTTAAATTTTCTAATAAAGGCAGATGATTATTCAGAAAAAGCTGTTAAAGTTGTGCTTTTTGAAACGAATTTCCGAGCGCGACAGCTGGAGAAAAGTTTTCATGAGGCAGTAATCCCCAATAATTCAAGATGTAAAACATTTGTCGAAAAATGAAAATCGCAAGGCCGGTTCGATTACAAATCACTTCAATAGTTATTTTTGCTAATTGGATGCTTTTAAGTTTAAAAATTAGTCAGTGAATGTGTCATAAATTTTCGTAATTCTAAATTGAGGAAAATGTTTTTTAAGGACGGCCTTAACTTATTTCAGTTTTGTACTGTAACATGCTTTTCATGTCTCATTTAATAATGAAAATGTCTTATTATACGTGGGTAGTTTGATAAGTTTGAATCCTTTAAGATAGACTGTAACTTTTTTTGTATGTTCGTGGGGGGGGTTAAATATTTTTTAACAAAGTATTTTATAACAGCTCGAACTTCATTTTTTTCTATTTTTCGAAAATGTCAAAACTTGTTTACTTTACTTTATCGCCCAGCAATAACCAATAAACTCACGCGTCTTAAACTCGGTGGCATGACATCTAAAGGATCATACTTTACAAACAACATTATCATTTGGCCATTCTTGTTCCATTTCTGTGTTAGGTCAGAACTTATCAAACTACTAATTTTAGTTTTAACTAGAAGATTGTTGAATGAAATCGAATAAAGTTTCTGATTATCCGTTAAAAGCAAATAATCTTTCGGACAAATGCTGTGCAAAATGGTATTTTGAACAGAATTTCCGAACGCAAAAGTCCACCATCAGACAACAATCATTCTTAACTCAAAATGTAAAACATTTATTGAGAAAAAAAAATGCCATTGGATTCCAAATCACTTCAATAGACATACCTGGCAACTAGACTATTTTAAAAAGCACGATAAAACACACTTTTCCGCTAGAACTAGTTTCAACAGCTAAAAACGGTTAAAAAATGGAAATGTCCCATAATACGTAGTTAATTTTAGATTTAACTGAAACATGCTAGATATTTATAATTTTGCCTAGTTAAAACTAGTTTCACTAAGTGGGGCTTTGTTAAGGCTAGTTTTGACTGATTTTGGGTTTTGACGGTAACATATGTTAACTCTATGTGATGCGTATGCTTAAAATGTGCAGAAACGAATATATGCAAACGCATTTAACTGTGTATTCTGCCTATATAATTTCTGTAAAACTACTGAATTACCATATTATATATTGTAAATTTCATTATGTATAATGTAAATTACATTGTAAATTATTAACTCATTCTTTGTTACAGCCTTGTATTCCATAATTAATGGAAAAGCCATTACTTTTATCCCACTATATTGTACTTTTATTTTACGAAAATAAACGAGAGTAGTAACGTGTACCTTATACCGGAATTAATATTGTCATTCATCTTAATGAACAAATTTCACCTTTAATTTCGACAATAATTTTCGCAGATTGAAATTAGGTTGTATTTTAGCATTTAATAAATTACATTTAGCATTACATTTTAGCATTAATTAAATAGATGCAATAATCAAATAATAACTTATTAGTAACGAATAGATATTGAGGTAAACCAAAGTAATCGAAGCGTCAAAAGTGCAATAATTTAATATTAACTGATGGAGAAATTTATTAATGATAAGGCTATTTTCCTGTACATGTGTACTATATTTTCGAAAAGATGTTTAGAATATAAGAAAATAGCAATACAATATGAAGGTAAACTGCGTAATGATTACAATTGAAAATATTTTACTCATCAAACATTTGCTTCCAACGTAAAATTCGTTTAATAAATATGAGTTATTTTAAACTACATATATAAATAAATCTCGACGTTTCGGTTAATCTTTATAACCATCATCAGGAGAAAAACTTCATAAATATGAACAGCAAAAAAATTAAAATTTGTTACATGATTGAATCCAATGTTCTAACTGGCACCATTGACTGACAACATTGGATTCAATCATGTAACGAATTTTAATTTTTTTGCTGTTCATATTTATGAAGTTTTTCTCCTGATGATCGTTATAAAGATTAACCGAAACGTCGAGGTTTATTTATATATGTAGTTTAAAATAACTCATATTTATTAAACGAATTTTACGTTGGAAGCAAATGTTTGATGAGTATTTATATGTGCAACGTAAAGTCCTTATTAATTATGAAAATATTTTGCAATAAATAAATAAATAAAATAAAATTGCATGACTTTGAAAGTAAATTGTAATTTTGCTAAAAGATGACGCAAATGTGCAGAAGTAAAAATATCCCGTTTGATATTATTCGTATCTTTCCCAAAGACTTTAGTATGAAAAAAATAAAGATTTGCGTAAATTCATTGAAAAAAGAAAGAAATTGCATTCTTCATAATTTAGTTTATATTTTATACTGTAAGAGGTTTAAATCTACCTATTAACTTAGTAAATATTTTTAATATACTTATTCAAAATATTTTTTAGAAGTTTTTCAAAGTGTTTCTGTCCTTCAAACTATCTTGTGTATACTTAAAAAAACCTTTCTTGGTACTTAAAATATTTAATCAAAATATCTGGAAGTATTTAGATTGTATATATGAAATTATTTTTTAGTATATAACTTTTATAAATTCTTGTAGCAGTTTTTGAAGGTTTATTTAATTGAAACAGTTATCAATGTTTACTTTTTTGACTTGAAAGCAGAAATATATATAGAAAAGGTTTTTGTATACAAACAAAGTATTTCTTCAAATAAGCTTTAATGCTACTTCAGAATTTCAAAGTGAGGATGTGAAAAATATTGCTATGTGAGTAAAATAATTTATGAAATATACTATTAAAATATTTTTTACATTTTAATGATGCATACTTTAATTTCGGATAGCATTTCCAACAATCTGATAAATGTTAAGCATGTAATTTTTTGTATGTTAAAAAAATGTCATGTAACATATGAATTAAAAAATATATAGATTTACTTTATTTATTAAAACCACTGTGCTAGTTGCTTTTTGACGTGTTAATGTTTGCTGAAAGCTTTTGTAAGCAAACATGTCGCCAGAGACCTTTTGGAGAAATTCTAATATGAGTATTTTCATGGCTGTAAAATGTACTCGAATCTGATTAGCAGCTACGGTTAAAGTCGTCAGTAATTAATAAGTTCATTCGTTTTTAGGGTTAAAAACGTACAATGATTTCTACACACCTCTTATATTTAAATAAATTATATATTGTCTGTAGCTATGGATGACCTTTTGCTATCTTTCCACCAACTCCATAATGCCGCGTTCATAGAACGTCTGTGACTTATTGGCTAAAAAATTCTCCAGGTACGCTTTTACAGCCCTCTTGTCAGCGAAAGTTTTCCCGTTCAAAGAATTGAGCAGTGATCGGAACAAATGGTAATGGGACGGCGCCAAGTCCGATTAATATGGAGGATGCGGCAAAACATCCCAGTCAAGATTCAACAATTTCTGCCTGTTGTTAATGATATGCTGGAAAAGAACACTTTTACGATTGACTTAGTCTGGCCAGTTTCAGCATAAAGCATTGCTCAGTTTATTTAACTGCGAGCAGTATACAGCTGAATCAAAATTTTCATTGCCCGTCACTGTTCGCTTCAAAAAAGGCTCGTTCTGTTGACGTTTCAGCAGTGAATCGCAAATGGAAGTGCGATTGATCAAATTTGCCTTTGTCAATTTTTGCGGAACCCAAAAATTGAGACGGGAAACGTATTCCAGTTGACGCAAATGGTTTTTCATGTTTTTATGAGAAATATTTAATTTTCTATCAGTCTACAGGGTTTCAGATGTATTCCCATCAACAATTGCCTTAAAATCGCTATAATTAATCTCGATCAGGCAATCTGAGCGTAGCGTGATGCTAAAATCTCCAGAGCGGAATTTGGTTAAAAACACATGCGTTCTCTTATGCTATCATTCTCGTATACACTACATACCTTTCTTTAAGTCTCTGTCGGTCGTTTTTTTAAATACTACAACAAAATATGATTCTAATGCACGTTTTTTGTATCCATTTTCACAACGACACCACGCACATAATACAAATGTTTACAAAACAAAACGTACGCTGATAAATTCGTGAAACGTAACCTTTCAATCGCACAGTCACGGTGGCGCTAAGACAGGGAAGACGAAAAAAGAATGAACTATCACCAGACTGAAAAACGAACAAACTTATTTTTCAACCCAATATTTATACGTATAAATAAATTCACCAAAGATTCGTGAGCTAAATGTGCCCAGGGGCGTATTTTTCACGTCTCCTTTTTTATAGAATGAATGTCGTTAATTATCTAAACATTTAATATCGCGTATGTACGAGGTACATCAAACCATTGTACATTTAATTACAAGAATGCGCTAAACATTTTATGTACAATTATGCACGAGGGAGAGGTTGTGCATTTAAAGAGGGATAACTTTTCTGGATTTTAGTTGGCATTTTATTGAAATTTCTCCAGTATGTATTTTTAAAAGTTTTTCAGTATGCGCAAGATGATATTAGTAAAGCACTAATCCATATTTTTAATTTTTTAATCAATAATTATAGAAGTATATTTAATTTTACTGAAATTAATTTTGCATTTTTTAATAAAATTTATGTTATTTAAATAGTAAGATGTTATATTTCTTATATTATTCTCGCTACTCGTTTTATTTTACCTGGTAAGGGTAATATTGTGACGTTAAATGTGAAGTTTGTATAGTTACAATATTATATTAGAGCCACTCTTTGTGTGCGTTCATTTTTTTTTGTGTGTTATATATACTCCGAATTTAGTTTCTTAAGAATATACTTACATTACGAACAGACCATTATCGTTAAAACTTAAATTAGTCGTTAAAATAATTTTTTCGTAATGATTTTCTTAACACAAAAGTACTTCTTCTGTTACATTGTGAAAGAATAAATATGTTTCATGCTGTACCGGTAATAGCTATGATATATTAATGTTCTTCAGTTAGAAAAAAACTTTTTTTTTTTACTAAACTGATACTTTTTAAAAGATTTTTTTTGCATACTTTGTTTCAGTTTTCTTCATAATTATTTCCACCGAATATTTAAAAATGTATTTTGAATAATAAATATTCTTATTTTACAATTCACATTTTAAACAATTTTGAATTGCACTGTATTATTATTATTTTTTAATTGAACTCAAAACCACTTTTAATGTTTTTTATCCACTTATTTTTTTTTCTTTAAACTGTTAAAAGAAAAAAAAAACTCTAGTTTTTTTTTTCCGAATTAAACATATATATTTTTTAATGTTGTCTTTTAAATTGCCGTCAGCAAGTAATGAATTTCTCGTAATGATGGTAGCTACTTAAGTATAATTAGAAACCAAGGAAAAAGAAGTGTGGCGTTTTAAGATTTAATTTTATACGACACAAATATATAAATAAAAACAATGTCTTAAGAAGATTACTACAGAATTGCATGTTTTTGAGTGAGTGGATGTTGTTTGTTTCATGTTTCAAAGTTTTTACAAAGTGTTCGATTTTTTTAGGAACTTGTTTTTTACATCTAAATAGAATGTAGTTTTTAAAGATTATTGCTTTACAAATTAATTCTTTTCAGGTTTAATGCTTTCATATATTCTTTAAAAAGAGAATAATTTTTAATTTACATCAAAGTCATGAATGATTTTATTCTCGCACTGTTATATTATTTTTAAATATTTTGTAGAATTATTATTATTATTATTATTTTACAAATGTGTTTTTATATTAACTTTTTAAAGTTTTTACAATATGTTAATTCTTTTTTTGGTAACTAGTTTTTTTCACCTAAAGTGAATGTAGGTTTTTTAGGATTATTGCTTTTCAAATTAATTCTTTTCAGGTTTAATGCTTTCATATACTTCTTAGAAAGGGAATCATTTTTAATTTACATCTAAGTCATAAATAAAGATTTCATTCTGAGTCTCTCATTGTTAAATTATTTTAAAATATTTTGTAGAATTATTATTTTACAAACGTGTTTTTCTATTAACATTTTTAAAAATATTTTTATAATGCATTCGAGTTTTTTAGTAACTAGTTTTATATACTTAAATAAAATGTAGGTATTTTAGGATTATTACTTTTCAAATTAACTTTATTAAGGTTTAATGTTTTCATATATTATTTAGAAAGGGAATCATTTTTAATTTACATCTAGATCATACATTTTTTTAGTAACTAGTTTTTTACACCTAAATAGAAAGTATGTTTTTTTTTTAGGATTATCGATTTTCAAATTAATTCTTTACAGATTTAATGATTTTATATATTCTTTAGAAAGAGAATAATTTTTAATTTACATCTAAGACATAAATGACTGTTTAATTCTGAGCCTCGCATTGTTATATTATTTGTAAATATTTTGTAGAATTATTATTATTATTTTACATTTGTGTTTTTTATATTAACCTTTTTTTTTACAATGTATTTGAATTTTTTAGTAACTAGTTTTATGTATCTAAATAAAATGCATGCATTTTAGGATTATTGCTGTTCAAATTAACTTTTTTCAGTTTTAATTATTTTATATACTTTTTAGAAAGGGAATCATGTTTAATTTACATCTAAGTCATAAATAAAGATTTCATTCTGAGTCTCGCATTGTTAAATTATTTTAAAATATTTTGTAGAATTATTATTTTACAAACGTGTTTTTATATTAACATTTTTAAAAATATTTTTATAATGTGTTCGAGTTTTTTAGTAACTAGTTTTATATACTTAAATAAAATGTAGGTATTTTAGGATTATTACTTTTCAAATTAACTTTATTAAGGTTTAATGTTTTCATATATTATTTAGAAAGGGAATCATTTTTAATTTACATCTAGATCATACATTTTTTTAGTAACTAGTTTTTTACACCTAAATAGAATGTATGTTTTTTTTTAGGATTATCGATTTTCAAAATAATTCTTTACAGATTTAATGATTTTATATATTCTTTAGAAAGAGAATAATTTTTAATTTACATCTAAGACATAAATGACTGTTTAATTCTGAACCTCGCATTGTTATATTATTTGTAAATATTTTGTAGAATTATTATTATTATTTTACATTTGTGTTTTTATATTAACCTTTTTTTTTACAATGTATTTGAATTTTTTAGTAACTAGTTTTATGTATCTAAATAAAATGTATGCATTATAGGATTATTGCTGTTCAAATTAACTTTTTTCAGTTTTAATTATTTTATATATTCTTTAGAAAGAAATTACTTTTAATTTCATCTAAGTCCTAAATGACTATTTAATTCTGAGTCTCACACTCTAATATATTATTTAAAAATATTGTGGAATTATTTTTTTTTTTGCTAATGTGATTTTAAATTATCTTTTTAAAAAGTTTTTTTCAGTGTGTAAATTTTTTAATTAAATATTTTTTTTACCTCTGAGTTGAATATAGGGTTTTTAGGATAATTGCCTTTCAAATGAACTTTTTCAGGTTTAATGCTGTGATATACTTTAGGAAGAAAATAATTTTCATTTACATCTGTGTCATAAATGACTATTTAATACAGAGTTTCACAGTGTTATATATTATTTCAAAATATTTTGTAGAAATATTATTATTATTACTATTTTACAAATAGGATTTTAAACTGGTTAAGAATGTTTAGTACTTAAAATTAATATTATGCGATAGAAATATGTAAATAAAGACGATATCGGAAAGACAAAATATTATTACTGTATTACCTGTTTTTAGGTGCATTTGTAATTATATAAATACGTAGTCTTCGTCTGGTCCGTCGGTCCGCATATAACAGCGCAAAAACTGCCAAAACGAATGGTTTGAAATTTAATATATATAATCGTTGCAGAATTTTAAAGAGTTATTTCGAATTTCATGAACTTAACAAGATATTAAAACTTAAAAAGATATTAATAAAAGTTTTCTTTATTCTATTGAATCATATACGTAATCTATATAATAAAAGCGAAAGTCATGTGACCGAGGAAAACAAACACGAGTTAACAACTTCTTTTTTCATATGCCAATCGGCGATTTTTATTCAAAATTATGTTTTCGAATAAAATTGCATAAAAGTTACATTTTTAGAAAGATCGTTCAAAAAATTGTTGAGTTTTTTTAGAATTGACGTACCGTCTTATATTCTTCATTATTTCACACTAGATATTGTAATTTTTTAAGTTGTTAGAAGTCTCTTCTAAAGACACTGACGGCAGATAATGAAATAAATAATTTTGTAATGACAAACTGTTTTAGATTTGACTCAGGTGAGGAGGAGAAAGGTTGATATTTTAAAATCTAATTTTATGAGATTTAAAAATGAAATAAAAATATCATACTGAGTTCAAATTAATCATTTCTGAGTAATTTTTTTTCCTAATTAGTTTACAGCAATCGTAGGATTTTAGCCCACCAAGCTTTTTTCAGATTTAAATTGAAAGAAAACTGCACAAGAGAATCAGTTTAAATGTGCATGTATGTCATAAATTATTAGTATTTAAAGGTTTTAACTTTTTTACATTAAAAAAAAATATTTTGCATACTTAATGTTTTTACAAATGGGATTTTTAAACTATTTATTTTATTTTTATTCCTTTTGGATTAAATAAGAAATTAGCGTAAATGAAATCTGAAGCCTTATTTGAAATTTTTTCTTTATCCACTTAAATTTTGAAGTACTTATTCTTCATTATTTATTTATTTTTTTAAACTAAATATTGTATTTTTTGAAGTTCTTTTAGAAGAGAGTAGCGGCAAATAGTGGCTTTTATAATGTCAAAACTGTTTTAAATTCAATTGAAAAAAAAAAAATGCTATTTAAAGATAAAATTTTACAAGATTAAAAAATGATACATTTATAGATTAATATTAAAACAACTTTTCTATTCTTCTAATCAAGAAGAGGAAAATATTTCTTGTTTTAAGAGTGTTTTTTTCTTTCTTTCTTTTTTTTAAAATTTTGTTTTTAATTTTCTCTCTTTCTTTTTCTTTCTTTCGGGGGGGGGGGGGGGGAAGTGTAAGTGGGAGGACGAAAGATAAATTTCCTTCTTAATTAACCTATAGTTTTTTTTTCTTGTTTTTGAATTTTTCGCCAATCAAGTTTTACTTCTGCTTTGATGCTTTGATTTAAATAATAATAATAATAATAATAATAATAATAATAATACGAAACTGCACGGAAGGATTGCTTTAAATAGGCATCTATGTCTTAAATGATTTTTTAATGCAGGGTTTCGCATTGTTACCTTAAAAAAGGCATAATTAATTTAGTTCACAAATAGTATTTTAAGGTCTATTAGCACCTCCTCTTCTTTCATTTTGAACAATAAATAAATAAATAAATAAACAATTTATATGAATTAAATCCAAATCTTTATTTGTACCGTATTTTATCCACTTAGATTTATTTCTTATTTTAAATTATTATACAAAAAAAAAAAAAAAAAAAAAAAAAAAAAAAAAAAAAAAAAAAGGTGGCAAATAGTGAGATCTTATTTACTAATTATAAAAATGATGACTTAAATTTAGTTGAGAAATAAAGAAGCGTGGAACTTTAAGATTTAATTTTATGAGACTCAAAATACAACTAAAAATGATATTCTAAATAGAATAACAGTAAAAAATATTTTTAGTCCCGACTATTCGTCCCGCTACGTTGTCTGTCCTTCACAGAGCCGGTTCTTAGAAACCACATAACTTACAGACTTCAAAATTTTGTGTACTTATACTTGAATACCTACTATAAAGCTGAAAGTCATTAAATATAAAAAAAAAATCGTATTATTTTAATATAGAGAGATAAAAAACAAAAACCTAACATCCTTTTCCTATTAAATTTAAACATTTTTCATTATAGCAGTTGCCAACAATTAAAAATCCACAATAAAATTCTTTCTACAATAATTAATTTACTATTGAAAAATTTCCACGTGAAAAATGAAAATGAAAAGTTTCACCAATTGAAAAAAGATTAATATGACGTCATATTGGTAATAAAACGGAAATTTTCAAACATTTTTCAATAATATAAGGAATATGAGTATGTGTAAGTACAGAAAGCAGGTTAATATGATGTCATTAGAGAATTAAAAATAAAATTAATCTGACGTCATATTGGAAGTTTAACGGACTTTTTCAAATGTTTGAGAATAATACAAAGAGAGTATCAATATGAGTAATAGAGAAAGCAAGTAGATACGACGTCAGCAAGTGATTATAACATCATATGAGTTTGAGGAACGTATTGAATCATGAGTAAAACCCGATTATGGAAATATCGGCATATTTTAACATTTTGAAGATCTCTATACACCATGTTTAATTTTGAAATTGATTTTTTTGTTTTAATATCGCATTTAGTCCACATGACAGATATTATTATGAAAGAGTATAATAGCGGGCTTTATCGGACCGGTTCAGATTTTCGAAAAAACGAGAAAAATAGACTGGTAAATTTTTACTTTATAAAAAAACATGACTTTTTAAAATGAAATTTATTTGGATTTATTAAAGAAAGCATATAGTGTCTTGAAAGGAATATTAAACGAAACCCTTTGTGCAATCTTCGATCACACTTACCCACTTGTTTTACTTTTACTCTAGAAGTTCTAGTTTCAAGTCGTTTTACAAAGTGTTTAACTTTTTCTAGGAAATAATTTTTGTTCTTAGATGATGTGTAGGACGTTTAAGAATTTTTATCAACGATTTTTTTTCTTTAAATCTTTGCTTTGATAATTTTAGATAAATTATAAAAATAGCATCGTTTAAATACTCATAAATGATTTTTTAATACGTAGTTTCACATATAAAAATATTTTGGAAACATAAAATTTTATTGTTTTAAAAGTATTTACAATAATTGTCTTACAAATGGTAAATTCTATTTAACATCTTTTTTTATTCCTTCTGAGCAAAAAATGTAATTCACATGAATAAAATCTAAAACTTTTATTTATAATCTTTTTCATCGCTTATTTTTTTTTCAGAAGCTTACGGAAATAAATTCTCTTAAAAATGTCTTTCTTAAAGATATTTTTAGAATTGATTTTACAAAAGAATAGTCTGAAATAGTGCGCGCTATTCTAAATGAAGCAACTGTTTTAGGTTTAATTGGGAATAAAATGAAAATCTCCTGATTATATTAGAAAATCACTCATTATCATTAAACTAAAGAAGGATATGCTTAAAGTGATAAAACAGAACACATAAAAGCTCATAAATAACTTTTAATCTAAAGATCGACATGTTTCGAACGCTCAAACGGTGACGTTTTCATTAAGGATCTTGAAAATGTCGCAGTTTGAGCGTTACAAAACTAGTCGTTGGGGGCCACCGTGATACTTACCCATCATGGATATTCATAATATAAAATATGAAAATAAAATATGTGTAAACTACTTATAAAATGCATTGCAATTCGAATAAAATTGTGGCTTGATGACGTCATAAACTTTAAATGCTCTATTACTGAATTGCGTAAAAGAAACATCCTTATAACTCGGAAAATGTTAATCCTATTAACAAACGGTTTACTGCGGCGGATTAAGCGTCTCATTTCCAGTTAAAATATATCTTTGAATTGAAATTTGAATGAAATACAGGGTTATAAAAAATCGAAGAGTGTGGCAAATAGGATCACAAATATCTCGGCAACTCATTATCCGATCGACTTCATTTTTTATACAAAATTTGTTTTTTTTTATTGTATTTTATATTCACTCCTTAAAATAAACAATTTCGAAAATTTGTATATACCTTTTAGCAGAACGAATATTTCGAGAGTCCGAAAAAATTAGTTCCGGATAATCGAGATTACTGGAATTCAATAAGCTTTTTCCCATTTTTACATACCAAATTTCAAGTCTCTATCTCAATTTTGTAGGGAGATAGAGCGTTTACAGACACACACAGAGAGACGGACGGCAATTTTTTTTTCTAAAAATATGTTTTTCGAAATTTTCAGTGTCTGTAACATGTAGATCCGTCATTTTTTTCATTTTCAAAACGATTACAAGACTTACCTTATACTACGTATGATGGGTAAGTAAAAATGTCGATCTTTATATTAAAAGGCATTTATAAGTCTTTGTGTGTTCTGTTTTATCACTTTAAGCATATATATCTTTAGTTTAATGAAAATCTCATGATTTGGTTTTTTGAGATTCGAAGTTGCAAATAAATGATATTCTGAAAAAAGTTTCATTCTGAAATATCCATTTTTTTATTTTTTTTAATATTTAGTCCAATAGAGGAAAACGGTTTCTAATTTTAGGAGTTTCTACAAAGAGTTTATTTTTTAAAGAAATTAATTTACTTTCCTTCTATTTTATAGTGTTTTGTCCAAGATATTTTTTTCTGTTTTAATACCCTGATTTAACCGATTCATTACTAATAAATCTCATATGAGGTTGTACTGAAAAACATCCCACTGAGAAGTGTGCTGATATGTAAAACCTGAATGCCCAAGGCTTCTACAATACAGCAATAAATGGCAGAACCATATTTTTTTCCAATATTCAGTTGGAAAATCCACCTTTGAAATTTTCTTTTACGGTTTCGCGTCAGAGAAGATTTTCTCAAACAATATCTGCCTATGTATCTAAAGAAAGACATGACCAAAAATTATTTTTTTATTTTGCATTAATTTGTCTAAAGTTTAACTTATAACAAAAACTATTTAATAACTAATAATATTTATTGCTTGTATATGAAAACTTTTATCTTGTCACATGAAGTTAGTTTTTAAAATTTTTCTAATTAATGTTAAAAACTAAAAATTCAACATTATTTGTTATTAATAGTCCATTTTAAATTCATTTAAAGCGCAAAATATTTTTCTCATTTTTAAAAAAATAGTCACCTCACGCAGGAATTAATTTGATAAGAAAACACATTTTTTCATCTGTACTTTACATGGTTTTGTCTCTGCCCCCCACTCTTTCTTTATTATATATATATATATATATGTATATATATATATATATATATATATATATATATATATATATATATATATATATAATATAAATAAATCAGAATATTAACCACCATCACCACCACCTCCAATATATATATATATATATATTGGGGGTGGTGGTGATGGTGGTTACTACTCTGATTTATCATTATTATTATTAATGATTATTATTATTAATTATGATATATAATATATTATATATTATGTTATATAATTATATATATAATAATGATTATTATTATCATCATTATTATTATTAATTGGAACAGAATCCACGTGGATATGCATCTTGATAATAAATGATCATTTACTGCAGAAATTTACATTACTTTAATAATTTTTTTTTTTATAAATACTTATTTTATAATTAGGTTTTTAAAACTTTTTAGCCAGTTTCTTCCATGTGTGAAATCTGACACTTGCCTTTTAACGTTTTTTATTCACTTACTTTTTTTGAACAATTAAGAAAACACTTTTATTCTATTTTTCAAGCTAAGTGTTGTATTTTTTGAATTTATCTTACAGAAAGCTTACAACAGATACTAAGGTGTTATTTACGGGTGAATCCATCTAAGTTTAATTAGGAACAAAATAATAAAAAAAGTGGTATTTTCAGACTTAATGTTACGAGATTCCGTAAGCTTAAAAAAAAACGGTGTTTTAAAGGTATACCTTTTTAAAATTCTAATTCGAAATTTGTCAAAGAACTTTTCCAGCATTCAGAGTTTTTTTTTTTTATAAAACTTTTAATTTTAATGAAAAGTTTTTTCTTTTGTGATTAATCTGTAGCTTTTTTTCGTTTTTTGTCTTTCAAGTTTTTTTTTTAATTTAATGCTCTGTTTTAAATTAAATGAGATAACAGAATCGGGTGTAAATGAGCTTACAAGTTTCATTGATTATTTAATGATTTGACACTGTTAAGTATTATTATTTCAATAATTGCATAATTAATGAAACATTTGTTAACCAAAGTGAAAAAAAGCATACAAATTTTCCTTAGATAGTAGGTAATAATAATAATAACAACAGCCCATCAAAAGGACTTATGTGAATGTTATCCTGCGCGTAGTACTGTAAAGAACTTACTTACAGATTACTTATTTTTCCGTGTAAGGAACTCACTTTCACAGAATTATTTTCTTCAGGCCACCGATAGATGGCGGCACTCAATGAGAGATTAAATTGAACTGTTTTGTAAGAGAAGAAGCTCAGAGCGGGTGTGAGCGGTCGGAGCTGGACGTGTGAAGGAAGTTATGTATGGTTGAGTGGGACGAAACAAAAAGTGTCAATGATTCTAAATGTATTTGATTTTGTGTTGTGTGTTGTAAATTGTGCCTGTGGAAATGTCTAAATAAAATGAAAAAAGGACAATATGGCTTCTTAGTAACATTACACCAACCTCTTAAGTGTTTATCGTCGATCTTAGGCGCTACAACCTATTTGGTGGCAGCAGGTACGATACCTAGGTGATAAACCAGTGATATACTCAAAAGATGCAAGTTCGTCTACATGAAGCGAGTAAGCCAGTTCCAATTTTTTTGTATTTTTCTTAGTACCTTGCACCTTGAATTGAATCTATTATCGATAAAAAAAATTTCTTTTTAATCTGGATTAATTTGATTCATTCATTTTGCTTTCGTAAATTAATTTCAGACTTTAGTAAAAGTTGTGAGTTAATTGGGGCAAAAATTCAAGTACTGAAATATACTGGACTTATTCCCATCAAATAAAATTAATCAGAATATTGAAAAGTTATTAAATAGTTTTCTTGATAAATGGTGTGAATTCCGAATTCGTAAGCTATTTTATTTTAGAGAATATTAATAATTGTTCTTAAAGTAAATTTTAAGAATAAATAATACAGTTTATTTATTTTTTTGTTGGGAATAATTATGATGT
The DNA here is from genome assembly GCA_963931845.1 of Maratus michaelseni. Classification (NCBI taxonomy): domain Eukaryota; kingdom Metazoa; phylum Arthropoda; class Arachnida; order Araneae; family Salticidae; genus Maratus; species Maratus michaelseni. The sequence goes on along the minus strand of OZ007588.1, from coordinate 106,141,387 downwards.
CATAATTCTTTTGAATTAAAATGGTTTAATGTGTAAAATGGTATTTCATTCTTTGAAGGAAATAGAATAAAATTTCCAATCTTACCAATTTGACATTTGGATAAATGCCAAAATTATAAAGCGCTGGTTTATTCTGTTTTATTTTAGAGTATTTCTTTATTTGGTTATTTGTTTATTCTAAAAATAGAATAAATGACTTTTTGTTCTTTTATATCTGAGTTGAAAATTGTCAGATTTGATATTTGTTTTGTTGTTGTAAAAGGGGAAAGGTAACAAATTGAGTTTAAAACTGAAACAGTAATAATTCTGTTTTGTTTGTTAGATTTATGTAAAAAGAAAATAAAAACTTGATGAAGTATTAAGTAAACAGAAAAGTGTTATTTTCATTTGAAAAGAACTGGAGTTGAATATTTTAACATTTATTCTTTTTATGTAAAGAAAAAAATGTTCCGTGGATTATTTTAAATATATTTTTTTTTTTTGCGAGTAATTGGTTATGCTTGTATAAAAGGTTTGAGAATTAAGAAAAATTCTCGTATTTACGTGGTTTTCATTGGTTTAATTTTAATTGCGTAATTTAATTATTGATTTGAAATAATTTTGTTTATTGAACATAAAGTACAGTTGTGTATTTTGAGAGTTTAAAAATATTCTTTTATCTATCTGAATCGTATTTTTGTGATAATTACATATGCTTATTTAATTTGTTTAAAATATTTGCATAGTGTTTAATTTACTAAGAATTTTGGTAAAACGTTATATTGTTCGATTTTCTTACTTGGTTAAGATTTTAATTAATTTGTTTATAAAAGAATAGGTCTAAGCAGAGGATTTAATAGAAGTGGAATTTAGAATTGCTTTATTAATTGAAAATTATTCTATCTGCTTGAAATCTTTGTTGTTAGTTTTAAGTAGGGGAGACTTGGGTGTGCTATAATTAGAAATTAAGCATTCTGATTTTGTTTAGTTTAGTCAAAAATTGCGATGGCCTTTTTAGCAAAAGCTAGAAAGACAGATTTACTAGAAATTTGTGATGAATTAGCGTTGAAGATTGATCCCGTGAAGACGATTCCAGAAATAAAAAAACTGATTTTAGAAAGTGAAGTTTACAAGGAAGAAGAGATTAAAATCATGCTAGACCGAGTAATAGAAGATAGGAAAGCGCAAGAAGAGATAGAGAAAAAGGAGAAAGAAAGAGAAGAAAGAATTCGACAAGAAGAAAGGGAAGAACGTATGGCTAGGGAGGCTCAAGAACATGAACTACAGTTAAAGAAACTCGAGCAATCGCAAAGAACTTCTACACAGAACGACGGTTCGGAAAGAAAGGCTGATGTCGGACCTAAGATACAGTTGGCACAAATTGTTCCAAAATTCGACGAAAAATCTGATGAGATGGGTCTCTTTTTAATTAATTTTGAGAGAAGAGCAGAGATGGCTAAAGTTTCGAAGACTGATTGGGTTGCATACTTATTAGCTGTTTTGCCCACAGAAATTACGAACATGTTAGCCAGGGAATCTCCCGAAGATGCGATTAATTATGATTTCGTTAAAAGTCTTATCTTAGAAAGATATAAGTTGAATAGCGAGAAATTAAAGCAATGTTTTTATCGGCATCATAAAACGCCAGACAAGTCTTGGAGGAATTATGCGCAAGAACTCGCTAGTTATTTTAACGCTTGGATTACAGAATTAGGTATTGAAAAGTTTGATGAACTTAAAAATCTAATTATTACAGAACAGTTAAAGTTTCGAGTCCCTGCGGAAACAAAAGAACATTTTCTTGATAATTGGTTAAATTTTGTGACGCCTTTAGATTTGGCTAAGAAATTGGATGACTATGAAAGTATCAAAGATAGTTTAAAAAAGAAAGAACTTCCGAAAAAGAACACGTTTAATTCTCGACCCCAGTTTAAGAATTCAAATAACTTTGACTACAAGAAAGAAGGTAAGGATAATAAGCCAAAATTTCAAATTAAATCAGAATCATTTTCCGGGAACCATAAAGAAAGAGAATTTGATAAGAGGAAAACATTACGTTGTTACGAATGTGGATCCAGCAATCATCTTCGTCCTCAATGCGATAAACTTAAGAAATCCACAGAAATCATTTCTCATGTTAAGGTTGGAGTTGGACAAGATTCTTTGATAACGCCTTATCTTAGTGTGGGGAAAGTAAACGGCGTACAAATGGAAATTTTGAGAGATACAGGTGCGACAATAGATTTAGTTGCACAAAGGTATGTCAAACCACATATGTATCTGAACGAAAAAGTGTGGGTTCGGGTGCCCTTACACGATGGTCTATTCTGTTTACCTCTCGCAGAAATTGAATTAGACTGTGAAATGGGGCATGTGATAACTAAAGCTGCTGTCTCTAGAGACTCTGTAGATTTAGGAAGATATTTATTAGGAAATAAAACAGCCGCTTTATTCGAACATTGTAAGAAAGAAAAGGCAGTGAAAGAGCATATGATTAATGCTGTTCAAACCAGAGCTCAGAAGAAAATTCTGGAAGCAGAGAAGGTTTCTCTTGAAGAACCTGAAATGCACGAAATTTCTGATGAAACTTCTGCAAAGAATCATAGCAATAATATAGAAAATGAAAACAAAAAAATGGATGCGAAAAAAAATAAAGATCAATCTGAAGAAGAGAAGTTGGAAATCAAAAAAGACTCAATTTTGCCAGTATGTCAAACTGTCTCAGTACAAGAGCTTATAAAAACTTCTCCTAAGACATTTTCCGAAGAACAAAAGAAGAGCAAAGATCTAAAACCTCTTATTGAAGAAGCTAAAAGGAAAAATATCAAAGATAGCAAATTTATTTTGGAGAAAAATATGCTTTTTTATAGAAGGAAAGATAGGAATGGTGCTGAAAGAAAATTATTAGTTGTCCCAGAAAGATTTCGTGAGCAGTTAAAAAAATTTTGTCATGAAACGGTTGCAACCCATTTGGGTGTAGCTAAAACTAAAGATGCTTTGTTTAAGACCTTTTATTGGCCAAATTGCTTTAGATATATCGAAAATTATGTTCGTAAGGCATGTGCTGAGAACTTTATGGCTGTGTCTTCTGCAGTTTCCAGGGATACTTATTGCAATAAGCTTACAGACATTTATATGCTTCTATTAAAGAATCAAAGTAGATGGGTAAAGGTGACTGCTTATCAGTGTCTTGGTTCCTTCAGTTCTACATTTGCTGAGCCATCTAAAACCGGTTTATATTATAGTGAAGGAAAATTAGTTGTTTGTGATGTTCCAAACTCTCCTCCAGCACAAAATTCTCCAAATGGCAGAACTGAAACTGATCAACAAAGTGCTGACAATAATTTCTCCGATGTAGACAGGAATAATGTTTCAGAACCCTGTGATAGCATAGTTCGTTTGAGCTGTTCTGAAAAGTCTCCCACTTCTGTTTCAGAAATTCCAGATATCTCGTGCCATGTAGGAAACTATGCCACTGTAATAGAAGTAGGCTATCAAAACAAGTCTGCCAACGACAGTGTGATAAATGATGCAATAGATGTCTCTCCAATGGAGAATGGTTCCCAACGGTTGTCACAAACGCGTTTGAGGCGAGTTGCAAAAAAGAATGGGACTAATCATCTTTGTTGTCTGAATGATTTGAACGAGTCTGAGGATTCAGTGAGAGAGTCTTATATGTGGTATGATTATTACATGGGAAAACAGAGTCCTCTTGTTAACGGTGACTGTAGTGAAGCGAAAGAAACTGATCCGGTTGATTTTGATGCAGTTCAGAACTCTGTTGTTATTAACGGTGTCTGTGTGAGTGAAGTGCTGTCTGAAACACTAACTTGTGAACCACTATCGATAATAAACTGCAGTATGAGTAAGCTAATTACTGATGAAAATGAAGAAGACTGTGAGAAAGCAGATAATTTGTGTTATTCTTTAGACGTATCTCAAAGTAATGAAAATCATATATCGTTACATTCAGCTGGTGCTATACTAGACTTAGATTCTCAATCCAGAGTAGAACAAGATCAAAATGATAGCAGTAGTACAGTTTCTTTAAATGATGAAAGTGCCTTTAACAGCTTCCAGTATTGGCGCATTCCTTTTCCAGATATAGATCCTTCAAACATACGTGAGCCTTGCGTAGACATAGATGTTTTTCTTAACAGGATAAAGTCTCAGTTTAAAAGCAACAATATGTTTGATTCCAGTACTTCCACACCAGATCTAGATTTTAGATGCAGCCTTCGATGCAGTCGACTCAAAGAACTCGATGCAGAGAACTCAAATTTAAAGCCAAGTTGTAGAATTGAAATAAAAACTTTCGAGTTTGATAAAATGTTAGAAAATAAAAAAGGTGAACCCCCTCCTTTGCAGAATACTATTACTGCCTATGATCAGGATATTGATCCCCCTGAGTTGTTTTTGTGCTATTTAAATATGATTGATGCGAACTGGGCTGAAATTGCTCAAAATTGTGCTTATAGTTTGTCAAGAATTGCAATTACTCTTGGACGTAAATTTTGGCCATGCCTCAAAGAAACGTTTGATGCTCTTTCATCCGACTTGCAGGATTTTATAATGATGAGGAAAGTCCGTCACACTGTTGCCTCTTCCATGCATCAACTAGCTGTGATACTTGGTCCTAAAATAACATCCCAGGACTTACTGCCTGTGTTTTCATGTTTCATCAAAGATCTGGATGAAGTTCGCATGGGGATACTGCAACATATGTCCAAATTCCTGCGGGAAATTCTTCCTGAAGAACGAAAACAGTTTCTTCCCAGTCTTTCAGAATTTATGGTCTACAATAGTGATACTGAAAGCAAAAACAAAAACAGAGGAACTATTCCTAGACTTTTAAGTTGGGCCTTACTTTTACAGTCCTTCAATTATAAAATTGTTCATAAAAAAGGAAAACAACATCAGAATGCTGATAGTTTGGGTCTAGCCATAAAAGCCTAAATTTGATTAGAATGCTAATATGTAAATATGATAATTTGTATGTCAGTTAATTTTGAATTTATTGTTTTGAATATGTATAAATTATTTTTCAATTGTATCTTGAATATAGTGTCTGAGTATTTGTAAATTTTAATGGTATTAATTACATTTATATATTTTTCTTTTCACGGTGGGAATAAGTCAGGTGTGGTTCAAGGTACTAATCTTTTTTTTTTGGAACTAGTGCTGGAAGAACAATAAATTAGAAAGAAACTTTTCCCTGTCAAGACCGTGAAAAGTTTTCTCCAGGTGGGGAGGAGTCTGTAAAGAACTTACTTACAGATTACTTATTTTTCCGTGTAAGGAACTCACTTTCACAGAATTATTTTCTTCAGGCCACCGATAGATGGCGGCACTCAATGAGAGATTAAATTGAACTGTTTTGTAAGAGAAGAAGCTCAGAGCGGGTGTGAGCGGTCGGAGCTGGACGTGTGAAGGAAGTTATGTATGGTTGAGTGGGACGAAACAAAAAGTGTCAATGATTCTAAATGTATTTGATTTTGTGTTGTGTGTTGTAAATTGTGCCTGTGGAAATGTCTAAATAAAATGAAAAAAGGACAATATGGCTTCTTAGTAACATTACACCAACCTCTTAAGTGTTTATCGTCGATCTTAGGCGCTACAGTACATAAAATAAGCAACTACTTATGATTTAAAATTTACAAAAGTTAAACATAGGGTAGTCCGACCAGTAAATGAACATTTAAGCACATTTTTAAATAAAAACAAAATGATAATATTAAAAAAAAAAAAAACAGTACCTTTTGGTGTCTGGCAGTGCAAATACATGTGTTGGTATACAAACGATTACAAAATAATAAAAGAAAGTTTTTATTTCAGGTGTTTGGGATGTTAGGGGTGTCTTAATAAAAACTATACAAAAACCGAGTTAATGAACAGTTCTTACCAGTGAATGAACGCAAAAATTTCCGGTGTATGAACAGGCAGCATTTTAAAAACACTTAAATTTGAAACTATGTTATTTATTTTACAACTTGTACAAATAACTTGTTACTTAATTACGGTTTTTTTTAACCCCAGCATGATAATTAACTAATGGAGAGTTTTTCAAACCTTATTCTATTAAAATATTTACTAATTGTTCATTTACTGGGGGCTGTTCACTTACTGGTTGGACTACACTCTCAAAAAAAAATCCTTGAATTGAACAAATCTTTCCGTTGCCTTTTTTCGTTAAAACACGAAAATTTCCGCTTTGATTTGCTTCGCTTCCCCCAAAATACGGAAAACTCACCAATCTAAATCTGCAATTTCTTCAAACCATAGGGGTGTACCGGCAACAGTGCAGCGTGTTACTTTTCCGTATTAGAAACGGAATTTTTACGTATGTTTTTTTCCTTCAAAATAAGGTAAAGCTAGGAGAGTCTGCTCACAATTCAAAAGAATAACAATAAAACATCTAAATATTAATTTTTTGCTAAACTATCCATGAATAATTTTTACTTCATTTCTTTTTTATGCATTTCCATTGCTATTTTGCTGTTATATTGTAATTTAATAGAACAGTTGCAATAAAACCAAGAAAGTTATTTTGCGCAATCTGTCCTTACAGGGTTGGTGAGATTGCGCACATGGGTAGGAGAGATTGTTACTAATAATAACTACAATTAAATTGTTAGCAATAATAATTACACTTAATGACATTGTTGTAAGGTTTTTGTGAACAAATATTATTGTATTAGGAGTGAATATTTCAACCTAATGATTAAATAATCAGAAAAAGGAAATAATTTTAAAAACGATTAAAAAATTTTAATTAAAGGAAAATAAATTAAAGAATTAGAAAAAGCAAGTCCAGATAATATTACAAAATAACATTAAGTTACTTGATAACACGTTTAACTTAAAATTACTCCATTTTAATTTTTAATTTTTTAATGCAAATTGACCAATAAGCTGCGTAATCTCTCCTAGCATAGAAACTAATGGGAACAATGCGCCATCTCTCCTAAGTAGCAGTTGCGCAAACTCTCCAATTTTGGTAGGAGAGATTGCGCGGCCTTTTATATAAACATGGTCGCTACTAAAACGAACCGTTGATGTTCACATTGTTAGTCTAGATTAGTAGCTTATGAGAAATCGTTTAAGTTTAAAGTATTTTGTACTACTGACATTGTATAGAAATTCTGATGAATAGCTATGAAAAGTCAAGCACTTACTTTGGGAAAACAAAACAAAATAGCAATTATTTATCTTAGACGCTCAAAACAATCAACGTGCACTTTCAAGTAGACATTCCACTACTGCTGTTGTACAACTACCTGGAGTCGCTGCACGCTCACTGTACCCTTTCCCCCCGAACTTTTATGTGCGCAATCTCTCCGACCGCGCCATCTCTCCTGGCTTTACCTTACGGTAAATTCAAGAAACGAAAGTCAAATTTTCCTGAAATTTCCCAGTCACGAGACAGAAATTTCCTGAAATAACAGAAAAATCTCTTTTAATTACAAGGCTGTTCCGGCAACTTGCTGTCTGTATTTTTTACGTTTTAAACGAAATTTATTTTGAGAGTATAGTATATTTATTTTAAATAGTAAAATTGAAATGAGTTGTGTTGTATAAATATTTCTTTAATCTATTGTACAATTGGTTTAGAAAATTTAAAATAACACAAGCTTTTAAGACCTTCGATATTTTTTTTGACATTTCACGTATAATATTTTTATTAGTCTTTATTAGTTTTATGTAATAAATGACACACGGCAAAAGTAAGCTGCGCCGCAGGCGCCCATGACGGAGCGCACCACGCGTAGGTGACCACGGAACCCAAGTCCTGAAAGACTTTTATCGCGCCAGTAGCTTTGTGTCGCTACGGCATTCGGCCGGTCAGAGAGCCGATCCAATACGGACCCTCTAACCTTGAACCCACGTGTTGACGACGTAGGCCGTTGCGGTACGCGGTGAAACCACGGGGAGTCACCGCGAGACACTTAGAGACAGGCCGGCGTCCCCCAACAGCTTCGGAGCTGGAAACCCAGAAGGGAACCAGGCCTTAGGCCTTAGTCGGGATGTTTCAACCCGTACTTGCTCTACCACAACTCGAGGGGTGTGAAAACTTACAGAGGTAGTCACGGTTCCATCTCGTAGTGGACCATGACACACGGTAAATGAATGAAATGAAAGACAAGAAATATAACTTAAAAAATTAAGTTATATAAGTTATTAAAGTTATGTTTTATTATTATTAAATTTATAGTTTAATTGCTTTTAAACTATTGTTTTGCACAACAAATGAAACACAATAAGTGAATGAAATTAAAAGGTCAATGGGAAAAACGATGATAGTCACAAAAATCTAGATGATATTTATTCGTCGTTCTTTCTTTTATGAGCGTCGACTTTCATCTTTCTCCTCCCTCCTTTATCACAATCTTAAGTTGTGTTTTTTGAAAGCACTTTCATCATTCTTCCAGATTAATACCTATCTTCGATTGTGTTTTTGCCTCAATTATTGGTTGTTAAATGATAAGGTTGTTAAATGGTACTATGCCTTTCAAGGTAACAGATGCCTTAATCATATCAAATTTCAGAAAATGTGGACTATCATCGTTTTTTCCTCCAACCCTTCAATTGAAACGAAAAAAGTTCCCTAAACCACCACTCAAAGTATACTTTCCTGAACATTTTCTTTTAATTTCAACAACTGATTTGCATAATAAGGTTTTTCACTATTTTTACACTCTTTTATTTAGCTTAACTTGGTTTTTGTATGTAAAGATAGAATTTTGTAATATATTTTTCACTCGTTTCCTGATAGGCTCGAATTATAAAAATTGTGTACATAAATGTGTTTCCGATGACAAAACAACATTTTAATATTTTTGGTACTCAAATTAATTTTAAGGCATTTTTCGGTTAGGCGGCCGTGGGTGATAAATCGCCAAATATTCTTTAGGTTAATAGCTATATACGAGATACAAAAACCATGACGTTCATTTTTCTACAAACTACGCTCGCCAAAATATGCCAACTGGCTGTGAAACTGCAAAAACGAAATATGTTAGGTACTAAAGTAGTATTACTTTAAGTAGTAGTACGTAAAGTAGTATTACATACATATATATATATATATATATATATAATGTAATATATTTTTTAATGCGCTTTAATTAATTAATAGTTTAATATCAAATTATGATTATACGCTGAGAAAGCAATTTAGAAATCTTGAATAGATAGTTTAAATACTGTTTTTTTCTTCCTGTTACCACATTTATAGAAGAAACAAAAAAAAAAATATATATTTTTTAATAATTTCATTAGCTCGTGTTTTTACGAAGCGTAAATCAAAAATATAAATTTTTCATAATCTTCACACATTGGGAAAAGCACGAATTCCAGTCATGAAATTAAGCGTAATTCTTAAGATGCACATTGAATGCTTATAAAAGAATGTTCTTAAAAAAATATATTTCTACTTTTATATAGTTTTATTCAATTTTGCATGTGCAGTAGAATCCGGATAATAAGAGCCTTGTTAAATCGAACTATCGGATAATTCGAACATCTTAACATCTCTTGCAAATCGTAACGATTTTAAGGGAACCTATTATAACGAAATCCACGTATAACAAAGGATTTTCTTCGTGCTGCCTTTCTTTTCGTTACAAACGGCTTCCACATTATTTAAATCTTGTTTGTGATTGTGCAGTGCTTTTTTTTAATTTTTTGCTCTTAAAATATGGAAAATTTATAATATAATTTTTTCGCAGCATTTCTCAATTCCATAGGTAACAGAATAAAGTTTCATATCTGCTAAATTACAACTTGATTAAATTTATATTATCTATAGAGGAGACATACTATTTTTATTCATTTTGCACAAAATATGCTATTCTTAAATTGACGATTAAAAATGACGGAAAATTTGCAAATTTTTTAAAAGAATGCTTTTTATTTTCACTTTTCTTAAAAATATTTGCATTAACTTGAGAAATTTATAATTTCAATATCATGTACCGCTTTGCTGAAAAAGGTTAATTAAAAGGTAGTTTCAGGTGAGGAAAAAAGTTAACTATCTTTTGATCTTTTGAAATTGCATGGTGATATTCTATTAAGTTTTTCTTTGGAAAAAATAAATATTTATTTTTAAGAGGGAATATGTGCAGAATTTTTGGTATTTAAAATTAATATTTATTTAGTTTAATATTTATTTAAATTAAATATGTTGTTTTTATTAGAACGTTTCAATCAACGTTCTAATGAAATCATTTTATATTTATGCAAAGTTTTTTAAGGATTTTGTATTTCTTTTCAATTTTTAGAATATAAATATGCTAAGCAAATAAATACAACTAGGTTTTTATTACCTAGATTACTGTTGAAAAGAAAGTGCACTTAAGTCAGATGAAATGTGTATATTAATTTTCTTATTTTTGAGACAAAATCCATGTTTTCACAATTAACATTTTTTGTTCCACTTTCTTTTCTTTTACAGGTAAGATTTTGAAGTATCTGTTGGATTATTAGAGTATTTCTACTGGAATTTTTAGAAACGCTAGTTCTTGTTCTTCAAGGTACGAGCGAAAGTTTTTTTATAATCATGAAATATATGTATATATACATTAAAAAATTCAAAACTCCGCAAGAAAGTTCATCTGAAAATGTTTAAAGAAATTCCTTTCATATAAAGTAGGTTTATTTTATACTTTCAATAATTTCTTAATATTTTTTATTACTAATTGAATGACTCTTTCTTGTAAGATCAATTTTTATGCTTCTAAATTTATAGATATCCCCTAATAAGTTTTCTTTTATAATTCTGTGGAAATTTAAGAAAGAGTTCATGAAATAAAAAGTGTTTTCTGGACTGCTTTGATCCAAGGAATCCAAATAGAGAGTGAAAATTTCGTATTGCCATTTGAGGACTTGATTTTCTTCAATTTTTAATATGTAGACGACCCGTGTTTCCAAACCTGCATTCATATTTGGGAAGAAGACACTATTCCTTACCGACAGTGATAAAATAACGTAGACCGCTGCTTTATTTTTTTACATGACTTTACATATTAACCGAGCCTGGTTGCATTTTATGAAAGGCTCACGTTTTGTGCACCTGCTGTGTGAATTGACAAAAGAGAGAAATCTCAGCCAGTTGTATTGCCAATTGTCTTTTTGATCTGAAGTTCAATGTGCAGTGAGCGCAAACGAATTAACTCATTTCAAAACTACGATATTGCCTAAATTAACAGAATATTTTCCATCATGTGTGCTAAACGAAAAAGAAAAAAATATATATATACGAGTGAATATTCGCACAAAGCATAAAGAACCTTTCAATATCATCTTTTTAATAATGCTATTTGAAAAATCATATGAAAAAATACTTTATTTATTTTATAAAATACATATTCAGAATTGCTTTTACTTGCAGGAACATACATATATTTTCGTTATTTAAATCGTGGTTAAAATAGGAATGAGTGAATGATTTATTTTAGTTTAATTTAACAAATTAATAATTACACGTAAATAATTTAAAAAAAACAGTAAAAATATTGTTTTAAATCTATGAAAAAATATTGCAGGAAAACTAGTTCATTTCAGTTGAACTGAAAATCTGAAAGGACTTCTCAATATATATATATATATATATACATTGATACCCCGATGATACATTAAATTCTCGATAACTCATTACTCGGGTAAGTCTGTATTTCTATGCAATCAAATATCATTAATTCATTATGGATATGCTGTAAAAACCGGATAACTCGTCATCTTCAAAAATCACTGTATGCCATCGATTATAATTAGTTAATTTTAGATAGGTACTAAAATTTTGATAAATTGTCAACCTCTTATGCTCCTGTTGATATTTTTCGAAACATACCATTAAAATATCATTAAAATATAATCGTAATTGATTTAATTGCGGTTCAGTGTTATCTTATACTTAATGATGTTCGATGAAGAGGGGGGAAAAAACGGAATTTTTTCCTGGTTTTGAAAGAAAATCTTTCCAAACGAAGTAAAGGGCACTCGACATAGTGACTGGCGATAATTATCGATGAATATTAGAAACATGATGTTAGTAGTATATTGAAATTAGAAAATGAAGTAAATATAAACGATTTTAAAAACACGCTTTTATTAACGTACTAAGAAGTGGAATGTTTATTATTTTAACACAAACATCCTGATTGGTAAAGATATTATCCATGTTTAAAAGTTCCCAACTGAATGAAAAAGTGTCCAGGACGGGAATCGAACCTAGAACATATAGCTTAAATTATCAATGCTCTTCCAATTGAGCTACCTGTGATAAAATAAGAAAAGTTTATTTGTGTTTCCATTGTTTAATGGTGCTCCACTACCTGCGGCTAACACCGTAGAGCTGTGTACATGGAGAACCAGATGCTATTGTCAGTAGGTTGTTTGAGTGAATTGTGTCGACCCGTTGTCATACCAAGTAGCTCAATTAGAAGAGTATAAAAAAATTAAGTCAAAGATTTTGGGTTCGATTTCCGGCCTGAATACGTTTTCACATAGTTGGAAAATTTTCAACTTGTAATAAATAGAAGTAATATTGTTTTTAATAAAAAACCTGGAGAACAAAACAAAAATCATAAAAGCGTGAAACGCTGATAGAAGTACTCTAAGTAAATTTTAATTACATTCATAATATATGTAAATGAATGTTTAGGAATTTTCTTTCTTAACATATTCATTGTAACATATTTTTTATTGTATTTATTTATGTATTTATTTTTTGTACTTCTTTGTACCAAAAAAGTACCTTTTGCGCTTCGTGGATGAATCGCCAAGCATCCAAGATGTACTGCCAAATCATGACATATGACATTATAATCCTATATGATGTAGATGACGACTTATATGTCCAACTTATAATCATACATACATATATATATTTAAAAAGGAAGGCTTTTTTTTTGTCAAATTCACATAAAATTATGCCCAATACGCATGCGTAAACTTAAATCAAGAACCTAACCAGTTTTAGAGCACACTCAAGTGCGAAAAACGGTGGTCGAGTGGCATAAGGCGCGTTTCTTCTCTGTTCCGATATCGTTTGGGTTCGATCCCCGCTATGGACAAAAAGATTTTTCTATAATTCCTTTTATTAATGCCGTATTTAATTCAGGAGGAAAAGTTATATAATTTGTATATAATATATATATATATATTTTACTAGAATGCTTTATAATTAAGAAAAATTTAACACCCAAGAATATTTTGTTTTAATTACTAAATAAACAATATGTATTATTAATCGTCAGCTGCAAACAGCAAGTTTTAAATTCGGGGTTTTAGAATCAGACTGATTAAAAAATAATTTAATAAAAGTTTTTAAAGGTCGTGTAGTTTAAAAAAAAATAGAAATACTAAATATTGTAATTTTTCCAAAATATTGGGACTGTGGTAAATAAAATAAGAAAAGTATATGATTATTCTCCTTAAAAAAATAAAAAGAAAAGAAGAGAAAAAAGGTAAGAAAAAAAATATCCATATATGAATTGCAAAAAAAAAAAAAAAATCAAGCTGGATATACTTATAAAGAGTTTAATATGTTTCAAATTGTTCTTTTAAGTAATGGCATTTTCATTTCCTTAGCATATTCTCTTTTTTAGCTCTACAATTGTAATTGATTAATATTCCATTAAAAACTCCATTGTTTTAAAATAGCTTTCTAAAATATGTGGAACGAAGTATTTACAAATTCCTGTAAGTTTTCCAAAAGATATATGAGAATAAGACTTTTGCTTTGAAAATCTGCAAAGTAAGCTGGATATTATAGATTTCCTTACATATTGGCATTTCTTCTATATCTAATTATTGCAGAATAGGGCTCTGTGTTCATGTGTTTGATTTTCTTATCTTGAAACAGATGGCGCCATTAACGCTATCGGCAGTAATAACATCTTAAACATCTTATATATTAAAACGAAAAGGGATTTCCGTCAAGTTTGTTTTTCACACGAACTTGCCCCATTTACGCATGCGTAAATTTAAGTCTAGAACCTAACCAGTTTTAGAGCACACTCAAATGCAAAAACGGTGGTCGAGTGGTATAAGGAGCGTTTCTTCTCTGTTCCAATTATCGTGTGGGTTCGATCCCTGCTGTGGACAGAATGATTTTTCTCATTTTATTCGAATTATTCTTCAAAAATTTCAAACTTTTAAAAACAGCTAGGAATTTTATTTTTATGGTACTATCAAGTTATTTGCCATCAAGTTTTGACGGGTTTCATCTGGTGTATATATATATATATATATATGACATATGTGACATATGAGACAAAAATATTGCGTCTATATTGACGTGTATGGCGAATATATCGGGTGTCCTACAATAGACTGACTGATTTTAAAATTCGATAACTTGCAAACGCTGACAGATATTAAAAAAATTCTTGTAGGAGAGTTATATAAGATATCGGGAGTTTTTTTTTTACTGCGATTCTTGATTTTAGTTCGAATTACCAGCAATAGATGGCGCTGAGAGCAATAAAGTCCAATCGATGCAGCAGCAGAAATCATCCAGTATTGATCAGAAGGAAGGAGCTTAAATATATGGAATGGATCTCATTCACCAAGATTGTATTGGCGAATGAGACCCACTCCATATATTTAACCTCCTTCCTTCGCATCAATGCTTTGTGATTTCAGTTTTGGCATCTATTGAGCGCCTGTTGCTTTCAGCGTCCTCTATCACTGCCATTTGAAACTGAAACCTGGAATTGTAGTAAACACCTGACATCATATATTACTTTCCTGCAAGAATTTTTTAAATATCTGTCACCGTTTGAAAGTTATTGAATTTTAAAGTCAGTCAGTCACACCCGATATGGACAACCGGTATGATCGTTTGAAATATATATATGCGTACGTATGATGAATATATTGGCTTGGCGATAATCTTGGCGAAATCGTAACTGCAAACTTGGCGCAATAGTAATTGTGCGGGACGCTATAACAAGAAAATATTTCTTTAGCGCCTAACATTTTAACGATTTTAATTTTGACCCCCAGGTTATTCATATAATAATTATCTTCTATTTTTTACTGAACTAATAAAAACGTGGTTTTTTTTAAAATCGATTTTATTTACTTTGTCTTTTCTACTTTTCTATTTTGTCTTTCTACTTTCGATTTGTATTTTTTCTACTTTTCTGTTTGATATTTTTATACCTTTTACGCTTGCTACACTTATTTATTATTATTTTTTGTATTTTTAAGACATTTTTAAGGCATAAAATGCATGAAAGAATATATACAATGCAGTTTATTTTAAAAGTGTTAATCTTAAAAAAATTGGTTTTTACCAGACTAATAAGAAAAAAAAAACAAAATAAACTTTTTTGAAGAAAAGTGAAAACAAACATGAAGTGAAATAAAGTAAAATTGAAAATAAACAATATATCTGCTTATATCGAATAAAATGCAATGTGTTCTAGAAGAAACACTGTTTAAAATATCTTTCTAATCTAAATCTGAGTGCATTTCACGCTTAAGTACCCTTAACGTTATTTTTCTAAAGAGTATTTATATAACAGAAAACTTATGGCTCTTATAATAAATGAATTCTGCTTTTTGTCTTTTAAAAAAACTTGTTCATTTCTCCCCTTTTTTATGTCATACTTTCTTTCTACGGAAGTTACACTTAAACATGAAAAATATTTTACAGTTTTCCAACATGTTTCGCAAAATAAAGAAGAGAAAAATCCGTTTTATTTTAAATTATGAAAAAAGTTGGTTTATAGCAGGTTTATTTGCACATATATAAGGACCCTTTATATGGATATAATTCGTAACATGAATACTTTTTGAGAAAAATATGATTATTAATTATAATTTACTTTTATATTCTGATTATTACTCTTGGAAATATTTGCTTTTTAATACCATGCCCGGATGTTTAATGTTTTATTTTCCGAGCACATGGTGTAAAGAAAGTATTGTAATCATGATTTGTATGTATGAGTTATACTAACTCCCAAATGGTACTTTCGATTGATCTCCCATTTGGCTATGTTATAGACCATTCCGCAAAAACTGTATACATTTTCGTGCAAATTGGTCTTATGTTTAGACATTTAATCCATTTTTAAATCCTTTTCAAATATTTTTTTGCAACCGATTCTATATGGAAAATCTTCAAGGAAATGTGACAAAGTATAAATGATAAACATTTCGTAGATATAATCAAGCATTAGTAGCGCAGAAGTTATAATTATCCACCAGTTTCACCAGTTTCAAACCGGGAAGTCCAGCGTTCAAACCCAGCCGATTCCATTGTGTCAGAATTTTATATAAGTGTTCAGAAGTTCGAGTGGAATCACTGCAGATTTAAAAAAAATGTATTTTTCTCTGCTTCAGCAAGAAAATTCTAGTTTTATTTAACAGAATCTTTTCCAGAATATGAAGAAGTGTTTGGGAACTGAAACGAAGTGATCTATGCTTCTATATTTGTTTACAGTCAGTTACTTACAAAGACATTTACCTTCCATTCTTTTGGATAATCTTTAACCTTCCATTCTATTGAAAGAACTTTTGCCTTCCTTTCTACTGACGAAGTTTTGCCTTGTATTTTATTTGAGAAATTTTTACCTTCCATTTTATTGAAAGAACTTTTACCTTCCATTCTGTAGGAAGAATTTTTTCTTTCCATTCTATTGGAAGAACTTTTACCTTTCATTCTATTGAAAGAACTTTTGCCTTCCATTCTATTGGAAAAACCTTTGCCTTACATTCTAGTGGAGGGACGTTTGATATGATTTGATTGCCTAAGAGAGATTGCTCAGATAAGGAAACCAAGTCTGTAGAGCATAGTATTCCTCCCCGTCCCTTTATTAAGGTCTTATAAATACAGTGTTCAGCCATAGCTGAAGCCGCCAGAAAACGCGACAATAGGTGGCAATTTCATAAATACAAGTATGAAAGGAGATCCGTCTACGGCCAGCCCTGCCAGGAATTCTCCAATCGCAAGCAAGTGACAGGGACTGATCGAGGCTTTTACATTAGTGGTCTATCACTGCCGGAAAACAGATTGTCCCTCGCGACACTGGGCAGCGAGGGGCATCAGTAGGCTGTGGAAGCTTTTGGTTGCGCCGGAGAAACGCCCTTGCGGCAGGCGCGGGATTTTCTGCCAGAGCTGTACGCGCGACAGAACCGACAGACAATCTCCCTAAGTTAAATTTAACAGGTAAGTTAGTTGGTTATGTTTTTTAGTTTCCTCTCAAGAAGTGGGCGTGTGAGGATATTGGTGAGTCAATTTATAGGAGGGTTTTGGGTGTACCTGAGCTGCCATTGGCTTGTCAGTGTGGAATGACGCTGTGCCTTGCTCAACGCACTCGCGTCGGTCTGAATATGCACATTTGAACTTGTGTAGGTACTGGTGGAAGGGTCCATGACCAGTAAGAAAAGCTGTAGTGTGAAGGGTGAGGTAAAATAGTGTGTAAGAGAATTTGGAAATTAGCGTATAAGTATGTCGGGCTTTTGTTGAAGTGGTCTAATGTACCTGCCAGTCTTTTAGAATATTTATATTTAATGATTGTTTGATGTAGCTTGGTGGGAGTGTAAGGTGGTGATCAATGTTAGGTTTTTTATGGCTTCATTTGCTAGAGTGTCTACTGCCCCTCTAGTGGAAGAACTTTTACCCTCCATTCTAGTGGAAGATCCATTCTAGAGGAGGAAATTTTTCCAGCTACTCTAGTGGAAGGACTTTTCCCTTCATTCTAATGGAAGAACTTTTGTCTTCCATTCTACCGGAAGAAATTCTTCCTTCCATACTGGAAGAACTTTTGCCTTACATTCTATTAGTAGAACTTTTACATTCCATTCTACTGGAAGAACTTTTACATTCTATCTTAAATTGCAAATGTTTCGTTGGATGGACATTATACAGGTTTTCTTGGCCTTATGCGATTTCAGTTAGTGCAATGATTTTTTACAGACTGTCTTTCAATTATTGCGGGAAATTTTTCAATTAGTGCTCAAATCATGAAATGGTTGATCCCATTTTGCCAAGCAACTTGTTTAAAAAATAAAAATTTGATAAGAAATGTGATTAATTTCGCAACAATCGGACAAAGATCATTATTATGCAGAATTCAACTTACAATCGATTTTTTAATGTTTTTTGATTTGTAACTCATTAAATTAGTCTACAGTTTTATTTAAAACATTTCAAGTCAAACAGGAATATGTACTTTCTAACAATAACACATCAAAAACAATATCGTAGTATTTTATTATATTGCTTACATATGTATGTTCGATTTTAAGAAAGATGGCTGTGGATCTATTAATTTTTTTTTCTTTGAATATATGTATCGATTAGTGCACTAATATCGTGGAATCAATTTGCCGAACGCATAGAGGTAAACCTATTATTATGTGACTAGTCATAATGTTTTGGCTGATGTGCTCAAAAATATTAAAAACATTTCTATATGATATTTTATATTGAAAAAAATATATAAAAAATAAAATAATATAAAGCCACACGTGCATTTTTTTTCGCTATTTTAACATTTTTAAACCGTTGGAATTATGTTGAATTTATACATTTCTAATATTTTTATTTAACAGCTATTGTTCATTTTAACAGTGCATTTTTGCTAGATTAAACGTTTGACAATGGGTTGGGATATATAAGTCCCAACCGTTACGACATATACGTTATTCTATTCGTACCAATTTTTGAAATATAATATTTGCCACACATTTATGCTAGAATATTGTACAGAGAAATCTACACAATTTTTTGCAAATTGTGGTGTGATAGAGTATAAAAGTAGTTGCCAATTCTGGCCCATAATGAAAGGGTTAATGAAATATATTTAAAGACTAGTTGTTACCCGTGACGTCGTTCACGTAACATTTAAAGAAAATTAATGTATTAATTAAGAGCCTACATCAGTCATGCGAAAAAACGCTCAAGCTAATGTTAAGTCTATGGGAAGGTTCTAGTGTGATTTCTCGCTCTCATTTTAATATTTTAAAATGCTTTTTTTGCATAGGATAGCTGAGGTCAATCTCCAACGTTGTTCGTTTTTACTTTTTCGATTTTGGTTCCAGTTATTTTATATAAGGGTACTTTCACTTTCAGAACCGGTTCCAACCGGTTCCAAAATTGAAAATGGCCACTTATAAAAAAAAACTGCAACAAAAATCGAAAAAGTAAAAACTAACAACGTTGGAGATTGATCTCAGCTATGCGATGCAAAAAAAAAAAAAAAAAAAATCATTTAAAAATATTAAAATGCGAGCGAGAAATCGCGCTAGAACCTTCCCATCGACTTTTACATTGAGCGTTGAGCTTTTCTTCCCGTGACTAGTGTAGGCTCTTAAGCAACATATACAATTAACAAACTCTTTCACTGAGAAAAATGACACTTTCAAATCTGAGTAAATCGATGTTTTCATTTTGTTATGAAACTTTTTGTTTAAAATAGGACAACCCAATGCTTTCAATTAGGAAATACCAGAAATACTCAGAATATTGAAGTATGGACATGCTCAAAACTGAGCACATAAAGATCAGTTCATACTCATTTTTGAAACCTGGGCATTATAAAATGATTATAATCAGTTCATACTCATTTTTGAAATATGGAGATACTCAAATATGAGCACATGATGTTTTATTCTTGAGTGTGTGGATGTTTTCAGAAATGAGTATATACATGTTTCAAATTTGAGTCATTTTGATTCAGAGTCATTTTGACTGTGCGACATACTCGGATTTGTGTATTTTTTGCTCAGTTTTGAAAATATCACTTTTAGAGTGTTATCATATTTTATAGTAGATAATACTTTTGATAATCGCAATTTGCGTATTTTTGTTTATATATATATGATAATTTAAATTTATTTCATGATTTTGAAATTTCATACTCTTTCACTAATATTATGTGCGGAACACATTTTTAGCATTTCTATTTATTCTATTTTACATTTATTCCGTTGATAAAAATAGATTTAATTTAAGTTTTCGTGTCAAAGAATATTTTTCAAAGTTATTATATTAGTAAATATTTTTGAGGAATTTTTTAAATTAACATATCACTTTAGATATGATTTTTATTTAATTAGAATAATCTAAAAATGAACATAAGTTATGTTTCTTTTCCAAAACAGCTTACGATATGATATTATTACATAATACTTAAAGTTATATGATATTTAAAAAAGAAATTAAAACAACGTGGTGCAGCAAAAAAGTTAAAAAAATAAAATAAGTAGAAAAAATACATTTTAAATACATTTAAAAATACATTTAATACATTTTAATACATTTAAAAATACATTTAATAACATTAGACCCTCATATACAGTAGCGCTCAAAAGTATTTTGACAACAAGAAATTCTTTATTATTACGCGTTACATAGTGCTAAATAAAAAACGTTTTAGTTTATCGTTAAGTATGATGTGATTGCAGGTAATAAGTAAAAAACAAGTCTAAACTTGTTTGTCACAGTAGGCGCTGAATCACAAACATCTCATATCTTGTGCTCAAAAGTATTTTGACAAGTCATTTTGTTTCGAGTTTTCCAAAGTGTCGGTTGTAGTATTATTTGATTTGTGTTTATATCAGTTTATTGTGATTCTCTTAACATGCCGAAGGTGAAAGAATATTCCAATGACTTTAAAAAAGCTGTTATAACCGCCCTAAAACAAGCAGAAGTTGCACGTAATTTTAACGTGTCTCGGCAGCTTGTTAGTATATGGAATAAAGTGTTCAATAAACGAGGGACTATCAAAAACAAGTCCCGAAGTGGTCGTCCGAAAAAGACAACTCCTACTGTTGATCGAATAATAAAAAGACTATCCGCTAGTGATGTTTGTAAGTCGGCAGTAGCAGAAACAGAAACCTCCCACTCGTGGACAGCCAACGTCTCGGCATAGGACCTTTGAGTCCACGAGGGTAAAACCTATATCTACCAGGAACCCCAGTGTCCAAAGACCCGGAATCCCCAGCAAGTTAAAAAAAAATCACACGAGCTACCCAATATTGCTTATTGCTGGGTGAGCCCAAAGTTATTACATGTATATAAGTTCTATATGAATATACCGATAAGATTACATAATAATATTAAAGATAAATATTTACAGATATTTACAATAATAATATTGTACTTAAAATTTTCGACTGTATTATGCACTAGTCTATTAAGTCTTTTAAAACATAGTTTTTAAAATCTATAGATCTAGAATTTTATATAGGTTATAATTCTTTGATATACAAAAAGTTTTTATTTAGGACATTATAGTTTTTATCTAACGTTTCGTAATCGGAAGCGTCTAATAGCACACGTTGTAGGTTTCTCTTTAATGTTTTATTTTTATTGAAGTTAAAATGGTATTCCATAAGAGGGCAGTTACCGAAGATGTAGTGTATAGGAGTTCCAGAGTTTTTGTCACAAGGACATCTATCCGTGATTCTTTTACCAATTTTATATAAAAAGCTTGGGAAGCTTCCATGGCCGCTAAGATAATATGCTGCTGATTTCTGAACACATAAAAATTTAACATCTACCTTATTAAGAATTTTATACGTTTCTCTTCCTTTCGCTGAGTTGGTCCAATCATTTTGCCAATCTGTGATGATTTTGTTTTTAAAATAACTCTTTAGAATAGATTCTGGAAATGGTAAGACAGAGATGTCATCATAATGGTCTTCTGTAATTGCATTTTTTGCGAGAAGGTCTGCTCGCTCGTTACCAGTGGTGCCTACATGTACTCTAATCCACGCTATTTTTATGAATTTATTGGGGTTTTGTAGTAAACTATTGTATAAAAAACGAGCTGAAAGAAAATTACGACACGGATATTCATGTTTCAACCGTCAAACGTCGTCTAATATCTTATGGATTACACGGCCGTCGACCCACAAAGAAGTCTCTTATATCTACAAAAAACAAGAAGGTACGAATTGCGTTTGCAAAACGGCACAAACTGTGGACGAGTTCTGAATGGTCTCGTATTTTGTGGAGCGACGAAAGCAAATTTAATTTAGTGTCATCTGATGGGATTAAGTACATTCGACGTCCTGTTAACAAAAAATATTATATCCGATACCAAGTGCCCACCATCAAACATGGAGGTGGCAGTGTTATGGTTTGGGGCTGTTTTTCACGCCACGGAGTAGGACCGCTAGTTCGCATTGAAGGGAATGTGGATCGATTTATGTATAGGAACATATTAAAGACGCAAATGCTGCCCTATGGTAAAGAGAACATGCCACTTGGGTGGTACTTTCAACACGATAATGATCCAAAACACAAGTCCAAGCACATAACTGAATTTTTGAAAAGTAAAAAAGTTAAAGTTCTCGAATGGCCAAGTCAAAGTGCTGATCTAAATCCCATAGAGCATCTGTGGGAGGAGTTAGATCGCAGAATAAGATGTAAAAATTATTCGAATAAAGAGGCTTTATTTCAAGCTCTTAAGAAGGAGTGGGAAAAAATTCCTCTGGATCGAATACAGAAGTTAGTCTTCTCGATGCCGGCTCGTTGTGAGGCTGTTATAAAGGCTAATGGATATGCTACTAAATATTAATTCATTTAAAAATAAAAATGATGTTTAAGTGTTAAAAATTTTTATTTAATTACAGTGTCAAAATACTTTTGATCAATCATGTTCTTTATTTTTAGTTTGATTTTGTAATTTTGCTATCAAACCACAATTTCTTTTACAAAAATATGTAGTCAAATCAAGTTTCTTCCAATAAAAAAAAGTTGTATATTTGTGTCTTTTATTTGTATTAAATTAGCCCAATTATTGTCCTTGTCAAAATACTTTTGAGCGCTACTGTATTTATGGATTTTTTGTTTCACAGTGCCACACTTTTAAGGGGACCGTGGACCTTTATTTGATCAAAAGTCGAACCAAAAATCGAAATAAATTTTTGTGCGTATTATTATTCTTCAGTTTGTATTGAACCATTTGAGAAACACTGCATGCATCTGCGATGATTATTCGCAAAGTTATAAGCGTTAGAATTATGTGCACAATCAAGTTTTCGGTGCTTTAGTAAACTTTAGACCTGTTTTTCTCAATACAGATTTCACACAGATTTCATTTTTTCAGATTTTTGAAATGCTCCATGTGTCTTAATTTTTGTTCAAAATTCATGAAATTGATAAGGAAGAATCCTGATTTTGTTTACAAAAAAACTGTGTATGCATTTTACAATTAGACTTCGGTAAGATAGTTAAATTTGATTTATAACTTATCAAAATGCTAAATTTTGATGAAAATCGTACTGGAATTCAGAAAAAATCTCTCAAAAGTTAACTATTCAAAGGATTAAATAACTGATACACAGATTTGTTTGTAATATTGTTTTAAGCGATCCAAATGCCAAATAGAGGAAATATCTTTAAAATTAAGACGCAAGGAGCATTTTAAAATTTGATTTATAAATTTTTAATTTTAAAAAAATCTTAAAATTATATTAAGATTAGAAATTTCTTTTAAGTTATTCTATATACTTATGGTGAAATGTATATATGCACAAAATTTCATATATTACTGTGATGAAAAAAAAAAATTAATATAAACGTTCACTGTCCCCTTAACTGCTGTAGATCTACCAATAAAATAAAAATGTTTATTACGCCCCAAAAACTTTGAAAGCCTAAATGCTTATTTGTTAAGCAATAGAGCTGCTTATTTATTTGAATGGCGAAAATAATACGAAAAAAGCACCCCAATTATGAAGCATTGTCTTTTTTATTGTTGTGTTGCAGTTTAGGTTTATGGAAGTTTCGAAATTTGACAAGTATATATTGCAATGAGTGGCAAAATTTACCCTGCAGAGATGCTTTTAACTATAGATTTAGATATTTAGAATTATATAAGTATCAGAGAAAGATAACTAATAATACCAGGATTTTTAATTGGGTTTTCTCTTGCTTTTTTCCATAATTATGGTGCCTTTATAAAATAGGAAGGGAGATTTTCTTGTTTAATTAGTGGCGTCGACTCTTCTTTAAATTTCACGTGAACGATGTCAAATTCAAATTCCATTCTCTAATGAAAATTGCATATGCCAACAACTTTTACATCGACATTAATATATTTATTAAATTTTATCGAAATATAATATTTTGGAAGATTGTACGATAAAAGCATGTTAAACTTATGCTTTAGCGACCAATATATTCTGTGGAAATCCATCTATTTTGTGTAATTGCTATAAAATACTAATACTTTCTGAATGAAAACCGGCACTGATTAAAAATATGACGACACTTACACCCGTGATAGATTTTCCTATGAACCTATACTTGTCTAGTTAAAAAAAAAAATTCTTTTACTTCATGAATCATGTACAAATATGCATTTATATTTATAAATAATGTGCATGTTTTTCAACTTAACGTAGACAAAACGTAGAGCTAAATTTCATGAAGTTTCGCTAAGTTTCTCGTAATTTTCAAGAAGTTAGAATACATTATAGTGTTATGTTTAGGAAATAATACATTATGAATTACTTGCAAGAATTGTTACTTTTCTCCTACAATTAGTTGAGAAAAACGCCTTTACTTGAGTGCGTGACGTCACGTGCACATTAAATATTTAAAAAATGAAAACGTTTAAAGAAATCCATTACTATTCAATAATTCATAGAAAACTTTTAAACATTAATATTCTTAAATACTAAATTTAACTCAGAAATTATATTTACAATGTAATTTAAACAGAATTTGCTAAAATTGCGTTTTGCAATTATGTGATTTTTGATGCAAAACATTATTTCTCAAAAATATATTGTTCTTTTATGAATTGGATAATAATTTCGAAGTTGATGAAATGAAAATGTCACCACTTTGTCGAATATATTAGTTTTTTAAATTAAAAGGAATGTTTTACATTCAAAAAATTACGTCATTTTTTCCGACAAATTATTTTAATCCCGTTTTTTAACACCCATCTTTAAAGAATCATTAATGGAAAATACTGTATTGTTTTCTTTAAATTAAATTTTTATTAATAGTGGTCAATTATTGTCCACCTAAATCCAATGAGTTTAAATATGTCTCCTTCGTTGAAGCTAAAGCTGAAAAAAGTTAGGATGTAATGATATCTAAATGTTAATATTTGACAGACGATTTTTGATTATGTATAATAAATTGAATCATGAAGTTTGAATAAAGAAAAAGTATGTTTTTATTGCTTGGAAAATTTACTTTAATATTAACAAACCAGTGGAAACAATTTACTTTGTAAAATTAGGAGCTAAGTTATTTATTTTTATCTCCAAACACATTTAAATAAATGTACTATGTCGTTTAAACGCACTTATAGTAATCTTTCCAATATGCGTAAAAAATCACATTATCTTCCCAAACTGACGTCAGCTTTGGATTTTAAATTATAGTGAGAGAATCTTAATTTTTATTGGTTTATAAAAATATTGTCCATGTGCAGTTTCTTTTTATGGCAATGGGAAAGAAATTGCATTAGAAATTGTAAAACAAATAGATTTCTGTAATGATAAACTATGTGGAGATGTTTGAAAAAAATGGTAAAGAATGGTCTGTGAAATTTTTGAAGTTGGCAGTAATTTTATTCTTGTTCTAAAACGTATGCACATCAAGTTTCGTTTAAATCGGATAAAAACGGTAGATTTGTATAAAAAACACATACATACATACCAAGAACGACTTTTATATATATAAATTATTGAACAGTTATTCTGAATTACCATGTATATACAAGTAAATTAGAGAGGTGTTCGTCATTTTTTGCATAAATCATTCAATTTTTCAGTTTGAAAAGTACATTCTTATGAATATTTGCGTACCACATTACATTTTACCCCGAAATTATTGATAGCTCATTTGTAAATTTAATGTGACATATTAAAAGAATAAAAATTTATTTTGAGAGTCATTGTCCTTTCAAAATGTTTTACTATGCTTGGTGACGTTTTTGTTTTGCCTAGAACTTCACTTAACTGATAAGCTTTTCTCAAAACTTCTTTTCTAATTTTAAAATTACGGAAATACTTATAATTTTTTGAAAAGATTTTTAAAAGTTCCTTGTGATTATTTTTTGACAATGTGTTCGATAATATTTTTTCTCTTTCTAATCTCATTTTTTAAAAAAATACATCGACTACCCTTTTGAATTTTATACTCGAAGAGACTTTTGGAAAAATATTAATGGATTTTCTGATAAATCCAGCATGCTCTTAAAATTTTGTTTTAAGATATTGTAAGTGAAATATAAAGATTTTATAAAAGTCGAATCGCTTTTTTTTTGCTATTTAAAAAAATATATTCTATCGACGAATTTTTATAATTCATAAAAATACTGATATAAGAGAAAATTGAAGATATAAAATGCGTCTCTTCTTATTGTTGACATATAGGTAATTCCAAAACCGTGGATTTTAGAGGAATAGTTTCAAATTCAAAAATGTTTCAAATATCGTTCTTATGAAAACCCATTTACGTAAAAATAGTTTAAAATTACATTCTTCTACGAGCAAAGCTTACCGAGTTTTGATGCGTTGACTATTAAATAATTTTTAGCGTTTTCTGGCACTAAAAGGGAACAAGAACGAAAAATCATGCTTCCGGTATAGATAATGAAAAACTTTTCAACACTAACAGTATATTATTAAGAAATTTAATTTTTTCATACGATGAAATGAGATATCTAAATAAGCAATTAAAAAAATATATAACTTAGTAAAAATCTATTTTCAGCAATTGTTCCCATATTCGAAATCTTTCGTGCAGTTTTGCATATAATCTACAGAATTTGTAAACAATACTTAATACACTAGAAAGTACATAAAATTGTATATCACAGTGGAAAGAGCATTTCTAGCAATAACCGATCATAGTCAGTCCTTTAACCTAAATATCTTGTGCTTCTCTGTACATGAACGATAAATCCTACGCACTCCATGATCTGCAGAAAAAAGTTGTATTGAACCTTAGTGATCCTGTTAATTTTAATTATGCTTTAAGTCCCTTAACATGTTCGAAATGCATTTCAAATGATTTTTTCCCATAGATCATAATGTAAAGGAATTATTTTGCACATCCCTATAATTGAACTATAAATGCTACTAATACTCAGGTGAAAACATGCTATACTCCATCTCAGTAATGAATATTAATTTCATTATGTTTAAAATATCGTAATATCAACAAAATGCACCACAAACCATTTTCCCCCATATACCATAATGTAATGGAATTATTTTGTGTGTCTTCGTAAATGAACTATTAATGCTACACTTCATTTTCAATACCAAACATTCTATAGTAAAATTTACTAATGTATAAAAATTCCGTGACAATCAGAGTATATTTACGCGAGTTACAGCACGGACAGACAGACAAACCGAATTCATAAACACTTTTAAACTATGTTGGAAAGTGTTAAAAAGTGCGTTTTTAGTGCCAAAAAACGTTGAAAACCCATGCTACACAAAGCAGAGGCATAAAAAAGGTTTTCATTTTTTGACATCCTAAGAATAAAAGCACGACCAGACCAATCTCATTTTTTAAAAAGACATTGACTAAACTTTTGAGTTTTATACTTGAAAAGACTTAAGGAAAAATATTAATGGATTTTCTCATAAATCCAGTATGCTGTTAAAATTTTGTTTTAAAATATTGTTAGTGGAATATAAAGATTTCAGAAAAGTCAAATGTCTTTATTATTATTATTTAAAAAAAAAAATTTATTCTGTCGACGAATATTTTATGAAACATCCATTCAAAAAAAAGTTCATCTACATTAAGCTGATTTTTAAGGTATTTCTGTTTGTAATACCAAGAAATTTGCGGGTTTAAAAAAAAAACTGAAAGTTGAAGTATACGAGATTTTTTTTGTATATATTTTATTTAAATTCATAGAAAAAACTTGAACATTTTAACATTTTTAGCAATTTCTGAAAATATAAAATGATGTATTTAATTTGTATATATCTTTCTTTGTGCAAACTCTAACTTTCGGATACAGTATAAATATTTTTAAACAATTATTAAATTTGAATATGATATTAAGGTAGACTGTAACATAGTTCTTATAAGAGTAATTTCTTTAATCTTTAGAATACATTAAAGAACCCCGCAATGAAATTTGAACATATTATCCTCTGTGTGTATTTATTCTGAAAGAAGAATGAAGTTATCCTTTTTAGGGTTTCGTACTAAAAAAGTAAACACGGAACCCTTATAAGATCACTCCTGTGTCTGTCTCTCTGTCTGTTTGTCCGTCTGTCAGAGCCCCTTTTCTCGTAAACTATGAGACGTGGAAAATTCAAACTTGGGAAAGTTATAAAGCCTTTATACCCTCATATTTTCAAATTATTAGCCATTCACAAAAATGTTTAGGAAAAATGTGTTAATTATGTTACTTGAAAAAAAAAATGTTTTCTTTTTTTATATCGTGTGGGGTATCGAGTAAAAGATCTCGTAATACTGAACTCAAAAATATATTTGTTTTAATGTTAGGTATTATATTTTCAGAGATATCGTCGAAAATGCACTGCAAAAATATGTCCCTACCCCCCCCCCCTCTATTTCCAAATGTACTCAACACTAAAATTATGAAAAAATGAGGAGTAGTAGTAGTTTATTTAAACCTTGCAGAACTATAGCGATTTTTTTTTTTTTAGGTAAAATAGTTTTTTAGAAAAACTCATTTTTCCGTTACACAGAAACTTTCCTTTTCGGGGGTCAGAGGGAGAGTTGACGGGCGCTCGGGGTATGTATCGACGCAGAATCATCTAAGGATCTTTTACAATGATTTTTGAAAAACAATGTCGGTATTTAGCCGAGATAGTAATTAAGTTACTTGAAAAAAAAAAAATTCTTTCAATTTTTTCGGGTAGAGTATCGTTCGAAAGATTTCGTAACATCGAACTCAAAAATATGTTTGTTTTAATTTTAAGTATTATATTTTCGGCAATATCGTTGAAAGTATACTGGAAAAATATGTCCCCCTCTCCCTTCCTCTTATTTTCGAATCTTCTGAAACTAAAATTAGGAAAAAAAATATGGGTAGTAGGAGTTTTTTAATTAGTAAATAGTAATTAATAAATTTAATGTACGGAACCCTTTGAGCGCGAGTGATACTCGCACTTGACCGTTTTATTTTTTCATTATTTCACTGGAAATTAAAAAAACGTAAATACTTATCAACGAAAAAAAAAAGGGAAAAATATTGTTCTCCTAAAATATTTTGCTAAGTTTGAAGATTTTTTTTTTGCTTAGAGCTAACTCTTAACCGAAAAGTGGTTAACATCTTTTATAATTTTACAATTACGGAAATAATTTTTAAATATTTTTGGAAAATACTTTAAAAAGTTTCCTGTGATTATTTTTTGACAATATGTTCGGCAGTATTTTTATCTTCTTTGGAAAGATAAAACAAAAAAAATGATAAAACTTACCTTTTTTTTCCAAAATATTGTCTTTCGCTACGCGACGCAAAGCAATAAAAATGTTTTTACATTTAATGGCATGACTAAAAATAAATAAAGGATCCACCCACTCTGATTTTTTTTAAGAGTTTGACTTCCTTTTTGAAACTTTTCAAAAAAATATTAATAGATTCTCTTAAAAATCCAATATGCTGGTAAAATTTTGTTTTAGATATTGTTAGTGGGATATAAAGATTTCAGAAAAGTCGATTAGCTTTTTATTATTATTATTATTATTATTAAAAATATTCGGTCGAAAAATTTTGATGAGGTATCTTTTCAAAGAAAAGTTAATATATTAAACTGTTTGTGGATGTAATTCTAAGACATTGTGTTTTTTTTTTCCTTAAATAAAATTGCAGGGTCACATATGCTAGAATTTTTAACATTTAATTTAAAATCATAGAAAACACTAGAAAAGTTTAAAGATTTTTCGTAATTTGTGAAATTATGAAAAGTAATTTAGTATTTTATCTCTTACTTTGTGCATTCTGTAACTTTCGCATAAAGTATAAAGCTTTTTCAGCAATTATAAACTATGAATAATGTTATTAAGGTAGACTGTAACACAGTTCTTACGAGAGTAATTTCATTAATCTAGTTCATTCTTTAAAAGAGCCACGCAATGAAAATTGAGTATATTATCTTCTGTGTGTATTTATTCTGAAAAAAAAAAAGTATTTATAAAGTAATCCTTTTGTTTCATAATTTTAATATAAATTAAAATATATATATATATATATATAAGTACTTATCAACAACAAAAAAAAATTCGAAAAACATTGAATCTTAAAATGTTTTATTAAGTTTGAAGATGTTGTCTATGCTTAGAGCTTACTCTTAACTGTAAAATATTTCTCAAAACCTCTCTTATAATTTTACAATTACCGAAATATTTTTGTTTCTAGAAAACATTTAAAAAAAAGTTTTCTGTGATTAATATTTGGCAGTATGTTCGATAATATTTTTTATCTTTTTTCGGAAAAAAATATACAAAAAAAAATTATTAAAACTTACCTTTTTACTTTTTTTATTCAAAATATTTTCTATTGCTGCGCGACGCAAACAAATAAAAAAAAGTTTTACATTTAATAGCATCACTAAAAGTAAAAAAAAAAAAAAAAAGAAAAGAAAAACGTTCACGCACTTTGATTTTTTCAAAAGAGTTTGACTTCTTTTTTCATTTTTGTACTCAAAGAAACTTTTGGAAAAATACTAATAGATTTTCTGATAAATCCAGTCTGCTGTTAAAATTTTGTTCAATATATTGTTAGTGGAATATAAGGATTTCCGAAAATTCGATTAGCTTTTATTTTATTTTTTATTAGTATCATTTTAAAAATTTCTCAGTCGATGAATGTACATATTAATAAAAATAGGGGAAGATGGCCTAAAATGATTCCTAATGGGAAAAAACGATCCACATATGTTTTTTTTTCAGACAGGTCGCGCTATCTACAGGGTAACACATAAACTAGTTGTGATTAGTGAAGAAGTAATGGCGGTGTTCAAGCGATCGCAATAGTACGTGTCTGAATAGAATTCTTTGAAAAATTAGGTTTTATAATATATGTTACAAGGTAAGCACTGACTTTCCTATTTATTTAGATATAAAGTGTTTCATGTACAGAAATATGACTTGATTTACTTAATGGAGTACTTTTTTAGATCTGAATTACACTTACGTATTGTCATAATTACTTTTATATCCTTTATTTGGCTGATAAAAAACAATTTACAATTATTTTTAAATGAAGGATCATTTTGCCCTTTTGGTGAGATTAAAATGATCCTTTGGACATTTTTTAAAAAATCTGTTTTTTTCATTACTCAATTTGGATTTTAAATATTATTAAAATATGTTTATAGTGCAAAATATAGTGTAAAACATACTAGCAAAGGGCAAAAGTTTGATTTAAACAGTTATATTATTTTACACAAGTTTTTCCCTTAACGGGATCATTTTAGGCCACCTTCCCCTACTTGTATAACGACAAATAGAATATTATAGTTGGTGTGGCAACTTAATATGTTGCATTTGCACTGCGTGGAACCTTTTATATTTTCAAGAAAAAAATTAAATCTAGTTTCATTTTACATTTAGAAAAGATTTATAATAATAATTTTATTGCATTTTTTAAATAGCAAACAATCCTGTTTGCACTGTAAATAAACTAAAAATTTCATTTATCAACTTATGTGATTTTGCTGCAAATATATAGTAGAATACTTTTATAAGAAAATGACGACATACGGGGAGTGAAATTTTATTGGTCGAGAGAATTTTGGATAAAAATTTGGCGAACTTGTCATTGTTATTAAGATAATGTTTGTTTGCTTGTCGAACTTATCTAAGCCGAGTCCTGCCAGGTATTGTCAAGTTGTGTAGCCTGGGTTGCTATGGTTCGGACAAAAACTTTGAATCTGTGCATTAGCCCAGTACGTATGTTCAGACTGCATACTCAAAACTGTATGTACTATCACTGTCCCATGTATTTATATTTCAAACAAATCTAGAACATATTATTTCATACGGATCAGTAGTATTAAAAACATTGAGCTTTTTTATACTAATTTTAGTAAATGTGGAAATTAGGCATATGAATATTCTTTAAATTACATTAAAAAAATAGAATGTAAATTAAAAATTGATAAACCGAAGTATTCAAACAAAACAAAAATAAATATCATTGTTCAACATTTCGGATAGCAGACGATATCCCATTATTTATTCTTTTCTTTCCTCTTTTTTTTTTACAAAAATGAAGTAATTTAGAGATTAATTGCAATCTTTAGAGAAACGTCGTTAAACGTTACAAGGAAAATTAATATCTCGGAAACTAATTCAAATTTTAGAATTCTGGGAGCTTATATGACATCCTGTGATCCATGAAGATAACTGGTGTTAATTTTATTGTGCTGCATACCATATTCATGAGTATCTGTGAAATAAAAACATACAGTCAGATTTTAAAATAATAGTTACAGGGTGTCCCTTTCTGTCGTTGGAAAATAGCTAATTTTGAAACCGTTGGTTTTATAAGAACAGTTTCAATTGCAAAAAATATTTCAAATGTAGTTTTTCATTATGTTAAAATTCATTTATGTATAGAAAATATTTTTTATCTAGTTACGAAATTGAACTTTTTATACGGTCCCCGTCTTGTCGTATTAATATTATAAATATAAAAGTGTGTGTGAATGTTTGACTGAAATAAACGTCAAAATGGATGATTTAATAGTTCTGTATTTTTGCATATAAATGGACCTAGAAATGAACACAGGCTGTGTTTCTTTTTTTTTTTTTTTTTTTCAAAATTTCTTAATAATTCAAAATTTTATTATTTTTTATAGAGAATCAACACAATCAATAAAATTTAATTATTTTACTTTATTGTTACCAAAAATAAGACCCAGAATAATTATTTTTCCCCAACATTTAATTTCATATAAAAAATTTCCACATGAAAAATGAAAATTAAATTAAAAAAATAAAAGAAGAATTAGAAAGAAGATGAACATGACGTCCTACTTGAACAGAAAAAGCAGACAATTTCAAATATTTGTTAATATTAAAGAAAAATTTCCAAGAAATAAAAACATAATTTTGCGTTTTCAAACTTCGTGATTCAATTTATGCTACATAACCAAAAATCGTCTGTCAACTATTGTCATTTAGAAATCATTACATCATAACTTTTTTAAGCTTTAGCTTCAACCAAGGAGGTATAGTTAAGCTTCTTCCATTTAGGTGGACAATAACTGCTCACTATTAAAAATTGGATTTACAAGAATATATATAGTATTTTCTGATATGTATTCTTTAAAGATGGCTCTTAAAACAAAAGGGATTAAAAGTAAAATGTTTTATCGGAAAAAAAGGACGTATTTTTTTCCATGTAAAACATTTATTTAAATTTTAAAAACTAATATATTTCTTATAAGTTCGACAAAGTGGCGTCATTTTCATTTCACCAGCTTTGAAATTATAATCCAATTATACACAATTATGAAAGTGTCGTCATATTTTAAATCACGTGCCGGTTTTCATTCAGAAAATATTAGTATCTTATAGCAATAGCACAAAGTGGCGTAACTTCCACAGAATTTATTGATCGCCAAAACATGAGTTTAACATCCTTTTACCGTAGAATCTTCTAGAATATTAAATTTCGATGAAATTTATTAAATAGGATTAAATTCGATGCAAAAATAGTTAGCATATGGCTATTTTCTTTCGAGAATGGAATTTGCATTTGACCGATTCACGTGAAATTTAAAGAGTCGACACCACTAATTAAATAAGAAAATCTCCCCTCCTATTTTTTAAAGGCACCATGATTATGGAAAAGCGCAAGAGAACAGCCAATTAAAAATCCAGGTAGTATCAGTTACCCTCCTCTGATACTTATATAATTCCTTTTAATTTTAAACTATCTAAATCTATATTTAAAAATATCTCTGCAGGTTAATTTCTGTCCCTCATTGGTATATATATTCCTGTCAAATTTGGAAACTCCAATAATCTTAAACTACAACACAACAATCAATCAGACAATGGTTATCCATATTTGGGTTGTTTTTTCAGATTTTTTTTTTGCTATTGAAAGTAATAAGCAATTTTATTGCTTAACAAATAAGCATTTAGGCTTTGAAAGTCTTTGAAGTGTGATAAACATTTTGATGTTATTGGTAGATCTACAGCTATTAAAAGTGTAGCACTGTGAGGTAAAAATACAATAAACATATGAGAGTTAAAGCTATTTTTATTACTTATACTATTTTTTAAAAATATTATAGAACTTTTTTTCAAGATGTGAAGTGTTTTGGAATAAAAATATTATGTATGTTGATTTTCAGACTATTCTAATCAAATCAAAGTCATATCTAAAGTGACTTGCTAATTAACAAATTTCTCAAAAAGATTTACTTTTTGACAAAATTTTGGATCACTTTTTGTTTGTTCTTTTATTGACTTTACTAACTTACTGAAAACATAATCACTTTAAACAATATTCTTCGACACGAAAACATAATTTAAATTTATTTCCATGAACGGAATAAATGTAAAATGCTAAAATGGAATAACAAAGGAATAAATGTATTCCACACTTAATCTTAGTGAAAGAGCATGAAATTTCAAGCTCGTGAAAGAAATTAAAATGATCCTATATATATAAACAAAAATATACAAATTGGGATTATCAGAAGCACTTTCTATTATAAAATGTGATAAAGAGTTTATTAATTCTATATGTTGCTTAATTAATGCATTAATTTTCTTTATATGTTGTGTGAACGAAGTCATGGGTAATAACTTAGTAAGTTATATATAAATATTATTTCTCCATGCACTAATAAGTAAAGTAGTAAAAATTATTTTCTTGTACGACCAAAACTAACCGAGTTATGATACGTTTAATATTATATATTTTCAGCATTTTCTGGCACTAAAAGCGGAAAAATGCGTTTTCAGTAGCTGAAAACGCTAAATATCCATGCTACGCAACGTAAAGAAATAAAAAAGTTTGTTATAATGGCTTCACTAAAAATAAAAGAACGACCCATCCACTTACATTTTTTAAAAGAGTTTGACTTCCCTTTTGATTTTTATACTCGAAGAAACTTTTAGAAAATATTAATGGATTTTCTGATAAATCCAGGATGCTGTTAAAATTTTGTTTTGGATATTGTTAGTGGAATATAAAGATTTCAGAAAAGTAGATTAACTTTTTGATTATTATTTAAAAAAATATTATTTGATGAAAGATGTTTTCAAAGAAATATTAATGTATGAAACTACTTTGCATGTTCTTTTTGGATTAATAGCAGGAATTTTATGTTATATAATTTTATGTAAGAGTAGAACTTTTAATGTTCAATTGAATTTCACAGAAAGAACTTGAATTATATACATATGCATTCAAGTAAATCATAGGCTCTTTTATCATTTCTATACCGTCATCCCTTTTTTAAATTTTGGAAAACAAATTCTGATGATACAGCCTACTATTTATATGAACTTAAAAAATGCCAAAATATGCATGCAAGCATGCACTATAAAGCCTCCAAATACACTTTTAATGCATATTTTATGCACTTTTAAAGCATATGCACTTATATGAAGGTCACACTGAAATTTGCTGAGATACGGCTAAATGTCACAATTTAAACTTACCAACTCTTAGGAGTGTTGATAACCAGGTGGAGGAAGCTAAAAATTAATTCCCTCGAAGATCAATGCACTTTTTAGGCGAATTTTTCAAAGGATAGATGCCTAAAGCTGTCCATTTCTTTGAATACATAAAAATATTCTTTTATAGCCTCATCAATCCCATCTTCGGAGTGAAAACGACGGTCTCGTAATTTTTTTAGATTAAAAAATAGCCAAAAGTCACACATAGCAAGATCAGGAGATTAGGCGGGTTTTTCTATCACTTTGATGTTTTGTTTGTTCAAGAAATTCATCCTTGCTGAATGAGAAGATGCTTTGTCATGGTGAAGCATGTGTTCCCTAACGTTCATCTCTTGAAGAATTTTGTCTGGAAAACACATAGTGCTGTACCAGTTACCTGTAACTCTCTTCCGTCACTCTAGCTTTATGGCTTTGACCAGTCCTGTACTTCTGCATAGCACACCAAACAATATATTTTTCGTTGCTCGTTGTCTTTTCACTATTGTTGGTTTGGTGTCATCATCAAGGACCCATACTTTACTTGCTTCAGGTGTTGGAACGTCAAAAAAAAGGTATGTAGATGTACGCCTAATAACATCAATTACGACTTTATAAATAAAGCTGTGCTCGTTATCGTTAAATAATGCTAGTATTTTTTTACTGACTTTGACACTCTCCGTTTTTTGCTGTTCTGTTAAATTATTGGACACCCAAAGACAAACTTATTTTTCATATGCAGTTCTTCATGAATAATTTTATGCATAGCTGCGGATTCAATATTAAGTTACATTTGTATCATTTGGTAGGTACAGCCATAATCATGGATTAACATTTTTCGTACAGATGATACATTTTCTGCCACTACAGCTGACAAAGGTCTTCCTTTGTGTTCTGCATCGAGGAGAAAATTTTGACCCCTTGTAAATTCTGTAAACCATCCGAAAACAGTGACACGAGATGGAGCTTCATATTCATACTCTAATTGTAGTCGTTGAAGACACTGTTCTTGATTCACCCGTATTTTAAAATCATAGAAAATCGCAACTCGATAATGTTCTCGCACCAACTCCATTACCTCTTCTTTCAAAATTTATCCTGCAAAAGTTAAATTTCAATTCTTGCCACAAATTTATAGTCTACGGACATAAAAGAGTTCAAATTCAAACATCCTACCAATAATTCTTCGTTGGCCCATATCGTCTCTCCCTGTCTCAAAAATTTTAGTGTTACCCTCGTAACTTTTAAAGGAAAGACCATTCACCAGTAAATGCAGTTCCGGATTTTTTTTACATTTTATTATCTGAGCTAATTAAGGGGCTACTTGAATCACGTAAAGGCACTCTCAAGCTAATCTTAAATCCATGGGAGCGTTCTTTTAGAATGTCTAGTTTCCATTTCGATATGTTTAAATAATTTTATTTTAATTGAATAGCTTAAATTGATCTGTACAAACGCTTTTTTTTTTTTTTCTAAGAATAGTTTCATTTTTGCAACAGGTTTCGAAAATGAAAGGTACTTTTTAGAGGTCGACCTCAGCTATACAATGAAAAAAATAATAATATTTAAAATTATCAAATTGCATACGAGATATTTTAAAATAATACTCCCATAGGTTTAAGAATAGCTTGCGAGTGTTTGCGTATGACGGAAGTTGCCCCTTAATAGTCAATTCAATATTCAGTACTTGAAAACATATCTATAATGTATAATAATTTTATTAAAAGACACATGCACATTGCCACAGGTTTTCATCTCGTTGTGAGTGCATTCTGCAGTAACGTAACTAAACATTTTTCTAAATGTTTAGCAGTTAGATTTTGGTCATTATCGTCTAAAGCAATTTAAAAGCAGAAAATGTTCCTTCAACATCAACCAGTGTTACTGGATAATATTTTTAATAGCTTCATCACCTTTCCAAAAGGCATGTTTAAAACCTGAATTTTTACATAAAATACTTAAATGTCTGTGTGTTTTTTCCTCATCCGGTCGACTCAAGATAGGTGGAAATATATTTTTTTAAATTCATTTTGCGAACAACATCATTTAACAGGAATTTCTTCTAATCCAGTTTTGTTATGGCTGGAATTAAAAAATTAAGATATGTTTCTATCATACAGAGATTTTTCTGAAGATATCTGTCATTTAGCATCTATTCGGCAGATGAAATTGAAAAAGTGTCTGAACTTACTAAAAGTATTCTTTGGATATAGTGCTGTAAAGAATTATTAAGGGATTCAAAGCAAACTGAACAGGTTGAAGCTAAAACATTTACAATATAAAGGCAATTTTATGGCATTACACACATTTATATGCTTTAATCAAAATAATCCTTAAAATATGCAATTGCATATAATCCACTGTCTATTTATGAATATTTATATATAAAATTGAACTTTACCCCAAAATTTAATGCCAAACTTTATTTTAAATGTAATGAGACGCCTTAAAAATAAATATATATGAACAAAAAATATTTCTAAAAACACCGCCCTTTTAAAATAGTTTGCAAAGTTTGAAAATGATGCTTTTGCTTAAGAATTTACTCCTAACTGTAAAATTTTTCTCAAAGTCTCTTTTATAATTTTACAATTACGAAAATACTTTTAAAATGTCTTGAAAAGACTTTAAAAAGTTTTCCTTGATTATTTTTTGAAAATATGTTCGATATTCTTTTTTCAAAGATTTAAAATAATAATAATAATAAAGTTTCCGTTTTTTTTTTTTTTTTTCAAAATATTTTCTGTTGCTACGTAACTAAAAGAAATAACAGTTTTACATTTAATGGCATCACTATAAGTAAAAGAACGGACCACCACTCTCATTTTGTAAGAAGAGTTTGACTTTTATTTTTATCTTTTTATACTCAAGAAATATTTTGGAAAAATAATAATGTATATTCTGATAAATATAGCATATTGTTAAAATTTTATTTTAATTACTATGCATGAATGAACGGAGCTTTCCTGTTGAATATTCTGATGTGAAAAATTGGTGTTTTCTAGATAATTTACGTAGTTTAATCATGAGATTTAGTACGTGGTTGTTTGTAACCTCCTCACTCCGTAGGTATACCTATTTAAACTTATGTTCTTTCCCGTTTTATAACTGATACTCTAACATAATTGCAACTCCTATTTCAGAATGATGTACTTCGATGTACAAGTTTCTAAATAATGTAAATAAATTTAAACTCTTGCTTTGAAATAAAATTTGAGAAGAAATAATTCAGTAATATTCAATAACATTACATTAATACTCAGTAGAAGAGGGTACAATACAAAATGTGAGGTATCATCTGAGATAGTTGGGTGTCTGCATTATATCTTAGTCTAGATTCTAAGTAAAATCATCCGTGTCTCTCACGTTCTAAGATTTAGATCTTTAGAACATAAAATAAAATTTTATTTAGCTTCACGGTTCCTACGTAGCTAAAAAGATTTAGAACTGAAGTTTGTGTGCTGTTTTTTAGACTTTGGTGAAAATATTTGAATTTGTAGTATAACTAATCAAAATTAGAGTTAAACAATGTTTTAATAGTTTAAAAAGAGGGTTTTTTAATACTTTCTATTACTACGAAATGACAAGGAATAAAGTGAATTTATATATAATGGCATCACCAAAAGTAAAAGACCGACACACCCACTCTCGTTTTTAAAAATGTTTGACATCCTATTTAATTTTTATGCTAGAAGAAACTTTTGGAAAAATATTAATGGAATTTCTGAAAAATCAAGGATGCTGTAGAAAATATATTTTAGATATTGTTATTGGAATATAAAGATTTCTGAAAAACCGATTCGCTATTTTGTATATAAAAAAATACCGCCTACTAATATTTGTGGAAGCATGTTTTCAAAGAAAAGTTAATCTATCAAACTAATGTTTATGTTGTCACTGGATGTAATACTAGGAAATTTGCGTTTTTTATAAAAAATGCATCAAGAAGTATGGTAGAAGTTTTAATATTCAATTTAAATTCATGGAAAAAAACGTGACTAGTTTTAACATTTTTAATATTTTTCCAATATATAAAAAGTATTTAGTTCTCCCATTTCTTTCCCTTTTTTTTTTTTTGTTCACTCTGTAACTTTCTTATAAAGTTTTGTATAAAGTTTTAAGCAGTCGCAAAATTTTAATATGCTATTTAGAAGACTATAACATAGTTCTACTTTATAATAATTTTCTAAATTATATAAAAGAACTTAGTTTGTCTGTGTCTTTCTTTCGTATAAAATATAAAGCTTTTTAAGTATTCACAGATTTTGAATATGTTATTGGAACTAATTGACTAGAACATAGATTAAAAAAAAAAAAAATTCTTTAACATTTATAATTCTTTCGAAGAATCAAACCTATAAAATAAGTAATCGCCTGTGTGTGGGCTTTATTGATAATAAAATGTTTCAGTGATTTTTTTCTTATTTGTATTTCAATGGAATTTTAGCAGACTTAAAAAAAAAAAAAAAAAAAAAAAAAAAAAAAACAGTTGCGTGTTAAACCACGTTTGTAAAATAATCGTAAAGTTAAATTCCATTATAATGAAATCTGATTAGGCAAAATACTCATTTAAAAAGAAGAAAAAAAACTTTTCCCAATTCTTAAGAAAATCTATATTTAAGAAAAATAAAGCAAAATAAATCCCACAATGCAAGACTAACGCAAATTTAATGACAATTATTCTCATGAAAGGGTCATGTTTGTTTTATAGTTTCAGTTAAAAGCATTACACTGTAAAAAAATCGTCAAGTAAAATTTCCGTATTTTTACGAATGTTTTCCTGTGATGAAATGATTTCGTGAATGTGTCAGAAAGTAGTGAATACGGATTTAAGAATATCCTTGACACTTTATATCCTTTAAGATGATCCTTTAAAAGTCTAGTTAATTTGTCCCTTTCTCTAGACCTATGGGATGTTTCATACTTTTACACTCTAAAAATAATTTCCTTATTTTGCCAGTATAATTTCCGTATTTTTACGGAATTGTTTTCTTTTGCAATGTAATAATAAAAATAAATCACACAGTTTCAGAAAAAAAAAATTTAGCATGATTTTTCAAAGATATTCTTAAATCCATACTAATTGACGCATTCACAAAATCGCTATTATCGAAAAACATTTCTTAAAAATACGGAAATTATATTGGCAATCAATGGATTTTTTTACAGTGTAATCTCCGTAAAATGAAAAAAAAAAAAGTTTCAACCAATTTTCACTTCAATGAACAGATATTGGCTGTAGCACGAAGTTCGTTCTAACGGGATTCGGCTGTATAAACACAAAATAAAAATGTGTAAATATGTATTGAGATAGATGTTGTGTTTAATTTTTTCTGCAGTTTCAAAAAAACTTTTCAAATTCACCTTCATCCAAATTTTGGTTATGAAAAAGGCAATAGATTTACTTTTAAGTGAATGTAAGATTAAATGTAAACAAAGAAAAATAAATTTCATTCCGGAAAATGTTGTATGTGAAAATGACATCAATAATAATAATTTAAAAAAAATTATTTTTATGTTTCAATTAAATAGGTATATTTCTCATTTTTGCAAAACTACAAACTAAAAATATAGACCGCCATCTTTATTTGGATAAAGCTTGCAAAAGCACAATTCTTCACGAAATATAATTTGATTCTTGCTATAATACTTTATAACACAGTAAAATCTTTCTACTAAAAAAAAAAAAAAAAAAAAATATCCTCCCTTGTGCTACGACAGCGAGATCGGAATTTTGTTTTTAGCATTTCTTCAGCTTTACACTTAAATTAGAGGTTACAAATTTTTTATCTAATAAACTTAAATAAATTTAATTTTGTGTTATTATTTATTTTTTGGTGGGAAATTTTCTATGACTGTTTATACCATTTCCCTTTAGAAAACTCTAAAAAGAAAGGTATTTTCTACCTTTAGATTTCATTATTAGTCCAAATTTGTTTATAATATTTCTGGCTAAATTTTTCTTAAAAAAAAAAAAAAAAAAAAAAAAGTATTTTGTTATGCATGAGTAAAAAGAAATATTCCGTATTTTGCTGTTAATTAAATTAACTTTTCAGAGCAAAGCAATTTATCTAGATGGGACATAAGATGAGAGAAATAATTGTGATAAAAAGAGGAAAAACTGGAGTAATTAATGCCGATTTTTCATTAGATATTTTGTTTAAAACATTTTTAAAAGGAAAAAAATTTAAAAATCATTTATAAAGCTGAGGAATTTAGTATGATTGCGTCAAAATAACATATGTTTTTTTTCTGAGTGTCATTTGGACTGTTTATGGACGCAAATGCGTTATTGTGAACGGCGTATTTTTAGGATATTACATTTTTACTTCTGTTTACCCGGAAGGCAAAGGTTAAGTCAGGCGAAGCAGGTTGGTTATGCTATATTAAAAAAATATTAGTTTACATATGTACATAAATAGAAAAAAAAATATTTATCAGTTATCACATTTTTACAAACTGTTATTTAAAGTTTAAAATTTCTAAGTATTTCAATTTTGCCTCGTTTCCGCTTTTATCCGATCTAGAACAATTGAGGGGTCGGGCAAGAAAGTACCAAGCCACATTTTTTTTTTCGAAATAAATCTAACACTGTAATCTGTTGCTTAATATTGTAAATTATAATATCTTACATAGTATTTGTTTCTAATGTCACTTGGTGGCAGCATATGTCATAGGTTTCGTTTTGACTCCAGACGTTTATACCCCCAATGAAGATAGCTAATTTACAAAGAACGTAATAGGAATATCAGCAAAGTAATGCCATATTGTTACTCAGAATACTCAAATGTTACTAAGACAATGAGGAAATTTTTTTATCTTATATATCTTCATTTGAGTATTTGATCAAATTTTCAAATTGAAATCTTTCAGAAGTTCAAAAATGTGGCTTAGCACTCTCTTGCTCCAACCCCCTCATTTTGTTTTAAATTACCTACCCATCCTTACCCTACATTGTAGCCGCCCTCGCTAAGCCGGGAGGGGCCGCTAGTATTTCGTAAATGAATATTTAAAATTACAGTAATTTGTGATAATTTTTCAGTAAATTAAAAAATGAAATCTTAGAAACCTGTGTTATTGGTAGATTTTATTTATACAATATAATGAGTGATAAATAAATTTAAATTTTTATTTTAAAATATATATTGCATCATTGGTGCGCCAATAAAATCTGAGGCATTTGTTTTATAGCATTTTGAAATTTCAAATGACAGCCACTTTCAGATTTTACTGACATATTTCTTTATCGTTTTTCAAAAATGAATATGCCTGGTCTTCTTTTTTGTGACCGAGGTTTCTTTCTCTTTTATGCAGTAAAATTCAAAATACGTCACGTGGTTTAAAATAAATAAAAATGAAATAACATATTGAGGTTTTATTATTTTAATTTCCTGAAAAGGGCGATACATCTTAACTGAACTACCCATTTTTTTCATAATTTTATTTCATTACTCATGGATTTCTGTGCATTTTTAAAACTCCCAATTCAGCCATGACTTAATAAATATACATTTAAATTAAGCAATCTTCCATAATAGGCGTGTATGCTAATGTTTAGCAACAATGCTTTTTAAAAGATGAAAATAACTGTTATTTTACGTGCTATAATTAAACAGATATAATTTACGTTTCTGCGCCAAACTTCACATTATAAATAAAGACTGTCATATTGATTTGGATATTTCTTGTCAGAGCACAATTCACCATGAAATGTAATTTGATTCTTGGGATGTTAAAAATTTATAACATAATAAAAACTTTCTACTAAAAGTAAAATCACCTTTTGAGGTTGTAGCGAAATAACAATTTTGTTTTTAAAAATTCTTCAGGTTTATATTTAAATATGAGATTATAAGCTTCTATGTACCAAAACAAAATAAACCTAATTTTGGCTTTCAAGTCGTTTTGTGATGGAATATTTTTATGATTGTTTATTTAAGCTATTTTCACTTAGGAGAAAGTCTTTTGTTCTTAGGATTTCATTAAAATTTTAAAGTTCATCTCGTGTTATCCCTGGCTGATTTTTTCTATTTTGAAAAATATTAAAATGTCGTTGTATTTTCTCCGTTGCCAAAGTTTACGCTTTTTATGACACTTTTATATTAACCTGGCGCAAGCGATAAATTACCAAATATTGTTTCCATTGACATCATAAGCATTGGATTAATTTAATTTAAAATGTAAACCTTTCACTTATTTCAATTGAAATGTATAACTTACATATATTTCATGCGTTTAAAATACATGCCTTTCACTCATTTTATTTAAAATATGAAAAGAGAAAAGAACTAATATCATAAACCAAAAACATTTAATTCAACATCAGAGCGTTGTTTATAACTTGCACACGCAAAAAAAAAAAAAAAAAAAAAAAAAAAAAAGCTGCCATTGGCGAGGGCTAAAAAATGCTAATGGCGAGATTTGCGACCGGCTAATATAAATTCACCCCTTATTCT
The DNA here is from genome assembly GCA_963931845.1 of Maratus michaelseni. Taxonomy (NCBI): domain Eukaryota; kingdom Metazoa; phylum Arthropoda; class Arachnida; order Araneae; family Salticidae; genus Maratus; species Maratus michaelseni. The sequence goes on along the minus strand of OZ007588.1, from coordinate 106,097,338 downwards.
TACCACTATTTTTTCTTTTTTTTTTTCTTTATTTATTCACAGAATTTTGGCGGTAAATAATGTGATTATTACTAATAAAATTTAGTTGAAACAAAAAAGCATAAGTTAGCAGCTAGGCATTTTTTAAAACCATGATTAAAAAAGAAATAATCGTATTTTATCCTCATTAAATAAACAATCTTACAAGAACAATAAAAATCAGATGGGCGTATGATGAGAAAATTGATTCTGACGGAAAAGAAACAAACAATTAAAATACTTGTTTAAACTAATAGAATATGTTTCTCATCGGATTTTTAAAAAGATCAACTTAACTTTATGAATGAATAATGAAAATAAGTGGCTTTAGGGAGAATTTTCTGAATAAAAGAAAAAAAAAAATGTTAAGAAAGTAGCGTAGATTTTGCTTAACTGCCAATATGACTCACACTGTGAAGAAAGAAAAAAAAAAACGACAAACGTTTTTTAATCTAGAAAAATATAACATAAGCATAAACGTTAATTAGGATGAGCGAAGCCAATCCTCTACTAGGCTACACAAATTACATTTTGTTGCACACTTTACAAAAAAACTATGCAGTATTTTGACTTGAAATTAAACATAAGAAATAATTATTATCTGTAGATTTGCACAATATTATTTTTTTTTCAGAATAACCTTTAAAAATTATTATTTTAATTAATTTATTTTACATGTTTTTCCATTACAAAACGTATTTTTGCAAATAAAAAATAAAACACGTATATTTTCAGAAGAAAAAATAAATCATGGGGTTAGTAATTATAGATAGAATCATGATTAATTTAATAAATCCGCTAAAATATCTCAAAAACTGTTTTTTAAATTTAATTAAGGAAAGAAATATTTTTGGACTTGATAGAAATAAAATATGATCAGTAGATTCTGACAATATAATTTCTTATCGAATGGTTTAAAAAAAATTTTTTTTTTTATTATTTTATTGAATATACTTTTCCATTATGCGGAATCATTTTTGTAAACGATAGTAAAACCTGCGTATTTCTTGCAGTAAGTAAAAATCATTGAGTCAGTAAAAATGAATAAAGTCATGAATGATTGAGTACGTAAAATATTATCGTTGCATCAAAATTTCTCATTTTTAAAAAAAATATTTAAATAAGGAAAGGAACCTATATATCTGCATTTTGCGAAGACGAAATATTTTAAATATTGAAAATAACTGTAGAATTTATACTTCAAACCGTAAAAGAACATTAAACTTTCTTATATTAAGAATTTATGTTATTTGAGAGGAAAATATGCATTTTAATAGGATACTTTATTAAGATTGGTTGGAAATGACGCATATTTTGGTGCTCATTCCTTTTAATCATATAATAGTTTCACCAGAGGCTATTGGAAAATGTAAAAACATCTTTAAAAGAGGTTTTAGTTGAAATTAAAAAAATATTTTGTAAAATTTTGCTTCGAAAATATTTTTATTTATATCAGTCTTATATCATAAATAAAAAATTCCGAGGAAGTTCTTAGTTATTTGGCTGAATTTACATTTCTAAAATTAAAATGCGCCAAAACATAAAATTACGCTTTTGCTTTATAAGGATGCAAAAATAACGTAAAAAAATATTGTTACTTTCAAATATTTATCTTATGAAATAATGCTTCGCGAATCCAAACAAAGCATGGCTTTTTCTAGTATTTAATAACTTCTTCCAAGTTACCCACGATTCTGAAAAGCGTCCTTTATATCTGTATAAACCTCAGAAACCAATAATATAATTTCGAGATTTAAAGAAGCATTTATAAAAAAAAATTCTTCTGCTGCCACCGATTTTCGGAAGCGTTGCCGATTAGTTTGCATAGTATATTGATAAAAAATGGTGAATTTGAATATTCACTGTATTTGTACCGAGGTACTGACACATTTAAACTGAGAAGTCTTCCCTAATAGGGCGCCCTATAATTTTTAGTAATATTGTTTTTTAACAAACGAAAACAATAGCTACTCTGTCGCAAACAGTAAAATTCCTGTTTCTTTTTTAAATAAGTAGGAAAAAAATATTTTTTTCTCTAAAACGACACACTATAAATATAGACTGACATATTTAACAAGTCGGATAATTCTTATAAAAACACAATTCTTTATGAAGTATTTGATGACTTTATGCTTAAGTTAGAGGTTAGAAGCTTTATCTACCAAAAACAAAAACAAATCTAATTTTGTGTTTCCAGTGGTTTTGTGGCGGACAATTTTTTACGACTGTTTTTTTAAAACCATTTCTATTTAGAAAACTCAAATTTGTAATTTTTTCTCTCTCTTTTAGATTTCATTAAATGTTAAAAGTTATTCCCATGATATTCCTGACTGATTTTTTCTAAGCTGAAAAAAATATCGTTGTATTTTTTCACGCATGAATAAAAAAAGAAATTTTCTGTATTCTGTATCTAATTGAATAATCTTATAAGAACAATAAATTTCATTCCCATGGGGCATGGGATGAGAGGATTGATTATGATGAAAAATATATGTATTAAAAGATGAGTAAACTAAAGATTTTTTGCTTAGCCCAGTTTTTAAAAGATCCATTAAACGCCATAAATGGATAATGAAAATTAAGCATCGTCAAGCAATTTAGTGAGAATTGTTTGAATAAAAGAAAGTGAAAAACATAAGAAAATTCCGCTATTGATTTTATTTACTTGCCAGGGAAACACATAATTAATAATAAATACTTAAATTTTTTTATTTAAAAAATATTTTTGCCCGCTCGTGCGTCAATATAATCTGATACATTTTTTTAATATTTACTTATGACAATATATTTGGAATTTTAATGACATTTTCTTTTCTCTTCTTTACATAATCAGTATGTGTGTCCGCTTTTCGTGATCGAAATTTCTTTCTGTCCTATGCAATGATATGTAAAATATACCTGATGAAATAGGAAATAAAAAAGGCACCGAGACATAGTAATAGAAAATATACGATAAATCAATAAAAAAATATTATTTATTTAGAATTTTGTTTCATTATTCATGGATTAAAGTGCATTAAAAGATCGCAATTCAACCAAAATTTTATAAATATAGACTTAATTTTTTTTTTCAAATCCATTATATTTCTTATAATATTTAGTAGCAATGACGAAAATAATAGCTATTTTGTCGCTAAAAACAGAATTGCTGTCTCTGTTTTTAATTAAAAATTTCATAGTTCACATTTTTCAAAACCCTATACGCTATAAATAAAAACCGTTCTACTTATTTGGATAATGTTTGTAAAATCACGATTCTTGGTGGTTATGTCTTACAATGACAATACTTTAACATAATAAAATCTTTCTACTAAAAGGCGAAAAATCTTTCCTGCTGTATTAGTGAAATAGGAATTTAGTTTTTAACGTTACTTCAGCAATAAAATAATTTTAACTTTGTAAAGTATAATTGAAACGATCGATTTATCTTTATTTACTTAAAATATTAAAACATTCATGAAAATGATTCATTAAAATTTTACTAAAATAAGTGTTTGATTGAAAAAAATATACTAAAGGTTTTAAATACTTTAAAACCCTAGATGTTAAGAGTAAAAAACTCGCTCCGAGCGCTTGATAATAGCTTGGATGCAGCCGAAAGCGCTCGGAGAGAGTTTTGTACTGTTAACATCTAGGGTTTTGAAGTATTTAAAAACCTTTTGTATATATGTTTTCATCAAACAATCATTTTAGTAAAATTTTAATGAATCATTTTCATGAATGTTTTCATATTTTATGTTACTTCATCATTATGCTTAAATTAGAGGTTACAAGCTTTTATCTACCAAAAACAAAAATAAATTTAATTTTGATTTGTCCGTAGTTTGGCGGTGAAATTTTTTCTTACGGCTGTTTATTTTAAAAAATCCTTCTTAGAAAACTCGAATGAGAAATGTTTTTTCATTGGGTTTCATAAAAGTTCAAAGTATTTCTCATGATATCTTTGGCTAAATTTTTCTAAGATGAAAAAAATATAATGCATTTTTCTATGCATTAATAAAAAATAAAGTATCCGTATTTTCCTTCTAATTAAATAGCCTTACAAGAAGAAAAAACTTCATTAATATGGAGATAAAAAAATTTATTATTATTTTTAAAAAAAGCTTAATAAAAAACAAAAAAGGCTTAAAGTAAATTAAGTGTTTTTTTTTTAATCAGTTTTTCTTTAAAGACACATTGAGTTTAATTTATGAATAAAGACAATAAATGGCTTCAGTTAGAATTTTCAGGATTGAAAAAAAAACAACAACAAGATGTCCCCCGAGAAAGTAACCCGGAAGAAATAAAACACAACAATTGCATGCCATACATAATATTTTAACCCTTTCGGCTCCCAATTTATTCTTTAATTTTTGGAAAAAATTGCCTTTACGTTAATAATATTGAAAGAGCTATCAAAATCACAAAATTTAAGGTTTGCTGAAATTTAACGAATGTGTCATTTGCTGAAATCTAATGAATATAAGTTATTTTGCGTATTATACATTTGACAAAAGCCTAGGAAAGACTTTTCGAAGACGTTTTGAAAATGCCGTTTTACAACACTATTAAACAGACATAACAATGGACAGTATGCACGCGACATGAGTTCGAGGCTAAAATTCGTCTACTGGAGATATTTACTTTTGAATATTAGCATAGCGCTATATGGAGTATGTATTATTAATGCGTGTTTATATTTCTTTAAATGCTAGAAAGTGTCAACTAAAAATCTAATATACAGTAAAATAACTTATCGTAGATTGTCGACATGTTTAGGCTCACTCCGAGCCATTATCAAAAACAAATGAGAAGATTCTACAATTGCATGGTCTTTGAAGTTATTATTTGAAATGCTATCATTTAATTTTCATGTACTTTTTATAATTATGCACGTTATTTTTAATTTTTACTCTGTTGTTTATTTCCATATTTGTACCCATAGAGTAACTCGAGCCAGAATTTCGGTAAGTTAAAAGATGCTGGCAAGATTATGTCAAGAAGAAATCATCCAAATACATTTCAATGAAAGTAAAATAATTTTTCCCTACAGTCTATACAATCCATCCATAATAAAAGAAACCATAGAGATTATAACATACAAACATACAATATGTAACGATGCAGCAGCATTTAACTTACCGAAATTGTGGCTCGAGTTACTCCATGGTTACAAATATCGAAATAAACAACCAAGTAAAAATAAAAAATAACGTGCGTAAATTTAAAAAGTACATGAAAATTAAATGATAACATTTCAAATAATAACTTCAAAGACCGTGCAATTGTAGAATATTCTCATTTGTTTTTGATATTGTGTCGGAGTGAGCCGAAACATGTCAACACTCTAATAAAAGTATTTTACTGTATATTTTGTTTTTACTTTTCACCTTTATGCATTTAAAAGAAATATATTATTACAAGGTGTTATAATTTTTTTATATTTTATAATGCTTGTTTGTTAAAAATACCGAAAAATAATTCTAGCAGTATATACTTAATATATTGTAACATGGATTAAAATGTCGTTCTGTATCCCAGAACATTCGCTAAATTTGCAAAATTTCGGTTAAACTTTATACACGCAACCTGGGTCGAAGCTAAAACTAGTCTGCTGGCGGTATTTGCGCCTGCGCGTACAAGGATTCTAGCGGTACGTTGGTTAGAATAACAGATCAAAATACCGCCAACTCTGGGGTGTGACGTGACGTCACGTGCATGCGATCCATTACAGTAGACTAGAGCTCCTATAATAGAAGTCTTACAGTAGACATGATAATTACAGTAGAATGACTTTATAAGAAAATAGCGTCATAGGGGCAATGGAATTGCACGGTCGAGACAATTTTGAAATGAAAATTTGGAAAGCCATTATTGACAAGCTAGTGCTTTTTTACATGTCTAAGTCGTCTAAGCAAATTCATCCATCCAAGTACCCTCAAGTTCTCTAGTGTGGGGTGTAGTTTTGACATAACTTCGATTAATCTGAGCACATGCTCTGTACGTATGTTCAGACTCCCGTGCTCTAATCTCTATGTTTTATCACATTCCATTCATTTACATTTTAAACGAATTCGGAAGATATTATTTCATACGTATTGGTAATATTAAAATATTTCAGCTTTTTTATAATAATTTTAGTAAATTTGGAAGCACACACACAATTCATATGAATATTCTTTACATTGCATTTAAAAAAAAAAGAATGTAATTTAAAAATCATTAAATCGGTACATTCAAACAAAAGAAAGATAAATATATTTGTTCACCATTTCGGATAGCAGTCGATAGCGCATTATTTACCATTTTCTATTCTTTTTTTAAAAATAAAAATGGAGAATGTTAGGTGGCATCTCCAGCGAAAGATCGTTAAAATTAAATATATATATATATATATATATATCTCAGAAACTAATTTAAATTTTTAAATTATGAGAGCTTACATGAAATCCTCGGATATATGCGCATAACCGGTGTGTAAATTTCATCGCGTTGCGTTTCATATTCTCGGAGTAGGAGTTGTGCAAAACAAATAGACAATCAGATTTTATGTAATATAATAGTAACTGTTAAACTTTGCGTTAAAATTGCTTAATTTTACTCATCGAGATGTCGCATTTGCACTTAAAAAAGCGATCACTCTGTTCGATTATTTATTTTTTATATATTTTCAAGCATAACAGTCGAACAAATACACGTTTTTCAATAAATCCCTTTTTGTTTGACAAAATCTATTTCTCTGAATGATCCCATGTAAATTTTATTATGATCTAAAAATGACAGATATATCTGTTAGCTTTCTAACTTTTGTAAACATATCCCTTTTGCCTTGAAAATTTGAATATATTTGCACGGTAGATAGAATAATATTTTCCTTGTAGTATCAATCATCTATCGAACATGCTTTTTCTTCAGAAACGAATATATTAACTATGGTTTTCGAAAGAAGATGCTCAAATTGCTCCCAAATTTTAATGTGTTATTTAAGATAATACATAATAATTTCCTTTTCGATAATATGTATATATATATGTATATATATATATATATATATATAACCAATAATGAAACATTACCAAAATACCAACTGAAACTTGAAATTAGGATTTAGGAAGTAATAATTTATTGACAACGAAATTGTAACCCCAGCACAATGAATATAGATATTAAATACTTATATAATAGAAGTAGAAATTAAATTAAAAATTGAATGAAATAAATAGAATGAATGAAAATATATGTATGTATATATATATATATATATATATATTAGGAACGTTCAAACAGTAACGAGCCGGAGGCCTAGGAACAGAAACTAGTACATGTATTTCAGAAGTATTGGCCCTGGCTGTTGAGGCACTAGTCCCACTGAGACACAAGGCGGTGAATGGCTGTCTCGTAAAATTCCTGGGGCTGCGATGTGAACCAGTTCCGCACGTACTGCTTGACGTCGTCGTACGAGGTGAATCAGAGCCTTTTTAGGGGACCAAAAATGGCGTAATGAGTCCATCAACCAGCTGGACGATGTCATCGGTAATGCGTTTTGGTGTTCCAGACCGTGCATCATCGGCTAAGGAAACCCGTCCTTCCCTGAAGGGCTTGTGCCACGCCTTGACCATTACAAGGGACATGCAGTGTTTACCGTACACTTGTGACATTCTTCGCTGAATGTCCGTTCCCCTTACTCCTTCCGCTGTCAGAAAACGAACACCTCTTTCTCTTCTTTTGACGCCTCCATTTCATTGCTTACAACACGAATGAGCGTTGGACGACTGATGCATGCTTCCGCTAGCTTTGTAGTCATGTGACTACGTCCTTACTAACTTTTCCGCAAATCATCGAATGAAAAAAGACCGACCGATTAGCAAAAAGTATGCTAATTAATGTTATACTTAATTTATGCTTAGGGAATCGTCCTCATATTGAAATTGTAACAAATTAAAAAAAAAATTGCTAACACCTAATTTTAAGGTCATATTTGGTTTAGGTTAGTTGAAATATATGTTTTATATTATTTGAAATTAATATTCGAAAAAGTTATGAATTATAACCCATGACTTTTTTTAAATAGAAATTGATTCTTAGAAGCTTCAAATATGAGGATCCGAAATTACAGCTCATTCTGTCAAGTAGTTTTTGAATTCTGGTTAAAATAAACAACCCGCATTTGCAATGATTAAAAATGAATCTAACATTAGAAGTTCCAACTTTAAACTAGCATAATTCCTAAACTAAGGAAGTCCGAATGTATTTCCATTTAGTGGCTGAAGGTAAAATTTATTTAAATATCTAAATATGATGTCAAAATTAGGTGATAGTTTTAAAAAATATACAGTTTGTTAGAATTTTAATATGTAGACAACTCTCGGAGATTTAACTCCTTTAATTACAGCATTTAATTTGCTCACCAGTAATATTTGTATACGATAATTTGAAGCAGAATTAGTATGGGTATCCTTTTTTTCCGCGATTGTACATTGTAATAAAAAACCTTAGAAAATCCCAGGAAAATATCTTGGCAATTTGGTTGCCAGCATTTTTTACTTAAAAAAGTTTTACAAATGCAGTTATTTTTATATTTTTATAGTAAATTTGTAAAAAAAAAAAAAAAAAAAAAAAGTTTTAAGGTACATTTTGCAGTTAATTTGCACCAAACCTGGAAAAGTTTTGCATTGATTTTTTCCGTTTTGTTATTGTATATCTCTGTATTATTATTTGAATAATATGTATGTTATTTCACATTGCTGGTTTATTACAATGTCAACCAAGCTGACAATTCATAATATTAATTTTAAACTATGTGTTCATAAAAATAAGAAGTATTTAAATGTCGTCATTTAAACAAAACTAATTTTTAAACTAACGATTTTTGATAAATTGCTTCAATTTTCATAAAGTGAATATTTGTAAAGCTTTAACAAAACGTTTAAATAAAATAAGGTGTACAAATGCATTAAAATATCTTGGAGTGTAATACGAGATTTTTATGGAACGTTTACAACAAATAAATAAATGTCTAGAAAAATAAAATTGTTAGTAAAAAAAGTCTATTTTTATAAGTCTGTATAAAAATCTTAAAAAATCTGTGTGATATGCGTAAGTTTTGTTTTAATTTTCTGAAGACTTTAGACTTTGGAATCAATTATTTTTATTAAATGAGAAAAAATTAAGTAACACTTTGTTCGGTTAAATTAATTACATAAACATTTCTTTTTTATTTGTAGTTTATCCACCTAAGAAACCAAATTAGATTGTTGCATCATTTTAAATAGAAATATGTTTTATTTTTAAAAAAAATATTGTGTTTGAAATCTTTTACTTTTCCAAATGACTTTGACTGCTAAATAAGCAACGTTCAATCCGTAAAAAAATTATTTTTCAGAAATTACTATGTTTTAGAATGGTTAATTAATAAAGTAGGATTTTTTTTCTTTATTTAATTGGGAAATTTCATTTTTTTCTATCCCTTTTTCTTTACTGTATTTTTTCCCTTTATATATCCAATTATAGTTGAAAAGTTTCTGATCAAGCAAGCATTTTTGGTGAACTACTTCATTTCAGACAGAAATGATTTTTATTATAAACGTTTTTCTAATCAGAAGGGTTTAGTGGATGTCTGGTAATTTAATATTCTGTTAATACATAAAACAATTTTTTTATATGAGTTGTATTTATACTTATAAATAAATGCATTAAATAATTTGAAGATTTTTGGCTTGTAATTTTCACACTTGTCAAGTTGAGAAAAAACTTTTCTTCTTTATCTATCATTATAACTTAAATCTCGTAATAACAGAAAAGTTTTTATAAGTGGAAATGTATTTAACTATTACACAACTTCAGTTTGTAATTATTATTTTTTCACTGAAAAGGGTTTAGTTCATGTCTAGTGATTAAATAGTCTGTAAGTACATAAAACCAGCCTTCCTATACTTGTTATATTTATCTCGTAAAAATGTAAATAGATTATTTAGACATTTTCGTACCTGTCTCAGTATCTGTCAGTTGATTAAGCGACTAGAATACTTTAATCATAATTTAACTCGTAATATAAAGTTTCTTTTTTAAATTGAATATTTTAAATGCATTTTAATAAGTCTCAAAAGAAAATATTTTTTTCCACGGCAATTTCTGATAATTTTACGGATTCATTTCTGAAACGTAAAAGCATGACTACTGGAGTGATTTGCATTTGAGAAGTTCTTTTAATTTTTCGGTAAATTATTTATATCTTAATTTAAAAGTACTGTTTTCTCATAACAATCTTTATCGGGCTGTCGCGTGCGAAAATTCGGTTCAAGACACCAACTTTGACAGCATTTTCAGAAAAATCCGCTTCCTGAAAAATATTAGATTTCGCAGTGAAAAGGGTACCTGCCAATCTCATGTGTTTACGAACAAAAATGAATCCAGGATGTGTCAATAAGTTACCAGTTTGTTTATGAGAAGGAAATTTTAATGAAATTTTATTATTAAATGCGACAAAATCAAAGTCCATTCTTTGCCATTATAAGTCTTAGCTATTTGAAAATTAGTATGTGTTAAAATATTATTAATTTACAGAGTTGCTTATTCATTTCACTAACCAGAAAAACATAATTTAATTTTTTATATATATAAAAGCACTTCAGTAATGTAAAGAAACTTTTTTGTAACATTGCGATACTGTGCAGCAGAATCTATTATTAATAATTCATATCTGCATGCTATTAATCCCAAATAAATTTTAACTGATGCTAACTTTGCAGAAAATTTATTAAATTTGCAAAAACGTATTAAACTTGCAAAAACGTATTAAACTTGCAGTACAAACTTTTAAAGTTAAAACGAGATTATGTAAAATTCCTCATTAGTCACTCGTAATTCTTTTTATAAGAAAATGGTTGTTATATTTAATTGTATTCATTCAAAATTATTTACTTATATAAGTACGTTATAAGATATATGTAAGTTTGTACGATCGATGCAACATTTTATTGTTTACTGATTATTATTATTCTTAATATTTCTGAAACGTAAAATTAATCTGCCAATATTATATATATATATATATATATATATATTTCATTTTTTTTAATTTATTGAGAGGAATAAAAAAAAATGTCACAACAAAATTAACAAACTAACTGACAAAAAGAAAAAAAAAAGAATTTTTATAAATTTGTAGAATAAAAAAAAAAAAAAAAATGTTACAGCAGAATTAACCAACAAACTGACAAATGAAAAAAAAAAGTATTTTGATGTATTTGTAGAATTCTGTAACTTTAGTCAACTTTATTTTACATAATATTGAAGATAATTTTAAGGAAACAATTAAGTTAATCTTTTTAAATTTTTATAATCCCATTGGTATATTTTAGTTTGAGAAAACAATGTCTTCATCAGATAATCTTTAATATTAATAAAAAATATTTGTTTTTAAATCTACAGATTTCTGAAAATTCATTTATTGTTTGAAACGATGAGTTAATATCGCTATGCAAATAAAAGTTAAGAAATGAATAAATTTAGAATTGTTTCGAGATATTTATTATTGAAAGAAATGAAACAGTAGAAAGCCGTTCATTACAAATTTTGAAAATCTGTCTTAAACATTTTACCTATTGAAACTGAAGGAAAAGAAAAGTTTCCGACGTTTATATATATATCCAAATATTTTTTAATTTAGGATTCAGAAGAAAAGTTTTTGAAAACTTTCTGAAATATTTGAATTTAAATTCTTAAATAAAATAAATGTATTTTATGTGTTTTTAATGACTGAAGCAGTCATGGGACTTTTGTGATGAATTTTGTTTTGAAAATTAGGTGAACTTTTCTAGTAACTTAGGTTAAAAAAAGCAGAAAGACAGAGGAATTTGAATTGACTAATATGGTAAGAGTTAAGAAGACCAAAAGGAAAAAAGTGTAATAGAAAAATTTAATTTGCTATATAATATTTTTCTCCCCCAGAAAGTCTAAATCTTATTTTATCAATTTATAACATATATTATGCTTTTTAACTAAAGTAATGCATCAGTGCCTATCTTTATATTTTAAGAATCTAAATATAAGACATTTATATAAAACAGTGCGATATAGTTACAGGCAAAATAGAATAAAAGTTGATTACCTCCGCCAAGTCCAGGGGTTCGGTGTAACTGCACCACCTGGGGCTGGTGGTAGGGATGACATTTATTGCACTTTACGCCCCTCATTTTATTCTTTCTAACTTTATTTTATCCTCTGGATCTGAAAAGATGCAAAAAAAAAAAAAAATACATTTTATTTTTTAATTTATCACAAGGATTTTCGAACCAATGACTTAATATTTTCTAAATAAAATTTAAAACAATTGACCCGTAGGCCATCGTATAAAGTGTAAGGATATTACGTTGAAATTCGTTGATTTTACATAAATTAAAACATATCATTATATTAATACATACCATTTTCTAAGTCGTTATATTCGGTATTGTCGGTTCAGAACGTACAGTCATTACATTCACTTAAAGTATAATAATAGTAAATAAATTTCAGTATCCGTTTCAAATTAAGCATATCCACAGTCACGTTTCTTTACACCCAGTCTTCATGTGAAGTAGTTTTGCGTTCATAGAGCGTCTTATTCCCTATTTACTTGGCCATACTACATATACTTTTCAGGCCTGTGTTTATATATCCTTTAACACTGATTCACCTTGCGACGGCGATATTCACAGTGTTTAATAAACAGCTAACGTTAAAAATTAATTTTTTCAAAAGTACGTTATTTAAGTGAAGGTAATTTTTATAATTGCAGTTAGGACAGTTTTTTAATAAAAATGACTTTGGAATAAGTATGAACTTTTCGGAAATAAAGTTTATGTATCGTTTCAAGTTTAGAAATTTTCGTTAGACTTGTACATAAATTATTTAAAAATTTAAAATTGAAATGATTATAAAAATATTTATTAAATGTTTCCTACTCAAAGAGTGATTTTTATCGTCGTTTCTAATAACTTTGTTAATATTTTCATAAGATCTATTCACCATTAATATATTGAGCGTTAGAAAAATTCGTCATTTTTAAGTTTGAAATTATGACATCAAGTTTATCAACGTTGAACGAGAGAAAAAAGCTGTTATTCTGAAAAAGGTAGATAATTTCTAAATTCATGCTATGTTTACATGTTACGTTTTCAAATAAAGCTGATAAAAAAAAAGTGTTTGTGGAGTTTGAGATTATACTAGCTGGATTATTTAAATATTACAGAATAATTACTTTAAAAAAATTATAAATATTCAAAATTTTGTAAACAAAGTGTAGTTATGGATTTAAGATTCATTCTGTTAAGGTATAATGTGTTAATGTTTGTGCACTGTTTCTTTTACAAATATGGATTTTTAAGACAGATTACACTCCAAGATTTTTCTCAAATTTCGATTTTAGAATCACTGTAATTCTTTATATTTTTGATTTTATACATAGATTGTTTAGAATTAAAAATATATTTAAGAAGACTGACTATAAGTTAAAAGTAAATAATTATTGTACTTAGCAATGTTTACACCAAATGCATTAGTGAAATTGTTCATATTAAATATATTTTATTATTATTTTGTATTTATTTTTAAAGCGTATGAAGGTTGAAATTTATGTTTCGAACGAATAAGAGAATATCATTATTTTCTTTCTTTTCTAAATTCTAACAGTGATCATAAATGTTTCCTTTGCTAAATTCTTTTCCGTGTAAACAAGGTTAAATTTATTTATCTTTTATTTCTTTTCCGGCATTAATCATTTTTGCTCCAATGTAAACTTCAAACAAAACTTTTTCAACTGTTAATGATTTTGCAAAGCAATATCAATTCTCTGAGAATTTGTAGGTTGAATATTTTGTTGAAAAGCGAAATGAAATTTGCTTGTTTTAATAATTATTAACACTTTTCATCTTTATTAACATTTTTCACTTTATAAACACTTTTCACTTTATTAACACTTTTCAGCATATTTGAAAGAATTTCCCCCCATTTAATTCATGGGGGGCTAGAAAGTGAACTTTTCTAGAAGTAGGTCAAGTGGCGTGTTGTTTATTATGTATTTTTTTATTCTGAATCGAAAAACACCATTTGCTAGTCGATACAATCAATTGGTGCAAAGTGACGATGAGTTTTATGAATAAAAGTTCAAAATTATACTTTATGAGAGAGCCAGAGAGCCCAACATTATTAAACTTATTTTACGTTCAAAACATGTTCTTTATATCACATTTAATAGGTCCACTACGAGGGGGAACCGTGACTACCTCTGTAGGTTTTCACACCCCTCGAGTTGTGGTCGAGCAAGTACGGGTTGGAACATCCCGACTTAAGGTCTAGGGCCTGGTTCTCTTTGGGTTTCCAGCTCCGAAGCTGTTGGGGGACGCCGGCCCGTCTCCAAGTGTCTCGCGGTGACTCCCCGTGTTTTCACCGCGTATCGCAACGGCCTACGTCGTCGACACGTGGGTTCAAGGTTAGAGGGTCTGTAGGTGACGGTCCTCTGACCGGCCGAGGCGCCACAGGGAGATAAACCTGCTGGCGCGATACAAGTCCCTCAGGACTTGGGTTCGGTGGTCGTCTGAGGGGCAGGGCGCTTCCTCAAGGCGTCTGCGGGGCAGCTTACTTTATATCACATTTAATATTATTAAATGTTCTCAAAATAGCAATAATCATGTATTAAATTTACATGCAATAAAGTAGAATGTTCAACTTTTTATTCATAAAACCTGCCGTAACTTTGTAACAAACTTTCGTATTGACTTCCAGATGATGTCATTGGATTCAGAATTAAAAATACATAATAAACAATATCCTGCTTGAGCTACTAAAACAAAATTGAGTTTTTCACCCTCATGAGTTAAAAGCCCCCCCTCCCCACTTTAACCCCTTAAAAAAAGAACAAAAATTGTAAAACAATTTTTTTTGGAGGGCAGGGTTGGAGGTCATCGGATTTTCATTTCTAGTGGCAAAACGAAATTTTCAATTTTCCCCAAATTTTGGTGAATGGCCATCAGTTCTCGTACATTGCCTCTCACGATTCGGAGTTTTTGTTTAACGCCGCATTTTGTTAGATTATAGCGCCATGTACGATGATCCGGGAAAAATGTTAAATACAAAAATTACGTATTTTTTTCTCGTAGAATCCGAATCTGCAATACAAAATAGGGGTTATCATTTAAGATTTCAAAGGTGCCCCTCCCTTCCTCTCCAGGTGGTGAGGGGAAATTTTGAGATTACTAAATAGGTTTTTCAAAAATATTGAACATGTATTTTTCCAATTTACAATTTGATGTGTATTTCTCAAGTTATTCGACCGTTTTCAGACTTTTCGCTATATATACAAAAAGACACATATATTTACAATTGTGAATTTAAAAAATACACTATTAGCTAAGAATTAAAAATATTTAAAAAGGATAAATAAAGCTGAATAGTTGACTGTTAAAAATGTTATAACCGCTCAAAAGTTTATAAAAATTGAACATTATAAGGTTCGACATTTCGATTTGTTATTTTAAAATTTGGTGATATGTGTATCTTACATACATGTTTATAATTAAGAATTTTTAAAGCCCACTGTGCTCTAAGAAAATTTGAAAATTAATTATTTCAAAATCCTTATTTATGTTAAATTTCTATTTTATACGTAGAAAATTAGAAAAAAAAAAATATTTAGAGTTAAAAGTACGTTTATAAAAACTGACTAGTATTTGAAGGTAAATAATTTTTGATAAAGTTTATACCATTAACGAAGTCCATGTTAAATCTACTTTATTCTTCTATATTTATTTTTGAAATGTATAAAGCATTATCATTTATTATTTTCCTTCCTTTCTAAATAACAACAATGATTATTATGATAAATATCTCTTTTGCTGAATCACTTGAGTGTAAACAAACCGGGTTAATTTTCCTTTCAGTTGTTATTTTTTTTTTTACTAATATAAACTTCCAACAGAATGTTTTAAACGTAAATGATTTCGCAAAGCAATATATTTTTTCTAAGCATTTGTAGGTTTTTAATACTTTATTCTAAGCAAAATAAATTTTATTTGTTTTATTATATTTTCTCAACGATAATTTTGTTTTTGAGTTTAGAAAAATGAATGAAGATTTAAATTAAATAAGATTTGTATGGGATATGTATCCGACTTTTTTAAAAATGTTTTTTCGAATGAAAGTTAATATTACAAAATAAGTATCGAACTGTTTAAAAGAATGGCATTATATTGTGCGTAGCACTGCGTTACATTTTACTCTGTGCAGTACCTTTGTTTGTAGTTTTTCAGTTAAAATTAAATTTATTTTCGAAAAAAAAAAAAATCAGAATTCAGTTCATTTAACACTTGTGTACATTTGTTATCTTTATTATTTATTAAATACAATATTTTTAGTTTGGTTGACTTTCCTTTCAAATGTCTTCTATAAAACCATTCCTCCAAAAGGATATAGGAATGTCCGATTGTTGATAGTAACTCGCGATCAATTATTTCGAAATCATCGGGTTTTAGAAATAAAAAAGATTGATAAACGGTTGACCTTTCGGAAATCAGCATTTTTATTACATTTTGCATAATTTTTCTTAAGTATTAAAATGAGCTGATAGTTTTATTAAACTCTGAAATAAGATTAAAGCGGTCGACCTGGCTTCCTATACATAAATTTATGATGAATTGAAAAGGCGAAAAAAATATTTTTTTAATATCTACATTATAGTAAAAATTTTGAAATTTTTATTTTGTTTGTGATTTTTTTAACTTAAATGCCAAAAAATAACTGACTTTATCGCCAATGTTAAAACCAATAATATTGTGCACAATATATTTTTTCACTGATACGTGAGAATATACGATAACACAGAACCATACGATACAATAAATTAAAAACGTAATCTGTCATATTCTTTAGATGAAACAGTCCCCTTAATTCAAACTAGTGAAATTTTATATGTCGAAATTTCCCAAAATGCATAAACCTAGAAACAAAAGTTTTAAGAAACAAAAAACTCTTTTTCACAATTGTATATCAAATGTCTTTAAAATATGTTTAGCTCACCTTTATTATGTAAAGTAAAAACATTACAGTTTAATTTAGCTCATACCATCGTGGTGTAGTATATTTTGAAAATTAATGAACTACACTGTCAAAACTATACAAGAACATTTAAAACGATTAATTTTTCCTGATGATATAACTGTTAGTGTTTTGTGGTGGTATATGTGTTTCAGAAAAGGTGTATAAGTAATAAGCAATTAAGAGTTTTTGAAAAAAGCCTCGACAGAATGAACAATTTCATATTTCCTTATATATCTTTATGAAAAATGTCTGATATTTAACCGAATCCGGTTGATTTAATAGATGAGAGAAACCGTTTCTAATCTTACTTTTACAACATGATTAGCGTTAATTGCTACTTTTTGCTATTTTGAGAAAAAATCGCGGTTTTACTATAGCGGTAATATAATAAAATATAATGAATGCAGTTATACCAGCTATTTGATATTACATAGCTGATTTATAACAGTGTTAGTTTATGAATATAGCTAATTTACATAATAATAGCATATGATTTATAAGTTATATTTTCTGGAGATAATTTTTTTTGTGTTTTGTGATGGACTGTGTTTCAGAAAAAGATATATCAGTAGTTTTTCATAGTAAGCATTTACGAATTTGTGAAAAAAGCCGTGACAGAATGACCAATTTCATATTTCCTTACATATCTTTCTGAACATGTTTACTGACGATATTTTTTAGTGTTTTGTGATGGACTGTGTTTCAAAAAAGATGTATGAATAATTTTTGATAGTAAATATTTACGAATTTTTGAAAAACGACACGGCAGAATAAGCAATATCTTATAACTTTACATTATCTTTATGAAATAAGTCTGATATTCAACAATATCCAGTTGAATTAATAAATGAGCGAAACCGTTTCTAATCTTACTTTTACAACATGATTAGCGTTAATTGCTACTTTTTGCTATTTTGAAAAAAAAAATTGCTGTTTTATTATAGCGGTAATATAATGAATGCAGTTTTAGAAGCTATTTGATATTACACAGCTGATGTATATAGTGATAGTTTATTATTATAGCTTATTTATATAATAATAGCATCTGATTTATATGATATCTTTAGAGATATCTGTAGTTTTTTATAATATTTACGAATTTTTGAAAAAAAAAAAAACACAACAGAATGAGCGATTTCGTATTTTCTTACATATCTTTATGAAAAAAGTTGGATATTTAACCGAATACAGTAGAATTTATAAAAGAGAGAAACAGTTTCTAATCCTACCTTCGCAACATGATTAGTGTTAATTTCTTACCTTTTACTGTTATTCGAAATAATTCCTGTTTTATTACAGCGGTAATACAATAAACTATATCGAATGAAGCTTTATATGCATTCATTAATGGAAATTTTTCATTTAATAAATGCACGAAGTAATGTTTGAATTTAACAATAAATTTCACAAAATTACGCTATATGTCAGATGGGAACTTTAAATTGGATGAAATACAACCTCCACACCAACCCCAGTTACTTAGTAACGCAATTTATCATTCTCAATATTTACTTGTTTACGAAGAAAACTGAACAATGCAAAAAACGATTCGAATTTTGGATAAGGTTTCGGAGTAAAAGCACCATTGTGCATCATACAGCTACAGCGTACAGGAATAGCAAAATAATGATACGAAGTGTTCCTTACGTTACATGAACTGCCTTTAGATGAAAATGAGTCTGACCGACCTGCCGGGGCACTAAAAATAACGAGGAAAATATACCGTGGTAAAAACATATTATTCATACGGTTGTTGAATTGTTTGTCTAGAGTGCGTTGCTACAAAACCCGCCCTTGTAACGTTCCATATCATTCATATTTGTGGCCTTTGTACATGTTCTCTCCAAGAGCATTCTTCCAGTAACGGGCCCTGGCTCAGGATAGACTCAACTCTTAGTTTCTCTCTTATTCTGTTGTTTGCTAACTTTTCTCTAAAATTCTGTCCTTACCTTCTTTGAAAGCTTCTTTCTCTCTCATTCTAGACTACTGTTTCTCTCCCTAGCCTGAGATATTGTTTGTTGTAACTTTTATCATATTTTTCGCCCTCTGATGCGTTTAACGGGGGATTCGCAGCTTAGGCTGATACTGTTCCTTTTTCTTTTATCTTATATCTCCTGCTCACTATTTCTACAACTGCCTTTCAAACCGGTCGTGGCAGTTTCGGATGGGACCCTTGTTGATTCCGACAGTGCTATTCTTTTGTCTTATTGCCTTAATTTTATTTCATGTTTATTTTATTTACACTTTATTGTTGAATTCTTCCTATTTCCTCGCCCCTGTCTCCGTGATTACCACAGGGGCAGATGCGATTATTTACATTTAGTCTTTCATTATTTTTATTCTATTTTTACTACCTCTTGCAGCCTCATGTCTGCAATTTTTTTAGCGGCACTGGTCTTAGACCTTAGGCTGTAACTCTAGCCAAAGTGAGACACTGCGTACAGGGCACTACCGGTGGGGGGACGCTGATATCTATCCCCAGTATATCTGCCCCCATACGTCACAGCAGAAGGGGATACATATCCAGGTTCACTTTCTTCGAGAGTCGGATATCCGACCCCAGTATATCTGCCCCCATATCAGAAGGGGCCATATATCAAAAACTAGTTCGTGTTACTTTCGTCGAGACCTGGATAACCGTCCCCTGTATGCCTCCGTACGTCATCTTGACGTCATAGCAGAAGGGGACATTTATCAAGGGGTAACATATCCGATGCTTGGACGTTTTACTTTTGAGTAGAGCATTGGATATCCGACCCCTGTATATCTGCCCCCATACGTCATCTTGATGCCACAGCAGAGGGGACACATATCCAGTGCTAGAACATTTTCACGCTCGTCGAGAGTTGGATATCCGACCCCTGTATATGTATCCCCTTTTACAGAAATCCGTAGACGTCATTCAGATTATAACACACCAATTAGATACATATATATACATAATTGAAACAATATAAATATTGTTTGAATTATGTATTGTTACATTTAATAACAATACATAATTGAATTTTGTTATATATAATATATGTATTATGTTTCAATGTATTGAATACAATATATCTATTCAAATTTGTAATGCAAAAAGTATTTTTTTTAATCATTTTTTCCCATTTTAAAATAAGTTATAGTAAGATGGCTAGAAATTATTTTCAAATGAAAAACTATATATATTATTGCTGATTTTCCATCTGTGCCTAATTCCTGTTGATAGCACATACGAACAAAACAATAACGAAAGATAATGTCGATTGCACAGATTATAAAACACTTTCCAACTATTTTTACTTATTGCATTTATCCACCTTCAGTTTTTCGAAATATATTCTGTACTTTCATTAAATACTAAAGATTAAGTAAATTTATTTTAATTTGTTCGAGAAAAACATGATCAAAATGTACTTCAAATAAATTCTGCCACTAGACCGTAATGTATCCAAATTCTTTTGTGTATTCCATGTAAAAACTATAAATGCCAGATATAGCATTTTTTTTAAAAAGGAACATATTGTATAGTATTTCTTACTACCCTTCTCAAATCAAAGGGATGTACTTACTGACATATTTCTGAAATCATTTTTGTCCTGAAACGCATGAAATTGGCAGGTGTTGTTATTCAGAAACTATGTAATCAAAAGACGTTTTCCCTTTTTTTGGTAAAGACAGAAGAACTTTCTTGAAATGCTGTCAAATTCGGCGTTTAAACCGAATTCCCTACACGGAAGCGCGAGAAAGGGGAAATACTTGTCACGTGAAAACAATTGCTTATCACTCGATAGGTAATTTATTTGCCAAACGCTATTCAATTGCAAATCCCTTCAATAATCAGGCTTGCCAATTTTATACCTTTAAATTTAAATATGAGTTAGAAAATGTCTCAGAAAGTTCCACACTGTTGAGCAAGGAATTTGAAAGCTACCTTAATGACATATATCAATTTTGTGGTTTTTATTTGTCAATATTTTCCCGAAAGTTAGAGCACGAATGGACAGATAGTAAAAAAAAAATCATAAAGTCATGCCTCACACATAGATTATTACACACTTTCCAACACGACGAACATATACATTAAGCTACATTTTACGCTATACCTTTTTTACGCTTGTTTGTTTGTTTAGCCTTGTAAAATGAGTATAAATTCTATACATAAAGTGTTCAATGGAGAACAGAGTATAGTATATATGTGCTTAGCTAAAATAACCCGGATAAAAAATAATTCTGCTCGAGTCATGCGCATATACCAGTAACCTCACTGAATGCGAAATTGGAGAATGAAAATTTAAAACTATGCCAGTTTTTATCGAAGGCGGATTGAGCGGGGGAGCGGTTAGGTGTCCTTTTCCCCTTCCTTCCACCCGTCTTCAACCGATATAATATATTTTTTTTAAGTGTCCATAGATTGCGAAACGAAATGGTCGAGTTTTGCTATCTTAGTCTCCGCCCCCTCTCCCCGAAAATGTTTCGTATCCGCTGACTCGACGGTCGAACAATAGTGACTTACTTATGTAGCTGCTATGTGCTATATGATTCGGACGAAATTTAGACAGAGAGGAAATTTCTGTGGACCAACTCACAGTGGGTAATTCTAAAAATCTAGGTGGTAAATAATCAGCTTTCAACTTATAGTTAGATACCCTATATATTAAAATAGGAGGACGATTATGGATGTCTGGACATGAATTTAGTAAGTCAAGTTTATCAGAACAGGAACTCTTACATATCATTACATGTGGCTCACAATTAATTTATTTGCACTTCCATTGATTTTAAAGCATTATCATATACTATCAAAACATGTGGCTTTGATCGCGTAATTGTTGAAGTAATTGTGAAGTGGTATTTGTGTGTCGATTTTCATTAGGAAATTTTACCGCCACAGATAATTAAAAAATTACTAATTAAGTCACATTTTGAGCAAACTTCATTCTTATACTGCATTAGACGAACATGAGACTTAAATGAATGAGAAAAACTAAAATTAATTCCAAATAAATGGTAATTGAGAGTATATATTGAAGGTTTTTCGCTCATTTCATGTTTTATTTGAAATTTCGAATTTTTTGTAACCGTTCTTGAAGAGAATTTATATCTTAAATGTAATCGCCGTGCCAAATTTCAAGCTTCTATTACAACTATATCGCAGAAATCACAATTTTAGAATGTATTTTGTTCCTGCAGAGTTAAAAAATTCTGAATTTTTAAAAACTTTTCTGTGGATGCATTTTATGTGTTTGAAGTAAGAGACATGTAAAATTTCAAGTTTCTATCACTAACAATTTCATATTAATTATAGGTTAGTAGGGCTCCTGTGGAGCTGTGCGGCAGGGGATCTGGGGATAAGGGATCGGGGATATGTGCGGTGGTGGATCGGGGATCTGTGGGGCGGGGGATCGGGGCGTCAACTATAAGACGAGGGGATTATTTCGGATTTTTTTAAATTAATTTTAATTGGGGGACTTAGAAAATTTCGAAGCATTTTTTTTTTCGCGGAGAAATATCTACTAGAATACGATGCGAGTTTCAACGGATTCATTTTAGCGAAATAGAAATTTATTTAATTTTAATTTTAATTGAGGGACTTAGAAATTTTCGAAGCAATTTTTTTTTTTTTTTTGAACAAGAGTATGCAGTATGAATATTAGAGTTATGTAGTAGAAGTGAATGCAAAATAGTATTTAAAATAAATTAAAAATGCTAATTAAAATTACTCATTAAGAGATATGTTAATGAAGGAACTTAAGAATTTAAGCGAGATTATTTTTTCTCAACTAGAATATGCACTTTGAGTATTAGAGTATGTAGAAGTATGGTGGAAGTGAATGAAAAATAGTATTTAAAAATTAATTAAAAATAGTAATTAAGAAATAAATTAAAAATAGTAATTAAGAAATAAATTAAAAATACTAATTAAAAGTTGATCGGTCTTAAAAATTTTTGGGGTAAGAGGTGGGTTTTAATTAAATGAATTCGATACACATTATGCTAAAAATACAGGGCCCCCATAAGAATTATACTGCACTAAATTTAATAGCTCCCCTCTTTTTTCCCCCAATAGCCCTTCGATATAATTTAGGCTAACAATACGCACTTCGAAAAATACAGAGTGCCCACAAAAAGTATACGAAGAATTTTAACGTTAATGCATAATAGTAAGTAACAATAAATAAATAAGAACGAAAAATGCGTCATAGTATAGTATATGAAACACTTTCCAAATGCAATCGGAATTTTATGTGAAATAAGTAAATAATATAACTTTAACTTTACTATCTAGTGCAAGTTAGATTTTACTTTCGAATGTTTAAATTTACGTTTGGAGAAGTGAAAATGGATATGAAAGGTAAAAAAAAGGATACGAAGAATTCAAATGTTAACATAAAATAGTAAGTAAGAAAGTAAACAAGAACGAAAAATGATGCGTATCGGTATAGTTTATGAATCATCTTCCACAATTATCGAAATGATATGTAAATAAAATATAATTTTACCATATAGTGCATTAGTTAATTAAAATAGTTAAAAGTTACAGGGACGCTTCGAAAGAAACTGGAAAAAGTTATAGATATTAATCCCTTCACAAAAATTGGAGAGATCTCCTTTTGAATAAATGGCCTAGGGTCCTTCCAAAAAAATCCAATGAATTCACGTTACGGAAACCTTTCATAAAATCAGTTAATTAACCTCCTCCCTTTTTTCCCCATTCGAAGTGAGGACCGACATTACACTATAGGGGCCCTTGACAAAATAATGGGATACGTGCCCTATTTGAATAAAAATACTCCTTGACAAAAAATCGCAGGAGTCCCCTGTTTGAATAAAAAGCCCTTCACAAAAAATTCGGTCATTATCTATAATAAGGCTTGGAAAGTACTTTGGTATACAATTACTTTGATAGTTAAACGGTATTTTATCGAATATCTGTAGAATTCACCATAGTTTTAAAATTAAATAAAATGCTTACTAATTTCCACGTTTATGTTTTTTGTAACTTGTATAGTAAAGTATAGTAAAATTATACTAAATTGGGTTTTTAGTATTCTGACTTAAAAATTTCTTTTGATTAATGAATAGGATAAATAAATAACTTGCCTGACAAACCTTTTGACTTTGTTTTTATAAAATATGTATTCTACTATTTAGTTTGTCTATTATTTAAAAAAATGTTTTAAATGTTTAAAATACATTTTTACCATATTAAAACTTATATATAAACGTTTCTTACCTAAAATTTCAACCATGATGTACTGGACTTGACCCAAATTTGAACTTCTGTGGCACTTGTCTTAAAAGGAGTGAACAGTAACGTGTTCGCTTAAATCGCAAGACCATGGGATACTGTGACGTCATTTATAAGGGGTATGGTAGTAGACATAATGTATAGGTATAATTGAAATGAACATGTTTCGTCTAATTGATTTTTAAAATAAAATACAATTTAAATTATTTGTTTTTATAATACATAGTGACTGTATGTCACATGGTCTCTAACGTCAAGGATTTTCCACCACGTGGTAGATCAGTAAGATCACGTGATTTGACGACATCACTGATCGCGATAACACTCTAGATAAGATTCACTGATAAGAACACATTTCAATTAATTTCTTCCAAAGCAAGTTTACGACCTAGTTGTAGGTAACTCGAGGTAAGTAGATATATAGTAAGTTAGTAGTAATATATTTTTTAAAGTTATTTTTCTTTATGTAGGGGTATGCAAAAAGGAAAACACAAATTATTGCATTTTAAGTTAAATCTTTAATAATATAAAGACTTCCACCCACAGAAACGCATCCATACTTTTAGTTATTTTCATGCAGACTTTAAGATATATGTTCTTTCTTTTAACATAACACATAACATTGTGCGCGGGAGGAGTCGACGGCAGCCGAGTATACCGGTAATCAGACTGAAGCAAAGCCCCACGAGTACATTTCAGGAAAGAAGGGTCACAAGGATGGCCTAACTCCAGAGACTAAGCGTAATCCTTTTGGAGATTCGGACGTAGCGGGCGGTAAATCGTACCCGAATCAAAATACGGAAAAACAAAAACGTAAGTTTCTGGTGCAGACGGAGAGGTCTAAGACAGGCACGTCCCATGTCTGAAGCACACACAAAGTGAAACTTCACGGAGACGGGTCGCCCGAAGTTCCTCAGCAGAGGAGTAAACAGAAAGCAACCCAGAGTGCTAGTGCGCGACGTAATGGTTCTGATCAATCCTCTCGAAACAAGGTGAAGCCTCGCAAAGACGGGTAACCCGACGATCCTCAGCTGGGGATTAAACGGAAAGTGACCAAGAGCGCTAGCAATTTGCGTAAAAAGAGGAAAAAGGAAAACTCTTAGAGCTCTAAGGACGATCGTGAGGGAAGTAAGAAAGATTCGAGGAAGAGCAAAGTCCAATCTCATGATTCGGACGCTTCTTCCGTAGACGATCTTCCAGAAACCCAGCTAGGTGGATTAATGGCTGATGAGGACGGCTCTTGGTCCAAAGTTGTGTCCAGGAATGCAAGGAAGAAACAGCGGGAGATGGATCGGGCGGGACGCCCAAAAGGTGCGAATCCCCATCCAAAGGAATCCGCCCAGAAGGGGAAGCAGAAGCCAAAAGCCAAAGCCAAACCTAAAGAGGAACTAGCCCTCATAGTGTGGCCAAAAACACCGGCCACACACTCTGACGTTTCCTCCAATTTCATTCGGACAAAAGTAACTAGCGAAATCGACCCTATCAAGGCCAAAATCAGAATCAGAGGTGTGCGGGATATCTCAGGTTTAGGCATTGTCATTATAACAGACAGCACCGCAGATCTCGAGAGGCTGGAGGCCGAAATAGGGAAGACGGAACTAGTGAGCGATCAATCGATTTCGAGACCGCGTCGACGCACCCCGTTTATCATTGTCTACGGTGTGGACTCGAATCTATCCAATGCCGACGTGATTCCTGCGATCCTGGAGCAGAATGAGATTCTTCAAGGGGCTTCCCTTTAACTCAGAACTTCGTTCACAGGGAAACGCGGTCGTAATCACGTAATAGCGATTGATGAGAGTTCATATGAGCGTGTGGAGCGGGTTCGCAAATTGAGTGTGTGTTGGTTACAGGTGGACTTCCGGCCAAATCAGAGGCCTCTGATTTGCTATTGTTGCTGGAAGTACGGCCACACACAGAAGGTGTGCCGAAATGTGTCCCTGTGTGGGAGGTACGGCGTCTCGGATCACACAACCTCAGAATGCAGTGCGGACGCGCTCTGCTGCCCGAACTGCAGAACCAGGAACGAACGGAGACCAAACGGCAAGCAATTGTCGACCAGTCATGCCGCAGGTTCTAATGAGTGTCAAATCCACAAGTTGGAGGTCGAACAATTAAGAACAGCGTCATCATGGGGATAAACCCGACTTTCGCACATCTTAATTGCCACCTTGCTATGGCGGCCGCAAACCAACTGGCTCAGGATACTCTGTCGCAAGAGACAGACATCGTTTCACTCAATGAACCATACGTCGGCGAGGGCTACGTCACCGGTACGCCTAGGGACTACGCGCAAGTGGCCGAGCAGTTGGGTACTGGTAATAACGTGTTACTGTGTCCCTTCTGAAGATATCAATCTCGTTCTCGAACCGTTGGATACGCTGTTGATGCAATACCCGAATGACAACGTCGTTCTGGTTGGAGAATTCAATACAAAGACCACGATTTGGGGCAGTGACCCACGGATCCCAGAGGGCGATCTCTGATTGCCTTCGCCTCGAACGCAAACCTTGAAATCGTTAACGACCCGGACGGTCCTCCCACATTCCTTGGCCTTCAAGGGAAAGGCTGGATCGACGTCTTTCTCGTCCATTTCTGCGCCAGTCGCATTGCGGATTGGAGGATCTCCGACATCTAAAGACTCAGTGACCACCGTCTCATGCTATGGACCTATGAAGGCAGGCTGAGGTCAACCTAGAGGAACCAACAGACGTTGGTTCCCAAGGGACTTAGTCTTGGATGAGTTCCTCTGTGATCTGCAGACAGCGGATCTCAGATGGTACGATTTCGCCACCCCGGAGGAGGGTGTTGAACACTTGATGTCAACTTTGGTGAAGCTGTGTCAGAAGCACAAACGCCGAAAGCTTGTTCGTCGCAAGGGTGCATGTTGGTGGACAACTGCGTTGACCAGCATCAGATATCGTTTGCGCACGCTGAAGCGGCTCTACCAGAATAATCTGGAGCCGACTCGGAGAGCGACACTTGGCGCCCTCTTTAAGCGTAAGCGAGCAGAATACAAGAAGTCGATCCTGCGCACAAAACGTGCCTGGTCCAGGAAATTTAATTCCGAAGGACCTGTCACGGATAGGCCAGGCCAAGTAGTTGATGTGGTAAAGGGCAAGTCGAGACAGGAGGCGCCCGTTTTGCTGGTCCTTCCCTCCGGTGAGGAAGTCTCCACCTGGGAGAAATCTCAGGATGCACTTGCTAGACACCATTTCCTACAGGCCGCCGAAACCTCGCGGGTCGAAATCATTAGGACCGGCGAACCGGACTGGTTCACATTGGAAGAGCTGGAGCTTGCAGTCGAATCGCTGCCGCCAAACAAGGCACCCGGCCACGATGGTATCAGTTTAGAGATCGCCCGTAAGGTCCTCCAGTTCCATCCTCAATGGTTACTGGCCTTGTATAACCACTGTTTGAGGAAGTCTTGTTTTCCGTGGACTTGGAAGCGGGTGGTTGCTGTTTACTTTGTCAAATCCGGCAAGGAACCGAGCGACCCAGATTCCTACCGTCCGATTTGTTTACTCCCGACCCTCGAGTAGATTCTAGACAAGTTGTGCGCAGCAAGATTGGCGCTCTATCTAGAGACCAACGGTAAGATCCACCCGCATCAGTACGGCTTTCGCAAGAATGTCAGTACCGTAGAGGCGCAACGAAAGGTGTTGCACTACATAGCCGAATCAAAGAGACGTGAAGCTAACACATGTCTGCTTACGTTAGACATCAAGAGCGCTTTCAACAGCGGGCGGCGAGCCGCTGTCCTCCAATGCTTGAAGGACTACGGCGTTGAGCCGTATCTCCTGGGGATGATCGACAACTAACCCTGGTATCGTTCGATTATCCTCCACGACGGGAGCACTACTACAACGTAGGCGTTCCTCAGGGGCCGTGTCTCGGCCCGACTCTGGTTGTAACAAACGTCCTTTTGGACGATTTGGATCGCTTGCCAGTTCCAATTGACGAGAAGTGGGCTGTCCAGACCTTCGCTGATGACGTCTTTGTGGTACCACATCAAAAGGCGGTCATGAGGTTCGCGACTGTGCTCAGACCGGTTCTCTCGAAGATCCACAGCTGGGCGATGGATTTCGTCCTCTCTTTCAGTTACGCCAAGTGCTGCCACTCAATCGTTCCTCCCAAGGGCACCTTTCAAGTACCAGCCATCGACGCCCATCCGTATGGCAGGCCACAAGGTAGCACATCGATGGAACATACAGTACTTAGGGTTACGATTGACAGCCATCTTAGTTGGATGCCCCACCTGGACCAGGTTCAGGAAAAGGCGTTCAAGGTACTTCACAAGATGAACCGACTTACTGCAGTGAACTGCGGAATCAAGCCGCACCTCCGCAAGATGCTCTACGCACTAGTCTGGTACAACGGTAAAGTAGTGTTGAAAAATCGGTCACTAAGCGCGCAGCGGGGTCTACTGCTGTGCGTTACCAAGTGTTACAAGACGGTTTCGACGGATGCTCTAAACGTGTTGGCAGGGGTTTTGCCTCTCGACCTACGTTCAGAGCTGGACCGAGACTTCAAGTCTCTGGCCCGTTGGAACGCAAGCATTGACGGCACTGGGCTAAACCCCGGAACTGTTGAGCTGTGGAAACCAACTCTCAACAGAGACGACCTTCGGTGGATCCCATGGACTTAAGACCTCACCCCAAAGACGACGTGTTCCTACTACACGGACGGATCCAAGCAAATGAACGAGACCGTTGGGTGTGCGTTTCTTGCTGTTGTCGAGGGCCTAATCGAACGTGAGAGTCAGTTTCGTCTCACGAATGGTGCAGAAGTATTTGTGGCGGGGGTTCACGCGATCAAAGAAGCAATAACAGACGCCCATCTGCGAGGTCTCAGTGAGCTCGATCTCTACTCAGACTCGAGATCGGTGCTCCAAGCGCTTAATAGCCTGGTGCCAAAACACAAGGCAATTGTTGAGATTAAGGAATTGGTGAAGCAAACTGGAGTCGAGCCTCATCTTCGCTGGGTTCGTGCTCACGTCGGTCACGTATACAATGAACGTGCGGATGCGTTGGCGAAGGCAGCCACGACACGACAAACTGTCGACGTGGAGATCAGGAAAACGCGCCGTCAGGCCAAGAAAATTCTTCTGGGTCGGGCCGTAGCATCTTGGCAAGAAAGATGGACCGATTCTGAGCACGGTCGAGCGACGTATGAGGTTTTCCCGCGGGTCCGCACTCGCAGACTGCAGGGAGAATTCTATGTGAACCAGGCCCTTACGGGACATGGCGTCTTCGGCGACTTTCAGAGACGCCTCTTCGGAAACATCTCAGTATATTTCTTCGGAACGCGCGTCAGCACAGTCAGACACTGTCTGTACGAGTGCAACTTCTGGTGGTCCGAGAGAGAAACATTCTTTCCTCGTGACTTCCGGACTCGAACGCTGTATGACTTATGTCTAGACGGTTATTGCCGCAAGGGAGTGAGGCTCATAGTCCAGGACCTCCTTGTTCGGACACTGGACCGCAATCTGGGTCGTCGAAGGGCAGGCCGAAGCGCAAATGCTTTTCGTGGTCGCCGACCACGTTTAAATGCAAATCAACCAGCCCGCGGCATTTGTGGCGCTGGAGGTCATGGTGCATAATTAGTGGGTTAAGAGTCCTACTCGAGAACCCACAGGTAAGGTAAACAGGTAGGTATGATTTCTTATCTCTATGTGTTGTGTTATGTTTTGCATGCAGTAGTATATATATGTAGTAGTGCATTTATGTCGTAGTTATATATATGTAGTAGTGCATGAATGTCGTAGTTATATAAATATGGGTATGATCTCCTCGAATGGGGTCGCTTGACCACGTCCTAGTTTCGCCTATGGGGTTCTGTCTCGCGGGAAGCTATTCTAGTGGGGGACAACCTTAGCCAAGGCGTGTCTGTGCGTCAGGGACTAACTTTCTTCGAAGCCCCGGGTTGGCAAGAAGCACCTTCTGCTCGCCACGTCCGATGAACTAGTCGCTTCCTCCTTCCCTAGGATTTGATAATCGGAAGGCGTGATTACAGTAATGGGTCGTGGGGTGTTTCGGCAATGGCCTACAATCCGGATCCTCTTATGAGGTTCTGGCAACAAGGCCGTCGGGTCGTCTCTGCGTCCGCCCAAGTGTCAGGTGGTGGTGTCCTGCACTTGGGCTCCACCGCAAGTCGCAGCGTCCGCTGAACTTCACTCATTTGGGTTAGGGTGAGAGGCGCATGTAGGATTCGGCCCCCGTCTTTCCCCAGGCCAAAGAGCACCACCTTGGAGGTGTCCGGGTAAACCGGCCCTTCTTGTTCGTGACCTCGTATGGGCTAATCAGAGCCCGGAATCCGTTGTGAACTAGACTGCCTTCGGCAGCCGTAGCTTATCATTACCATAACACATATGGATTTTTTTAAATGTATGTCACGTGACTATCTAAAATTGTAATAAATTAATTCGCTAATCACAAATTTTATTTCATAACCAATCACCTATACTAATTTATAATTTTTCAACCATGTACATAACCTATAATTATAAAATTCAAATTTTTTGTTAAGGATTCGCCAATAACTCATGCGATAAAACGTTTGCGAAACTAAAAATTGTATATGATCCGTGTTCAATTTGTAAAAACGTATTAGGTTAGAAACGCACACGTGACCATAATCACCTGTAAGGTGTATACAGAGGAGCTACACATGTGGAATGTAACTTGAACTATAAGCAATGTAAAACAATCCCTGTTATATTCCATAACTTGAAAAATTATGATAGTCATCATATTATAACAAAGCTAGAAAAATTTAAAGATCTTGAAATCGATGTGATTGCGCGTACGCTGGAAAGTTATATTACTTTTAAAATCAGAAAGCCAACATGTCTTATTCATATGGACTTTTTAGTTTCATTCGTTTGCGTCGGTTTTGAGCCCGCGAACTTGAGCTCGAATTTATTATTTTATTATTGATACGCTAACTATTGGGCTGCCCGTGCCCTGATACTTTCTCACTTTCTTATAAATACTATCTATTACAATCACACTTTTTTCGACTCGTGTTGTATCATTCATAAATATTTTTTCTTCTAAAAACACCTCGAAGAATACTTTTTAAAGATTGAAATTAAGTTTTAGAGAATTTATAACGGAATCAAAATAATTATAAAGTTTCATTATAAAAAATTTCAGACACATTGTAAAATAATCTTTTATTCTCGAAGAATACTTCTTTCACGAAATAGATTCCCTTTTAAAATTTTTTAATCAGGAAAAAAACTAGTTCTATACAAAAAAGAATGTATTTCGAATAGGAATTCCTCTTTAGTACACAATGCTTTAACACATGTACCGAAATTTGTAGAATTTTTCAATGCTGCTATCACTGGATATTAGTTTAAGCTTTTCAGTTTTAAATAGTAGTGAGAATATAAATTGAAAGTGATTGCGTGGTTGTAACCCTAGCAAAATCTAATCATGACTCAATGTTTTTTTTTTATCTTAACCACTGAATCATGATTGCGTACCTTCGAAAGAGTATTTAAAGGGTAGGCTAATTTCATTAAATCAACTATGCTTCAGACTTTGCTTTTTTGGAAAAGGACTTTTATTATAAGACAAAGCGGTTTTATTTATATCTCTCTATATACTTGCATGTCAGATATTATAGAGTAAAGCGATTTTGTTTATCTCTCTCTGTATACATGCGTGTATATCGCATATCTGATTTTATAGGTCAAAGCGAATTTTTTATCTCTCTCTCTCTCTCTCTCTCTCTCTCTCTCTCTATATATATATATATATATATATAATGTATATCGCATGTCTGATATTATAGGACAAAGCGATTTTATATATATCACTCTACATTTGTATATACCTTTGTGTAATATGTGTGTGATATTTATTTCAAAATAATTATTAATTATTTTGAAATAAATATCACACACCTATTATACAAAGGTATATACATATACAAAATAGAGTGATATATATAAAATCGCTTTGTCCTATAATATCAGATATACATATATAGAAAGAGAGATAAATAATATCACATATACGATATATACGTATATATCTTATATCTATAATCATTTATTTATTATAATAATTTTTTTTTCTTGAAATATAAATTTATATATGTATTCCCTTTTAAATGTAAATGCTTTAATGAAAATTACTAAAATATTCTATCTTCTAAAATATTTTAGGTAGCTTTCAATACAAAAAGCTACCTATTGCAGCCGTACGGGAAATCATTTATTTA
This sequence comes from Maratus michaelseni, assembly GCA_963931845.1. Lineage (NCBI taxonomy): Eukaryota > Metazoa > Arthropoda > Arachnida > Araneae > Salticidae > Maratus > Maratus michaelseni. The sequence continues at coordinate 106,064,799 of OZ007588.1, read as the reverse complement.
AAAGTGCTGCGCACATGACGGAAAATCCTCTATTTCCACCTACCGCCGACAGGATGCGCATTCTCATCTAAACGAACCTCCGACACGTGTTCACCGTATAGTAGGCATGAAGCGCATGCGCTGCAAAGTCTTTTAGTTCCATCTTTCACAGGGGAGTCACTCTGTTCAAATAAATCATCTTTCGAACGAAACTCCCACACGTGTCCCCGCTGCCTCCGGTACCATATAGTAGGCGTGACGTGCACGCCAGCAAAATCATTTAGTTCCACTTTCTAACACCAGGGTACGCCATTTGTTAGATTCGAACATCCGACACGGTTACCTGTTGTATCAAGGGAGTTGGATGAACCAATTACCGTCGAAATCGGGCCCATAGAACTCGAGAAAATTATGGGCCCCTGGCGGTGGAAGGTAAAACTAAAGTCTGTAACGCGATCGAAAACTCGAATTAACCATAGCCCGTCGTGATCGGGCCCGTAGAACCCGAGATAACAAAGCACTGTTAGAGAAAAAAAGCTTGTAGTGTTTCCCGCCAGGGGGCGCTTGATCAAGTGCTCAACAACAATTCATTTACTTTGTTTGTTGGTATGCATCAAGTAAATACGGGTTGTGTACTTTTATTAGGAACATAAATTTAATTTTTACGAAAATCGTTATTTGAAATTTCCGGTATTCTCTATATATAACATTTATAAAACGATACGGGAGAAGCTAAAAATGTTAAATTTCTTAAATGGAATTTGTTTTGTGCAAATCAGAGCAAGGCCTTAACCCCCCCCCCCCACCTACCCAAACCCGCAAATATAACGAATAATTTGTTCAAGGAAATCCTCTTCCCCTACATTAACGGGATCATTAAAAAAAAAAAGAATTATATTTTTCTGATAGTTAGAACATAACGCTAAAATAGCCGCCAGATGGCACCCCTTCCCATCCTCAAATTCAAATCTATATCTTAATTAGTTATATTTGTTCATTAGTAAAAATTGGCAATTATTTCCTTTCATTTTCGCAAAGTATATGGAGGGATCGCCAGAGAAACGAATATCTTTGTAGTTCAGTGTTTAATGTAAGCCGATCCATGTCTGAAACTTTCTCGGATTTTTTTAACGTTGTAAAATGCACATACATGCATACACACATGTATGTGTACATGTGGGGGCATACATGCATATACACATGTATGTGTACATGTGGGGGCATACATGCATACACACATGTATGTGCACATGTGGGGGCATACATGCATATACACATGTATGTGTACATGTGGGGGCATACATGCATACACACATGTATGTGCACATGTGGGGGCATACATGCATACACACATGTATGTGTACATGTGGGGGCATACATGCATACACACATGTATGTGTACATGTGGGGGCATACATGCATACACACATGTGCATACACATGCATACACACCACCATATTTTTGCAGTTTTTTGTAAAATTTAAGGAAAATTACCGGCCGAATTTTACAAAAATTGCATTATCGGATGTCGAAAATGTTTCTACTTATGATTAAAAATTTCAATCAATATCTTAATTAGTTTTCTTACAATTCGCTAATTAATAAATAAATTTCAAGTTTGTTCATTTCTACTTGCAAATTGAGAACAGATGTTCTTTTCTTTAGTCATTTTATTAAAAAAGATGGCATTTTCGATGCGATGTTTAATGAGATTCTAATTAATATCGTGGGTAATTATCAATATATTAGAATTCTGAGTCCCAGGTGCATCAGATCAGGTCTTGTACTACATAAATCTAAATTTTCTTACTTCTAGGTGCGCTACATTTCGTTGGCCATCGTAGACAGACAGACACACAGACACACACAGCAATTTTGTTTTATATTAGTACTAGCTACACTCCCGGCATTGCCCGGGCCAAAGATAATAACAATCTCAGAGCAAGGCGTTAACCCCCTCCCTCCCTATACTCGCAAATATAACGAATAATTTGTTCAAGAAAACCACCTTCACCTACATTAACGCGATCATTAAAAAAATAATTAAATTTTTCTGATAATTAGAACATAACGAAGACGCTACGCTAAAATAGCCGGCAGAGGACAACTTTACCCATCCTCAATTTCAGATCTATATCTTAATTAGTTATCTAAATTTTTGTTCATTAGTAAAAATGGGCAATTATTTACTTTCATTTTCGCAAACTAAATGGAGGGATCGGCCAGAGAAATAGATCTCTTCGTAGTTTAGTTTTTAATGAAAGCAGATCCCTGTCTGAAACTCTCTCCGATTTATTTCACTGGCGCCGGCAGATTTTTGGCAGTTTTTTGCATAAATTAAGAAAAAATACCGGCCGAATTTTTCAAAAATCGCATAGTCGGATGCAGATTTTTTTTTTCTACATATGCTCAGAAATTTTCAAATTGATATCTTAGTTAGTTTTCTTAAAATTCGCTAATTCGTAAAATAATTTCGAATTCATTCATTTCCGCTTGCAAATCCCAACAGCAATTCTTTTCTTTAGCCATTTTGATTAAAAAGATGGCATTTTTGATGCGATGTTTAATGAGAATATAATTAATATGATGGGTAATTATCAAAATATTAAAATTAAAATTCTGAGACTCAGGTACACATGGTCAGACCTTGGGCTATACACACCTAAATTTTCAGACTTCTAGGTGGGCTAGATTTTGCTAGCCATCGCAGACAAACACACACACACACACAGAGCGAAACTTTCTTTTATTAGTATAGATATATAGATATAGATATAGATATAGATATAGATATCTGATATCTGATATTTGTCATGCTGTAACGCTCTTATTTATGAACCTATTTGGTTGTGACTGAGTATGTGTATAGGCCATACCAAGGTCTCAACCGAGTTCGTTGGTCAGCTTCATCCACCATCTTGTTTCAAAATGGCGGCCAGTTAATTTTTTTTAATTTATTAAAAACTCAAAAAGATGAACAAAAAAATTATAAATTTGAAAAATTGTTTCCGTTAAGTGTTAGATTGTGATACAAGGATTACGGATCAGTTTTTGTTTTTGTTTTATCTTAAAAAAAAAAAAAAAAAAAACGGCTGAGATATGGCAGTTTGAAATTCTAGGGAGGCTGACATTTTGAAACAACCTGATTTTTGTTATGCTATAACTCTCGTATTTATGAACCGATACGAATGTGACTGATCATGTGTACAGAACATATCAAAGTTTCGACCGAGTTCGTTGGCCAGCATCATGCGCCATCTAGTTTCAAAGTGGAGGCCAGTTAAAAAATGTAAAAAGATGTTTTAAAAGATGTAAAATAAAATTATAAATTTCAAAAGTTGTTTCCGTGAACTGTTAGATCATTATACATGGATTACGGAGCATATTTTGTTTTGGCTTTATCTTAAAAAACGGCTGCGATATAGCTGTTTGAAATTCCATGGAATATGGAAGCTACCTTTTCCCCCCGGTGCAGGCCGGAATGACTTTTTTGAATACTTTTTTCACATTTGATATGAAAATTATAAGTTTTGATTTGACTAAGGGATTTACAGAAATATTTATTTTAAAAAAAATTACTAATTTTTTAAAGAACAAATGTCTATTTTTTATGAGTACAGAAACTATGTAATCGAATGATGTTTTACCTTTTTTTGGTAAAGACAGAAATTTCTTTCAGAATATACTTTGAAAGTTGGCGTTTTGAATCGAATTTCCGGACGCGGCAGCGAGGGAAAGGGGAAAAAGTGGTCGTGACGTGACAACAATCATTTGTAACTTGATAAATAATTTATTTATCACAAATGTAGTACTCAATCCAATTTCCATCGTTTTTATAGTCAGGCTTGCAAATTTTATGCGTTTAGGTTTAAAAATGTGTTAGAAAAAGTAGTCAAAAAGTTTCAAGTTGTTCAGGAGGGAATTTGAGAACAACCTTAAATTTTCACTTAATAGTTAGTGAATTTCATACACTTTAGTTTTTCGTGTCCCTGGTAGTCGCCGGACCACGCAGTTTCTGAGGCCATTTCAAGAAAGTATATAGCGTAAAATGTAGATATAAAAAGATATAGCGTAAACTGTAGCTTAATGTATATGTTCGTCGTGTTGGAAAGGGTGTAATAATGTATGTGTGAGGCATGTCTTTATAATTTTGTTTTGACTGTCTGTCCGTTCGTGCTCTAACTTTCGGGAAAATATTGACAAATAAAAACCACAAAATTGATATATGTCATTAAGGTAGCTTTCAAATTCCTTGCTCAACAATGAGGAACTTTCTGAGACATTTTCTAACTCATATTTAAATTTAAAGGTGTAAAATTGGCAAGCCTGATTATTGAAGGGATTTGCAATTGAATAGCGTTTGGCAAATAAATTACCTATCGAGTGATAATCGATTGTTTTCACGTGACAAGCATTTCCCCTTTCTCGCGCTTCCGTGTAGGGAATTCGGTTTAAACGCCGACTTTGACAGCATTTCAAGAAAGTTCTTCTGTCTTTACCAAAAAAATGGAAAATGTCTTTTGATTACATAGTTTCTGACTAACAACACCTGCCAATTTCATGCGTTTCTGGACAAAAATGATTTCAGAAATGTGTCAGTAAGCACTTCCCTTTGATTTGAAAAGGGTCGTAAGAAATGCTATACAGCAAGTTCCTTATAAAAAAAATGCTATATCTAGCATTTATAGTTTTTACACGAGGTACACAAAAGAATTCGGACACATTACATTACGGTCTAGTGGCAGAATTTATTTGAAGTATATTTTGATCATGTATTTCTTGAACAAATTCAAAGAAAGTTATTTAATCTTTAACATTGCATGAAAGTTCAGAATATATTTCGAAAAACTGATAGTGGATAAATGTAATACGTAAAAATAGTTGGAAGGTGTTTTATAATCTGTGCAATCGACATTATTTTTCGTTATTGTTTTGTTCGTATGTGCTATCAACAGGAATTGGGCACAGATGGAAAATCAGCAATAATATATATATTTTTTCATTTGAAAATAATTTCTAGCCATCTAACTATAACTCGTTTTTAAAAAAGGAAAAAATTATTTAAAAGAAATACTTTTTACATTACAAATTTCAATAGATATATGGTATTCAATACAATACATTGAAACCTAATACATATATTATACATAACAAAATTCAATTATGTAATGTTATTAAATATAACAATACATAATTCAAACAATATTTATATTGTTTCAATTATGTATATATATATGTATCGAATTGGTGTGTTATAATCTGAATGACGTCTACCGATTTCTAGATAAATAAGGACGTATATTAGTTCACGGCAAAAAATAAAAACTGTGCGTAACAGGGGATACATATACAGGGGTCGGATATCCAACTCTCGACGAGCGTGAAAATATTCTAGCACTGGATATGTCTCCCCTCTGCTGTGGCTTCAAGATGACGTATGGGGGCAGATATACAGGGGTCGGATATCCAATGCTCCCCTCAAAAGTAAAAGGTCCAAGCATCGGATATGTTACCCCTTGATAAATGTCCCCTTCTGCTATGACGTCAAGATGAAGTACGGGGGCAAATATACAGGGGACGGTTATTCAGGTCTCGACGAAAGTAACAGGAACTAGTTTTTGATATATGGCCCCTTCTGATATGGGGGCAGATATACTGGGGTCGGATATCCGACTCTCGAAGAAAGTGAACCTGGATATGTATCCCCTTCTGCTGTGACCTAAATGCGACGTATGGGGGCAGATATACTGGGGATAGATATCAGGCGACTCACCGGTGGAGACATTTATACAGTTTCCTCGTCTGAGCAGTTTCCTCCAGGCGTCAAACCTCCGTTAGTGATTCTCCGTCAACGGTAATACAACTGATAATGTCTAAAAAACTGATAATGTCAATAATAGAATCGACAAATATCTATTTCAGTAAGGTGATTATAGTAAAAATAAAATCAACACCCTCCTTTCTGTTTCCAGTAATTTTCGTATGAATGGTAAACAGAATGAATTTAGATGACATTGTCTTGAATCATAAGTTTAAACCACCAAACAAAACCATTTGATATTATGAACGCTTGTATCGAATGCATGCAATACGTTTTTATAGAAGCTATAGCAATAATTTAAACATATCCTTCTGCATTTACTAGTAAATAGTTTAAGACTAAAGGAGTTTTTTCTTCATTTTTTTAAGTTTCTAGATTTATATGTTCTTAAAGTTCTTTCAACATTTAACAGCAAAAAGAATCTATGAGCTGTCTATGTACTTTTAAATTTTTTGAAGAAGAGATATATAATGCTCCCTTTTGAAGAAATATATGGAATGCTCACTGTTAAATACCTTTATATATGTATATGGATAGATTAATAAATAAATATTATTCTTATATGTATATTTAAATATATGTGTGTTCATTTTTTACATAGTAATTTAACACTTCCCCTTTTTCAATGAAAATTTCAAAATGAGACTTTATTATCTATCATAAATATAAAAATTTAAATTATATTGCCTATATTATTGGAAAAACTGCAGTAATGTCCGGAATATTGAATATAAAAATAGATTTTTTGAGAAGCAGTAAAAATTTTATTTTTATCAATAATTTCATCATAATAGTTTTTTGTTTCTCTGTTGAATCATTAATCAGGAAGAGGTGAATATAAAGACAGCAGAAGATCGAAAAATACTTAGAATATATCATAGCAGATGTATAAGGTTATTATTTCCACTGCTATGACTATTATTTATAAATTCTTTTAATTTAAATTTGCTTCAAGATTTTCTTGTTAGTTGGGCCGTTGTATCATTACCATCGTCATCATCATTTTAGTTTTAAGTTCAATCATTTATATATATATAAATAAATTCCAAAACCATTTTAAATGGAAATTTTCTAGTTATTTTCAATTTAGCTTTTTTAGGATAAATTAATATATGTAAGTTTACTTATAGTTATAATTAACTTGAATTTATTCAGTGGAACTGATTGTAGAAAACTAATTTCTCTTAAGTAACACACATACATACGAGTTTGTGTGTCAGTGTATTATAAAAATGCGAATAATGTTGTATTATCAAAATTACAGTTCAAAATAAACTTCTATGTTGAAAAAGAAAAGCTTGTATTATACTTTAAACTTTTAACTTAAGATTTTTTTACTTGGTATATTTTACTACAATCAATCTGTCTCAAATTTACATTCCCAAAACCCCGCTTGACCTTGATCACTATAAGAAATCAAAAGCATAAAATTGAAATATGAAGTAACGGTACACGTGTATTCCAGTTTTTTCGCCCGACCTCCATCTGGTCAGATTCCTTGAACCCCAACCCAAGGAATTGTATGGTGAAAGTATCCAGTATCCAACAAAAATTGTACTTAGCTTTTTTGATATTTTCAGCGGTCATTGCAACATTATAATGGCTAACTAAACTTCTTCTCTTAGCAAATTTCAACCTAGTTTTATGATGTAAATTAGAATTGTTATGCTAGTTTAATTAGCTGCAGTTTTCTGGTATAAAAAATATCTTTATATTATATATTTAAAATTAATAGTAGGAAAAAATATCACTTGCCACAAAAATAATAAGTTTTTTTAAACTTCGAGATGAGTTCACCAAAATATTACACATTCTTGAAAATATATTTGAGGATGTATATATTTTTTTTCATTTACCAGGTGGTAAACCACCAAAAAACACTTATGATTTCTTTCATTTCGGGTTTTTACAAAAACAGTTCGGTAAATGCTGACATTTACCAACAATTACTGATAATAGCCAATATTAATAATAATCGGTGTTGAGTTTATAAATCAAATGATAAGGTTTTACTATAAATAATAATAACACTTATTGGTAAATGTCAACCCTATTTCATTGTAGATAAAGTATTCTTGAAATAAAAGTGTATGATTAATCGCAATGTATTATAATTCAAGATATTAATCGATGGAATCTATCAATGATAATTTTTATTCAACATTATTATCACATTATGCCATGTGGTCAACGGCATTAAAGAATAATCCCAAATGTAGCCCATGCATGTCGTAAACGGTGAATAAAATGGGTTGGGCAATAAGGTGACAACATTTTCCACGTAAAAATTATATTTATATATACATATTTCGTACGACGCCCTTAATTGAAAAGTTAGATAAAATGATCTCACGGTAAAACAGATTGGAACTGGGAAACAGTTATTGAATTTTAGAATAGGAACATGGAAAGTTTTGAGCGTATACCAAACTGGTGCAGTGAAGCAGATTCAGATGGATAATTATATATTCGATGTAATGGTCTTGCAGTAAGTTAAGTGGAAGGAGAGCGTCTTGGTGATTTTATAATTTTCACACCCAGAAAAAGGAATTGATTAAAACTACAAAACATGTTTTGTTGAGTACATTTTGGTTGTTTTAGTAAAATTCAAGTAAAATTGAACCATTTTACTTGAATTAACAAAACATTTTTTGCTGACGATACAATTTTTTTTTTTTTTTTTTTGAATTGCAAAAAAAAAATTTTTTTTTGATTCAAACAAAATTTCCATTGACCTATATTTAAACAAAAAGTTTTGTTGGGTCAACCAAATTTTTGTTGATCCAACAAAACTTTTTCCTGGGTGCAATAGTGAAAGCACGGAGCAAAACACGCATGATACTGAATTCATGACAAGAAAAGGATTTACAAAAAATATTATTGAGATCTATATCTTGAGACTGAGTGCAAAGTTTTCTAATATTTCAATAATATGCACCCATATACCAACAGAGGATACCGAGGATGAAAAGAAAATACATTTTATGGAAAATTTTAGAATGAATTTGATAAAATACAAAGACATGATGTAAAAATTGTAATAGATGATTTTGATGTTAAAATTGGAAAAAAAACACCTTTACACCAAACAATTGGCAAGTTTAGTTTACATGATTTGTGTAGTGAAAATGGAATAAGAGTTATAGGTTTTGCTGCATCTAACAACTTAATAATGAGTAGTGCATGTTTTAAACATAAGAATATACACAAAGAGACTTGTAGATGAAATGACAAACATAATGATAGACAAAGGACATGCTATCAATGTGTAAAGCTATAGAAATGCTGATTTAGCTACTATTTACTTATTATTATGAAATACAGGCAAAGAGTTGTAAGATTTTGAGATATAAAGGGAACCAACGAAATATAATATAAAGTTGAAATTTTTAATGGATAAGCAATGTAGAAATGTTTACCAAAGTAAATTAAAGGAAAGAATAGCTAGTGAATAATTTTTTTTTATGAAGACATAATCAATAGCAAATGAGATAAATACAGACATATATTAAAACTTCTGAAGAAGTTGTTGGAAAGGAATATAAGAGTGAGAACAATGGATGGTTTTTTGAAGAGTGCTGGCGAGTGATACAGAAGAAGAATATGGTCAGAGAAAAAAATGCTGAAGCATAGTACAATACAGAGTGAAAATAACTAAAGAGCAATTAAAAAATGCTGAAGCATAGTACAAGACAGAGTGAAAATAAATATAGAGCAATTAAAAAAATCACAAACAAAAATTTCACAAACAAAAAACTATTGAGCAGTATAAATTACAAATTGAAAACCTAAGAGAAATCCTGCTAATGTATTCAAAGTTCAAAGAAATAAAAAAAAGGCTACCAACTGCGACCTTCTTTTTGTAGAGACAAGCATGATAAACTTACTGCAGGACGAACAGATGCGATGTACAGATGGGCAGAATACTTTGAAGAACTGTTAAACAGACAAGCAAGTCACGAAACAGAATGTCAGTTTCAAAATGATGAATGCGATGTGACTGAGTAAAACTGTGATCTACCGACTGTAGATGAAATAAGGGTTGCTATTTCAAAATTAAGAAATCGAAGAGCACGTGTGAAGATTTAATAAACGCTGAGCTTTTGTAATATGGAGGAGAGAAGTTGATACAAATGTTACATAATTTAATACTAGAGATCTGGCGTATTCAAACTATGCCAAATGAATGAAATGATGCTATTACTTTTCCTAATGCATAAAAAGAGGAATATCTTAAATTGTCAGAATTTTAGAGTCATAGCCTTATTAAATATTGCGTACAAAGTATTGGTTAAATGTAATTACAATGAGCCTGCAGCAGTATTCTGATATGTTGATAGATGAATATCAATATGGTTTTAGATGAGAACGATCAAAGGTGGATGAAATTTTTAATATTAGAAATATCCTTGAATATTTTATGAACAAAATATTAATATTCATCGGATGTTTATTGATTTTAAACTGGTCTATGGCATTATAAGCAGAAAAAACTCTTTGAAATACTAAACAAATTAAAAATATCTGATGAAATTGTTGAACTTGTTAAAATGACTCTAGAAAATACAAATGCTAAAATTAAAGTAACTAGAAGACAGTCAAAAGAATTTACAGAGAAATCAGGATTAAAAAAAATATATTTCAACAATACTTTTTATCGCGCTTTACAAGTTCCTGCATTTGCTGAATTTGATTTAACTGCTAGAAATGAGGAAATATTGATTGAAGCATACAATAAAGAAGAAATAGAAGGAAAAAAGCTAGACCATGAGGAAAAACAAAATACGTGAAAATGAGCAGAAATAATATAAAGACAATAACAACATGAGTCATAAATAATGAATTGCAATTTAAAGAAGTATCAGAGTTCAAATATCTCGGATCTATGAATACGAATGGTAATATGGTACAAACAGAGATTAAAATTAGACTTACGATGTATATTATGTTGAAAAATGTTTCATTTCCCGAGCATCTGAACTTAAAATTTATTAAATTGTTACAATACCTGTAGTAATTTATGGTGGTGAGACCTGTGCAAAAACTAAAAGGATGGAGTGATTATTTAAAAACTCATTATTTAAAAAACGAAGTTCTTAAGAAAAATTTTCGGACCAGTAAAGGATGAAAATCTATGGAGAACTAGATCTAATCTGAAAACAGAACACTTGAATAACAAAAAGATCATTATAAATATCCTTTTAGCAAGAAGAATGCAGTGGCTAGGCCACTTAATTAGAATGAATGGTGACAGAAGTACAAAGAAAATCTACAATGGAAAGTTAATGGGAAAAAGGAGTGTTGGGAAACCCAGAAATAGATTATTAGAAGAGGCAGAGAAAGCAGTGTACACAAATTTAAGTTACAAACTATAAATTAAAGGACATGGATCGGAATTTCTGGCAGAGTATATTAAGGGAGGCTAAAATATCTCACGGATTGTAGTGCCATAGTGTATGTATATGTATAAAATCATAATTTCAATCAAATAGATTTGATTGCAATTTGATACTTTAAAAAAATAATTATTAGAAGCTAGTACTTCTTTTTTCTAGAGATCTTTTTCAAAAAGATATAAAATACTCATATGCAATAGATATTTAAAATAAATGTCAGGTTTCATTGAAATATCAAGTTAAAAAATAGACGCGTTTACAAGATTTTTTTGGACTTTCATTGTCCTGTTCTGGTAACTGATAGAATTTATGCCTTACGATCGGGTAAATTCTAGAATGTTAAAAAAAGTTAGTTCGAAGTTAAAACAACCCATGTTGAAAATTATAAACACAAATACAACATGATTCTGTCTCTTTAAAAGTCCTTCAAACCTTCATAGATCAACCTTGAAAATAACTTTCACGGATCTATTCAATAGGCATTCAGAACAAATAGTTTTGTGTATTCTCAGTAAACTGTTAGAAAATGCATTTTAAATAATAAAAAAAACCATCCAAATGCTTGTAAAGCTATTTGGCATTGTTGTTTGAAAGAGCGATTGTGGTTCAGATCGGTATTGAACGGCAAAATATATGCAGTACTTATTTAAAATGTTTTTTCAGAATAAATTTGTTAATTCTTATTCATTTGTATGGTAAAGTATTTAGTAACAAGTACAAAAAACTATTTTAAAAGTTTGTTTGAGATAACATTTATTTTAAATTAACTTCTGGTTCGAAGTTTCTATGTTTTATAACTTTATGGTAGTATTATTTATTTAAACTAAGAATATTTTCATAAGTTAAAATGTAACAAATGACTGATAGATTTTTGTGAGATATTATCAGATTTATTTTATAGTATGATATGCTCATGTGATAATGCGATTTTAAAAGTTTGGTTCTAAATTGAACCAATTTTTCTTGTTCCGTAGCGGCAACTATAATATTGTGCAACAATTTAGCATGTTTGGTATTTCACTAAAACATAAAAATGTTTGAATAATGGTTTGGTATAACATAATGCGAAACATTGGTACAATCTAACACAATTTCTTCGCTTACAATAACGCTAAAGTGCGTCACCAACTTATTCTTGTAGCTAATTGATTCCCAAAATTTGGTTCAACATAGTATCAGATTTTTAACACTGTGGGAATTATTAATCTTTGAATTTTAAAAATAACACTAACAAACACACACACACGTGAAAAATAAAAACCCATTTTCTCCCCACTTGCCAAAAATATTTTTTTATTTGTACTTATAAATAAACAAGCATTTTCATCGGGGAAAATTTAATTTATATTTATATTTTTCAACCTGTCATGAAGTTTGTAAAATGTCTGAGAAACTTATTAAAATCGAGTTCATTATTTTATCGCTCCCAAACGATATCAAATTATTATCTGGCAATTTATAAATTTGCAAGATTTATGAAAGTCTCCATATAAGATTAAATTAAACGAAAATTTCAGATTAATTCAAACGGTCTTTTACAAGGCTACATCTCTTTTAAGATGAAGATCTTTCTCCCATTTATTAGGGAAATCTTACGTTTCATATAGTTATGGGAAACAAGTTAGAATAAGTTTGCCAATATAGGATTGGAAATTTGGATAAATAGAACAATAGCGCTTGAAATTCATTTCGCTAGTGTGATTGAATAATTATCTTGCTACATATTATGGTAATTGTTAATATAAAATTTCGGGAAATTTTAACTTAGTATATCAATGAATGTCTGTAAATCCTAATATTTCATATAGAATGCAAAGGTAGGAGATTGGTGAAAATATTGACGGTATAATATTTCTATAATAGATTTACAGATTTAGAAATAAAATTACAAGTTTATACTATTGTGACAATGGTACTTGAAATACATCTTGGTAGCGTGCTTGAATAGTCACAATATAGGTTTACTGTCTATGAAAACAATATTCAAATATATATATATATTAGTAACTAGCTGACAAGCCCGGCTTTGCACGGGCCCGTGATAAAACCTTAATTAAACCCCAAATTTGTATTATTGTATATCTTTAACCCGATTTTGTATTAATTTATATCTTTAATGACAAAATCGAGAAAAAATACTGATAATTAGGGATAAAACTGCTCGTAAGAAAACATTTTCTTCAGATGTCACGTAGGATCGTTTCATAGTTAAAAAAAATAGCTTTTGTTGTCCAAACGCTTTGAGATTTTTAATGTTCATAAATAAAACAATTTTACAGCCTGTGTAAAAATTACGTCGGAAATATTGTTTTTTCGTTGTAAAGTAAATATGTTTTCTTTTCGCTTCTTTTGGTTTTCGCTTCGGGTCCTTTAACATAAAAAATATAGTATTCGTCGTTCGAACTCTCTGAAATTTTAGTCGTTTAGAAATAGAACTCTTTTCAAATTCTCTATAAAATTATGTGAAAACATATGCATATTAAATAGTGAAAATGTTACCCGAAACTGAACGTGACCGCGTAGAAACACCCCGTTATTATGCGTTTTCACCGAAAATTTCTCAGATTTTAATTTTTTTAAATGTTTCTTCTCATTCGAACGTTTCAAAATTGTTGTAGGTAATGGAAATCTAGTCTACTGAGAAGTTCTAAAAAGATTGTGTCGAAATACTAATATTTAGTAGCCTTTAGCGTAAGAAAAAAAAATCTTCTCGTGAGGCGCGAAATGACCTGCGTTCGCCGTTTTTAAAGAGTTAATTAATCCATATTTTTTAAACATAATTATACCGTCTATTAGAAGAAGGTTTCAGCTTTAACAACATATGTTTGGTTTGTCCATATCTTTATAATTGCGCTTTTGAGGGGCGTCTGCGTAAGGGAGAAAACATAAACCCGGGAAAACGATCCTTTTTCAAAAATGTTTTTCAAAGGGTTAACATCAATTTTCTTTCGAATCGATTGCGTAATTTGAGACGTAAGAGTACGATCTATCAGAATATATTTTTAGTCGATAAAAGTTAAAACAGAATTGCGAAATAAATGCACTTTTCTTTAAATGGTTCTTCATTCTCGTTTAACCAATATAATATAAATATTATCCAAGCTTTACACTTGAAGCTGCATTTTTAAACATATGACCAATAATTATATGGAACAATATTTAATTATAACAGCCATCGAAATATAAAGTATAATTTGGATAAAGAGTTATTTACAGCTTCATTAGCAAAAATCTTTTCTAGCTCAGTTTAAACTCCGCAACAGGTTAAAGAACGCAAAAGCAGACAAACTCACATTTATGTTCAAAATTTTCAATTATTTTCTTTTTTTTTTTAGTCTAAAAAGCAAATTGTGTCTGTTTTCAATTAGTTGATCTTCAATTATGTTAAAAATCTGAAAGAGGAAAAGAAACAAAAGAAAATATATTTAGAATGTTGTTTTATTAAGTTTTCATGCTAAGTGAAAATAGATTTAGTTTTTAATTTATATTAAGTCTGGAAATATTTAAAATCATCAATAAGTTAGCTATTTTAAAAATATCAGATATATATAAAAAATATCAGCTACATATCAAAATATCGGACATTTTTAATATTTTTGAAAATATGCGTTTACAAAACTTGTTTTTAACACATTCCAACGTAGTTGAAAAGTGTTTATGACTTCGGTTTGTTTGGCCGTATGTCCGTTTGCCGTCTGTCCGTGCTCTAACTCCCGTAAATATGCTCGGATTGCCCGGCAACTTTTATAGGTTATTAACGTTATCTGTACCATGTTCCCTATTTCAACTGAAGTGTGTAGCACTTATAGTTTTTTACAGGGACACTCAAAAGAATTCCGTTACATTACGGTCTATGGGGAAAAATCATTTGCGGTTTATTTTAATGATGTTACTCAATTTCAAATACATTGTAATTGATATATATTACTAAGGTGCATTACAAGAAGCTTAATATGGAATAGGGTGTACAAGTACATAGCACTCATATTTACTTTACAGGGACAGTCAAAATAATTCCGTTTCATTACGCCTATGGAGAAAAATCGTTTGCGGTTTAATTAAATAATGTTTCACTATTTTAAACGCATTGAAATATATATATCACTAAGGTGCGTTACAAGAGGCTTACTGCAGAATATTGTGTGTATAGCAGTCATTGTTCATTTACAGGGACACACAAAAGAATTCTCTACTGTCTGTTAACAATAATTCCTAGAAGTGCGTTTTAAGTTGCTGAACGCGATTTTAAATTTAACTCACTTTTTGTCAATTACAAGGTGCGTATAAATTCTGTATTTCATATACAGGGCAGCACAAAAGTTCGCGAACACATTTCCGTTTATTGAAAGAATTTCCAGAAGGAGAATTTTAAACTGTGCAACGCGTTTCCTAACTAAACTAAAATTTAGCATCCTATGTAGTATATATACAAATCTATTGAACATATATAGTGCTGAATAAAAGTATTCGGATATTTTTCCGAATATTATATATGTTGGAAATTCCGGAAATTACGTTTTTAAATATGTTATGCGTTTTCCAAATTGTTTACTTAGATGTTATCTTTCAGCTTATTAAACAGTAATGATTTGTAAAATTATTTTGGAAGCGTTGTAAAGTGTTACATAATCTATGCTTGACGCATGATTTTTTGTTCTTGTTTTTTTTTAAATGAATTTATTACACAGGCAAGTTTATATTTTATCATTTCTTGATACTGAATACTAACTGTACATATACATATACATTATTGTATATGTGTTGAGATTATATGCATGATTATATACACACACATCATGTGTGTGTGCGTGCGCGTGTGTTTTTGTATGTAAACGCATGAGGGAATTGTTTTTAGCTAAAAAGTTTCAAGTTAAAAATATTCCCCCCCTCCCCTCTTGTACAGAAAATTGACTACGCCTATGACTTAAAATAAAATTAAGCATTTATTATTATTATTTTTTTAAATCTAAACAAAAAAAGTAATAGAGGCAATCTTTAAGCAGAATACTCAGAAAAAAGAAGTTAAAAATATTAATTTCTTGATAAGTTTTTTTTATAAATAAGATTGCATTCTACGCCAATAGTTTAACATTAGCTAAGTGAATTTCAGATTTCACTGACCAACACACTTAAACAATGTAGTAAAAATATATACTCTAAAGTTTTTAATGGGAAGTCACACTTTGAAGAGAAAATTAGCTGAAGAATTTAACACTAAAGGCCCATCAAATAATTTAAAATTTAATATTAATTGGCAGTAATTAATTATATTGATTACTATACTTTAATTACGTCTAACTAGTTTGACTTGTCTCAACACCAAATTAATTAAAGAGATTTTGACATCACTATGGTAACTTCATAAAATTATACAAAGTACTTTTTTCCCTTTTTTTCTGTTAATTTTCTTTTTCTTATTTATTTACATTTTTTTTCCCTTAAAAAGTGAGTTTTCAGTGAACTTCGCTCTTTTTAAAAATTGAGTTTGAATTTGAGCGAGTTCGTTTCATAAATTTTGAATTTGATCGTGAACTTAAGTCCTTTTTGAGAAACTGAGTTTGAGTTAGTTCATTTTTTAGTGAGCTTGCCGAACACTGATTCTCGTGCGCTGCGGTAAATCAGGTTCTGGGCATGGACGAGTTCTGAAAGCCGGCTCCCAAAGAAAGAGCAGAGTTATTGATCAGGTTTTAATTAATATTTTTGTTAATTATTAAAATATTAAAATTCTGAGACTCAGGTGCATCAGGAGAGGCATTCGACTATACTCATCTAAAATATCTGGCTTCTAGGTGCACTAGATTTTGCTAGCCATCGTACACACAAAGACTCACACACAGAACGAAACTTTCTTTTGATAATATAGATTACCATTTAACAAATATTGTCATTGTTTAAAAACTTAATGGAATATTTTAATCCACAGTTCATCATGAATTTTATAAAACTTTTGAAAAATTTATTAAGAGAACGTTCATTGTTTCATCACATGGTATGATTGTGCTTAAAATTAATATTACAAATTTTGAAAGTTTGCAAGTGAAACTAAAATAAAAATACCAGTAGAATATCTTCAAAATTGATATAGATATCGGCGACATAGTGAGATGAATTTCGAAAAATCGTCGGATAAGGGATTTTCAACAAACACTCATTTTTTAAACAGATACTTCAATTTTTAATTTTTTTTTTTTTTTATGGAATAGGCTCCTTCTGGTTCCATAGCAAAAAAAAAAAAAAAAAAGAAAAAAAAAATGAAAATTTAAAAAAAAGTAAAAATTAAAATACAATTTGTGGAAAATCCCTTATCAACCAGCTACTTTTATAAAGCAACTGAAATTTAGCTCACCCTATAGCAGATATCTTTCAGAATTTTTGCGATATTCGTTTGGTATTTTTGTATGAGTTTCTCTCTAGATTTGACTATCAGAGCATGAAAAAAATATATATTTGTTATCGTTCGCGCATGCGCAGTTAAAAAGTATTTCATAGAAGTGCTCATGTTTCACCAAATATTTAAATATATTTAAATTCTAATTGCACTACTTTGTTTCTACTGTACTTTGTCACGTATTGTGAAAGTGATGTTAAAATTTGGTGGAAACCATGTTTGCTATAAACAACAACAATAACAACAAAAAACAAAAAAACATTTTTTACATAAAAAAAGCTTTGTATCTCCATGGATATACGTGTTATTCATACACGGATAAACACAAATATTGTATAGTATCTACCATAATGATGTGCTGCAGCAACGTATCATTTCGAGCATTTTATTTTACAGTGTATTCCCAAATATGATTTTCTACAATTTTTGTTTTTGGGTTTCCTAATTTCTCTCCGCTAAAATGTATGAAGTCAAACATTTTATTTATTTTCCCGAAGTTCCAGAAAAAATCATCAAGCATTTCTGCAGACATTCAACAAAACGTGTAAAATTGAAAGTGTCCGTGACTTTTCGCTATATTTTGTAATTTAAGCGCAAAATATGTTTTTTTTGGTCATATAAAAATAAGAGTGAAAAAGTTAAAAGTTACAAGACTCCTTAAATTTTTAGTTCTATTTTAAGGAGCTACATATTTCAGTTTGACGATCACCATCTATTTATTTATTGAAGTTAACATTTTAAATTGATGACAAACTAGTTAACACACATTAACAGAAATCTGAAATGAGTTTCAAATGTAGATTTCTGGAACAATAGCACTGGGAATTTAGTGTGCTGGCGTCATTGGGTATTTACAATACACATTAAAGTAATTGCTAACATACAAATTTCAGGTGTTTCTAATTCGTAATTAGTATAACAATGGATGTGTGTAAATCAGATTCGAATGATGAATAATAGATGGTAGAAGTTAATGTTTGTGTTTTAAAGCTTTGAACGTTTTGTAAAAAACAAAAATGTTTTCTAATCTATTTTTAAATTAAGACAAGGAAAAAAAACTGTTGTATTGGCACATTTTATTTTTATGCATGAGGGGTTAAGACTAATTACAGTTTAATTTTAAAATTATCTTCATTATGCAAATTTAGTACATTATTTGCATATACATCCTTGCCCTACTTATATGCTTAGAAACATAAATATACATACAATATGAAACATAAACGTATACATATATACAATATATTCCAATACATACAATAGATATCATAACACTTTTTCAATAAATTAACATTATAGTGGCTAATGAGGAATCTTCTATAATTTTGATTCAACTAAAATGTCATACATTTATTAAATTCATTCAAAAATTGGTACGTTAAATTTTTATTTGTGATGAATATCATACATAGAAATGAATCATTAATAGATACTCCGGCACAACACAATAATTGCCATAATATTCTTTTTTTCATAATATTGATCCTTTTATCATATAAAACACGTTATTTTTATTGTGATATGATAAAAGATTTCGTGTATAAAAATACACGGTGTATTTTAATGTGTATTTTATACACCGGATATTTTATCGATTAACAATGTAATGGAAAATTAGATCTCTAGAATTGTTTCAGAGATCTCGAGAAATTTACTATACGACGAAGTTCATCGTATCAAATCTGCGAAAGGCTTTGGCTATCAGATTACTATCTATCAGTTTGAGAATTAGCAGGAATTTCGAAAGTCTCCTTATGAGATTAAATTAATATTAATTCATCTTATTTTAAGGGGTCTCATACATTTTAAGCATTTATAGTACAGGCGAAAAGTGTGTCCGTTTCGACTGATCATGAGTTTTTTTTGAAAGAACACAGAAGTTTGTAAAATATATTTATTAGATTATAAAATAAGTAGCGCTCTTAGTAGATTAAAATAGAAATAGCACTCTTAGTAGATAAAAATAAAAGTAAGACTATTGGTAGATTAAAAGAAAAAATATATTATAATAAATGTAAGGGAATTTTCGAAAAAGAAATCTAAATGATGTGTCTTGATCCGTAAGATAAATGATATGGTAAAACAAAGCTACCCAGTCTTGAAACTGGGTACATCACCTCCGAATCTGTGAGAGCGCCAGGAGTGCCCAGTTTACCCGGGACACCTCACAGGCATACTCTTCAGCCCCGAGGATCACCGCGACCTGCGCATCACTCTTCCGCACCCAAACTTTGACGACAGAGTTTGTTGCGATTTGCAGTGGAACCAAAACTCTTAGTAAACCACCACATCACACCTGGGGATGTGCCAAAAGTCTTTCGACGACTTCGGAGCCTGAAACCAAAAAGGGAACTTGGTCCTAGGCCATATGCCGAGCTTCGCCGACACGCCTTGCTTTACCAACGCCTTCGAAGGTGAGATCCTATAAAAGCAGACAGAAAGTTCGTCAGCTATGGCAAAGGAATAGGTAGTTAGCTCTCGCAGGCCCGGGAGAATGAAGAAATAACTCTCTCACTGGATTCATAGACACATCCCTGCTTAGGCTGTAGGCTGCAGGGTCAGGACCTTCCGGTCCCCAGCCTACGAACTCAACACACCTTATCTCCCGGCAGACTGATACCTAGGTACCGAGATGCCCCGTAAAATGTCACTGGCACTGTTTCGTCGAAAATCTAGAGAAATACTTAATGAATCATTCTTGAACTTTGAGGATGCAAAAAACCTGTTTGACCTCATATTTTTCAATAAAGTTAGTCATGAAGGAATGAGGAGGCACACAATAAATTGAGCAAAAAACATGATATTTGCGATCACCCTGTCCGAAATAATCTGTTACTGTGGCAAATTCCAATCTGAGTCCTGAACAACGTTTATAAATATTTGTGTAAGAATAGCAGTGATAGTCATGGAGATATGAAGGTTACTTTTTTTTTCAAACAAGAACAAATTTTCGCTTGTGTCTGTTTATAGCGTTCAGAGTTTTCAACTAAATTTAATGCCTTTTTTAGAAAACTTGATAAAGTGTATTTCAAAATGTTACATTGCAATTAAAAATGTATATATTTAATATTTGATGAGTTATGAGCATTTGTATGAAATAAGGTTTAATAGCGCATGCGGGAAATATATGAAAAAGTTTTTTTCATACTACATAAAGCAACTTTAAGGTCACTCGGTTATCGTGAAAATTCTGAAAAATATCGGCGATGCAATGAAGTGAATTCCGTTTGCTTTCTAAAAATAGTTGGATAATAACAGATTTTCCACAAATTGTTATGTTTGACAATCACATAATCCGATTATAATGTTACGGGAGAACCATCAGAACTACCCTATTAAAAATATAATAATAATTTTAAAAATTACAATTTCATTCAAATGTTAAGCATGGACATTCATTAAATATATACTTCTTTGTTGATAGTATGTTAGTAAAAATTGACAATTTCTGGAAAAAAAACCCTTATCGTCCAGCTACTGAATATATCGTCCAGATACCAGGTGCAACTGAATTTCAGCTAACTATATCTTCAATATATTTCTGAGTTTTCATGATATTCGATTGGTCTTTTTAATTAAATTGTCCTAGCAGATTACTAAATTATGAAAAGAAATGTTTGGTATCGTTCATGCTTGCTCAGTTAAAATATTTTCCTAAATATATGCGCATATCTTATCAAATGTATAACAGGTGCAACTGAAATTCAGCTCACTATATCTTCAATATATTTCTGAGTTTTCATGATATTCGATTGGTCTTTTTAATTAAATTGTCCTAGCAGATTACTAAATTATGAAAAGAAATGTTCGGTATTGTTCGCGCATGCTCAGTTAAGAAACGTTTATATCGTCACGTATATACGTGCTATTCGTACACAAACGCAAATCAATGTTCTACATGGCCCACGTAATCATTTTCTATACATACAGATAATTTCGAGCATGTTATGTTGCAGGATGATCGCAATTATTATTTTTTTTATTCTATTTATTATTTCTTCTCTAAATGCCCTAGTGACTAAATCTTCACTGAAAAATATGAAGCGAAACATGTTCTTTTCATCCCCGAAGTTCAATAACGATCCGTCAAGCCTTTTTCTAGAAATTCGACAAACCGTTTAAAATCAGAAATGTGCGAAAATGACTTTTTCCCATATAGTGTAATTTCATACGGAATGTAGGTATTAACATTCAACTTGTAGTATTAAAATGATCTCAAAACTGTATTCTATAAAAGGAATTAATAATGAAGAAATTATTTGAGATTACCTGTTTTAAAAAAGTATTCAAATTTGGAAAAATACGTATACAGTTAAAATCTCACTAACGGATACTTTTGAACAGTGGGCACTTCTATTTAGAGAATGCATTTTTAAACTCTAACACCTATATAATTGTATGTTTTTACATCTAAATAGCGAAAACCTCCCAATAAAGTAAAAATTCCGCGGTACTGGGGTATACGCTACTTAGAAGTTTTACTGTATATTGAAATTATAATTAAAAATGTAATAATTACGTTACTTTGTTGCAGTCATAGAAGAATCCTATAGGTTTTATATATGAGAATATGCGTATTCTTTGGAGCATGTAACAGAAAAATATACGATTTCTCTGACAATACAGAAAAAACTGAAAAAAATTCCTCCAAATGGCGTAGTATGTAGTGAAATTCTAGTTTGTATGTTATTATTTTTAGTTGGAAACTTACATTTTCATTCATAAAACTAAATCTACAATTATTACATTAAAACGAAGTCATTTTCTAGACTCTTTTAGTCGTAATGTCAATCATGAAGTTCAGTTTGAAAAGAGTTGTTCTATTTCATTTCTTATTTAATATAAATTGTAGAAAATATTAGCCTGTATCAAAAGTATTAAAACACTTAGCTATAAATGTATAATTATAAAATATAGCTGTAATATACAAACGAAATAGGAAATAAAGCATAGCAAACGTTTATTTAGAGTCAGATTGACGTCACATTGAAAGCGATTGATAGAAAGTGACGTCATATTTAGTAAATTACTTTTAAAAAAACAATTTTTACTGAATTGTTTTCTTGAAATTGAAATGTCGGTAATATAGTAGATGTTTTAACTTCAAGTACTTTAAATGAAGGTACTACGCCATTTTAACACACTTAGAGTAAAAGTTTTTAATTTTATATATGAAAAATGCGAAATTTTCTTGTCAGAATGACATGAATTTCGGATTCTAAAAGTGAATCTGATTTCTATTGACTTATAAAAACACAGTATATGTGTTATATATATTTTTTAAATTCTTGCTTCCTTTCTTAGGGTGTGGCAACAGGAAAGAAATAACTGCATTAGAAAATGAAAAAACAAAAAGAAGATTCCTATAACGATAAACCATGAAAAGTGGTTTAAAAAGAGGTGAAGAGTGGTCTGGGAAATTTTTACAGTAGACAACAATTTTACCCAAGTTCTAAAACGTATTTACCAAGTTTTGTGCAAAAACTGTAGATTTGTATAAGGGACAAGCAAACCAACAATGATTTATATATATGTAGATTAATCATTAAAAATAATGTAAATATTTATTTATCTCAAAGATTTTACTTCATTCTGTTGATAATTCAAGCATATGCACAATGGAAAAAATTCAGGCTCATTCATTCATTTATTTTTTTCGCAGATGGCCATGCAAATTAGAGTTCTAAGAAAAAAAATCCTTGACGGCTCAGTCTACAGGCACAGGTAGATTTCAAAGATGCAGACCGTGGGGCTCCTGTTTATTGAGAATTGCAGAAGAAATTGCCTTTTGCCATGAAGCGGCAGTTGGGATCGCCCACTTCGAAATCTACCTGTGTCTGTAGGTGGAGCCAGCAGGGATTTATTTATTTATTTTATTTAATTAATTAATTAATTTATTTTTTGCTGTAAGAGTTGGTTCTATAAAACTTGTCGTGTGTTACAGTTGTAGATAATATTACGATGATTTATAATAAATTTAAGTGGATTTGACATTTTGGGAATTGACGAAGTCATAAATTTTTTTCTTCTTAAACCCCTATTTTTTTCTGGGTATTTTTAATGAAATCAAAAAGCTGCCATACATAAATTTTCTGGCCCTTTTCCTAGAAGTAATAATAACTTTAAATGGATTCGATATGTTATCATAATTAAGATGTTATGGGTTTTTTTCTGTTTTCACAAAAAACCCCATCCCCCCCTAGATCAGTTTGGAAGATATTTTTGCAGAATTACGAAAGTTATTTTGTCCCTCAAAAAAGTGATATATATATATATATGTATATATATATATATAAAGTTTTGAACTGGGGGTGGTTTTGGGTTCTAGGAGTCATCATCGGTGTAGATTTGCAAAAACTTTTCAGAAATTCCAACTTAGGGGAGAATGTAATAGGTAGTATTTCTTACGAAATTTACCTAAAAGCGTAAAGATAGAATTATTTACTTTATCTGTCAATAGAATCATTTTTTTTTGTTATATTTCCAGTTCTATGGCGAATTTAATATTTGTGGTGGAAACCCCTTAAATAATGTGGTGAAACACCTTTTAGTTTAGGAATTACCATCTGTCTATTTGTTAAATTCTACGTTTTATATTGATGACTATACTAGTTGGATTGCATTAACCGATATCTGAATTGAATTCCAAAACTAGATTATTGGAACAATACAACTTTAGCATACTGGTCAATAGAATTTCAGTATATTAGCGTGAATGAATACTTTATAATACAGATTAAAGTAATTGCTAACATACGAATTTTAGGTGTTTCTAATTAGTCTAACAACGGATGTCTGCAAACAAGGTTTTAATGACGCACAAAAGATAATACAGTAAAACCCCCATAACGAATACTTTGTACTCCAAATTTGTGATACTTTGATATAATTCAAAACGTAAAATGATATTGCAAACGGTACAATTTATAAAACACGATTTGTTTTTTTGTATGAAACGTTTTAACAATAGCACTTCAGCATACTGGCCAATAGAATTTCCGTATATTAGCGTGAATTAATTCTTTATAATACATATTAAAGTAATTGCTAACATATGAATTTTAAGTGTTTCTAATTAGTCTAACAACGGATGTCTGCAAACAAGGTTTTAATGACGCACAAAAGATACTACAGTTAAACCTTCATAACGGATACTTTGTACTCCGAATTTGTGATACTTTGATATCATTCAAAACGTAAAATGACATTGCAAACGGTACAATTTATAAAACACGATTTTTTTTTTTTTTTTTTTGCATGAAACGTTTTAACATTATATAAAAACATAAAGGAATGAAATATATATCTTTTAAAACTTTCTAATTATCTACAAAAGTAGCTAAACGAGATCAATGAAAAGCAAATTTAATTATTCTGATTTTATTCACAAAGTTCAACAGACGATTTCTTAAAAAAAAAGAAATTTTACAAATGGTAAATTTTATGTTACATTCGTAGACGATTTTTGCATTTCCAGCTGACTAAATTTCTAAAAATTCCGCCGACAGTGTTTCTATTTGTTAGAAAGAAAAAATATTTCGAAATGTAATCTGTAAACTTTAGAGATTAATATATATAGAGAACATTAAGCATTTATGTAACTGGTCAAAATTTACATATGAGAGTTACTGCTTTGATATTTTATTACTTTTTTTCAAGATATACTATTAAAATTATCTAATCATAAATACGTTCGGAAGATTCGACGAGAAAAAATTTAATTTAAAACATCATAAAGTAAAAAAAAAAAAAAAAAAGTATTTCAGAACAGTTTTAAAACATAAAAAGATTTTGAAAAAAAAATCTAGATGGAAATTAATTTGGATTTTCGTCTATAGTTAAAAATATGTAAAAAATATAAATGTTAAAGAAAAATATAAAAATATAAATGCAATTTCTTACGAAAATATTAAAGAGGTCAAAGATGCAAAATTCATAATTCTTCTGAAAACTTGTAACGCGTCAAAAATATAAAATTAATTAAAAAAGAGAAAAGCCACAAAGTAGGATCGAACCCACACCTCCTGGACAGCGTGCGAGAACGCTACATCTGCGCCAGGCGAACCACGTACAATGGGTGGTGGCACCCAACTAATGGGTATTTAATACGTATACTGAACTTTAACCCCCAATTTCTCGAAAACTAAGGCCCATTGGAAGAAAACCTTTTACCAGAATAGTTAGAGGTATGACATCTAGAACATACTTTAAAATCATCAAAATTGATGAGCATCATGTTTGGTGGTCCCTTTGATAGACATATTCCCCTTGAAATTCCCATTGAAAATGCTGTTAAAAAATGTTACGTAATACTACTTTTCGAAAAAACCTCTTTTTGGATAATTCTAAGATTTAGAATTACCATCTATTATGCACTTACTGCAAGAGTTGGTTGGTTGGTTGATTTGTGACGGCCGATTATCTACTCCAGGGATATAGACCCTGGGGGAGTGCTCTCCGTGGGGGGTTTTCTACTTACTGTAAGAGAAAGAACTGCCAATCTTTTTGCGCTAATCGCAAACGTTTTTCTTTTACAGCTGGAACGTCAGGGCATAATCGCATTTGCTTTTGCTGATGACTTCAGCCTGGTTCTCTCGGGTCGCACGCGTCTGGACCTGGAAACTACGGCGGCTCGAGCACTCGCAGCATTCTGCCAACTACTAAATACACACCACTTACACCTATCACCTGGAAAATCAGAGGTCCTTACATTCGCCAAGCCACGCAAGCTGGAGCGTGAACCAACAATGCGGATTAACGGAACTAGCTTGCACCACGTAGCACATATGAAAATCTTAGGCGTCACTATAGATAAATATCAATCCTGGACAGCACACCTCAACCAACTTAAACTCAAATTAGTCAAACACCACCACAATGCATCAAGACTTAGGGGGAAATCTTGGGGGATCTGTATGGGGCTGGAATTTGGGGAGGTAAACTAACAAAAACAAATAAACAAAAATTAACATCAATTCAAAGACTATTCCTACTACAACTGTCGTGTGGTTATAAAACCATCTCAACCGATGCACTAAATGTAATTACAGGTATACCACCCATCACCTTAACATTAGAATATGAATACAAAAAGAGCAGAATCCTACACCTTTCACACAGTCAAACAGTAGAACAGCATTTTCCATCCAAAAGCATCGAACGAATAGTCCATGATTGGCAATTACATCCAGCAGAAGAAACATCACACCTCCAAGTAAATACAGATCGTAACACGTACACACCATCCACATTGCCAACAATTTTTACTGATG
This sequence comes from Maratus michaelseni, assembly GCA_963931845.1. Lineage (NCBI taxonomy): Eukaryota > Metazoa > Arthropoda > Arachnida > Araneae > Salticidae > Maratus > Maratus michaelseni. The sequence goes on along the minus strand of OZ007588.1, from coordinate 106,037,942 downwards.
GATCACGAACAGCAACCGGCGTGGCATCAGCTTACTGTGTCACGGAAGGTGCGTTGATCATCCACCAGTGGGCCTGCAGATTGGACGACAACAACACGGTATATCAAGCCGAACTATATGCCATCCTCCAAGCACTCGAATGGATCCACGCACAAGCAGACACAACTCTGTACTGGATATATAGCGACAGTCTGTCTAGTCTGCAAGCAGTTAATTCCCACAGGACCAAACACCCACTAGTTCTTGATATAAAGAAAAGGCTATTAACTATCATAAGCCGCGCACGAATTGGTCATGTGTCCGCACACAAGGGCATATTTGGCAACGAGTTGGCTGACACTTTAGCAAAAGAAGCCACAAAAAAACCCAACATTGATCACCACCTTCCACTCCCACATAGCTACATCAAACGTACATTAAAAAAAAATATTTCAAAAGACTGGCAAGTACATTGGACCACCTCAACCAAAGGCCGACATACTCATACGTTAATCCCCAAAGTCTCCTACACACTATATTACCTCACCCCTCACACTACAGCTTTTCTTACTGGTCATGGACCCTTCCGTCAGTACCTACACAGATTCAAATGTGCATCTTCAGACCAATGCGAGTGCGGTGAACAGGGTACAGCGTCACACCCATATTTTCACTGCACACTGACAAGCCAATAGCATCTCAGGTGCACTCAAAACCCTCCAAAAAATTGGCTCGCTAATATCCTAACTCGCCCACTTCTAAAGAGGAAACTAAAAAGCATTTTTGACCACTTAACTTACCTCTCAAATTTAACTTACGGAGCCCGTCTGTTGGATCTCAATTCATCAATTCTTCGCCCCCTGTAGTTTCCACCACCTACTGATGCCCCTCACTGCCCAGTGTCGCGTGGGAAAATCTGTTTTCCGGCAGTGATGGATCACTCCTGTAAAAGCCTTATTCAGTCCCTGTCACTTGCTCGTATTGGAGCACTCCTGGCAGGGTCGCTTGTATTATATTTCTTTCTTATGTTTATGTTTTGCCGCTCATTGTCGCGTTTTCCGGCGGCATCAGCTGGGGCTGAACACTGTAACCTTTTTTTTTTTTTTTTTTTTTTTTTTTTTTTTTTTTTTTTTAAGACCTTAATAAAGGGACCGGGAGGGATACTATGCTCTACAGACTTGGTTTCCTTGTCTGAGCAGTCCCTCTTAGGCAATCAAATCAAATCAAATCTTTTTGCGCTGTGTACAGAAATCAGAATGGTTCAGTTTTAAGTTAGTCATTTTTAATTACGCAGAAGAATTCTTGGTTGAGTAAAATTTTTATTATTATTCTTTGTTTGATTATAAGAAAATATATCCAATGAAGTTTTCTTAATCAATAAAAGAAAAATTTTGTAATCAAGGAATTTTTTTTTAAACGTATCAAAATAAACTAAAGCTATGTTCATAGCTTTCTGAAAGTGAATTATGTACTTTTGTTTCACGAAATATTGTTTTTTCTTTTAAAATTCTTTTAAGCATACATATAACATATTTAAAAAATAATAATAATACTGTTTTTCGATATTGTTTATAGTATTATACTTCCTTATTTAAAAAAAATATATATATACCAATTTTGATTAATTCGAATTTTGTAAAATTCGAATATTTTATGTATTATCTTGAAGCTCGAATTAAAGAGAGCCCACTATATATGGAGAAATATAGTCGAATGGAACCTAAATTCGGGTTCAAGAAATACAAAATAAAATTGTCGATGTAACTGATAATATTTTGAAAATTTATATTTAAGATTCTAACAATAGTACATATACACTCTAATTAATGTTAGATAAAAAGAAAAATAAAGATTCTCAATTGCATTAACTTATACGCCAATCCGCAAAGTAAAGAGAGGTATGTTCATTATGAGAATGGTTTCAGTTTTTACAACGTATTTTTAATAATGATTTATCATGTTAAATATTTGATATCTATGCAGATTTTATTCAAATAAAAAATTATTTTTGCCTAATACTGAATAATCAGTTATTTTCATCGATGAAACTGTCTGAAAACTACTGAACAAAAAACAACTGAAAACTGATGTATTTAATGAAACTATATTTTTCTCAAACTCGACATAAATTCTGTAAAGCTCCTGATAAATTCATTGTAAATATGATCACTTGATTGTATTATTTTGAATATCAAATTATTATCAGACATTTTAAGATTTTACAAGAATTTTAAAATTATTCGCATGACTAATTTAGAAATATATTTAATCGGCTTATTTTAAGAAACTACGTCTTTCAGTTTGATATCCTTTGTACTTTTATAAGAAAGTTTCTCGCTTTATATTGATGTCATACTAGTTATGATAGATTTAGCTGGATAGATTTCGAATTGAATTAAAATTTAGATTATACGAACAATAACACTTGAATAATGTTCTTGTGGTAATGTACTTACAATACAGAGTACAACAATTGTTAGCGTACAAATCTCACATGTTTCCGTTTCTATATCAATGAAATTTGGTATATAGAAGATTTTAATTATGATAAAAAAGTATGAGAATATTTAAAAAAACGTACGAAATAATTAAACTATTGCTGTAAAGAATATATTTATAAAAATGAAAAAAAAATTCTAACATCTAAACAGTTTTATAATTAAAAAAACTAAGTTATATTTTTCTTTCTTAAGAAAGTTGAAATTCTTTAGTCTTTAGCGTATTTCAGTAATTAATTATATATGAATCAAGGGAAATATTAACTGGAGCGATTTTAAGTATAATTTTCGTCATAGGAAATTATAAAAATTCTTTTTGAGGAAAGGTTAATAGTAAACATTACTCGAACCACAAAATGTGGAGAAATGGTCGCTATGGTATTGATGTTTGCTCATTTTAATTAATTTTGATAACATTAACTCTAACTTATGGTAAATTAACTACTCTAACAGTTCGCCTTAGACCACTAAAATATCTGAAAATATTCTTTAACAATGTCACTTGTACAATACTACAATAGCACTAAAGGGGAACCCCGGTGCTCCAATTTCTATCTATTTGAAACACTAAAATGGTAACACCTTACTTTAGACATACTCCTCAGCTAGAGATCTAAATGTAATCTCAAATGAAGTCGAACGTCGCTACTGCTGGAACGAGGCTTGAAAAAAGATAAGATTATCCAAGAGGACAGGAGCTCGGCAAAATCCAACGCTACTCGCTACTACCAGCATTTTTAGCTCACAGGCTATCAAAGCTTGATAAAATGCTTCCCTGATTAGTTTGGGGGGTTCATTGGTTAAAGGGGAAACGGGGGACTAATTCCCCCCTTAATTTAGTAAATGGGTTTTCATACAGAATTATCCAATTTGCTTAAAATTTTGTATATAGGTTCACAAGGCGCTTCCCTGATTAGTTTTGGGGGTTCATTGGTTAAGTATAAAGGGGGGTGGACGGAGAGCTAATCCCTCCTTAATTTATTGTCTACTTCTTTATTTTTCGAGGGGCATTATTCTTTGAAAAAAAAAGTATAATATATATAATTAGTGTGATTATACTGTGATCTCAATGCCATCAGTTTAACTGGGCACTTTTCTTTTTCTTTATTTATATTAGCCAGCCGATCACAGAACCTTCATTAACATATTAATGCGTAAAATAAACGTGACAATCAGATTCATGAAGATCCAGGTATTTTTTTGCGAAAGTAAAAGGAATGACAGCATAGATGGCTCTTTCATGCAACAGTGCTCGAGTCCAGACAGCACGTTCCTATACAAAATTTAACCACCCTTTTAATCCTAGACTACCTTCATGAAGAGAGTAGCTAATCGCTACGCTACAACGTATCTTCTTTAATATCGTAAAAATGCAAAATTTAGACCCAATTCTTAAATTCTATTTTACTATGGTACATATTCACTAAAAAATGCAATTTTTAGAAACGGTAACATTCAATAAAATATATGTTGCTATGAGCATCAGTTATAAAATAAACAATAAAATATACAATTCAGGCTCTATTTTCCATCACTTTCCACTCCATTTATCTTTTTTTTTTTTTTTAAATATCGTGAATATTTAAAATTTAGATCAATTTTTAATTTCTATCTTGGTACATACATACTAAATGTTACGCTGGAAAATGCAATTTTCAAAAACATAACATTCAGAGTATCGGTCCCAAGATGACGACTTGAAGTTTCCAAAAAGTCTGGCACCACTATTTAAGATTAGAAAAATTTCTATTTAATATTTAAATAACAGAATTTGTAATCGCCTCTTCTAATAGCAGAATCTGGAATATTTTTCTGCGATAAAATAAGAGGAGAAATTATAATAAAAAATCTTGGTAAAATTGTATACACTCTGAAATAAACATCAAAATATACATTTCAGGGTTTATTTCCCATCATCGTTCACTTCATTCATCTTCTTGTGTTTTGTATAAAATATCTTTTCTTAGCTTTTACTTTCTTTTGATGCAAATCGTATAAAAGAAAAAAAACAAAAAAACATCGTACATGCATTCTTTGAACGATATTTGAACCTATTGAATTCTAAACACGAAATTCTTCCTCGCATCCGTTTTTGTTTACATTCAGGTGAATTTTGAAAGGTCAAAAGATTGCTTTTTCGAACATTATTCTAGCTTATTTGCATGGAAGAATAGACATCTAATATAGATATTTCGTGTAGCAAATAAAAACGAGAGATGGAAATTCATTTTATATATTTTAATAAAACTGAATAAGAAATGGTTATTTTATGGAGTTAAATTTCGACACTAAACAGGCGAATTAAACTTATTCATTAAGTTGATGTTTCGGTAACAAAGAGCAAAATGTGATTGTTATTCTGTGGAGCTCACCTCAGTTGGGATTCAAACCACAACCATTGTATTTGCAAACCAGTGTATAGTTATTAGAGCGCTGCGACATTTCTTCTATCTCTTTACAACCTTTTCTATCCTGGAGAGATGGATGTCTGTACAGTTTCAATTTGTTACGATTTACCTTGTCAAACAATATTCTTGCTTATTTGAATAAAAGAATAGACGTTTAAGATAGATATTTCGTGTAGTGAGTAAGAACAAAAGATGGAAATTCATTTTATATATTTAAAAAACTGAATAAGGAATGGTTATTTTGTGGAATCAAATTTTCGAAGCAGGCGAATTAAACTTATTCATTAATTTGATGTTTGAGTAATAAATAGCAAAATTTGATTGTTATTTTGTGGAGCTCACCTCAGTTGGGATTCAAACCACAACCATTCTATTTGCAAATCAGTGTATAGTTATTAGAGCGCTGTGACATTTCTTCTGTCTCTTTACAACCTTTTCTATCCTGGAGAGATGGATGTCTGTACAGTTTCCATTTGTTACGATTTACCTTGTCAAACAATATTCTTGCTTATTTGAATAAAAGAATAGACATCTAAGATAGATGTTTCGTGTAGGGAGTAAGAACAAAAGATGGAAATTCATCATTTTTTAAAGCGGAATAAAAAATGGTTATTTTTTTGTAGTTAAATTTTGTTACGAACTAACGTATTATAGTTATTAAATTATTTATTTTCCTGATTTATTTAAATTATTTATTTTGCTTAACACAGAGCAAGATTTCATTGTTATTTGCATTTGTTACGATTTAGTTTTTCAAACAATATGCTTGCTTATTTGGACTGAAGAATAGATATCCAATATAGATATTTCGTGTAGTGAACAGGAGCAAAAGATGGAAATTCATTTTTCTATTTTAAAAATCGGAATAAGAATTTAATATTTTGTATAGTTAAATTTTATTTCGAAACAAGCGAATTAAAGTTAATGGTTGATTTAATTTTATTGAATAGCCCACAGCTAAATTTCATTTATATTTGGATCCCCTACGATTTAGCTTTTCTAACAATATTATAATATTATTTCTTATTTGAACAAAATGATAAATACTTTCTGTAGCAAACAGTAATGAATAATAAAATTTTCTTTCACAAATACATATAAAAAAATCCAGACAGAGATTGTATAAGGAGACAAACATAATCACATATAGAGACAAATGTAATTTTAAATCCCAGAAACATATATTTTTAAAAAGCATTCACAGAGCATTTTCAAAGTGTTTTCTCTGATTTCGAAAACATAACTCAACTCTTCGAATACTGTTTGTATAACTAGTTTGGAGTTCTTTGCTGCTATTATTGTTGGAAGCATCGATTATTTTTTGTTTAAGTTCGAATGAATATGTATTATTGCTCGTATTTTGTGATTGCTGCAGCATCTCACAGATTTACATTTCTAATTTGATATATGGTCCAAATTCACAATGGCCAGTTTTCAAATAGACCTAACTCATTCAATGTATGTAGTTTTATACATTTATTTTGTGGTAGAAGAAGGAAAATGTTTTCCAATTTGCCTATTTTTTCCAAAGGGAGGGATGTGGTACAGACATTTATATATACACCTTTTTGAAATTAATAGTAAATTTATTTTATTAAAGCAATCTAATTCCTTACCTTATTATGAACACACTTGCAATTTACATTGTCTATTTACCTCCAACAGGAAAAGAATACAGCGTGTTTAAACATTCTTTGAGATACCCTGTAGATCAATTTTGTCTCAAGCTGGCGAATTAAAGTTGTTAATCAATTTATTTTTTTCAAATAACAAAAAGTCATGTTTAATTTTCATTGATATTTGTTATGGTTTAGAAATAGCATAAAAGATAGAGATTCAGGTAAAATATAATATTTTTAAAGCATTTTATGTAGCGTATTATAATGAATTTCGCACAAAGAGAACTGTTGTTAATACAGAAAGTGTTGTTGCACAAAGAGAGTTGTGGAGAATAAGTTGTTGTTATGAATACCTTTGATAATAGAATGTACGAAGAATTTTCTCATCCAGTAAAAAAGTTTCTATCATATGATTTTTGTGATACAGGATTTAGTAAGCACATTATATTGCAAAATGTTTGTAAATCTGTCATGTTTTTCCCTGTGCATCTCATTGCAAAGATTGGGCTGTTATTTTCAGGAACATTCGTTTTTTTCACTAATTAGTTTGTTATTCCAGAAAATATTAACTTCTTTGCAGCTCTTACATGCTCTTTGAAATGTGGAGCTCAATTCACAGACTGATTTATCTTCTATTTTTATTTGTCCATTAGAAGTTTTACATACTAAATGTGTTTCCAAATTTGAAAATAACATTGCAATGTCTAACATTGCAGTGTTTTTAAAGCATTTTATGTAGCGTATTATAATGAATTTCGCACAAAGAGAACTGTTGTTAACACAGAGAGTGTTGTTGCACAAAGAGAGTTGTGGAGAATAAGTGTTAAATTCAACAAATCTGTAACCTGAAAATGTTTTAGGAAAGCTTTCCCTGAAGATTGAAGGCTTTCGATCTGAAGCACTCATCTTCTTACTTTCTGTAATTTATTACAATCAACATATTTATTTCCACAAAACCTTTTTTTTCTGAGCCTTTATCCAGACTTTTTTTTTTCTTTTTAACGGATTCCATTACAGAATATAGTATAAAAAATCGCAATCCTCAGATAAAAAGATTCAGAATAACACACGTTCCAATGTGATTCACAAACATGTGCTGATTTTCTAAACTGCGGAATTATAATTAACAACTTGTCTGACTTGACACACGAACGTGTATGTTGTAAGTTTGATTCGTACTTGATATTATCCATGGAGTATAAAAACATGGCAGTATAAAAACATTTCTGTATGAAATAACGGTTCAGAAGACGGTTCAAACAAAGAACATATGCCAGTCTGGTGTCCCTTTAAATTTCGAAACGCCGCTTCAGCTCTGAGTGATTATTATAATTCTAAAATCCATAACTTCTGCTCTAATGGGAATTTCACGGAAACAATCATATCAAAATGTTCAGATAAGATAGGAGTTTAACATATTAAAAAATTAAAATTTCGAAAATTTTAAAGTTTTATGAGTCTTGAACCCCTTAATGATTTTTAAAATAATTTTCGGGTGTGATTTTTTTTAACCCTCTAAGCGGCTGTCCCGTAATTTTCCGTTTCCAGAAAACAACTTAAATTTCCTATAGATAAAAATATAACAGAATTGTGTTATAAGAAGTATATAGGATGAAAGCATAATTTGATATGAAAACATAATTTGGAATTAATCTGCGAAATGAAATTTAATATAACTTGGTTTTTATAAGAGTTTATATGAAAAAGCTCCTCAGACGCTCAGAGTGTATATGCAGTCCGATGACGAAAGATTAACCCATTTGCACATTTAAAAATATACAAAACGGTTCAGCTTTTGTATCAGGCTAATAATCCATAATGAAATTAAACTTTTATCAATAAATAAATAAAATAATATAAATAACTAGTGGACTCCACCCCCTGCTCGCCTACGTACTAGAGATGAGTTCGGGCTCTCTTTTCGGAGCCCGGGCCCGCCCGAGCAGGACGATTTTAAATCCGAGCCCGAGCCCGCCCGAGCCCATGCGAACCCGATACAAAAAAAATGCATAATATTTAAAATTTGTTTTAAAAGTAATATCTCATTTTTAAAAAAGTCTGTGCGTTAAAATAACTGTTAATCCCGTGGACATAATTAATTTTATGGAAATTTACATTCAATCTTATCAAAAGAGAAGTTTGATATCAAATAAAAATGTACTTCCTTTAAAGGATGTTCATATTTTTCTCTCCTAACAAGCAAATCTAATGGACACATTAACAAAGTTCGTTTTTATGAATAAATGCGCGAAAATTGCAGAAATTACTATTTCTATGCCGAAGAATCGAACAACGTTTTCTATTTACTATAAAAGGTTTTTTTCTTAAATTATAATTGATCCCTTACTTAAAGCAAATTTTGTGTTCCTGAAATGTAGCTTAAATTAAAAATTTGACACCGTTATCTGAAAGATCCTATGCTTTTATAATAGGAAAAGTGAAAACACTGTTAGATTGCTTTCTATCGGAAAAACAATACATGAAAACTATATCTACTTACGAATGAAAGTGATTTCGCAAATGTGCAGAGCAGAGCTTTAGCATGAGCAGAGTTCATAATTAAAAATAGAATCACTAACGTTATTTTCATATGAAGAGCGATTATGACTAGCACACAATAGAAGACTAAAAATTTTCAAACCTAAGCTATTGCTGATTGACTAAAAACAAACCAAAAAATATTCATTTCGCGTTAGATCTCTAAAAAATAAATAAATAAATAAATGAAATAAACGTTCCAATTAAAAAATATCGTAATGCCCCAATGGTGCCATATCACCCTGTCGCCAGTCGCGTCACAAATATTGTAAATTTTCTTTTTAAAGTAGCATTCTAACACTAGAAAAGTTTAAAAAAAAATCTGTTTCCTTTTTTATTAATTCTGATCAAAATAACATTAAAACGACTTGAAATGGAATATGTAATTTTTTTAGGGCAAAACAGGTTATTTTTATTTTTCCTATATGAGAATAAATAAAATTGGTAGTTTCCGAAAGGTTGAGCCCGAGCCCTCCCGGGCCCGAAGGCTGGTATAAAAATCGAGCCCGAGCCCGTCTCATCTCTACTGCGTACGTCAACCACCATGAAATTTAATGCATTGGGTCAACACATACTTAACTCTCAGAGTCAAGCATAGGTGTTGATTGGGTTGACATTGGGACGCTACGCAGATTCCATCTCGCTTCGCTCGCTCGCCAATTTTTGCAGTAACTCTAGCCAGAATGAGTACTATCATAAATCATTTTAACATTTAAAATTTACAATTTTTGAATGTAAAAAAAGTAATTGAAAGCCTTGTTAAAAACACAATGAAATACGCATTTAGTTGCAGTTACCAATAGGCATAAATCATTTTAACGTTGTAAAATTTACAAATTTTTAAAATGTAAAATAATTAACTGAAAAATTTACCTTGGAAACACAATTAATTTAAAACTCATTGAGGCTATAATATTGTACTGCACGGTTTAGATTTATTACAAAAAAAACTCTTGGAAAAAACACTACGTGATAGCAAGATTGAAAATGCATATTTTGGTTTCCTATTGACGTCATTTTCTTCATCGGAAACATTTCGCTTTGCATATTACTTACTATGATAAAGTATTTACTGTTATTTTATTTACACAGATTACTTAATATTATTTCTAAATAAATAATATGTGTTCTGCTTTGTAGCTATTAGTGCATAATTAAACGCAATCATTTTAATATGTTTACATTTTATGAAAACAATTGAAAATTTTCTTTTAAATATGACCTAAGTTTCAGTGGTAAAATCACGCTTCTGATTGGTGGAATTTATTAAAGCAAATTAATTTTATGTTACTACGTTGTTGCCAAACGGCTAGCTACAAATTCAGCCCTATTTTCGCGACATGCAACAGAAATATATATATATATATATATATATATATAATTAAATTTAACAGCTTTTTAAATGATTTTACGCCCTTAAACGACTTAAATTATCAGAATCAAAAAGGTTGTTGTAAGTAGCGAAAGCTTGGAGGATTTCTTTTGCGGTTGACTCCTGACTTGCGACTAATAAGAAAATATCGTTTTTAATAATTTTCAACACATTATTTGAATACATAATTGATATATTTTATGTAAAAATCCTTTTTGCTGTTGCTAGTGTTTAATATAAAAGAATATAGTAAGTGTAAAAAAAAATTATTAGAGATTTCAATTAAAAAAACTAGTAATAATAAAAATGTCTTCACGTGATTGTTTCTTTGATCTCAATGTGCTTATATTTTTGCAAAAAAAAACATTTTTTAAAAGTATTTATTTATTTTATTATTTTTATTTCCTTATTGCATGCCAATTGCCATATTTTAGAAAGATTGGTTACAACGACGGTGTTTTTTGTGACAGGCGAGGTTTTTAATAAAGGGCTTTATTATTTTAAATATTCGTTTTGAATCGCATAAACGCCAGTATCATTCATGTGTGACGCGCAGTAAAAGGTCATATTAAAATTTTTAAAAAACCTATCGTAAAATTTTACCACAATTTTTTAATAAAGTTTTATGCCTTTTGTAATCGCTCAAAATATTACAAATCCCGCTATCAAAGAAGGCGATTACATAATCTTCTATTTAAATATTAAATATAAATTTTATAATCGGAAAAAAGTGGCGTCAGAATTCTTGCAAATTGCAAGGAGTGTACGAATCTTGTATACACGATTTGACGACTTTTTTTAAAACATAAAGCAATATAGTTTTCCTTTAACAGTTTTTACAACTTTATGACGATCAACTTTATGACCATTTAAAAAAAAAAAAAAATGTGCAACTTTTCGGGCCAATTAAACGCTTGACAATTTTTACATCTGAAAAATAGAATTTTAAGTGAAGGAAATCTGACAGACATATAAATCTTGATGAAACATTTTTTTAGATGCCATACGAACGAACTCTTTCCAAAAAAAAAAAAAAAAAAAAAAAAAAAAAAAGGATTATCAAACTCAGGACATTCGTTCAAAATTTATGAATAGACAAACATTCAAAATAAATATACAAATAATTATACACAAAAGGACTTGCATAACTTCCTTTGTTTTAATAAAAAGGATTTAAAGTCACATACATTCGAAATTCACTTTTGTCAGGATTATAAAATTACTGTGATGACGACGGAAAATATAAAAGTATTTTGTGTAATGCATCTTAAATTCTCGTGTACATTTCTAAATCTAATTAAATATTTGCTTTTTTTACTTTTAACTTTTAAAAAAACTAATATTTTCGTTATTAGTGAAGTTCGTTATTATTTCGTTATTTTAAATTCTTTTACTCGTAGTTTTCCTTTAAATAATTAAGCAATTAAAGTCAAATATCCTTTATTCATCAGAAATATTTTAAAACTACAAAAATGGTTGTCTGTTAGACGAAGCTCATTATTAATGGAGAGTTTCAGAAGTTTAGTAAAAAATACAGTAGTTTGAATATATATTAAACCAACCAGTTTCACATCATTAATGACGTAAATTATAGAAACGTATAAAAAAAAATTAGCAGTTTCAAAATAGCTATTAAGCTCTTAAGCAAAAGGATTAATTTTTTGCTGAAAAATAAAATATCATGCGTGCTTCTTTCAATGATAAACTTGTTTAATTAAATAAATATTCTTATAAAATCAAATAAAATCTTCAACTATTAACCAAAAGATTTTAACTCAAGAATATTTTTGATATTTTTCAAAGAATTCATAAGATAGATAGACTCTAGAAACTATTTAAATGAAAAATTCCTTTTTGGATTATAAATCTAAAATTCTTTTCAAGCTTGAGTAGGCGTACAAATTTTTTTTATTTAATTTTAAGTAGCAGCTTAATGACTTTTCTGCAACGTTTAAAAAATTGGTTAAAGCATTATAACATATTTTTAAGGGTTATAGGGAAAATAAATGATACTTAACATATTTGTAATTAAGTATGAAAACAATTTTGGTCAAGACTTTTAAAATCTTAATTCTTGTTATTTTTATATTTTACTGTTAGGTTGTATTAACTGTTAGGTAATGTATTAATTAAAACATCCCGAAAATATTACATTTCTTTATTAGTTCGTAAATGTCTTTTAAAATATAATAAAAGAAAAAAATCTTTTATGAAACATTTGTATTTTTTTTTTTTTTTTTTTTTTGTGTTATAACAATATGCTCAAAGTACATTGCTAATTAAATATGCAATTAAAGCAAAAAATAATTTAAAACTAAACATTTATTTTTCAAATACCGGGTGAACCTAAAGTTCGTTAAAACTTAAAAAAAATCATAAAAAAGAAGAAATTATGATAAAGAAGTGCGGTTTGCAAGAAGAGCTCACAAGGTAGTCGGATTTTTTTTAACAGCAAAAAAGTTTTTAGTTAAAAAAGTCACCTGCAGATGGCTCTAACATGCGATAGATTCAGCAGAATTATGCAAATTAGGTTGTGGGCTGTTAAAAATCAATTGTGAACCTTTCATCACCTTCAACATTGGCCGAACTCAAAGATTCTATCTTTCGTGAGATTTCTGCAATTCATTCCGACATGTTGCATTCAGCTGTAACGGGCGTTGTAAGTCGCTTTAGTTGTGTCATACAATGTTCTGGAGGTCATGTTGAACAATTGTTATTGCAAAAATAAATGGATAAAGCGTACTGTTGTCCTGTTCATTGTGTTTCGGGTCGTCAGCGCCCTCTACCAGTGACATTTTTAACAAAAAAAATTTTTGCTGCCAAAAAATATTCCGACTACTTTGCGAGCCCTTTATTACATACCGCACTTCTTTATCACAATTTCTTCATTTTTTATGAATTTTTGAAGTTTTAACGAACTTTTGGTTCACCCGGTATATATTAATAGATAAGTAAGCAAATGACCAATACATCGAAGGCTTTATAATTGAAGCTGTTATGTATATATAATTTGTGATTATTTTAGATTGTGTCTAAAAGTAGTCTATCTTTATTTTATAACAACATTAATGTGCGAATTTATTTTATTGTGTACTATATGTGTTTTTATTTATACTTGAATACATTTCAGTGCTATGATACCATATAATGTTTATTAGTCTAACAAATAAAAATATTATATATATATATATGTTAGCTTTTTACGAAGATGATTAAATATTTCACGAGAAAATGGCAGTTGGTTACAGATGATGAATTATTGCAGTCGCTATCAAGAATCATGGCGAGGAGGTTAGGCAATGATGAAACACCATGAGAATTTTCTCCAATAATATGCAGCCAATTTCCAGATAAATTGTTTATTAACGAACAGGAGCGATGCCAGTAACAGTTCCCACAGTATCAAAGTGTAATCATATAGCCCTCAGGCTTGACGTTAACTCACTATATTATTTAATGATCTTAAAATGCTGTTAGAAATTCTAAGTCACCGAGCACCAGATAACGCTTTGGTCAGTACTTCCAACACGACAAAAATCTGCTCTTTAAATAGTTGCAGGCGAGTTTTGTTAAATCCGCGTAAAGTTACAGAAGCTACGTAACGTATGCACGAACCAGAGTGAGAGACGAAAATAAGCTAAACGAATGATGTGCGATGGAGAAGATTTAACAAGAAATAATCCCGATCCCAGCTGCGCATTGATTTTGACGTGAAAAATACCCAGCGCGCGAAGCAAAGAAATGGAATAAAAAAAAATTAAAAAATGGCTTTTAAAAAACATTCGAAATGACAACTAACATCTCTCAGAATATTATAGATTGGGGAGTTGATAAAAGTTACGAATGAACTTAAAGTTTTAAATTAAGATTTGGAATAAGATAATTATTAATATACGTGTTATTACTTTTAAAACGACATTAAATAGGAATAAATAGTATTAAGAGTTAAGGAAGTAATGACTATGTCAGAATTTAGATTAATTTAAAGGAATATTGCGAAATAAAATTTTTATATAACACACGCATAAAATAAATGCGTGTAAAGAAAAAAAGGATAAATATAGGTAACACTAAGTACATGTAAGAGGTACGAGAGGCATAAAATTCTGAGATCCACTGATCATGAGTATTGTTATATGAAGGATATACGGTTTTTAATTGTCAAAAGATTGAGAATCTATATTAGAAACAAAAAGAGGTGCGTCGTTAACGCTGCTGTCATACGGATGGTGGCAACTACGTACGCCATAGCATTCGCTTTTATCGCTATATATTTGCTTCTAATTATTTCACTTAACTATTTAACTTCAAATTTCATACTATCGGATACAGCAAAAAATGTACTTACAAATAAAATTTGTTTTAAAACTGTTAACTTAATTTGCCGATTTTTTTTATATCTTAAATAATTTTCAAGCATGAATTTTTGTATTAATCTCTATTAACAATAAATATCTATTCGCTACAGTAATGTAAAATAACATTTACAGTAATATAAATAATATGCAAAACTAACTTTAACGTTACCAAAATTGGCAATTGATTGTCCATGGCGAGAATTCCATTTTCACTTCTTTTACATAGTGAAAAAAAAATATTTTATTTCGTAAAATTGGTAAAATGGCTGAACTAATTTCTTTGAAACTTTGACTATTGATAGATTATAAACAAGGTTAAAATACAGGCAGATTTTTAAACATGTTGAAATAAATTTCTATATTTTATTATTTGAATAGACAGTTAATATTTTTTAGATTAAAAAAAAAAATCTAAAAATCTATTAAATGTAAAAAAATACATAAGAGTTTTCAATTAATATGTTCTGTAACCTGGTTTTAATAAATAAAAGTTTTAATAAATTTTAATAAATTTGAATCTAGAAATTCCTGGATTATTTAGTTTATCGGCTTTAAACGTAAATTTTTATGATGTCAATTGATTAAATAGTAAATATTTGGATTGATAGTTAAATATTCCTTTGTTTAAGCGAACAGGAAAAAGGCGTTCATGATCATTGTCATTTGTCTATTTCGATTAAACCACGTGATTCTCTTACAGGTAAAATTACATGAACAAGATTTGTTGTTTATTGTGGTCGGTTAACGATTGTTTTATATCTGCTAGAAACTAATCTAATTAAGCTTCAAACATTTGTATAGCTGCTTAAATGGTGGATATTATTGTCACAAGAAATGGACTTTTTGATTTCAGTTGGCAGAACCAATAAATCTGTAGATTAAAAGAGTCAAAATAAAATTTTACAAAACTCCTTATATACTTCCCTCTCTTCTCTTGTTAGGTGGGTTCGTAATTATATAAATACGTAGCACCTATAATTGTCGTCTGGTCCGTCCGTCTGCCTGTCCGTCTGTCCGCATATAACAGCGCAAAAACTACGCAACCGAATGGTTTGAAATTTAATACATATAATTGTTGCAGAACTTTGTCGAGTCATTTGAAATTTAATGAAAATCGAATCAAAAGTTTAAAAGATTTTTCAAAAAATATTTATTAAGTAATTGCTGAATCCGTATTGCTGAATTTAAAAACCGAATTTGTATACGAAAATACGTGCGTCTACTATGAAAGCAGCAGCAAGACTGCTCTTGTCTTGCTGCTGCTTTCATAGTAGACGCACGTCTTTTTGCGCCTGACGAAGAAAGACTCAGATCTTTCGAAAGGCCTAGCGCATTTTAAAGTTTTTATGGTGTTTTAAGAAGTTATTTTAGTTCTTAGTGTTTCACACCAGTTTCAACTTATTTTATTTTATACGAAAATAGTTTAATTATAGCAATATAATCTACCGACAGTTTTTTGGATAGATGTTTCCAGAGAATTAGATATTAAATGGAAAAAAGAGTCTAAATATGGATTTGAATTTCGGATATTTTCAAAGCTAGGCTTAAGTTTCCCATTGGAATTTTCAGTAAATGTCAACAAAAGATAAAATGTTGCCAATTTAAAATGTACGTATTTTGTTACGAAAATTAATCCCATCACAGTAACAGACGATATAATTCATTTCGCTAAAACTAGTTATAGTACAAACGCATCTTATTTGTCACGTTTGACGTACAAGTTCCAAATTGTTTTTATAAATGGTACAATTTAAAAATTTCTATTAGGTGTATAAAAATGACTCCGTCCTTTTTCGAGTAAAAAAGAGAGGCTTTTTTTTTTTTTTTGTCAAAATGAAAAAAAATGTTTCTTTAACGTATTTTCTATTAGAAGTTTCAACATTAGCTCATTTGTCAAGGACAAGAGAATTTCACAATGCAGGAACGCAGGAACTCTGCCTGTTTTTTGAAGCAATCCATTCATCGAAGCAATTTTTGATTTCTGCATAAAAAACTGAACTGCCACTCTTCAAAAAGTGCAAATTGCATGCAGCGAAGAAAATAATAATTTGAAGCGCAACATCTGGAGAATAGAACAAGAAGAGCAGCACATCTGAGCAAATTGTTTCTGGAGTTTAATTGGCTGCGCCAAGTGACTTCTGCAGATCTTTCTAATTTTGAAAAAGTCTCTTAGAAAAAAAACACTTTGAATCAATGAAGAAACGAAGATAGCCATTAAGAGCCTACGCTAGTCACGCGAAGAAACGCTCAAGCTAATGTTAAGTCTATGGGAAGGTTCTTGGCAGATTTATCGCTCGCATTTTAATATTTTTAAATGATTTTTTTTTTTTTTTTTTTTTTTTTTCACAAGATAGCCGAGGTCGATCTCTAACGTTGTTAGTTTTTACTTTTTTTGATTTTGGTTACAGTTTTTGTTTATAAGCGGACATTTTCAATTTTGGAACCGGTTGGAACTGGTTCTGAAAGTGGAAGTTCCCTTATATAAAAAAAAAACTGGAACCAAAATCGAAAAAGTAAAAACTAACAATGTTTAAGATCGACCTCAGCTATCCTATGCAAAAAGCATTATTTTAAAATATTAAAATGCGAACGAGAAATCTGCCAAGAACCTTCCCATAGACTTAACATTAGCTTGCGCATTTTTTCGCATGACTGATGTAGGCTCTTAAACACTTTTATTGAACGTTTTCCAAATACATCAGTGACATTGGTACAGAAAAATAACGTAAGCCCACTTCTTTATATTTGCAGTATATTGTTTGTCTTAGATAAAAACACTGCCCTTAAGAATATAGTTACATATACGTCTGCTGCATAAATCTTTGAATGGTATATCTATTTCTAAAATATTATTATTCGAATAAAATACTGATTCTGAAGGTGAAGATGAATAAAATGGTTCATCTCTATACAGAAATATTTTGAATATTTTCTGAAAATGTAAGCGCATTATATTTCTAATACTTGGTGACATTTTAAATAAACACATTATACTAGAGTAACAGCTTAGATATATCGCGCCTTGTTACATCGCTCATTCGGATATATCGCTCTTTTTTTCGTACTCCCCAAAAATAAGTTCTACCTAAAGCGAACTTTAAGTACCTTTATGTAATGTCAATTATAATAGGTGTAATTTTGTATAATTAATTTCATTAAGAAAATTGTAATTATGCTTTTGAACTAACTTTTTGGAGATATAGTTAAACATTCACTTGTACATTATCATCCTTCTTAAAATTTAATTCCCTCGGTATATATCCACATTCGTATAAATCGCCTTTTAGGGTTCCGTTCATCTCACGAAACCCTATTCGTCCCGCTCCGTTGTCTGTCCATCACAGAGCCAGTTCTCAGAAACTATATAACTTACAGACATGAAATTTTGTGTACTTGTAGCTGAATAGCTACTATGAAGCTGAAAATTATAAAATTAAAAAAAAATCGTATTATTTTAATATACATAGATAAAAACCCAAAAATCTAACAGCCTTTTCCGGAAATTTTCAAACATTTCTCAATAATACAAGGAGTATGAGTATGTGCAGGAAGCAAGTTAATATGATATCATTAGAGAATTAAAAAGAAAATTAATCTGACGTCATATTGGAAGTTTAACGGACTGTTTCAAATGAATGAGAATAATACAAAGAGAGAGCATCAATATGAGTAATCGAGAAAGCAAGTAGATATGACGTCAGCAAGTGATTATAACGTCATATGAGTTTGAGGAACGTATTGAATCATGATAAAAACCCGATTATGGCATATATTATATTGACATATTTTAACATTTTGAAGGTTTTTATGCAACATGTTTAGTTTTGAGATTGATTTTTTTTTAAATATCGCATTTAGTCCACATGACAGATATTATTATGACAGAGTATAATAGCGGGCTTCGCCTGCTATCGGGCCAGTTCAGATATTGGAAAAAACGAGAAAATAGACCGGTAAATTTTTACTTTATAAAAAACATGACTTTTTTGAAAAATGAAATTTATTTAGATTTATTAAAGAAAAGATAAAGTGTTTTGAATGGAATATTTAACGAAACCCTTTGTGTGATCTTCGATCACACTTACCCATTTGTTTTTCTCCGACAGCCGTGATGTAACTAGGGGCTACTGTATATCTACGTAAATGTAGATGTATATTAGAATTATTAAGCAGTGTAAACTATTACCTTTTTCAATAACTATCAAAATAATTAAAAATATTTTATTTTAAATTTCACCTAGAGCTACACTCATTGAATTTATATTTTCTATTTTAAAAAGAAATAAAAATTAATAAAACTTTCTCACTTAAATATATTTTCCTTAACTTCAGTATAATGAAATAGTAAAATAAAGAATACCCGTCTATATTATTAATAATTTACTTCATTTTAACTTTTCTTATAAGTAAAAGAAATTTCATATCCCCGAGTATAAAAATATGAAACTTTTACCTAGGCAAAATAGGACGAATGGTGGAACAATGCAACATTCTTCTGTTCCTCTGCAAATTAGCTATGTACTCCAGAGTTAAAAATCCTCGAAATATTTAGATTTTTCATCACTAACTTCATTTTAAAAACTTGCTGAAACTGAAAGCGAATAACTTTATTAAAATCCTTATAGACTTTTCTTCATTATATTTGAGACAAAAATGAGAAATAGTTTTCTGAAATTAAAATAAGCAAAATAAAAGTGTTTGATGGGGAAAGACTATAGGCGCCGATTTCATGTGTGCGAAAGAAGAAATCAGGCATACGTAAACCACTATTTTTGAAAAGTTTTTTTGTCCTAATTAATTACTGTGATTTATTAAGACAAAAATAACATTTTAAAATTAGTGATGTAAGTTGGCCTAATGTGGTGGAAGTTTGTTCCCGTTACCCCTGTTAAGTCGGCGCCTATGGGAAAGACGATGAAGCTTGTGGAAAGAAACACAGGAACGAAAAATTATGCATAAAGCATAGATTATGATACACTTTCCAACAAATTCAGAATAACAAATAAACTTCGCAGTTTACTAAGCAAGCAAGGTCAAGGTCAAACCGGGCGGGGTGGCCTTCCTTTCGGCTTAGGCTCAACTAGCCCCGCCCAGTACTAAGTAAGCAATTTAGAAAACGCATAACACATTGAAAACCCTATTTCAACAATTACTACCAAAAGTCAAACAAAATATCAGAATTATTTTGTGCAGCCCTGTATATGATCTATAGACTTGTATATATACTGCACAGTATGCTGAAATTTACTTCAGTAAGGAAATTCATCGTATAATTGAAAATGCACCTTCAACAATTTCCTTAAGTAACTGGAAATGTACGTGAGATCTTTCGAGCAGCCCTGTATATGATCTAGAGAATTTATATGCATCAATTAATATGCAAAAAGTTAGTTAATTTAAAAATGCGTACCACAACTGAAAACGAGCTAATAGCATTTATTGTTCATGGACAGTACTGTAACCAAATTCTTTTGAGTGTCCCTGTAAATGAACGACACATTGTATGCACACCATATTCTAGAGTAAGCGCTTTGTAGCCCCTAAGGGATATGTATAAATTTGAATATCTTTCAAATAGTATAACATCATTAAAATACGCCGCAAACGATTTTTCTCCATAGACCGTAATGTAATGGATTTCTTTTGAGTGTCCCTGTAAAATAATCATAAATGCTACACTCTTCATTTTCAATACTAAACATACCATTATTAATTCCAATAACATATATCAATTTCAAAGCAATCCAAGTATATTTACGTGAGATGGAGCACGGACAGACCGCAGACAGACAGACAAACCTAATTTCTAGACACTTTTCAACTATGTTGGAAAGTGTTAAAAAACACAGAGTTAAAGATTTGCAGCACCATAAAGATGTCTTTGAAACTACACATGGATTTTTAAAACTGATTCAAATAACTCAACTTCAAATAACTAATGTTTTTAAATTTTATAAAAATATTTATATTATACATAGGGAATACAGAAGGTCGTTCGAAATTTATGGAAACGATTTTCACAATTAATTTTTAAACATATACGCCATATTCTTTACAACAATTTTACTCTACTGTATAGTCCTGACTCTATAACTCTGGATCGAAATTTCCATCGTAGTCGATTTTTCTCTTAGTACAGTCATATCAATTTTCTCTTGCACGTCTTGTAAAACTTTCCAAAGTCTTTTGAACGTTCGTGAATTCATTTAAACCAGCCAAATGCAGAAAAGTCCATTGTGGAAGAAAGTGGGGTTCGTCAGGTGATTTTACGCGTATTTCTTCAATTGGGACACAATTTATTTCCGTTTGGGATTCTTTCTTTGCAAAATATGCATCAGTTGAGTTATGGAAAAGTAGTTGGAAGGACTTTGTTCATATGAAGCTCTAATGTCTTTTTCATATAAAGCTGGAATTTCTTCTTCAAAAGTGGGTTTTGAAATATTTTACTTATAATAAAGCTTTACTGTTTTTACTTCTAAATGCTTTATTACATCTTTTACCTTTAATTTAATTTTATAACAACATCCAGCAGCAATCATGAATCTTTTTTGAAAATTTTTCTTTACATTTACAAATTTATTTCTTTTTTCATTGATAGAAATTGCTTTTTTTTTAAATATACACTCACTTAAATAAAGCCGTGTTTCATCCAGTGTTACGATAATTTTTTATCTATCACCACCTATATGGTTGTTAAAGCCAACGTGATAAAGCGTTGGAAGATTTGGAAATTTTCCAAGAGGTGTTGGAGAAAATTGATTGTACTAAGAGAAAAATAGACTATGATGGAAATTTAGAACCCAGAATTATAATCAAGAGTTACTAGAGAATAAGAGAATTAAATACAAAAACGTATTTAATAAGGAATTGTTAGACAAAAAGAGAAATTTCAGTAAAACACACCTTACCATCAACATTTTAGCTATCCTTTAGAAATGCACATTGCATATAACCGTTACATTGACAGTTAATAAAATAAACTATATTTACATATTTAAAAAATAAATCATATACACCTACAAAAAAGGAGGAGATGATAGGAATATATATATATTTAAATTTTATATTTTATAAAATTCCGGTACAGTGTACGATAAAAATAATTTATCAATTTCCCTTAAATAAATTACTTGTGTAGTTCAATCTGTTTTCGTTAGCAAAATACAGTTACAACATTTCCAAACAAGATTTTTTTTTTCTTTCTTAATATATTCTGTTACAGACCTTTACATTCATTAAATCGATTGCAAGTAATTGTAATCTTTGCTTTCGGATTTTCTCTGCTTATTACAAGAATTTGCTGAATGCCACTATAGCCGACAACCTAAGAACTTATCTTTCGAAATTTCATCCTGTTACGTTATCCTTAATTAAAAGCCTTGTCACTTCCTTCGGTTCGCGGATAGCAATTAGAGACGGACGTACGGATTAGAACTATTCCGTGTTCCCGTCTATTCATTTTGTGGCAGTTTGCAGCTGGAATTAAAACTGTCTGGAAATTATGAACATAAGCATGTTTTATATACTCACATTGTCTTTCATATGTTTATCTACTTACTTTACTCTATCAGCAAACAAAAACTCAAAACATTCTTTGATTCTAATCTCGGGGTTTTCCGTTTAATTTAAACATAAAAATTAATTCGAATTTCTCAATTTTATACATATTCTTATTTTTTGCTTAAAGAATGAATAATTAAATGAAGAATATTTTTCAACAAGAAATACTCGTCTAGATTTTTTAAAATGTTCATCTGTGTAAAAATGTTCTTCTAGCTTTCCTAATAAGAAAAGGAATTTTATCCACTTGACAGTTTTGCCCGAACGCCGCTCGGGCAAGAAGAGTTTTCTTGATTTCTTACTAAAAGCTTTTGGATACTACTAATTTTTAAATATAATCTTCACTTTATTGACAAATATTTATCGATTATATAAGGCAAATATTTTAGTACGTAAAAAGTGGTGTTATGTCCTTATTTTTGTGTAAAAAAAAAAAAAAAAAAAAAAAAAAAAAAAAAAAAAAAAAAACGAAAACTGTTAAGTGGTTATTTCTCTAAGGAAAAAAAATTGAAACTTTTATCTAATCCAAATAGAACGATTGAGAATGAAATACTCAGAAAATACTAACGGGGCATGGTTTGTTTTTTCTTGCGATGTACTCCAGAGTTTAAAATCCATGAAATATTTAGATGTTTCACCGCAAATTCATTTAAAAAACTTGTTGAAAATCAAACGAACCGTTATGTTGGAATCCCCAGAGACCCTGTTATTTTATATTTGACACAAAAATCAGAAATAACGCCACTAGATTCAATGTAAGCTCAACAATTACGTTCGTGTGTGGGTGGGGTGAGGGAGCATAAAGCTAAAATAGATTTTTTTATTATTATTAAATTTTTTCTTTACCAAAAATGTTTTTTTGAAATTCAAAATTTATTTTTAGAAAGAATTTGTATAATTCCTTATCATAAACACGATTTTTAAATTTTATGAAAAGGTTTACATTTTACTTATGAAATTCTATGCTATATTCTCTCCTCTTGTTCCACTCAAGTATCATTCAATGATACATATGTGTTTTTTCGTTCCCAAACTTAAAATACGTTGTCATCAATATAGACTCAAACGAGATAGTATCCTTATAAATATCACATATTTCTTCTATACAAACATTTGTATGGCTTACTTCTTTTCAAAGTAGGGTTACTTTTTACAAAAGTATATTAATTCTGAAGCTGGACTTCAATAAAATGATTTAACTTCATAGAGAAACATTATGTGTGTTTTCTGAAAACTAAGTAGTAGCGCCAACGCAATATATTTCAATTACTAGTTAGTATTGTAAATAAATAAATTGTACTCTTAACAAAATGTAATGTGCAACAGGAATTTGTTTACTACTCTTCCTGGTTTTGGTTTCAAATATCGCCGATAGATGTCACTGTACTGTCTCAAAATAGTCTTCCATATAACCTTAAGTAATTTCAAAACACAATTCGTTTTTTTTTTTTTTTCCCATCATAATGAATCTTTAAAGATGTTTGAACTCTGATTCATTTTTTGGACTTTAGTTTGAGCGTTCCAACAGTGTGAGACAATGAAGCGCCCTCTATCTGTTATAACCGAAACTTAAACAAGGCAGCGTAATAAAGACATTCTCGACTTCATAAAGTAATTTCTTATAAGTAAAGTCCTACATATAGGATAATGGTAAAATATTGGTTAAATAATGTGCAGACTCGTTTAAAATTCCGCTAAAGTGAAACATATAAAATATTTAAATATATAACAATATATAAAATATCTAAAAAATATATATAATATATATTTAATATATATATATATATATGATATATAAAAATATAAAAATATTTAAATATATAAAATATTTAAATATTATAAATAAATAAAAATATTTATAAATTTTACTTAAAAAAATTTCTCGTTTATTCCTGCCTGTTTTCATTAGAAAAATAAAGTAACAACATTTCTACACAAGATTTTATCTATGTAAATATATTTTGTTACAGCCTCTTACGTACACTATATTGATTTCTAGTAATATTTTCTTTGTTTAAGGCTTTTCTATGCATAATAGAAGAATTAGCTAAATGCCACTATAGCCGACATCTCTTAAGAACTTGTTTAAAATTTTTATTGCTTAGCTTTTCTTAATTAACAGCCTTGTCAGTTCTCCCAGATGGCGGCTAGTTATTAGAGACGGACGTAGACTTTAGGTCTACTCAGAGTTCCTGTCTATCCATTTATTGTCATTTTGTATCTCGATCTGGAATTAAAATTATCTGGAAATTATGAGAATAATTAATTTAAGCATGAATGAATTTCAATTTTTTTTGTGAGAAAATAAAGTAGCTCTCAATTTTTAGTACTTTTATATTAAACTGAAATGAAAATCTCTATATACACAAGTGTGCCTTCTACGGTATACGGTAGAAGTATTTGTAGAATTCTTTTACGAAAGTTTCATAATATAATGAAATCGCTTTTTGTTGAGCCAATATAGTTGTAACTTTTCTAATCAATATATACATTTTGTAAATCTGGTTCAATAAACCCTTTTATATTCATTTCATTGATTTCAATTAATTCATTGACTCTTAATTCTTCATTTTCGGCGCTTTATTGCTTAGTAAATGAATTTTCTATACACCACATTACACGATAATTCTTCTGAAATTTATTCGAAATTTCATCGTTTTATCTTTTTTTTTTTTCATTTTAAAACATTGTCAAATCTGTTTAGTGACGAACAGTAATTACAGACAAATGTAAAGCTTTTAATTATGTGGAGTTCCCGTTCTATCCATTTACTGGTAATTTGCTGCTGAAATAAAACAATCCAAAAAATTGTCTTTAATTTGAGGAAATAAGTGATTTTATGAAATTTCTTTAAACTGTTAAATAAAACAGACTAATTTCAAACTTATTTTTATTTAGCTTTAATTAGTGTTTTGTCATAACGTCAATCGTCTGTGTTTTTGTCATTTTCATTTGTATATGTTTATAATTTTATATGTATACACATTAGAATATTATATAACAAAGCTATTTACAACCATAATTTACTTGTAGTTTTTTATAAATTTTAATTTTAATTATGTATTAGAATCAAAATTATTTTTTTATAAATTGTATGTAGGCGTGTACAGAAATTTGCTTGGTAAACTATTCATTAATTTCCTCCAAACAAATGTTTGTAAATTTTACTCAATTTTCGTTATCAAAATTGTAGCGATTCAAACCAAATATGCAATATAAAATTATATAACGAAATGATTTATGTCAATAATTTAGCTGCAGTGTTTTATAAATTTAAATTTTATTTATATAAACTGTATGTGGTCTAAATATGCAACATATAATTATATAACAATTTATGACAATAATATACCTCTAGTGTTTTATAAGGGGTGTCCAATTAAAAAATGGACAATTGACGTAGCGACGTTATCAAAGTTGCTGAACTTATTTTTCATTTTATTTTGGCTTCGCGCAGGGTTAGTGGCGCATTAGACAAAGTTGCATAGTTTGGAAAGAAGTTGTGTGTGTGTAACTGACGGTTAAAACATAGAGTAAACACGATGAAAGCTTCCAGAGTCGAGCAGCGAAGCGTAGTGCGTTTTTTTCTTGTGGCTGAAGGGACAGCGAACGCAGACATTTTTCGCCGAATGAAACATTTTTATGGTGAATACTGTTTAGGCCGTACAGCTGTGAACAACTGGTGCAAGAGTTTCAGACAAGGCAGAGAGACAGTCAAGGATGCATCGAGACTAGGCCAGGTCCACGCTGTCGCCGCTGTCGATGAGATGGTACAGTCCAGACCTGTCGCCTTGTGATTTTCACATCTTCGGGCCACTTCAGAAGGCACTACGAGGACAACGGTTTACTTCGGACGATTTACAAGGAAGGTCTCCATAAGCGCATGCTCAAAAAATTTTCAAAAAAATTACAGAATGTTCTTCTCATTAGGATATAGATGTCTATAAAAAAATTTCTGCCGGACCTCAATATAACGCCCGTTAAAAATTATGAAAATTTCGTTTATTTGGCAATTTATCACTGGTTGGCGACGGAATGAAATTTCAAGATACGCTTTTATGACAAACTCTTTACGGAAAACCTTTTTCTTGCTGAACTTGTTTATGTAAGTTTAACTTGCATAATAAATAAATTTTTATAACTACAATTTTGTGTACACATTTGTATGTATATATAATGAAATTTAACGATCGTATTTTACGATTTGAAGCAAAATTTAAATTGATTAAAATTGTTTCAAACTCAAAAACAAGCCTGATTCTGAACATTGTCAATTCAAGAAAAAAGTATTGTTGCTATGGAAACAACGACTTCTTCATATGGAAATGTATAACGAATCCGTTTGTCATCGGGATTTTCCTTTTAAAATACATTTAAAAATTACTCGTATAACCTATGAAGCCGTTTAAATTAGAAAAAAATCGTGGAATGGAGGATAAAACAATAGCAAAATTTCATTCAATCGATAATAATTAGAGAAATTTATTTAATTGAGAAATCATTTAATCTGAAGAATATTTTAAATTAATATTACTCCAAACGTACAGAGAGTTGAAAATATTGAACTCAAAATGCAAACGATTCTGAACAAGAGGGTATGGTATCATGAGACCTAGAATTAACCCATTCCTGTAATTTTTTTAAGCTAATGACAATTTTACGCTTTCAAATTTTACAAAAATCTCATAGACAGGTCTTATAACAAGAATTTATTCGAACTCTTTGTTTATTTTAATGTTATTTTCAGATTCATACATTTTTAAAATTTCGACTACGCGGTTTTTTAATCGAATTTTCTCTTCTGTTACATTTGTCAGTCCCATATTCATTTCCATATAGTCTTTGTATAGCATCCAAACAACGTTCAATATGTTCATTCTTAAAGCCATTATTTTTGTGTAAAATACAATTTTAAATATTAACTAAAAGTGAAAATAAACATTTGCAACTTAAAACAGATTCAATAATTCAACAATGCACAAATTTAAATGTCAGTTTCACTATAACATAAAATAGATATTTGCAACTTCCAAAACATTAAACATATTTTTTCAGTGGTAAAATTAAATAACTGCAACAACAAGCAGCTTGTATATATAATACAAAAAATAATAAACTATTTCATCGTTTAAGTTTAAATTCATTATGTATTATTGCGCATTCAAATAATCATTTTGCATGCAATAATCATTTTACAAAATGCATTAAAATCCTTTGCGTTTGGCGAGGAAAAAATGTTGCTAGCCAAATTGCGTCTTTTTGCGCCAAATACTCATAAGTATTTTATTTTTTTTACAGATTTTCTACTGGGATTCCGCAGCTAAATTTAACTGTTCCTTTATTACATACAAGAATAGCTTCATTAGCATTTTCTTTTCAAAATTTTCTGAGTATACGCTTTAAGGAGACCTTACTTGTTAGTGAAAGACGAACTATACGAATATACGAACATTTTTCCAAGATCAACCCCAAGAGTTCTATCCAGGGGTATCGACCTACTTTTGACGAGATGGGGAAAATGCCTCAACAAGTATGGTGGTTGTTTTTAGAGTTGTAAAAAAGTACTTACTACTACACTCTGTGTCCACTTTTCATTTGGGCACCCCTTATATAAATTTTAATTTTAATCGTGTATTGGAATCAAAGTTATTTATATAAATTGTATGTAGGTTGTCCAGAAATTCCCTTCGGTACATGGTAAAATATTCATCAATTTTCTTTCACAAATGACTGTAATTTATAATCTGTTTTCGTTCACAAAGTTAGAACGTTTCAAACCACATATGCAACATAAAATTATATAACGAAATGATTTATGGTCAATAATTTAGCTGCACTGCTTTACAAATTTAAATTATGTATTAGAATCAAAGTTATTTATATAATCTACGTGTAGTCTTGTACCAAAATTCGCTTCAGTACGCGGTAAAATATTAATCTATTTCCTTTCACAAATGTCTGTAATTTATAATCTAGTTTCGTTCACAAAATTATAACGTTTCAAACCAAATATGCAATATAAAATTATATAACGAAATGATTTATGGTCAATAATTTAGCTGCACTGTTTTACAAATTTAAATTTAAATTATGTATTAGAATCAAAGTTATTTATATAAATTGCGTGTAGTCTTGTACAGGAATTCGCTTCGGTACACGGTAAAATATTCATCAATTTCCTCTTACAAATGTCCGTAAATCTTAACCAGTTTTCGTTCACAAAAATATACCGATTCAAATCAATATTTCCTCTGTCTAAATATGTTCATTTACAGCCTCTTGCATTTACTAAATCAATTGCAAGTAATTTCATTCTTTGGTTTCGGCTTTTCTGTGCTTATTACGAGAATTCGCTAAATGCCACTATAGCCGACGATCCTTAAGAACTTCTTTCGGAATTTCATCGTGTTACTTTTTCCTTAATTAAAAGCCTTGTCAGTTCTCTCGGATGGCAGCTAGCAATTAGAGACGGACATAGAGATTAGAACTATTTCGAATTACCCTCTATCCATTTAGTGGAAGTTTGAAGCTAGAACTAAAACTGTCTAGAGAGAGAGTACAGAAAATTCCAATTTGAGAAAAACAAAAATAATCAGAATGATTTTTATGAGAATAAAAATTATTTATCAAAGTTTAGACTGTTTTTGGACGTATTTGAGTTTCATTTTTAGTGTTTTTTGTTATAACGTAACATCAATCATTTATGTTCTTAAGAATTACATTTGCATATTTTTAAAAAAATTATATGTATTAAAATTAGAAAAATATATGACAAAATTTACATTTATTTTCATTCCTATACATGATTTTTTATTTCGGAGAATGTAAGCATATTTAAAATCAAACTTTATTATAAAAATTGACAAGATGCTCCAAAAAAATTGAAACTCGTTTTAATTTTTTACATACCTGTTGGAGATACGAAAGCAATGTAAATTGGCAAAAGTGTTCAAAATAAAATAGGAATTAATATTATGTTGCTGAATTAGTTCTGTCATCAATTTTTAAAAGTTAACACTTTTTTAAATTCTTATACTGTCCCTGCGTCTTATGAGTTATATTAAAAAAAATTCTCCACACTGTGACAAGTGAAACAGTAAAAATTCAGTTTTTTGCGAACAAAACTGATCTATTTGACGGAGAAACCTTTTATATGCAGTTAATTAATCTCCACGTGCAGCGAACGATTGAAAAACATGTTAAAAACCAGACCCCAATTAACTATAAGTACTTCAAGTGCCGCAGCTGAAAAACATAGTGAACAAAACCAGAGACTGTCGAAACTAACTAATTGGAGAAATACTGCAGATGACCCTCCTTCAAAGTACAGCTGTTTATCCCGCGCGTGTGCACAGAACTCAAATAACAATCTCCCTTCAGTTTCCAAAATGTTTCCGAACAGTTAAGACGCTCTTGTATATATATATGATGTAAATATATTTAATATAATGTAAAATTGGAGCACTTATACGCAGCCTCCAAAATGCGATTTTAAACATGTACATCTAGCCAAGAATTATATTATATTCAAAGGAAAATGAATCTTCTGTTTATTTTACACAATTGTCATTTTCTACTAATACTATTTATTATTCTTCCAATATAAGTGAATCAATGGATCAGATAAATATCGCTACAACACTTTGGATTACTACTGTGGGTATATTCAGCGCACAAGGAAAATCTCAGGTAAGCTGAACAAACTTCTTTAACATATCAAAAGATGAAAATGTATATTAAATTTGAAGACTGATTTAACTATTTATAAAAATAAGAAAATTTATTACGCTACCGACGGTTCCCCAACAAAGATTATGAAAGACTGATTCTGAAAAAAAGAATATTATCCCAGTATCAAAAACGATAATTTAACAAATTTCTAAAACATAATAATAAATAAAAGAACGCTAAAGAAAAAAAAGAAAAAAATGAATGCGATAAAAGAAAATACTCAATTTATTGAAAAACTCAATTCTACGAATTATAGTACATGGAAGTTCAAGATGCAGATGTTCCTGATTAAAGAGGAACTCGAAGATATTATAGTACAATGTCCACCAGCTCCACCCGACCCCGCATGGCACAAAAGAGACCGCAAGACTAGAGCTTTAATTAACTTAAGCATTGATGATTCTCAAATCGTAAATGTAAAAAACTTAGAAACTGCCAAATTAACATGGGAAGCTCTGAAAAATATACATGAGAGAAGCAATTTATCTAGCAAGCTTTACCTGTTACGAAAATTATACAGTACTAAATTAGCGGAGGGTGCAAACATGATCTCACATATCACTAATATCTTGCAAATTATAGATAAACTTAATGCCATTGGAGAAAATATTAGCGATTCACATATTTCCGCGCTATTTCTGTGTTCTCTTCCCCCCAGTTACAATACTTTGATAACTGCGTTGGAGGCGAGACCGGAAAATGAGCTCACCCCTGATTTGATCAAAAACAACTAACTGATGAATATAATCGTAGACATGAAATGTCAGAACAATCACATAGCGGATATAACAACAATGAGAGAGCATTTAAAACAAATAGGAGATATACACACACTGAAAATAGAAGAGAACAAAAATATTGCAACAACTGCAAAATGAAAAATCATTCCACTTACGAATGCTGGCACTACAAGAGCAGAAACACGGTACAATCCGGAAATCCTCGTAACAATCAATTCAAAAGTAAAAAGAATTTCTCATCTTCATTATGTTATGAAAAAAACGAAACTCGTAGAGAAAATAAAGTTCCAAACGAAAGAAAATACGCAAATGATCAAACGCAAAATAAAGCATTAATCACTCAAAAAGTAGGCAAAAATAACTGGATTCTCGATTCAGGATCTACCTCGCACATTTGTAATGATAAAAGCCTATTTAGTAAATTTATTGATTATAATAAAACTTCAGTAACGATCGCGAATGGTAATAAACTGACAGCGTTAGGTTCAGGAGAAGTTTTTATAAAAACATTAACCCCCGAAGGAAAAGAAAAACTAACGAAATTACGCGAAGTGCTTTACGTCCCAGACTTAGAGTCGAACCTAATTTCGGTTAGTAAAGCCGCTAAAAACGGGTGTAAACTAATCTTCGACGATAATAAATGCGATTTGATCTTTGATGAAGAAATATATATTAGGGCGAAAAATGAGAAAAACTTATACATTATTGAGGAAATGGACGATGTGGAAGAACCACAAAATTATGTAAACATAACGTATAACTGTGACAGCAAACAATGCATAGATCTCTGGCATCGCAGACTTGGTCACAGAGATTATGACGCGATTAAATCAATGATAACAAATCAACTTGCGGACGGAATAAAGATAGGAAAATGTAAACATCAAAATAAAACATGCGTAACTTGTATCGAAACTAAATTAACTAACATGCCGTATCCTAAATCAGCAACAAATCGAGCTACTAATATTGCGGATTTGATCCACAGTGACGTGTGTGGACCTCTAGATACACCGACTTTAGGCGGAAAAATTTATTTTATGACTCTTATTGATGACTATTCCCGATATACTACGATATATTTATTATCTAAAAAGAGCGAAGTTGCTGAAAAGATAAAAGAGTATATAACGAGGATATACAATCAGTTCGGTAAAAAACCTAAGGAAATTAGATCGGATAACGGTCGTGAATATGTAAATCAAGAGATAGATGAATACTTAAAACAGAACGGAATTTTACACCAATTGACTGTCCCGCATAATCCGAGCCAGAATGGAGTTGCGGAGAGAAAAAATAAAAGTTTATTAGATATGACTAGAAGTATGCTATCACAAGCAAAATTAAGCAAACATTTTTGGGGTGAAGCCATAAACACTGCAACATACTTACAAAACCGACTCCCAACTAAAGCAAACAACAACAGAACACCTTACGAATTATGGAAAGGAGTTAAACCGAATTTAAAACACTTAAGAACATTCGGTTGTAAAGCGCTATTTTACGACGATAAAGTAAATAGAGGAAAACTCGATAACAGGGCTCAAACCGGAACGTTTGTAGGTTATGATACACGATCGAATGGTTATAGAATTCACACACAAGGAAAACAAATTATAATAGCGAGAACGGTAAAATTTCTTGAGAATGAAAATGTACACTCAGATAACATTGAGGAGATACAAATCGCCACAAAAACATCAGATGACAATACACAATTACCGGATAGACATGAAAATCACTTAGAAATAAAACTTGACAGTGAAGAGACACCATCCGTGCCCAAACAGCAACCAATTGAACCAAGAAGGTCTAATAGGACAAATAGAGGCGTTCCTCCTGACAGATATGTTTGTCTCATAAATAGTTCATCTGAAAACATTCCCGAAAATTGGGAAGATATCGAAAAAATGAAAAATACTAATGATAAACAAAATTGGATAAAAGCAACACAAAATGAAATACAATGCCTAAGAAAAAATAACACTTGGACTTTAACAGATCCACCACCCGGAACAAAAATTATCGGTTCAAAATGGACCTTTAAACTAAAAAAGGACAATTTAGGAAATATTCAAAGCTATAAAGCGCGTCTAGTAGCACAAGGATATAGTCAAAGATTCGGGATTGACTATGATCAAACTTTCGCACCTGTAGTTTCGCAAGCTACAATACGTGCATTTCTCATCTCTGCATTGCACAAAAATTTGAACGTGAAACATGTTGACGTAACCACAGCATTCTTGCATGGTGAATTAACTGAAACTGTTTATATGAGTCAACCAGACGGGTATATTAAACCCGGCGATGAAAGAAAAGTTTGTAAACTTCAAAAAGCCATCTACGGTCTTAAGCAAGCCGCAAAGGCCTGGTACACCAAAATATCGGAAACACTCACAAACAATAATTTCATACAGAGCAAAAATGATCCATGTCTGTACTTTAAATCAAATCAAGAAAATCCGATATACATCATCATTTATGTAGATGATATCCTGATAGCAGGAAAGGACAGTGATATCGAAGAAACAATAAACCAACTTAAGAAAGAATATGAACTAAAAAACTTAGGAGAAGTGAATAATTACCTAGGAATAAACATTAATAAAATCAACGATACATATTACCTAAATCAAAACAATAAAACACAGGAACTAGTGAAAAAACTGAATTTAAACGACATGAAACCTCATTACACACCCATGATTGCTGGATTCAACAGACTTGAAGACGACCATAATCTTTTACCTAATAACACGAAATATCGACAAGCCACAGGCACATTACTTTACATATCAACAATCACGCGTCCTGACATATCCGCAGCAGTCAACATATTATGTCGTAGAAATGAAACACCACGCCAAAAGGACTGGACAGCAGTGAAAAGAATCATTTCATACCTTAAAACTACAGAAAATTTCAATTTAACTCTTAACGCAAACAGCAAGCCCATCCTAACAGCATACGCCGATGCAGACTGGGCAGGTGACTTGAAAACACGTAAATCAACATCAGGAAATCTATTCATGCTAGGAAAATCGCCGATTTACTGGATTACAAAAAGGCAAAATTGTATTGCACTTTCGTCAGCCGAAGCTGAATACGTTTCAGCTAGCAACGCAGCACAAGAATTAAGTTGGATAACAAACTTGCTAAGCGATCTCAACATTCCACAAAAATTACCCATCACGATTTTTGAGGATAATATGTCCTGTATAAAAATGACTGAAAACGATAAAGATACTAAGCGATCCAAACACATCGACATACGTTTCCACAACATCAAACTGATGAAAGAAGAAGGAAAAATCGATTTACAATACTGCCCCACTGAAGAAATGACAGCCGACACTCTCACGAAACCCACTCCCAAACCTGTGTACGAGAAACACCGTAAGAAACTGAATCTTCAACCATTCCCCACACAGGAGATTACGGGGAAGTGACGGAGAAACCTTTTATATGCAGTTAATTAATCTCCACGTGCAGCGAACGATTGAAAAACATGTTAAAAACCAGACCCCAATTAACTATAAGTACTTCAAGTGCCGCAGCTGAAAAACATAGTGAACAAAACCAGAGACTGTCGAAACTAACTAATTGGAGAAATACTGCAGATGACCCTCCTTCAAAGTACAGCTGTTTATCCCGCGCGTGTGCACAGAACTCAAATAACAATCTCCCTTCAGTTTCCAAAATGTTTCCGAACAGTTAAGACGCTCTTGTATATATATATATGATGTAAATATATTTAATATAATGTAAAATTGGAGCACTTATACGCAGCCTCCAAAATGCGATTTTAAACATGTACATCTAGCCAAGAATTATATTATATTCAAAGGAAAATGAATCTTCTGTTTATTTTACACAATTGTCATTTTCTACTAATACTATTTATTATTCTTCCAATATAAGTGAATCAATGGATCAGATAAATATCGCTACAACACTTTGGATTACTACTGTGGGTATATTCAGCGCACAAGGAAAATCTCAGGTAAGCTGAACAAACTTCTTTAACATATCAAAAGATGAAAATGTATATTAAATTTGAAGACTGATTTAACTATTTATAAAAATAAGAAAATTTATTACGCTACCGACGGTTCCCCAACACTATTTATGATATTTTTAAATAAAAATTCAGAGCTTAAGTATCAACTTTAAAATATATAATTCTAAGTTTTTAGTATGTTTTATTTAATACAAAATAGTTTCCTTTTTACAAAATATTTCTTCCTGCTTAAACTTCACAAATTTTTTGCAAAATTTGCAGACAATTTTAACTGCAAACGCAATTGCCGTTAAATGTATAGGCGGGAACTGAGAATAAGTTTAAGCACCACATCAATCATTGGTTGCCAGCCGTCATCCGAGCGAACTGATGAATTCTTTTAATTAACGAGAAGGGAATAACCATAATGAAATTTCGACAGGTGTTTTATAGGTTATCTCTTATAGTAATGCATAGCATATTCTTTTAACCACCAGAGGAAAGACGAAAGCAAAAAAAT
Source organism: Maratus michaelseni (assembly GCA_963931845.1). Lineage (NCBI taxonomy): Eukaryota > Metazoa > Arthropoda > Arachnida > Araneae > Salticidae > Maratus > Maratus michaelseni. The sequence goes on along the minus strand of OZ007588.1, from coordinate 106,002,619 downwards.
TAGCAAAAAATAAAATTATTTACAATCAACTTCGCAATTGCAAGATATTTTTAAGGAATACATTTATGTGTCAATCAACTTTTCGTCGCAATTACTCCTTTCGCGTTGCAGTATTTCATTAGTTGTATTGAATGTAAATATTTTTTTTATTGAAAAAAATATTTTTAAGGAATACATTTATGTGTCAATCAACTTTTCATCGCAATTACTCCTTTCGCGTTGCAGTGTTTCATTTGTTGTATTGAATGTAAATATTTTTTTTTTATTGAAAAAAATATTTTTAGTATAACCCTTGGGAATATATGACATTGAAAAAATAAACTTAGCATTTAGATTAGTAAGCAAAATATTTAACGAAATAATATTTCAAATATAATCCCCCCCCCTCACTTTTTTTTTGGTCATTTTTAAAGAGTTTCATGTAAAACAATAATATTTGTGCGTTTCTGTGTTCTTTAATTTCTTGCAATATCGGTATTTTTTTTTCTAGATGTATACTTGAAAACAACTTGTTTCTGTCTTGAAAACATTTTTCATTTTATTCTATTAGAAGACGCCTCTTAATCCTTTGTATAACCTCGTTGCATATCTGCAACATACACAAACGTCAATATAACTTGTACTGTGGGCTTAAAAGACGATTTTATTTATTGCTTCTGTCTTCCAACAGTGCAGTTAATATAAATTGTTCATAGAATTCTCAACAGACGGCGGTACTATGTTAATTTTCTATAGCTAAGTTTTATTTATCATTTGAGCAGCTTCACATCCTTATTGCTGAAATGAACTTCGTAAATTTTGTCATATTAAAAATGCTGGGGACGTCAAAAAATAGATTATTTTTAGAAAAGTAAGTTCGTATACTTTATAATTTTGTATTAGAAAATGGACAATATTTATGAGAAGTGTGCAATTTTCTGTTTATTGAAGATGTGAAAAAAGTACCTTTCAGTCAATATTTTTTTATTTTTATGTTCTAATTTTTTTTAATTATTTGTTACATGCTTAAAATGATGTGTACTAATATCTGAGTAAATATTTTTTTCAAATCGGTGTTCTTGAGTCACAAAGGGTTAATTGAATTCTTTGACTTTTGAATCACGTCTGTAATATACAGGGTGTCCTGTTAAGATTACAACGAGCTTTAATTTTTTTTACGTTTTGGAGATACGTAGGTAATGTAAATTACAAAAGTGTTCAAAATAAGGTAGCAATTAAGATTATGTTTTGGTGAAATAAGTCTTGTCATTAATTTTCAAAAAGTTACCCTTTTGAATTTTTATGTGGTCTCTTTGTTCTATATGTTATATTTAGAAAACTTTTCTTCATGCTAGAAATAATGAATTAAAAATTCCATTCTTCTTGGACCAAAACTACTTTGATTTTTATGAAATTTTGGAACTTTCCGGTACAAAAAATTGCCTGTGCATTTTCAATTAATTCATTTACTTCATTTATTGTTATTTCACAAGAAGAAGTTAGAATGAATTTATTAAAAAAAGTGATAAGCATTTCGCAAATTTACATATTTAAAACAAATGAATTTCTTTAACGCAGTCTTTTTAAAAATTCAGCCTAATTCTAGTTTTACTCACAGTGGAATTTTAAATTCTTAAAAATAAAAAATAATAATGCATGCAGCTACTTATTTGTATTTTGTTATGACATTGGACTTTTGCGTTGCTGAATTTTATTTCTTTATTGAATTTAAATATTTCTTTATAAACCATTTGAAACTAGTAGGCTTCGCCCGCTACGCTGATTGCACTGACAAAAAAATTCTGCCACTGGCATCTAGAAACTAAATTGTGGTTCTAGAAAAAATAGTTCCATGACATCCTTATAAATTCTAGTTCATTTTGCTGGAGACTTCTAGTCTCCGCTATTAAAATTCAAGAACGTTTTCCTATATTATCGTGGCCAAACTTATTTAAAAATCTCAGCAAATAAATTTAAACACAGGAGGTTAGTTTTAGTAACTATAATTCCGAATAATATGAATTTATTCTAGAAACCAAGTGATAATTTCTCGCAATTCAAACGATTCATAATATAATGTATCGTTTCATCACCTATCCCAATCATTTCGTCTATTCGGTTTGTTTACCTTATTCGCATAGCTCGGAAATCTGTATTTCTAGTTTAGGGATTCAGAAAATGACTACTTATTCGTTCTAGATGAAGGCGGCATAAGTTTTCATTCAGTGTGGTTTGTCCAAACGAACCTTGAATAAAACGAAATATATCGGTTAATTTGACCTTGTTTCTTTAAAGCAATATGGACCTTTACCTGGAATGACCTTCCGCATTACTGAAAAACATACGAACACCATTGTGCTATTATATTTTCTAATGTGTGAAGACAAACTTTGGGATACTAAGGACCGATGCTTTTAATTGATCGCTTTGAGTACGATTGGGTAAAGAACATAGAACGATATGTAATATACTAAAACTATCCCCGAAACATTATCTAACAAACAGTTGAAGTCTCATCAAAATCCTTAAAGGAGAGCTGTTTAAAAAGACTAATCTTTCTTAATTGGGTTCACCTGATTATAGAATTTTCCATCATAATTCTATAACGAAACAACGTAGAGCGATGTGTTATATACCCTGAAAAATTATCTAAATAACAGTGAAAGCCACATTAAACTCCATTCAGCAGAACTCAATTTATAAACGACCGGAAGTAAATTCCCATTTGAATTTAATATTTATATTAGTAGAAAATTATCATTTCAAATTAACTCTTATGAAAATATGGCATTGAAACAATTACATTTGTTTACTCTGCAAAATATTTAATTCAATAATATCTTAAATATCTTTTTGTCTTGCATTTAAAATTAAAAAAAATGTTTGTGCTTCTATATTCTTTATTATTTTTTTATTTATTTATATACTCCTTAATTTCCCGCACACTGAAACAAAAGTCTATTTTACGGTAACTAGCAGTTAGGTTGCTAGTATTATACCGTAAAATCAACATTTTTTGCAGTGCATGATTAGTATTTTTTTAAAGGTATCTCCTTTCAAATCATCTACGAAAATAGAATTTATTTTCAGTCAAAATTATTTTGCTTTAACGGAAGAATTTCAATTATATCTCAATTTCTAAAGACGTGACAAAATAAATAGTTCGCGTAGAAATGGTAATAAAGGAAAATCACATGCGTTTCAAGCAGATGGATGAAAACTGAAGAAAATAATATATTCTACTTAGTGAATTGACAAAAACATATCCATAAAGTAAATCCAGGAGAGATGACGCAGTCGGAGAGATTGCGCACATAGAGGTTTGGGGGGAATTAGTAGAGTGAGCGTGCAGCGACTCCAGGTAGTTGTACAACAACAGTAGTGGAGTGTCTACTTAAAAGTGCACGTTGATTGCTTTGAGCGTTTAAGATAAAGTATTGCTATTTTGTTTTGTTTTCCCAAAGTAAGTGCTTGAATTTTCATAGCTCTTCATCAGAATTTCTATACAATGTCAATAGTACAAAATATTTTTAACTTAAACGATTTCTCATAAGCTACTAATCTAGACTACCAATGTGAACATCAACGGCTCGTTTTAGAAGAGGTCATGTTTAAATAAAAGGCCGCGCAATCTCTCCTACCGAAATTGGAAAGTTTGCGCATTTGCTACTTAGGAAAGATGGCGCAGTGTTTCCATTTGTTTCTATGGTAGGAAAGATTACGAAGCTTATTGGTAAATTTGCATAAAAAAATGAAAAATGAAAGTGGACTAATTTTAAGTTAAACGTGTTATTAAGTAACATTATTTTATTTTTTAATCTTATCTGGACTTGCTTTTTCTGATTCTTTAATTTTTTTTCCTTTAATTAAAATTGTTTAATCGTTTTTAAAATTATTTCCTTTTTCTGATTCTTTAATCATTAGATTGAAATATTCACTCGTAATACAATAATATACCTTATAGCAATGTCATTTAAGTGTAATTATTACTGTTTATAATTTAATTGTAGTTATTATAAGTAACAATCTCTCCTACCCATATGCGCAATGACACCAACCCTATAAGGAGAGATTGCGCAAAATAACTTTCTCGGTTTTATTACAATTGTTCTATTAAATTGCAACATAACAACAAAATAGCAATGGAAATGCATAAAAAACAAATGAAGTAAAAGTTATTCATGAATAGTTTAGCAAAAAATTAATATTTAGATTTTTTATTGTTATTCTTTTGAATTGTGCGCAGACTATCCTAGCTTTACCTTACCATTTGGTAGATTATACTCAAATTTAAGTAAAACAAGAACGAAAAATTATGCGTCAAGAATAGATTATGAAACACTTTCCAACGCAATCAGAATACTGTAACAATAATACTTTACAGTTTAATAAGTAAACAATTTAGAAAACTTATAACACATTTGAAAGCCCAATTTCATCAATTACTAACGAAAGTCAAAAACAAAATATTCGAATTATTTTATGCAGCCCTGTATATGATCTATAGATTTGTGTGTATACTACACAGTATGCAACATTTACTTCAGTTAAGAAATAATTAGCACAATTAAAAATCCCCCTTCAGCATTTTCCGACAATAAATGCAAAAGTAATGATAAATAGTTCGCCAATAAATGCAAAAGTACGTGAGATCTTTTGAACAGCTCTGTTTATGATCTATAGACTTTATATGCCCCAATTAATATGCAAAAAATATTTAAAAACGCGTACCACAACTAAAATATTGCTACCAGCAATTGCTGTTCATAGACAGTACTGTAACCAACTTCTTTTGAGCGTACCTGTAAATGAACGATAGATTCTATGCACGCCATATTCTACAGTAAGCACCTTGTAGTGTACCTCTGTTATATGTATCAATTTGAATAGGTTTAAAAATAGTTTAACATCATTAAAAAATGCTGTAAACGATTTTCTCCATAGACCGTAATGTAACGGAATTATTTTGAGTGTCCCTGTAAAAGAACCCCGAATACTATACACTGCATTTCAATACCAAACATGCCATAGTAAACCCCAACAACATATATTAATTTTAAAGCAATCCGAGTATATTTACGCGAGTTAGAGCACGGAGAGACAGACAGACAGACAAACCGAATTCATAAACAATAAATAAGATAAAATGTTTTATTAGAAAAAAATGGCGTTTAGTTAAAAAAAAAATCTTTTAACGCAGCAAAAATTCTTTAATGCGATGATTTTAAAAAATGCAGCTTAATTCTAGTTTTATTTTAGATGACAATGAAAATTTAAAATTTTAGAAAAAAAAATATATTTAATATATGCGACAACTTATTTCGCCTTTTGTTATAACAATGGCAGCGGATGCATTTCATTTGCAGCACTCAATTTAAATATTTCATTATATTGAAATTATCATTTCAGTTCAACTCTGGCAAATGTATGGCATTGGGAAAAACTTTGCACTTTGATTACTATGCAAAATATTTAACGGGATAATATTTTAAATATAATCCCCCACCCCTTTTAGGTAGATTTCGTAAGAAATACTACCTATTACATTCTCACCTAAGTTGGAAATTTTGAAAATTTTTTGCAGATCTACGCCGATCATAACTCCCAGAACCCAAAACCACCCCCAGTTCAAAACTTTATATATATATATATATATATATACATATATATCTATGTATGTCACTTTTTTCTGACCACGATAACTGGAAAAACTCTGCATAAATCGCTTCCAAACTGGTACATAAAATCAAGGGTCATAAAATCTCGGTCAAGTTCGTTAATGGGCAAAATCGAACCAAGGGGGGGGGGAAATGGGGGGGGGGCTTTTTGTGAAAACAGAAAAACCCTCATAATTTCTTTATTTTTATACGTATCGAATCCGTTTAAAGTTATTATTACTTCTAGAAAAAGGGCCAAAAATTTATGTATGACAGATTTTTGATATCATTAAAAATGGCTCCAAGGGGGGGGGAAAGGGGGGTTTTAGAAGAAAAAAAATCATAGCTTCGTCAATTCACAAGATATCAAATCCGCGTAAATTTATTATTAATCCTCTTAGTATTATCTAAAACTTTTATATTGACAAGTTTTTAATAGGACCAACCGTTATAGCAAAAAATAAAAAATAAATAAATAAATAAAAAAAAATCCCTGCCGGCTCCGCCTGCAAACAAGTTATTTTTCGAAGTAGGTGGTTCCAACTCCCGCATCTTTTCGAAACTGATACATAAAATCAAGGGGCATAAAATCTCGGTCAAGTTTGTTAATGGACAAAATCGAACCAAGAGGGGGGGATGGGGGGGGGCTTTTTGTGAAAACAGAAAAAAAAACATAATTTCTTAATTATGATACGTATCGAATCCGTTTAAAGTTATTATTACTTCTAGGAACAGGGGCAAAAACTTATGTATGACAGATTTTTGATATAATTAAAAATGGCCCCAAGGGGGGGGGGAAAGGGGGGTTTTAGAAGAAAAAAAATCATAGCTTCGTCAATTCCCAAGATATCAAATCCGCGTAAATTTATTATTAATCCTCTTAATATTATCTAAAGCTTTTATATTGTCAAGTTTTTTATAGGACCAACCGTTATAGCAAAAAAAAAATTAAAAACAAAAAAATCCCTGCCGGCTCCGCCTGCAAACAAGTTATTTTTCGAAGTAGGCGGTTCCAACTCCCGCTTCTTTTCGAAACTGATACATAAAATCAAGGGGCATAAAATCTCGGTCAAGTTCGTTAATGGGTAAAATCGAACCAAGGGGTGGGGGGGTGGATGGGGGGGACTTTTTGTGAAAACAGAAAAAAAAACCCATAATTTCTTATGATACGTATCGAATCCGTTTGAAGTTATTATTACTTCTAGGAGAAGGGCCGAAAATTTATGTATGACAGATTTTTGATATAATTAAAAATTGCCTTAAGGGGGGAGGGAGGGAGGTTTTTGAAGAAAAAAATTCATAACTTCGTCAATTCCCAAGATTTCAAATCCGCTTAAATTTATTATAAATACTCTTAATATTATCTAAAACTTTTATACTGGCATGTTTTTTATAGGACCAACTCTTATAGCAAAATAAAAAAATAATAATCCTTGCTGGCTCCACCTGCAAACAAGTTTGGTTTCGAAGTAGGAGGTTCCAACTGCAGCATCATCGCAAAAAGGTCATTTCTTCCGCAATTCCCGACAAACAGGCGCCCCACGGTCTGCGTCTTCGAAATCTACCTGTGCCTGTAGGCCGAGCCGTCAGGGATTTTTTTTCTGTGTCGTTGTTAAAGAGCGTTGTTGTTTAACTGCATGTAAAATTGTAAAAAAAAAAAAAAAAAAAAAAAAAAAAAAAAAAAAGTTGATTTTAGTGAAAAAAATATCAGCCAGGACGTGAATAATTAAAATATATTTGAATCTTAAACGCTTTGAAAAATATTTAGTTGAATATTTCATGATCATCCGACTGCTAGATTGATTGTGTAAAGCGTTATTTAAAATCTTTCTCCACAAGAAATGCAATAAAACCATCCACTCGTGGAGAGCCAGCCGTTAAGTATAGGAACTTTTCTCCATGAGGGGTCATGTTTAATGAAAATTCCCATTTAAGATTATAGATGTTGAATACTACATAAGAGAAGAAAATAAAATTAATACAATTTAGATTTTACAATTAAAGTTTAGTATCGCAACATTTCTTAACATTAAAAAAAATAAAATAATAATAAGGTGAGATAGACATTTTTGTACTCTGAAAGCTCCTAAACCATTTTTACTTAAAACAAGACAATGCGTAAAGTCAAAATATGATAAATAAACCTTTAAAATTTTTATGTGATAAAAAGTATAAATATAGCAATTAGAAATTTTACGAAAAAGTAAAGTAATGCATAACACATCTAGTAATTTTTTGCATGACATTACCAGTAAACTTTATAAAGAGCAATTTGAGTACGAAGATGTGGGATAAAAAAAAGTAAATAGATAGTCTCTTTCTCAATACACAATACAAAAATCTGTTAATTTTACAGAAAAAAAGACTGTCAGCCAGGACGCCAGAAAAAAAAACTGTTTATTTTACGAAGAAAACTCTGTATCTTTTACGAACTGTTTTACTTTACTAGATTCTGCCCATAAAATAAATAGTTGTTATTGTAACTTTTTTGTTATTTTCTTAGATTTTGCACTAAAATAAACTGTTTGCAATTTTATTTGTTTATTTATTTATTTATATAAAATGAACAGTTTTTTACTGGCTAACAGTTTCTTACTGTAATATCAACATTCTTTTTTTTACATTATATTCTTGTGTTTCTATACCCTTTAATTTTTTGCGATTGATATTATTTTTGGAGGCAACGTGCAAAAATTTAATTTATTGTTGATTAATTTTATGTAAACAATTTGTTTTTTAGCTCGAAAAAAATCGCTTTATTCTATGTTTTTTATTATTGTTTTATGTTTTTTGAAGCAAGCCTACAATACATTGCAAAATCCAAGTTTCAGCTTATTAATTCTCTTCATTTCCTTTAAATTCACCAGAAGAATTTTAAAAGAGTTTATTGGAAAATGGATGAATATTTCGTAATTTTCAATGTTTAATGCGGGGAAAAAGTCTTTTAATTGGATGGTTTTCAAAATCCAACCTAATTCTCTTAAGTTTTAATTTTAAAGACAATAAATTTTTAATTTTTTAGAAATCAATAATATAGTTTATTATATACTAATCTTATAATGTTATATGTTAATATTATTAATCTTATTTTATCTTTTGTCATAACTACAGAATTTTGCGTGGAGGCATTTCACTTAGAGTGTCGAAAATAAATATTTCTTTGTTTTGAAACTATATTTTCAGTTTAAGAGCCTATACTAGTCGCACAAAGACACTCGTAATCTAATATTATTATTATTATTTTCTTTTTCTTTTATTTCTGGTTTCATTTAAATATCTAAAAAAAAAATTACTCTCTTTTATCTTTAAGAGAATAAAGTAATAATTCATGAAAAATTTCGACTTCCGGTTTTCGACAGATTTATACGTTTTAGAAGGTCCAAAACACGATTTGACTGTTTTTAGAAACTGTCTGTCTGCGTGTGTGTGTATCTGTATGTGACAAAAATATTGTGGACGCTGTATCTCAAGAACTAATGCACGGAATTTAATAAAACTTTAGATTCAGACCTTGATATAAATTAGTGCTGATTAGTTTTTGGTGTAAATGGTCCGACATGCGGCGCTGCTATTTTGCATTTTTCACTATTTACGCGATTTCTTCCGGAACTAATGCATGGATTTTCATCAAACTTTAGATTCAGTTAGACGTTGACCTAAGTTGTTGATGATTAAGATTTGATGTAATTCTCTCAGCAAGTGGCGCTGTTATACTGCATTTTGCATAATTAAGACGATTTCCTCAATAACTCTATCACAAGAACTAATGCATGGAATTTCATCAATCTTCATATTCTCTTAGACACTGACATACGTTGGTACAGATTAGGTTTTCGTGTAAATCATATAACAGGTGGCACTAATATGCTGCATTTTTTTAAATTTTAAAATGTATTATTAAAAAAAATTACGCTTTTTGAGGTTTTAACATGTATGAGATAGAAAAAAGTTTTGGGATTGGCACATCCGACTAGTTTTGCATAAGATATCTGAGGTCGATTTCTAACCGAGTACTACTAATTTACATTTTCGATTTTGATTTATTATTATTATTATTATCATTTTATGAAGCCACTTTCTATTTCAGGACCGGTTCCGAAAACAAAAATATCCTCATTAAAAAAAAAAAAAGTCTACAATTAAAATCGAAAGACAAAAAAGTACACGTTTATATATCGACATTAGATATCCTATCAAAAAAAAAAATCCTTTAAAATTATTGAAATGTAAATGAGAATTTTGAAAAAAGCGTTGTCTATGGTTTAACACCAGGTTGCGAGTGTATTCGCGTGACTTAGTTTAGGCTCTTAACTCTTGGTAATAAATGAAATTGAAAAGACTACATTTGGATTAGTGTGCAAAATATTTAAATCAATATATATATTTTTTTAATGTTCCATTTAAAATTTAATATTTGTGTGTTTATATAGTTTTTAATATGCTACAAGATGTATATTACTTTCTGGAGGTATATATTATAGGAAACTTTTTTATTTTTCATTCATTTCTTGCGCAAAATATTTAACACGATAACGTTTTTAAATATAATCCCTTTTTTTGTCGTTTTTAAAGACGTTTGCTCTTAAAATGATAATATTTGTGTTTCTATACTCTTTAAATTCCTGCTAGATAGACATTTTGCCTGTAACCGAAACGTTTTCTGGAAATCAAATTCCTTTTTGATTCATTATATTTATATAAAGAATGTTTTCAACTCTTGAAAAAAAATGTAGTTTATTCTGGCAAACTTTTTATTTTTCATTCTATGACATAAGAAGTGAGTTTGCAATAAACTACAAAATCCTTATTTCACTTAATTCATTCGCTTCATTCTATTGAATTCGCCAGATAAGATTAAAAAGTATTCATTCAAAGAAAAGATTAACTAGTTTAGTAATTTCCATTCTTAATGCAATAGTTAGCAAAATCCATTCTAATTCTAGTTTTATTTCGGTACGGAAGTCAAAGTAATTTTTTGTTCTTACAAATGAATGTATATACATATAAGCAACGATTTTATCTTTTGTTATAGCGAAATAATTTTAGATTGCTGTATTTGAGTTGTTATGCCGAATTTAAATATTGCCTTTTTTTTTTAAACTATATTTTCAGTTTAAGAAGACCAGAAAGGTTTGTAATGTCGAACATTAACAGAATTTTGATCGTGGATGATGAAAATCTGTAGTTAATTTAGACTATTACATATTCTTGTATGTGTTTATACTAGCAGGCTACGCCCGCGTCGCTAGTCGCTTTTTCCAAACATACCTCGAATGATTAAAACATCTTTTAGTTCCACCTTCCAAGGCCAGGGGGCTCATCCTGTTCTAAACAAACAACTTTCCGAACGAACTTCCGGCACGGGTCCTCGCTGCCTATGTCACCGTAGCGCCGCACAATCATTTAGTTCCACTATCCGCATTCTATTCTAAACGAACCTCTGGCACAGGTCTCCACTGCCTACTGTACCGAATAGCAGACGTGCTGCGCACGCGTCTCAAAAATAAATTAGTTCCACCTTCCACTGCCAGGGGGCGCCAGATCTATATAGCTTGAACGTGAATGTGATATTCAAATTACGACCGAAATACCCCCCCCCGGCCCCTCAAAATTTAACTAATGAATCTTAACATTAACAAATATCGGTAACTTTTGAAACAAAAACAAAATGGCTCATTTTATGGTTTGATTTCGCACTACATTTTCTTTCCTTTTCAGACGTCTGGATCAGTTTTTTGCGAAAATTAAGAAAAATTACCGGCTGATTTTTGCACAAATTGGATTTTTGGTTGCAGAAATTTTTTTCTACATATGTGTGTTGAGTTTTAAATCGATGTCTCAAATACTTTTCTTAATACTCGCAAATTAGTGAAAATAAGTCACCCGTTGCCATCGGCAAAACAGAAATAGCCACGTACCATAGCATTTTATATATTTATATTAGTTTTTTTTTTAATTTATAGAATTTAAAAAAGATAAAATTGTAAAAAATCACTAATGAAATTTTTTATATTGTACGACAAAATTAATCTTACGAATCTATAGTTTTGGCACGAATTTGAACACTAGATTCTATGTCTCTCGATTAAATCTGAAAAACAAACGAACACTTTTTTTCAAGTTATAACAAAAACTGTGATAAATTTTTGTATATTTTGAATTTTTATTATAAAAAATTTATAAATTTGTATTTAAAATATAATCTAGAGGTAAAGTAATAAGCATTGAAAAAAAGGAATGACTACTCAAAAATATAGAACCTGAACTTTAAAATCGAGGCAAAACTACTTTTACAAAGTTAATTTTGTCGTACAATATTAAAACTTGTTATTTTTTTTGTATATAATTTAACAAATGTATTAATCTTTTTACTATAAAACATATATAAATAAGTGAAAAAAATAAGCAATAAATTATTTACACGCTTTCAAATCCACGATCAGACTTCAGTTTATTTTCGTCATATCAAACCCTTCTGGTCCCCTTAACTCTGGGGAATGTTTAATTGAAAAAGAAAATTACATTTTGATTCCTGTGCAAAATATTTAATACGATAATCTACTATATATGTATAAAATGAAAATGGAAATGGAAATTTTGTTCTTATAACTTTGCTGCTTATAACGTGAGTTCTGCAGGATGGATTTTGATGGGATTCATTTTTAGTTAGATAATTTATCAGGGAAGGTTTTAGTATATAATTTATCATTCTACTTTTCTAAGGTATAGAATTATTGAAGAAAGTTCGATATTTAGATGAATTCGATTAGGAAAAATTAGCCTTTTTAAAAGGTTCTGCTGAATGGATTTCGTTAAAACTTACATTGTTAGTTGGATAATTTTCCAGGGAAAGTTTTAGTATGTAACATATTGATCTATATTGCTTAGTTATAAAATTATAGAGAGAAGTTTTATAATAAGGTGAACCATATTATAAAAGATTAGCATTTTTATACGGTTCTGCTGGGTGTATTTGGTTGGCACATGCACTGTTAGATAATTTTTCAGGGGTGGTTTTCGTATTCTGCATCGTATCATTTTTCGTATCATTCTAGTTTGCGTAGTTTTAGAATTATGCGGGGAAATTCTATTATCAGTTGAACCGACGCTGAGAGATTATTATTATTATTTTTTTTTAAGTTCTGCTGTACGGATTTTGGTCATACTTGCATTGTTAGTTAGTTAATTTTTCAGAATGGTTTTAGTATATGGTATATCGTTCTTTTCCAAATACTACTGTAAATGATCAACTAAAAGAGTTGGTCCTTAGCAGCCCAAATTTTGTCTCATGCATTAGAATGTTTAATTGCTGCAATGGCGTTCGCATATTTTGCAGCAGTGCGGAAGGACATTCCAGGTAAAGGTCCATATCGCTTTAAAACACAAGGTCAAATTCACCGATATATTTCGTTTGGGTCGAGATTCGTTAGGAGAAGACAACCGGCATAGCGGGCGAAGCCTGCCAGTATTTTAAATATAATAATTTTTGTCGTTTTTAAACAGAAGTGACTTTAAAATTCGTGTGATTGTTTTGCTTTTAATTTCGTGCAAGATCGATATTTTTTTAGAAGTAATACTACAGAATTCTAATTCATTTTTAGCTAATCTCTTTTATATTAACAAAAGAATCTCCATTATATTTCAATTTCTAAGGATGTACGGAAATAAACAATTCCGGTAGAAAGAGTAATAAAAGAAATAACCAAAACATATAGACAAAAACTGGAAAAAATGAACATATATTCTACTTATTAGATTGAGAGAAAAAGTATCGATACTGTTCGGAAGCTTATGTTGGAGATTAAATGAAATGAAAAGGAAATTACTCAGATACAAGAAATAGGCTTAAATGTCTTTTAAAATAAATAAAACATAAAATAAATGGGCTGGCGTTTAGTAGAAAAGTCAAAAGATAACGTTTTATTCTTATAAGTCATTCGTATTAAAAGAAAATGTCATTTATATAGTACAGAGAGTAATACATTAAATTTAAACATATTGATTTTTGTTCTGATATGTGATTCACTGAAATAAATATTAAATTCAATTCAACTGCAAATGCTTAGAGTTCCGTTTGCTTCTGGACTTTTAAATTTGATAATAGTCTGCTTTTGTATGTCTCATTTCATATTTATGATGTTTTCATTTAATATTTGTCCATAATGTCTTTTAGAATGTAATTTTATTTGGATGACTCCAAAGATTTCCAAAGATTAGATGACTCCAAAGACTCCAAGTCTTTGGATGAATCTTTCTTTCTTTGGAGTATTTGGAGTCATCCAAAGACTTGGAGTCTTTGGATGACTCCAAAGACTTTTAATGCATAAAAATCAATCATTATATTTCTAAAATTCAAAATTTTAGGAACGTTTTCGGTGTTAACTGCTCAAAACGTAGCATTTCAAGAAATACAGATTTTTTTTTTTTTTTTTTTTTTTTTTTTTTTTTTTTTTTAAAGATGCAGAACGAATTTCTTTTGATTTACTGAATAAAAATTTTATAGTTAAATTAGTATTTTATTATAGTTAAATTTCAAGCAGATGAAGAAAACGGGAAAAAATTGGGAGTACTTTCTACTTATCGTACTGAAGGAAATGGAATGGGGAAAAAGTGTATTGATACATTTTCAGAAGTTTATTTATTTATTTCATTATTGAGATTAACTAAAATTTAAAAAAAGGAAATAACTAAGTACAAGATCTAAAATTAAGTTCTTTATTATAGAAATTGGCGTTTTGTTGGGAAAAGAAATGATGTTTTTTTGTAACATGGATAAATTTCTTTAATACAATGGTTTTCAAAGTGCAGCTTAGTTCCAGTTTTATTTTTGAAGACAATCGGAATTTTAAATACACTGTTAAAAATTTGCACCAAATTGTCCAGTCATTCGACCGTTTTTATAAAAAACGGTTACATAACCGTAAAATAACTTGATTTTGACCATAATATGATCATATATGCTTAATAATATGGTCAAGTAATCGTTATTTTTTAAAACAGTCGAATGAGTGGACAGTTTGCTGCAAAGTTTTAACACTATACTTTGAAATCTAAAAAATAATGTATCCAGCAAATTATTTTTTTATAATTACAGAATTCCCCATGGATGTATTTAATTTGTTGCATTGAATATATATATATATATATATATATTATTGAAATAACTCTTGGGAACGTATGTCTTTGAAGGATTTTTTTATTCATTCGCAAAAGCATTTTGATTACTATGTAAAATATTTAACGCGATAATAGTTTAAATATCCTCTTTTTATGGCCTTTTTAAAAAAGACATCTACTCCTAAAATGATTATATTTGTGTTTGCATACTCTTTAAATTCCTGTAAAATCTACATTGTTTTCTGGAAGTATACTTCAGAAATCTAATTCATTTTTTGATTTATTTTATATTAAAAAATAATTTTTGCAACTTAAGGTTTTTCATTTTAATCTCACATTTTTTTATTTTTAATTCTATGACTTTTGAAGCAAATTTGCAGTACATTACAAAATCCCTTTTCAATTAATTTATTCACTTTATTTTTTTTTTTAATCGACAGATAAAAATGTACACAATAACGAATAAATACATTACTAATTTAATTTTGAATGCACAGAAAATACTTAAATGCAATGGTTTCCAATATCCATACTAATTCTAGTTTTATTTTGGAAGACAATGGAATTTAAAATTTTTAGAAATATAAACAAAAAATGTTTACTATGCGCTGCAACTTATTTTTTCATTTGTTATAACTAAGAATTTTGCTTGTATGCATTAAATTAATTGTACCGAATTTAAAAATGTCTTTATTATGAAACAATTTAAGCTTAACTCTTGGGAATTATGACATTGAAAAGACTATGTATTCTGATTAGTTTGCAAAATATTTCAAAAGATTGTATTTTAAATGTAACTTTTTTTTGTCATTTTTAAGGAATGTTGCATTTAAAAGATTATATATTTGGGTGTTTCTATAATCTTTAATTTCCTACAAGATCATTATTATTGTTTTTGTGGAGATATGATATTGAAATCTAATTCATTTATAGATAAGCTTTTTTACTTAAGTAAAGGAATTACTATTATATCTCAATTTCTGAGGGTGTCAGGAAATAATTCCCGTAGATAACAAAGAAAATCACATGCTTTTCAAGCAGATATACGAAAACTGAAGAAAATGAGATTATACGTTCTACTTATTGCATTGAATAAAGAAAATAGGGATATACCTTTCGGAAGCTTATGTTGAGATTCAGTAAAAAGAAAAAGAAATAACACAAGGCACACGAAAAAGACACACGGAATAGACTTAAGGGTATTATTAAAATAAATAAATAAATAAAATAAATGGGCTAGCCTTTAGTTGAAAGCTTAAAAGAAGATGCTGTTTTGATCTTTATAAGTTATTAAAAAAATATATATATATATACTACAACAAAAAACGAAACTATCATTATTTTTTAACTGAAAGTAATGAATTAAATTTAAATAAATTTATTTTTGTTTAGTTAGCGATTCACTGAATAAATATTAACTGCAATTGAACAGCAATTTCTCAGAGTTCCGTTTGCTTCTGAATGTGGCACATGATATTGGATTGTTTTTGCTTGCCTTATTACTTACCCATCATACGTAGTATAGGGTAAGTCTTGTAATCGTTTTGAAAATCGAAAATGTTTTTTGACGGATTTACACGTTTTAGACACTGGAGATTCCGAAAAACATATTTTTAGAAAAAAAAAATTGCCGTCCGTCTGTCTGTGTGTGTGTCTGTAAACGCTCTATCTCCCGAAAAAATTGAGATAGAGACTTGAAATTGGGTATGTACTTAGTATGTAATAATGGGAAGAAGTTTATTTAATTTCAGTAACCTCGATTATCCGGGACTATTTTTTTCGGACTCGCGAAATATTCGTTCTGATAAAAGGTATATAAAAATTTTCGAAATTATTTATTTTAAGGAGTGAATTTAAATGACAATAAAAATACATAAATTTTGCATAAAGAATGAAGTCGATCAGATAATCAATTGCGGAGATATTTGTAATTATATTTTCCACACTCTTCGATTTTTCATGACACTGTATTTCATTCAAATTTCAATTCAAAAATATATTTTAATTGGAAATGAGACACTTAATCCGACGCAGTAAACCGTTAGTTAATATGATTATCAATTGTGAATTATAAGGATGTTTCTGTCTTCGCAATTCAGTAATAGAGCATTTATAGTTTATGACGTCATCAAGCCACGATTTTATTCGAATTGCAATGCATTTTATAAATAGTTTACACATGTTTTATTTTCATATTTTATATTATGTATATCCATGATGGGTAAATATTACGGTGGCCCTCAACGACTAGTTTCATGTTTTTATCGTTTTCGTTTATACAGGGTTCTCAAAAAAGGGCTTTCACTAAATGCCTGTCCACGTCCATTAGCTTCAAAACGAAGACAGCTATAGTCATAAACATGGTATAGGTATAGTAAAGTAATCATACGCTAAGCGATGGAAGCGCTTACACCGCCACCTAGTGGCAGTTTACGAATTTAGTGTTCCAAATTCAAAAACAGTAAAAAATATAGGAAAAAAGTCAACTACACAGTTGTAGAGCGTCCTTGATTTCATATGAAATTATGTGTTACATGTATAAATGACTTTATTAGAAGTCCTGAAGTATAATCTAATAACCAGCTTAAATATGCCACTAATTTCATTCAAAAGTGTGACAGTGTAAGGCATTCGCACATTTGCTAATAAAAGTAACACATGTAAGCAAGGTACAGTATATTTTAATAAGTAAATCAAGTTAAGTAGTACTGAATGTGTACATCATTGATCAGCAGCGATATATCATGCATTCTTCGTGAGTTCCGACTCATTTAACATAACTAACCTAATTTTCATATAAGAATAAACCATACCTTACTTATATGTGTCAGTTTTACTAGTAAATGTGTATCTGCTTTTTATAAGGATATATTTCTTTATGCAGTTTGTGGCATATTTTAGTTGCTGATAAGATATAAAATATTTAAATTCCAGGGTCTCTACTAATAAAGTTATTTTTACGTATAAAACTTCATTTCATATTAAATTGAGGACACTTTATAACTTTGTAATTGACGTTTTTTCCGTATCTCGTATCGTTTTCGCTATAGAATGCCAACTTTGCTGCTTGCCACTAAACAGCGCTCTGAGCGGTCTCGTCGCATAACGCACAGCCACTTTCCCGTATCTTGACACCACGTTTATGACTAGAGCTGTCGCCGTTCTCAGGTTAATAGAGGTGGACAGAATTTTAGTAAGCAACCAGTATATTTTTTCTTCAGAAGGTCTTTAAAAATGCTGTCTTCTTTTAGACACTCAACATCAAAATATTTCACTGCAGAAAATAAACATTCATTACATTAATAAAAATCTCAGATTTTTAAATATTTTTAGGAATAATAGCTCAATGCATATCATTTCAGGAAATGCTTTGACTTTTTGATAGTTGCAGAAACATTTCCATTTCCTTGTCTGAATGGAAATTCCTTAACTAATATTTCTGTCAAGCCGAATTGTCGGAGCTATGTTATAAATACGCATTAAAAAGAACACGATTGCGAATAATCGAAAATCTTTATTGAAAGACATGTTCAGTAAACACCATTATAAGTTTTACACGTCGATAATGCTATTATTTTTCTTTCAAAAAAATAATAAGCCATCAATTGGTTCTTGGTGTTTAGCTCTTTGCAGTGGTTTTCGATCGCATTCATCATATTACAAACAAAAATATATGAAAACGTCAATAATCACGATGTGTGCTACAGAGAGCGGGAATGATCTGGCTAACGAACAACAAAATTGAAGAGTTTGCTAATATTAGTACTAGATTTATTAATACTTGCAATGCCAGTTGGAGTTAAGACGATAACAGATTCAGAGCTCAGTTTTTCATAGATAATTTTTATCATTTGTTTTTCCACCACAGTGTTTTGGTTGTATCAGCTTTTCCCAGTATAAAATCTGTCTTCGGACATTCCTGATCACATCTGAAGTCTGAGTGTCCGGACTTGCCTCTCAGAAAGTTGTAGAATTTTCTACTGTGCAGCAGAGAACCTGATGTTCGATATACATGAGTAATATATTCTATTTCCAATTTATGTAATAGTACTCAATAAAGTTTAAAAAATCTGTAGTGAGACAGGTAAAGTGTTCTGAATGCCTCGAAAAATCATCATTTTATCATTTACACTAATTGCGTGAGCGATCTACGGCAATGCATATAGAATTGTCCTCGAAATGAGAAAAATGAAAATAGACAAAAATGAAAATATCCCAAAGCTCTGTCATGAATGATAACTTTATTTTTATATAATAGACAGAGTATTTCCACTTAAAAATAACTGCAAATTATAGCACAATTAGACAAAAAAAAAATTTCGGGCACTTTCCTATTATCCGCATAATATTTAGAAACTTTGGAGTTCTTTATTTTCAACAAATATTTTTTATTTCGGTCGAAAAATGTTTAGCAATTGTCCTTTAGATACAATCAAATATATAATGAAAATAGCGATACTTACATGAAGATATAGTTATAATGAATGAACAATACATATATACATGAATACATGTGCACGCGAAAGCTCTATAATCGAGTTCGTAGCAAAGATTGGCATCAAATACTAGCAGTGTTGACACGATTGTGGTTGTAAGTGTATGAGATCAGTTATATAGCAGCCGCGAAGGACTAGTCACGATATGTTCACCCCCTTCTGGCTGTCACGTGATGAAGATAGGCTGGTTTCCATTTATTGTCGAACTGTCATGTGATCAAGGTAGGTTGAAAAGGTGCCGAGATCTGTGCCGTTCCGCCACCTGTCTCTACCGTTCGCGGCGTGTTATAAAAATTTGGAGGCAAGTGTTTATATTTAAATGTAAATTATATGTGCCTGCTTTATCTAATTATTTCGGAAAACAGCATATACATAAACATTGACGATATGGTTAAATTTAAGTGTAAATGTTTTCCGTACATACACAAAAGGAAAAAAAAGCAGCTTAATACAATGAAATTAAATTTGTGTTAGCCACACTCACTAAAATACGTCAATTTTCTGCGAACTCGATTACGAAACTTTCCCTAATTCAAACATCGATAAATAAATATAATGAATAGCATGAAAATTTGATCAATTCCTTTGGAGATTATCTGATGGCATGTGGCTAATACTAAACTATCCAAATTTGTACGGTTTGGAAATTGTTTGGTTTGGAAGTTATAAAGAATGTAACATCTTATTTGGCTAGCTATCAGCTTGCGCTCCAGAAAAAAAAAAACATGGCCGCTGTGTAGATTAGATATGAAACTTCTAAAAGTCAATCTATTATTTAAAGCACAAATGTGTACGTCAGTAACGTTGACGCCATAGCAATGTGGTTAAATTGTGAGAGTTACAACAATGGAGTTAATTTTTCAATTAAAATTAAACAATCGCAATCTTATCTCTGTGGGAAAAAGGCCAATTCTTTTGTCCGACTTTTTGGGGCGTTTGGGTTGACGAATATTTTTTTTTATTTTGGCACTATCAACGTCCATTCGAATTTTCGTGTTAATGCGAGTAAAATTTTAGGAACTATCGTGTTCACAAAAGTGTAAGTTTTGAAGGTAAGCCGAAGCTGTAGCTATGGCAAAATTACTTGAATCTTTCGAAAAATTCAAAAATCTTTGAAATATTTCCCTTAATTTATATAAAAAATAATATAAATTTAAATAAGTTAAAATATGAATTTACTATATTTTTAGTATGTCAGATTTTAGAATACCTTCAAAGAAATCTTAAATAAGATTTGAACCCAGATTTTATATAATTTAGCTCACAGTTTATGATAATCCCATCCAATGATAAGTATCTCAGTGTGTATTTTTACAAATTAGTAACTTTCAAAGTAGCAAATTTAAATTGGTTTAGGTTGTAACTCAGGATGAGAAAAATGCAAAATCTTTTGATTCATTTTCCAAACTTTATGTTGAAAGATATAATTTTCTCTTTCGCTTCCGTTGAAGTGGCAACGTCTCACGGTTACGAAGTGCCTTTTTTGGCAGACATTGATCGCATATGATGTGCGAAAGCCTAAACTTATGTTCCGATATGCCTTGTTATGAATTTTTAATAAGTGTTAATCTTATACGTTTTTTACTAAAAAATTCAAATGTTAGTTATTTAAAAAAATTAATTTTTTTTTTTTAATGAGATTTCTGCAGATTTTTTTACGTGGTCTTTCATCCAATAAAACACTGCTAAATGCCAAGCTGGCACCAGGGCGCAGATAATCTCAACGTTTGTCACTCCTCCAAAAACATACAGAAGATGAATGTGCCAACGATTTTGTGCGATGTAGCAGAATCTTGACTTTACAAGACGAAAATGTTTAAAATTATTATAATTCCAAAAGCCATTCATAGGTGTATTTCTTTTAAATGCTAAAAGGTGTCAATTAAAAACATACTACACAGTAAAATAACTTTTATTAGGTTGTTTGACATGTTTCGGCTCACTCTGAGCCATTTTCAAAAACAAATGTGAACAAAAACAAACGAAACATGTCAAACAACCTAATAAAAGTTATTTTACCGTGTATTATGATGTTAATTTACACCTTTTAGCATTTAAAAGAAATATATTATTACAAGGTTATTATATTTTTACCATACATAAGTATCAAGACCAAATTAACAATTAAAAAAATTAAACTCAGAACATTGACAACAAGAAAAAAAATTACAACAATATAAAAAAATTAGACTTACATAACAATTTTTGGTTTTTTACTGTTTTCCTACTTTTTCAGTACATTTCTTTCTAAAAACGGTGCTAGAATTATAAAGGGAAAAAAACATATATGGTCTCTCATGCTGTGGGACTGATAAAACACCTGTACATAGTTGACAAACCTTGGTAAAGTACATACAATTTTCACCAACTTCTTCTACATTCCTTTTCTACAATCCTTTTGGGGAAATTCATCGTTTCGGCGTACTATGGTCTGTTGTTCATAAAGTGCCGCTGCTGCGTTATTTCAAATTTTAGCATACCATGATGAACATCTTAGATGGGGTTGAAACTCAAATGTCTGTATGTTTTAGTTCAGTCAGTCCAATAATAGGTATGCTAATGTAGTCTTTTAAAACTCAATAACGCTTAATGTAGTAAGTGTAAGTTTAGATAGTGTGAGACGTAGCGTGAAGTAATGTAAATAGGGTAAATATGCCCTAGTAATGTAATGTAATAGTAATGTAAATAGTCGCTTGTTAACTGGGGGCACGTGCCTACGTTGGAAGACAAAAGAGTGGAGGAGTGATATAATCACGGACACTGGAAAAACTAAGAAAAGTGATAATTTACAGGTAATTTTTTAATATTTATTTCATAAAGGTAATTTTATAAAATATTATATATTTTTTAATAAATCAACAATTATACTTATTAATAAGTTATCTGCATATGAAGTTACTACTTTAAGTACAGAAAAGTAACAAGAATCCCATTCATTTTTGAATACAGAGATAAAAAATCATACATTGAAAGATAAAAATGACCACGATCATATCTTACTTAAATGTATTGAAAAAGTCGGGAAATCATGAAATCGTTAATTTGAGCAAAAAAAGAACTTGAATGATTTTTGGGAGCAAATAAAATAATTTTTAAACGTAAATAAAATAGACTAATTTCAGTAACCCCTAAATACATTCACAATATTGTTTTGGTGAAAATTCCTTAATATAATAAAAGTCATTTTCTTTGAATTAAAACACTGAGTCAGTTTTTAATCTCAAGTTTCTTCGGATGTGAAGAAAAGATATATTTGTACCTGTAGTTCTCATAATATTTATCCCGAGTAGCTCGGGTTCGATTGCCTGGTATTAATAAATTACAAAAAAAAAAAAAAAAAAAAAAAAAAAAAACTTTTGTTTTCTTCTTATAATCTAATGCTGAAATTAAAAAAAAATATATTTATCTTGAAAATTGTCTGAATTAGTGAGTTTTTATCAATTATAAATTTACAGTTATGTATCATTGCATTTGGTAGAATACTTTAAATCTGAATTTATTTTAAACGCCGAAGTTTTAAACTCTGATATTTAATTATTTTCTTTCTTTCACGTAGGGTTACAAAATACCAATATTTAAAATTCTATTTAAAACTATCTTGAGGGTTACTTAGTTATAAAAGAAAGTACGTAAATGTACGTTAGTTCTATCTAAAATAATTTCTTCGTAAAAAAAACTGATATCTGAAAAACTCTTTCAAGAGTAAGTATAGAAAATATTTCGAATATTTTTTGCATTTTTCAAACGATTAGTAAAACTAATTTAACCATATAGAATTTTTAATCTAGAGAAGGAAATGGAAATATTTCTACAATTTTCACAAACTCTCCGTAATTCCTGAAATTATACTTATTTAGAAATTAAAACTTACAATGTGTCAAAAAATTTTAATTTTAAAAGTTTAATTAATAGTTTCTTTCAGCAATAATAAGCTTTGACGTCTTACATAGAAATAAAAATGCTTTTTAAAAGACCTTCGGAAGAAAGATATAAATGGATAGGATATTCTGAAGGAAGACACACAAAAGCATTCGAATGCGAAGCTACATCATTCAATGGCAAATAGCTCTAAGCATTTGTTATTGAATTAACTTTAATATTTATTTGAAAACTCGCATAACAAAAGAAAGATCAACATATTTAAATTTCATTGATTATCTTTCCGTTCTAAAAATGACTTTTGAGTTTTTTGTATGAATAACTTATAAGATCAAAACATAATCTTCCTTTAAATTTTCAGTTAAACGCCAGTCCAATTATTTTATTTTTTATTTATTTTAATATAAGCACTTAAGTCTTTTTTTATATGTGTTAGTTATTTCCTTTTCATTTTACTTAATCTCAACATAAGCTTTTAAAAGGCTACATTTCCTCCAAAATCCAATAATTGGAATGCATAGTCTCATTTTCTTCTGTTTTCATCAATCTGCTTGAAAAGCATATGAATTTTTGTTATTGCATTTACTACTGGAATTATTTTTTTTCGTACATCCTTCGAGATTGCAATATAATGAAAATTCTTTCGTTAAAGTAAAAAATCTTAGCTAAAAATGAAATATATTTCGCAATACACCTGTAAAAATATTGATCTTGCAGGAAATTAAAGAGTATACAAACATTTTAAATGAATCCCCCTTTAAAAACGACAATATTGCATTTAAAATATTATTACGTTAAATATTTTGCATAGTAATCAAAGTGTAATGTTTTTTTTTTCAACGTCATACATTCACAAAAATTAAACGAAAAAAAAATTCAATAAAAAATATTTAAATTCAATGCATTAAATGAAATACAGCAACGTAAAATTCTGTAGTTACAACAAAAGATAAAATAAGTTGCTGCATATATTAAATTGTTATTTTTAATTCTAAGAAATTAAATTTCTATTGTATTTTAAAGTATAACTTAGAATTTTACTAGATTTAAATATATATATTGCATTAAAGGTTTGTGTCTGCATTAAAAAATGGAAAAGTGGTAAAATATTTATTATTTCTGCATAAATTTTTATTAATCTGTTCCAGTAAAATTAACCCTTCTTTGCATGAGTTTTTATTTTACAATTGTGTTTTTTTTATACATATATTAAATATTAGACACCAGAAATTTTAAGATAGATTTTTAATTTTGTTCAGCAACATAGTTCACGGGAAATTTACTGGATTAATATTTCTATATAAATATAGTGGTGGCGAAGAAGTTGATTTATTTATTAAAAGTTAAATAAAAAGTGATGGAAATTTACATCACTATGCAATTAAGTGTTAAAGAGAGATTTGGGAAATGAATTAGGTGTGTTATATAATCACATATTTGTTTACAATTAAAATAGTTAACATAAATATTTCCTAAATGAAATCCTTTTAGAACAGCTATATTCAACCTCCAATTTCAGTACCACAATTATTCCAAACAATATACAGTGTCTCACAAAAGTGATGGGACACTTGTGCTTTATAAAAAGAAACTGCAATAAAATAAATAAACAAACATGTGCAAAAATTTTTTGGGTGTGTTTCATATTTAAAGTTAGTAACAATTATTACATAACATACATTTTGTCAAAATATTAAAATATTAATTTAGTAAAAATACAATTGTTCAGAACGGAGCAAAAAATGGCTCACATAAGTGATGGGACACTTACTTTTCCATCAAATATTTATCCAAAAATTTTACTTTTTAAAAGGTTTTAATATTTTGTTGGATTTCCTTTTACTTTTAAAACATGATTTAATCTTTTTGGGATGGATTCGACTAATTTTTTTGTGATTTCTGGAGTGATTTTACCCCATTCTTCTTGAAGCACCGATTTTAGTTGTTGTTTTGAAGAAATGGTGTGTTTGCGAATTCTTGATTCCAATTCTTGCCAAATATTCTCTATGGGATTTAAGTCTGGAGATTGTGGTGGTGTTTTTATTATTTCAGGACAGTTATATAGCAGCCAGAGTCTAACGTTCAGAGCAGTGTGCTTGGGGTCATTGTCCTGGTAGAATTTAAAATCGTTATGAAGGTTCAATTTTCGTGCTGAAGATTTCAAATTTTGCTTTAAAATATCAATATACTTGTACTGATCCATTATACTGTCAATAAAAACAAAATTACCAACTCCAGCGGACGACATACACCCCCATACCATAACTCCTCCTCCACCATGTTTTACTGTTGGTACCAAGTTCTGTTTGCGAAGTTCTTCCCTGGGTTTTCTCCACACCAAGATTCTACCGTCAGAACCAAATATATTAAATTTACTCTCATCAGCAAATATAACTTTATTCCAGTAATCAGAATTCTTATTTATGTTGGATTTTGCGAAAGCTAGTCTGAGTTTTCTATTCTTTTCACTTACGAAGAATTTTTTCCTGGCTACTCTACCGTGATATCCAGCAGATCGAATTACCCTTCTAATAGTTTCAGGATTAACAATTATTCCATATAATGCTTGTAAATCAGCAGCAACTTTTGAAGCACTAATTCTTGGATTTTTTTTAATATTTCGAACGATAATTCGCTTTATTCCATTGGATAGCTTTGATGGTCAGCCAGGTCTTCTTTTATCCTGAATCATATGATTCTTTTTATATCGTTTAATGATATTGAAAACTGTTGAACGACTCAAGTTAACTGTTTCAGCAGTTTTTCTAATAGATTTTCCACGTTCAATATGCAAATTAATAACTAATTTTCGAATTTCAGGCGAAGTTTCTTTTCGTTTAGCATTCATGACTACACAGAGCTAAAAAACACAAAAATTCCAAAACAAACTGGAGAGAAATACTGCAGACGATTTTATAAATTATTGCCAATTGCTTTTAAGTAAAAATAAAACCCCAAAAAATATTTTTATTGCTTATTTCAGGCGATTTTTGTTGCATATATAATGGTGTCCCATCACTTATGTGAGCTATTTTTTGCTCCGTTCTAAACATTTGTATTTTTATTAAATTAATATTTTAATATTTTGACAAAATGTATGTTATGTAATAATCTTTACTAAATTTAAGTATGAAACACACCCACAAAAAAAATGTGTACATGTTTTTTTAATTTATTTGATTAGTTTCCTTTTGTAAAGCACAAGTGTCCCATCACTTATGTGAGACACTGTACTTCATGGTAACTTTCTATTGCAATTGATGTAGAAATATGCAAGGGCCGATATATTGAAAGCGGTACTTATTTTACCATTATTGACCAAGTTAACCATTATTGACTTTAATAATATCTTTAAAATATCAATTAAAAAATTAAATTTGATAATCATTAATTTAATTTTAAATAATTATTTTATAGTTATGAAATTTTAATTCCATCGATGTTTTATAATAAATTGTGTGGTGCTGATTACCTTTCTCTAATCAAGTCCATATATATGGAATGATAAAGTATGCAGCAACTAATAATAAATTTTCCGCACTACCAAGCTATAATTATTTAAAATATTAGCATACCCTATTAATAAAAAAACTTTTTTCTTTCAAATACAAGTATTAACTGAAAAAATAAAAAACTAAGTTTATACAAGTACTAGGAGAACCACCTGGATTTGCCCATGTTAACCATGAGGCCTTACAGGTAAAATAAATAAAAATGAAATAATATTGCGATCCCAATAACGGAGTTCTGTACATTCCTGCACATAAATCGTTAAAAGACAATCAGGACTGAAGTTATTTTGACACAATCATAGAAAAAAAACCTTGGTTTTATAAATGAGAATGCATTTTCATTGGTGCATGTAGCACAAAAATTTAAGATTTCCCTGTCAATACGAAAAAAAAAAACAACCGAATCGCGTTGCATTTAGCGAAACTCTATTTCGTATGGCATCTATATATATATTATGAAAAAAAAAATCAGTAGCATTTGGGGGCCCCTGAAAGTCGGAGGCCGTGGGCCCGTGCCCCGAATGCTCTGTCATAAATCAGGCACTGGCAAATATGCCATGACGATTCTTGCTTTTAAATAAAGGGGAAAATCTTTTTGCTGCCAATTTTTTTCGCGTCAAACATTTAACCTAATAAGCATTATTAGCAATATGATAAATATAAAGCGTAATAATATAATAATGCAGAATTTCTAAGTTTTAAAGAAAAAAGTTCAGCAGATTTTCTTTAAAAAATCAGTCTTTTTCTGAATGCAATTTATTTATTATATTTTTAAATGTGGAATCATACCGGCGACCGGTGTAGATTTTTCTCATTTTTTGCCTCTTGTTGTCTTTAAAGATCCAAACATTGTTGAAAATTTAATATAGGGTAAATTGGGTGAAGATGCCGTACTTTTTGAATTAATTTTTTATAAAATTGCCTGTTGGTTTTATTTGTTATTTATTTCTTGTTAAAATTGATACATTTATTTATGACTTAAAAATGTATTTCATTTTAGAAATGTCATAGAGAGCGTAAAAATTTTTGCTTTTGTAAATACTTGCATTTCGGCATCTTACCCCAATCTTGGGGTAAGATGGCCAACTACATAAGAATTACATAAAGAAAGAGCGTAAGAAATTTTGGATACTTACCAAAGATGTTAAGGTTAAACAGCAATAGAAAATAACTATTTAAAATTTAAATAAAACAACGCAAACTGGAATATAAGTATCAATAGGGAAGCGTCTTCTAAACGACTGAGCGACGTTTCCCTACAGCGCTTTCACATAGGAAAACCACGTGACACGGCATCTTATCCAATACGTCATCTCAACCCAAGTTACCCTAAATCATTTCCAATTTTTTTTTTTCTAGTTCCAAGATATCAACTGCCAATTTTAGAATTCACATTTAGTATTTTTAAAGAAATGTTTTTAAAATTATTTTTTTTTAAAAATGGGACAAAGTCACCTTGGCTTGGGGTGATTTTGTCTCAGAACTAAAAAGTCATTAAATAAGCCTTAAAAACTTTGGAAGACAATGCAGAGAGTTGTATTATGATAGAGTAATAAAACATAATAAAAAAAAACTATGTCATTTCGTCATTAAAAAACAGAATTTTATTCAAAAATGACCATTATGCAAAACATGTAAAAACAATTAACAATTAAGGTATGGTAAGATTAAAGTTTTTCAAGAAAACAAAATTTTAGATAGTTTCACTTATTTCAGACACTGAAAAACATTTCTTTTAGAAGTAATGTCTCTGAGGGTTAATTTTTTAGGACCTTTTAGCTTATTCTTTAAAGCAGTGATTAGAATTGAATATTTTTCAGTAGCTTTTCTTTGATTTAATAAATGTTGTAGATCAACATATACCGCTTTCAAGCGTTTCATCAATATAATTTTCATAATTACAACTACCTACAGAAGATTTATACACGTTATCATTATTGTACCTTCACGTGTACAAAAAAATAATAAATATATACTAGTACAACGTTTATATTTTTCAGTAAATGTTTGATTTTATGTTTATGTTTTCAGAAAATATAAATATAATAGACTACATTTTTGATGACTTTGTAATGAGACAATCTCGCCCCAAATTAGCATTTAAAATGCAAGTTGTGAATAAAGTCAATTTAAAATCTAAAATATCAAATTAATGTATATATAAATCTCATTGATTTGTAAATAGAACATATTAAGAAATAAAAAAAAAATTATCACTTCACAGCAAGTATAAATAATCAAGTATAAATAACTTATCAAGTATTAATAACTTTTACAATCAAAAGTTTCCTTCAGTAAAATCATGCACGAAAAGTAAGAAAACAATAACGGAAGATATGACAAACTCAATTTGTAAAATGTTGAATTATATAATTTATGTTTAAGCTACTTCTGCTATTTATCAGAATTCGGCATTACTACTTAGTTTTTATTATTATTATTTACGACACGTTTTGTCTTTATCCATGGGGTGGCACACAGTCACCTCGGGGTGGACAAAGTCACTCCGGTTGACGTTATAGTGCAAATTTAATTAATTTGGAATAATGTTTGATTAGTGTTGAAGATTAAGAAACGTATACACAACCATAGCACTAATATTCTATAGACATGTAAAATGAACTTTTCACTAAGGAAACGGCACTTAAAATGTTTTAACATATTTTTAATTAGTAATAACCGGACAGATTTTGTCTTCCCATGGAAATATATAAAAGAACAGTGAAGGCCTTTTATTCAAATCTCAATTACTTTTTTAAATATCGTGTCAAAAATTTGAAAATAATAAATATTAAAATATTTTATCATATTTCAATATATTGCAGACTTTTTAAAAAGAATTTTTTAAAATGTCTATATATTAAAAAAATACTATAAATCTTTTCGAAGAAGCAATTAAATTGTTTCCAGGAGGTTACCCTTCTAAGTAGTGATATGATGGGCATAATGAATGATTTTGATATTCGAATGAATCATGCAAAAACACAGCTGCGAACCTTCGTATTCTTTTTAATCAAGTAACATCCGAAAATTTGTAAAATAAAATAGAATAAAATTAAGAGAAACAGAAACAGTTGATTGTTTCAGTGGGATTCCCAGTTGTAAACAACTCCATTCCCTATCTATGATTAGTTGTATATCACATCACGAGTCACGAGGAAAAAAAATATAAATGTAGCTTATTAGCAGTAGAAAATGAGAGAAAAGTAAAAGATTCGACTGAAAACTTCATCAGCCAATCCGAAATAAGTAAGTCAGCCAATCAAATTTAACTACAGTATAAGATAAAATTAAAAGCTACATATTTTAATTTAATTGATTTTTTTTTTCTTTTTAAAAATTTTCTGGGTTTAATCGATTAAAAAGAATACGAAAGTTTGCAGCTATGCTTTTGCGCATGCCCGAATGATTTATTGGAATATCAAAATCATCCATTATGCCTATCATTACTTTGGCCAACCTGAATGTTACTTCAACTTCACTTCAGTGTTCGGATTAGTATCGGTGCTGTTCAGAAGGGTTTCTGTTAGACCTCAAATAATCTCTTCCACATTCAAGTAAATTTTTCACACTTTACGAAATACCAGTTCAAGTTGTGCAAAGAAAAATAGATCTCTTCTATCTCCGTTTTTTTTTTTAAATTTTTAATGCAATATAGTTTTAATTTAGTTCTAATTCAGATATCATTATCGTAAAATAATTTTTCGAATATCATGCTAATTCACATGAAAAAAAAAACATATATTAGTTCATGAAAATTATATATACAGTAAAACCTCCGAATAACGGACACTGCGGGAACGCTAAATTAGTCCGTTATTTGGAGGTGTCCGCTATTCAGAGGTAAAACTATGCAAACAATATTTGTGTTGAGGATTGAAAAAGTGTCCGCTAAATAGAGGTGTCCGCTATTCGGGAGTGTCCGTTATGGAGGTTTTACTGTATTAATGAAATATCTTTTTAGATGCAACCAATCTGCGAGATGCTTCCAAACGCAAAAGACTCGCGTCTATGTAAAAGTTTCATATTAACAGTACTATGCCATAAATTATTTTTCCTTGTCCTGTCTTATTTTATTAAATAGAACTAACGTTTTCTTTTGCGATTACAAATGCCAAAAGTTTGAACATCATTCACAAATACTGACTTCATTTGATATATCACCGTAGAATTTATTTATTACAGACATATAAAAATGAAACAAACATCTGTTTAAAAAATCATGTTCTTTTTCTAGAGAACAACAGAAACAAAAATACGAGAAAATAAATCATTTAAAATGAATTGATGTTTTGGTCGATCCCTTGATACTACTTTGAGATTACAGTTTAAGAAAAATCGGAAGGAGTTACAGAACACGGAAAAGGTTTAAACTGCCTTTTGGGAAAATGCACTGACAAAGAAAAAAGAAACTTAACGGATCATTATTTTGGAGAAGTGATAGAAATGAAAGACGTGATTTCATTGTTGCAGAAAGTGAAGTGCAAGATTTTTTGCTGTGGGAATATCTAAGCGTAGTATGTATTAGATATTATGTTTTGTCGCCACATTTTTTATCCGTAAGAACCATAAACGAAGCTTAATGCTATTTTTATAATATACACTTAAAGTAAATTATTATAAGATATACATATAGTATAGCTGTTTTCTTTTTGTTTTTTAAGAAAATCTTTTTCATACCCAGTTTTGTACTGAAATTATCAAAGTTTCTGCAAAGAGTATTTGTTGGAATGTCCAATGAAAAAGCATTGATGATACATGAATGACGTTTATTAACAGAACATTATGCTACATTAACGTTAATTGAGTTCTGGGAAAAATTAAACCGGCATTTATCTAAGCAACTACCGGAGTAGCACAGAAAGTTTGCCTATTGATGATGATTAGTGGAAACCATCCAGAAATTGGAATGCTTATCGGCAAATTGTTTGTGTGGCAACGATTGCCAAAACTGGCAAATCTAAAAAAACATTGGCAAATCTAAAACTACAACTTAGTTAACCTTGTTCCAACCCTTTGGAGCTTCTTGGATATACAAGAAGTTAAAAAAAAATTGGAACACCTTTAAAGAAGTGGTAGAGCATATTACCACAAAAAGTTTTTTACAATGTGTCTCACACCAACTCGATCCCAGATTTTTGTTCATAACTTTACCAGTAATAACAATATGTTAATGGATTTTTTAACAAACAAATTATTCATCGACAACTAAAAGCATGTACAATTAACAAACTCTTAAGCACATTTTATAATAACGATACTTCTGGTGATTCCATTTTCCACATTAATGTTTTATATAAAGAGCATTCCCATTTCTTTCATGTGCTTGAAAAATCACACGCTTTCTTTTAAATTAATTGTCCAGTAATTTTATTTCCCTGTTATTCTGTTTTATTTATTGAATGAAATGCGATGACATAACGAAAAGGGCAAAGATTCACAGAGATTTGGTTAGTGATACTGTATGTAATGTCAACTACATTACAATATATGGATAGACTACTTTAGTACTAGCTGGATGCAGATGATGGTCACTTCCACTACTTCTCGTGATATCGGTACATTTTGCATTAAACAAGGTAAGTCTGTGGAAATGGTAAAAATTATCTGAAAGTAAGAGTGTAAAGAATAAGAGTAAAGAGCGTTTTATATATCAAACAAAAAACAATTAAAAACGTTATTTCGAAAAACAAACCTATATATTTTCAAAATTCACTCTCATGTGCTAATAAACTCGCCTTTACTTTGTTTTCACACAATTAAGAATATTTTGTTGTCAAACACGAAATTGAGAGGATTTATTTGCGGTTATTGGGAAGTTCTCAATAATGAAATACATGTTTAATGCACTGGTCAGCAAGTGATTTCTTATCATCATCGTTTTCAAAAACATTTTTGCTGCGATGAATTGCACGTGACGAATTGGATAGGTATAATATGGACAGTTTTTGGTTATATACGGTTTATATACGGTTTCTGGGAAGCTTTCAATAAAGAAATACATGTTTAATGTGCAACTGGGACAAGTGATTTCTTATCATCATCGCTTTCAAAAACATTTTCGCTGCCATAAAATGACCCGACGACGATCTGACGCCCCGAAGAATTGACACTGCGATGAATTGACACTGCGATGAATTGTTTCGCGATGAATTGTACGCGACGAATTCACGCGACACCTCTTAAAAGAGAGTAAGTTTAAAAATATTCAGAAGAAGTAATATAAAGGGAGGATTTTTTAAATCCTTAATTTGGAAAGTTTTTGAATTTGCTAGTTGAGCAATTTTATTTACTCAGTTGAAACGAAAAATTCTTTTGGAAAGTATACATATGAATTTCATGACTTTTTTTTTCATAAAATAACAGTGGTTTTAATTTGAAATAGAAACAGTTATTTACAAAATTTTAAAATTTTAAATAAAATTGATTGTGTATATTATGTTTTCTTAAAAGAAATAAAAGCTTCAGTCTATTATTGCATCATTTTCTTCCAACTGAAACTGTGCCATTATCTTAATTAAAAGTATACTAAAATAAAAGTTTCTTTTGTTTCAAGAAAAGTTTTTCCTTAAAGAATTTTTTTTTTGTAATCAATCAGAAGTAAAACATACTTCGAAAACAACAACACAGCATGCTTCTCATCTTTTATAAAAAAAGAAAATTGCTGTTTTTTTAAGCAGTAATTCTTATTTCGTTTTCTTCAATTTAATTGAGTTTTACTAGGAATTTCTAGAAGAGTTTCTTTTCTTTGAAAGTAATTTTTTCAAATAAATGTCTTTGCGTGCATAAATGAAAATTTTTAGGATTATTTATTTATTTATTTTTGTACGAGATGATCAGAAAAAGCATGTTTTACGTTTGCATAAAAAATCAATTTTTATTTTAAGGTTTTCTAATTCTGGACTTCTTGAAATAAGATACGTCGCAACGTTTCTAATAAACAAAATATTGGAGTTGATTGTGAATTAGTTGGCTAGATCAAAAAGTTTGTAATATTTATAAAAGCATCAATATTTTGATGTAAATTTATTAAAGGTCAGCAGACATCATAGAAAAACTTTCTCTTCTTTCAATCAGAACCGACACTTACTATCAATAAGTGCAAAATACGTCGTTATACAGGGTACCCTCCGCACAAACTGTGCAGAACAAGAATCCTCGTTTAGAGTAGTGAAAAGTGTACATAGAACCATGCCTATAGATTTAGAGAAAAATGCGAGAGAAAAAGTACGACGTCACATCCAAAGCAACGGAAATAGCCTTTATTAAGCCTAATAAAATTGGAAAAGTGAAGAGAAATAAGATTGAAAAAAAAAGATAAAGAATTTTAAAAGATAAAAATTGTACCCGCATAGACTTATGAAAGGTGAAGAATTCAAAAGAAACGGACTTAATATGCAAATGAACATAATACGAAATGAACAGCTATAGTTACCTATTATGCAAATGAACAGCCGGCGTTCAGCTCGCTTTAAAAGTCAACTATCGGCAATCTTCATATAGTGATAAAGAATTCCGTTAGTGGGTGTTTCAACATGCACTGTACTTTAGTCAGGATAATGGTAATGTATTTAAACTGCTAGGGTATGTAGCGCCATACTTTTTATTTTTCATTTTTCTAGAAATCTATGGGTCATTGCGGTATGGTTCTTTGGAGAACTTTTATGTACTTATAGCAAGGGTTGTGACCCGACTCAGCTTGTGCTGTGGTATCCGAACACTGTGTATGTATAAATTTATAGAAAACTCGTGTGAGGGGGCCAACTTTTCAGGATCGTTCCCGGTGCAACCCTAACGGCATTGACCTGGTTGTAAATTCGCATACCCTGAACGCGGAGCATACCCTCAACGAATACTCTTCGAGGATTTGAACTAAATTTAGTATCGTACAGTTTTAGGGAACGAGAAGACTGGGACATAGTGGGTCATTTTGGTCATGGGCCATGATATTTGAACTCAAAGCTAATTTTGACAGAGCATAGCTCGGCCTTCCCTTCTCCTTTTATATTATGTAGCTTTCTGTTTTCTAAAACGCGCTTGAACATTGTCAGAATTTCGGCATCATATTTAACATTCCAGTTGAAGTGTTGCCTCCTATAATTCAACATTTGTCTTATAAATTTTACT
The DNA here is from genome assembly GCA_963931845.1 of Maratus michaelseni. Taxonomy (NCBI): domain Eukaryota; kingdom Metazoa; phylum Arthropoda; class Arachnida; order Araneae; family Salticidae; genus Maratus; species Maratus michaelseni. Next base: position 105,967,852 of record OZ007588.1, on the reverse strand, counting down.
TCCGTAAACTTTAATTTTATTTTAAAATTAAAACTACAATAATATTGAAATTAGGAAGCTACTAAAAAAACGTTTATTAAAGAGATTTAAGTAGTAAACGCTAAATAATTAAACAATACAATTCTCACACACTTGTTTTTATTTTGTGCTCGATTTTAGAAAGATTAAAATTACATTTTAATATATTTTTTAATATGACAGTCCTTGATATTCTAAAAAATGTTTGACAGATTCTTCATTTCAGAAAGTTTCTTATCTTCGTACAAATTCTCAATATGTTTCTTTAATGTTTTATGGAAATCACTTATATATACTTAATATTTACACATGTATATTATGGATATATATTTACATACATAAACTCATGGATATAAATGTATGCACGGGTGTATTAATATTCATACAGGCGAGCACATGCACTGATAATCTTACTCTATCAAATACTAAATTTCCAAACGTTTGGAAAATTCTTAGAAAGATTTTTGAATGCCGTTGAATTTATTTTCTTCATACAAATTCAGAGAATTATACTCTCTTTTTTAAAGTTTTAAAGGAAATAAAAATTACTTACATCTAGTAATATACATATAGTAAGTAATACATATGCACTGTACTTATAAATACACACTCATATACACATACTGATGCATACATCTATTCTTATTCACATTTATAAGCACATACATTCACACACTCACGCATACTAAAATAACAATTTTCTTATTTCGAAACTTTTCAGAAAAATTCTTCGTTTCTTACAATTTTATTTCGTCACACAGATCTTCAGAACATAGACTTTTTATTCTTTAAAATTTTCTTGGAATCAAAATTAGTTGACAAACACGAAGAAAACTATTGTATTACAGGCTAACAAATGAACCGAGAATTTTTACATTACAAAGGGAGTTATTGGATTGAATTCGTTTGTAGTCGTACTATGCGTTGTTCTACGGCATTGTCGGGTTAATTGTCAACATGAAATGAGAAAGAATTGTGTATATAAGAAATTCTTTCCTAGAAAGGAAGCTAATAAAATTTTTGTTATTTATATAATGCTACTTTTTTATTTACGTATTTTTAAAACTTGTTTAAGAATATCAGTTAATATTGAATTCGTATGCATGAGTTCTGAAACTCAGTTTGTAAATTCTGCTAGGAACTGCAATTAAATTTAAAGTTCTAAAACAAGAATTTCTGTAACCTCTAAAATTTCCAGCTAAGAATAGATTTTTTTTGTACACTAATGATTTTTTTCTATGCATTTCTGTTTTTGAGCTGGTCTATGTTTGTTAAATATTTTAGAATCTCATAAATAACTAAGTTAAAGTAAACAATTGGGAGAATTATAATGCTTTTTTCCCTCAGGTTTATTTGAAAAAAAAAACGAAAATAGTTTTAAAATGTATATTGGTGTGGCTTGCAAGTTTGAATAAAATTAATAAGAATAGTTGATTTTCATTTGTTACACATAGATTACGAGAGTATTCTGTAAAGGCAAAAATCATCACAAAACGCATGATTACAACTCATGCGGTCAAGCGCTATATAGGACTTTCTTATTGTTTGGTTTTAATTAACACATAATTTCTTGCCAGCCTCTGTGGTACTGCAGAATAAAATTACAAAAATAAGAAGTAAAAATAGTTTCAATTAGTTATAGACAGGTTTGAGTCATTTCGTTCATTTCCAAAACGACTGACACAATACGAAAAACTGGAATTTTACAAAAGAAACGTTCGAAGTTTAGTTGTAACATTAAGTTTGCTGCACTGCAATACTGCCACGACTATTCTCCAACGACCAATGTTCAAATTGTGACATTATTTCACGAAGAAATATTCTTGACTGGAAATCATGTAAGCAGAAAAAAAAATCGGAAAATTTCCTGTTGTGGATTTTTTCCCCATAAGTGAACGATATTGCTTTGAAATAAATAGCTCTATGTATCTTATATTCATAAAAGACTCTTTTAAGTGAAAGGGAATTGATTTTCTGAATTTTGTAAAAGGTTCTTCAAAAGAACCTTTTTCTATTTCTATTAATTTCTGTTTCTGAGTCATTTTTTTTTTTAAATTTCTATAAAACAAAAATATGTAAATACAAAAAGAAGTATTAGTGACACGCTTCCTAATCTACAATTATTAAACTTCAGCCAATTTTCGTCATTTCAAACCTTACTGGTCCAAACTTAATGCTGCAGTTCCAAAAGCAGGTTACGTGCTACAAGCATTGTTATAGTAGGCTGTATTATCCCTGAAAGTTAATACAAGAATTTTGACACACACTGTGTATACAAATTTTTATTTTTCAAAAATTATTTCGACGACAATTAAAAACAGTTTTATCCGTTGTGACACGCTTCCTAAACTACATTTATGATGACACGCTTCCTAATGATACATTTAAAATGAACGCTTCCTAATCTACAATTATTAAACTTCAGCCAATTTTCGTCATTTCAAACCTTACTGGTCCAAACTTAATGCTGCAGTTCCAAAAGCAGGTTACGTGCTACAAGCATTGTTATAGTATGCTGTATTATCCCTGAAAGTTAATAGAAGAATTTTGACACACACTGTGTATACAAATTTTTATTTTTCAAAAATTATTTCGACGACAATTAAAAACAATTTTATCCGTTGTGACACGCTTCCTAAACTACATTTATGATGACACGCTTCCTAATGATATTGTACATTTAAAATGAACGCTTCCTAATCTACAAATTATTAAACTTCAGCCAATTTTCGTCATTTCAAACCTTACTGGTCCAAACTTAATGCTGCAGTTCCAAAAGCAGGTTACGTGCTACAAGCATTGTTATAGTAGGCTGTATTATCCCTGAAAGTTAATACAAGAATTTTGACACACACTGTGTATACAAATTTTTATTTTTCAAAAATTATTTCGACGCAATTAAAAACAGTTTTATCCGTTGTGACACGCTTCCTAAACTACATTTATGATGACACGCTTCCTAATGATACATTTAAAATGAACACTTCCTAATCTACAATTATTAAACTTCAGCCAATTTTCGTCATTTCAAACCTTACTGGTCCAAACTTAATGCTGCAGTTCCAACAGCCGGTTACGTGCTACAAGCATTGTTATAGTAGGCTGTATTATCCCTGAAAGTTAATACAAGAATTTTGACACACACTGCATATACAAATTTTTACTTTTCAAAAATTATTTCGACGACAATTAAAAACAGTTTCATCCGTTGTGACACGCTTCCTAAACTACATTTATGATGACACGCTTCCTAATGATACATTTAAAATGAACGCTTCCTAATCTACAATTATTAAACTTCAGCCAATTTTCGTCATTTCAAACCTTACTGGTCCAAACTTAATGCTGCAGTTCCAACAGCAGGTTACGTGCTACAAGCATTGTTATAGTAGGCTGTATTATCCCTGAAAGTTAATACAAGAATTTTGACACACACTGTGTATACAAATTTTTACTTTTCAAAAATTATTTCGACGACAATTAAAAACAGTTTCATCCGTTGTGACACGCTTCCTAAACTACATTTATGATGACACGCTTCCTAATGATACATTTAAAATGAACGCTTCCTAATCTACAATTATTAAACTTCAGCCAATTTTCGTCATTTCAAATCTTACTGGTCCAAACTTAATGCTGCAGTTCCAACAGCCGGTTACGTGCTACAAGCATTGTTATAGTAGGCTGTATTATCCCTGAAAGTTAATACAAGAATTTTGACACACACTGCATATACAAATTTTTACTTTTCAAAAATTATTTCGACGACAATTAAAAACAGTTTCATCCGTTGTGACACGCTTCCTAAACTACATTTATGATGACAAGCTTCCTAATGATACATTTAAAATGAACGCTTCCTAATCTACAATTATTAAACTTCAGCCAATTTTCGTCATTTCAAACCTTACTGGTCCAAACTTAATGCTGCAGTTCCAACAGCAGGTTACGTGCTACAAGCATTGTTATAGTAGGCTGTATTATCCCTGAAAGTTAATACAAGAATTTTGACACACACTGCATATACAAATTTTTACTTTTCAAAAATTATTTCGACGACAATTAAAAACAGTTTCATCCGTTGTGACACGCTTCCTAAACTACATTTATGATGACACGCTTCCTAATGATACATTTAAAATGAACGCTTCCTAATCTACAATTATTAAACTTCAGCCAATTTTCGTCATTTCAAACCTTACTGGTCCAAACTTAATGCTGCAGTTCCAACAGCAGGTTACGTGCTACAAGCATTGTTATAGTAGGCTGTATTATCCCTGAAAGTTAATACAAGAATTTTGACACACACTGCATATACAAATTTTTACTTTTCAAAAATTATTTCGACGACAATTAAAAACAGTTTCATCCGTTGTGACACGCTTCCTAAACTACATTTATGATGACACGCTTCCTAATGATACATTTAAAATGAACGCTTCCTAATCTACAATTATTAAACTTCAGCCAATTTTCGTCATTTCAAACCTTACTGGTCCAAACTTAATGCTGCAGTTCCAACAGCCGGTTACGTGCTACAAGCATTGTTATAGTAGGCTGTATTATCCCTGAAAGTTAATACAAGAATTTTGACACACACTGCATATACAAATTTTTACTTTTCAAAAATTATTTCGACGACAATTAAAAACAGTTTCATCCGTTGTGACACGCTTCCTAAACTACATTTATGATGACAAGCTTCCTAATGATACATTTAAAATGAACGCTTCCTAATCTACAATTATTAAACTTCAGCCAATTTTCGTCATTTCAAACCTTACTGGTCCAAACTTAATGCTGCAGTTCCAACAGCAGGTTACGTGCTACAAGCATTGTTATAGTAGGCTGTATTATCCCTGAAAGTTAATACAAGAATTTTGACACACACTGCATATACAAATTTTTACTTTTCAAAAATTATTTCGACGACAATTAAAAACAGTTTCATCCGTTGTGACACGCTTCCTAAACTACATTTATGATGACACGCTTCCTAATGATACATTTAAAATGAACGCTTCCTAATCTACAATTATTAAACTTCAGCCAATTTTCGTCATTTCAAACCTTACTGGTCCAAACTTAATGCTGCAGTTCCAACAGCAGGTTACGTGCTACAAGCATTGTTATAGTAGGCTGTATTATGCCTGAAAGTTAATACAAGAATTTTGACACACACTGTGTATACAAATTTTTATTTTTCAAAAATTATTTCGACGACAATTAAAAACAGTTTTATCCGTTGTGACACGCTTCCTAAACTACATTTATGATGACACGCTTCCTAATGATACATTTAAAATGAACGCTTCCTAATCTACAATTATTAAACTTCAGCCAATTTTCGTCATTTCAAACCTTACTGGTCCAAACTTAATGCTGCAGTTCCAACAGCAGGTTACGTGCTACAAGCATTGTTATAGTAGGCTGTATTATCCCTGAAAGTTAATACAAGAATTTTGACACACACTGCATATACAAATTTTTACTTTTCAAAAATTATTTCGACGACAATTAAAAACAGTTTCATCCGTTGTGACACGCTTCCTAAACTACATTTATGATGACACGCTTCCTAATGATACATTTAAAATGAACGCTTCCTAATCTACAATTATTAAACTTCAGCCAATTTTCGTCATTTCAAACCTTACTGGTCCAAACTTAATGCTGCAGTTCCAACAGCCGGTTACGTGCTACAAGCATTGTTATAGTAGGCTGTATTATCCCTGAAAGTTAATACAAGAATTTTGACACACACTGCATATACAAATTTTTACTTTTCAAAAATTATTTCGACGACAATTAAAAACAGTTTCATCCGTTGTGACACGCTTCCTAAACTACATTTATGATGACACGCTTCCTAATGATACATTTAAAATGAACGCTTCCTAATCTACAATTATTAAACTTCAGCCAATTTTCGTCATTTCAAACCTTACTGGTCCAAACTTAATGCTGCAGTTCCAACAGCCGGTTACGTGCTACAAGCATTGTTATAGTAGGCTGTATTATCCCTGAAAGTTAATACAAGAATTTTGACACACACTGCATATACAAATTTTTACTTTTCAAAAATTATTTCGACGACAATTAAAAACAGTTTCATCCGTTGTGACACGCTTCCTAAACTACATTTATGATGACAAGCTTCCTAATGATACATTTAAAATGAACGCTTCCTAATCTACAATTATTAAACTTCAGCCAATTTTCGTCATTTCAAACCTTACTGGTCCAAACTTAATGCTGCAGTTCCAACAGCAGGTTACGTGCTACAAGCATTGTTATAGTAGGCTGTATTATCCCTGAAAGTTAATACAAGAATTTTGACACACACTGCATATACAAATTTTTACTTTTCAAAAATTATTTCGACGACAATTAAAAACAGTTTCATCCGTTGTGACACGCTTCCTAAACTACATTTATGATGACACGCTTCCTAATGATACATTTAAAATGAACGCTTCCTAATCTACAATTATTAAACTTCAGCCAATTTTCGTCATTTCAAACCTTACTGGTCCAAACTTAATGCTGCAGTTCCAACAGCAGGTTACGTGCTACAAGCATTGTTATAGTAGGCTGTATTATGCCTGAAAGTTAATACAAGAATTTTGACACACACTGTGTATACAAATTTTTATTTTTCAAAAATTATTTCGACGACAATTAAAAACAGTTTTATCCGTTGTGACACGCTTCCTAAACTACATTTATGATGACACGCTTCCTAATGATACATTTAAAATGAACGCTTCCTAATCTACAATTATTAAACTTCAGCCAATTTTCGTCATTTCAAACCTTACTGGTCCAAACTTAATGCTGCAGTTCCAACAGCAGGTTACGTGCTACAAGCATTGTTATAGTAGGCTGTATTATCCCTGAAAGTTAATACAAGAATTTTGACACACACTGCATATACAAATTTTTACTTTTCAAAAATTATTTCGACGACAATTAAAAACAGTTTCATCCGTTGTGACACGCTTCCTAAACTACATTTATGATGACACGCTTCCTAATGATACATTTAAAATGAACGCTTCCTAATCTACAATTATTAAACTTCAGCCAATTTTCGTCATTTCAAACCTTACTGGTCCAAACTTAATGCTGCAGTTCCAACAGCCGGTTACGTGCTACAAGCATTGTTATAGTAGGCTGTATTATCCCTGAAAGTTAATACAAGAATTTTGACACACACTGCATATACAAATTTTTACTTTTCAAAAATTATTTCGACGACAATTAAAAACAGTTTCATCCGTTGTGACACGCTTCCTAAACTACATTTATGATGACAAGCTTCCTAATGATACATTTAAAATGAACGCTTCCTAATCTACAATTATTAAACTTCAGCCAATTTTCGTCATTTCAAACCTTACTGGTCCAAACTTAATGCTGCAGTTCCAACAGCAGGTTACGTGCTACAAGCATTGTTATAGTAGGCTGTATTATCCCTGAAAGTTAATACAAGAATTTTGACACACACTGCATATACAAATTTTTACTTTTCAAAAATTATTTCGACGACAATTAAAAACAGTTTCATCCGTTGTGACACGCTTCCTAAACTACATTTATGATGACACGCTTCCTAATGATACATTTAAAATGAACGCTTCCTAATCTACAATTATTAAACTTCAGCCAATTTTCGTCATTTCAAACCTTACTGGTCCAAACTTAATGCTGCAGTTCTAACAGCAGGTTACGTGCTACAAGCGTTGTTATAGTAGGCTGTATTATGCCTGAAAGTTAATACAAGAATTTTGACACACACTGTGTATACAAATTTTTATTTTTCAAAAATTATTTCGACGACAATTAAAAACAGTTTTATCCGTTGTGACACGCTTCCTAAACTACATTTATGATGACATGCTTCCTAATGATACATTTAAAATGAACACTTTCTAATCTACAATTATTAAACTTCAGCCAATTTTCGTCATTTCAAACCTTACTGGTCCAAACTTAATGCTGCAGTTCTAACAGCAGGTTACGTGCTACAAGCATTGTTATAGTAGGCTGTATTATGCCTGAAAGTTAATACAAGAATTTTGACACACGCTGTGTATACAAATTTTTATTTTTCAAAAATTATTTCGACGACAATTAAAAACAGTTTCATCCGTTGTGACACGCTTCCTAAACTACATTTATGATGACACGCTTCCTAATGATACATTTAAAATGAACGCTTCCTAATCTACAATTATTAAACTTCAGCCAATTTTCGTCATTTCAAACCTTACTGGTCCAAACTTAATGCTGCAGTTCTAACAGCAGGTTACGTGCTACAAGCATTGTTATAGTAGGCTGTATTATGCCTGAAAGTTAATACAAGAATTTTGACACACACTGTGTATACAAATTTTTATTTTTCAAAAATTATTTCGACGACAATTAAAAACAGTTTTAACCGTTGTGATACGCTTCCTAAACTACATTTATGATGACATGCTTCCTAATGATACATTTAAAATGAACGCTTCCTAATCTACAATTATTAAACTTCAGCCAATTTTCGTCATTTCAAACCTTACTGGTCCAAACTTAATGCTGCAGTTCTAACAGCAGGTTACGTGCTACAAGCATTGTTATAGTAGGCTGTATTATGCCTGAAAGTTAATACAAGAATTTTGACACACACTGTGTATACAAATTTTTATTTTTCAAAAATTATTTCGACGACAATTAAAAACAGTTTCATCCGTTGTGACACGCTTCCTAAACTACATTTATGATGACACGCTTCCTAATGATACATTTAAAATGAACGCTTCCTAATCTACAATTATTAAACTTCAGCCAATTTTCGTCATTTCAAACCTTACTGGTCCAAACTTAATGCTGCAGTTCTAACAGCAGGTTACGTGCTACAAGCATTGTTATAGTAGGCTGTATTATGCCTGAAAGTTAATACAAGAATTTTGACACACACTGTGTATACAAATTTTTATTTTTCAAAAATTATTTCGACGACAATTAAAAACAGTTTTATCCGTTGTGACACGCTTCCTAAACTACATTTATGATGACATGCTTCCTAATGATACATTTAAAATGAACACTTTCTAATCTACAATTATCAAACTTCAGCCAATTTTCGTCATTTCAAACCTTACTAATCCAAACTTAATGCTGCAGTTCCAACAGCCGGTTACGTGCTACAAGCATTGTTATAGTAGGCTGTATTATCCCTGAAAGTTAATACAAGAATTTTGACACACACTGTATATACAAATTTTTATTTTTCAAAAATTATTTCGATGACAATTAAAAACAGTTTTAACCGTTGTGATACGCTTCCTAAACTACATTTATGATGACACGCTTCCTAATGATACATTTAAAATGAACGCTTCCTTATCTACAATTATTATATTTCAGCCATTTTTTTTCATTTCAAACCTTACTGGTCCAAAACTTAATACTGCAGTTCCAACAGCAGGTTACGTGCTACAAGCATTGTTATAGTAGTCTGTATCAACCCTGAAAGTTAATGCAAACATTTTGACACACACTGTATATACAAATTTTTATTTTTCAAAAATTGTTTCGTTGACAATTAAAAACAGTTTTATCCGTTGAACATTCAAATTATTGGAGGTAATTTAAAATTTATTCTTTTCTGCAAACAATAAACTGACACATATACTGTATTGCAATTAAATTATATTTTATTTCACACGAGGTGCGTTCGTAATTATATAAATACGTAGCACCTATAGTCGTCGTCTGGTCTGTCCGTCTGTCCACATATAACAGCGTAAAAACTATCCAGCCTATAGGTATTAAATTTAGTTTATATAATCGTTGCAGAATTTTGTCGAGTCATTTCAAATTTTATGAAAATGGCATCAAAACTTAAAAAGATATTAATAAAAATATTTATTAAGTAAATTGATTTTTTTAAAATCGGTACTTCCTTGTTATAGAAGCTTCCGAAGATTAATCGTCAAGCGACCGAGATGAATCGCCAAGTTATCTGACATGTATGACATATATGACGTATATGACATTTTATAACCTCTGTGACCAATTTATAGTCACATTCTTCATTCTATTAAATCCTATCATACGTAATTAATTCAATGGTATCCCATGATAGGTAATGATTCTTGGTTGCCATGATGATTACATCATATTTAAGATGGAGTCATGTTATTTCCATATTACTGAAATTAGAAACCGAATTTTTATACTAAAATTGTTTAATTATAGCAATCATATAATCTACCGACGGTTGTTTGGATAGATGTTTCCGGAGAAATAGATGTTAAATGGAAAAAAGAGTTTGAATATGGATTTCAAATTCTGAAATTTTCATAGCTAGGTTTAAGTTTCACACTGGAATTTTCAGTAAATTTCAACAAAAGATAAAATGTTGCCAACTTAAAATGTACTTATTTTATTACGGAAATTAATCATATCATAATAAAAGACGATATAGTTCATTTTTACTGAAACTAGTTATAGTCCGAACGCACCTCATTTGTCACGTTTGACGTACAATTTACAACTTGTTTAAAATTAATAAAGTACTTGTATGGATTTAAAGCACGTGATATTTCTCAATATTGCTAACCTTTTCTAAGTGTTGTCACTTTAAGGCTTCATAACAAGCTTGTCTGAATTTATTTACGGCCTGGCGAACAGATTTATCCGCCAACAAACTCATTTGCATTGATTGGCATTCTCTTTGATTAATAAAGCATAGGAACATTCTCCGGCTCCACTTTCAAAACTACGCCTTTTGGAGTCCGAACAAATTAGAAATGATTTGTTTACATGCATATCAGATGCAAATTATTTAGCATTGTGCATTGGAAATTAAATGCTTTACAGCATCAGAATAAGGAATTGAATAGCCTTTCACCCAAACATAAGGGATTTATTTTTGTATTGTGAAATATATAAAAATTATTTGTGCACAAGGATATTTTTATTTTTGTCGGTTCCAAAGGTATTTAATCTAGGAATGGGCAATGTAATTTGTATTAGCGGAACTAATTCAAATCGTATTGTTACTTTATTTTACCAGTACTAAGACCATTTTACCAACTGTATTAGATAGTCCACTTAGAAAATTAGATAATTCGATTGGAAAATACTCACTAGCGTCTGAACGCTGCAATTCCGACAACAGATTCCCTGGTTAAAAACAAGATTATTTTGTGGGCTTTAACATCCTATACTTTCACTGCAAGTGTTCCGAATCACCTTGTATAACAAACTTTTCATTTTAAAAATTTATAACGATGCCAACCGAAAATATTCTGACTGCTGCAGATTCATATTAATAGAAAAAATTAAATTTATTCCTCTTTTTGCAAATTATAAACCGTCGAGTTTTATACACAATTTTATTTTCAGCATGTTACATTTAATGCGAATAATTTGAAATTGAATGAATTCTGATACCTACGGCAAACGCATAATATTGCCCAATATTCCTGTTTCTTATGGCAGAGATGCCAAGTTTCCGGCTTTTTGGATACGAGTATTGTACAAAAAACTGTTTTGTTTTACTGAAGTATTCTGCGATTTTTAAAAAAAACATATTCTCTAAAAAAAAAAAAAAAAAAATACTGATATGCAAAAAGCCGGGGACTTGGCAACTGTGCTTAGGGTAATCTCTTTGAGTCTTCATAACAGGCTCGTTTGAATTTTTTCATGGTATGAAGAAAAAAATTTATCGCCCAACAAAGTTATTTGCATTGATTGATATTCTCTGTGATTAAGGCATAGAAACATTAGCCTGCTCCATTTCAGAACTACGCCTTTTGGAGTCTGAACAAATTAGGAAGTATCGGTTTATATGTCTATCAAATGCAAATTGTTTAATCATTGTACATTAGACATTAAATGCTTTACAAATGAAATAGGAATCAAATAGCTTTTCACTCATTAAACGTAAATAATTATTTTTTTATTATGAAATTTTAAAAAGTTCTTTTATAATCACAATCACCTTCTTATTTACATTGGCTTCAATTAATTTAATCCTTATAGATGCGATAATGCAACCAAAAATTGTTTTATCCGCAATAGATTCAAAATATCGTAAGAGATTTTTTATTTTTTTCTTTCTGCCCATGACATGAACTATACGCCTTATTACGAAATGCCATGTCATATTTTACGCAAATTGTTTAAAATCAAATCACTTCTCTTATGCATGGAAAACGTATTATTGCCTAATATCCGTTATCTTTTGTAAGGGTCCTCGCTTTTGAGACTTCATAACAAGCTGGATTGAATTTATTCACGGTCTGACGAACAAATTTATCTGAACATAAACTCATTTACATTGATTGACATTCTCTGTGATTAAGGAATAGGAACATTGACCTGCTGCGATTTTCGGAACCAGAACGCCTTTCAGAGTCGGAATAAATTAGAAACGATTGGTTTATATGCTCATCGCATGCAAATTGTTTAGTATTGTACATCGGGAATTGAATGCTTTACAAAGGATTAAGGAATTAAATAGCTGTTTTCTCATTAAACATGAATGCCTCTTTATTTGTATTGTGAAATATAAAAAAAAGTATTTCATCTTCTTATCTTTATTTGTTTAAATTGATATCTTCGAGCGTCTGATAGTTTTCCCCCTTTTTCATAAAAGATATACATTATAAAGCAAAAACATTTCCGTGAGTAACGCTGACGTCATTTTGAACATAGCAACTCCTGATCAATAATTGTTTTCTTGTACTGCAATTTATTTGTATTTCTATATTTCGCGTTTTTTTTTATTTTTACAACGTCAAATAGGCAAAAAAAAAAAAAAAAAAACTACAATTTGTTTGAAAACTGTATCTCAATTTGCTGATATTTTTATGGTTTTAAAAATTATTTTCAAGCATGATTTAAAAAAAAAATCTATCTCTATTCCATGCAGCCCGATTACGAAAGAGTAACCAGTTTGCATTCAAAACGATACAAATAGTTCAGCATATGTATTCGGTTAATATTCCATAACGTAATTAAAATTGTATCAATAATAAATAAAACAATTTATATAAAAAACAAATTTAACAGGCATGTAATCGAATTACGCGCTTAAACTACTGAAATTATCAGACTCAAAAAGGCTGACTGTAAATAGCCATATGTTTGGCGCTTTCTTTGAGTATTAGCTCCTCGCATGCGGCTAATACAAAAGCGTTGGTTTTAACAAATCTCAAAATTTCATACTTTTCAGACACCGGAGCGGGAGTAATAGGATTTCGTGAGATGAACGAAACCCTAAAAACGTATATCAAATGTAAAAAATCTGTTAGAGTTTATAATTATAAAAATAAAGGAATCCCACCTATATTCTATAACAAGGTAAGCCCGGGTTGGATCCCCTAGTATTTATAAAAACCAGGTTAATTCCATTTTTCTTCGTTGTTTTGTGCTAAAATACATTTTATATACATTTTATTTCACCTATGTTTATTTCAGATGTTCTTTGTAGATGATATTGTTGATTAAATATTGCAAAACATCTCCCATTTCTATTGAATTTATCCATCCGAAACAACAACAACAACAACAACAAAAAATCTTAAAATTATAAATTCTTGTTTATGAACTGGCTAAACGCAATCTTATCTTGAACATTTTCATCGTAAATAAAATCAAATTACCTAGTGATTTACATAAAACTTGATGTCTTTTTCCATTATTTTCTTAATATTTTGCCTGTAATCGAAAAAAAAAAATGTTCCGTGAAAATTTTCAATTTAGTATTTTATTTCTGCAAACTGCGAAAGGTCGTTCGTCCATAAAGAAGATTTGTCCTTTAATCTTGTGAAATAAAAATTTAGGCTCTCATTAAAAGAACTTTATTTCTTTTTTCAGAACAAAGGTAAAATTTAGGTGTGTTTCAAAGATTAACTGAGACAAGTTATTTTTTTAATACAATAGATAGTTCCTCCGTGCAGTTTATTATTTGAAAATGGAGTTATAATAAGATTTTAAGAAAAGAGAATCCGAGAAAACAATTAAGTTTTTTTGCTCTTTTTCTGTCTTTCTTTTTAATCATTTTTAGAATGTGTTTAAATGTCAGAGAAGATTTTTCTTCAATTCTTTGGATGCATAAAGCTTAGAGAAAGCGTTTTCAAATCTTTTAAAATTAATTTTGCTTTTCTACTGGAAAATATTTGGAATGACGTGAGGCGACGTGGTCACAGTTTTCTACCACTATTCTCAAATAATATTCTTCGTGATAGATTTCTCTTGCAAAAGTTGTAGAAATCTACCACAAAACCACGAAGTACAGGGTGTCCTAAAAAGTTCTGGACACATTTTAAAATTCAATATAAGATCCAGCAATTGGCCTGAGAGAGTGCGGTTTGGATGATCTGGACAAAAACTGTCGAAAGCTTCTTATGCTCTAAAATTTTGTTTAAGCAAATAAAAAAAATAATTCCAAAAATTTCTCATAGATGGCGTAGATTCTGGAATGTTATCGAATATGTAGAATGTCTTTATACATAACAATGGAGAAAGACGCACGGTGCATATGCACAGTTTTTGTCCAAACTATGGCAACCCACATTCCAGAACTTAACAATACTCGTCTATCCATCCTCACTCGACTAATCAAATTCAGGAGGGCGAGTATAGACGCTTTCAGTCGTGACGTCAATGATGACGTTTTGCTTGGAAACTGACTCCAAACAAACGGTTGCTATGTTGTATTTTCTATTATGTTTGTATATTATACTTATATCTTACAATTATATCTCAAGGCGAGGTGTTTTAATACATTATATGCAGTGGTACTATTTTCTACGATTTATATTTAATAAGAAATGAAACATAGCAACCGTTTGTTTGGAGTCAGTATCCAAGCAAAACGTCATGATTGACGTCACACTAAAAACGTCTATTGTTAAGTTCTGGAATATGGGTTGGTTGAGTTTGGAAAGCAACTGTGCATACGTAATGGGAATCTTTCGCCATCGTTATGTATAAAAGCATTTTACCTATTAGATAACTTTTCAGAAGCAGCGCCATCTAGCAGCGTCATTTTAAAAAGCGCCTAAATTTTTCTTGCAAAGTTGTAGAAATCTACCACAAAACCACGAAGTACAAGGTATCCTAAAACGTCCTTGACACATTTTAAAATTCAATAAAAGATCAAGTAATTGGCCTGGGAGAGTGCGGTTCGAGGCTAACGAAAAAGAAAGGCTACCGCGGTGCTTTACACGTATCTTTTTTTACAGACTGCGGGAGTCACGTGATGCTCGAATCCACCAATGCAGGTGTACGAAAAGAGCATCACGTCACTCTAGCGGTCTGTAAAAAAAGATAAGTGGAATGTACCGTGGTAGCCTGTCCTTTTCGTTAGTCTCAGTGCGGTTTAGATGATCGTGACAAAAACTGTGAAAAGCTTCTTATGATCTGAAATTTTGCTTAAGCAAATAACAAAAAAATAATTCCCAAAAATTTCTCATAGAGGGCGTTGCTTCTGGAACGTTATCGAATAGGTAGAATGTCTTTATACATAACAATGGAGAAAGACGCACAGAAAGTATGTACAGTTTTTGTCCAAACTATGGCAGTCCACATTCCAGAACTTAACAATACTCGTCTATCCATTCTCACTCGACTAATCGAACTTAGGAGGGCGAGTATTGTTAAGTTCTGTAATTTGGGTTGCTACAGTTTGGACAAAAACTGTGCATTCGTTATATGCCTCTTTCGCCGTTTTTATGTATAAAAGTATTCTACCTATTCTTTAACTTTCCAGAAGCAGCGCCATCTATGAGAGGGACACCCTATTGTTTATATTAATCTATCAGAAATTTTATTCTTTCTGTGTTTATACTTATATTCAGGGTTCGTACAGCTCAAGAAATTTTGCGACCAAGAAGTTCTTCGGTACCAGTATTTTCTTACAGAAAATCTTTCCTTAAAAGAAGGCGAAGTGCCACGAGTTTAACGTAGATTTCTTTTTCAATACAGAAAATACTGTTGAAACCTCTGGAAAAATCCCTGAACCGTACGAACCCTGTATATTTAAACGATGCTTTTTAAATTAATTTTTCTCGTTGAGAACTGTTAAACACTCGTATTAGATTTAAAAAAAACCCTTTCAAATTATATTTATAACCGATTTTGCTTTTTTTCGCAGAAAGTAAAGGCAATCAACCATTTTTCTTTATTTCTTTCTTTTCTTTTTCTTTTCTTTTCTTTTCTTTCTTTTCTTTTTTTTGTAAGCGTAATAAATTTGTGTTTATTTTTTTCAAAAACAAATATTTTTTTTATGGTGTTTCAATTATTTTACCATATTTCATTTTTTTTAAATTTTAATTGGTCAGATTAATTTACCTCTCGTGCTTGTATTAACATATATTTTAAATACCTTTTTTAATAATATGTTGTTAATTAAGTACTTGAAGAATTCGCCAAACTTCTGTTTTTTTCATATTAATAAAATAAATTCTTGTTTAAGAACTTGTTAAATGGAATCTTATCTCGAACGTTTTCATCTCAAATAAAATCCAATTACTTGGATTTCACACTACATAAAAAAGTTCGTGTCTTTTTGTATTGTTTTATTAATCATTCGCCTGAAAGTGGGGGGAAAAAATGTTTTGAGAAAATTTTCAATTTACTACATTATTTCTACAAACTGGAAGAGTAGAAAAGAATTGTTCGTCCATAAAGATTTGCCCTTTAATCTTATAAAATACAAATTTAGATTTTCATTAAAAGAATCTTATTTCTTCAGTCTTTTTTTTTTTCGACATGAGTAGAATTTAGGTGTACTTCAAAGATTAACAGATTTAGTTCCTTCGTGTAGTTTTTATTATTTGAAAATAGAGCTAGAAGATTTTTAAGAAAAGACAGTGAGAGAAAAATAGAAAAAGGATTTTTCGCGTTAAATCTTTAGAATGTGTCATAATGTTAGATCAGCTTCCGCTGTTATCTGTTAGATACGTAGACTGAGTATTTATTAATTATTTATAATTGATTATGCTTTTCTCGTACAAAATTAAAGTAATGTAAAAATGGTTTCTGTACAAGTGCAATAAATTTGTGTTTGTTTAATTAAAAAACAAATGATTTTTATCCTGTAGATTATTTTATTTTAATCAAATTCTTTTGCTATTAGTCAAATTCTTTTACATTCCGCGTGTATACTTACATATAAATAATATTTTTTAAATATTTTTATTTCATATAACATGTTGTTAAGCACTGTAAAAACTCGTTTCAAGTTATTGGATGTGTTTACAATTGTGTGTGTGTGATTTATATGTGATTTTTCCTTTCTCGTATCAAATAAATGCAATCAAACTCAGTTTGTTGTTAAGCAAGCATAATAATTTCGTGTTTATTTGTTTCAAAATACCTGTTTTATGATGTATGAATTATTTTTAAAACTTTAATTCTTTGGTTTAAATTGATAAGAATTATTTACCTATCGTGCTTGTACTTAAATAACGTATACTTCATTAATTTTATTTCGTTCAATATCCTGTTAATTAGGTATTTTTAAAAATCAGTGAAGCCAATTTAGTGCGCTTTTTTTAATTCGAAATATCTATCAGAATATCTGAATGGTAATCTTCGATTTATTTATGTTGTATGAATTATTTTTAAAGCTTCAGTTCTTTGATGGGATGTGAAAACTGACCAGCACCCACCACGGGCGATAATTCGCTAAATATTCTCTGTAAGTCGTACAATTGTATACGAGTGGAAACTACAATGGATTTAATTATGCGCCAATTCACGCTCGCCCAAATAGGCCAAATGGTTTTGAAACTGCAACAGTGAAACATTTTAAAGAATAAATAATAGGAATAAATAATAAATAAAATTATAAATAGAGTAATATAAAAAAACCCTTTTATCAATTAATTGTTTAATAATAATTAATTTGCGCGTTGAGAAATCAATTTAGAAATCCTAAAAAGATAGTTTAAATAAAGTTTCTCTCTCTTTTTTTTTCTTTTTTTGTTGCTGTATCTTAAAAACAAAAACAAAACAAAAAGAAACAACAACAACAACAACAAAACACAGAGTACAAATTATATATTTTTTAATAAATGCAGTTGCTTGCTCTTTCTACCAGGCGGAAAAAAATGGTGAATTTTCGAAAATCGAATTCGATGCCCACATCAAATTTAATGTATTGTAACGGAAGTTTTTTGGAGAAAATATGAATTGCAGTCATGAAATTAGGCGAAATTTTAAAGATAAACATTTGATACTTATAAAAGAATGTTTTAGAAAAACTATTTTAATTTTATACTTATTACTTTTATACTTATTACTTTTATACTTATTTTTGAGCAACTGTGGAATTCAAATGTACTTCAAAGATGAACTGTAACAAGTTTTTTTTTAATATAGATAGTTTCTCAGTGCGGTTTTTGTTATTTGAAAAGGGAGTTGCACGATTTTTAAGAAAATACATTTATAGAAAAATTAAGTTTTTTTTTTTTTTTTTTTTTTTTTTTTTACTTTAAATCTTTAGAATGTGTTTGAATGTCAGAGAAGCTTTCCCGTTAATTTGTTGAATGTGCAGAGTTTAGAGAAAGCGTTTTCAAATAATTTATAAATTATTTTATTTTTGCTGTAAAAAATTAATATTATAAAAGTATATTTCTTCAAAATATATTTGTTATCCAAGAGTAATAAAGGTTCTCAAATCCAAAGGATCTACTTTCTGACGCATTTTAAAATTTATCTGTGTTCGGAAATGCATGAAATTGGCAGGTGTTCTTATTAAAAATTATGTAATCGAAACACGTTTTCCATTTTTTTAAAGGCAGAAGATCTTCAGAAAGTCCGGTCGAAGTCGAGGTTTTGAACCAAATTCCCGCCGCAGCGCCACGAGCAATGAGAAAAACGTATTGTCACTGTGCACGAATCGTTTATTACTCTATAAGTAATTTATTTATCAAAATATGGAAAACTCATTTCGATTCCAAATTGCCTAACTAGTCAGGCTTGCCAATTTTATGCCTTTGCGTTTAAAAATGAGATATAGATATTATGTCAGAAAGTTTCGCGTTGTTGAGCAAGTCATTTTGAGAAACCACCTTAAAGTAATTATTTTTATGGTGTAAAGGTTTTCAAATTTGATTCTTTGATTGACTACAATGATTTACCATTTGTGCTTGTACTTAAATAACGAATATTTAATTATTTCTATTTATGCAAAACGTTGTTAATTAATTACTAGTAAAAACCCATCTTAAATTAGAGGAAAAGTATTCAAATTATTTAAAACTGGTTTTGCTTCTCACGTAGAAAATAAATGCAGTGAAAATAAACGTGTAATAATTTCGTGTAATATATCTATTTTTTATTCTGTATTTTAAATGGTGAATGATTTACCTTCCGTACTTGTACATAAATAACATACATTTAATTTTCTCTATTTTGTACAAAATGTTGTAAATTTAAGTACTCGTAAAAGTTCACTACACTTCGGTTTATTTTATCAATCGGAAAAAAAAAAAAACTTGTTTACGAACCTGCTAAATGAAATCTTATCTCGAGCCTTCTCATCTGAAATAAAATTCAATTACTTAGATTCTGAATTACATAAAAAAAAGTTGGTGTTCTTTTCCTCTGTTTTATTAATCTTTCGCCTTTAAGCCGGATAAAAGAAAAAGATTGCTTCATGAAAATTTTCTATTTACTACATTATTTCTACAAACTGGAAGAGTGGAAAAGAATTGTTCGTCCATGAAGAAGATTTGTACTTAATGTTTTAAAATAAAAATTTAAAGTTTCTTTAAAATAATCTTTTTTTTTTTTTTTCCAGAAAGAGTAGAATTTGGGTGTACTTCAAAGATTAACTGAGAGAAGATATGTATTTTAATATATACTGTTAAAAATCTGCAGCTGTCTGATCAGTCATTCGAGCGTATTTTTAAAAGATAACGACGGTTAATTGGCTATATTATTGAGGGTATTTGACCATATTATTGACTATATTATGGTCAGAATAAAGCTAAATTACGGTTATGTAAACGTCTTCTATAAAAACTAGTGCTCGTTATTAAACGTTTATACGAGTATACGTATAATACGTATTATACGGGGTACACTGGATACGTATGATATGGCCCAGTCGGTTATACGTATTATACGAAACAGTATATACGGTACATCGTATATACGTATCTTACGCCAGCGGATAAACGTTTAAACGGTTTTCATTCATTGCGTGAAAAAAGAGGATTTTCCCCCTGCTGGTCTGCGGATCAGAGACATTGAGAAACACCCGCTAGAGTCCTGGATTCACAATGGCATATAACAACCATAATAGCAAATCTAAGAAATATAAAACAATTTAAATTTCTCCAGCAAATTTATGTAACATTTTATCACTTAATTCAATAAAAATTAGAAGTAACATAAATTAATTAAAATGTCAGAGCAACTTTCGCTTTAATATGATACATGCATAGAGCTTATAAAAAACATTTAATTTTTTTTATAATATACTCTGATTTGCTCGGATTACTTTTTACGGAAAATAATAAAAAAATATTTGTTGTGCAAAAGTAATAAATATGTTTTTGCTTAGTTGCAGAAAAAAAAAATATTTTCTTTTTTCTATTTAAATCTTTTTTTTAAAGCTTTTATTCTTTATTTTAATTGGTGAATGATTCACCTTCCGTACTTGTACATAAATAACATACATTTAATTATCTGTATTTTGTACAATGTGTTGAAAATTTGCGTGCTCGTAAAAGTTCACTACACTTTGGTTTATTTTATCAATCTGAAAAATATAAATTCTTGTTTACAAACCTGCTAAATGAAATCTTATCTCGAGCCTTCTCATCTGAAATAAAATCCAATTACTTAGATTCTGAATTAAATAAAAAAAAAAGTTGGTGTCCTTTTTCGTTGTTTTATTAATCTTTCGCCTGTAAGCGGAATAAAAGAAAAAAGATTGCTCTGTGAAAATTTTCAATTTACTGTATTATTTCTACAAACTAGAAGAGTTGAAAAGAATTGTTCGTCCATGAAGAAGATTTGTACTTTTAATGAAACTTTAAATTTTTATTTTAAAAGATTAAAGAGCCGTATTTCTTATTTTTTTTTGTCTCAGAAAGAGTAGAATTTAGGTGTACTTCAGAGATTAACCAAGACAAGATATTTTTTTTTTAATAAAGATAGTTCCTCCGTGTAGTTTTTTTAAAATTTGAAAATGGAGTTACAAGATATTTAAGAAAATACGTAAGAATTAACAGGGAAGAACACGAATTTTCGCTTTAAATCTTTAGTATACGTTTTAATGTCAGAACAGCTTTCGCGTTAATTTGTCGGATGCATAAAGCTTAAAAAACACGTTTTTAAATTATTTATAATTGATTCTGATTTTCCCGGAATATTTTTTACGTATGAATATGAAAATATATTTGCTGTGCAAGAAAAATAATTTTGTGTGTGTTAGTTAAAAATATAGAATTTTTTTAAATGAAAATGTGAAACATTTTTAAAAACTTTGATTTGAATTTTTTTTTAAATGTATATCTAGTTGCATATATTTGATAAGAAAAGTATTGCATAATCAGTTTTTATAAAATATTTGTTGAAATAGAAGTTTGAAAAAAGTATTGCATAATCAGTTTTTATAAAATATTTGTTGAAATAGAAGTTTGAAAAAAGTATTGCATAATCAGTTTTTATCAGATATTTGTTTTTGTTCTTTTAACTGCATATCTGCAGTTGTTTGCTAATTAAAGAAGAAAAACTCATTAAAGTAGAGTTATGCATGATGTTAGATTTTTGCATACTTTCCAACATGATTCTGTGCGTTATATAGGTACTAAATTACTCAATATTTTATGTATTTACGAATAAAAAGTCTTTCTTAAATGTAACAAAATGTTGAGAGTTAGGATGTGAGAACAATTTTTACCTTTAAAGCCCAATTCGCTGCAAACTTATTTTTAAAGTAAGACGAACTTTAGATACAAAATTAAAAGTTCGTAGTTCGATCTAAATAAGAAAATGTTTTACATCACTAAGTATATTAAAAAATGAAGTTTGCCTGTGTGTCTGTGAGTGTGTGTGTGGACTGAGTTCTGAAAAGACCACTGCACGCAGAGCTACAAAATTTGGTGAGAAGGTACATCTATGTATGTAGTTTTGCACCTTGAAGCCCAATTTTGGAATTTTTATTTAATTTTTATGCGATTTTTAGCATTTTTTCACGTTTTGCTGCGATTTTTCCACATTAGTAACAGGAATCCGGTTTCAATCTTTTAGCCCAATATAGTAAATTTTCTCCTCTTTTCAATAAAATTTATTTGGAAATCGTTTAATGATTTTTGAATTTTTGGCGATTTCTTTCTTTTGCCACTAAGAAATTTTCCCCAGAAAGCTTGATTGGTTCGTTGGTTGCCTCCATTTCAGCCTCATTTATGTTCAAAATCGTCATTTTTTTTTCTCTTTTTACCTTGCAGAAGGTAAAATAAGATAATTCTTTAAAGTTGATAATTCTTTAAAGATAAAACATAGTGATTTTAAAAGGGAAGGGCGGGTTGTTAATTATCCCAATTTGAATTTTTTGATTAATTTTTTTAATTTTCACTTTTTATAACTTTTTTTTTTCATGTTTTGCAGAATTTTTTGTTTCAAAAATCGTCACAATTGCCCATTGGAAGTCAAATACCGTTTAAGGGCAGATGTGATTGGTAGCTGAGAGGATTGTAGTCCACCGGGCAATTGTGACTGGTGAATGAAAAGGTAATCAGCTGATTGCAACTCCTCTTTAGTAAATTTTGTCCTCTTTACAATAAAAACTATTCTGAATTCGAATCAGCTGATTGCAACTCCTCTTTAGTAAATTTTGTCCTCTTTACAATAAAAACTATTCTGAATTCGAACAGCGATTTGTGAATTATTCGCGATTTGTTTTATGCTATTTTTAGAGTTTTTTCATGTACGCGCTGTCATTTATGTATTTGATTTCAGAACAAGTGAAAGTCGACCCATCGAGAACCCGACCCGATCTGAACCCCTGGTTGGGTTGTGTTCGGGTAAAATAGGGTTATCCAACATGATGCATTACTCTAATCCAGACTTATTGCAATACGTACAAGGTAGTGAGTGATTATTCATAATTTTAGTATAAAAAAAATGGAGGAGGAAAATTAAAAGGCTTATAAAATGTATATAAGAAAACTGTCTCATTGACAGATTGCATTTACGCGACTGAGAGTCTATGGTTTGTGAATACTTCATTTTTATTTTAAGGGTATATTTTTCGCAAACACACCGCACTAGGGCTACTGTAATGCAGGCTGAATCATCAAACATTTTGTTGCCCGCTTAGACCAATCGGCGATTGTTGTCCACCAGACGTGGCCAATCGTTCTTCTCCTAGGGGCAATTAAATGGAGGCGTGAATCAGCCCGGATTGTAGGAGACAGACCCCGTACAGAAGCATCAATAGAATATGGAGATAAGTCAGATTTTTAATGTTTACCCTGCATTACATTAAAAAGAAGGATTGCTGGATAGAAATAAATCTATACATATAATACAAATAAATAAATATATTTCATTGCTTCTATTTAAAATGAAAACTAATGTTCCTCTTGTTCTTGACCGATGCTTTTTTTTCCCTATTTTTAATGAATTATTTTATAAACAAAAGAAAATAGGACTTTTCGTTGAAAACTGTTACATTACATTTCGTAGTTCACCATTTTGTTAAAAATGTAAAATAATAATAATAAATAAATAAATAAAAATCGTCAGTCAAGAACTAGACATTTATATATATTACATAACGTGCTCTTTGTTTCATCGGTTTCAAGTGAAAGGGCTGAGAGAAATATTTTGACCGGCGCGGTGTGCTTGGACTGCTGATGAAAAGATAGTCTAAAAAGCGAGTTTTTCAATAAAAATTGAAAACAAAGTTAAATTATTTTTTAAAGTTCAATGCACGTGTTTTTTATGCAAAAATTTACATATTTCTAGACTGTTTCTCAGACGTTATCAACAGTTAATAACATACGTTTATTTTTTAAAACAGAAAAACTTCCATGACTATTCCTCTAAATACGACTATAAAAATAAGGAAAATCCTTTCCATTATTAAAAAAAAAAAAAAAACTAATGAATTTCAAAATAACTTTTTTTAAATATTTTATTCCCTTCCACTATATGGTTTTTAATTACGTTTATCTGCTGCAGACAGCGCAATGTTTTAAATTACGTTTGATATTTTGACAACTTTTGAATATTAGGTGGCAATTAATCGTTAAAGCGAAAGCTCAATATACACCAGGAACGTCATATGTCTAGATTTAAACTGATTATTCAATACATAAAAATTTAATTTAACGCGTATGTAAATTTTATATTGCTTCGAATCAATTAAAATTTGAAATGCAAATAAAAATAATTATTCTGAGATTTTTGAATCGGACATTGTTATGGTAATATTCATTTAATTCCCTTTTGAAGTGATTAAAATTAATTTTGCTTTGAAATGCAATTTAAATATATCTAAGATTCTGGTTTACTTTTTTGATTTCTCTTATTTTGTCATTGAAATCGACCTTTTTCACTTTATTTTGTTGAAAAAACAAGATTCTTCATACGTAAGTATTAGAAAGTATTTCTATTAAATTATTTAAAGTATTCTGAATGATTACTTTTGAAGTTTGAGATGTAATAACAAATGGAGTATAGCAAGATTTATTTTTATAAATATTCATATAATATTTATTTGGAATTTTTTTTTTTAGTTTTTATTTGTTTAAGTTTATGAGAAATTTGTTTTAGCAAAATTTAATTAAGTTTCTTTCTTGAATTTATTTATTTCGAATTCCGATGAGAGATTTCTTGAATGGCATTTTATTTTAACCATTCAAAAAATTAGTGCACTTGCTTGTATAAAAAATACTTGAAAATTTGTAAATATGTGACATAGTTAACAAATGCCATGGTGCTGAACAGTAAAATTTAATATTTTAGACAATATTTGTATCCTTTGGCGAGAATGGACCGTAAAAACAAGAGCTCATTAAGTATTGTGCTGTCCTCTTAAAAAATAATTTTTTTGAAATTTTCTCTATATAAAGTCTAATAAAGAATTAAAAAAAATTAACATGGCTAATTTTTTATAACTTGTTCTGAGTAAGATTTTAATGTTGAGCATTTTTCATTTTATCGCTTTATTACAAAATGGCAGCCAATTAAGCGAGAATTTGAAAAAAAAAAAAAAAAAAAAAAAAAAAAAACATTTTTCCAAAAAATAACCCAAGTTACCTTTAAAAAAAAAAAAACACCTAACATGAGCAGCTGAAAATGAAGCATTCTATTACATATTAATGGTTTAACATAAAAAAAAAATACAATTTATGTAGACCATTTTAAAATTCTATTATAACAAGAAAATCTGTAAAAATTAAGCTCATGTCTTGCCAGAATTCTGCAATTGTTAGTTTAAATTATTTTAAAACTAAATAAGCACTCCTTATGTATTTTTAACTGTTTTTATTATTCTAAATGATGCATAACAACGGAACAAAAAATTGACTTTAGTGAAATATTTGATGTAGTACTGGGGTGATGTTTTTTTTTTTTTTTAGGAAACATTTCACTGTGGGTTTTTTTAGAGAACAGCACAATATAAAGTGCTTCATATATGTGAATGTAAACCAATTAATCAGCTTATAAAAATGGAATTTAATACGTGGGTGAATTTTATGGTACTTAGAATCATTTAAATCTGAAATGCAAATAAAAAGGATTTTGGATCGAGCAGTCAGTTGATTTGGTATTGTTCATTTAATTCATTTTTAAAGTAATTAAAATTAATTTTACTTTGAAATGCAGTTTAATTGTATCTAAGGTTCTAGTTTATTTCCTCAATTTCTCCTGATTTATTATTGAATGCAATTTTTTAAATTTTACTGAGTTGAGATTTAAAAAATAATGAAAGCAAGATACCGGAATTTCTGAGATGTAAGTAATTCGAAATTCTTTCCGTTAAAGTGCAGTGTAGCCATAAACTTTTCCAATTTATATGAATCCCTAGCGACTGTTCCTTTCAACCAACCTCTGAGGTGGACTAGGAGGTTGAACTAGGAGAAATCACGGTAAAAAAATAACCTGAACTTTGAAAAAAAAAAAAAACTGAACTTTGAAAATATAACCTGAACTTTAAGGTTGAACTAGGAGACAAGGAAATGAAATGTTAGATATAGTTGTTTGATTGTATGCGCTCCAGATTGCGATGAAAAAGAACAATAGAGACTGCACAATTACGGTTACAATGGATTTTTCTTTGACTGGCAACTCCCACTTTTTCCCATCACAAAATGATCACCGCATCAAAAAACCACAAATGGCATTGGAATAGTATATGTAGCACGAAAAGCGGCGACGTTTGACACACGCAAAATAACACCATTGTAAATAAGCAATAACAGTATATACGAGAGGGGGGAAAAGTTTTACAGAGATTACAAGTTTTCCATACTGCTTTGGTTTTCCACAAACGATGGTATTCTATGATTGATGTTTGTGCCTCCTCGTCTCTCTGTTGCTATTGGTTGTTCACAATTCTGTTCTTTGCATGTGTCCTATGTCACCGTTTTTCGTGCCACATGTACCGTCCAAATGCTATTTATGGTTTTAAATACACTGATCATTTTGGGATGGAAAAAAAGTAGGTATTCCCATTCGAAAAAATTAAAGTTTTTTTTCATAGTAACCGTAACGGCTCTATTGTTCTTTTTCGCCACAATCTTGAGCGCATACCTGCAAATAACTATATCTCACATTTCATTTCGGTTGGTTCAACGGAGCTGCCGCTAGGGATTCATATATCGGCAAACTTTATTTATGACCGTCCTGCATTTACATTAGCTTTGGCTGAACGCTTTTGAAGCTTAGAAATTAAATAACAAGTGAAGTATTGGCAGATACCTTTTAAGTTTGACCTACTATTTATTTAGATTTCTTTTCAATTAGTGCCAATGAAGGTTATGAAAGAAATTTTGTAAGCAAAATTTGATCAAGAGCCTTGCTTGAATTCATTTATTTTGAATTCAGATGTGAGATTTCTGGACAATCATTTTATTTCAACCATTAAAAAAATAGTCCAAATGTTTGTGTAATGAGACTTGAAAATTCTTAAATGTTGAAATTTCTGACACTTGCAATGGTGCTGAAATATTGCATTTCATATTCTGCGTGGCAATAGGTTGTAAAAGCAAAAGCATTAGTATGCATTAGGAGAATTATAAATCTAGATTTAAACTAATTCTTGAGCGTATAAAAAATCTAATTTAATTATTTGTGGCAATGTATTGTTAAAACGCAAGCACAGTATACATTAGTAGAGTCATACATCTAGATTTAAACTAATGCTTTGGCATATAAAAACTCTAATTTAATTCGTGGCTAAATTATATGGTCCTTTGAATCATTTAAATATGAAATGCAAATAGAAATTCTTAAGAAATCTTTTGAGGCTATTGTTATGGTGATGTTTATTTCAGTCATTTTTGAAATGATTAAAATTAACTTTATTTGAATGCAATATGTAATTGAAATATATTTATTCTGGTTTATTTCCTTGATTTAATCTGTCTGGGTCTATCATCGAATGCGATGTTCTTAATTGAATTTTCTTAGTAATTGAAAGCAATATATCGGAATTTCTAAAATGTAAGTACTTGAATGTCTTCCCATTTAAAATATTTTAAAATACTTTCAATAAATATATTTAAAGTTTCAGATGTAATAAGGAAGGTATTGCTAATTGCCTTTTTAAAATGTTAATCTACTATTTATTTAGATTTGATTTCATTTAGTGTTAGTAAAGATTATCTTCGAATTCATTTAATTCAAATTCAGACGAGGGATTTATTGACAAATCTTTTTTTTTTCAATAATAATAATGAAAATAGTACAGTAAATACCTCGATTAGTGGGGTTAATTAATTCCCGCGATATTACCGCATAAATAGAAACCTCACTAATTGAAACATACACTGAATTGGAAAAACTGCAATAGGCAACTTTTTCAAAATCCTAATATCCTTAAATAGACAATGTATTAAGGCACTATAATATTGTTTTTTGATGTATTATTGGTAGATAGTATATATTACAGTTTGATTTGAATATTTAAAAAAAAAAGTTTATATAATTTTCATGAACTTCCATTAACATAAACGTGTGAACTAATTTAATAAAGTAACAAAAGAAGAAATATTGATAGGCCAATTTTTATTTTAATTCTGCATTACAACAATTCTTTGTTACCTGTATTAGATTAATATACAATTAGGTTAATTAAAAAAAAATACGTAATGTAATACAATGAATGTACTTAATGTATTACAATTTGATTATTTCAAACAAACCTGTACATTTTAATTTATTTAAGCGACAATTTATCAATTGCCAATTGTACAGGTTTTTGTTTTTGGAAGACATTTTGGGGTACCTCAAAATTTGATTTTCTAATCCTCGGCAAAGTTCCATACTTTCCATAGTGTCTGGGTCTATATATATAAAAAGCTGTGAGGGGAATTTTCGAAAAGCTTCTTCCAATTCCTTTATGTTATTTCTTATTTCAGCAGTTCTGAAATTTCTTTTTCATTCTAGCTTGCTGGTTTAAAAACAAATAAATAAATATATTTTGTGCTTTATCGATTAGTTCCGCAATATTACCCCACGCTAATCGAAGGAAATTCTAAAAAAAGTTTATCGCACTAACTGTAAGCGAGGGGAACCTGTATGCATGCTTGTATAATAAAACTTGGAAATTTCACACATGACGAATTTTTTAACATGTGCGATTTTGTTGAAATCTAACATTTGGCATTTTTGACATTTTTGACAATCTTTTTGTTTTTGGTGGCACTAGATCTTCAACCCATCATTAGTCGCGCTTTGAGCACTTCATTTTCACGTTAGTCTAAAAAAGCGTGTATTTAATTTAAAAATAACCTTCAAATTCCCTTCTTTTTCTTTAGGTATAAATTATATTCTATTTCACCTAAATATATATTTTATAACTATTTTCATTACGCGTACTGGTTATACAATGGGAGATGAAAATGTGTGAGAAACACACACGCAACCAGTGGCGTCGTTCAAAAAGACGCGATCAATGACGTGTTATATTCCGGGAATCAGCGTCACATCATTGCAACCAATTTTAGCGTCGATGACTTTGGTATATATGATAGATTAGATGGTGAAGATAACCAAGCTACCAGTCAGCTGGAGCACCAGCAGATTATGTTGTCATAGCAACATCGCACAGACTGCTGCAATGTTAAATGAATGACAACCTGATAACTGATAATAACCCGAGTCGCTGTAACATCATTAATCGGGTTTCCATTTATTTTACATTGCGGTGGGCTATGGGATGTTTGTATAGAAACACCACCAGCTTGTGCGCTAGCTGCATCACAGTTTCGTTATCTGCACCATCTAATCTATCATGTATACCAAAATCATCGACGCTAAAATTGGTTGCAAAAAATGTGACGCTGCCTTTGGAATATTAAAGCGAAAGCAAATACACATAAGACGCATTATAAATTTGTATTTAAATGTATTTTTCAGCAAATAAAAATCTAATTTAAGGGGTTACATACTTTCTCGGAGGCGAAAAATTGACATATTTTGGAATTTTACTTTAGGAAGGGAGTAAATTAATTAAAAAACTAATAATTCCACGTTATTTTCTATTGCTTCAAGTCTTTAAAAGTATTTTTTGTTTTTAAATTTGTCACGTATTACGTCGGAAACCTTGCAGCACCGTTGACCTGTATCAAAATATCCGGACTCGATGGGCAGCATCCTAACTTCCTGTAGAAACAAAAAATTATTAAAATCTCAGTTTCTTCTTGTAAAAAAAGGTTGTAGCTAAGGGACAACTGCTTAAATTTTTGAAGTTTAGAAAAATAAGAAAATTGCGCTGTTTCGATTTTTTTTTTCTTTTTCGTCTAAAATTTTGACCTTTTAAAACTTATTGGGAAAATATAAAAAAATAAAATTTTCAAAGAAAGGCTCGATGGCTCTTAGACAATTTAATTGTGGGTAGATAAACACAAAATTTATCGAAAAATGTTAAAAATTGTTGAATTTATCATGCTACCCATGTTGAAAAATATAGTTTCCAGGAAATCGTGTTTGAAGTTTTAGAAGAAAAAAATATACTGATATAAATTTTTTCAACTTATACTTAATTTGCTATTCCTGCGCCCTACTGTGGACCTTCGTGTGCCTTAATATGCTCATTTAAAATTTTTTTGTTTCACCTACGAATCTTTAGTGAATCTTTTCGGCGAGGTTGGTTTTATCGATCATGCGCGCGCTCACATTTTTGCTTACATTTTTCTTAATAATTGAGATATCACTTTAAATCTTTTTACCAATAATTCTACACACTATAAGAATTTAATTTTCATCAGAATAAAAAAGGGATTTTTTGAAAGTTGAGAACCCCTTAAGGGTTCATGGGAATTTTTTCGAATTTAAAAATAAGCATGTTTTATGAAGATGTTTTGATGTCTAGGAAGGAGGTAGAAATTATAGTTAATATGAAAGGGCAATTCTAAAATTAATTACTGCAGAATAAGTATCTAATATATAAATCAGCAACAGTTTCTCAATATGAAAAAAACATAAAAGTAACTTACCCAATTATTAGAAATAGCAAAAACAGTATGTGTACTTACCTAGAAAGAAAGAGAAAAAAGAATTAATAAAGCGTTTTTACAAGTAAACACATTTTAACTTATGCTATTTTATTGCATTTTATTTTATGCTATTTTATTATCTTAATGCTATTTTATTGGGGCGTTGAATAAATTAAATTTGAAATGCAAATACAAAGAATTCTTCAGAGAATTTCGATAAAACTAGGAGACAAGGATTTGGATAAGGTTATTGTAATTTTCACTTGATTCATTTTTAACGGGATTAAAACTAGTATTGTTTTAAAATGCAATTTAATATAAATTTACTTCAAATATTCAAATATTCAAATATATTTCAAAACCAAGTGATATTTACTGTAATATAATTTAGATAACGGCTTTCAGGATGACAGAATTATCAATTTTCCCATCAAATGAGGAAATTAAGATTATAGTGGTGTAAATCGCATTTTTTTTTTTTTATGGGCAAAAGCAAAGTTTTTAAAGAAGACGTTGCAATGAATTCCAATGTGGTGAAATATTTTCTAGAAGCAGTTTCATGTAATTATCATATAAGAGAAACTAGGCATGTTTTATCATATGGGAAGTTTGACACACACTGCCTTTATTTTATTTAAGACAAAACTGATTTACTTTTATGCAGCAGATGGAAGCATATTATAAATCTTTCCTACTAGTTAAGGTTGATTTCAGCTGTTTTTTGATGACAATAACAGAAAATAAAGTAGAATTTTGCTATTTCCTCCCCACAAGTAAGTTTTTCTTTGCCAGACGTAAGCTCGTATAGTTGTAAATAAAGTTTAAAATACTATTTTTTGCTTTATAGTATACTCATATTTAAATGATCTAAAAAATAAAATAGTTAATTCGAACTTGGTATCTATTGACATGTGTTTTTATACTTCTTTTTCGAAATTGCAGTTGCAGATTGCTTGACTTACAGAATTTAAGGATGTTTGATTCGAGAAAAAACTGTAGTGTAACAGAAAACACTTTAATAATTAGTTTTACGTTATCTAAAGCAATATTAATTATTTCAGTAATTAATAGCAAAATTTATATAACTTTAATTAAGGATTATAATGCAATATTTCAATTGAAATTGAATACAAAAATACCTATTAATAAATAATGTGAAGTATAAAGGCAAGCAAAAGTGATTTACAATTTGGAACAATTTTTTTACATAAATATAAACATTTTATGTATAATATATATATATATATATATATATATATATATATATAGTAGCTTGGGCTAAAAATATTGCGGTAATTTCTTCGGGGGTCTTCTCAAGCTACCACATAAAAATACTAGTTGTAGTTTACAAATATTAGCTTTAAAAATGTTACTTGACTTCCTGATTGTGGTAATATTAATTAAATTGTAAGATTGTGAATATCGCGTGTTAACATATTGAGAATCATTAACTTTATTCAATGGCCAGATCAAGTAAAGTTATTTCTTACGAAAAATTTTACTTAGAAATTAAGTAAAGACCGTACAAATTGTATGAAATTATCATTTAAATTTTTTTATTATTATTTAGTGGGCCAAACCTTCTATGCAGTACGCTTAATCTCCCTGAAGTCTCTCTCTCTCTGTGTGTGGGGGGCGGGGGGGCGGGGGGGGGGTGAGGATCCAAATGACAGAGTTATGGGAAAAAATTACAAAAATCATTTAGTGCTTTTTAAAAAAATTGATTCTTTAAAAATTTAGAATATATATAATAAGTTATTTATGTGTGACAAGCTGAGATGCAATTGTATGCCAAACCCAAATTATGAGCATTTTAGTATAAAAATGGGTCAAACATTCCCAGTTTACCCTATACTGATCTTCTTATTAATAATTTGATAGATACCCTATTAATAATTTGATTGATTTAGTTAGATAACATCCATGCATTTAATTATAATTTCAAAACTAGCGATTTACACCATTAGGACTTTCATGCCTCAATTATAATACTACTATGTGCACATGAACTATCGATGTCGTGCAATAAGTGAAATGCATAAAAATTTCAAAATATTTTTGTACAAAATTCACTTTTAGATCCGCAATTATATTAAATTTATCTTTTATATAAATACCATACTAAATTTCCCTTGTTTTATTATAAAAAGTGGCCTTTGGGAATTCATAACAAAATGTATGAAATCGTCACCGTGTTTGGTTATCTATATTATTTTAATAGACATAATATCAAACCAGCTTTTCATCCTTCTGTTAATTTCCTTTTTTTTTTTTTAGTTCAAAAGCTGTTTAAAATGTTAGAAATCTCCTCTAAGTTTGATTATCTGTATTTACTTTAAGTGATGTTAACTCAGTTGCTCATGTTTTGTTATTTATCTTTTTTGTTAAAAAGGTACAATATTCTCAGTAAGATAACAAATTTCGACATTATTATAATAAAAAGAATAACCCACAAACATTTTGTACATTATATTTAATTTTACACTATAATGAAATTGGGATATTTCACATTGGTATCCTTCTTTCTCTGGTCTCTTTTAATCTGTCTAGCGGATAAAGAATATAATATGTGAAAACGATTTTTTTAATACTCTAATTACACCGGTTCTCAACCTGGGGCACGCGTAACCCTGGGGGTATGTGGCGGTCCAGTTGGGGATACGTGAAAATAACATTGGTAATGGTGGAAAGCACAAAAAATAAAAGTTTAAATTAAAACAGAAAAACACAACTCTAAACTTTTCGTTTACAAAGAGACTTGTATAAAATGAAAATAGGCTATTCGCATAAAATGAAGGAAAGTGCCTAAACTTAGTAATTGGCTGATCAGTTTTTTCCATTATCTCCGCTTACTACTAATAATGTCTATCGATTTAGCATGCGTCCGTCTTTTGTGCTTTTTCTTTCTAGTAATGCTAGAAATATCTTAGTAAAACATGAATCGTTTCGGGACTTCTGGTTTCGACGATTTCATTTAAAACCTATTTCAAAGTAAGTCATCATTTTAGTATTCAACTGGACATCATTAGCATAAATTCATAATTGTGAGTGCTTAATTTGAAATATTTAGCTAATATTTAGTAGTGTCTTCAGTGACTTTAAGAAGATATTTGTGACTCAAAATGGATAAGTGTTTGTAAACTGGAGTATTAAAGAGAACTGCATCTAACATTGTTAACTAGCATAAAACATTACTAACGAACGAAAACATAAATTATTTGGGACATGTTTATGTGGGAAGAGGTACGCATAAATGAAAAGTCTAAGCAAGAAGTACTTGGGAGATAAACGGTTGGGAACCGCTGCGGTCTAATAGATTTTTAACATTTTATTTATTTATTTATTTATTTAGATTATCCACTTAATAACACCAAAAAGCATTTTTATATGAAATTTACGTATTAATTATGTATTTAAATAAAGTTTTGAAATTTATTAAAAGCGATACTTTCGTATTAGCCTCATGCTAAGAGTTAAAAGCCGAAGGAATCGACAAAGCTTTCGTTATCTACAGCAGATTCTCATAATTTCAGTTGCTAGTTAAAGCAGCCTTTTTTATTCTAATTCTTTCAGTGGTTTAAGGGAGTAGCTAGATTCCATGTCTGTTAAATTAAAATTTTATTTATATTTTTTTATTTATTACATGATGAAGTTTTAAATTTTTTATGGAACATTAGCTGGAAGCAAAATCTGAACTATTTTTCTTGTTTTAAGTGCACACTAATTAGTTTTTTGTAATTTTCTGCACCCGATAGAGAATAAATAAAAAAATTCATGCTGAAAAATATTTTAAAAATCAATAATACATGAGTTAATTGCGATGAATTTTTCAAACACATTGCATTTGAAAGTACACTTTTCTTTCCTATATGACGTTGTAAAAATTGAAAATCTGCGATGTTTAGAATTAAAAAAAATTGCAGTAAAAGCGAAATTTAATCGCCAGGTGTTGCAAAAGTATAAATGACGTCAGCGTTACGCACAAACACGTTTCGCCTTTATAATATAGATTTCCTAACATTTACTTTATCAATTATACCATCTTATTATCTAATTTAAAAAATGGAATGCGTCCATTCGACCTCATTTTCATTTATATGAACCATAATATTTTTAACTGTCGCAGTAAAATTTCAAAATTTTGTCATTTTTATGAATTATCTTGAGTTTTAAATCTATAAACATGAACTTGGAAATAAATGCATAGCAATATCGTGATGCTTCATCATAAAACATGAAATGTGTTGATATTTATTAGGTATTGAGGAAAAGCTATAACTCTTTTATGTCGTCAAAGTATATCGTTATTTCAAAAAGTCTTTTAAAGCATTCAATATTTTTAAGTGGCAGTATTATATAGTGAAAAGAATCCTTTTATCCGAATGAATAAAATCTCGTACTTATTTGAATTATGTGCCGTAATAAAATATTTGAATATTTTCCATAAAAATATTTCCTTTTGTAAGATTTATAGCATTAGATTATTTTCACGAATAATTCTTCGAGCATTTAAGGAAGCCTTATATAGGAGAGAGAATAATTGTTAAATGTTGTTGTTTTAAAAAACGGTATCCCATAATTTTCTGGCACAATCATGAAATTATTTTCATTAGGAAATGCGAAAAAGTGGCTGACATTCTTATTTGTACTTTGTAGCCGCAACCTTCTTGTTTTTTAAGGTCTGATAAAGATATTTCAAACCAGACATTTTATGTAATAAATGAAATCAAACAAGTACCACATAGAAACAAGACACGCTTTTTTAGCCTGTTACTGTTGTATTATATTAAAACAATAGGTCAGTGAAAAGTGGCTTTTCTATTAAGTAGGGCTAGTATTTGGTTAGAGTGCGGTTTAACTAGCTTAGGCAGGAACTAAATTTTTTAAAAATCTATTTGTACTCTAAATTTAACTAATTATTTTTTTTCTGCTAGTTTTTCTACTTTATACTTTTCTAACATTTAAATTTAAATTTTAAAGATATTTTTAAATTAATCTTTTTTATGTAGTTTTTATACTACAATTAAAGGAACACATTACCTTAAAAATGAGCAAAATATTGATTTTCTGTATGGGTTTAAATTAGCAGAACTCTTTATTAATGAGTGAGTAAAATTTCGAAACAATATCTTCAATGATTTAGGATTTATTTAGGTTATGACAGAATTAAAAGAAACCGGTGAGTAGCTGCCCCGCCTACTTCTCTTCTGTCACAAACGCTTGTCACAGCCCAAAGAAACATGAAATGCTTCTAGTGATCATAAATTGCAACATTCCAAATGTCCTGCTGGTAATGTTTCTTCGTATTTTTATCTATCAACTATAGCAAGCGTTGAAATGCCTGGATCACATAAAATTCATATCAAAACACCAATAAATGAGGCTCATTTGACAATAACCATGCCAATTTACAAGCGATTGACTTCGAATCAACTTTTTGAAGGCTGTGTAAGGTGTCTAACATAAAATTCAAATGAAATCCTCCATAGTACAATAAGAGAACTTTGCTACTTTGCGGCGTGTGAAGACCGCGGTTGGATACACAGCTTCAAAATTCAATATTGGAACCTTAAATTATTTAAAAATCATCCAAGCTGAAATAAATATCCCTCTAAAGAAAAATCTATAAATCTGGCTCTATTCAAGGATTTTAGACGAATTTATCAACAAAACAAGAGGAAAACTATGGTATATGAGTTGGGTAGGGGAAAGATTAAATTTGCTCGCAAACGCCTTAAAATTAAGGAAAAGGGACTTAGTTATGAAACTGTTTGCTTTTAAAAGTGTTCAATAAATATAAAATTGTTTACATAAGTTCTATAAGTATCTATATTATAAAGGGCAAACGTGTCCGTGTGAAACGCTGACGTCATTTTGTGAAGGCCTCAATTTGACGATGAAATTTCGATTTTGCGATTTTTGCTACTGCAATTTTTTTAATTTCTAAACATCGCACATTTTCGATTTTTTCACCGTTAAATAAGAGAAGAAATTTACTTTCAAATGCAATTTGTTTGAAAACTGTATCGCAGTTTACTCATTTATTATAACATGTAAATTAAATTTCAAGCATGATTTAAAAAAAAATTCTATAACTTGCAGACGATTGCAAAATATTAATCCGTTTGCACTTTAAACAATATAAAAAGTTCAGCATTTGTGTCCATCTAATATTCCATAAGGAAATTAAAACTTCATTACAAAATCAATAAAATAATATAAATAAAACATAAATTTAACAGACATGTAATTGAAATAAGCGCTTAAACCCGCTGAAATTATCAGAATAAAAAAAATCTATAGATAACGAAATTTTTAGCGAGTTCTTCGGCTATTAACTTCTGGCAGGATGCCAATACGAAATGACCTATTTTAATAAATTTCAAAATTTTATTTGATTATATAATTGACGTATTTCATATAAAAATACTCTTTGGTGTTGTTTGGTGGCAATCATAAAATAATTATTAAATGTAAAAAAATCTATCCGAGTTTGCAATTTAAAAAATAAATAAATGGTATTCACACATATTCTCTATTCCGGTTACCCCAGGTTGGATGTCCTAGTATTTATAATTGATAAGTGGTGTATTTGCACAAATAAAAATTATAAAGGAAATTTTCTCGTTTTTACTTATTGTTGACTCATGTTATTAAAATTGTATGGATCTTTAATATTTAAGTAATACGCATGAAATGTTTTATATATGCTTTAGTTTATATGTTTGATAAATGTATGCAAGTAATTTATGCAAATTTGCAGTTAAACATGTTATTTTTACAAATGAAAGCTTTCAATTGATTTTTCTCCATTTTCATATTTTGCTGACTCTTGTTCGATAAATGCTAAGTCTTTTATTATAGTTAAGCCAGAGGTTCAAAACTTTTTGTACATGTATTGTATTACATGTATTGAAGTTTAGCATTAACACGAGCAGGGAAGACCGAGCGATGCTCGGTCAAAATTAAATTTGAGTTCAAATATCATGATCCATGACCAAAATGACCCACTAATTGAATTTTCTCGAACATGTGACTTAGCCCAACAGTCTTCTCGTGCCGGAAAACCATAGGATGCAAAATGTAGTGTAAATTGAGCCGCTTTTTAGATATTGACCCACAATGACCCAGAAATGACCCACTAATCGAATTTTCTCGAACATGTGACCTAGTCTAATGATTTTCGCGTGCCCGAAACTCGTAAAATACAAAATTTAATCAAAATCGTTAGAGCCGTTTTTTAGATAAAATTAATTTGACCCGCTTTGACCCAAAAATGACCCCCTAATCAAAAGTTCTCGAACATGTGACCCAGCCCAATAGTGTTCTCGTGCCCGAAAATAGTCGGATA
The DNA here is from genome assembly GCA_963931845.1 of Maratus michaelseni. Classification (NCBI taxonomy): domain Eukaryota; kingdom Metazoa; phylum Arthropoda; class Arachnida; order Araneae; family Salticidae; genus Maratus; species Maratus michaelseni. Next base: position 105,929,788 of record OZ007588.1, on the reverse strand, counting down.
CAAAGTTTCGACAAAATCGTTTGGACCGTTTTTTAGATACAATTAGCTTGACCATGACCCAAAATGACCCAAAATGACCCACTAATTGAATTTTCTCGAACATGTGACCTAGCCCAACAGTCTTCTCGTGCCCGAGAACCGTTGGATGCAAAATTTAGTGTAAATTGAGCCGCTTTTTAGATTTTGACCCACATTGACCCAGAAATGACCCACTAATCGAATTTTCTCGGACATGCGACCTAGCCCAATGCTTTTATCGTTCTCGAAACTCGTAGGACACAAAATTTAATCAAAATCGTTAGAGCCGTTTTTTAGATAAAATTAATTTGACCCGCGTTGACCCAAAAATGACCCACTAATCGAAAGTTCTCAAACGTGTGACCCAGCCCAATTGACTTCTCATGCCCGAAAATGGTCGGATACAAAATTTCGTCAAAATCATTTGAACCGTTTTTTAGATACAATTAGCTAGACCATGACTCAAAATGACCCAAAATGACCCACTAATCGAATTTTCTCGAGCATGTGACCTAGCCCAATGGTTTTCTGGTGCCCCCAAACGGTAGGATACGAAAGTTCGTCAAAATCGTTAGAACCGTTTTTAAGATAATTTTTGCATATATATATATATATATATAACCACCCACAAGATTTGCTCGTATTAGAATATATGATTTGTAGCTGATTTTTAAAAATTAGAACTGTTTAGCTTTTCTTGTTTTTTTTAGTACAAACGAGAGTAAAAATTTATATTAAATCTAATATCAAAAGCATATAGAAATCCATTCACAGCTGTTTGTAGTATATTCCAAAGAATTTGCAAAAAGAATTTGAAATAAATATATCAATATTTTAAAAAATATATATTGAAAATATTTTTTAAAGTGAAAAATTTCTAAAAAAAATTATTTTATTTAAAAAAGAAGTTTAGTATGGTATTTTTTCTGAGTTCTGTTTTTACTTTAATGTTAACATATAATAAAGGTTACTACTTGTATCGTAATATTTAAAAATTTAAAACAAAGGTTAAAAGGTACCGTGTTCCCTTAAAATCTTAATTTTTCTATGACTTTCTTATGTCTCTGCAAGTTGCTTACATGGTGCCTGGATATACCCTTGCACCACATCTAAGAACTCTATCAAGATAAGTACATTTTTTCATTGTTCTAAGACTCATTTCATTAAATAAATTTTCTATTATTATTTTTACCTTATTTAATGATTTATTAATTTATTATGAATATTCGTGATAATCAGCTCACGAAATTCGGTCTCAAACTTACCGGAATTCTATAAAAATATGCTTAGCTTTTATAGGAAAATTAAAAAAAAAAACTTCTTGATTTATTTAATAAAATGTGTCTTATTTCCATAAAGTACTTATTTGATTTCATTTATTGTATAAAACTTCCGTTTCGAAAAAAAAAATATATATTACTTAAAGATGAAGAAGAAAAAGAAGAAAACGGAAAATTGGCAGCTATGGCCTCCCAGACCGCTCACAGTTGTGAAAATTTTAATAAAACTAGAAATATTTCCAAAATATTTTTTGTCCCTATGTACCATTCAATATGTTCCCCTTTCTTCGAATATTATCACATTGTTTAGAAAATTGAAATTATGTAAACAATGGAATTTTTAATCATATGAATCGTATACATGTTGTAAAATTATTTTTATATATTACCTCTATCTATATATCTCTGCCGAAACTGGGATATAAATACATAGCAATAAAATTTTGTTCTGACATAAACACGAAATGTGCGGAGATTTATTATGTATTTGGGAAAAGCTTTATGTCTTCCATCTGTATCGCAATTTCAAAACAGGTTTTAAAACATACAGCATTTTAAAATGTTTGCATTATATTGAGGAAAATATTCCCTGTTCCCAATAAATAAAATCGTGTTTGCATTGTACTCAAAAATAAAGTATTTTAATGTTTCCATAAAAATGTATCAGCTTATCAATTTTATCGCATTAAATTATTTTTATGAAGAATGTTTAAAGTTTTTAGTCGAATCGCTCAGACATTGAAACAAGTACAAGTATTTATGATAGCTTTTATGAAGATGCTTTGCCAAACATTAAATGGTTTTGCTTTTATGAAATTTCATTAAGTTAATTTATTTTTTACAGCTAAAATTTTTGAGAAATTTTTCATGACTGTAATTATATTTTTGTACTGAAAGTCGTACATAGAAATGTAAAATACGCAAAAAGTACATTGTAGTGTTTTATTAAGTTTAATCGGAATAAGTTTAATAGTGTTTTAATCGAATAGAAATAATCTATTACTTTCATAATTATTTTACGAATTATTTTGACAAATATTTAACAATGTTTTAATTACTTAACTGGACTATCGATACATTTTACGATATAATATAAACGTTAAATATATAATTTTCTATATTTTATAGTGCATCAGATCAGTCTGACTTTCAACTTGTTAAAAGACTTTTGAATTATACTACATGTATAAAACACGTAAGCCTTCATTATTTTTAAAAACAATGATACAAACAATGTTTAATTTAATTTTTATCCATTACTTTTAAATAATAGTAGGAATTTGCCTAAAGGGTTACTGTAAATTAATCGTCCATGCACATATTTAAAGGGAACATGTGTCAATCAAGTACTATATTCCGTAAAATTAGATCTCAGGGGAAATATTACTTGCATATTACACTATGTAATTTAAGAAGTTTCTCATAATAAATTTTTGAAGAGCTTATGCAACAGTTTAAATCAAAGAGGTAGAAGAGAGATATTTTTTCAATACTAGTCGCCTATGATAAAGATACTACGATAAAGATTTAATAATTATAATGTAATGATTTGGATTTATTAATTAAAGGATAAAGAGTTTTGGAAGGAATATTAAACGGACTATTAAGTGAAGGAATATTAAACGGAATATTAAACCCTTTATACGATCTTTGATCACACTTATCCATTTGTTTTAATTTTGTTCACTTTCTGTGACGTATATTTTTGAGGTTGTTACAAGACAACCTTTTTACATGTGTACTAAGTGTGAACAGTTTCGTTTGGATGGTGAAAACACTCATTCTTGTCCTTTATTAAAGGACATTTTAAAAATATGTCAATTATTCTCCATTAAATAATGAAATTTCAAAAATTATTGAAAATCTACATGCTTAAGTCGCATAAAAAACAACTTATGGTATTTTTTAGGTTATAATTTACTTGTACTTAAAGTTTTAAAGCAATCAATTCAGGTCTTTTAACAAATTTGAGTAGGCAGATCTTGAAATCTATGACATCATTTGAGCAAATCGATCCAATCGGCTATGGCTATGCCTGAACCCATTACATTTTTTTCCTTTAGAGTTTTATTCATAAGAAGATTAGACAGCAATAGTTTTCGAAAATTCTTCTACAAGATTATTTATTATTTTCGACTTGGCAGAGGCACTACCGTGCCTCCAGATACAGATTCTTGTTCCTGATTTTACAAAGTTCAAACTGTTTGTGTTTGGCATAGTTTTATTTTAATTAAACACTAGTTAAACCAAACAAACATAGTAAATCTTTAAAATAAAAATGCTTTTAATGTGAAACCTGAGCATTTTTTGCATTTTCTGGCACCAAATCAAAAACACGAGTTTTAGTGCTAGAAAACAGTAACAATTCATAAAATTAAAAATATCATAACTTTGTAAGTTCTCTTTGTAAAATGAATGGATTTTTTTTTTAAATTTCCCTTTTAGTTGCTTTCCTTTCTGACGAAGGGCAACATTTAAAAAAATGTTAGTGATGAGAAAAGAGAAACTGTATAAAAAAATAATTAATTTTTGTAATTTAATATGTATATAATCCCTTGTATATGTACTACTTCTTGTATTTGTTGCCTCACACGACAAATGACATACATAAATGCTTTTTGCATAATTTTTGTAATGGGAAGTATGTTTCTATTAGCAGTTATTTAAGATATAATTGTAATAACTTCTATTTTGAATCATTCCGTATATAAATCTGATATACTGTACCGTGTGTGAGATGGGACTCTTTTTTTTTTTTCAGAGCCCGAGCCCGCTCGAGGCTGAAGGATTTTGTGTTATTAGGGCCCAAGCCCGATACCGAAAGTTCGCAGTAGACAATTGTTAATATTTTAACCCTTCTAGTACCATTGGGGTCTTTTTTGACCCCATTTTAATTTGTTTTGAAGTTTTTCATCTGTCGAACCAGAAAAAATAATTAAACTTAATAAATTAAATTAAATAGACACTTGTAAGAAAAAACTACATTTAACCCTTTCCGGCACAGACAAATTCTGTTCATAAAATGAGAAATTACTGACTGACACCGGAATTTACAATCAACTTTTTTAGAAAATAAGAACTCCTTATTTTAAGCTTTCATTATCTATAATGAAAGCTTAAAATATTTATTATTATAATATATTTATTATTTTAATGAAATAAAATTTTATTAAAATATTCTTGGTGCACCCAGAAAAAAGTTTTGTTGAATCAACAAAAATTTGGTTGACCCAACAAAACTTTTTGTTTAAATATAGGTCAATGGAAATTTTGTTTGAATCAGCAAAAAAAAAATTTTTTTTGCAATTCCAAATAAAAATTTTATATCGTCAGCAAAAAATGTTTTGTTAATTCAAGTAAAATGGTTCAATTTTATTTGAATTTTGCTAAAACAACCAAAATGTACTCAACAAAACATGTTTTGTAGTTTTAATCAATTCCTTTTTCTGGAGTGTCATATGCAAGTTTGGAATTAAAATTAGGTGTACCCGGAATGGGATCACTGTGCCGGAAAGGGTTAATAGAATTAAATTTTTGGTTTTAATCATGCAAAAATCAGCGTTGCTTAAGAACACTTTTCAAAAATTAAAATCTGGTATTAGGAGGGTTAAAATTGTTTTAAGATTAATTTTCTAATTTATACTTATCTTCTTGCATAGAAATAAGTATTAGATTTAAATACACTGTTTTAATGACACTGTTTTGTGATTTTCATGTCCCTGATAATCTCTTTAAAATAGCAAATTTGTTATTTATACCCAGCTATTGGCAGAAATCTACAAAAGTCTCAATTGTTATTCTTTTAAAATATTACTGTACAACTATGATAGGAAAGATATGAATTCTGTTTTCCAGTAATTCTGAAAAACAAAAACCTCCAACAGAAAGCGCGAATAGGTAAGGAATATCCCACGGCTTCTTTATGTTATTACTACTGACCGTGCAAAGGCTTCAAATTCAGATAGAATATTTCCCCTTATGTTCCATCAATAACAAATCAATTTATTTTCATACTTATTTTTAAATTATTGTAAAACACACTAAGAAGTTTAGACTACATTTTAGTTTCTCAAATAGCACGTTATTTTTTCCCCTTTTTTCCATTTCTGCATAAATAAAATTTTCCCTTTAAACCAGAGCCCGAAGAATGGTATAAAAATCCGAGCTCTAGCCTATTTCGGGACCGGGATAGGGATGAACTTGTCTCATCTCCATACTATACAAGCGTGAAATTAAACATATTGTTAGAAATCCGCTATTTCTCACTCAAAACCCCTGTTTTGCAGCCCAACAACAAGCATCCCATGTAAAATAGATTTTCCTCAGATTTTCGACAAACTCCACTAATCTGCCGGCAAATACCAAAACTTTCGTTTCATCATAACCAATCTTCCATCTTGAAGGTTTTGAGATAGCTGGAAGAAGAGAACGAGCAGAATGGCGCGTCTTTCATCACGCCGACGATCGTTCAGGTAACGTGGGAACCTAGATGACATCAACATTAGTGAAAAAAGGTGAGAATTCTTTTTCCACCAATCATAACACTTTCTTCGTGACCTCATCTTTCAGAGCTTCTAGTGGCTGGAGAAACCCCTGTTGTTCTAGGCGTAAAACAGAGGTGATATGAAGAGGAAAAAATAGTTAATAATTGGTGATCCAGTTAGGTTGCAGGCAAGCTGAACCGAAGGAGACGGAGTCAAAAGTACGGTTGGAACATTTTCGGGTGATTGCTAGAATCCCCGGGTAGAGAAAATATTTCTCTGACTTATATTTTTGATGTTGTTGCAAGACAAACAAGACAACATTGTGTACGTGTGTACTAAGTGTGAACAGTTCCAGTTTCGTTAGGACGGTCTTAAAACACTTATTCACGTCCCTTATTAAAGAGAATATTGATTTTAGACTCTTTAGTTTGTGATGGGTCAGGCTAGCAAGACGTTTTCAACTCCCGCGCCCACTTTGGAGGGGACTTTACACCTGTTTCGTGTTGTAAACGCAGACTTTGATAAAAACTGAACTCTTCTGCAATTGAATTATGATCATAAGCTAAAATAACCTTTATTATAATATGATTGTTGTGCAATCTCATTAATCAAGAAACATGTATTTTTATTTGTTTGACGTACTGAATTTAATAAATTCATTTCTGTGATATATGAGAGCGGTTTATGTGAAGGCCATCGCTACCACTTCATAATTAATATCACCCATCACAGTATATAAAAAAAATAAGGCTTTGGTAATTTTCTGCATTATGTAGAAAATATTAATTAGAATGAAATAAATCACCAAAAGTACGATTAATTTCACAACTTAACAGATATAGAATATTAACATTAACAGAACATTAATATCTAATGCTCATGTATATAAGGTGTGTGTGTGTCTTAAATAAGCCGATATACAATGTCAATCATGATGTTACAATATAATAAATAAAACTTTCTAAAAATCACGTGACTTTTGTCAAAGTTTTTACTTGAAAATCAATACAAACATCCTTTCACACGAATTCTTTTTGCAATTCCGAATTGACTGTGCTAACCAATCTTATTCCTTCCAGACGCTAATCAATCTTTATCTGCATAGGCTGATGCTCGCGAGATAACCCAGGTAGTTTGAAATAACTCTTGAGCAATCAATAACTCTTTCATTTCGAACTTTTATTGACATATGATGCATCATTTTGAATGCTTCGATTTTTCTTTTATGTCAAAGACGTATCAAAAGTACTATTCAGTAACTAGCTATGCTTGTAAAGTCATTTCCATCGTTTAATAGATAATTTTATGTACTTGTCTATTACTTCTTTGATTAAAAGAAAAAATAAATAAAATGTATAAGTTTATATAACGCATATGCATATCGTATACAGGCACATAATAATTGTATACTTGTGATTAGAGCAGTTATTAGGACACGTGCAACATGTGCATTTTGTTACCGTATTTCAGAATAGTAATATTTGTATTATTTAATGGAAGATTTCATAGATTAAATAACGCGAAATTTGCTATTTGGAAATGGTGGCAACAAACTGCACATGCTGCTACGTGTACTAAATAAGGCCATATTTGTTACATCGCTGTAATGTCACAATGCGGTAAATAAAAATAGTTCAAAATCACACTTCTATCTTTAAAAAAAAAAAATATATATATATATATATATATATATATAATCCTGTAATTCGTTTCAAGTTGTGCAAGAAAACAATGACAATTAAATTTGCTAATGTAAAAGAGAGAGAGAGAGAGAGGAGGGGGGAATAAATACGGAAAAATCTTTATCTGTTTAAAATATAATTGTTAAGCAGATAACCCAAGCAGATTGAAAATTCTTTTCGGGAAATGCCTTACTCTTTTTTCATGCATATAAATTGACATTTAGTCATTTACAAAAATCTACATTTATTTATAAAAGCGTGTACAATCGCATTAAAATTACATCATTTTCATTGGCTGTTCACATCTCCAGCACCAAGATTAGCGCCAAAATTTTTTTTTTAATTTATTTCTTCTGCTTTAAAACCATGGAACCTTAATCATATAATGACGGAAAGCTACTGACAAAATCTTTAGTAAAAACACACATTTTCGTTCATATACGTTTCATATTCACATTTTAATACGATTGTTTCAAAATGTCGTAATTTTCTATAATTCAACATTTCGCTGCTAATGATATTTTCGGGACAATAATCTTTTAAGTATGCGATTCCATCATGGCCTGATTAAAGCATGGGTCAACTGGGCTGTGCAACCTGTGGACCTTGGGTTTGGGGGCCCCAATTTGGTAGGTAATTTTTGTAAAGCTCATATTTTAAATACATTTTGACCTTGTACTGATTGTAGTCAATATTTTCTAATTTTAAGGTTAGATATGATTAAAAAGAAAGAAATAGTATTTATCTAAACCTGTATTTATATATTCACATCTGTATTCTAAGACATAAAATGTGTGAATTTTTTTTGTGACAGTATAAGTAAGCCCCTGCCTGAAAGCAGGCTCTCCATGGCTTGATTGAGTCCAGGACGCAATATTAATTATTATACAAGAAGATACATTTGTAAAGTCATTTTAATAGTTTGTTAGATAAATGTTTTTGTACGCGCCTGTCTCGTTTTTACGTTTCTTGTGTGTTTAATTATATATTTTGATTCACAGTATATAGAAAAAATTGAATAAAGGAAATTAAATTTGACTAGTATCTTGTGGCCATCACAAAATTTTATTATATATCATTTTAATACATTAATTTAAATGCAGAGCAAGAATTATGCGTATGAAGTAGAATGCCTTAGCATAGAATTACAGTGATCAGTGAATGATAATAGAAAGAAATCACGCTCGCTAAATTGCATCAATTGATTGTGGACAATATTAAGAATCTTTCTCCAAGTGAAGGATACAAGCACCCTCCGTTGACTGACTAAAGTTAAAATTGAATAAGTCTCTATATATGTTATGGTCTAACAGAATATGAAGTTTGATGAAATTCCGTGTATTTTTTTTCGTGATAAAGGATAAAGCCATTGCAGAAATCGTGAAAAACATATTATAACAACGTCACCTATTATGTAAATATACACCCAAAGACTCCAACCTAATCAACATTTATTTATGCCGTATAACATAATATGAAGTGTGATGAAATTCCGTGCATGAATTCTTTAGATATAGCTATTTTGGATATCGTGAAAAATGCAGCTTAGTAGCGCCATCTGTTGGCCGATATACAACTAAATATAATCAGCAGCAGTTTATTTCACGGTCTAAATGAATCTGAAGTTTTATTAAATTCTGTGCAGTAGTTCATGAGTTCGAGTGCCCATAAAATAATTTTTGTCACATATAGACAGACAGACATACACGCACAGAGACAGACTCACGGACAAACATTTTCTAAAAACAGTCGAATCGCGTTCAGGACCTTCTAAAATGTCTAAATCCGAGAAAGTCAAAATTTTTCATGAATGCAATACTTTCTTTTTCTATATAGAAGTAAATAAAAATAAAGGAGGAGATGAGGAGGGTGAACTGAATACTAAAAATTTTTTAATTTTAAATTATAATTCTCATTCACATAATCGAAATGGTTCAATCTGTGTTTTGGATAATCAATCACAATATAACTTGCACTTTTTATTGACATAAGATTCATCACAGCCACTGTTCAGATTATTTATTTATATCAATAAAATATTAAAAGTATTACCAGTGAAGCAATAAGTAACCAAACTTGAGAAGGCATTTTCATGATTTTGTAAGTAATATTGTGTGTGTGTGTCTTTCTTTTCTGTTTTTAAAATATCTCTTATGAAGTGCAATAACAATAAGAAGCCAGAAAATTACTGAAGTAGAAAGAAAAAGGAGAAGGAAAAAAGTTAATGAAAAGGTTTTAAAGATTAATACTTAAATTGTCAAAAATATAACTCCAGTGATTTGTGATAATTTTTGAGTAATCAATAATTCTTTTATTTAAACATTTTATTGACTTACGATGTATTATTCTCATTGTTTCATTTTTTCTCTGACGTAAAAGGAAGTATACAGAGCATTGTGTAATATCTAACTGTATTTGAAAAAATGCAATTTTTTACAGTTTCGTAGATACTATATAGGCTTTGTTTCGTTTTTGTTTCTTCTCATTTCAACCTTGTAGTTTATTTTATAGAACTTAGTTGAGATACGAAGCTAGATTACTGAAGTAAAATAAAAACTGAATAAAAGTAGTGGAAAATTTTATAAAAATCTAAGGGAAACGTTAAAAATTAAAACTAGAATAGTTATGAAATGCGAATTTTTTTTCCTTAAGTAATACACATTTTACATTCAAATAGAGAAATTAGATAAAATAGTAGAGAACTTTTAAAAATTGATACTAAACTTTTGAATAAAAAAAAGTTTTAACCATTTCATAATAGATATTATAAAAAAAATATTTTCCAAGATTAGTAAATAATTTTCTGTATGTTTTTATTAAATTTCATTGTTTTGTGTTTTTATTAGTGATGGTCATAATGATTATTTTGATTATTCGAATGAATCATTCGGGTATGCGTAAAAGCATATCTGTCAAACTTGAAATTTTTTTATTTAATTACTACCAGAAATTTTGAAAAAAAAAATCTGATTTTAATTAGAATTAGATTCGATGCCAGATAAAAATAAAAATGTATTTCGTTTTACAAAATTGCGGGGGAAAATCGATTAAAAGGAAAACGAATTTTGGCAACTATGCTTTTTCTTCGATTTTGTTCACAAAATCTCTTGGAGTAATTAATTAAAAAATAAATACGAAGGTTTGCAACTATGCTTTTGTGCATGCCCGAATGAGTCATTCGAATGAAAATTTTTTTCAGTAAGCCCAAAATAGTGATGGGTTTGAAGTTTGACTGCTATGCTTCTGCGCATGCCCGAATGATTCATTCGAATAATCAAAATAATCGTTATGCCCATCACTAGTTTTTATGTCTATTTTATCTTAGTAATAGCATGAAATAGGATTTTTCCCCTTACCGTTTCTACCATGCGAAATCTTATGGAATTGTCTGTAGCTGTGGTGCTCTCTGATGGTTGTAAAAAGTATTTTCACGCCAGTATTTGCAAAACGTAATTATTTGCGTTATTTAATGATAGAAATTCAGCGATTATATAAGGTGAAGATTTCTATTGCGAAAAAGTGCTAGCTCTGCAGCCCGCATAATGGTAGCGTAAGTGGGAAATGAGTAATGCTAAATTATAATCGATATGTTAATATTTAATATGCTAATGTAATGAAATATATGTTAATGTCTCCAATTAATAATCGATTAAAAACTCGAATAACGCTGACTGAGGTGATTACTGATGGTTTAAAAAAAATGTGACTTATTTGAACAGTTCTAATGTAAGTATCGGAAAAGATGCATGGAATCTTCAGTACAACGATGTGAATGTACTTAAATAACGTTACAAACTAATTTATCTTTATTCATGTGAATCAAATGTCATTTTAAAGTGATATTGTGAAACTTCGCAATTGGATTTTTTTACCTCCTTACTTTTATACATTACAAGAGGGAACTGTGACTACTTCTGTAGGTTGTCACGTCCCTCGAGTTCTGGTAGAACAAGTGCGGATCGGGAAAACCCGATTTAAGGCCTAGGACCTGACTCCCTTTTGGGTGTCCAGCCCGGCTCGTTCCCAAGTGTAACGTGGTGGTTTCTCAAGAGGGGATAATCACCCCAATCGCAACGGCCTATGTCGTCATTCACTTGGGTTCAATGAGAGTGATGCGCAAGTGGCGGTGCTCCCACTGGTCTCAGCGCATACAGGAGGACCCTACTGGTCGTGCGCGTTAAAAGTGCATCAGGGCTTGGGTGCGACGGTTGACGTGCCTGACGGGCGACACAGCTCAATTTTACCTTCTTACTTTCTTCTTCTTCTTTTTTTTTTGATATTCCATGGCTATTTTACCATTATTTTTTTCTATAAGCACTTCTTTAGGTTGCATTAGATCTTAGTTACTTTACTATACCATATTATTTGACTTAAGCTCTCTCCGTTTGTAAATTATTTCAGGATAAAGAGATTTTTCTATGCAGCTTGTATTGCCAAACTTGCTTGTATTGTACACGTTATAAAAAGATAATTGCCAAAAACATTTAAGAACTCTCTGAAGACAATAGAAGTGCTGCTGAACTCGAGATATATTTAAAAATTATTGAACACAGTTAATTTCCTATACTTGTTGTTCCCTTATTGAAATAGAAACATCTTCAAGCACCTTCTAATGTTATGTATTCGGTATAAAATAATTCCAGGAATTGTCAATGTATATAAGAAGGCATGATGAATGCTTTGATTATTTCTAATAATTTTTAATTAATGTTTATTCATATTTGCATTTTTACTTTTTTAGTTGTTTAATTTTCGTATTTGATTTGGTAAATTTCTATTTATGTTTATCAGAGCAATGATTTGCGAAAAATATTCACACGCCATTTGCGAAACGTAATACTTGCTTTATTTAATGATGGAAATTCAGGGATTAAATAAGGTAGACATTTATATTCCGAAAAAAACTGGCCCAATTCGCGGATAGGTTCGAAGATATTTTTTCGTTGTGGGATCAACCCTACCTACGCAGTTAATTGTCTTCAAATAACTGATTACTACAATTAACCGATTTGACTTTAAATACTTTGGGTTCGGAGTCGGTATCGGGTTCGGTTCAAGTTGACCCCATTTAAAGAAAATCTTGAATATTTTTCAAATAAAAAAACTATATATTTGGATATTAATGAGCGTATATATGTTCATTTTTATACAAAAAAAAGATATAATTGATATTAGCGATATAATTGTAGACTACTTTTCTATATTTGTATTAAAATATAGATTAATTTTCTTTTATTTGGGATTCGGGCTTTGACATTATACAGAATTTTGGGTTTGGGTCGAGTATAATCCAGGGTTCACAGCGTCCTATATATATTTTTTAATAATCCCCACCACTATTTTCAAAATATAATATTCACAATATCCTTCGATTGCACATTTTAAAGAAATCTGCCATGAAATTTATAGTTTGATAATAGTGATATCAAATATATAAAAAAATATAGGACGCTGCGACCCCTGTATAATTCGACCCGTGCAAGACTCTATCTCAAATACAGGATATTAACAAAATATTATGGTTGATTCAATTTAAACTAAGAAATTCTTTGAAAAATTCCGGTAACATTTTTTTTGTCTTCCTGAATTTGGAAAAGGATTACTTGAAGAAAATATTGTCCTTTTTCATACAGTTGTTTATTAATTTTTCCCCCCTTAAGCTAAAGGCGCTGTATCTGTCAAAGTTTAAAATCGGCTTTGTCTTGAGATAGGTAAACTTTAAGCGAGACTTCTAGTAGAGGATTTTTTTCTCTCCTCCCTTAGAGCTAAAGAGAATTCTTTTGAGACCATTTCCGACACTTCTCTTGAAAATATCCGACCTTGAGTTTGAAGAGGCGAGGGATGACAGATCTCCTTCTAAAAGCGTGGCATTCAATTAGTGCTGACATGGAGGCTGACTAAGGGAACGTACTTTTAGTGAACATGAGATATCAGGAACAGTATAATAAATTATAACACCTTGTAATAGTATATTTATTTTAAATGCTAAAAGGTGTAAATTAACAACATAATACAAATTAAAATAACTTATTAGGTTGTTTTACATGTTTCAACTCGCCCCGAGTCATTTTCAAAAACAAATGATAATATTCTAGAATTGCACGGGCTTTGAAGTTATTGTTTTCATGTACTTTTCTAAAAATTACGCACTTTATCTTCTATTTTTACTTGGTTGTTTATTTTCATATTTGTGACCATGGAGTAACTCGAGCCACAGTTTCGGTAAATTAAAAGATGTCTCATCGTTACATATTGTATTTTTGCGCGTTAGTATCTCTATGGTTTCTCGTATTATGGATGGATAGTATAGACTGGAGGGAAATATTATTTTACTTTCATTGAAATTTATTTGGATGGTTTCTTCTTGATATAATCTTGCCAGGGATGTAGTTTTTCTATTATACTTAATATCAGCTATATGCTCTTTTTTTCTGCAATTAAATTTTCTGCTGGTCATGCCTATGTAGTAATTCTTGGATCCGTCTTCTTTAATAAAAGGTATTTCATATACTCCTGAATCGTTTTGACACATTCATTGAGTTATTTTTATAGAGAGAGGCATGAAAATTGTAGATATTGTTTAAGCACCAAAGAATCATTTTTCATTGTACTATAATTGTGGTAAATCTTGAATATCAACCAAAACGACATTTTCATGACTGTTGAGCCATCAAAGTCGGCTTAAATTGTAAACTTTGAGAACATTTTCAGTAAGGTTATTTGCTTTTATAAGAAAACTGGAAACTTTTTGATATCTGAATAGAACCTGCAAAATTTATACATTTACGAATATATCTTACAAATTTCGTGATTCTATCAATGAAAAAGAATTTGGGTATAAGCTATAAAACAGCCAGTTTGGATTTAAGATATAAAAATTGCTAATGAAGATATCTGACCTTCCAACACCCCCTTCCCCCGAAAAAAAAATAAACTGAACCCCCCCCCCCTCCCCTTCCCTATAAATTAAAGGCTGGATCTCTGCGGAGAACACAAAAGTGTCACTCAGTGTGATATGGGGAGGTAACACGACGTGACTCATCTCATATCTAAAATATGACACAATTAGGTAAGCAGCATCATTATATATGTGCGTGTATGTGTTTCAAATGTTTTGTAGTATTTGGAAATGCATTTACATTAAAATAGTTAATATTTAATGAGTTACGAAATTAAAATTTTGATATGATCAAGTTATATTTAGAAAGATTTCATCCATGTTTTAATGAGTAAAGCAGATATATATATATATATATATGATATAAACACATACAGATATAAACACACCGGACAAAATATATGTAATGAGGCGTAAAGAGCTATTATTTTAAAAGCAAAGGTCTCGAATAATCTTACCTATAGTTAAAAGGATGCTTTGTAATGATCAATGTGAATGTCTGAAATAGTTCTAAAATACTAGTTTTTGTTTCGGATTAAACTATGGGTCGTAAATGTAAGGTAACCGAGTAGTGAAAAGGCGGCATTGTTTATAACAGAGCATGGGCACTGATAGCTTACAAGAATTAGCAGAATTTGTGGGGGTATACCCTTCTGGATATTTGGACTGGACAGAATCAATATTAGAGGAAGAACTCTGTGGGGAAATAAAAGTCATGAAAAATAGGAATCGTATACGTATGAGATGACTAGTAACATTTTACATGTTCCAAACTCTTCAGATGTGCAATGCTGTAAACATTCAATCCATTTCAGAATGTACTCTTCAGCAACAGCTGAATAGATTAGGAAGTTTCAGTTTTGGAGTATGGATATGCCCGAGATTAACAACCATTCAAAAGAAAATCGTCTGCAATGGGTAAAAGAACATTTTCCTGGACTATTGAGCAATAGACACAAATGTTCTGATGAATTAAGATTTTGTTAGTATTCCAATGATGGCCGTTCTAGAGAAATGAGGAGAGTTGGTGAAGGTTTAAAACCTGAAAGTGTTTAAAGAGCTGTGCACAAAGAAACTGGAAATATTATGCTTCAGTGATCAATTTCTAGAGCTGAGTTGGACCCTTAGTTCAGGAATCCAGTCGCATTAAAGCTGTACAGCAATTTGACTTTGTTGGGCCAACAAGCTGTTGTCATATATTTTCAATTTTTGAAGGACGAAAAAAAATCATGGATCCACACTTTCAAAATGATAGATGCGATCGAATTAAAATTGCACTTAACTTTTTGGTTACAGGGTTGGGACATCACACGCCCCAGTGACTATTTTTTTTAAATCATTTTCGTACCACAACTGTATTTGAAAAATAATTTCTGCATACATTTATACTGCGATATTTTATAGAGATATCCAGCACAAAGAAATTTTTTTGTAAAGCGTGGTACGACTGAATATAAAAATAGGATAATGTTATATAAGAGTTATGTTTCACACCTAACATTGAAGCAAATTCAACACATATCTGTGTTATTGAAAAACGTTTTGACATGTTGGAACGGTTTGTAAAAATAAGAAAAAGGAACACTAAACAAATTTAGCTAACTGAAGTGTCAATTAATCATGGAGTGCGCTAAACTTTAAAAGAATGCGATTCAGAATCATATTTATAGAATATTTATGAAGATTAATGCTGTTATTAAGAATGGTGTGATGTAGCATCATATTATTGAATAAAACATACATTCCGTATTTTGTGTCCGGTGTGTACACTTATATAATACATATACTTGTTGAAATACAATCAAACGCAACTGTAACGAACCTGCAACTGACTGTATTTTAGAATCGCTGCGTCCAAGGTATATGATATGTGTAGGAAACTAAAAAGGGTAAAAATTTCTTTCGTTATAATTTGGATTCGCTATAACTGGGTTTGACTACATAATGTTTTTCATTTGAATTACTATTCTGACTTTTGTTTTGAAAAGTCCGGTATAACCACTCCGATGCGCAGCAGAAAAACTACCGCATCCTCCGAACCGATACGCTGGTTGTGTCGGGTGGGGTTCACGCAAATTCGGGTTACACGTCCCGATGCAGGACTGCAAGCCAAATCGACAGACCCTAATGTCAAACTAGCTAATTTCTAAAGGAGAATGAATTGTGTTTTCTACAACTCCCTAAATTTTCTATAAAGACTTTTGAACCATCCTGTCTAACCTTTATTATTCAATTGTACAAATAATATCCATTTAACGCATTTACAAAAAAGGCTAAAATTACAGTGTCCAGTGATAAACTGCTGTAAAAAGGAGAAAATCCCTACAAGAACAACAAGAAAATATTTAGTTACGTAATTCTGAACATTGGCTTTCGTGAACTTTTAAAAGAATTTTAAGTCCTTTCAAATATTTCTCTTTATTTCCTAGATTTCATTTGATTATTTTTTTTATTTTCCATTTTTTTTTCTCTAAAATTTCTTACAGTTTTTCAGTTTTTATGTTTGTAAATGCTTTTTTTTTTATCATTCCTTGGAAATATAAATTGTTTCTGAACATAAAATCACGAAAGAGTTTTTAGTACAATCAAGAAAATATAATTGAATTTCTTTGTTTTGATTTTGATTTTCGTTTTACTATTTTTGTAATAACTTTGATGTTTTGATCCACTCTTCATCTTTGATCTCACTAAGAGCTTCTATTGTCTTTTATAAAATCAAATTTAGAGTTTAAGGCATTAGAATAAACATTTTTGAAAAGTATTTCAAAACGCCTACAATGTTATCTTTTTTAGAGCGTTTGAAATTCTGAAATTTAATTGGAAATTTTTATTGAATAGCGATTTTACTGATGCTTCCTACTTTGACCATTAACTTTTAAAGACTACCTACATACATTCTGAATTCCATAAATATAAATCAGATGAATTGAAATGTATTTTATTATATAAACAATAAAGAAAATCATGCGTTATTTATTATTTATATCTATATCATGAAGCAAAATCATGTTCGTGAATAACGCTGAGCGTATATTAACGGTGGTAGTAATTTTAAATTTAATTATGAATTTTATGTTTAGTAAAATTTTGTTTCATTTGCAGCTCTAGTACTATCGCTAGAGAATTCTGAATAGGTGAATTTTAACTATACAGGTTTCCCTCGTGGTTAAGTAATCACATGACAATGCTGTACTATTCGAAACATACACTGAATGAGAAAAACTGCGACAAATCCACAACCAACGCTTTCAAAAACCCAATATATATAAATAGACAATGTAATAATATACTATAATACTGTGTTTGCTGTATCATTGTTAAAAAGTATATGTTTCAGAAATCAGAAATCGCCCACTCGTGGACAGCCAATGGTGAGGTATAGGTTCAAAATTCCACGAGAGGAAAAAAAAATTCTGCCACTTACTACCACAGCTAGAAGATCGGACCCAAGAAGCAACGGGGAAAGGAAGACCAAGAGAGTCCGAGAAGTAAACTGTTGGTCTCCGGTCCAATGACGAAATTCAATTGAATGTAAAGATATATACAATATTATACAATATAAAGATACGTATAATAATAATCACATTCGCTGCCCAAATTGCCTGTGGCTGAGCGAGCGAAATTGTAAGAGGCACATACAACCTGATGTAAGATTTCAATATTCTTAGAAAAGCAGTTATTAAAAAGTATTTACACAGTATTTACCAATTGAAAAACAGAAGAAGAAGATTGAATTACAATTTTATACTCATATTTCTACCAATGGTTGTAAAATATAACATATTAGCATATGATGAATATTTAAAGACAAATAGTTATTTACAAAATTGCTAAGATGTGTATGAGTTGATATCAAGTATATGTTACAGCTTGATTTGAAACTTTAATAAAAGTTTATCTAATTTTCATGCATTTTCATTAACATTTAACTGATGTTAGCGGTTTGACAGACCGCTGCTTTTTTCACTTTCCACAGTTTAACTCGTAATTTTAGGTTTAATTACAGATACTAGTGAAATTGTGTTTAACCTGGTGTCCCAGTAATACCGCTAGATACTTCTGCATAGATAAATTTTAATTATAATAGTTTTGTACATAAAGTTTTGTACAGAAACAATATCCGATGAGTTAAACGAGTCTTTTATTCATCTTTTAATCAAACGATCTCGGATATTACTTACAGTATGTGTGCAGCAATTTTTGCTACAGCAGTTAAGAGTTAACATAAACATCTGAGCTAATTTAATAAGTAACAATCGAGAAACATTGAAAAGTCAGTTTTAATTTAAATTCTGCTTTACTACAATTCTTTAGGATATTTATGTTAATTTTCTCACCATTAGGTGCATTTTTAAAAATGTACATAATTTGATTTAAAATGTATTGTAATAACAATTTGATTATTTTAAACTTACATATATTTTAATTTATTTAAGCGGAAACTTATCAATTGCCATTTTCGTAACTCTTTTTTTTCAATACATCTTGCGGCAACACAACATTTTATTTTCTAATCCTTGGTGCACTTGCACAATTCCACTGATGCCTGGCTTTATATTTACAAAATTCTGTCTGAGGAATTCTAATTTTTGAAAAGTTTCGTAAAATTCTTTAATTTTTTTTTCTGTATTTTCTACAATTTTATTTGAAAAAATTTGACGAAATCTTGCTGAAAAAAAAGAGTCTCAAATCAAAAAAAAAAAATTCTTCTCAAATGAAAAATTGTCCAGCACTGTCGAGGGAGCATCTAAAAAAAGATGTAGCGCACTAATTGAAAACCGCACTAAGTGAGGAATAACTGTAATTGTCCTGTATATAAACTTTAGCACCGAAGCAATATCCTATGAGTTAATTCAGCATTTTATTCATCTTTCGCTCAAGCGATCTCAGAGACTTATTAAATTAATTCTTAATTCTTTCTTCGGCATTTTGTGCAATTTTTTATTTATTTTTAAAAATCGACGACATCTTGCTGCTGAAAAAAAAAATCATTACCTATTTCGTGCTTTCACACTAATCAAAACTTTGCCCGCTCAAATAGATATTTAAATGAATACAAATGATGTGAATTATCACTTTAATACACAGCGTACAACCAACAGAGAGAAAAAAATGTCCAGACCGGGGATCGAACCCGGACACCTTGGTATAGCGCACCAAGTACTTTACCATTTAAGCCACCAGGACGACATCCAGTCTAGCATTCTCTCACTCTTATATGGTAAGGCTACAACTGCTGGAACACAAGATGGAACGTCAATCATGAGCAACAACTTAGCGTTATATCAAGGTATCCGGGTTCGATCCCTGGTGTGGACATTTTTTTAGTCTGTTGGTTGTACGTTTTGTAGTAAAGTGATAATTCACATCCCTTGTATTCGTTAATTTTCAGCGTAATTTCAGCTCTGCTGAAAATTTAATTAGGTATTTACATAGATATATAGATATTTAAATTATTCCACTAAATTTGCTTTTTGCCGTTTAATTTTGTATGCTGTTTATTAATTCTGGAATTCTACATTTATTTTTATTCATTTTTATTAACGGATCTGGGACACAGTGTAGTACCAGTGTAGTACCAGTAAAAATATGCATTTTTTTTCGAGTTTTCAAAAAAAAAATTATTTAAAAATACCAAAAGTAAAATTTATAATGTATAAATATATACCTTAACCCTCCCCCCTCCCCCGCACACACACAAATATCTTAAATAGAAGTGATAAGGTACAATTGTACCCCAAGTTGCATTTCAGAATTAAATCTTGAATTGTCTATAAGACAACACCCGTTTTGAGGGGCTTTATTTATGATTCAATTATCAACCTCTCTACCGAAACAAAAGATACTTGTTAGATAATATTGGATAATACTTGATGATAATACTGGAAATGTTACTACTACCGAATCTTTTGACCCCCCTCCCTCACGCCACCTTTCTCCAAATTTGTTTTCGGTTATTTAATTTAATTAATATACGAACTGAAATGTACGCTATTTACTTTGCTTTTCTCAGTGGTTGAGTAAACTTTCGCTCAAATGCTTGAGAATTGCTACCGTGTCTAATTTTTTTTATCAGCTCCCCGATGAGAGCTAAAGCCGATGATTCGGTGCAGATAATGTTTCTACAAACAATCGTCAGAGCAAATTCTGTTTAGTTAGAATTTAACGCATTAACCGTAGAAGAAGTGAGCATTTGTTTTATTACTTATTACTGTAAGTTAGAATATATCTTTTAATAAAAGATAAACACAAACTTTTTTTGTTGGTGTTTGTTAATTACAGACAGAAAAATGATTTTTTTGTTTTTCTTTACACAGATTGTTTGTAATTTTTTTCGAAATATTCAAAGCCTTTTCTGTATTTAAAAGATGGTGGAAGTAAAGGTAATTTATTTCTTTTTATTAAAATAAATCAGTTGTTACGAACGAGAAAAATATTTACAAAACAAAACTTTTGTATAACAAAATTAAAAAGAAAATTATTTATAAGTTGATGCTTTTTTCTATGCAAATCTAATTTTGTTATTTTTAATTGCATTTTTTTCTTTAAATGGTGATTAAAAAATAGCTTTATTTATTAATTTAGTTATTTACAAAATATATAAAATTATTAATAATTTTAAAAGGAGTTAAAATCATATTCTATTTTTCTTATAAAATAATATTATAAAAAGTAGCTGATATAGACGTGCAAGGTGTTTCAAAATTATTATTACAAATGTTTATGGTTGATAATGGAAACGATATTAAGAAATTTTGATTCAGGAAACCATGGTCCCAATGATCTTAATTAGTAAAAGACCCGGTTGTTTTATTCCAAGTGAAAATTAGATGTTCATTCAAAATGTTCGATATGAAAAAACATTTTGTTCCGTAATGAAGATAATGTAACTCATTTCGTTTTCTGTGAAATACGATGACATTAGATGAAATCATGATATTGGTCATGATTCAGATCCACACAACGCTTAGCTGGACGCTCACTGATACGGAATACATTGGAAAGTACGTATGGTGCCACCATGCAAATTACAGTGTAACTCCAGCACTTATCATGATGTCATCCTATTTCCAACAAAGCTAAATTAGTAATCTCGAAACGCTTGCTAAAATATCTTCGTTAATGCTGAATTTATGAAATAAAAATTAAGTGAGTTCTAGAATGAGATACTTTGTATTTCTGAGTGAAAAATTGGATTATATTCCAGGTTTCCTGCGCTGTAAAAAAAGACAAATCTTTTTAATCCCTGAAAACATAATTTTACCATAAACAAAAATACACAATAACCCTTTCCGAGTTACCCTCGTTTCCGAAAAGTGTTCTTTATCTTTAGAAAACAATATATTTGTGTGATTTAAAGAATAATTTATAAAAACAAGGTTTTTTGCTTCCACTGTTTCTTGGAAACGCTTCTGAGTAGTTTTTATTATGTATTAATAAGTTTTATCAAACCGCAATATCGGTTTTAGGATGCTGTTAATTCCCAATTAAATATTTTCAGCTGCACAATTGAATTTATACATACAAGAGTAACAAAAAATAATGTTAATGTTAATAATTTATCATGTTTATCTATAAAACATGTTCGTTGAACATGAAAATGTTTAATTGATAATTGATAGCATCTGAAAAACTTTTGTTCCTAAGTGAAAAAACTGATTAATGCACTGTAAATATTACTCGGAATCATTTCCGAAAATCAGTGGCAACAAAAGAAATTTTGTTTTTATAAAAGCGTATTTAAATTTCGAAAATATATTTATTTCTGAGGTTTTTAAAGACAAAGAACGCTTTTGGGAATCGTAGGTAACTTGGAAGAGGTTATTGTATATTTTCGTTCATGGATATATTATATTTTCCTATTTTAAGAAACATTTGTCTTTTTTTAGCGTGTATACAAAAATTTTTTTGTTTTGCCGTTTCTTATGTTTAAATATATGTATTAACAATTTTTAAATGATTTATATGTTTATTTATCAAGCTAATATCTGGCAATTAAATTGTGAAGAGATTACACTAATTGTATTTTTAAGCAAGATTTACAAGCACTCTAACGAATTTTGTATGACTGCTTTTTTTCTTGGCTGCAGAACTTCTTAAACTTAACTTATGCAGAAAGTTTTTGAATACAATTTTTTTTCCATTTATTCAAAAAGTTGGTACTTGTAACAGTAAATTTATTATAAATCATCTCTGAGATGGAAAACACACATAAAGCTATTCTAAACAGTAACAAATAGTATGTTGTTATAACATTTTAATTAAGTAATATCTCCTGACAATAAAAGAGAAAAACAAATAGGATCGGAACCATTACTTTATCAGGCTATCTTAGATTTACTTTGTTAAAAAAATTTTAAGCTTTAGTTTGTGTAATTTTGTATAAAAGCAATGTTTGAGAAAGTAAATGAATATTAGTAAAATGAATAAAAACATTTAAAGATCATTCAAAATTTAAGAACAATTAATCTCAAACAAAATAACAAAAGTTTTATGTCGAGTGACTCTAATTTATGTGTTTAGAATTTAACGAGAATCTTATCTACGAAATTCCTGAAATTTAAGCTATTCAGAAAGCATTTAACATATTTTTTGTTTATTTATTTCAAAAGTTCTATCTCCAAAAGTAAATTTATCTTACATCGTCTCTAACATCTGAAACACAAATAGAATTGCTTAAAAAATAAAACGAAATAAAAAAAGTTACAATTTTTAAGAAATAAGCGACTTTTGACAAAAGCGAGAAACAATAAGGGTTTTACCATTACATTATCATATATATTTTGGTTTTACTTAGTCTAATCTTTTTTGTATAGTTTGTGTAATATTTTATATATAAAAAAAATTCAGAATAAAATAACATAACCGTTTTTAATATAAAAATATCAAAACCAATAATTTCGTTAATTTTTCAGATTTTTGACAGTTTTTTAAATTTAAAATTATTTCCGTAACTGGTGTATAGAAATGGAATTAAAAAATTCCATGCTTACAATTTTTCTTTTTTTATGTACAATTAGTATTTATTAAATTAATTAATGACTACTAAATTTTGGACACATTGCTTAAAGAATTTCAAAACATGGGCCCTAAGTTTTATAACAAACTTTTTGGAAAAAATGATTTTTTTCCTACCTACAAAACTTCGTAAATTTAAATTATATAGAAAGTTTTTGCATACTTCATTTTTATTTAATTGTACTTCCAAAAGTAACTTCATAAATCATTTCGAAGATCTGAAACAGAATAAAACTATTCTAAAGATAACAAAAAAATTGTTATAATATTTAAAGAAAATAACATCTTTTGACATAAACGAGGTAAAAAGTAAGAGATTTATGATTACGCATTACTTTAACAGGCTATCTTAGTTTTACTTTGTCTAACTTAGCTTTAGTCTGTGTAATATTTTATAAAAGAAATGTTTGAGATAGTTTATTCCATATGGATTAGATTTTGCCTTTCTTTCTACATCTTTTATCTTACTAAAAGTTCTGGTGTCAGTTTGTAGATATCAAGGACATGTTTCCAAGAAAAATAGTTCTGAATAGCATTGACACATTTGACAGCTGAGAATTTTGACAAATATCTCACAAAATCTAGGTTTGACATTTTCTTAGGATGACTGTATGAGAATATGTAGGCAGTGGCAGATCATTCTTTCAATTTTTAATCCTACCTTTCGGCGCAGTATAAATTACTGTTAGTAAGTGTTAATTTCATAAATGGAAGTACGAGTGATAAAGTTTGAATGATACGTATAAATAATTTTTAACCTAAATAATTAAACAATTGGGAAAAACAGACTTATTGACAGAATTTATATACACGCCAATGTGGTTAAAGATGAATAGTAAATACATTTTATTTTTAAATTAACTTCACGTTGAATATGTTATACTTAAATACATTATTGATACGTATTATTACACTATTGGATACATTATTTCTATATATATGTATTCTCTTTCCGTACTTTGTGCATACATCCATTCACTTTACATGATTACATCTACCCATCCATCTTTACATATATCGTATATTTACATATATCTTATAACATACATAGAAACTTTTATACATAACTCTCAATATTTATATTTGATATAACATCCATTTTATGAACAAATAAAAATAATTGTATTAAATGAGAATTTTTTCATAATCATAATTCACACCAAAATATCGCTATAATATTATTTTTCCTATGGTCAGAGTGTTTTTATCTTAAATGACGTGATTTTCGTAGGCGAAAGAAATAGGCATTTTTGTAGCTTAATAAATGTTAACGAAATAAATTACCTCTGGACTTATTACTGATTTTAAACATTAGCTGATACTTTTAAAACATATTTATTAAGAAGTTATACAGGAAGTTTTTGATACTATCTTTCAATTATTCAAAAAGTTTTACCTACGAAAGTAACTTTATCATAAATAGTATCTAAATTCTCCTAGAAAGATTTTAAACACAAAAAGTTGTTATAATGTTTAAAGAATGTAGCATCTCTTGACAAAAACGAGAACAAAATAGGAGATCTACTATTACTTTATCAGGCTACCTTATTTTTATTTTGTCTAATCTTCTTTGCTTTATAGTTTGTGTAATATTTTATAAAAGAAATGTTTGAGATAGTTTCTTCCATATGGATTAGGTTTTGCTTTACTTTCCGCATCTTTTATCTTCCTAAAAGCTCTGGTGTCTGTTCGTAGATATCAAGAGCATGTTTTCAAGAGAAAACAGTTCTGAAATGCGTTGACACTTTTGACAACTTGAAAGAATATATCTTTTGACAAATATATCACAAAATCTCCGTTTGTCATTCTCTCATGATGATTGTATGGGAATATAAGCAGTGACGGATCATTCTTTCAATATTTAATGTTACCTTTCAGAACTGTATAAGTTTATGTCAGTAGGTGTTTGATAAATTTCTAAATGTAATTTTATAAATGGATGTATGGCTGATAACGAAGTGAATGCAAGGTATCAAAACCTTTAAATGAAATACAAATTTAAAAATATGTTTCAGTAAAATTTATAGTAATATTACATTGTTTATGTAATTAAACACTTGTTATTTCTTCTTCTACAAAGTTGTAAATTCTTTTAATTGCACTATAAAAGTAATGCTGATATACTTTCTACTAAAACAGTATATAAAATTTTTACATGAATTTGTTTATGAATTGCACACTGTAAAAAGCTTCATTGTACAAGGGATGCAAGTTGCTGCAATCTTGATTTGGTAGAAAGCTGAACCACAAAAAAAATGCTTCATTTAGTTAAAAATACCTTTTTGTAGTTCAATAATTTTCTACATCAAAGTTACTGCAACTTGTGCTATAATTACCATACACTGTTAAAAGTTTGCAGCAAACTGTCCAGTCATTTGACCGTTTTGGTGGAAAACGGTTACATAACCGTAATTTAACTATATTCTGACCATAAAATGAGCAATAATACGGTCGGATTAGAGTTAAATTACGTTTATGTAACCGTTTTCTACAATAACGGTCAAATGACTGGATAGTTTGCTGCAAATTTTTAACAGTGTACGGTTACAGCATCCATATTTTAGTTCAATGTAGCAATGCAAATTTTGCAATGTAGCGTTGTATTTGAAATTCATTGCATAATTATTATATTAAACGAAATTTACTATTATTTTTATAAAGTACTTTTTAAATTCTATATAACTTAACAATTTACAAGTAGATGTGAAAGGGGTAAACTAGAATTTAAATGGTCCAATTAAAATTAAATTAATAATTAACCAAACAACTCTTTTGTAAAAGTATAATTTACCAAGTCATGCATGCCTATTACGTTTTCCAACTTCTGGCTAAAAAATAGGTTTACGGACAAATTCCTTAATTTAAGAGGTTAGTTTTAATATTACAGCCTTGGGTAAAATTAACCATTATGAACGCTAAAATTAAATTCATTGGCGAAATTTTTCTAGGGTAAAGATTAGCTAAAATAGCTCATTGTCTTGAAATTTCTTTAGATTACATATATACATTTAACTCAGAAAACTAATCCTTGTCTGTCATTAAAAACAATAACTGGGTCGTTTTAAGAACCCAAACTTACTCCATATCACAAGAGATAAAGAGTATATCAAGGTCGTTAACAAAGCAGAGAAAATACAAATACTTATACTAAAAATATTTTTATTTTTAAATAGCTTATTTTTGATTGCATCGTCTTTTTTTATGCAGATAATTAATTGTAATTTATATTATATGATATGATTTGTTTTATTTTTCGCACTTAATATAGATTTCAAAGTATAATTAGAGTTTCTAGTAAAGAAAATTAAATAACTATTACAGCATCAAATTGCTGTATAATTGAGATTAAAACAGTATCAGATTTCAAATTGTCCAATGGAACAACTAAATGTTAAATCAATTTTTAATCGTTTCTAAACACACTGCAATGCAGGTAGATTTTTAGAGCTCAAAAACTACTTGATGGGATGATCTATAATTTTGCATTTCTATTTTTCAAGCTGCTAGAGATAGATTTCTGTTTTAAAAAATTCATAGGTTACACAATTCACGTTTTTCTCTAAAATTAATATTCGAAAAATATGTTTTTTTAAATTATTTTTCTAACAAAAATATTAACTGAAATCTATTACTTTTTTAATAGAAATCGATTTATAGGAACTTCAGATATGTGAATCCAAAATTACAGCTCATTCCGCCTTGTATTTCTTGAGATATGTTTGTCAAATGCAATTATGGCGCATTGCAATTGGTTTTCCAACGATTGAAATAAATTTAACATTAGGAGTTCCAGAATTTAAAGCTGCATAATTCTAAACTTCTGACCAAACGCCTTCTTGTTTGCTATCCAAATATAAAATTTACCAAAGAACCAATATAACATGTTAAAATGGCTCATTAATATCGAAATTTTTCAAAAGTTTGGTACAAATTCTATATGTAGACAACCCTTAAAACGAAAATTATTTATAATATTAATTAGAAGACATTATTACTAATCCATTGATACCAGTCATTCTTATACGATGATTTTCGGACAAGATAATAGGGAGTGCTGATTTTTTCCCCCCAGGACTGTATATGCTGTACTCTTGTAGATGTAATGTGTACTACTGTGAGTGTAAATAGTAAATATATTGCAAATTCTTATTAATATGATTTTTCAAGTTATATGAGGTCCTCGAAAGCATCGTGTTCAATGTAAAATTTCTCCTTTATCTAGAATTTAAATGTACTGTATAATTATTCTATGTATTATTATTAGCTTATATATTTTGTATTTGATATACTGTGTGAGTGAGAGAAGTCTTTAATTACGAGCACCACTATTTCCGAATAGTAATTTTTGCCTTATTTAATTGCAGAAAATTGTAAAAATTTGAGTTATTACAAAAGTTAAGCGACGCAGTTGCCTCTCGGCAGCTAAAACCGGTGAAATGGCCGCTTCACTTAGCCGACCGTCTTTGTGTACAAAAGTGGTTTTCTCAGTAAGCTACACAAGAAAAAGTATCATAGAATTATCTAAGAATAATCATAGAATTATCTTAGAATAATCATAGAATTATCTTTAAATTTTGATTTGGGGGAAAAAAAACTTTCAACGCATTTTTCTCAAGCTGGCATTTTTTTGTACCTGGCAGCTTGGATTACTGGAAGATTCTTCTCCCAGAACTGTATCAATGAATTGAATTCAATTTCCGGTACTTCTCTGTTTTTAGTAAAAATTTAAATATTGGCCAGGATTCAACGGAGCTCATAAACATTGCGCTGCGGAGCCCAGTGCAATAGTGCTTCAGGAAAACGAATCCTAAATTTCCTTTCCCTCCCCATCTCCAATCTTTTGCCTTCTTTTGTATCAAAACACTTATAAATGACGTAATGTGTCGTCCACGTAAGAGATGGAGAGGAAACGGGATCGCTTTTTATATCAGTCTTCGAGTTTAGGCAGGCTCAAGCGCAATCTGTCTTAAATTCAAAATTTTATTTATTTCCATTTCAAATCATTTTAATGCTATTTTGATCAGAATAAAGAGTAAACATAAATATTACTTTTCTATTTTGCATAGCTGCGAACTATTAATTTTTTGTGTTTACACTCTTTTCGAATCATAATCCTGAACTTATTTAATCGCAGAATTCTGCAATTAATTAACATTAATATTAGGCAAAGTTTTCTACTTGGCACTAGTATTAACTAAAACATGGAATAGTTGATAGCTAAGTATAAGCAGATAGACGTATTTAAAATTTTTATTTCGCTAAATAAAAAAACCATGCTTTAAATTTTGAAAATAATGCTGATAATATAAATATGCAGATTGGAGTTACGACAGAGGAGGTTGGGGGGGGGGGGGTACACTTCGGGTGCTGGTACTGCAAAATATTAAGGCTCCGGTACTTTTTTTCTTAGAAATTAAGCCCTGTATATGAAGGTATCAAAAGTATGAAAAAGAACTAATCTAACATTTATCACCAAGAAGAAAGACTTCGGGGTCAAAATTTTTTTACGCATTGAAAAAAATCTTTTGCCATATGCTTAAAAGAACCAATGATTTATTCATTAATTCGAGAAACAGAAAAGGATATGTTTTGTATATTTTAATAGTGATTAATCTATTATTGAAGGGTTTGTTTTGACAGAGAACGCATTTTGAAATTGGATTTCCACACAACATCTTAAGGGACTCAAAACTCTTAAACTGTCGAAAAGTGGAAAACAAATTACCATTTTTGTCATTTTATATCTTAAAAAGTATACATTAGAAGATTTACAATTTTTAAAGGTAGTAATAGATACGTGTTTCTTCTTAAATTTAATTTTTTTTCAGACATTAATGGAAAAAAAAAATAGTTTTTATACGAGTTTTTAAATTTGTCAAGCAGAAAATTGGAATCGCAGGTTGCGCGCATAATATTAAAGAATTTCTTCAATTAAAACAAAATTTTTGGTGTCTAATCACACTTGAGAGTCTTGTGCTTACACTGAAACTAAAAAATTGTTTTTAATAACATTTGTATTTTTTAAAAACAAAACTGCATTTTGCTTATATAAAATTTTCAAAATATTAACAATAGAACACAACATTATATATATATATATATATATATATAACATATACAGGGTGTTTCACGTATGACCCCAAACTTTGAAAATAAATAACTCGGAGCCGGTGATAGATAAAAACTTGACACCAGTGATAGGTTTATTTTAAAAAAAAGCCGATAGATGGCACTGCAGACAGTATTACGGGTCCCTATAAAGAGAGATCAGGCGCTAAGAATGATCAGTCGTCGAAGATTTCGCCGTTGAAACGTAATCGGTATTAGCGTGTAGTGAAAGAAATTCCGGAAGTGACACTGAAGGACATTGTTTGCCGCAACAATCCTTTAACACTCGATGAGCTGGAGGAGGCTATTTGTCAAGCTTGTGTGTTGATTTCCGGTGACATGCAACAGAGAGTCACTGACAATTTCATTCTTCGTTTGCAACATGTGTGTTGTGTGAAATGTGAACACTTTGAATCACTTTTGATGTGATACAGCCTCTTATGGTTATGCCACGTGCAGCGCCATCTATCTGCGCAATTTGTTACTAAAATTTTGATGTTTGTGTATCAGATTTTTACGGTTTTTTAATAACCGTTCCATGGTTTCATGCTTCTGTCTAACACTTTTTCCGAGTTACTTATTTTCAAAGTTAGGGGTTCTTCGTGAAACACCCCTGTATATGTATATACAGTGGTGGCCAAAAGTTTGGACATTTTTTGAAAGTTTCATGTTTTTCCACTTTGTGTGCTTGTAGAATATATTAATTTTCACTTAAATACAAACGTTTACATATCAAATTGAAGGTAATTTAATGTAGAATTTAATAATAAAAACAGTATTACAATATCTGTTACACAAAGTTAAGCTCATTTTAGTAGAACAAACAAACACAAATCGTTTTGAATAAGGACGTGTTTTATAATAAAAGCGTACTAGCCAATCACAAACACTGTTCTGAGGACCAATCAAATGTCTGTAACTATAGTTTAGGTTATTTGGATGGTAAAAGAGTTATTGTTGTGGAATTTTTTTTGCGGAATGATGCATACTAGTACAATTAAATAGAGTATTGCTGTTTTTGAATATTCAAAGTCCTTTTTTTTAATTAAACTAATTTTAAACAATGTCATCAACAAGAAGAACTAATTGGACATCTACAAAAAGAAGCCGAATTGTCATATTGAGAGAAAATGGCCTCTCTTATGCTGAAATTGCAAGACAAGTTGGTGGTTCAGTGACTTGTTCTGGTGTACGAAAGTTCTGTTTACGTTATGAAAAAACGAAATCAGTGGAAAATAAGGCCAAATCAAGCCGAAAAAAATGCACAAGTGCTACTGCCGATAGAAAAATTAAATGGCTATGCTTTCAAGATAGAAAAATTTCATCAGATGTCATTAGATGTGAAATGAATGCAGCGTGTATTGCAGTAAGTTCAAGAACAATAAGAAGAAGGTTATCAGGATTTGGACTACAAGCTAGAATTCCAGGAAAAAAAATATTTAAATAAAAAGCAACGCGAAAAACGAGTTAAGTGGGCAAAAGAACACATTAAATGGTCAGAAAATCAATGGAAGCAAGTAATCTGGAGCGATGAGAGTAAAATATCGCTCTTTGGTAGTGATGGTAGAAAATACGTGAGACGTAGAGTAGGAGAAGCACTTCATCC
Source organism: Maratus michaelseni (assembly GCA_963931845.1). NCBI lineage: Eukaryota > Metazoa > Arthropoda > Arachnida > Araneae > Salticidae > Maratus > Maratus michaelseni. Next base: position 105,898,694 of record OZ007588.1, on the reverse strand, counting down.
TGATTGCATTGAAGCAGCTACAAAAAAACCAACAAATGTCATGATTTGGTCATGTATGTCTGCAGATGGTGTGGGCCGAATTCAAGTGATTGATGGCATCCTGAATGCCAAAAAATAAATCGAAACTGTCCTGGAACCAAAATTGATACCTTACATCAGGGATCTCTTCCCCAACAACGCACCATTTATTTTTCAGAAGGATTCAGCTCCATGCCACACAGCAAAAGTATGCAAAGCATGGTTTCAAAATAAAGGCATAGATATATTACCATGGCCAGGAAACAGCCCTGATCTTAATCCAATTGAAAATTTGTGGCGACGTTTGAAAATTCTTGTACGAAAAAAACGTCCATCCAATAAAAGACAACTTATTGAAGCTATAATTGATTCTTGGCACCATGTGATTACGAAAGATGAACTCCAAACACTCGTTCACTCGATGAAAAGACGCTGTGAAGCTGTCTTAAAAAATAAGGGTTATCCTACTAAGTATTGATTGTGTAAGTATCACTTTAAAAAAATGCAAATCTAAGATAGATCTTACACTTAATTGCATAACTTTTTTTGTAATACAGATATTGTAATACTGTTTTTATTATTAAATTCTACATTAAATTACCTTCAATTTGATATATAAACGTTTGTATATAAGTGAAAATTAATATATTCTACAAGCACACAAAGTTGAAAAACATGAAACTTTCAAAAAATGGCCGCACTTTTGGCCACCACTGTATATTGTTATGAATTTTGTATATACTTGTAAATATTCCATTTGTTTAAATTTATTTTATTTTATTATTGTGAAAATTGCAGTATTAATGTATTTCCTATTGAGCATCATGTAACTCAATGCTAAAGGCCTCAGGTGCTTTGCAAGGAAAACAACCTTACACCCTCATCTTTATAATGGAAGTCTATGGAGAAATCGCCAAGGAATGGGTTTATCGCCAAGTTGGCGATGGTTTTGGCGACTTATTTTTGTCGCCAAATTTGGCGATATATCGCCAAATGTCGCCAAGTTGGCGACAGATTTGGCGACTTTTTGTGCAACCCCCCCCCCCCCCCCCTTATACCTGTACATTGGGATCCTTTCTCGCTTAGGTACTCTATCGAGAGTTGGAGGACCTTCTGGTAATTTCTAGCATTAGAAAGTCCTGGAATAATCTGGAAAGATCCCTGAAGTCTATATAAGGGACCTCCACCAGTTCAGTTGAGTTAGTTGTCTGTCAATTGCGATTGAATTCATACGAGAGGCTTTGCATTGAAAACTGTGTTTCTCGGATTGATTTTGTCGTTGATACGTCGTATTGAACGCATTGTTTCTGTGTGAAATTTTGCTGTGCTTTTATTGGATTTGAAGATTACTGAATATCTTGTAATTTTCAGAAGATATTGGTGTTCGTATTGCACTGTTTATAGTGAATAAAGCCCTTTTTATTGTTCTTATATATTGGCATCAGTCCTTTCGAACCCCGAGCTCACAACATTTGGTGTCAGGAGTGGGGTTGAATGCCGATTACCAGAGCAATGGAGGCGCAACTGACTAAATTATTGGAGAAATTAGGAGAGATGGATGAGAAAATGACTGCGAATCAGGCTGAAATGAAGAAGGATATGTCAGCGATGAATGAGAAAATGACTGCCAACCTTGGCGAGTTGAAAGATGAAATGAAGAAGGATATGTCAACCAACCTTGGCGAGTTGAAAGAAGAAATGAAGAAGGAAATGACCGCAAACCAGGCTGAAATGAAGGAGTTTGAAATTGTTAATTACTCTAACAAATAATTCATAAGATGAATATTTAAGATAAGTCATCATTACTTAAGACACAATTTTCAGAGCATACATGTCTATAAATGAAACGCTTAAAATATTTGCTTAAATAACAATTTTGAACTTCGGATTTTAACTACGGATTTGGGTGCTTAGAATTTTGTGAATAATATGCAAAGATGGCCGCCAAGCCCATCATGCATAATTTGAAAAAAATGGAATTTTCAGACACTCGTTAGGATGTATTTTGTACAGGAGAAAACGATTTCTATTAACATATACGTAGGCACTGGACTTATTTAACTTTTTTCTATTAAATAAGTTATCATATATATAAGTAATATAATAGCTTGGAAATTTGATATCACACCAGTTTTTAGCGACAATTTTTTTTTTTTTTTTTTTTTTTTTTTTTTTTTACGCTTGGCATTTTTTACTTTTGAAAAGTTGTTTTTGTAGATACCTAAGTACCAAAAATAATATGAAACAGTATAGAAAATAACATTAAAACATAATCACGAGTCAACAGTTACCATGCCAACAGTTTCATGTAGTAGCGGCTCTTTCGAAGATTGGAACCTAATGCAGTGTTTCTGCTCATTTATCTTCGAGTTTTGAATGCTAGTAGTTTGGTTATTTAATTTAATTAATGAATTAATAATTGAAAAAAATGTATTAACATCAAGTATAATCCACAACAAGTTTTAACAAAATTATTTGAACTTGAGTGGATGAATAAAAAGTATTTTATTAACGATTGAAAATTTGAAAGAAAAATAATTTGAGAATTTGAATTTTGGTTTTTAATCATAACTATATAAAATGAACCCGGGCAGCATTAATGTCCCACGTTATCTTTATTGAAATTTTTTTTATTATCATCGTTGCGTTATTTTATTTTTGTGGCATCACTCATTTGAGGAAAATCTTTCATTTCATTTATGAAAACAATGGAAGAATTTTTTTTCTCCCGTATAAAGCTAAAATTAATTAATTAAATTTAATTAATGAATTAATATTTGAAAAAACTGTATTAACGTCAAGTGTCATCCACTTCAAGTTTTAAAAAATGTATTTGAATTTGAGTGGATGAATAAAAAGTATTTTAGTATTAACGATTGAAAATTTGAACAAGATATATAAATATATAGAGAGCGTGAGCTAATAGTAGAAATTGAGAAAGCGACTCTATCATATGACACATGATATTTTTCAAATTTTTGTGCTTCAAAAGATTAAAAAAAAAACATTTTTGTCTTTATACCTATACCTATTACCTTGGTCATGGCGTTACAGTAATAATACTTGAATATAACAAATTAATATATTTCATGGTGAGTTTTAATATTTTTGAAAGTATATTCTATTAAAACATATGTAATTCAATGAAATAATTAAAAAAAAATCAGGATTAAAACTATACTTATAGATCGGTCAATTTATGTTTATTTGATTCTGTAATACATTTGTGTTCTTTTGAGTGTTGAATACTGTAACCAATTTATTTGTACAGGAAAGATTTAAAACTTTACTGTTTAGCAATATAAGCTAACAAAAGTTTAAAGTAACAACAACATAAAAAAAAAGAAAAATAAAACCTTGTGTACCATTTATTTAATACTAAAGGAATGAAAATGTACAAACAATGTAAATCAAATACTGTTTCACAATGCTTGATTTTTTCATTGTTATTGTTGAAGTTCTCGTGGAAGTTCAAACAAATCTTAAAATCTTATTATTTAAGCTAGCCTTTTTTTTTTTTTTAATGCTATCTTTCAATAAAGAAAGTTCTTAATTCGACCGAAACTTCAAATTTCTTTTACTAAATAATGTTATCAAAGACACAGCGATAAAAAAAAATACATTTCACTTTCCTTTGGCGATTGGGATTAAGTGCAAATGAAATTAAATCGTTTCGTAACAAAAGCTGTTAGGTTTTCTTTAGAGCACTTTGATTTTATTCTCTACAAATTTTCTGTAAAAAATGTTATCTAATTCACTGATGAAATTAACTTAACATTTATTCTTTTAAATCTTTTAGTCTCAAAATTCAATAATATAACTCTCAAATCTTTTTATCACAGTGAGAAAAGGTTAGTTCAAAAATTAAATTAAAAGGTAATTGTTAATGGGAAAGTATAATAATTTCAATTTAAAAATAGTCTAAAAAATGTATTCGGATTCATATTTAACATTTTAATCTATAATAATACTTGAAATTGTGCTATACTGTACCCCCCCCCCCCTCCCTAGTAGCTACATCTCAAAGCTTTGTTTGAGCTGAGTTTTTTATTTCACCTTACCTGGATGTAACTTTCTGCTTAACAATACCTTATCTAAAGTTCTGTATAATTTAATCTACATGTATCTAAAAATACACACTTCTAAAATGCATAGTTTTCGAGAAAAATGCGAAATAAAAGGGTATGACGTCACATCCAGAGCAGTGAAAATACGCTTTATTAAACCTCATGAAACTGCAATTCGGTTGAGAAACAAGATCTAAACAAAAATGAACAACAAAAATCAAACATTGTATCCCATAGGCTTGTGAAAGGGGAACAATATAAAAAGAGATGGACCATAATCTAATAATTTTCAAAACATTCGATTTTCCGAAAAAAAAATTAAAAAAGCAATATTGTTTAGGCAATTTAAAACTAACCGCACAAAGAAATTCCTATAATTTACCCTTGTTATGACTAAAAATGTGTCAGGGTCTATGTAAATAATGTTAAAAAATAAACTTTAACCGTGATTTTCTCGAAACATTTTTTTTTTTTTATATACAAAAAATATCTCGGCAACTAAAACTTATAATATATTTCCCTAGTTCTTGACCGACGATTTTGTATTTTATTTTTTATTCGTTCTTCTTTGAAAACCATTCAGATCAAAACTTTGTTAAAAACTGATACATTAAATTTGACAATCCACAATTTTGTTAAATTCATATGTAAAAAAAAAATGAATAAATAAAATCTTTGTTCACTAGATAATTATGTATATTTTAACCTGCTTTTCTTTTATTGGTTTGAGATGAAACTACTGAGAAAAATATTGGTAACCACGGAACCAATACGCCACACGTAGAAAAGGATTTTTTTTTCAATCTATAATAGTAAAGATGAGTGTAAATTCTGACTAAAAAGGTGTTTATTGGTCCGATAAGGCTTTGAAAATCTGATACTTGTAGAGATCTGCAAATTTGGTTTTGGATAGACGAAGACAGATTCCAATGTACTGAGACTCAGCTTTCCGATTTTTTCTTATAATTAGCTGAGATATTAATTAAAAATTCTTATCTAAAGCTAATTAATGAACTTTGATTTTTCTCAGCTTACAGGCGTCACGATAGCTTCCACGGATGTCCAGGACTAAATGGGTACGTAGAACAAAATGGGAACGGATGAAAATTTTCCATTTTTTTTCTACCACTTCAAAATTATCATACAGCAATGTTCCAGTAATTGATGGACATAAAAAAATAATGACGCTAGCGATTGCATGTTACTTTCGTGGTCTTAATGGTACAATTCACTTTAAAAAATATTAATATTTACTATTTAAAAGATGTATAATGTGAAGATCATTTTTTTCATTTTCAATTTCCTTCTTTGGCAAGTAACGGGTGTTGATTAGTGAAGTGATATATCATATGAGTGGATCGCTATGCTGGGGACGGTTGATATATATATAATATATACTTCGGGGAAGTAAAAATTCTGTTATGTTCGTTTCGAAAGATGAAGTACGCATGAATTTAAAGGAGAAAAATATTGGTTGTTTTAAATTGCTTAAATTGATTTTAAATTGATTTTATATAAATAATATGTCAGATACCAATAACTTGATCTATTTGACTGATTTAAATGCTTTTTATACCAAGCTATTTATTTTTTTTACCAACATTTTTGATTTTTTATTACTTTTTAAAGAGGTTATAGTGATATATAAGATAACCTTTATATTGATTGCTGTTTTTATGACCACTCAGTACAAAATCGAAGGCACCGGGCCCCCCACCACTAGGTTCGTTTGCATATTGCATTTAAGATAATTTTACGTATATTTAAAGCAATCAACGCCAGCGGGTCTGCTAAAAAAAATTTGGGTTTTGAAATTTCCAAATATGTGACTTTTTTCTGTAAAAACCTATATATTTCTACCTCGTTTCAAGACGTAATAAAATATTCATAAAATATGCTTTTTTATTCAAGCCGTGAAACATATACGGCTCCTTAGAAAACATTGTTTCATTTCACTTATCCATCCATCCTTATTTATCCACACCTAGTTCATAATGAAATACTGGAAATATTAAATATCTTGAGAATATTTGTGAGGATATTCTGCTCGAGGTATACGACAGAAGTTTTTTTATTATATTTTTAGTTCAAGTGATATTCCACACCCTCGATCAGTCTTTTTTCTCTGAAACATTTTATAAAGTGTTCTTCTGAAAGAAGCAGGTAGATAAGAAAGTAGAAAAAATACTTAGACAACATTTAGCTATGAATAAGATAAGTAATACGAGGTAAGATTCAAGTGCTAACATACACGTGAGTGTATGAAGAGCAGCAAGAGCTGGAATAGCTCTTGCAAAAAAATTCTGCTTGCTGGAACTCTTGTTGGAAAGAATATTTTTAACCTGCTAAAGATTAACACAGTTACTCAATTTGATTTTTTTTTAATAATATTTTATGTACGCTTATGTAGGTCTTTTAAACGGATGCACTAGAAACAGGTGTTCACTTGTTAAAGTCTGTACATTTACTATTTGTACATTTTACCAATTTTTCTTTCAGACATTATTCAAAAAAGCATGGTTAAAATTTTTTACCAAAAACGTCCCCCATTAAAAAAACGTAAAAACAGTCTTTAAACCATGAAAAAACCATGCTTTTTAAAATAATGTCTGAAAGAAAAATTGGTAAAATGTACAAATAGCGGATGCACTAGTTTTAATAATTCCCTGTTTGAAAAAGTGCATTCTCGCAGCAGTCTTGTGTGAATTTTTATTAGTATAAAAAAAAGGCATGCCTATTTTTCTGTCTGATTGCTTACACACCGTGCTATAACTTTTTTAATATTGTGCCGATTATCACAAAAGTTGAGTAGTTTGTTAAAACTGGCAATATTATTTTCTTTTTTGAAATGGTTATCATATTGTGTTATTTTAATTAGTAAATGTGTATCTGCTTCAAAATACTATGCTTTTACATGCAAGTAGTGGCTTATTTAAGCTATTGCTTTGATGTAAAAAAAGTACATTTCACGACTTCTAATATAGCTAATTTTACATGTAAGTCATCATTTCATACTAAATCGATGACACAGAACATTTTCGTAATTGATTTTTTCTCCGTACCTTCTACCGTTTCGAGATAGAAAAGCAGTTTGCCGTTAGAGGCGTTACTAGGTACACCATTATATTTTGCATACCCATTTTACTATACATGCACACCAGGTTTGAGATTGTAGCTAACTTGGTTTGCCAGTTATTCGAGGTGAAAGAAACACGCAGCATATAATTTTCCTTCAAATGACTTTAAAACTATTAAATTTAGATTTTTTTTTAAAACCTGGTTTATTCCTATTTGTATGCTGTTGATTTTTTTAGTCTTTGCAATTTTAATTATTTTTTAAAGAAACATTGCATTTGTAATCCTTATAAAAAAAACTGAATAAATAAATTGATTATCTTACAAATAACAATAACCATTGAATCACCTAATACATACTTTGTTTACTGTATTATTAAAATAATAAAAGATGAGTATATATAATTATGTGCATACGGGAAATGTTTTTCAAAGTTTCAATTCTTATTTATTATTGGAGGACAATTTCACTGTCAAATAAAGTAGATTAATTGCAGTTTGATGTATTTTTATTATAGTTGAGTGCATAACATGTATTTATTTGATACTTGTTATTTGTTATTTAGTTTGTCTTTTGTTATTTATTTCTTCGTAAGTATAAATTGTATCTACCCTATATATATAAAATTATAATGAAACGAATTTGTGAAACGACTAATTCAGATAGATGAAAATAATGTATAAAGTAACTAGCTGTAGTACCCGGTCTTGGCCGTGATTTTAAGAATGTTTGTTTAATAAAATCAAGTTCAAAATTAAACATGCAGTAGAAAAACATAATGAAAGAAGAATGTGAAATATACCCATAATTCAAACAAAAACTCATTTTAAAAATATATAAATCTGTATAATATACTCATCAGAAATCAGCTATAAATCAGCTAAATGGATACATGGATATTGAATATTTGGAAATATAAAATCTTTACCGCAGGTGAAAAGGGTGTAATGTTTAGCAGCGATTTTTTCAAATCAAAAACTAAGATTGCGTCAAAACAAGATATTTTTAAACTTTTTATGGAAAAACCGACCACCGTCACAGGTGCAGCCTGCTAGTATAATATAATAATTAAAAATAAATACTAAATACTTTACCCAGTAAAACATGCGAAAACAAAATCACTATGACCCAGAAAATACTCCATTTTAGACAGGTTTCCGTCTTAGCAGGTATAAATGTTTAACATTCCTACTGTCGTGGTCATGGAAGTTTATTATTTAAAGTAGTATTCCGTTGTAGACAGGTTACGTCTTCTCAGATTATATTGTAGTATTAAAATGTCTATTTTAAAATCTGTTGATAATAATATCGAAAGACGGTAAAATATATATTTTTTAATAATCATATTAATGTTGATTTGTAGTTTTTGAGAAAATGATTATTAAATTATTCTATTCCAATGAAAATCATTTATCTTAAAACACTGGACAAGCTTCTTTTCTTTTTTTTAAAATTTAAAATGAAAAAAAAAAAAGATTTTATGTTGCATTTGAGAAAAAAATACTTTATTTAACGTATTTAAATTAATAAATTACAGCACACCTTTGAACTCTGACAGTTTTCTGAAAATGTACTTTTTTATTATTAAAAAATAATGAACTCGCTCCAATCGGAAAGAATAAATAAACATAGAATTTAAATAAAATTCTTAGACTTTAACATTTCGATTGTGTTTTCTTTTCACTTTTTGTCATTTTTATAATTGCAGCATCTGGTGTATTCGAAATATTTTTCTATGTCAAATTTATGTAAAAATGTTTCGCTTCTCAGCAGATTTTTTTTTATTTCTATTTATTCAAAATGAGAGAGAAAAATTTAATATGTTAAAATTTGCATATATATTAAAAGAAAAAACTTTTTCTGTCAAACAAAGAACTTTTATAAATAATAGTTGTCTTCAAATGTTTGAATGTTTAAAAACAGGTGTGATTTATAAATTGTAAGGTAAATTTATAAACACTTATTGACTTTTAACTATATGTGCAGGCAGTGTTTGTTAGATATATAATTAAGTTGTATAAGTTGTACTATTTATAATTTAGTTGAACAGAGAATATACGATTCTTGAATTGACATTATGTGATTAAAAATATTCAACCGTATTAATTCATTTTGTAGTTACGATGTAAAATTGAAGACGAAACGTTTGAAGGAATTTTAATCAATATTTCTCTGTACGCCTTAGTTTTAATTGGATGAAATGTGTTTGTAGGGAATATTTTTGAATTATTTCCCTCTTCAGATTTATTTATATTGATAGAAGTTTGCGAACTGTTAGAGAAATATTGTCTATCTCTGACAAATTAGCATCTAGCCACCCATCTAGTGCAAGTTTACTACTTGTGATTCTGAACATACATGTAATATAGGTAGGCCTTTCTAGGCCTACCTATGTCCTACACACTCCTACCTCTTCCTGAAAGATGTTGTTTTGTATTACGGCTGTTAATCTACGATGCCAAAAGGGTAAGAGGTTGTCCTTCATGTGGGTATTTCTAAGAGAACCTAACTGGTATTTACAAAAGATTACCCAAGATTCGAAGAAAACCACAGACAACTCCGAACGGTTAAATCGAGGAGGGCGTCATGGGTTTGAACTCAACACCTCTCGTCTACCAGCTTTGAGAGCAGAACCTTTCATTTCCCTGGTGAGGTACCCCTTTCCTGAAAGATTGGTAAGTAGGAGAAAGATAATTAAAGGACTTTGTGCGACGAAAATTGACAAAAATGACGAAAATTGTTTGGTCATGGATTAAGAAGCTTGTAATTAATTTAGTCTATTACTTCCTTACTTCCTTTTTGAATAAATTTATTTATGTTTCATAAAAAAAAAAAAAATTATTTGTTAAATTGTAAATAACAACAGCAAAAGTTTTTATATTGCACGACAAAATTAATCTTGCAAAACTAGTTTTTCCACGAATTTGAAGTCTAGATTCTATATTTGTGAGTCGTCATTTTTTCTTACTATACTGTGAGTACGTTATCTCTCGATTATAATTGAAACAAAAAATAATTGTAAAAAATGTAATGAATTATCGTAAAAATTGATTATATATTTTGTTATAAATTGGAAAGAAAATTGTTTGTTTGTTTTTCATGCATAGTTTGAAGGGAATTTAATTTCATTTATTAAAAAAAAAAAAAACGAAAACCACATAAATCAATTTGAAAGTTATCGTGGCAATACCGCTAAAAACAGTGTTTTGACATCATCGAATTCAAAGTTTTGCCCTTCGCAGGTATCGTCGGTCGGCGCGACTCAACGTTTATGGCTCCCACAACCGTAATTTTACGAATTTTCCTATCGGACTCACTGTACGACATTTTTAAATGTTTAGACAGTGTATTTAAATAATAATAATAAATACATTTTTCAACATTTCTTACTTTTCTAGCTCCCTTAACCGAGAAATTCCACTTTTTTTCGTTAAAAATTTCAAAATTGTGTGGCAATTTTGAGTCCTAAAGTCAATCTTCTACCCTTGTGGTACTTTAATTGGAATCTGTAACCGCTTTCTTATAAGGAAGGTTTTCATAAGCGCAAACTCAGAAAAGATTAAAAAAATTACGGAATAGTCTTCTCATGAGGATATATATGTTTATAAAAAATTTTTGCAGAATCTCTATATATCGTCGTAAAAAAAAAAAAAAAATGAAAATTTCGTTTTCTTTTTGGCGATTTATCGTCGGTTGGCGACACAATGAAATTTTAAAAAATATGATTTTATGATAAATATAATCTTTAAGGAAAAAATGTTTTCTACTCTTCATACTAAACTAGTTTAAGTTAAATAAATACCTTTATATAACTACAGACTTGTACTATACATTTATATGCATATAAAATGAAATTTAACGATTGTTAGACAGTTTAGAAGAAAAATTATTGATTAAAGCTGTTTCAAACTAAAAATTAAAGTCTCATTCTTAGTACTGCCAGTTCGACTTTGATATTTTTAGTGTCGGACACAATAAAAGAAAAGTATTGTTGCCATGGAAACAACGGCTTCTTCGATATAGAAATGTATAGTGACAGCGTTCTTAATCGGGCTTTTTTACTTTTAAAATACTCTTAAAACTTTTCCAACATGTAAAACTGCGTAAATGTAAATAAACTAATTCATCGTTTAAGTTTAAATTCATTAAATACTACTCATTTAAACTCTCATTAAAAAAGCAATTTGTAAATGCATTAAAATCGCTTGCATTTGGCGAGGAAACGTGTTGCTCGCCAAATTGCGTGGTGCGTTTGTCTTTTCGCGCCAAATAGTCGCGATGTAGTTTCGTGTCGAATGTATTTTATTGTTTTATAGATTTTCTACTGGGGTTCCACAAATAAATTTGACGGATCCTTTATTACTTTTACGTACATAAATAGTTTCATTAGCATTTTTTCTTTCAAAATGTTTTGAATATGCACTTTAAGGACACTTATCTTGTTAGTGCCTTTGCAATTCTCACGTCTTATTCGGCCTGGGGAAAAAGTCAACAAGAAGAACTGCAGAAACGCGTTATTTCATCAAAAATTAGGTAGCTATATTACTTTATGAAAGAATGGACTCATCTAACGTCACGTATATCACATGTGAAGTAATGTGCAACTAATGTCCGAAAAGAATAATAAGACAATAAAATTGATTAAAAGTCTTCGATATTTAAGTACTTTTGAAAACATTTCCATTCTTATACAAGGCAATATTTCCTCTTTCTTTTATCATATTTGATGGCACATATGATATATATCAAAATCTATTTTGATTTTCCAAATCATATGCAATTTTCTATAATTTATTGTATTTGGATTTTAGAATTGTATATAACAGATATCAGACTTTAAAACGAAGAAATTGTCGATAGTTAGCCCGTGACATATTAAGGGGTATTTGTTGAAGGGTTAAAAAAATTAATTAACTGACTTTTAATAGCTTTTCTTCGAAAGTTATTAAAAATTTTTCAAAAATATGGAATTATTAAAATGTACTTTAAAATATACTAGACTAGATGGAATTAATATGGAAAACATGTGTTTCTACAAGTTTGAACTGGCCAATCAAAATAAAATAAAATTATCAAAGCGTTAAAAAACGGGATTGAATCAGAGGATGAACAATACCTTTATGTCAAACACTCCACAGAAATATATGTCATTACAATATATACCATTAATTATTCATTGACTTACGCTAGAGACCTCATAACGCTGAACCTTTACAGAAAACTAGCGGAAGCTAAATATATTTATTTTAAACAAAGAGAGGGATTTTTCATTGAACACTACTTTTTAGATGAGAAAGTTTGTATAAAACTTTATTACGAGAGTACAGATTTTGATGTATTTTAGTTACTTTCTTTTATTTTCTGTAAAAATGCACTTCCAAGGTAGTCTTTTACAAATTACGTCGAAATCAAATGAAGAGATTGAATTCATACCTTGAAATTTTTTGCGATGGTAAGGAATAACAAATTGGTAATTAATGCGTATCTTAAAGTGTGTTCATGATTTGTTTTCTGTTTGGGAGAGTATAACACTAGAATGTTTTCGTGTAAATTTTATTGAAGACGAAAATGAAAAATTTAATAAAATACATAAAAAAAAGGAAGAAACATAGGATGAAACTCCCAGTTATAGACACCTAACCAGTAACTGATACTTCAGCAGAAATCTAACTCAAATAGGCAATTTCTTGTAAAATTCTGCAAATTAATGTCATCTAGTGGTAACTTATTTGTCTTAACTGTTATAACTTATTTTTCAGCTATGGATTTTTCAAAAAAAGAATGGTGTCAGTTACTGGAGATATTGACCATATTTATGACAAAAATTAATTTTTAGTAAAAAAAAATAATAATTAAAAAAATTTTTGTCAACAATATTTTTTTAATGTATGTTTACTATACTTTCATAAACAAACATAAGTATAAAATAGATTTGAAACTTTGTAATACTGATTTGAACAAATGTATTCACAATAGGATTTCTGTCTTTAATAAATTACGCCAGTAAAACATATATATATATATATATATAAGTAAACTATGGAACGCAGAAATATACCTCCATGTCTTTGAATACTTGATTTTTTTTCTACTGTTTATTACAGCTGATATGAAGAAATAATTCTAAGATTTATTACTGCAGAATATCTATTTAATTTATGTATCGTCAGACGTCTCTCAGGAAGAAAAAAAAGAAAACTTTAAAATAACTTACCCAACTATTAAAAATAGCAGAATAGTAATTGTACTTACCTAGAAAGAAGGAGAAAAAAATATTTACAAAAAAGAACTGCAAATAAACATATTCTAAATTATATTAAGCTAAATTCACTTGTATAATTAAAAATACCATGGTATTACAAAACGGGTTACCGGTCTTCACGGGTTACAACAAATACTACCTGGTGTACAAAGGTAAAAACCATTTTTTATTCAACATTCTTATAGATTTTCTATATTTAATGTTTTTTTTTTACAATGTCCACTAATAATACCAAAAAGCCATTCTATGTGAAAAATATCAATTATGTAATGAAATACAATTTTGAAGTTTATTAAAAGCGATACTTTCGTATTAGCTGCATGCCAGAGTTTAATACCCGAAGAAATCGCAAAGATTTTACGACTTACAGTAGCCTTTTTGAGTTTGATTATTTCAGTGTTTAAGCATTTAGTTCGATAACATATATGTTAAATGTGTATTTTATTTATATTATTTTATTTATTTATTGGTAAAGTTTTAATTTCCTTATGGAATGTTATCTAGAAATAAACAACCTATGATACAACACTGATACCTATAACAACGCTGAACAACCTATATTGTTTTAAGTGCAAACGGCTTCATCTTTCTTAACCAGGCTGCACGCGATAAATATAGATTTTTATTGAAATTTAAGCTTGATTTTTTTTAAACAACCAAAAAGCAGTAAATTGAGATTTTCCAATTGAATTGGAAAGAACTTATTCTCCTTTTCGACGATGTAAAAATTAAAATTATGCGATGTTTAGAAGTAATTAAGTTTGAGAAAAAATAAATGGATTGTTTAGATCATTGTCTTGTAAATATGACGTCAGCGTTACTCACGGACATGCTTTTGCTTTATAAAATGGATATACTCATTACATTATTTTTATGCCATACATTTTTTTTATCTTCGGAAATAAATCCAAGTAACATAACTTTTTCATTTCAATTTAAAAAAAAACAGTTTTGAAGATTTTTTAAGCATTTGTTTGATATGTATTTCAAATTTGTGCTATAAAAAATAACATAAATATTTGTTATAATTTCTGTATTTTTTTTTTTTTTTTTTGCTGTTGCCGTTGTTCTTAAAATCTAATTGAATGGCGATATCAATTGAGACATTATTGAGTTTAAAAAATGTTTTAAAATATCTAATGTAAAAATATTTTATTGGTAATATTTAAAGTACTCAGCTAAATATAATGGATCAAAAATATATTTTGAAAGAAAACATTGATTTTGAAAACATGTTTTACTTTTCTTGCACTATTGTTATCAAAGTTCGAACTTTTCCAACCTTTTGCTTTGAAGTAACTTATTTTAAATTTTGTGTACTTTCTTATTTTCTTGATGGAAATTCAATATTTTATCGGTTTTCGCTGAAAAATATTACACTTCAAAATGTGTTCTAGTTTTTTTATTTTCATAAAACTACTTAAAAAGAGGTTTTTTAGTACTGTCATATGTTATGAATTCTAGACTCGAGTTTTTAGAGTCTCACATATACGAGTCGAAATTAAAAAAAAATACTGCAAAAATGCCTTAAAAAAATAAAGACTTAAAATAAGTATATGAAATTAACAAAGAATACGTAAAAGAAAACTCGAATGCATGTTTAATCTAATATGCGGAATTTTAACGCCGTATTTCTTATTTTTTTATTTTTTTTTTTGGTGTGTGTTACATATTTGCTGATTAATGTGACAACGCAAAATCAGAAAGAAAACAAAATTCGTTTTCGATGGGGATGGGCGATTGGGGGATCGACTATGTTAGCTTGAATGGTAATCAGAAATTTCATATTTGTGTTTATAAGTTTTTAATAATTGGATTAGTAAATTATAATTAATATTTTAAGAACTGTTTAGTCCAGAATGTATGTTATAATTGATTTTTACAAACTATTTTATATCAAACCGAAAGTAATGAAATGTTTAAATTATTCCACCGAAGTTGTGTAAATAACTAATGTGTCTCTTAACCACTAATTGATTAAACTTTTATTAATTTATAATTAAATAACAACAGATTCAAAATGGGTAAAAAAAAAATGTATCTCCACGTCTGTCTAAATGCTGAATTTACATTTGTAATAAAATAACGATGTTTCTAATAAACTTACTAAAGTTATTTTTTGATTTAGTATGTAGATCATTCCTTCTCGCAAAATAAATGCATGTTAAATGATATTTTCATAGATACAAATCTCAATTCCTTTTATTATTGAATAAGAAGGAAATGAAGGTGAAGCCTGTATTCTAATTTTCATTTATTTATTTATTTCTGTGAACTGTACATCTATCTTTGTAACTGTTTTTATAATGTCATGAAAAATATGACTTGTTACTCCGAATAATTCTGGATATTTCTAATGGGGTATTGTAAATGTGGGTTTTTTTCCTGATAAATATCATATTATATCGACGTGACGTAGTTCACCGTAACATATTTCTACTCTAAAATGCATTTTACTTATAAATATATTTTTTACTATAGACCTGTTGCGTATTGAACTTTTTCCAGAACTTCAGTGGCTTAAATCAAGTTGAATATACTGTTAGTCTATTCAACTCAATGGTAGTATATGATGGGATCACTTTAGAATACATTTTCAGTAGATGAAAGCTAACATATTCCTTGTCAGTCAATGACAGACTAAAGGGCAGTCGACGAAACAGGTAAACATCCCGTGGCGACCATCCAAAATGGCTAGAAGCCAGTGTTTACCAGCTGTGCTCTTGAAGAATAAGCGTAGAGAATTAACAAGAGTGAATGACAAAATTCACAAAACAAATTTCGAAGGTTAAGTTGGCAGTGGGAAGGAATGTGATGCAACAGATGGAGTGGCTGTAAAAATGTAATGGTTTATTTTCAAATGCTTCCTTAAAAAAATATTTTGCTAACCTTTAAATGCTACTTTGGTTTTTATGGTCTGTTTCTTTTTACATTTTTGTGGATGTATAAGAGTGTTTAGTATTTTTGTTAGAATAACAAAATAATCATTGTGTATTTTTAGTCTATTATTAAAAAAACTGGGTTACTGAGATTACGTAGATCCACTACATATTTGAGAAGTTGAGTCATAGATATATATATTTAAAGGATAATGGCCCTTATCTCTTTAAGAATATATTTTTTTATTATTATATTTTTGATACATGAAAATTTGTACGGAATTGATTATGCTGTATGACATTACCCATACATTTAATTGAAGCCCAAATATTTCAAACTCAGAGATTAAAAGATGATTAGTTTATACTCTTACTGTATTATTAAGGGTGTATTCAAATCCAAACTGCTTATTTTGAGGCACATTTGTAAATTCATTTTTGCTCTAAAATGCATCCAATTGGCAGGTTCTCTTATTCAGAAACTTTATAATGTCCGTATTGTCTCGATTTTTTGATAAAGGCAGAATATATTTTTTAAAAGGCTGTCAAAGTGGACATTTTGAACTTAATTTCCCGCAGTGATACCGCTGGAAACAAAAAAAAAAATATCGTACTGTGAAAATAAATGTTTGTAAATCAATTTCTAATTAATTGAACGAAAAATGAAAACATGGAGCCCTTATAAATGTCTTCATAAATCACGCCGCCAAGTTTCCTGTTTTTAATTTAAAAATGAGTCTCAAAATTTTGAGTTGTTGAGCGTGGAAAAATATTTCTTTTGAATACCGCCTTAACATATTAACATTAGATCAATAATACGCACGTACTATAGCATTATTAAGAAAATAGGGTAAAATTAAAAATACGTAAAGTTTAAAAATAATTTTACGGAAAGATTGATATTTTATTGGCCAAAATTTTCTAAAACTTAATATTTCACAAAAATAGTCTTTAAAATTCTGTTTTGTACTATTTATTTTGTTAAATTATGGCTTTATTGACAATATATTTTCTGAGTACCAGCATTCAAATATTTTGGAGAGTACATTATAAATACGGATTAACAGAAGGAGACAATGCATATGGCGATGTGTTAAGTATCTTATTAATAAATTCACATTGTCACACTCTATTTTAGATCTAATTGTAATTTAAAATTATACTACAGTAACGATGATATTTCATTGCTAAGTGTGTCTTTTCACAGTGACAGAGCGGGCGGAGCTCGCTCCGTCAGAATCTAGACCTATGTTAACTTTAATTTCTGACATTTAGATATATTACACTTTCAATTATGATCAATTGTTTCCAAATATAACCTAACTAATAGTAAAACGAGCTTTCTTGAGTGGCAGTGTCTAGCGATTTGTTAAATTTAATTTCTGACACTTATATATATAACACTTTCAATTCTGACCAATAGTTTCTGGAGAAAAAATAAGTAATAGAAAAAAAAGCACCCTCTAGGTTAGTATCTAGACTTATATGTTAAATGATTGATAATTAAATTCTGTACCTAACTATATAAAGCACTTTAAAATCGTTCAATTTTTAGCCGAGATTATACAGCGCCCTCTACCACCATCTTGCCCCCTCCCCCATGCAAATATGAACAAAAATACATGTAACCTATCTTGTTATTTTCTTCTCTTTAAATAAAGAAAAAGTGTTGAAAATAGAAAATTAAAAAATAATGAAAAACCCTGAATCTTGCTCTATTTACGTATTTAAAAGAAATTACTAAAATTCCCCACAGTACAATGATCCAAAGCGCAATACTCTTAAAGCGCGAAATGATATCTAGGAAGGCACTGAGAAAAAATATATCTGGTCAATACGTGAAAAGACTAGCAGAAAATACTTTTTTTTTGAAATAGTAAAGATTAATAATTTTTTTTTAATCCAAGGGTACTGTTAGAACAACAAAAGTACAAAAAATAAGTGTTTACCATTTCAATCTGGAAAAAAAAAGATGGCATTTCAAAACTCCCGAAAAAACGGAAAAGGTGAAAAAACACAAATGAACCTCTAAGGGGAAAAAAATGTTTGTTTTTTAAATTGTAATTGATATTTTTTTTTATCTAACAATACCATTAGGACCAAAAAATTACAATGGAGAAGTTAGTATTTTTTATTTTTTTTGTATTTTCCTCCAATAAATCAGTAGACTGTTTTAAAATGCAGATAAAACGAAAAGCCTGAAAAGGAAATGTTCGGAAGTGATCCGGACAATGCAAACTATTTAATTAGTATTCGAAGAGAGTTTTTAATTAATATTTAAGCTCGGATTCCTTATCGAATGAGCGGAATGACATCCTCGGATTTTTATAATGGTACTCATTTTGATCCTGTACTCCCTGCGTTTCTGGAGGTCATAGAACTAACTCCTGTTTTTCACACACATGCAAGGAGACAAAAAAAGACCGGGTCTTATACTAATTTTTGACCCAAATAAAGCATTAGGTCTTATTTTCGGATAGTGTCTTTACATACATGCTACATTTATTTATTTGGAACAGTCAATATTTTTTTATATGCAATTTTGCATACTTACTAATTGTTTAATTTACTAATTAATTAAATCATACAATTTTCCCTTAAGTTGCCTTCTGTAGCTAGTGCAAACATAGTGACACATAAATGTAATTTTTATTTCTAAATTTCTCTAAGCAAAGTATAGTTTTATAGAAAAGAAAGTTCCTCCTATTCATTGTATAAAGAAAATCCGGTACTATTTATTGAAATTCGATAATGCCTCGTTGATGTTCAAGAATAAAGTTTTAAGCGTGACATTTTCCATTCTGTTGTTTTTGAAGAGGAAAATATGCTTTAAGTACAGTATTAACAACGTATATAATAAAAATATTTTAATAATAAATGATAGCGAAATCATTAACGTACTGCAGCTTAATATTGATCAAAATTTTAACATACGACTCTGTGCAAGTTTTCACAGGAACGTTTTATATATTTCTACTTTTTATTCCCCTCCTCTATATTTCTAACACTGTCTATGAATAAAATATATATTCTAATAATTGGGTCAATTATACTGAGTTTATGTAAGAAAATCGTTACATAATTTAATATCATGCTACTGTGTAATTATGTATTATGTTAGGATATGAATAAGCTATAATGGTGCATTTTGAAAGAATTGTTGGTAAAATCATCATTATAGGGTCCGTTACAGCGGAATTTTAAGAATTTATTCATATATTAAAATTGTTATGCAATATAATATGCTGATGTATAATTATGTTTTATTAAGGTATAAATGTGTT
The DNA here is from genome assembly GCA_963931845.1 of Maratus michaelseni. NCBI lineage: Eukaryota > Metazoa > Arthropoda > Arachnida > Araneae > Salticidae > Maratus > Maratus michaelseni. The sequence goes on along the minus strand of OZ007588.1, from coordinate 105,879,108 downwards.
ATAATTATCGATTTTAAAGTGTTATACATTAACTCTTCGTCACTATGAGTTTAATTATAAAGACTTTTTAGATTATAAATATGAAAAAACACATATAAACAAACATGGAAAGAACTCAAAGAATCTAAAATTCACTGAATATTGACATTTAAAGATTAAGTTTGTCTACAAGAGAGAGCTTCTTAAGTAACTGTAGAATGTAAAAAAAAAATCAACATTAAATAATTGTTTTTTAGGAATTTTCATACTATCTTATTCTATGATATATATTCTCTGAAATGCTTATTATATAATTTAATGCCAGCTAATACATAACAGCATTTTTTGCTAAGATATAAATTTACTAAATTGATGAATACGGAAAATGATATTTATTAACATTGTCAACTCAATCATAAAGAATATTTTGAATTATCAATATGGACATAACATGGAAACAAAATATTGAAATAACCTGAAGAATCTATATTTTTCTCTCGATTGACTGCAAAATATTAGTTTTATATGCAACATAGAACTTTTTTTGAAACGGCGCAATATTTAGTAAAATAAATTACATAATCGTACATACAGAAAAGTAAACTAAATGAACTGCTTGGAATAAATGTTTTTAAGTATTTTAATGCAGATTAGGATTTATGAATTTATAACGTGTAACAATGACTAATTTGGGTGGCAAACTAAACTAACTGATTTTCTATTTTTTTATGCTTTAGAATCTGTGTTACAATTTTTAAGATATCTTTCCGTATCTATCTTATATTAATATCTTTATTTATTCTATACCTAAAGAAAACCTTATCGATGACTATTTCTTTAACACGTATTACATCACCACAAATATCCAAGTAGAGAAAAGTAAATTTTATCAGCATATTTCTTTTTTTTTTTGTAACCAGTTTTTAATTCTAAATTTCCCTTAGGAAAACAATTGAATTATGTAAGAAAAGAAAATCTTCGTTCTCTCGTAAAAAAGAAATGCGGCACAATTTATCGTAATCCAATAGCGTCTCGATGTTATTTAAGGATAAATTTTAATGACAATTTACATTCTACACTATTAAAAGTTTGCAGCAAACTGTGGAATCATTTGACGGTTTTTATAGAAAACGGTTACGTAACTGTAATTTAACTCTATTATGTCCATAATATGGGCAATAATATAGTCAGAATAGAGTTAAATTACGGTTATGTAACCGTTTTCTACAAAAACGGTCAAATGACTGGACAGTTTGCTGCAAATTTTTAACAGTGTATATTTTTTTCGAATACAGGAAATGTATTTCTAAGTACAGTACTAAATGCATATTTAATAAACATATTTTTAAAATAGATGGAAATGTAATTATTAGTTTCACTTATATTTTAATATTTATAAAAACCTGTAATATACGGACTGTTCAAGTTTCCGTGGGGAACTTTCATATGTTTTATTATTTACCTCTTGTGTTGTTACACTGACTTGGAATAAAAAATGTTTCCAAACTATTCGATAGATCATGCTGAATTTATATGATAAACTCACATGCAATGCAATGTATTGCTAATTTACAGTTACGATTTTATGTTAGCTTATGAATACAACAATTAAATAATTTTGCTAAATTGAGCAATTTTGAAAATACCGTTTATTAATACCGTCACTATGAATTTAATCACACATGATTTTTATAAGTATATATAATAATGACTTTATGCAGTGTCATACCATGCTAATATATACTTTTATTTTTATGATAGTTATATGAACGAATCCCTTATGATGAGTTTTGAAAATGTTGTTTATTATTATTTGTCACTATCAGCTCCATTACAAAATATTTTTAAGATTGTCAGTATGTAAACAAAATATACACATAAGATAGGAAAGAGCTCAAAGAATTTAAATTTATCTCAATATTAATTTGTACAGAAATTACTTTTATATCTAAGACACATCATTTTTAAAACTAAATTGTATTCACTACCGCATTATAAAACCAATGTTATGGATGCTTTTATGGATATTTGTATATTTTTTTTATCATTCTATGAACTTATAACGTATACATACTTATAACGTTTACATAATTTTATTATTTAAAATATGTGTAATAATTTGTATCAGTTATTTTCACATTCTCAGATTTAAAGCTTTTTTAATCTATACTCAAAATATTTTTTTCCTATGATGGTTTCTCTAACGCATATTACAACACCACAAGTATCGAATTAAAGCTGAGTAAATTTTAATGGCAAACTTGCTTTCTGTAACTAGAGAAAACGTAATGACATACAATTATAGTTTTTAATTCTAAATTCTCCCAGGCAAAGTTCAGTTTATGGAAGTAAAAAAATATATATATATTCCGTTGCGTTAGAATAAAAGAAATACGGCACAATTTATCGAAATTCGATAACGTATCTATGATATTGAAAAGTTAAGTTTTAGGCATGTCATTTTCTATTCTGTTATTTTCGAAGAGGCAGCTGTATTTCTAAGTATAGTATTAAGTACATATTTGATAAATCATATTTTAATAATAAATGAAAATGAAAGCATTAGTTGGAAATATATCTTAATATTGATCAAAGCTTATTGGTACGGCACTTACAGTTTTTCATTCACAAAGTTGCATATTCTTGCATTTTTTTCTTGCTTTCACTGCCTTTGAATAATAAATTCCTTCCGAATTATTTGGAAAGACTGTACTGCATAGCTGCCAAATTTGACACTTTTTCCATAACACTATTTTTTTAATTGCCTTATTTAATTTAAAGTGTCGGTGATTAAAGAAACCAATATTTCTTTGTTGAAAAATAGTGATAAGAAAAACGCGTAAAAGTTGGCAGCTATGGTACTGAGATTACGCATTATGATTGTTGATGAAAATGATTTTGTGAATATGTCAGACGTAAGCGATTATGTATTTGAGAATATACCTGTTTATCAGTTACACTATGGATAATACTATCCCTGAAGTGTAGGATTTATTTTAATTTATAACTACAAAAAATAAACATCCGGAAATTGTGTTGGAAAAGTGCGAAATTGCTTCTACAGTGCAACAATACAAATAAATCCTTAGTGAGATTTAATTAGACGTTAGCACTGTTATCTGTCAAGGAATTCTCAAGTGCATGTTCAGTCCTTTCGTAAAAATTTACGAAATCATTTTCTTTGAAAAAAAAAATCTGTAATATTACAAAAATTATACTGAAAAATAACGGAATAATTTTACAGTCTATAGTTTCTACGAGTGTTCTTACAAAGAAGTTTTAAGATTATAAGTATCAAAATAGCATATTTGTAAATTATGAAAGAAACTCGAAGAAAGAAATTCTTATTTTCGAAGTGACAAAAGTATTTCTAAGTGTAGAAGTGCATATTTAAAAAACATATCTTATTAATAAGAGAAAATGCAGTTATTAATTTTACCTATATTTTAACATTACTCAAAATCATCAGTATATGGAATAATACAAATTTTCATGGAAAAATTTCATACAATTATACTTTTATTATTTACCTCTTTATTTGTTATATTATATAGAAATGAAAAAACAAGCAAACATCTGTTAATTTTTTTAAGATTTTATTGAGTTTACGCAGTGAAGTCTTTATGTATTAAACTGTCATTGTAATGTAAAATTATGTTTTTACATTAGGATATCAACATGTTATATTGATGAATTTTACAATTGATTTTTATTAATATTGTTGAAGTACAACTTCTATTTAAGATCATCAATAAGAAAATAACACGAATACAAAATACGGGTACAACTCAAAGAATCTAAATTTTACTCAATACTAACTGTAAAACGTTATATTATATTTTCTATTTAAGACAGAACTTTATAAGAAAAAATGTATTCGATTATAAAATAATTATTTATAATTGTATTTATACAGATTTGGATGTTTCATTTCTGATGTGAGATCATGTTATAAGAAAGTTTTTGGACAATCGATGTAACATAATTTTTAGGTGCGCTCGTAATTATATAAATACGTAGCACCTATAGTCGTCGTCTGATCCGTCCGTCTGTCCGCATATAACAGCGCAAAATCTTCCCAACCGAATGGTTTATAATTTAATATATATAATCGTTGCAGAATTTTGTCGAGTCATTTCAAATTTTATGAAAATCTAATCAAAACTTAAAAAGATATTAATAAACATATTTATTAAGTAATCTGAATCTTTTAAAAATCGGTACTTCCTTGTTATAGCAGCTTCCGAGGATTAATCGTCAAGCGACCGAGATGTATCGCCAAGTTATCTGACATGTAATGACGTTATAGTTATACATGACATATATGACATTTTATAACCTCTATGACCAAGTTATAGTCACATTCTTCATTGTATTAAATCCTATCGTACGTAATTAATTCAATGATATTCCATGAGAAGTAATTATTCTAGGCTGTCATGGTGATTATGTCCTATTTAAGATGGATTCATATTACTTCCGTATTATTGAATTTAAAAACAATTTGCATCCTAAAATTGCTTAATTATAGCAGTTATATAATCTACCGACAGTTATTTGGATATATGTTTCCGGAGAAATAGATATTAAATGGAAAAATAATCTAAATGTGGATTTCAAGTTCTGAAATTTCCAAAGCTAGACTTAAGTTTCCCATTGGAATTTTCAGTAAAAGTCAACAAAAGATAAAATGTTGCCAACTTAAAATGTACTTATTTTATTACGGAAATTAATCATATCGTAATAACAGACGATATAATTCATTTCACTGAAACTAGTTATAGTTCGAGCGCATCTCATTTGTCACGTTTGACGTACAATTTTCAACATGTTTATGTTTTTTTATCGGTTTCTTATCATTTTTATGACATCTTTCCTCATTATATACAATGTGAAAATTTACTTATATATATACATAATTTTTAAAATGAATTATTTTATTATTATTATTAATTTGTATTACAGAAAATAAAATATATGATACTTCCCTTAGCGTGTATTACATCCACCACAAGTGTCCAATTAAATCAGAAAATTTTTTATTGACAACTTGCTTTTTGTAATCAGGATAAACACATTGAGATAGAACTTTAGTTTTTAATTCTAACTTTACGCCAGGAAAGCTGCAGTTTTATGTAAGCCAAAAAAAAAAAAAAAAAAAAAAAAAAAAAAAAAAAAAAAATTGGTGTGTCAAATGAAAGAAATTCAGTACAATTTATCAGAATTCTATAACGTCTCGATAATACTCAAGAGTAACGTTTAAACATGGTCTGTTATTTTTAAAAGCATCTGTTATTTTTCAAAGAGGGAAAATATATTTCTATAAGTACAGTATTAAGTGCATATTTAATAAATACATTTCAATGATTAATAAACATCCAATTACTAATTTGACCGGTATTTTAATATGGTTCAAAATCTTTATTATAGGCAAAATCCAAGTTTACGTCGGAAAGGTTTAATTCTTTAACTTTTTATTTCTTACACTATTTGGAATTAAAAAGAAGACTTATAACAATCTGCAAAGTATACTGATGTTAAATAATAAAATCTTTACACAATGTAATGCTTTGCTAAAGTATACATATGTTTTATGTTTGAATTTTAATGTGTTATGTCGAGGAATTAAAAGAATGCTGTTTATTAATAAATATAAGATAAATTACAGATATTTTTTTAAGAATTATTTTATATAATTAATTTAAAATTATTTTTAGATAATAAAATTCATATGGAACGTAATATCATGCTAATATATATATATATATATATATATAAATGTTATATAAAAAATTTATTTCCTTCGTATCCTTCCATTTTATTCGCATTAATCTTTTAAATTTAATCTAACTTCTGTCATAGTCAGTATTTTCTTAATTTTTAATAATATTTATTCCTATTTAAAGTCTTTTTAAAAGTAAATATCCGTATATTAATAATTATTTTATTCCAAATCTTAATCTAAAATTTTAAGTTCATTCGTCGCTTTTATCAGCTCCCCAATCTATAAAATTCCGAGACGCGTTCTCATTTCGAATGTTTTTTAAAAGCCATTTTCTTTTTACTATTATTATTATTATTGCTCTGATTTTTTCGCGCGCTTGGGATTTTAACTTCAAAATTTATCCGCGACCAGGTTCGGAATTCTTTACTGTCTTAGCTTCTCCTTCGCGCCTCATTCGCTGGGCTGGAGCTAGCTTCTCACTCATTGGGTTGTGCGCTCGTGACGTAAATTTCTGTATGTCTCCGCGGAGAGAACAAAACTCGCCCGCATCGGTCGGAGTACTAGATTTTTGACGTAGCTGAAAGTGTAAACAAATATGTATCTGGTGTTTTTATGTCGTAGAATATTCATCTGGCCAGTTAACAACTTGTAATCAATGGAGTGACCCATCGTGAAAGCCGAGGGCTATGCTATAAGTTTTATACCTGTGGTAAATGTGCTGCATCGCTCTTATTCTTAATAAACTATTCATCTGAAAATTGGCTGGACTTTACTGGAGAAACTGTTCTGGTGTCTTTTCATTGCCTTACTACTTTGCCATGATCATGGAAATCGACTGCAAGATATTAGTTCTTTAACGGACTACCCTTTTCTCATGGAAATTTACATCTGGTACTAACTCAGCTTAGACAAAATATCACAAAAAGCCCGTCAGGATTCTATGAACTTGCGCTGAGCCATGCCAAGGTTCTGATGGACGGATGAGCTGCGAATGTATTGCCGGCTACTGTTATACATCTTCATAGCGAAGTGTGTGCGTCTAGTTCTCGCGAAGTGTATGTCGATTATTTGTATTGTTCTTCATAAACAGAGAAGCTGTGAATATGTTGTTGAATGCGGATGCTGTACATTTTCATTGTGGTGTGTACAACTGATTCTCACCAAAATATGCATCGAATTTTTCAAAAAGTGTTGGAATAATTTATCCCTGGAAACACCAGATACATGCCGGTGTGAATGTTCTACAAAACAACATCTCGATAATGACGGAATAATCTAAAATAATATTTTCTTTTACAGAAAAAAATGATAAACAATTATCATCCTACAAATTAATAAATAAAATGATCGGTCTTAAAATTTCAAAAAGTAAACAGGCAGACAACTTGTGAACGGAGTTACGTAAGTTTGAAAAGATTTATTATTGTATGTATTATTTATTATTTTTATGTTATTTAAGTTTCGCTCAGATTTTCTTATTTATTAGAGATGGAGGTATTTACTTTTGTTATTTATTGATGCTATGTCAGAAAGTACAAATCAAAAGTAAAAAAAAAAAAAAAAAAATCTTACGAAATAATACTTATTTTAAAAATGTTTTGTTATTTTATTTCATTCTAAATTGTGATATTTATTCATATATCGTGGATTTATTTATAGAAATATTATACTAGTAGTTTTACATTTACTATTTAAGTGAAATGATTTTAAATATGAATTTGACATTTTTATACTGTTGAACAAAAGATAATGTCACGAATTTTATAAGTACCATAAGAGTAAAGTTAAATTGGATTAGTGATAACCACTAGTGTAAATTATGTAAATATGTTCTTATTGTTATATTTAAAGTGTTATTAATTTATTATTTTGAAATTATATTATTATCTTGAGTTAGATAATTTTACAGTTGTTGTTAAGTTAAAATAGTATGAATTGATGTTACATATTATTAATATTATTATTTGTTACAAGATAGATTACAAAAAAAAAAAAAGGTTTTTACTAGTAAATTAAACTTAAATTACTCTAACTTTTATAAGTAAAAATTATGTTTTGCTGACTCATTTACTATGTAGAATTGTTTCTGTTGCAAATTCCTATAATTAATTGAATTCAGTAGGAAAGCTTATCAGAGATGTCTATCAGTGATTGGAGAGTAGAATATGGTTTTTAACAATAAACTAATGGTAAATGGGTAAATTTGTTAATCAATTTTCTAGATAACACTTAAGCCAGTCTATTCAATCTGAAGTTTATAACACTAAATTAACTTGGAATTCTATATTTTATTGAATGAAAATTCTGGTGTAAGTCTATTTTTGTTTCACATCCTTATAATCATAGAATTCAGTAGGGATAATGATTAAAGGATGGATTTTACTAGGAATTCACAGAAAATGGAGTATGGAATAATGAGCTTTACAACACATATAACATAAATTAATTACAAAGTCTGGTTTTATAGACATTCCAGTAACCATCTAAATTTAATTTAACTATATTTTTAATTCCTTATTTTCACAAAATTAAATATTATGTTGTTACTTTTGCACAGTATTAGTGGTTTTTCTACTGGCCAGGGATTAATTGCTAATTTTCAGGAACTGACAATATATTTCTGTATGTTGGTATGTTAGGTTAAGGAATGATTTTTGCTTGACATGCAGGGATGTCTGTTGATTTCATGATTTATTGTGTTTAAAGGTGCACCATTAATAACTTTATTATTTATTCTTATGAATATCTGTTCCTTTTTTGGTCTTAGCCATCATGGTATGATCAATTATCTATAACAACTTATTGTAAATTCTTCTTTTGGCAATTTACTATCTACCACTTTCTTAGGCAGTTACGTTAAATTAAAATAAATTACTATTTAGTATTGTTATTTAACTATGTAAATAAAATAAATTGAATTATAACACTAAATTTAAATTAACTTAAATTACCACCAAAAAACCTTGAGTATAACTTGTAAATATGTAAATATAACTTAAAATATTTTAATATATTATTTATGTTGTTTATTTTGAATTAAATGTTAGGAAAAATGATGCACTTACCAATTTATTTTAATACTTAATATAAGGAGTTAGAGATTTGTTGATGGTGATAATTATTTAACCGAATGCTAGATCAGGTAGAAGTTAATTTACTGAGACATGATGGAGAAATTAGCATTATGTTACTGTAGTAAATTGTTCTATTAAGTAACTTTGAGTTTTAATAAATCTTAGGCTGACCAATGGGGATTACACCTCATTTTGTCTGTAGCTTGGGTAAAAAATAAATTCATTAATTGCCAAGATCCTTAGCATAATAAATTTACTAGAATTGGGTACTCAAATTAAATATGATGTAATGATTAATATGTGATGATGATGAAGAATTAAAGAGAATATAAAGATTATAATAAAATAAAAAGTATTTAAAGAGAGGAATTGAAAGGTTTAGGTAAGCTGCATTCAAAAAGTTTCTGATGTTATGTAAATAAAATTTTGATGTTGTTGTTGTTATTTATTCTTTCTATGGATGGTACAATTATTATTGTTGTTGTATTTGTTACTATGATGAAAAGGTTCAAAGATCGTAAATACAATTTAATAGATTCTTATGTATTTAATTGGATAAGATTTCGGTTGAAGCAAAACTTTAGTTCTTATCAACATTCTTATAACATTATGATTCAGTAAGAAAAGGTAAAGGATTATGAATTGTTTTGCCAGATATTATTGATAAAATATAATCTAAATTTTGTTCTTAGGGTTTTAGTTGCATAAATTAAACTTATTCTTTAGACTCTTTCTTTTATAGAATTTTCTTAATAATCATGTAATAGATATCAATTTAATAGCTTAATTAAAAATTTATAATAGACATAAAACTAATTAAAATTAATAAAATAAACTATGTTTAACTAATCTCAATTCTTTTTAGTGTGACAGTGTATTCCTAGCGCACTAGTAATAGTGTGTGAATTCCTTGGGAATATTACTGTTGAAATTTGTATTCGAATTAATTTTTATGCTGGCATAATTCATTGGTTTTAATTGAGAATTTCTCATACTGACTTGAATTAGATTAGAATAATACATTAAATTAAAATAAATTGAATAAAAATTCACTGGATTAAATTAAATTATGATAATAGAATAAAACTCTCTACTAATAGTAATAGTTAAACTTATTATCCACCATTCACTTCAAGGTCTTATTTTCATTGAACAGCTTATGTTTCTCTTGTTTGACTAAAAATAGAATGAGCACATTATCTTACTGAATTGTTGATAATTTTCCACAGATATGTCTTAGTTTACTATTTATTTATTTTGTTTCCTTTTATTAAGTATATTTTCATTCCTCACTGATATTGAAAAAGAATGAGGAATTAAATTATATACAGATGAATTACTGATTTAGTATTATTTTGAAGTTGTTTGTTATTGTTGATATTATTATGTTGTTATTATAATTGTTATTGTTATTTATTATGTGATAAGATTATAAAAGAGAATATTCTTTAGAATTGTGATAAAAGAGAACCACTGATAGTCAATTAGTTGATGGTAAAAAGTCTCATCTTGCTAGCAAAAACATCTAATACTCATATCTAAATGATTGAACTTTATTAAATGACTGAACTTTATTTGATAAGTGCACTAACAAGGCACAAAACTTATCAAGCATCACAAACAAGCACTTTTATTGTTTATTGAACTTAGTAGTGATGGAACTTTCTTATGTTTTAGAACTTTATGATTAACTGTAATTATCCTACTACAGAATCAATACACTGTATTGCCGTAAACTGTATTACTGGCTAATACTTGACATAGCTGTGCCTTCAAACTTTATTGGAAATGAGAGGTCTATGACTCAGACTGTTACTGATTAAGAGGACTATTAGATATTTATACTTTTCACTGCTTAGACAAAAATGCTTTGTTTACTTCATATTCATCCTTTTCACTATTTATCTTTGAAGAGTGAAAAAAATATTATTTGTTACTAACTTATTTATATTGTAATTGTATGTATTTCTGTATTTAAACAATTCCCACAGGTTCGCGTTTACAAAAATAACTATTGAATTAACTTTAATAAAATCAGAGAATTTTTGGCATTAACTAGAATACTAGATAAATATTTTGTAATCCAAATTCTTGCTTGCCTTCATGAACTTGTAGATCATCGGATCTACCCGTCATTCGGATTTTTAAGGGGGGGGGGGGGATAATGTTATATAAAAAATTTATTTTCTTCGTATCCTTCCATTTTATTCGCATTAATCTTTTAAATTTAATCTAACTTCTGTCATAGTCAGTATTTCCTTAATTCTTAATAATATCTATTCCTATTTAAAGTCCTTTTAAAAGTAAATATCCGTATATTAATAATTATTTTATTCCAAATCTTAATCTAAAATTTTAAGTTCATTTGTCGCTTTTATCAGCTCCCCAATCTATAAAATTTCGAGACGCGTTCTCATTTCGAATGTTTTTTAAAAGCCATTTTCTTTTTACTATTATTATTATTATTGCTCTGATTTTTTCGCGCGCTTGGGATTTTAACTTCAAAATTTATCCGCGACCAGGTTTGGAATTCTTTACTGTCTTAGCTTCTCCTTCGCGCCCCATTCGCTGGGCTGGAGCTAGCTTCTCACTCATTGGGTTGTGCGCTCGTGACGTAAATTTCTGTATGTCTCCGCGGAGAGAACAAAACTCGCCCGCATCGGTCGGAGCACTAGATTTTTGACGTAGCTGAAAGTGTAAACAAATATGTATCTGGTGTTTTTATGTCGTAGAATATCCATCTGGCCAGTTAACAACTTGTAATCAATGGAGTGACCCATCGTGAAAGCCGAGAACTATGCTATAAGTTTTATACCTGTGGTAAATGTGCTGCATCGCTCTTATTCTTAATAAACTATTCATCTGAAAATTGGCTGGACTTTACTGGAGAAACTGTTCTGGTGTCTTTTCATTGCCTTACTACTTCGCCATGATCATGGAAATCGACTGCAAGATATTAGTTCTTTAACGGACTACCCTTTTTTCATGGAAAAATACATCTGGTACTAACTCAGCTTAGACAAAATATCACACATATATATATATTATGTTAAAATATGAATGCTTAACAATGATGAATTCTGAATATGCTATTTATTTTCATTGTTCAATTACAATGGATGTTTAAGTTTACCAATACGAAAACACATGCAAACGAAATATGGAAAGAATTCAAAGAAACTAAATTTCGATCCATATTAATTTGTAATTTTTTTATGTATATAAGACAGAGCATTTTTAAAACTAAATTATATACAAGGCACTTTTCTTTTATAGGGCCCTTGGCGAGAAAACGGAAATGGCCTTGGCAAAAGAAAGAAACTTTTAATACTATTTTCTGGAAACATATTCAGTGTTTCATACATACAAGCAATATATTCAATATTTATAAAATTTATTTAATATAAAGAAGCCGTTTGTCTATTTTATATACAAAAATAAGTAATTTGTATATTAAAAACAATAATATAAGTATATACTTATACAGGATGCCCATAATTAAACGACCCTACTTTAAAGTTGTCTACAGACTAAACTATTGGTCAGAAAGTTGTGAAAATTTGTAAAGGACATAATGAAGGAATGGGAATTTGTTTAAGCAAAAAAAAAGTTCAAGATTTCACCGCCAGAGGGCGTTTTTTAGTGAATTACACATTTAGCATATATTTACGATAGGTTACAAATTTTATTACAACAAAACATGTTGAATTTTTTTTTTTCGCGACATGTTTTTAGCATTTCCCAGAAACACACCGCGGTCAACTGTGGAACATGCTATCTTACGATTCCAGATGGTAGCTGAAAATGATCGTCGTCATGTGGAACATGTTTTGTTGCAATAAAATATGTAAACTATTGTAAGTGTATGCTAAATGCGTAATTATTTCACAACTTTCTGACCAATAGTTTCGTCTGTAGACAATTTTAAAGTAGGGTCGTTTAATTATGGACACCCTGTGTGTGTGTATATATATATATATATATATAATGTTTATGTACAGATAATATAAGCAAGCATAAAAGTTCATCAGGTTTGTTTTTATAGCTGTTTATACTATTTGGCAACAAATATCTCTTTCTGAAGCCCAAATTGCGCCAAGCTTTTAAAAAAAGCCAAGATCTCTATAAATTAAAAAGTACCATATACAACAACCATATCATTATAAAACGAATGTTTCATTATTTTTATGCAGTTTTGGATGCATCATTCTATCATGTGATAGTTTGAGTCTTCTCTGCGTTTGATGTGGCTGTTTACATAAATTTAAGGTTTTAGAAGGGGATGTGTTTTAATTTTTATATCTTTTCCCACTATCTTATGTTATAACCTTTATTTAATCTATGTTAAAGGGAAAACTTATCTGTGATGGCTTCCTTAACGCGTATTACATCACTTCAAGTATGGAATTAAAGCAGAGTAAATTTTATTGGCAAACTTGCTTTGTGTAAACAGAATGGACATAATGACATACAGCACAAGTTTTTAAATCTAAAGTTCCTGAAGGCAAAGTACAGTTTTGTTAAAGAAAAATGTATCCGTTGCATTAAATAAAAGAAATATGATACAGTTTATCGGATTTCGATAAAGTCTGTATGACATTCAAGAGTGAAGTTTTGAGCGTGACATTTTATGTTGTTTTCTGTTATTTTCGAAGAAGAAAATGTATTTTTAAGTATAGCATTAAGTACATATTTAATAAACTTGTTTTAATAATAAATGAAAATGCAATTATTAGTTTGACCTATTTCTTATGATTGTCTAAAACCTTTAGTATACTGAATAATACAAGGTTTTATGGAAAAGTTGCATATGCTTATACTTTTTATTATTTACTTCTCAATTTCTTACAATTTCGAGAAAATTATTAAAAAATTCTAATAATTCGGTATATTATTTTGAGTTTACATAATAAACTCGTTATGTAGTATAATAGTACAGCAATGTAGAATTGTGTTATTAAAGTAGGGCGTGAATAGGCTATCTTGAGGAATTAAAAAAAATATATTTATTAATATCGCTGAACTACAAATGATATACAGGTCATCAATATGAAAACAACATGCGCACAAATTATGAAAATAACTAAACAATGTAAATTTTGCTTAATGCAAACTGTAACGCTTATCTTTTATTTTATATGTAAAACAGAACTTTTTAAAACAACAGACTATTAAAAAATATTATATCACAAAGTAAATGTTTTTAATTACATTCATGCAGATTTGGATGCTTCATTTATGAAGTGATATCATGTTGTAATAACAAAAGTTTTGGGCTATCGATGTAAATTTTTACAAATTTTATGTTTTAGAATAAGCTATTGGTACAGCTGTCGCAGACGCATCGGGGTAGGTATCTTTTTGGCACCAAAGTAGCGATTTTATGCCTGGGTAACGCGGCGATTTTCGCGAAATTTTGCTTTGTATGGCAACTCGGTAGAGCAGATTCCGAGTGTTTTATATTAAATAAAATATTGTGTGTTTTATAATAAATTAATCATTTTGGGTATTTTATAATGAAATAATTTGTGTGTGTTTATAATAAAAATTGTTTGTTTTATAATAAAATAAAATGTTTTATAATAAAATAAAACTAACATGCTATTTTAGCAAGCTAGATTTAACAGGTGCCCGAAAACGGGGTTTTCTCGCCAAAATGGCGCAAAATGAAAATCGCACCAATCCCGGTGAGTCTGCGACAGCTGTACCAAGCTATTTTATATTTAAGCTATGTTATATTTTTTCATGACCTGGTTTATCCATTATATCATATTAAAAATTTTATTTAATCTATATTAAAGGAAAACTTATCTATTATAATTTCGTCTACACATATTACATCCCCGACAGTGCCTAATTAAAGCAGAAATTTTATTGGCAAACTTGATTTATGTAACAAAGATAAACATAATGGCATGTAACTATATTTTTTAATTCTAAACTTCCGCAGGCAAAATATATTGTTTTTTTGATAGAGAAAACGTCTTCCCTGTATTGAATAAAAGAAATAGGGTACAATTTATCGGAATTCGATAACGTATCGATGATATTCAAGAGTAAAATTTTAAGAATGACATTTTCTATTCTGTTGTTTCTGGAGGAAAATATATTTATAAGTATACGTTTAGCTACATATTTGATAAACATATTTTAATAATAAATGAAAATGGAAGCATTAGTTTGAAACATATCTTGATATTGATCAAAGCTTTCATGTACGACTCACTACTTTTCAATTGCAAATTCTTTGGAATAAATGGAAAGACGGAGCTGAGATTATATATTACGATTGTCGATGAAAATGATATTGTGAATATGTCAGAAACTAGCAGTAGTGGATTTGCGAATTTACCCAGACATTTATCAGTTTCACTTTGAATAATATTATCTTAAAAGCCATAGGATTTACTTTTATTCTCAACTGTGAAAAAGTAAAAATCCGGCAATTGTATTGGAAAAATACGGAATTGTTTTTAGAATGTAACAATGCAAATGAATTTGACAGTCTTAGTGAGATTTAACTAGATATTATCACTATTATCTGTCAATGAATTCTCAAGTCCATGATCGTTTACTTTCAGACAAATTTTTAACACGGTTCGAACCAGAATTTTTTTCTAATGAAGCCAATCTAAGTTCCACTTGAACAGTTGTCGAACAGTTGATGTCGGTTAAGGGCTTCCGAGTTGCAAACAACTTAACGCCCAGTCTATTGTGAGTAGAGTGTCTTGTATTAAATTGACCCGATGGGAAAAGTTAAGTAGTATTAACTACAAGATAAAGAAACAATTACAATAAAAAGGATAGATGTAAAGTTAAGAAAAGAGATGATAATAAATTTGGAATAATAAAGTAAAGAGAAAGAGATTAAGGATAGAGTCTAAATATTGGATAGAAGGTGAAATGTTATAGCTGTAGTTATAACTAACCACTAGTAAGGAAGTTGAAAAAGTAAAAAATAGGGTTCGGAATATGTTCGTGAAACAGCACATAAATGCCAGGTGGTGAAAAGGCGGGCAAAGCATAAACAAACAAGTTGGAAATTGTACGTCAAACGTTACAAACGAGGTGCGTTCGTACACATGTTTTAGAATTAAATTCATGATATCCCGTGCGTAGAACGGGTTAAACAGCTAGTTAAGTATATATTTTATGACACTGTTCATACAAATATCTTAACTAGTTATATAAATATTCAGATATATATGTATCAGCTAGTTATATAAATATTCAGATCTTGATGATTTTTAATTCTGTGAAATGAATTATATCGTCTGCAGATTAATTTCTGTAATAAAATAAGTATCTCGGTCGCTTCACGATTTAACATCCATCGGAAGCTCCTATAACAAAAAAGCACCGATTTAAAAAAAAAAAAATCAAATTTCTTAATAAATATTTTTATTAATATCTCCTAAAGTTTTGATTCGATTTTAATAAAATTTGAAATGTCTCGACAAAATTCTGCAAAGATAATACATTTTAAATTGCAAACCATTTGGTTGGGTAGTTTTTGTGTTGTTATATGCGGACAGACAGACAGACGGACGGACAGACAGACGGACAGACAGACGGACGGACAGACGGACGGACCAAACGACGACTATAGGTGCTACGTATTTATATAATTACGAACGCACCTAAAAAGGCACTCAAAAGAACTATACATTTTTTTTTTTGGTATAGCTTAGATATTAAGTTTTAATTAAGAAATTAGGTATTTATAATGTGGAAATAATTACTAAGTAAAAAATAAGAGAGAGAGAAAACTTAGGAACATGAAATAGTTTAAATAATGAAACATCATATAATTTTTCTGGTTTGAAACGTGTTTAACCTAGATCAAATTAACTCACATTTTACGAAATAATATTTGGATGTTGGCAAATCTAAAAATAAGAACCAAGGTACTAAATGGATTTTGTAACATTTGATTTTTAAAGTTATTTTTCATGTTTAAGAATTTTATTGAAATTGAAGAAAATTCAAAAATATTTCTGAAATGCACCTAAATTTAATGCTGCACGTTATTTTGTTATTACGTTGATTACATAGCTGTACAGTCGAACGAGTACATTTATGAAAACGTAATTAATATTTTGAAAAAGAATTGTTCAAAATAATGACATTTGAAATCGCATAAAGAAACACAAACAAAGAAAAATCAACATAACTGCATATTTATTCAAATTATACTGCGTAAATACTTTTCTCTCATTTGCATGAATTATCAAGCAATGCTTTTAGCACTATTACATTAATGCGGTGTTACAAAGAAACAGCACCTTAATTAAAATTATTTCTAAAATAAAAATTACACCAGTTCTAACTAGTCTCAATAACTAGTAATAATCTCAATAGTAAATTAAAAAAAAATATCTTACCCCGTTCGTGGGTTTATTAATTCCATTACAAAAGTCGATCACTTGTGTAAATACAAGTTTAATAAAACATTGTATCTTTAGAAAACATTTTAATTTACCCTAAAAACAAACACTGGCAAGAAAAACAATAAAGATACAGAGATACACATTTGCACATTATCACTGTGCGAATTTTTAACTCAAAAGAATACACCGAACAACTTTTTAAACAAAAAAATCTTTTCAATTCAATTCACACATTTTGTCGCCTGCGCACCACCAAGGAGCCTATAATAGGGTTCGAAATTATAACACTTTCAGAGTGATATGGTGGCAAATTTTGTATTCCATAAACTGTGCAAATAGGATAATACCAGTCCGATAAATATCCAATTAATTGTATTTTTTTAAATTTCCTTCAAATCGCAATATTTTCTCTAGCCTTTTTAATCCGTCTATATAGAATACTGCAAAATCCAAAAATCGCGTAAAAAGGAGTTTTATACCACAAATATACAAATTAAACAAGTCTGAAATGAATCACTCTTAACTGAAATTAAAATTTTCGGAATTGAAATAGTTGATCGCGTAAAACAGACTGGGACTGCAAAGACATTATTGTAGAAAATAAAATTTTCAGTGTTAAATGCGATTGAAAGTTTAAGGGGGTCAGAAACATTTGAAATGACAAAAATTGACAGTAGTTTGGTCGTGGACTAGGATGCCTGTAATTCCATTTAGACTAACACTTTTTCTAAATTTATTTATTTACGTTTTATAGAACAAAAATATTTGTTAAATTATAAAATAAATAAATAAACAAATAAATAACAAAAGCCTTTAGTATGCGAAAACAAGAATCTTGCAAAACTAGTTTTTCCTCGATTATGAAGTACAGGTTTCATAGTTTTGAGTCGTCATTCTTTTTTAACACTTTCCAACGAAGTTGAAAAGTGTTTATGAATTCGGTTCGTCTGTCTGCCTGTCTGTGCTCTAACTCACGTAAATATACACGGATTGCCACGCAATTGATATATGTTATTAAGGTTTACTGTGGCATGTTCGATATTGAAAATAAAGTGTGTAGCATTTATAGTTCATTTACAGGGACACTCAAAACAATTCCGTTACATTACAGCCTATGGGAAAAATCGTTTTTGGTGTATTTCAATGATGTTAATATATTTCAAACCTGTCGAAATTGATATATATCACTGAGGTGCATTACAAGATGTTTACTATAGGTTATGGAGTGCATAGCATTCATCGTTCTTTTACAGGGACAAACAAAAGAATTTTTGCAGCACTGTCTATGAACAATAATTGATAGAAGCACGTTTTCAGTTGCTGAACGCGTTTTTAAATTTAACTAATTTTTGTACATATTGCTTTGTGTGTATTAATTCTATAGATACTATACAGGGCTGCACAAAAGATGTCGAGTACATTATCTTCCATTGACCGAAATTGCCGAATGGAAATTTTCAATTGTGCTGTGCGTTTCCAAACTGAACTAAATTTTAGATAACCAAATCTATTGATCATATACAGGCTGCAGAAAAAAATTGGATATTTTTCCTATTATTAATGAAAATTTTCGGTAACTGTGTTTTCAAAAATGTTATTTGTTTCCCAAATTTGTTTACTAGATCACCTTTCACCTTATTAATCTATAAAGTTTTGTTGCAGTATTCTAAATGTGTTGGAAAGTGTTTCGTAATCTATGATTAATGCATGATTTATCGTTTTTGTTTATACTACATATAACGTTTCACGATTATACTTGAAACAAACAAAAGTGGAAAACATGCAAAAAATTATAATAAAAAATTCAAAATCCATAAAAATTGCTAATATTTTTAGTTATAACTTAAAAAGAATTATTGATTTGTTTTTTAATTATAGTTTGTAGAGAATTTAATTTCCTTTATTTAAAAATATAAACATGTAAATCCGTTAACTTGTTCAAAAGCTATCTCGACAAGACCGCTTAAAAACAGTGTTTGAGATAATTGCGTTTAAAGTTTTGCGTTCTCAGGTATCGCCGGTCTGCGCGACTCAACGTTTACGGCTCGTAATTTTAGGAATTGTCATATTGGAACAACTGTAGAGCATTTTAAAGCATTCAAATATTATCAAAAAATTATTAATAATAAATACATTTCTTCGTCATTTCAAACCTTCCGGGTCTTTTTAAACAATTTAAAATTATGAAGAAGAAATCTTCCAATACAAGTCCTAACTGACGGGGAAAAATTTCTTGGAACTTCTATACCGTGTGATTAAAAAAAAAAAGTAATGATGAATGGAAAGACGCGTTTTTAGTGACGGAAAACATTGAAAATTCATAAAACTCAAAGTATCATAACTCGGTAAGTTTTGGTCGTAAAGAATAGTATTTTTTAAATGTTGTTCATATAGATTCAGAACTCAAATAATGAGATTAAAATATATTGAAAATCTACATGCTTAAATGACATAAACACGGCATATGCCTTTTTCTCGGTTATAATGAATTTAAGTAAATAGCTCTTGAAATATAGCACATCATTTGAGCAAAACGTTCCTTGTCTATGCTTTCCTATTACAGTTTTCCCTGACAGTTTTATTTATTAGAAGATTGGATAGCAATAGTTTTCAAAATTCCCCTCCAAGATTATTATAGATTCTTCTTCCTGATTTTATAAGGTTGAAAATGTTTGTGTTTAGCATAGTTTTATTTTAATTAAACACTAGTTAAACCAAGCAAACATAGTAAAACTTTAAAATATATATTTTTTCTTTTTTTTTAAAATATGAAATCTAAGGACTTTCTTCATTTTCTGGCAATAAACTCAAAACGCTAAAAATTCATAAAATTCAAAATATCATAACTCGGTAAGTTCTGGTTGTACAGTAAAAAGGATTTTTGCAATCTCCTTTCTATGTGCACGGCAACATTTTTCTAAATATAAGTTATAGGGAAAAAATGCGTATAAAAATTAAATTTCGTTTTTTTTTTTTTTTAATATGTATACAGCCCTTGTAAAGTAAATACCATATCTAAAAGTTATACTTATTTTGTATATTTTATGTAATTGGAAGTATTTTTCTATCATCAGTAGTTTAACAGATAATGTAAATTAGCTCTAGTTTATACCATACGGTACAGCTTAAGGTTGTTTTATGATAAATTTAATGTTTCTAATTGTTCTATTTCCAATCTTTGAGCTTTCAACCAGAATTTTTGGAGACTTTCTGTTCGATTTGCTACAATTTTTTATCAAGGCAAATTTACAGTTTTAGCGTATTTAGTTGCCATACACCCATAATGTTTAGAAGCATAATATATTCTGTTATAAGCATTAAATCTATATTTTTAGGCATTTTTTTTCTTTTTTTAGTTTTGGTTGTACACCTTTACAGCTATGTTGTTTACGAAAATAAAGTGTAAGGTAATAATTTTTGACGTTTAAAGGATCAAAACTATATCTTTTATTATACTGACGAAAAGAAAAACTTATTAGAAAATAAAATTAAGTATTTTTTCTTCATATTGAGAATAAGAAACCTTTTCTAAATTCGTCATGCTTTCTGGTTTTTATTTTTCAGTTGAGAAATCCGTTCATTTTCCTTGAGGTTTATACATATTTTTACCACATCAAAAGTGCAGCACTGAAAACCATTAACCACTCTTTTTAGGGTTTTCTTTGAAGTGAGTTTTTCTTTTATGGCAGTAACAATTGCTGGAAAGCTTGGTGTAAAAGTGTTGATGTAATTCCTACGTGCTATATTTGTTTAATGAGTCGTTTCATTTTTGCACGAGTTTTTCTTTATAATATAGAGGTTTTATGCGTGTCAACCGTAAAGTGCATATCGTAAATGAGAATCGTAATTTTATTTTATTATAATTTTTCAAACTTTTCATTTTAGGCCGAAGGTGCCATTTATTGTGTAGATAAAAGTTACGTGGGTGTGAAGAAAGTTTCAAAGGTTTAGGAAAAATAATTCGAAACTACGAACATTATCTTAGAAAATGGTGTAATAAGTCATACTTATATTAGAGATATCCAAATTGAATGTCGTTTTTATCATAAAATGTAAATATACATTTTTAAAAAGCAGAATTAAATCAGCTTTTTTCCTTGTAGATATCTATGGGATTTTTCAGCCTAATTATTAAGTTTGCAATCCTGATTTAAGCATCCCTAAAGTAAATTACCAAAATTCATTGCTCTTGTCTGTAGTATTTTGTATTCTCTTGTATAATTTTTGTAGTTTACATAATATATAAAATTCAAGATAATTTTATCGAACTTAAAAAATTATCTTGAAAAAGGAACTAGTTATTCTTTCTTTAAAAAAAACCCTCTTAATAAAACATTTAGTCTTTTTTCCCATTGAGAATAAGAAAATGTTTCTAAAAATTTAAAGGGATAAAATATGGTTGTCATTCAGTCTAGTTTTTATTTTTTAATTAACAGAAATTTCATGAACGTTTTGGAGGAATAATGTTATTTCCCTTGAAGAGTTACATATTATTACCACTTCAACTGAAGCACTGAAATTCATTAAAACACATTTTAGGACTTTCTTTGAAGTGAGTTTGTCTTTGATGCCTGTAACAACTGCTAGAAAGCTGGGTGTAAAATCGTTGATAGAGTTCTTATGTGCTTGATTCGTTTAATGAGTTGTTTCAATTTCGCGCGAGTTTCTCTATATAATAAAGAGGTTTTATGTGACGTCAACCGTAAAGTGGATATTTTGAATGTATAATTTTATTTTCTTAGGTTTTTTACGGCTTTTCGGTTTTGGACAGAAGGTGCCATTTATTGTGAATGTAAAGACATTGTGGATATGAAGAAAGTTGAAAATGTTTAGTAAAAAAGAAATTTCGGATTTTGGAACTATAAAAACTACACTGTTAAAAATCTGCAGCAAACTGTCCAGTCATTTGACCGTTT
This sequence comes from Maratus michaelseni, assembly GCA_963931845.1. Taxonomy (NCBI): domain Eukaryota; kingdom Metazoa; phylum Arthropoda; class Arachnida; order Araneae; family Salticidae; genus Maratus; species Maratus michaelseni. The sequence goes on along the minus strand of OZ007588.1, from coordinate 105,857,024 downwards.
TTATAGAAAACGGTTACATAACAGTAATTTAACTCTATTCTGACCATATTATTGCCCATATTATGGTCAGAATAGAGTTAAATTACGATTATGTACAGTGTTTTCAAAAAGCGGTCGAATGACTGGACAGTTTGCTGCAAATTTTTAACAGTGTATCGTTGAAATTTGTATAATAAATAGTACTTATATTAGAGGTATCCGTAATGAATGTCATTTTTACCATAAAATATATGAGGGGGTCGAGGCAAGAAAGTGCCAAACCACATTTTTGGTGAAATAAATCTAACACTCTAGTCTGTTGCTTAATATTGTAAATTATAATATCCTGCATATAATTTGTTTCTAATGTCACTTCTTGGCAGCATATTTCCGATGTTTCGTTTTTGCCCCAGATGTTTATGCCCCCAATGAAGATAGCAATTTACAAAAAACGTAATATTAATATCATTAAAGTAATGCCATATTGTTACTCAGAATAACTCAAATGTTACTAAGACATTGTCGAAAAAGCTTTTTGTTATATATCTTGATTTGAGTATTTGATCAAATTTTCAAATTGAAATATCTCAGAAGTTCAAAAATGTGTCTTAGCACTCTCTTCCCCGACCACTCATATATATTTTTAAAAAAATTACTCAGCTTAGTCACTGCAGACTTCTCAAAAATTTTTAATTACTATTTTTTGATCTAGTTATTAAATTTGCTATCCCAGTTTAAGCAACCCTAAAATTATGTACAGAAATTCGATGGACATGCATTCAAAATTTACAACTATATTATTTACGTAAATATAACTGAAGCTGGTGGTTTCGAACGCTTCAAAAATCAATGTAGAATTTGTTGTTCTGACGTCTCTTCTTAAAAATATTAAGTATTTTTTTTCCTTTAAAGGAATAAATATGGTCGTCATGCTTTCTGATTTTTATTTTTCAATTAATAAAAATACATGAACTAAAGTAAAAATCCATGTACTTCCCCTCAAGTTTATACATATTATTACCATTTTCACGTACAGCACTGAAAACCATTAAAACTCTTTTAGGGCTTTCTTTGAAGTAAGCTTTTCTTCGATGGCAGTAACAACTGCTCAAAAGCTGGATGTAAAAGCGTTGATGGCGTTTTTACGTGCTTGATTCGTTTAATGAATCATTTCAATTTTGCGCGTCACTTTCTATGTAATAAAGGGGTGACAAACTAGAATGCAAATGTCTTGAATGCCGACCGTGATTTTTTTAAATTATAATTTTTAGGGGTTTTCTTGTATAATAAAAGAGAAGCGAAAATGAAGAAAGTGTAAAAGGCTTAGGACACAACAATGTTCTGATTTCGGTACTATGAAAATATTGTGGACTTTTATATTATGAGTTGTTGTTATATTAGAGGTACCCATAGTGACTGTCATTTTTATCATGAAATGAGTATATAATATATATATTTCAAAAACAGATTTTTGTCAGCTTAGTAAGTGTATAGTCTTCTATGTTTTTTTTTTTTTTTTTTTTTTTTTTTTTTACCATCTAGTTATTAAGTTTTTTCTATCCCATTTTAAGCAACCCTAAAATAATGTACCAAAAATCGTTATCCATGTTCTCAGTATTTACAGATGTGTAGTTTACATAAATGAAATTCAAGGTAATAATTTCTAGCACTTAAAAAAAGTCAATATGCAATTAATGTGCGGAAAAAGTAAATGTGCAGATATTGACAATAAAATCGATATAATTGGTTTTATTGTTTTTACTTTGGTGAAATATGTGTTACTAATATAGAAAAAATGAAAATACTCGTTTGTCGGGGCAATATTTTATGTAAACATTTGGGTAGATTCCGATAATAAATAGTCTAGAATGCTGGAATAGTTTTTGGATATTAGAAGTACTGATAACTGATGTCGTTTTATTGTAAAATTTAATACTAGTTTTATTTAGAAATACTTAAACAGTTTAGTCACCATATATCTATCTCTCTGTCTTCTTTATTTAGTAGGCATCTCTGCTTAATCAGCCCTCATATCTTAAAATTTTGTGTCCGTAAAAAATACATTACTGCTTACGGGTACCCAAAATAGGAATATCGCATGTAACCAAATTTTAATTCAATTAAGCGGCTTAGTTGTAATATAAGGCAAAAGAGACTGTCATTTGGATTTTGTTTATAATATTTTATTTCATGTAAATGACTCTTCCTGTTGGTAAATGAATCGCGTAAACTGCCTCTACTACATAACAAAATTAGAGACATTTATTATTATCTCTTTCTAATAATCATTCTTCCAGTATTTCTATTTATCAAGGTATTTTAAGCGAGCAGCGGTAATTTTAGTATATTATAGTTTTTACGACTTTTCTTTTTTGACAAACGATACAATTTAATGTGTATATAATACAACGTGATAATCAAGACAGTTTTAAAGGTTTAGGACAAATAAGATTTTGGGATTTAGAAAGTTACCGTGAAAATGTATATATTTGTAAAAATGTAATATTTATAAATGTACTGTTTATATTGATAAGGCTTTTTTTTTCGATAATTCGATTCAATTAAAATCTTGATTCTAATAAACGACAAGAAACATGATATGATATACGTTTTATTTTCGATCATTTAGTTCACAAAAGTGACCAATTCTACTAATCAGCGATTGATAAAAACTGCATCAAATGCATATCAAAATATAATATTTATGACCCATTTTTCGTAAAAAGGTGCAGTTTATTGTGTATATAAAAGCGACGCTGATATCAAGAATATGTAAAATCTATATTATAAAGTAAAAACATGTCCATGGGTGTCACTGGTAACCACCTGACTAAGAAATTTCGGTTTTACTACACTTTTTAAATTTCTAAACATCGTATAAATTTAAATTTTACGCCGCAGAATAGAAAGAAAAATGTACTTTTAAATGCAAATAGTTTGAAAACTGAGTCTCAATTTAATCTTTTTTTTTTTTTTTTGTTTAAAAAATAATTTTAAAACATGAATATTTTTAAATCTGCGTGAAACCCAATCACGGAAAATTAATCCATTTGCACTTAAAACAGTGTAAATAATTCAGCATGTGTTTTTTTTCCTCTGCCTTTTTCTAAAGCTAAATTGCCAAACGAATTTTAAAGCTCACAAATTAATTAATTAATTAAACACGAATTTAAGAGTTATGAAATCGAAATATGCTCTTAAACATTGGAATAATCAGAATCACAAAAGTTGCTATAAATAGTGTGATGTTTCGCAACGGAGAACTGGCATTCGGTTAATACGAAAATACCAGAAACGCTTTTTGGTACAGTTGTTGAGTAATCTAAGAAAATATTCTAAATGTAAGAAAATCTATTAAAGTTTTAAATAATAAAAAAAAATCATCTATGTTCTGTGTACCAAGTAGATTACTGGTTATCTTTAACCCGGAGAGCCCGGGTTGAATTGCCTGGTGTATATTAAAAATCTAATTTCCGAAGGACAGAAAAGAGCGTTTATAACGGAAAAGAGCTATATACTTCGATTTTGAAAAGGGTATAATATTTTTAAATCTGCGTGAAACCCAATTACAGAAAATTAATCCATTTGCATTTAAAACAATGTAAATAATTCAGCATGTGTTTTTCTCTCTGTCCTTTTCTGAACTGCTAAATTAATTTGAAACTTCACAAAATAATTAATTATTTTTATAAACACGAATTTAAGAGATATGAAATCGAACTATGCTCTTAAACATTGGAATAATCAGAATAACAAAAATTGCTTAGTGTAATGTTTCGCAATGGACAACTGGCATTCGGCTAATACGAAAATACCAGAAACGCTTTTTGGTATGGTTGTTGAGTAATTAAGAAAATATTCTAAATGTAAAAAATCTACTAGAGTTTCAAATAAATATTCATAATAAATCCTCTATGTTCTGTGTACCAGACAGACTACCGGGCATCTTTAACCCAGGGAGCCGGGTTGGATTGCTTGGTGTATATTAAAAATCTAATTTCCGAAGGGCAGAACGGAGCTTTTATAACGGAAAAGGGCTACACTCTTCGATTTTGAAAAGGCGATAAAAAGTAGGCCGAAAAAAATTACAAAGAGGCTGGGAATTGACAATTTTAAATTTTTGACTAATCTCCAGGCTCATTGAAGAATCAGAGGAGAGCAACATTTAATTTTAAATATATAAAAAGAAAAAAGTATTTATTATTCTTATCCACTCTTGCGCGTAAATAAAATATTCTTATAACGGAATTTTCCAATATTTTCTTTTCATTATTTATTATTTCGGCTCATCAGGTATTTACTTTTAATTTAAAAAAAATCAGTTTGCTAAAAAGAAAAAAAGAAAAAAAAAAGAAAGGAAAAAGAAAAGAGTTAAATGTACTTAATCATAATAAAGTAAGTTAAGTGCATGTATTTAAAATGGATTTTCTGAAAAGAGTTATGAAAATTCGAATTGTTGTACAAAACAGAATAAAATATAATCTGACTGAGTTCAGAACTCACGTTTTTAACGTTTCTGAGGTTGATGTACAAAAACAGCTATACAGATTAAAAAAAAAAAATAATAATAATACAGGCTAAAACATATCCAATATGCGTTTGAATTCAATTGAAAAAGTCTTTCGTAACAAAAAGTCACATAAAAATATGATAAATTATAACACCTTGTAATAATATATTTCTTTTAAATGCTAAAAGGTGTAAACTAAAAATATAATATACAGTAAAATAACTTTTATTAGATTGTTGGCATGTTTCGGCTCACTCCGAACCATTATCAAAAACAAATGAGAATATTCTATAATTGCAATAATAATAATAATAAAGATAAAAAAAATAACATGCGTAATTTAAAAAGTACATGAAAATTAAATGATAGCATTTTAAATAATAACCTAAAAGACCGTGCAATTATAGAATATTTTCATTTGTTTTTGAAAATGGCTCGCAGTGAGCCGAAACATGTCAACAATCTAATAAAAGTTATTTTATTGTATATTATGTTTTTAGATTATACATTTTAGCATTTAAAAGAAAAGTCGCATTTCAAGCTCAGATTCAAATTTTCAGATTTATGAAAGCAATAAAACATGAAAATTTTGATTCATAACTCGTGCAACTAGCTTGTTGACAAGAAACAAAATATTAGTTGGCATCAGATATTCATGATGGACTTTCATATTATCAGTTGCAAATTACGAAGGAAAAATAAGCTAATATGATAATCGAATCTGAAATATTTTCCCATTCGTCCAATTTTAACAAACAACTCATTTGTTGCTAGTCTATCTGTACTATAAGGTAAAAATATGTCCATGAGCCAATGATGTCATATTGACGGTAGCAACGACCTAACCACTCAAATTTCTAACATTCATTAAGATACAACTAAATGTAAATATATTGCTTGAAGGTGCGTAAAAACATACATAAAAAACATTTAAAAGCACATTAAAGTACTTTAAAAAAAAAAGTATTATATTATACCATTCAAGAAATATAATAAAGATTTTATGTACATAGGTATGACAATGAGGAAATTCCGAGATAGAATAAAAGAACATGAAGCAGATCTGAGATTAAATAGACCCCACACTGCCTTAGCAAGATTAGCGCAAACTGAACCTATAAAAGTTGATTTCAATAGATCCAAAATTATATTCCGCACAAATAATCACCTGGAAGCAATTATAAGAGAGTCTCTAGAAATAATGTCTAAAAAAGAAATAGTCTGTAACGATGTATTATCATATGATATCCACGCAGTCTGGAATGAATTAATGCATCATTGATTACCTTTCCCATCCCACCTTTTTTTCCAAACCCTTGAAGTGAAATAGTTTATTCCGGGCAAGCAAGAAAACGCAAAGAGGTAACAACTCAACTCAACAGAATTAGTTTTTTCCACTGATGATGACCGGGTTTCGGTTGAAAACGTTTTGGAATTTTTTAAAAGGACTTTAATGTGCTTTTAAATGTTTTTTATGTATGTTTTTACGCACCTTCAAGCAATATATTTACATTTAGTTGTATCTTAATGAATGTTAGTTATTAAACAAGGTGAATTTGCACTGAAATTTTAACTTTTATTGAACCACTCAAATTTCGTATTTTTCGCAAATTCATTATCTTCTAACAAATTCATAATAATAATTTTTGCACCTTCAAATAAAGGGGTGGGGAATCGGGAAAGGGGTGACAAATTGTTTCGAATGCAATTTGTCAGAAAACTGTATCTCTAATTCACTGTTTAAAAAAGCAAACTTATCTCTATCACGTGTATCCCGATTACGGAAGATTAACCCGTTTGAACTTAAAACAATATACATAGTTAAGAATTTGTTTCCGGCTAATATTCCATAACGAAATTTAAACTTTATAAATAAATAAATAAATAAATAAAATAAAACACACATTTAACAAATATGTCGAAACACGCAAATAATAATAAATAAAAATGCTGCTGTAAATAGTGAAATCTTTGGTGATTTCTTCCGCTATTAGCATCTGCATGACGCTAATACGAAAGTATCGGTTTTAATAAATTTCAAAACTTTATTTAAATTTGATATATAAGTGATTTTTAGTGTTTTTAGTGGGCAACTAAAAACATTAAATGAAAAAAAAACCTATTACAATTTTCAATTAAAATGATTTTTGGTGTTTTTAGTGGGCAACTAATGACATTAAATGAAAAAAACACTTTCCAATTAAAATGATTTTTAGTGTTTTTAGTGGACAATTAAAGACATTAAATGAAAAAAACCTATTACACTTTTCAATTAAAATGATTTTTAGTGTTAGTGGGCAACTAAAAACATTAAATGAAAAAAAACCTATTACACTTTTCAATTAAAATGATTTTTAGTGTTTTTAGTTGACAACTAAAGATATTAAATGCAAGAAAAAACTGTTACACTTTTCAATTAAAACGATTTTTAGTGTGTTTAGTGGGAAACTAAAGACATTAAATGAAAAAAAAAACCTATTACACTTTTCAGTTAAAATGATTTTTAGTGTTTTTATGGGCAACTAAAGACATTTAATGAAAAAAACTATTACACTTTTCAATTAAAATGGTTTTTAGTGGGCAACTAAAGACATTAAATGAAAAAAAACCTATTACACTTTTCAATTAAAATGATTTTTAGTGTTTTTATGGACAACTAAAGAAATTTAATGAAAAAAACTATTACACTTTTCAATTAAAGTGGTTTTTAATGGACAACTAAAGACATTAAATGAAAAAAAACTATTAAAATTAGTTTTTACTTATGTTCTGTAACCCGGGAAACCCGAGTTGCATCTCCCAATTGCTTAGTATTATTTCACACAATTAAACTATTGGTTAAATTTATAATTTAATTATTAGTATTACATTCAAAAGATAGTGATACACTATTAAGATACCTAGCTTTTGAAAATATGTTCAATAAAATTTTGTTCGTACAGGCACCTTACGCATACTATTATTTCCAAATTACGAAAAAAAAATTATGCTGATTAGACAGTCAAAACTGAACATTATTCTAACATATAATTAAATTGTGCTAATTAACCTAAAACATTATTTCATATATTTAACCTGCTTGGTATGTTTATAATTTAATTAAAACTTTGTTTTTACAAAAGGTAATATCACAACCGCTAGACATTCATAAATAGTGTCAACAAAAATATGTTCTTAAAAATACTCCATATTTCGTTAAGAGGTACTTCAGTTTTCTAGTATTTCTGCCGATGCGACGAAAATCTGACAAAATAAAATCAAGCAACTTTCTGGAATGATTAAATTTTTCCTTCTTGCAAATTAAAATTTAATCTGCTTGGTTACTATCGTGGCAACACTAATGAAAATAAAGAGACTGTTTTAATTATGATTGATGAATTATGATTACCGAACAAAGAATTTTAATTGAAAAATGAGTAAACTCATGAGTTGGAACTTAATTTTGTTTGTTCTTATGTAAACGTCATTTAAAATTTTGATAGTCTGTCATAAGTTTTATCAAAATGCACTGAAAGACCATTATTTTTTTAATACGGACCCGTCAGCATGTTTTGAAGAGCAAAATGAAGCAAAATAAAATTAGAACCTTACATCTGAAATTTTATTTTAATGGATGCGTTAAAAAGTAAAATATCTGAAGCATAAATTAAAGAACGAACATGGAAACATAAAATAAAACATTAGTTTCAGGAAATAAAATCTTAGTTGATATTAAACATTCGTACTTATAAAAAGTTAGAAATTATGAAATAAACATAAGTTGATAAATTAATGAAAATTGAATTTCATTGTTGAATTTATCCAATTATAACAAATTATTAATTTGTGCTAGATGATTTAAAACATCATTTCACACTATACTTCATTAATTGATAGAAGATATTAAACAAAAATCATAAAAACAGTAAAAAATGCTTTTATGAGGGAAAGTCATTAAGTAAGTCACGAAAGATAATTAAATAATAACTTACAATGATATTCACTTCAAAAATATTTTTATTCTCCACCAATATTTATGCACTTCTATCACCGTTTTATCAGTGCCCCAACACCAGCTGCATAACATTCTTTGGGTTTCTATCTCAGCCACATTAGGAGTTCAAGTTGAATCTTTTCATCATCTGTGCCTCCAAGATGGTTTTTTAGTGGACTAAATAGATGCAAATCGCTTGGGGCTCAGTCGAAGCTGTATGGTGGATGTTGAAGAAGTTGCCAACAAAACTTTTGAATTGTCGCCTGTGTTCAACTTGAAGTCCTAATGTGGCTGAGACAGCAACCCAAAGAATGTTATGCAGCTGGCGTTGGGGCACTGATAAAACGGTGATGTAAGTGCATAAATATTGGTGGATAATATGATGAGAAAAAATAGTTTTGAAGTGAATATCATTGTAAGTTATTATTTAATTATCTTTTGTGACTTACTTAATGACTTACCCTCGTACATACAAACTGTCTACATGTTTAGTCTGCACCGAAGCCCTTTTTCAAGACTAATGCGAATATTTTACATTGGCATGATCTATAATACATTGCATAATATTCGTATTTATTTTGAAAAAATGCTTTGGTGATGGTGAAACGTGTAGGAAGTTTGTATATTAAAAACATTTATTACTGTTTTTAGTTTTCTAATTTTTATTTTAACACCATTTATCAATTAATGAAATATATTATCTCTGGATGATATCAATTGTTTTATAGTTATTTCAAACATTTAAGCTATTTCTTACATTTATATTTTAATTAGAACTTTTATTTTGCGAAAAGTAATAATACAGCAAATCATTTGCTTAACTTTAATAGATAGTATCAACATTATTTTTCTTATAAGTGCTATATATATTTAGTCAAGAGGTACTGCAGTTTATACGCATTTTCGCCGATGCTAGCAAAATGTGGGAAAATAAAAACAAGCACATTTCTGGAATGCTTAGATTTTTCTCGCTGCAAATTGAAATTTTAATCCGCTCGGATACCGCCTTTGTAAAGCTTATGAAAGCTACACTTCAGGTAAATGTGTTTATTTAAATTCATGTAACTCAGCGTAGCTTTTATAGAACACTGTTTTGAGAGATTGTTTTGATTATGATTGATAAACTATAATTATTTTATGATGAATTATAAGTAAGAATTATAATAAGATTATGACGAATTATAATTTATAATTAAGTTTTAGCTTTAATCTATGAAAAGAGTATGGATTCAAGAGTTAGAACTTAATTTTCTTTCTACTTATGAGTTATTTAAAAATTATGATAAACCTGTTAGAAGATTTCACAAATTTCATTGTTTCTAATTTGGTCCTCCAGTTACAGGTTTCTTGAGATATTAACCAACACAACTATTAATTAACCATCTTACACATGTAATTCAATTAAAATTTAGATTTAAAAGTAGTAACACAACCATTAACATACAAAATTTTCATAAATATAGTTAACAAGAACTGTTTATACGAGTACCTCATATTTCGTCAAGAGCTCAGTTTGCAGATTTTCGCCGATACGAAGAAATTGTGAGCAAATTAACACCTTTTTGAAATTATTAGATTTTTCCTCCCTGAAAAGTGAAATTCTAATGCGTTGGGTTACTATGATGGGAACACTGGTGAACATACCCCGCAGATAATACTTTACATAAAGAAACTGTTTTGGTTTATCACTATTAAATTATGATATTACCTTTCAAAGAAGTTTTAAAAGGTTAATTGAAATGAGAGTGAACTAAAGAGGTGTACTAAAGAGGACTACTTTGTTTTGTTTGTACACACAAAAGTGTAATTAAAATTTCTGATAGTATGTCATAAATTTTGTCGAAATTGTGATCAATGTAAGATAAAAAAAATTTAATATGGACCTCTATTGTCCTTCAAATGGTCGCTTTAACATTTTCATAGGCGGTGGTATGATATACCACTTAACTACGCGGTTGATATATCACTTATATACCACTTAATTTCAAATCCGAACTGCAAATTCACACACAGAATTTTTAATAAGATTTTACTTTTATAAAGAACGTGTGGAAAATAATTTATTTTGTGGTTTTTTCCACATTCTTTTTTACCTGCTTTGTACTTCGGTCCTATTACGAACTAGTGCTTAATTATAATATTTTTCTTCGTTTTACTTTTTACTTTTTTACTATTTTAACTTCTTAATTTTTATTACTCTTACTTCCTAACGTTACTGCTATACTTAATTATACTTCCAAATTTTATTTTATTCTTTCACTTATCCTGAAACGCTTTACATGTTACTATAAATACAGCTAAACTTTATTTCAATGACTCTATCTATTGGCAAGACATCTCATTTAGGTAGATTTCGTAAGAAATACTACCTATTACATTCTCACCTAAGTTGGAAATTTTGAAGAATTTTTGCAGATCTACGCCGATCATGACTCCCAGAACCCAAAACCACCCCAGTTCAAAACTTTATCTATCTATCTATCTATCTATCTATCTATGTCACTTTTTTCTGACCACGATAACTGGAAAAATTCTGCATTAATCTTTTCGAAACTGATACATAAAATCAAGGGGCATAAAATCTCGGTCAAGTTCGTTAATGGACAAAATCGAACCAAGGGAGGGGGGGATGGGGGGGGCTTTTTGTGAAAACAAAAAAAACCCCATAATTTCTTAATTATGATACGTATCGAATCCGTTTAAAGTTATTATTACTTCTAAGAGAAGGGTCGAAAATGTATGTATGACAGATTTTTGATATAATTAAAAATGGCCCCAAGGGGGGGAAAAAATGGGGGTTTTAAGAGAAAAAAAATCATAGCTTCGTCAATTCCCAAGATATCAAATTCGCGTACATTTATTATTAATCCTCTTAATATTATCTAAAACTTTTATATTGACAAGTTTTTTATAGGACCAACCGTTATAGCAAAAAAAAAAAAATTAAAAACAAAAAAATCCCTGCCGGCTCCGCCTGCAAACAAGTTATTTTTCGAAGTAGGCGGTTCCAACTCCCGCATCTTTTCGAAACTGATACATAAAATCAAGGGGCATAAAATCTCGGTCAAGTTCGTTAATGGACAAAATCGAACCAAGGGGGGGGGGGATGGGGGGGCTTTTTGTGAAAACAGAAAAAAACCGATAATTTCTTACTTATGATACATATCGAATCCGTTTGAAGTTATTATTACTTCTAGGAGAAGGGCTGAAAATTTATGTATGACAGATTTTTGATATAATTAAAAATTGCCTTAAGGGGGGGGGGAGGAGGGGGGTTTAGAAGAAAAAAAATTCATAACTTCGCCAATTCTCAAGATTTCAAATCCGCTTTAATTTATTATTAATCCTCTTAATATTATTTAAAACTTTTATATTTACAAGTTTTTTATAGAACCAACCGTTATAGCAAAAAAAAAAAAAAAAAAAAAAAAATTAAAAACAAAAAAATCCCTGCCGATTCCGCCTGCAAACAATTTAGGTTTCGAAGTAGGCGGTTCCAACTGCCGCATCATCGAAAAAAGGTCATTTCTTTCGCAATTCCCGACAAACAGGCGCCCCACGGTCTGCGTCTTCGAAATCTACCTGTGCCTGTAGGCCGAGCCGTCAGGGTTTTTTTGGACTGGGGATAAAGTTGATGTGAACTCGGAAGCCCCTGATGTACTCCCCCACAATGTTCGGCAGAATTTATTTATTTTTAAACCAATTCATTCATAAATTCCGATAACATTTAATCATTTCAACTTTTTAGCAACAGAATTAGTTTGCCCCTTGAAAGGGTTAAGGTAACGTCGAGAATTCTGAAAATTTGCCAAACAATGAATAAATGTATCCGTTAGCTTCTTCATGAAGATCGAACTACCTTTACGTTCGTGTTTTACATATGCTTCAACGTTCAAGGATTTTCGCTGACGGAACGAAAATGTGAGAAAATGAAAACAAGTATCTTCGTGGAATGATTGGATTTTTCTTGCAAATTGAAATTTTAATCCTCTTGGATACTGCTTTTGCTACATTGATAAAGTATACGTCTACTAAACGAGTGTGAAAAGGTATACTGTGATGTTTATGGTTATCTATCAGAGAAGTTTTGCAAGATTAATTGAAAATAGAGTAAACTTAAGAGTTAGAATTTAGTTTTGCTTTGTACTTAAAACAACAGCAACAACAACAACAACAACAAAAAAAAAACATTTGAAAGTCATTATAAATTTTGTTAAATTTCAATAAAAGACAATAATTTTTATTCTGTACTTCCGGCATTCTTTAAAGGAAAAATCAAATTAAAAGCTCAGGTCTAAATTTGAAATATTAGGAAAACAATAAAAATATTCTGACACTTAAATTAGAAAAATTTATTTAGTAAGTCGAAACGCAGGTAAACAAAATTTAGTTGATATTACATATTCATGATGAAAATTCATATTATCCGGTAGATATTATGAAAACAAAAAAATAAGATAAGATTAATCAAAACTATATTTATATTTATATTTATTCAATTGTAAAAAAAATATTTGTGTTAGTTAACTTAAAATTTTTTTCATACAATTAAACTACTGGTTAATTTACAAATTAATCAAAACATTTTTTTTCAAAAGGTAAAAAAATAGCCACTAATTGCCCCAACTTTTAGAAATAGTGTCAGCAAAAAATTGTTTTTAGAAGCAATGCATATTTTACCAAGAGATATATCAGTTTGCAATGATTTTTGCAAATACGAAGAAAATGTGAATAAATAAAAACTTTCTTTCTGGAATGATTAAACTTTTCTCCCTGTAAATTAAAATTTTAATCCGTTCAGATATTGCTTTGGCAACACTGATCAGAAATATTTGAGGCAGTAAATAAATTTAAATAAGAAGACTGTTTTGATTATGATGGATGAATCATGATTATATATCAGAGAAGTTTTAGAAGATTAATTGAAAATAGGGTAAACTGAAAAGTTAGAATATATTTTTGTTTGTGCTTATAAAATTGATATTTAAAAATGAGGAGGGTTTGTTTGAAGTTTTGTTAAAATTCATTGAAAGATCAATATTTTTTTATTCTAAGCTTCTTCCATGCCTTAAATTACAATCTAAAATCCAATTTGTTTATTTTATGAAAGCAAATAAAACGATTTGATACACAAACTTACATAACATAAATTATAGACTTAATTTACTAACAAAAACTAAAGCTCTATATAATATCAGACATTCAGTATTTGCATACATATAATCGGTTATAAAATACGAAAGAAATAAAAGCTGAATTTTGCTGTTAAAATTTTTCAATTGTACAAAATAAATAAATAAATAAATAAATAAAAATAAATAAATAAATAAAGATTAATTTGTTAATTCTTTAAAAACATTATTTCATGCATGAAAACTATTGGTTATATCTATAATTTAATTTTAAATTTTCTTTTGAAAAAGTAATAACACAACAATTAATTATCCTATTTGAATTTAATAAATTAAAAAAAAATTGTAATATTAGCACCGCATATTTCGTCAAGAGGTACTTCAGCTGGCAAGAATTTTAGCTAACGCCAGGAAAGTATGGGAAAATATAAACAAGTATCTTTCTAGAATGATTACATTTTTGACCCTGCAAATTGAAAGCTTAATCCGCTCGAATGTCGCCTTGGCAACACTTATAAAAAGTACACAGAAAATAAATGAATTTAAATAAAAAATACCGTTTTGTTTATAAATCGTGAATTATAAATATCACTCTGAGAAATTTTAGAAAAGTAATTAGAAAGAGAATCAACTCGGGAGTTAAAATATCTTAACAAATAATAATTTGAATTAGTTAGTTTTATTTGTACTGATAAAAGTGGTCAATGAAAAAAATGTGATAGTCCGCCATAAATTTTCTAAAATTTCAATGAAAGACCAATACATTTTAATCTCGAACTCCAGCAGCATTTAATGGTTAAATGAAATCGCAAGTTGAGATCCAAGTTTTTAAATTTACGAACGCAATAAAAATTAGAAATTTGGTATATAAGTTATAGAACTAACTTTTTAATAAGAAAGAAACACAACCTTAATTGATATCATATATTCGTTATAGTTTACGTATTACACGTTATGAATTGCGAAAGAAAAATAATTTGTTATAATCAAAACCGAATTTTACCGTTCCATTTATTCAATTGTAACAAACTATTAAATTGTGCTACTTAATTTTAAACATTACTTTATTCATTTGAACTACTGAATGGGCGTATAATTTAACTAAAACTTTTATTTTGCAATGGGTATTAACACAACCATTAAGTTACTTAACTTTCATAAACAATGTCAACAAAAATTGTTCTGGCAATCAACGAATATTCCAGCGAGAGATATTTCAGTTTATAAGGATTTTCGCTGACTCTATGACAATATAAGAAAATACAAACATGCACCTTTCTGAAACAGATTTTTTTTCTTGAAAAATGAAATTTTCGTCTGCTCAGGTAGAGCGTTGGAACTTTTTGAAAAGTACACGAAAAAACGTTACGAAAAAACTTCAAATAAAGAGAGTGCATTGGTTTATGATTGATGAATTATGATATAACCTACCGGAGAAGTTTGAAAAGGTTAAATATAGTATCAAGATTTAGAACTTTGTTTTGTTTTGTTTATACTGTTTAAAGTGTCAGATTAAATGAATAATCAATACTTTTTTATCTGGATCTTTTATACAATAAAGGTTGTTGAAACTCTAAAACTTCTGCAAATTTGCCAAACCTCAAATAAAAATATCCGTAGCTGTTTCTTGAAGAACTCCAGATGCTGTTCATATGGCTTCAATTTGCAGTAATTTTCCTCGATGAAACGAAAACATGAAAAAATAAAAGCAAATTTCTCGAAAGATTTGATCTTCCTCCTAGAAAATTGAAATTTTAATCCCCTCTGATACCCATTTGGCAGCATTAAGGCGTTCATTTTACATTCTACTGCTTATATGTATGCATTATGGGGGGAATTTTGTTTTCAATATGAATAAAATATATTTCTGTAGATGGTTTTATTTTACAATTACAGTGAAACCACCCTGATCGACCACCTCCCTCAACGACCTTTTTTTTTCATGGAACGAAATTTATTCCTATCGGCACAATGTTAATTTTACCTCCATTCAGAGACCATTCTCTGTGGAACTCCCTCCATTAGCGACCAATTTGATTGAAGAAACGGAAAGAAATTTCAGTATACAATATTCCTTTAAAGATTTAAAGAGGTAACCTTTAACTCTTTAAACCCCTTTTGTGCCTTTCCAGGCAGCGAATTCAATTCTGATGACGGGTCTGGTGTTAAGGACAGAAAACTCCCTGCCCTTTCATCACAGAAAACTCTCAAAGAAGTAGATAGATAATTGAATATTCGTTATCTGTTTATAAGAAGAATATTAATTGCATTTATTCGTTGAACTTCGAAAGGTTTTAGAAATAGAAGTTCTAAAAGATAAAATCGGAAAATCACAGAAAACAAATTTATACATTTTTAAAATCCTTGTAGTGGTTAATTTAGGTATTTAAATTAAAATTTTATTTTGATATTTATTTTTTTATAAATTTTCCTAATGTGAAAAATAAATTTTCATAATACTACTTTTACCTTATTTTCACCAACCAAAAACTAGATTTAAACGTGACATTGATTAAGCGATTACCTCTCTGAGCGACCAATTTTTAATGGAACGGAGCGTGGTCACTTTAGAGAGGTTTAATTGTAGTGGTAATTTAAATCATCTTTATGAATTTTTTGGAGAAATAAAAAGCGTTACACAGTTGTAATGCCTCACATTTTCCAGCAGATCTATAAATCCGAAATATAATTTATGAGATGTTTTATAATCTGTAAACTTACAGCTATGGTTCGAATAGACAAAAATAAGATTCTTTCATTTTATTTCAAAATGGTGTTTATTTGAAAAAATAAATAGCAAAATTCAATATTTTTTGTAGGGGGGGAGTCTTTAAGGGGGCATAAAGAATAAATTATATCAAAGTATTACATATTGTCGTTTCCAACCATAGTCACATGTATATATTGAACAATCTCTAAAAATTTCATTTATATTGACTGTTTTTTTTTTCGGAAACCATGGGATAAGGTAAACTAATGTTGTTTTAAGAAAAGCGTGTTTTAAGATTTGTTTTATTTTTTTTTCTTCTAGAAAACACTAAATCTTTTAAATCATTCATTAATAAGCGATACCAGAGTCATAAAGGATACCTTCCTGTTCCTCCAACAAGGCGTTCGTCAAGGTTCGTCCGAGAATGTAGAAAAAGCCTTTACTAAAATGTACACTTCAGGGAAATGCATTTAAATAAAGAGACTTCGTTTATAATTGTTGAAATATTAATAATTATTAGAGAAATTTTAGAATTTTAAGTGAAAAAGGGGGGTAAACTCAAAAGTTTGAACTGATAAAAGTGTCATTAAGACTTTCGATAAGCTGGCATGAGTTTTTTCAAAAGGAATGTTCAATGGAAGATTAACCTTTTTAATCTGGATCTCCAACATACTTTAAAAGAAAACTTTAAGATAATTTTGAAAGTTCTGAAAACTTTTCAAACATCAAATAAAAATTTTCCTAGCTGTTTCTTGAATTCGACGAACGACGTATGTGTCTTGCATATAATTCAATTTCAAAGAATTTTCGCCGATGCGACGAAAATGTGAGAAAATAAAAACAAGCATTTGTGTGGAATGATTAGATTTTTCTTTCTGCAAACTGAAATTTTTATAAGCACTGATCCCGTGTTGGCATTACTGATGAAGAATACAGGACAGGTAAAAGTGTTACAGTTAAAGAGACTGTTTTGGTTTATGATTGTTAAATTATGATTATTTATTAGAGATGTTTTGATAAATTAATTGAAAATAGAGTTACAGCAGGAATCAGAATTTAGATTTGTTTGTTTGAATAAAAAAGGTCATTTAAGTATACAATCATAAATTTTGTCAAAAATAAGTGAAATGTACCTACCTTTTAGTATTGACCCCCAGTATCCATTAAATGTTACTTTAAAATAATTCTTCATGCTGTAGAATTCGCTAAACCTTTAAATAAATGTTTCGCAAATATTTCTTGAATTCGAGATTCGTATATATGTTTTACACATGCTACAATTTACAAGAATGTTTACTAATGTGAAGAAAATATTAGAAAAAAACACGTTTCTGGAAAAATTAGTATTTTATCCCCTTCTAATTTAGTTTTCAATCCGCCCAGCTACCGTGTTGGCTATCTTTATAAAATGTACACGGCAGCTAGCAAGACCCATATAATTAAGTATACATTAAGTATAATTACATATAATGAATTAAATAGATATTTCAATTCCAAACTTTTTTGGACCCGTTTCTTGGACTAAGATCAAATATCTATTTCTTAGAAAGTGTTTTGTTTAATCACTGGAAGTTAAAAAAATGTTCAAAAGCATAAAATTATCAATTTTACTTTTATACCAGTAGTGGGCTGAGGCATTAATGAAAATTTCCCTCGAACACCACTAATTATTCTTACTAAATGTCAATTTAAACAGATGCCTCAAGATGTTTTGATAAATTAATTGAAAATAGAATTACCCCAGGAATCAGAATTTAGATTTGTTTGTTTGAATAAAACAACATTTAACGATACAATCATAAATTTTGTCAAAAATAAGAGAAATATCCCTACTTTTTCATATTGACCCCCAATATCCATTAAATGTTACATTAAAATAACTCTTCGTGTTGTAGAATTCGTTAAACGTTTAAATAAATGTATCGAAAATATTTCTTGAATTCGAGATTCGTATATATGTTTTAGACATTCTACAATTTGCAGGGATTTTTACTAATGTGAAGAAAATATTAGAAAACAAACACGTTTCTCGAAGGATTAGAATTTTATGCCCTGCTAATTTAATTTTCAATCCATCTCGGCTACTATGTTGGCTACTCTGATGAAATGTACACGGCAAGTAAATGAGTTTAAATAAAGAGACTGTTTTGTTTGGAACTGAGAAATTATAATTACCTATCAGAAAAATTTTCGAAGCTTAGTTGAAAAGAGAGTAAACTCAAGAGTTAGTATATTTTAAATTATAAAAGTTTCATTTAAATATATTCTGATAATTTTTCATAAGTTTTGACAAAAATTAGTAAACAACGAACAATTTTTAATTTCGGCATCAATTATTTTTTTAAAGGTTTCTTTAAAACGTAGAATTGTCGTGATTTAATTTTTAAAACGGAGCAAATTAAGAATTTTTATTTTAATTACCGTGCATGGTTCATTTTTCTATCCTAATATCTATTTGTTAAAATGAAAAAAAAAATACCTAAAGAATACTAGATACTAAGATACTAAGGAATATTTGTAATGTTTGTCTTATGACCGTCGCCTTGTATTTACAGTAACATACAGTATAATTTCATTTATAAAAATTCTTAGATTCATTACGAATTTTCTACTTTTTCCTTATCTATATTTGTGAAACTTGACATAAAAATATTAGTTCTAGATGTATGGATTTTTATTTTTTACTACAAATATAATATTGAACACGCATAATTTTTACCGATTCTTTTGCAATTATTTTCTTCCTACATTTAATGAATTGAATGGTTAATATAGCGTTGGGATGTTTAACCCCTTAATCGTCGTGCCCGAGACATTCACGGGCAGTGTAGGCTACGCCTGTTTTATTCAGATTGTTTCATTCCCACCAGTTTTTTAAAATAGTATAATAGGCTTTATTCTCGCATTATTTTATCTGCCTATTAAATAAACCGAATATTTCTACTTAAAAAAACTGGTGGTAATCAAGCAATCTGAATTATTAAAAAGTAGCTTACACTTAAAGAGCGCGACGATTAAGGGGTTAAGCTCTCCCCCCCCTAAAATAAATAAATAAATGAATGAATGAATAAATAAATAAATAAATAAATAGATTTTGGAAGCGCATTAATAAAAAAAAATAATCTTTGTTTTACTTTTAAAAGTAAATCACGAGCCCATAATATCAAGTATCTGATGGTCTTTCATATTATTATGACTCGTATAATTAAGTATAAATTAAGTATAATAAATTAGGTACACATTTCAAATCCAAATGTATTTGTACCCGTTTCTTGGACTAAGATTAAATGTCTATTTCTTAGATAGTGTTTTGGTCAATCGCTGGAAGTTAAAGGAAAAAAACTCAAATTTACTCGAATGCATGAAATTATCAATTTTACTTTTACGCCAGTAGTGGTTTGAAGCATTAATGAAAATTTCGATCGAATACTGCTAATTCTTCTTAGGAAATGTCAATTTAAACAGACACCTCAAACTAAAAAATAAATAAATAAATAAATAAATTGCATTTAGGGAGAGGGGCGGTATGCGAGTGTAAAACATTCACCTATTTATTATTATTATTATTATTATTATTATTATTATTATTATTATTATTAGCCTCAAAAACTCTACATTTCATTTTGTTTTCAACTCCATCTTTTTCAGATATCGAGTAAAAATAACGCTGCTTTTATGTGTTTTGTGTTTGCCGCACCTTTCGAAAATTCAGCACCCCTTTCAAAAATTTTAGAAGCGTTTTACTTGAAATGGTACACTTAATTTTTTTTTAACTTCATTAATTTTTAACTTTTAATTTATGATTTTTACATGAGGATGCGAAATTATATAAAGAACGTCAATTTTCATTCATAAAACTTTAATTTTAATTTCGACCTATTTCTACTTTTAAAGACACAAATATTTTAGTCGAGGCCTGCAAATGTTGTTAAATTACGTTGAAACATTAATACAGTCTCTAGCTGGAGATAAAGAAAATAAAGTTTTAAACTAGCGACACCAAATTCACTTTACACAATTATTTATATTCATGCTAATAAAATATCAATCGATAATTTAGTACTTATCAATCAATAATACGTATCTAGTATATTTAATGTCTCTCCACTAATATATATTAAATATCCTTTCTAGAACACTGCAGACGTTATTATAATAGTTATGTTTAATCCTTCAGGTAAAGTTTGTATTAAATTGTAGCATTATGAGTATTGACAAAGCTAACTACTGAATGACATCATAGACTCAGGGAGAGAACAACTCAATCATAAGTCTCTACGAAATTGTTGGCAATCATTGACATGATGCTTGTAGTACCACAGGGAATAATTTGTTACCTAAATGAATATCAATTACATTATTAAATGATAATACTTTAAGCGATTGGCATATGATACATAATAACCGTAAGCTGAAATCGAAATCTAATTACCTAATCTATATTCATGACTTAGGAATGTATATGCATTTGAGTCATTAGCATTATCATAGAAATGTAATTGAAGTTACTCAAGCAATAAATTATATATATATATATATATATATAACAGTAAAAACAATATATTTTTTCTGGTTATTATTATTATTGTGATTTTATGTATTTTTTTTATTTTTTATAAGGGATAACATCCAAATAATGCTATAACTTATAATCCAATTAACTGTAGACTATTATTGATATTCGTTCTGGTAGAATATAAATAACTGTAGCGCATTTGAATATACATCAATAATGTGTATTTAGTATCCTTAAAGTTCTCCACCTATATACAACAGATCCCTACTTTCACTTATTTCAAGGATGGTGACAGAATCTGAGATGAGTTTAGAATAAAAAGCATAGTACTTTTTCATAGACAGAACTAATGCTTTTATTTCATTTTATTTATTTTTGTAAAATATGTTTTAAAAATTCACTTTTAATCTAATCCTGTATAATGAAGAATATGTTTAAGTATTTTAAAAGCTAAACTATTTGTTGTAGGGAAAAAATTCATCAACGAGCTTCCTTTAATCTCGTTCAAAACTTTTTATACAATTTCCATTCCCTTATTAAAAATTAAATCTGTAATCCCAACTCTTAGTTTTTAATCAGACCATTTGCTTGCGTATGGTTAATAAATTTCCTCATGTTAATTTATTGTTTATAAAACTTGGTGAAATATTCAGAAAACTACAAACATCTTTGAATGTATATGTATTTTTTCTTTTTAAGAATTCTTCAAAAGAATTTTCTCGAACGTCCTTCAAAAAATTAAAAATAATTTTCCTAAAGGTAGAAATTTTAAATGTGACAAACATATCTGGGAATTTTTTTTTTTTTTTTGAAAATTAAAATTAAAAATAACGAGTGTGAGAATGATGAGTTAAGAAATAATGTTTTAAGTTTTCATTTATTAATTAAATAAGATAATTAAACGTAATGTTTCAGCGTGATATATTAAAAAAGTTAAAGAATAGTTTAGTAATAAATTGGGGCTGTTAAAGTTATAGTGGTGTAGAAAAATTATTGCAAAATATACATAATTTCAAAATTGATTTTCTAGAAAAATATGAATTGCAACTTGTAAATCTTTCATCAGAAATCGATTGCTAGAAGCTTCAAATATGCGAATTCAAAATTACAGCTCCTTCCGCCGAGTAGTTTTCGAGTTATTCTTAAAAAATTACTCACATTGCAATCTGTTTTCCAACGATTAAAAGTACATTAAACATCAGAAGTTCCAAGCTTTAAAACTGCAAAATTTTTAAACTACTTGATCCGAGTGATTTCCCGTTTGTTATCCTATGGTAAAAGACACGGGGAAACCCAAATATGATGTCAAAATTAAATGTTAGCATTCAAAAATTTACAGTTTGGTGCAATTTCTGTAATTAGACAACCCCCTAAGCAGAATTTAAGTATAATAATAATTAGTAGATGATATTACTAATCGATTGGTAGCAATCATTTTTCTATACGATGATTTGCGATAGTATTAGTAGGGGGTGATAATTTTTTTTCCAGCACTGCGCATTTAAAATAAAATGTATACTATTTTTTAAAAAGTAAAATTTACAAAATGTTTAACTATAATTATTTTTTGTGTGAATAAAATTTGTTTTAAAAATTAATTTTTAATCTAGCTTAGAATAATAAAGATTATTTTTATGATACTTTGAAAGTTGAACTATTTGTTGTTTAAAAAATATAGAATGACAGAGATTCATTTAATTCGTTTAATTTTCTCCAGAATTTACAGTATTTCTGTCCCACCAGGTAAAATTAAATATGAAATTCCAACTCTTAGCTTTAATTAAACTATTTTCTTGCAATTGTTTTATAAATTCCCATATTATTTTCTTGTGTTTAAAACTTTGTGAAATAGTTCGAAAATTGCAAACAACTTTGAATTTATGTTTTTATACAAGTAATGATGCTGAAGAATCCTTGCGCATATTCTTTGAAAATGAAAAATATTTTTACAGAGCGGAAAACATTTTACTCGAGGCACAAAGTATTCAAATTAATAATGGTAATAATAATAAACAATATGAGTATGATGCGTTTCAAAGAATGTTTTTAAGTTTTATTTGTGTTCTTTACTGAAGGTATTAAAAGTAATGTTTGTATACTGTGATACTTCAAAAGATTTTTTAAAAAGTTCTATTATAATCATTCTTATAGAATGTCGTTTAAGCCGAGGCTATTTACTAAATAATAATTTAAAAAGGTATCAAAATATATCAGATATTCTAATACGAGCAAATCTTGTGTGTGTTTGGTTATATATGTAAGTAAATGATATATAAATAGTCACTTTTACTGAACCAATATGACAAATAATCGATGAACAAAAGAATACTAACTTTAATTTCAACTAATACACTTTTAGTAAAAACTATATAACCACAATTTAGCTTACAACAATCCGGCGAGGCCTAATAATACCTTTACCAGCCATATTCCTTTTATATCTCGCTTCATAATAAAAATTAGAACACTGGCTCTTAGCCAAATCTCGCGATTCAAACTATTTACAACTCGCGCATCAAAGTCATGGACAATAATAGAGTGTCAGTTCAGTGTCAGTTCATTTGATGATCATTTACGTGAAGTGTTTCAACTGAAATCCTACATATATATATATATATATATATATATATATAACCATTAATGAAACATTGCCGTAACACCAACTTAAACTATGAAATTATGATTTAGTTTGTAATAATTAATTGACACCGAAAGTATTCCACAACACTCTGAATATAGATAGTACCAAAAACTTATTTAAAAGAAGAATAAATTAAATTAAAAATTGAATGAATGAAATTTGTAGAATTTAGACAGAATTATATATATATATATATATATATGTATGCAAATTTTATCTTAAAAACGCCTATAACGATTTTGATGAAATTTTGTATCCTACCGTTTTGGGCCGTCAGAAAACCATTGGGCTATTCACATGTTCGAGCAAATTCGATTAGTGGGTCATTTTGGGTCACTATGGGTCAGGGTGAAGCTAATTTTATCTAAAAAAACGGCTTAAACGATTTTGACTAAATTTTGTATCTTACGAGTTTCGGGAACGCGAAAATCATTGGGCTAAGTCACACGTTCGACAAAATTTGATTAGTGGGTCATTTTGGTCATGGATAATTATGGGTCAAGCTATTTTTATCTTAAAAACGGCTCAGAGGCTCAGAGGATTTGAACTAAACTTAGTATTCTACAGTTTTCGGGAACGAGAAGACTATTGGGCTAGGTCACATGTTCGAGAAATTTCTATTAGTGGGTCATTTTGGTCATGGGCCATTATGGGTCAAGCTATTTTTATCTTTAACCCTAGAATGCTACCCTTTGAAAAACTTACGGGAATGATAACCATTCGTCTCCTAGACGAAATGTGGGTACGCATGCTTAAAATCAATTTTAAAAGCTAATTAAAATAAATGTATACTACCTGCAGGTGAGTTTATCACTCTCGATCTACAAGTAAGCAAGAAATCGCAATTTATTTATTTTCAAAGAAATCTTTGCACATATTACGCGATGTTCACCACACATTGCTCTGGAACACGTTAGACAAAAGTTGCGCGTCATTCTGCGCAAATTGTAAGGGCAAAATTCAGAATTTTTCCCTTTTTTACATTCAGATTGTTCGAGTTTTTGAATGTTCATATCCAATTTCAAAAGTTCACTTATAATTGTCCTTGTTGATCAGGGCAAAGTTGATACATTGAGATGCTTCTTCATCCATGGAGCAAGAAGATCTTCACTTAGCTTTATCGCGAACTTTTTTTTGGATAATGCTTTTTCGAATTTTTGAGTCATGTTATGCACATATATAACATGTGCATTAAATAAACTGATATTTATCATACCATAAAACACACAAAGAGGCCATCAGCGTGTTTTCCTACTACATGACATGTTATAACATACCTGTTACAATGTGTCTACAGTTCCTTTTGTGGAATTAAAAAATTCTATGATTATATTTCGAGCTGCTGACCTTGTCTTACGTAATTGAGGAACAGATGACCATTTTGACTTATCTTTACCACTGAGCTGAATTTTGTCTGGATAAATTATAGACGTCATCATATATATAGATTGTCGTTATATGACTCAAACATTTTCGAAATTTTTCCAATCCATTCACTTTTATTTGATACACTGCTGTTTTCAATTTTAGCTTCGTAATTTGTCTTCATATTTCCATCCTCTTGGGTTTGTTTTTCAAGAATTGTTTTTCTTCATCTTTATTGTCAAAGGATAATTCATCATTTTCATCTCTATTGCTATCTGCGATTTCGTCACATTCAACTTCAATTAAATCTTCATTTTCTTATTTATTCCCCGAAATAGAATTTTCTTGATCACTTAGTTAATTTAATAGTTTCCAGATAGCCTCAAGTCTACTCCAACCATTTTCTCCGAGAAAACGTTTTGATATGCCACGGCAGCACAGGAAAAAAAAAAAAAGTCAGATTCTCAAATGCAAACGCTACTGCTAACCATTCGTCTGCGAGACGAATATTGTTCTGAAAACACCTTGTGCACAAATATTTCGGGAAAAAGGATTATCCTTAAATGTAGTATACAAGGTTAAATTAAGGTACTGAGTGGCACGATCCATTTCCTTTTTTGGGAGAGGCAGGTCAAAGTTATTTGTTATGGGATTCGTCCAGGAGACGAATGGGTAGCATTCTAGGGTTAAAACGACTCAAACGATTTGATGTAAACTTTGTATCCTACAGTTTTAAGAACGAGAAGACTATTGGGCTAGGTCACATGTTCGAGAAATTTCGATTAGTGGGTCATTTTGGTCACGGGTCATGATATTTGAACTCAAAGCTAATTTTGACCGAACATAGCTTGATCTTCCCTGCTCGTATGTCTTAAATGAAAACTTTCAAGAACTACTGCAACAATACCAAATAAATCTTGAACAGAAGAATGCTAATTCAAATTGGTGTTACACATGATTATTATTTTTTTCACCTTTCTTGCTTTTTTCCTTCTCTTTTTTCAACTATAATGTTGTGATCCAATTTTCTAGAAGTGATACACCTCTCATGTTTTTAAAATATTTAAATTATTAAAAATTTTTTGACAGTGTGTTGCTATTACATTCTAAATGGTCTTATTGCAAATAATAAAAAATTAAATTGGGGATACATACAAATGTACAATTGGCCAAAAACAAATACAAATCTCGTCATACATTTTAAATCACTAAATTGTCCCATGAAAAAAAATACAGTATGGACCATTCTACATGAAATAATATCTTCTTTCAATTTATGTCATAAAAGAAGCTGAGGAATCTTCTTCATAGTGCAATTGTATTAAAGTCTAAAATTTTCAACGCCAGCATCTAATCTTCATATCATAAGCTTTTTCGAGAATTTTTTAACTTAGGATAACAAACGGAGAGTCACTCTGTCAAGTAGTTTAAGAATTACGAAAATTTAAAGTATGGAATTTTTAAAGTTCAATTCATTTTTAGTTGTTTGCAAAATAGTTTGCAATGTGGGTAGTTTTTTAAACATGTCTTAAAACTATTTGGCGGAATGAGCTGTAATTTTAGATTCGCATATTTGACCCTTCTAAAAATCTATTTATGTTTTAAAAAATGTTATTTTTTCCAAAATTTAATTCGATATATATATTTTTTTAATTAATTTTTGAAAACATATGAATTGTAATCTATGAGCTTTGAAACAGAGATCAGTTTTTAGAAGCTTCAAATATGAGAATCCAAAATTACATCTTATTCTGCCAAGTAGTTCTTGAGTTATGCTTAAAAAACTAACCACATTGTAATTCGTTTTACAACAATTAGAAATGGATTTAAAATTATGACATACAATCATTAAATGTTCATAAATCCTAAGCTACTTGACCGAATGGTTTACGTTTGGTATCCTAATATGATGTTGAAATTAGGGGTTCTTGTTGAAAATTTCAGAGTTCCGTGCAATTTCAATCTGAAAACGACCCCTCAAGCTTATTTTTATAATATGAATTGGAAGAAGATATAATTTCCAGATAAATGACCAACAGGAGGTCTCTTTCGCCTTTTCGACGCTTGATTTTCTGAAAAATTTAAAAGCTTATTTCAATACCAGATAAATTTAAATGCTAAATTCCATAAGTTTAATGTATCAAAAAGTGGGAAGGGTTCGGGGCTTTGAGAATGTCAAACTACCGCTGCTTATTATTCGTCTCTCGATCTTTTTTTTTTCTTTTCGATTCTACAAATTAAAATAAGAGAACACTATATTTTTAAATAATAAACATCACGAAATATTTTTTAACAGAATTTTTTTTTGAGTGTGTGTGCAATATTTGTTTTAAAAATTCATTTTTAATTTCAACAAGAATAATGAAGAATATTTTTATCTTATTTTTAAAATTAAACTTTTAGCTGTTGGGTGGGAAAAAGCAAATTATTAACAAGATTCCTTTAATCTGGCTAAAAAAAACTTCTTAAAATACTTCCGTTCCTTGAGGGAAAATTAAATCTGAAATTCCAACTCTTAGTTTTAATCAAACTATTTGCTTGCGTATGTTTAATAAACTTTCTCGTGTTATTTTATTTCTTTTAAAACATCGTGAAATATTCAGAAAACTCCAAACAACTTTGAATTTATATAATTTTTTCTTTGCATATATCATGCAGAAGAATCTTTTCCATATCTTTTGAAAACTAAATATATATTTTCCCTAGGGATAGAAAGTTTAATTGTGGTAAACGCCTTCGTACAATGTTTTTGAATTAATAATAATAATACATGTATGAAAATTGTACATGTAGATATGTTTTTCTGTTTCATTTATTAATTACAGAAGATTACTGGAGGTCGGCACCAAAATTTCCCCTGTAAAAATAATGGTTGATCCTTATAGATTTCAGCTCATTAAATCAAAATATGACAATGTAATTATTTTTAGATGGTGTGGATTGTTTTTAACACTGGAACCGCGGAAAATTTTACTCAAGTTCCATAAAAATATCTCACACCACAATTTTTATTTAAAACTTTTATGTAATTATTTTTTAATGCTGTGTACATTTAACTTATTTTATGAAGAAATTTCTGGTTCGAATCGACATTTTTTCATTCGTTGCGGGTCAAAATGACCCCTCACCGCGGTTCTAGTGTTAAATTAAGGTATTTTATGTCTTACTAAAACATATGAAGGAAATTGCGTAAACAAAAATATGTATATGTTAATATGTAAATCACCTTTAATAAATGTATGTAAATGTTAGCAAAAATACAGTAATAAAAATGCGAATTAAAATATGTTAGTTGATACTGCTGAACACGAAAAAGGGGGAAACACACACACACACAAAAATGCGCCAGGCAAATATTAATAAAATATATTTTCATGATACAGTTCATTGATTCATTGTTAGGGTTATTTTGAATCTAGTGCGTTAAAAATACAGTGCATTAGCAAAAATACAGTGACAAAGGGAATTAATTTGTTAGTTAATACTGCTGAACACGAAAGAAGAGGAGACACACACACACAAAAATGCGATTGGCAAATATCAATAAAATATATTTTCAGGATACATTTTATTGATTCATTGTTAGGGTTAGTTTGAATATAGTGTGTTAACTACCTAGATAACAAATGAATGTTGCTAATGAGTTAATTAAAAGCAGCAACTATTAATTTAACAAAAAGGGGAAATTTAAAAGCAAAGAAATTTGAAAAATGGCCATGAAGAAGCAAACATAAAATTAAACAATTTAATTTAGAATAACAAATATAGCAAGATTCTAAGTTAACACGGAATCCAAACTCCCTAACATTCAATTAAGACAAGTGAAATATCTTTTTGATGTTTTCAATTTCATCTAGCATTGTACGTTAATATAACATTCCTTCATTATTTGTTATTATTAGAAAACTCTTTCACGAGATAATGGTAGGTGTTGGAGAAATTTGATGCCATACTTAGATTTAGGAATGTCAGATCTATACAGGGTGTTCCAAAATTCGACCGACAAATTAAGAGGGATGATAGAAGGCATCAAGAGGATGAAAACTTATTATAGAACATGGGGTCGCAAACCACGTTTAGTGGGAGAAAATCGCAAAAATAGTTATGAAGGGTGTGACCTCGAGTGGAAAAAAACGGCAATAATAAGTAGAAAAAATATTTATATGACGCCCGTCAAGAATGATTACAATGCATTGCAGTTCAACGTCAGAAAAGAGACGACGACACATTTTTATAGAAATTGTTCGAAGTTGCGGCTACGAAGATCATTGCACAGTAGACACCGATGGACGAAGGATTGCCGGACGCGTTAAAAAAATAATTCTATAGCAATGTCTCGTCGTCTCCTTTCTGACGTTGAACTGTAATGCATTGCAATCATGCTTTACGTAAAATAAATGTTTTTTCTATTTATTATTGGCCTTTTTTTTCCCTCGACGTCACACTTTCATAAATATTTTTGCGATTTTCTTCCACTAAACGTGGTTTGCGACTCCATATTCAACGGTAAGTTTTTATCCTCTTGATGCCCTCTATCACCTCTCTTAATTTGTCGGTCGAATTTTAGAACACTCTGTATAGTTCACGTATTTGTTTTGCAAGGAGGCAAAGTTGTAATTTTTTTTTTTTTTTTTTTTTTTGCCTACAAGTGTATTTAAATATAATGTTGTAGCGTGACGCATTTTCAGATTTAAAGTAAAGTTTTGTAATAAAGTTTCTGATGGAATACTGCCAGTGGTTTATTCCAGTGGTATTTCCCTGTGTGGGCTTTGAGTTCATTATTTGCAGCGCCGAATGTTAATTCCGCAATTAAATTTATCTATAAACTAACTGTGTAGCAACCCGTTTTGTTGCATTTGTATTTTATAAGATCTTTCAGAATTTTTTGGGAAAAATACTTATCAATTTAGTTCTTAAATTAAAATGTATTCTAAAATTGTAATAATTATCATTTATAAATATTATAGACCTTTCAATTGTCGTAATACTCCTTAAAATTGATCAATTAGTTTCCGAGTTTTGGTTGATTGATTCTCGCGGTCTTTCTCTGTTTTCTCAAAAGCCATTTTAGATATCGGAATGCGTCTAACAGCAGATTGTAGCCAGAAACATTCTGTATCTATCCCTGATAAGTTAAGTGTTTGTTACACAAAAATTTTTGAACCTCTTCCGGACAGACAGACGGGTGATAGACAAAAAAACACATATTTTTTTGACGACTAATGCATCGTCTAAATAGTAGAATAAAGTTAGAAATAGGTGCTTTACTGAAAATGACAGACTGACACTCCAATTTTATGTATTGGTATAGATTTAGATGTACACAGACATATGTATGTAGGGTAATCCGACCATTAAATGAACACTTAAGCACATTTTTTTTAAAGATTAATAATATTTTAATAAACAGTACCTTCTAGTGTCTGACAGTGTAAATGCATGTGTTGGTATACAAATGATTAAAAAATAATAAAAGTAAGTTTATGTTTCGTTTGTTTGGGATGTTAGGGGTGTCTTAATAAAAAGCTATACAAAAACCAAGTAAATGAACAGTTCTTTCCAGTGAATGAACGCAAAATTGTCCAGTAAATAAGCAGGCAACAATTTAAAAACACTTAAATTTCATACAATGTAATTTATTTTACAATTTGTACAAATAACTTATATCACGTATTTACTGAATTACTGGTGTTTTTAAGCCCAGCATGATAATTAACTAGTGAAACGTTTTTCAAACCTTTTTCTATTAAAATAATTACTAATTTGTCATTCACTGGGGCTGTTCACTTACTAGTCGGATTACCCTATGTATGTATTAGAGATTTACAGATATGTATTTATACATGTATAATGTATTTCCTAAAGACGTCGCGACTATTTCTAAAATCTGATACAATAAAAGCAAACATCGGTTGTTAATATATATATATATATATATATAAGCTTAATGTACAATTAATCCATTGAAACATAAGATATTGACCAAATACAATGAAATCACAATACCAAATAGCAGAGTCAAATTACAAATTAAATGATGAAGTCCTAAGAAATGAAATCAAACGAAATTCAAATGAAATCAAAAGAAATTCAAACGAAAAAACAAGAGTATAAACACAAATGAAAGCTTATAATATAAATCACTTCTTCAAGGGCAGAGGATTTAAAATTATAAGTATGAACAATCGATTTCTGTAGAAACACGAGCTTTAGGCGAAAAATTATTAAATTTAATTAATATATATACGTATATATTTAATTAATATTCATAATATACTGGAATCAAATATTGCTACAGCATTCCATTCCCCCTTCAGGAACATTTCCTATTAGTGAATGAACTTTATCTACTTACGCTGTTTATATTAACATCG
The DNA here is from genome assembly GCA_963931845.1 of Maratus michaelseni. Lineage (NCBI taxonomy): Eukaryota > Metazoa > Arthropoda > Arachnida > Araneae > Salticidae > Maratus > Maratus michaelseni. Next base: position 105,825,824 of record OZ007588.1, on the reverse strand, counting down.
GTTAAAATTGATATTTGCCTAATTTGTATAAATTGTCGATCATTATAATATGTTAGCCTATAACTGCAAAAATGCAAATGCAGCATCAAGTTGTCAATTTATACGTTTTTATCTGAAAACATTTTCTAAAAGACATAATGCAACATACTTCAGAAGAAAATTTCGAATACAAAAATTTTAATTAGCATGCATGTTACCCGGAATTTTTCCCTTTTTTTCACTGTGCAATCTGTGTTATAAACAAAAAATTTTCTAAAAGCCTCTATTATAAACATACATTGAAACTTCTTGAAATAAAATATCTGTTAAATTATAAAAAGAATCGAAAAAAGTAAAAAAAATAACCAATTATCATATTTAAGCAATGTAAACAGCAATTCCCAAATATAAAAAAGGCAAAAAGACAAAAATTGAAAAAAAAGAAAAAAAAGGAAAAGAATCATATATATTATACTACACTTCATCAGGAACAATATTCCACACCGTATCACACAATGTATTCACAATATGATTTCTGTCTATAATAAATTACGCCAGCAAAACATATAGTATATATAGATAGATGCAAACTGTGGAACACAGAGATATAACTCCACTTGTTTGGATATTTGATTTTCTTTTTTAATTTTCTCTTAATTACAGATTATATGAAGTGATAATTCTAAGATATATTACTTCATAATAACTATATAATTTATGCATGGTCAAGAGTCTCTCAGAATGAAAACAAAAACTTTAAACTAACTTACCTAACTTTTTAAAATGGCAAAATAGTAATTGAACTTACCTAGAAAGAAAGGGAAAAAAGAATTACTAAACAGAATTGAAAATAAACTTATTATAAATTACATTAAATGGAATTCATTTGTATAATTAAAAATACCAGGCTATTTAACACGGAATTTCTGGGTTACAAAATATTGGTAAAACCATTTTTAATTGAAAATTCTAATAGTCTTTTTACATTTAATGTATTTTCTTTTTAGATTGCCCAGTAATAACACAAAATATGAATTATGTATTCAAATAAAGTTTTCACGTTTTATAACAATTTGGAAATTGTACGTTAAACGTGACAAATGAGGTGCATTTGTACTATAACTGGTTTTACAATGTTAGAAAATCATCGTTATTATTTCAGTGAAATGAATTATATCGTCTGTTATGAGCGAAATGAACATGCCCTTTTTCTTAGTATGTAAACCACGTTTACAGATGCGATTTTTTTTCGACACCAGACAGTGCTGCAAAATTCAGCATGGCGATCTTGTTTTGCGAATGATTACCTTCGCGGTTTAATATTTGTATGACTCCCGATGAACGAATCTCTTGTGTTTATTTACTTTAATGGATTGAGATATTCGGCTGTTAACCTAATTTCCACTGAAGTTATCTCAGAATCTATGAATTTTTGAATGTGAATAATCTCTCAAGCAAACAATTTTTTTTTTGAACGATCTTTCTAAAAATGTAACTTTTATGCAATTTTATTCGAAAAAATCATTTTGAATAAAAATGGCTGCTTGGCATATGAAAAAGAAGTGGTTAGCCCGTATTTGTTTTCCTCAGTCACATGACCTTGCGATTTTATTATATAGATTACGTATGATAGGAATTTCATAGAATGAAGAAAACTTTTATTAATATCTTTTTAAGTTTTGATTCGATTTTTATAAAATTTGAAATGACTCGACAAACTTCTGCAACGATTATATATATTAAATTTCAAATCATTCGGTTGGGTAGTTTTTGCGCTGTTATATGCGGGCGGACGGACAGACGGTCGGACCGGATGACGACTTTAGGTGCTACGTATTTTTATAATTACGAACGCACCTACAAATGAAACTTCCTTATCAGCCAAAAATCAGGGGTTAATAGCGGAATAAATCGTTAAATATTTCACTATTTACAGCAACCTTTCGTATTCTGATTATTTCACTTTTGTAGTTCGATTACGCATCTGTTTAGTTTGTGTCTACTTTCATTCTTTATTTATGAAGTGTGAATTCAATTATGAAATATTATCCTCAAACAAATGCTGAAATATTTATATTGTTTTAAATGCAAACGGGCTAATCTTCCATAATCGGGCTGCACGCGATATATATGAATTTTTTTTAATAATACTTTAAAATTACTTTAAAACCCACAAAAACTAAAAAATTAGTGATTTAAGGAACAGTTTTCAAACAAATTGAATTTGAAATTTTTCTATTCGAGGATGTAAAAATTGAAATTGTACGATGTTGAGAAGTTGAAAAAATTGCAGTAAAAGCGAAATTCGTTATTCAGGTCGTTGCCATCTTCAGTATGACGTCAGCGTTGTTCAAGTACATGTTGTACAATTCAATATAGGGATTTTTTAATTGCAGTATATTGTTTCTGCTGTTCTTGAAGTCAAACATGAGCTTTACATCCTCGAATTTCAAGAACGATTTGACAGGAATTTCAGTAGATATTCTACAAACCGATTAAAAAACGAAAGCGTCCGGTCACCGCCCCTTAATTTTTTGAAAGCAGTATATATCTATACTAATAAAAGAAAGTTTCGCTCTGTGTGTGTGTGTGTGTGTGTGTGTGTGTCTGTTGGCGATGGCTAGGAAAATTTAGCGCACCTAGAAGTCTGTAAATTTAGATTTAGGTAGTCCAAACACTCTCCTGGTATACCTGGTATTGAAATTGTACGATGTTGAGAAGTTGAAAAAATTGCAGTAAAAGCGAAATTCGTTATTCAAGTCGTTGCCATCGTCAGTATGACGTCAGCGTCCATGCGCCTCAGAATTTTAAAATTTTGAAAATTAAAGTTGTTATCAATTAAAAACTGATCAAAGATTACAAATTAAAAAAGTCATTATTCTGAAGCGAGCTGGCGCATGTGCAGAAACCAATTTCCGTATCTTCCGGAACAGAAGAAAGAAAGCAGAAGACATTCCGTTTTTGTTTAAAGTATTTCTAAATTCGCCATGGACAAACGGCTAAAAATACAGAAAAACCGTCTACATATTCTAAAAGAACATACTTTTACGTCTCGAACGATCTGGTTGGTTTGAAAAAATTTTACATTTAACCCTTTCAAAAAAAAAATCAAAAAGCATCGAATTCGTGTTTTTTATTTTCTCCCGTTTTCTGAGCCTTGCATCTACCGGAATACAAAAGATACGGAAAAACGAAGGTCCCCAAATTAAAGAACTGTTTTTGTCCTTTTCAAAGCCACCTTTGGTTTTAAAAAATACAAAAATTAACCCTTCAAAAAAGTATATTTTCTGTATGCCGTTTTGCGATTTTTGCGATTTTGGCAATTTTTAAAATTTCGCATCGGCGATTCAGAGACAGGTACGAAAAACTAAAAATACCAGACAATATCTACATTTATTCCTTTTTCGACATATGTATTTGTTTTTGAAAAATACGAATATTAACCCTTCAAAAAAAATTCGTGCGCAGGACTCTTTTTTGCGAATTCCGATTTTCTGCTATATATTAAATCTGGCATCGGCTTTCTAAAATAACCAAACAAAAAGCAAACACACCTAAAGACATCTACTTTCTATCGGGTTTAGGCAGAAACCTTTAGTTTAAAAAATAAATCACGTTAACCCTTTCGAAAACGTTTTTAACCGTAAGTCAATTTCGCTTTTTTAACTATTTCTCCTATCTTTAAAAATCCATAGACACAGATTAGACACGTTCACACGTTATACACGTATAATGTACACATAGACACGTTCATTGTCTTCAAAATGCATCGTTGGGTTTTAAAAAATATCTACATTAACCCTTTAGAAACCGATCGATTACGTAAACCACTTTCGCGATTTCCGCTATTTTGGCAATGTTTAACCGTGGTTAAATTTCAATTCTACTAGGATATTTGGTTGGGTCAAGTGTTCTGAAAAGGCCTCTTCCAGCACAGACTGCACCCCCTGGCGGTGGAAAGTGGAACTATAGGAGTATATTTGGTTCTATGGACCCGATTACGACGGGGTTAGGCTCATTCGACTTGATATCTATAGCCTTAAATATTTTAGCTGCACTTTCGACCGGCAGGATGCGCTTTCCGATCCTGGGTTTTATGAGCCCGATTACGACGAAGTTTGCCTCATTCGACTTGATTTCGATAGCCTTACAGATTTCAGTCATATTCGTATAGAACAGATTATTAATATTTCGGGCCCGGGCAACGCCGGGCGGATTAGCTAGTATATATATATATACAGCGGCAATTCGTGACTGACCTCATTTGGGGCACGAAATGCGTGTGTGCAAAATTTATTAATTTCTTACCACTATTTTTAAAAATTAATTTTTGATTTATTTATTGGTAGGAAGTTATGTCATTAAACAAGGAAACGATTTCTTTAAAAAAATATATGGTAAGAAAAGAATAAATGTTTCCGCCAGGCAATTAGTGCCCCAAAAAATCTAGTCACGAGCCACCACTGTATATATTTGTCGAATTGGTATACGCCTGTAGAAATGCTAGGTAAATTTGTAATTGCTGTCTTATTTATTTATTTATTTTGCTATAAATTATTGCATGAAACCAACAGAGTGAAAAATGTCCAACTTGTTCAAATATTGCTTGTCACAGAAAAATTATACATGTCACTATAACAACAAGCAATAACAGCAATTACAGGCATATTTTCCTAAAATCATGAAATTCGGAGAATTGATACCTTTTGTAACTTAGGTAACCTAAAATAATGGTTTTTTCAGAATAATTTAAAATGAAGACAATGCAAATATTGCAAATTAACCCATATTGGACTGTTCCATAAATATGACAGTTATATTAAACATCTTTAAAGTAAAATTAACAAAATTAATTAAGATAAATTTTCTCATAACAGTTTTGAAATAGACCAAAGTTTAATATATTATTTTTATTTTAAAGATATTTTAATAAACATCAATTTAATTTAATTGTTGCTTTCAAGAACTGTAATACAAGCTGTCCTATTTATATGACGGCTGTCTAATATGTGTTAATTATTTAATTTAAAGCACTTTGACGCATGAATGAAATCTGCGAAAAATACATGTTTTCTTTTATTCTTGTACTTTCATTCTGTTAGAAAACTAATTGGAATGGTTGTTTACACGCCAATATCATGATTAGAAATATATTTTTTTACTTTCAAGTATTTTTTATCTATAATTTAAACAGTGAAGAATGTAATGAAACGCGTCATAAAAATAATGATAAAAAGATTTTAATGAAATAATTAAGGAAATTATTTTCGCATTAAGAAATATGCATTTTTAAATATGAAAAATAAAGTAATTAAATCGACCTTAATTTCAAAATAATGCTTTTCTTTACAGAAATGTGTAAATTTTTTTATGATTCTGCATGCTTTTAATTCTTTTTTAATTGAAGGAATTTTATTTTTTTTAAACAAAAATTTAACGTAAAGCTAAAACGCTAGATTGTCTAAAACAATTAATAAAGTAAACAAGACGAAATTATTTAATCATTAACTATTTATTAAATTAAAACAAATTTGTGCACTTTATATCTGAAAAGAAAACAAGTTTATAAATATTCATATAAAAGTTTTGATAAAAAAAACTGCTTTTATAAACTTAATTTAAGTTGTTGAAATTTTAAAATGTTTTGATAGAGAAAATATTTCGTTTTTAAGCCATGTTTTGGTTTAATCACAGTTTAATTTCTAAATTTTTGATACAGAACTGTGTTATCTTTCATAAATATTTTAAAAAGTAAATTAATTATTAAATAGTTCCAAACTATTTTTTATAATTAACTATTTTTTAAGTCCTTTTCGTGTACATCATTTCTGAAAAGAACGCAAGTTGATCAATTTCCTAGAAAAGTTTCAGAAAGAAACTGCTTTTATAAACTTAATTGGGTAGTTATTTATTATCCGTGCCAGGAAGATACACCGCGCTCACAATTTCGCCAATAATACTAATTACAGCAACTCTTTTTCTTTTGGATTTTAGGAAAACTGTGACATGTTTACTGTGCCAGGAAAATAGAGCGCCCAAAATGGTGCCTAATCGGCAATGGCCAATCGCGTTCAAAACATTAATTTTAATAGTCATTCATTAACTACATAACATTGCTTAAAATGGTAAATAATATAAATTCAAACTAAAATAGTATAAAAAAGTAACTTGGTATACATATATTAAACACATAACATCAGATTAATTTTTTTTAGCAATAAAAGATATTTACTATGAGAGTTTTATTGTTGGTTGTATCTTATATACTGCAAAAAAAAAAAAAAAAAAAAAAAAAAAAAAAAAAAATGTTGATTTTACGATATAATACTGGCACCCCAGCTGTCAATATTATACCGTAAAATTAACAGTAAAATAAGCAGTAATGCACTGGCGCGCATTCGCGGTAGCATATTACTTTATCACGTCATTTTGTGACTGATGAAGAAAGATTAATTCTTTCGAAACGCGTTACCTTAGTTTCTTTTTAATGTGCATTTAAAAAAGTATATATTCTTGCGATTATGAGATAATGCTTTAGAAGTTCTTATTTATTTAGTTTTCTAAGACTATTTAGAAAAAAATCTCGCTTAAATTAAAACTTTAAAACAAATTAGGAGTTAAAGTTTTAAAAATATTAAAATGCCTTTTGAAAGTTCAAAATTTTAAATTCTTCTTTGAAATGTTTTATTGTGTCATCTTTGCTAAAAATACTCCACTTATATATTCTTAAATGGTATGTGTAATGTTTAAGATTATCAGTTGTGAAGATGTTTATGAGAAAATCCTTTACAATTGACTGTTTTCTAAATGTTATTTTTTTCAGTTGTAAATTATGCAAGTTAATTTGAATATTTTGTAAAGAACGTTGAATATTTATGACAAACATTTTGTCTCGTTATTTTGGGCACGATTACTGCAGGGTGTAATTGTTGCTAAATATTATAATCGTTCATTTAAATGACAAATAATAATAATAATAATAATAATAAAATAATTTTTAAAAAGTAAATCTTAGTTTTTAACCAGGTGACATCTCTTAAAAAGTAATCTGCTACACATTATTTAAAAGAGTATAATGTGTAAACCACACACAGAAATGTTACTATAACATAAAATTTTAGTATTATTTAAACATTTAAATGATAAACATAAATAAGAATTTCCATTTTTTAAATATACATGTATTTCAAATTTTCAAATAAATGACATTCTGCCTTCTGACATTCTAAAAAAAAAAAACATGTTACGTAATACTTAAGACAACATATTATATACTTTGAGAGTCGAAGGTAATAAGCAAATAATTTCCGTTACTTAAATTATATTCCACTATTAATTCAAGCGTAGGACAGCAACAGAGTTGTTCTCTAAGTGCACTACATGTGTACATCAAATCTGTCTCTTCTAATTATTTTCCATGTGTTCCCTTCTTATACTAGCTAAAAGCAAAATCCAGTAAAAGCTTTTCTTCAAAATTTAATCTCGTAAGTCCCAAACATTAGAATTATTCTTTTTAACGTTTTCTGATAATTCTTCAGAAAATTCTTGTTTTTGCAGTACTTCGGTTTATAGAAAGTAAATTCAAAATTATAAAAGAGTGGTTCTAATTCTTTTGTCTGAATTTACTATTTCATTTTGCTTCAAAAGATTGTTTTGTTTGTTAATGCACTATTTTTCTCTTCAAGAATTTTATTTTTACGTGCTTTAATTTCACTGAATTTGATTCATATATGACTCATATTATGATGGAATTTGTTAATTATTTTTTAACTCACCGCCTGGTGTGCTAGAGCTCTACAAATTACGCGCAATTGTGTGCTTCCGATGTTAATAGCATATTTTTATATTTTTCGGAACTTAATTACCATTTAAAACATCAATTAAATTTTGATTATACGTTGCGATAATAATTCAGAAATCATAAACAATTTAAATAATTTTCACGCATGATTTTTAAAAAATCTATTGCAATGTAACTCAACATTAAATATGTGTTTCATACAATATCATTTTCAGTAATATAATAATGAATGTAGTTTTTTCTTTCCTGTTGTAATATTTTTCAAAACATTATCAAAAATGAACCTTTTTTGATAACTTTTCGTTAATTTTGAACTTTTAATATGCGGATCTTTACATGGGAGTTTGACATCGTACAAATAGCGTGAATTTTCTGTTGTGAAACCTTTATTTCCAATTTGTTGTACAATTAAATCCGACTAAGTACACTAACGAAATCGTGAGATTTTGTTTCAAAAACAATTTTTATTTTTGCATTTATTTACTCTCTTTTCAAATCCTATATATTTAGAACTGTGGAAATGATCTGTTCCGCTTTCCAATAAAGTAATGTATGAGTATTTTTAGTTGCAATTGCCGAAGTTTGCCGAAGTTTGTTTTATCTTGATAAAAAATAATGTAATGTGACGTCATAAATGATTTTCTGAAACATCTCCAAAATATTAATAATTGGAAACATTTCCTATATATACATATTATATTTCAACTACTAGATTTGCTACGAGGTAACGCATTAGTTTGTTTGTAAATTTGTTCTTTTATTTTAATTTAAAATTCTTATTTTTAATCTTTATTCAAATTATTCTAATAATTAAGACCCCGTTTTAAGCACCAAAATTAATAGCATAATTTCAGTTTCAATTTCTCCATTGGCACTGAAGAGAATGGCTATTATGCTATTGAAACTAGTCTGCAATTATGCTATTGAAATTAGTCTGAAATTATGCTATTGAAACTAGTCTGCAATTATGATATTGAAATTACTCTGCAATTATGCTATTGAAATTAGTCTGAAATTATGCTATTTAAACTAGTCTGCAATTATGCTATCGAAATTAGTCTGCAATTATGCTATTGAAATTAGTCTGAAATTATGCTATTGAAATTAGTCTGAAATTATGCTATTGAAATTAGTCTGAAATTATGCTGTTGAAATTAGTCTGAAATTATGCTATTGAAACTAGTCTGCAATTATGCTGTTGAAATTAGACTGCAATTATGCTATTGAAACTAGTCTGTAATTATGTTAATAAGTTTTATTCTTAAAACGTGGTCTTAACAATTTATGATATTTTGAACAAAAACAAAATAATAAAAAAAACTTTTTTTAAATTATTCTACACTGTTAAAAATGTTGTTAACGTTTGGTGCTTCAGTAGCTGCAACCATAAGATGGTGACATCTCATTCCAACATTTGGAGCGCCGGTTGAACCATAGTTAGAATACTGAGACGAGATATCTTATGGTTGCAGCTACTGCAACAACAAAAGTTTGTTCAACCTAGAACAACATTTTTAACAGTATACATTTATTATTTCACTTTTGTATTTAAAATAAAATGTAGTTTCTTAATCGATATCAGATTTGACATGCCAGGCCATTCTACTGTGCATAAATTGTACTATTTAATTTAAAGATAATAAAGTTTCTATCCTCCCCAATCTGTCCTGTTGTGCATTAGAATAGATGTCAAATGTTTGTACTACAAGAATTTTTGCTACCTCTAATTGTGAAAGTACGTTTTGTTCGGTTGCAATAAGGCATGTTTCATTTTTGAAAATAAAATTAACAGTGTGAATTTACAAAATCACAAATACAGGCTTTAAGGAAAAAAATTTCAGTTTCAATATAAGTCAAACAATATATAAAACTTGGATGTAATTAAACTAAGAAGAAATAATCAGACAATGCATACATACAAGCAGTGTATGTAAGTAGAGAAACAGCGTGTTAATAATGTAATCTAACAAACTCTTAGGGGTGATAGTACGCGTCAATTCAATCGTTTTTTGTATATGAAACCTGCATTGCAATTCATTTACTCAGTTAGAAAAAAAATTTAGTATCTCTCTTTTAGCTAAACGTGAATTTTCATTCGCAACATTAAGAACAGTGAATACACTTCACCGTAATTTTCATATATAAACTTTACTTTGTATGAAATGTTATGACATCACAGGCATGTTTGAAGAGCACTGTAATTTGGTCAAGGTGGCCGTATACTGTAAAAAATGACAAATATTGTTTAATCTATGAAAATATATTATAACCATGCAAGAAAATATACAATAACCTCTTCCGAGTTACCCAGATTTCGAAAAGCAATATTTATCTTTAGATACCTCAGAAACAAATGTATTTTGAAGATTAAAATAAGCATTAATTAAAACAGTTTCTTTTACTGCCACAGATTTTCGGGAACGTTAGATGTAGAATTTATAGTGTATTAATCATTTTTTCAACCCTAAATAAGATTTTTTCGTATGCTATCAATTCTCAAGTAAACATTTTCATGTTCAACAAATACGTTCTACATAAAAATATAATAAATTAATATAAATATTAACATTATTTTGTTACTCTTGCATGCATAAATTCAATTACGCTGTGGAAAATGTTTAACTGAGATTTGATATCATTCTGAAAACCAATATTCCAGTTTGAGAAAACTGATTAGACCTACTGTAAGAACTATTCGGAAACGTTTCTGAATATAATTGGCAGCAAAAATCACTTTGTTTTTATAAATGCTTCTTTTAATCTTGAAAATATATTTTTTTCTAAAAATAATGAACACTTTTCGGAATCATAGGCAAATCAGAACAGGTTATTGTATATTTTCAATCGTTGTTATATTATATTTTTGTAGATTAAGAAATATTTTTATTTTTTAACAGTTTATATGATACGGTCAATATGATAAATCCGGTAATTATTAATAATAACCGGATTTATCATATTGACCGTAACCTATATACTGTCAGCTACTTTTAGAATAGTGGAGCGTCTATATCGATGATTTTTGAACGTGAATGGTAGCCATTTCTTGCCCTTTTTGGGATGTCATCATATTTCACAGAAAGCAAAGTCTGTTCAAAATATCGTTACAATTTCTTCCGTATTGTTAAATGAATGAACAAAACTTCGAATTTGGCTTGGAGTAATATATCCTGTATTTTCCACTGAATAACGGGATTGCCTTCCTAGTTTCCTATACAATTTTTTTTTGTCTTGACGTGTATTATCACTTCTGGAAGTTGGTTCCAATAGATTAGAATTAACCTGGATTTAAATGTATTTAATATACATAAATGATTTCAAAAAGATAATCTTGCCGCAAGAGGCGCCTCTTGTTCTATTTCTTATGCATGATGCATAATTCATTCTGTATCTATTCTTCGATCTTGAATACGTGTATGGCTGAAAAGAATACTAGAACTCTCGAACTGTCTAAAGTGCCAACTTTTTCCGAACTAATCGAAATCGCCTTTTATCGAATTTCGATGACAGCCATTCCTCTCTTAAATGAATATTATGTCCATAAGAATAGTTTTTGGTAAACCAAGCTTTCAAACATATAAGGTTTTCTTTTCTTAAGATGTAAATGATTACTGAAGTTCAATAATTTTTTTTAAAGTAATTAAAAGTGCACCGTTAAAAATGTGCAGCAAACTGTCTAGTCATTTGATCGTTTTTATAAAAAACGGTTACATAACCGTAATTTAACTCTATTCTGACGATGTTGTTGCCCATATTATGATCAGAATGGAGTTAACTTATGGTTATGTAACCATTTTCTATAAAAACGGTCAAATGACTGAACTGTTTGCTGCAAATTTTTAACAGTATACTTCTCATGTAAATATACTGCAAATATGATTAATAAATCTTTTGATTTAAAAACTTAGCCTAATCATCCACTTTTGTACTCCTCCTAAAGGAAATATACCTCTATAGTTTCTCATACGAAAACATGTTATGTATATACAGGAAATGCAGGAGGAATTTCCTTATTTCAAAGTTTTTTACTGCACAACAGGTAGTTGTTTTATTTATCGGAAATATACGTGATCGAAAAATAAAATAAAATAAAATAAACAAAATAATTTTGAATGTATAGTAATATATTTGATAATACATTTGTTTTTGTCCATGTGTATGTGTTATAGTATGTTGTATACGTTTCGGTGCAAGAACGTGAATGGGAAATTAATACTTGCAAAGGAGGAAAGGAAGGGCAGTCGCGGTCTCGTAAAATGGCGTTTATTGAGGCGTTTAACACTAGAACGCCCATAAAGGTCAATTAGTCAGGGTCCAAAGAAATATATTACAGACTAGAAATTTCTTACTAAAATAAATTAAATATATGTCACAGAGAATGTAATATACACTAAAGAATGCTAAAAATCTACCTCATGTTATGATCACCACTGTACTTAACGAATTTCGAACCTAACGAAAAAATCGTATTTTTTTAGCTATGTTGTTCATGAAAAAGTTTTTACTACGTGAACTTTAGAAAGTCATGAAAACAGTAGTCTTTATCAAGTTAGTTGCAGCATACAATATCTATTTTAACAGAATTTAAACACATCGATCTCCAGGTAGATAAAGAACGTGCATTAATATACATATTTCATAAGACAAATTCCCTCGGAGCCGTGTTTCACTATTTCTTCTCATACATGATTCAGAAAAGTTCTGCATTATTCATAAAAATATTTCAGTCTTCATCTATTCTTAGATCTTTGAAACCATGTGTCGTCCAAACGTACCAACTTTCCGTTACTAATCGATGTTACCTATTATTGAATTAAAGTGGAAGGTAATCCTATTCTAAATAGATAAGATGTACATAAAAATAACTTTTGATAAAATCAATTTGCGATGTATGTTTTATTTTCTTCTGTCAGAAGCAAATAATTTCTAAAGAGGTATTTCCCTTTTTTTTTTAAACTTTTCTATAAATGTTCTTCAATATGAGTTTAATATAAATAGTTCTGATAAATGATTACTCAATTTTACACATTTGTAAACATGGTAATCTGTCACTTTCACGTTTCATAGTGGATTTGAAAACATAAAAAGTGTAGATGCTAGGAATAAATAGAATCTTTCTTTTCGAAGAAAATCTGTAAGAATCATTTAATTCGGACAATATTTCAACGAAATTGCGATAAATTAACGCCAATAAATGATATGAAATACGTGCTGCAACAAATACAAAGCACAGAGATCCATTCCTAACTCGATGGATGCAAAGTTCCAAAGTCTAGGTGGAATTGTGTAACAATTTCACATTTATCTAGCTTTCCCCACAGAGTCCATTTTTGTGAAAATTGTGAGCATTTTTCTAAATTTGTAAAAATCTAGTCATAATTTTTTGAATTTGTAATTATCATTAATTTTAGGTTCCTGTCTACAACTGATTTTTACCAAAGTCTATTTTAATGAACAAATATACAGAGTGTTCCAAAAACATTGCTCTCGGCTTTTATTCCTTAAATATTGATCATGAACATATAGTGTATTATAATATAATAGGGTAGAGTCCGACCAGTAAGTAAACAGCCTCCAGTGAATGAACAATTGGTAAATATTTTAATAGAATAAGGTTTGAAAAACTCCCCACCAGTTATTTATAATGCTAGTTTTAGAAAACCAGTAATTCAGTATGAACGTTATTTAAGTTATTTGATAAATAACATAAATAACATAGTATAGAACTTAAGTGTTTTTAAATTGCTGCATGTTCATTCACTGGAAAATTTTGCGTTCATTTACTGGTAAGAACTGTTTATTTACTTGGTTTTTGTATAGTTTTTATTAAAACACCCTTAACATACCAAACAAATGAAATATAAACTTTCTTTTGTTGTTTTTTAAACATTTGTAAACCAACACATGTATTGCACTGTTAGACACCAAAAGGTATTGTTTATTAAAATATTATCAATTTTTTTTTTAATGTGCTAAGTATTCATTTACTGGTTAGACTACCCTATATATATATTATATAATATACTAGTGTATGGGGCACATTTTACACATTGGGAAATTTTATGTACAGGGGCCGTATAAATGTTAAATTTTGTATTTCTTCAAATTTAACCCCGTGAAATTTTTAATCAATTTCATAAAATTCTGTACCTTTTTTTACGAACTTTCTAACTGTCTATGATCAATATTTAAGGAATAAAAGTCGAGGTCAATGTTTTTGGGATACCCTGTATATAAAATAAACACATTAAGTTTATATTTTAAATGTATACATATACGTATATTTATCCTCTATATATACACAGATAACAGGTTCTTTGATGATTCCAGCTGTTTTTTGACAGGTTCGATTTTATTTTAAGTGGAAGTGAAAGTGTTTGTGAAGAGTCTTTTTAAGGTGCGAAAGTTTCTTAAAAAATCCTTTTTCTAAACAAAGAATTTTTTGAAGAGTACTTTTTGAAGACAAAAATATTGCAAAGGATCCAGTTTTAAGATGAAAAATCTTTTGTTGAATATCCTTTAAAGAACCTAAATATTTCCTAAACAGATCCCTGATAATACAAATAAACTCTCATGCAAAGAAAATACAATTAAAATTAATGCAATAAGATAAATATAACATAGGCGCTTTTACAATACAATCGTAACTTGTTCACTTTACAATATGTTATCAGATAGAATTTGCACAGATACGTAAATATTGTATATATACAATATAAACAAGACCTTAATTATATAAAAAAAGAAATCCAATAGAAATAAAGTTAAATAAAAAGTTAAATTTTATGAAAATTAATTTTTTGAAATGGTAATGAATAACTGAATGTTAACCGGTAACCTAAATTATTTTTATAAAGAATAGTAAAGATTTAATATTCTGTAATTTTTATTTAATCGTTTAACAGTTTATTTTTCTATTCCAGATGAAACAGTTTTTTTATGTGATTATACAGTTATATTCAAAGTGGAATGGGATATGTACAAGTGAATAGATCACATCTATTTTATACACTCATTAAAGATAAAACTTCACTAATTGAATCTAGAGCTGTCATTTCCCATGTCTTATCAATCATAACTGAGGAAAGTGCTGTATTATTGGAACCAATTCAAATTTTATCTTTTCGTCGACCCGTAAATGCGGGTGTCACTCAAACGCATGCTTGAATTTTTAAATTGTTAAAGTCTCAGATATTCTGAACTAATTGAATTTGCATGTTATAGATTTCCGATGACAACCATTCCTCTTCTATATAGATGTTATGTCCATAATAATAAACTTTGGTAAACCGAACTTTCAAACATACTTTTCTTTCTTTTTAGTCTACAGCAAATGTTTCAGTTTCGGCATTTTTTCATTCTCGTTAACAAAAATGCAGTGAAACTGAAAAATGTTCTGCAAATGTCTTTCCAAATGTGTACAATATATATATGCTTGAAAAATCATTTAAAAGTACTTTGGCTTTGAAAACAGTTATATTGCGTTTTGAAATTCTTAGAGAAATATACTTTCAAAGTCTCATAGAAGAAAAATGTTTCAAACAGCTTATATATATATCTTTTTTCGAATTTTAATTGTAACAATAGGTTTCATATATCTATGCTTACGTATTAATATATTTTTTTGAAAAATTATACATTGTCTAATATATATATATAATGGGTTTGTATTTGTAAAACTGATAAATAGTCTTATTTTACCTGGCGAAGATGAAGCCAATTATTTACCTGATGCATATATAGGTAAACTTTTATTCGAAGCAGGTACTTCTAGATATGCCCCACCCATTAGGCGGTTGCCCGACCCTCGGGTTCAATACATATGAGAGAGATGAGATTATCACGATGACCATTATGTTATGACAGAACGAAGGCAACGGTATGGCAACATTCTGTTCCCACACCACTTTGGTGTATCAGCAAGATTTATTTAATCCTTATTGAATGGGGTATTGAACATGATGTTACTAGTTAGATATTAACAATGTTTGCTACTGTGGGAGATACAGGGCACACAAAATGAGAAAGTAGTTGGATTGCTAAATATGAGCCGAAAAAGTTGGTGAACACTTATCTAGGTGGGATTTTGTTAAGATACAATGGGCACAAAGGGTAAATGGAGAAGATAAGGAATTTAGAAACTAAATATAAAGCACGAAGACATTGTGTTCATCAGGGGACCCCACTTTTCAACTTTAAACCACAGGATAAATATGGATTCTGTATGTTGTCCCATTGAAACAGATCCTTTAGATCGAAATGGCTTGTGCCGATTTCCATAGTCTAAAGAAGCAATGAATATTCGTTTGACATGCGTCGGGAAACGATAACTCCGAGATTAACACTTTATTGATCGGTGATGAGTATACTCGTCATTAATTTATCGCAGTTTATATTCAAAATATCTACAAGAAATTAAGAATAGTAAGCTTTGCCTTTTTTAATCGCGGAATATTGTTTTCTAATAAAGTGAAGTTTTCTTTTGAACATTCTAGTAGATATTTTGAATAAAGAAAACGCGCTAACACAGCCGATTAATAATGTGTTAAGAGTCATATGCTTTACCGATTGAGAAATAAATGCTTATGTCAGGGGGTAAAAGACTGATTCTATTCCATAATATCGCTGAAAATCAGTATGGTGGATATCAAAAGTCACTTATCGGGCGATAATTATTTTCTTCCAATTTTATAAGCATAGGTATCAACTGAAAGATATTGTTAAATTGCTGCAAAAATACACACTTTATGTAACTGGAGATGTTACCAAATCTAAACAGACAGGATATAGATTTGGATATCTCTATTACATGTCGCCTAATTTATCAAGTGACGAACTAATCAATCTACCATTTAAATAAAATAAATCACGTTTTAAAATAAATAAAATAGAAATTAAATTAGTCAAAATGTGTTTGTGTGGAAAACTCACTTTTTAATTCAATTTACTATTTATAAGTTGTATTACATATGTATTTTTCTTTGTAAATTGGTTTTGCTAAACAATCTAAATCGTCTTTATCTTTAAAAAAAAATGAAAAAAAATAACTAATATATATAATTGTCTTGTTCATTAAACAAATTTTCTTGTAGTAATGAGTTAAAGGAATAAAATGGGATTTTAAAACAATTTAAAAACATTTGCTTTATAAAGCGATCCTCTTTTGACAATTCAAACACATTGATCTGGAATCACATAAAAAATATTAAAATCAAATATCTCTTGCTGGGAAATATGAAGAAATTTAAAGGAAATCGATTAAAGTATGCAGAAGAAAAATGTGATTCACGTATTTTAGAGTTTCTTTGAATATTAAGTGTAACGAAATATTATCAAAAATCGATATCTCAATTCAAGACGTGCACGATAAAAACGGTTTGCGTGTTTCCAAACTCTTTAGTTCTTTCGTTTCGCTCGCTTAAATTAGATTTAAACTTGTCTTTCGGCACGTTTCATTCTTCTTAAAGAGAAGTGTAACGAACATGGTCAAATAAAAAGTGCACTTTAAAGAAAATTGGCGTGCATGAAGTAGTGAAAATGGTAAGCAAAATATACCAAATCATCTATAGTTTTCTTTTCATTTTCTCCGAAGGAAATTTCTTTCTTGAACTATACTTTTCCTTCGGGGATATTGAAAATTTTAAATGAAGAATTCATTTTTGTAAAAAGTGACGCGCAGAAAGTGATGAAAATAGTAAACAAAATATTCCAATGCATTTAATTTTCTCCTTTTATTCTGTGAATTAATTTTGCTTCTGAAAATGCTTTGTTTTCATGCGTTTGGCGTGACACTTAAGTAGTTTATATATAATTAGGTTTATTTTTTATTTAAATAATTTTTTCAGCAATTAAAGTTCTCTTTCGTGCTCCTGTATAGTGTTTTATGGGTAAATATATACATTCAGAAAATGCATGACGCTTTCAATTTTAATCAGTGTAACAAACATAATGAAAATCAATGTACCAGTTCAAGAGGTAAAAATTCTTCATTAAAAAGTTTTGTTTTAGCAATGTATTTAAAAGGAAACGAAACAAGGAATAATGTATATATATATTTTAAATCGTTGTATAAAGAAGGCTTTATCTCACAATTTAAGCGCATGAATCTGCAATCGCATAAAAAATATTAAAATAAAATATTTAGGTCCGGAAATTATGAAGCGATGAAAACGAAATCGACTAAAGCATGCAGAAGAAAAATTTGATTCACGAAAATTTTGAGTTTCTTTTAATATTAAGCGTAACGAAATATCATCAAAAATCGATATTTCAATTCAAGACGTGCGCGATAAAAACGGCTTGCATGTTTCCAAACTCTTTAGTTCTTTCGTTTCGTTCACTTGAATTAGATTTAAACTTGTCTTTCGGCACGTTCCATTTTTCTAAAAGAAAAGTGCAACGAACATTGTCAAATAAAAAGTGCACTTTGAAGAAAATGGCGTGCATGAAGTGGTGAAACTTGTAAATAAAATATATCAAATCATCTAATGTTTTCATTCAATTTTATATCAATAAAATTTCTTTCTATTTTGAAATATACATATCCATCGAAGATATTGAAAATGTTAAATGAATAATTCACTTTCTTTTTAAGTTACGGTCACAGAGTGATGAAAATAGTTAGCAAAACACACCAATGCATTTAATTTTTTCGTTTTATTCTCTGTGAACAGATTTTGCTTCTGAAACTATTTTGTGTTCATATGTTTGTCATAACACTTAAATAGTTTATGCTTAATTAGATTTATTCTTTATTTAAATAATTTTTTCAGTAAACTAAGTTATATTTCGTGCACCTGTATAGTGTTTCAGCGTTAAATATATACATTTAGATCATGCATGAAGCTTTAAATTTGTTTTACTCAGTGTAGCAAACATAGTAAAAACCAATATACCAGCACAGGAGATAAAAATTCTTCATTAAAAAGTTTTGTTTTAGCAGTGTGTGCTTACAAGGGGACAAAACGAAGTTTTAATAATATTTTTTTTAAAAAATCGTTGTATAAAGAAGGCCACATCACGCGATTTTAGCACTTAAATCCGAAATCGCATAAAAAATATTCAAATAAAATATCTGTGACCAGAAAATATGAAGAAATGAAAATAAAATCGATTAATGTATTCAAAAGGAAAAAAAAATGATTCACGAAGTTTTGAGTTTCTTTGAATATTAAGGATAACGAAATATTATTAAACAAATCGATATTTCGATACATGACGTGTATGATAGAAACGGCTTGCATGTTTCCAAAATCTTTAGTTCTTTCGTTTCGCTCTCTTGAATTAGATTTAAACTTGTCTTTCGGCATGTCTCATTCTTCGCAAACAGAAGTGCAACGAATATTGTCAAAATAAAAAGTGCACTTTGAAGAAAATGGCGTGCGTGAAATACTGAAAATGGTAAGCAATATAAATAAATAAATAAATAAATAAAATCATTTAATGTTTTCAAGCCAATTTTTCCGAATAAAATCCTTTAAATATACGTTTCCCTCGAAAATTTATAAAATGTTAAAAATGGATTTCATTTCAAAATCATTTAATTATCTCATTTATTTCTATGAACTAATTTTGATTTGAAGTGTTTTTACGTGTGCGTTTCGCACGAAAGAACTATGAGCACATTTGAAACTATTCTTTATTTAAACTTTTTTTTAAAAAAATATTTGAGCACAGAAAGGTTTTGTTTCGTGCATCTCGATTTTATTTCATGGCTAAAATATACTGATGATCAAGTGCTAAATTTTGTATTTGCTTTAGTTAACGCAACAAAATAAATCCAAGATCAATATTTTTAATATGTCGTTAAAAACAGTGGCTAATGGTAAAAATATAAGAAAATTTGTACTTTCGTGTTATAGCGGGCCCCACAATTTCGATTATGCCAAGGTTGCCGCTATAATGTCGCCAAGATCAATGCAATGCATGTATATGCTTCATATATACGCATATATATATATACTTCAAACACTCATATATGTACTATATACGTCATTATATGCAAATTATTTACATCTTATATGTCATAGCCATATCATATACGTTTTATACATATGTCATGTATATGCAACATATATGCGTCAAACATGACTATAACTTGGTCATATACGTCGCGAAATAATTAATTATATAATAATTCTAATAATATATTATATACATCATATATTATTAGAATGTCATGTATACTTTATAATTTGGCGATAAATCTTGGTGGCTTGTTGATTCATCCTTGGGGGCTGCTATAACACGAAAGTACCGAAATATTTACCGAAATCTCTTTTTCCATTCAACTTTCTATAAACAAAATGCGTTTCATGAAAGTTATATTTGCTTTTAGAATATTGAAGATATAAAATATATATAAATGTATGTAAACAAAAAAAAAAATATATTTCGAATTACGAAACATTAAAATAGTTATTTTTTCTATTTCAATATATTTAAAATATTTCTTTTAATGAAATGTATGCTTGTATCTTTATTGAATATATTTCCATATTCAAAACTGCTTCTTACTTTTCTTTTCTTTTCTTTTTTTTTCTTTTTTTTTGAGTAAAATTAAAGTTGTGTTTTGTGAAATACAACTACGTACATTTTATTTTATACATATCTACATTATAAAGTGAAAACATATCAGTGAATAACATTGGCTTTACATTGATGATGACACCTGACCAATCATATTCTCTTTTATAGTTCAATTTTTTTTTCTAAACATCCACAATTTCAATTTTTACACCCTCGAAGAAGAAAAATTATATTTTTTTTCAAATGCAATTTGTTTGAAAACTGTATCTCATAGTACTGATTTTTTATAGCTTTTAAAAAAAATTTCAAGTAAGATTTTTTAAAAAATCTATCTATTGCGTGCAACCCCACAGCAAAATATTAACCCGTTCGCACTTAACAATATAAAAGGTTCAGAATTTGTTTCCGTCTAATATTTCATAACGAAATTAAAATCAAAATCATCAATAAATAAGTAACATAAATAAATAAAACACAAATTTAACAGACATGTAATCGAAACGTAAACTACTGAAATTATATAAAGAAGGTTTTGCTGTAAGTAACAAAATCTTTGGCAATTTCTTCGGCTATTAACTCCTGTCATGCGGCTAATTCTAAAGTATATGTCTAAATAAACTTCAAATCTTTATTTGAATGCATTACTAATATTTTTCAAACAAAAATGGTTTTAGTGGTCAATCTAAATAAAACTAGTATATGTAAAATATATTAGAGTTATCAAAAAAAAAAAAATGGTTGTCACCTATGTTCTGTAACCCAAGAAACCGGAGTATGGATACCCTAGTAAATATAATTAAATTGATCTTTTTTAAGATGTTGAAGGTCAGTTAAGATGCAATTAAGATGGAGTGGGTACACATCTATAATAAACCCTGCTTTAACAAAAGCTGCAAACAATAGATAGTGACCAAATTGTAAGGTAAACATACCAGAATAATTTCAATATATTTTAATAAAAATTTAAATCTGTATACACATTAAAAAAAAAAAAAAACCTTCAGAAAAGAGTGACAGAAAATTACAATTAACATTTTGATTGAGTTTGGTATTTTACTAAAAATAAATATTTAAAATTTTGGAGATTAAAAATATACTGTAAAAATAAGAAAAAATTAAAATTAGATGTGTTTAATAAACCGTGAAAATATCTCGATGTGATTATTACAGCTCGAAAAAAAATTAATCCTAACTTGTATTTTATCATTACATTCACACATGGTTTATGTCATTTCTCATAATGAACTTTTACAATAAAAAGTAAATTAAACACTGAATACAATTAAAAATCTGTGATATTTTATTAGTAGAGAAATAAAATCATTCTGAAAAGCAACTTGTCAAGTTGAAATTATACAAATTATTAATAAAAATTACTTGAAACTTACAACGGATTTCTTAATGTGAGAGTTCATAAAATCATCTTATATTTATTTTTAAGCAATACACTGCAAAATAAAATTGTTGAATTTACAGTATAATACTGTCATCCCAGCTGCCAGTATTATACCGTAAAATTAACAGTAATAAACAATAAAATAATCAGTAATATGCTGTCGCGCAAGCACGGTAGCGTATTTCTGCTTATTTTACTGTTTATTACTGTTAATTTTACGGTATAATACTGGCAGATGGGATGCCAGTATTATACTGTAAAATCAACAATTTTATTAAATTCCTACTATTAGCTCACACTCTCTCTCTCTATATATCTTGTTGGAATTTTCAATCGTTAATAAAATATTTTCTATTCATCCATTCAAGTTCAAATAATTTTTTTAAAACTTGTACTGGATGACAATTGATGTTAATACAGTTTTTCCAAATAAGAGAAAAAAATTCCTCCCATTGTTTTCATAAATAAAATGAAAGATTTTCCTCAAATTAGTGATGCCAACAAAAAATAAAATACCGCAACGATGATTATAAAATAATGTTCAATAAAGATAACGTGGGACATTAATGCTGCACGGGTTTTTTTTATATATTTATGATTAAAAAGTAGGAATTTACTTAATTTTTTTATATTACTTGTTTTATTTATGTATTTATTTTATTTATTTATTTATTTTGCAGCATACTGTTAAACCAACATAAAAAAAATTGTTATTACGATTCGAAACATAGCGTGTCCTTTTACTCTCTATATTTTTAAGCTTTGAACTTGCTACACTTCTGATAAAATGAAGATTTCTCATTATGCTCATTTATTTTTGAAAAATAAGAAGGTCAGTTTTATTCTGAAGATTCATGACTATTTCTTTTCGAATTTTCGATTGTGCCATCTTAAGATCCACTTTCGTGAATTGATAAAAGTCACGTTTTATCGAATTTCGATATCTATTGATTTATTTTTCTGTTTGTTATCTTACTTAAAGATTTATCTCTATTACTATAGTGGTAAACCGAATAGGTTGTGTAACATATAGAGGTATTGCGCTGATTTATATTTTATTTTCGATAAAAAATGTACCTTTTTTCACGATTAAATGAATTAGTAAAACAAATTTTGTAGCTGTTTGAAAAAATTTAATTAAGATAATAATGGAAAAAAAAATCTGTTTTGTCTATTTATACATTGAATTTCAATAAATTATTTTTTTCCATATTTGATGGTATGTTTATTAATTTAAAAAAATAATATTATAATTAAAAAATATATATATTTTTAATTTGACAAATGAATAAATGCTTTTATTACAAAATAAATAAATAAATAGAACTAACCAAATTCAAAATTACTATTAATTTCTAGTATATTTCGTGGGGTTTTTTCTAGTTTGTGTTTTTGACAATTCTTACAAACTGATTCATTTTAATAAAAATTTAAAATACTGAATTATACATTTTTAAATAATTATATTTTATTAGATTTAATGAACAACAAATGGAAGTGATGTCATCAGTAGAAAACCTGAACGTAGGGTGCTCAACTATAGTAATAAAACAGTTTCTGAGTCTGTCTGTCTGTGTGTGCTCTCGCGCTGTAATGGGATAAGCCCAGCGCTACGTCATTGGACACTGCCAAAGTCGACGTTTTAAACTGAATTCCCGATGCTTCAGCGCCTGAAAGAAGAAAAACGCGTCGTAACGCGACAGGAATTGTTTATAACTCGATAAGTAATTTAGTTATCAAAAAATGAAAAACTCTTTTCGATACTAAATCGCTTCCATAGTCAGGTGTGCCAATTTTATGCTTTTGCGTTTAAAAATGAGTCAGAAATTGTGTCAGAAAGTTTTGTGTTATTCAGCAGATTATTTGAGAACCACCTTAAGGATAAAAGATGGGTTATCGAAAAATACATGGTGCAGAATGTTATAGCCAATTTCTAGTACTGTCTCCATACTTTGTATCGTGCAGATGGCAGTCATTTTGGGCATATTTTCAATTAAGGTACACCTGGTTATATATGGGGTTTAGTTTTCTCTGACACCAACTCAATAAATAATTCACTCAATTTACTTCAAATAAACTAGAAAACGTCAAGTTAAAATGAACTCTATATTAATAAAACTAACTACAAAGAAAGTTAAAAAATACATGTAAGAATATGAATATTAATGAACCATCTGGATTATCTGCATTACATCTTATTTAATCTAAAACATCTCAGTGTCGACGTCTTCAGTATAGTTCAAAAAACGACAGTCTTAACTCACCAACTTCATTGACTCTGCCAAAGCTTCCCTTCGATCCAAAACACCTCTTTTGACTTCCTTTTGAAGTGTGGTTTGGAGCTTGCACAGGGCTACACTAGATACCGGGCTTGCTCATTCATTATCATGACGTCACAAAAGGTGGCTGGCCGCTACCAGCGATTGGTACAAAGCGAAACGACAAAATGAAAGACCAACAGCGATTGGCACAAAACGACGGGCTCGTCGCTTTGCACCAATCGCTGGTCGCGGCCAGCCACCTTTTGTGACGTCATGATAATGAATGAGCAAGCCCGGTATCTAGTGAAGCCTTGGCTTGCATGCTTCAACATAGATTATATGACGCAATATCAAGATGAAGTCGCTGATTGGCTTTGACTCTGTCGTTTTAGTTCAAGCAGGAAAACATTCAATTCCCACAATTATGATGAATCAATATTTTGCAAGTTGTAGTTTTAGAGGCTTAAACAACTGAAGATGGACGGGACTGCTTCATACAGCTGTAATTAATGATTCTGTGTAAGTGAAAAAGTAAGTATAGTACTGTAATTATAAAACAAACTTTTTTCTCAAAGGTGCAATTTTCAAATAGGTGACCACGATTATTAAAAACTGCTTTTGGGTCCCTACATCTGTTCCAAAGTTTAAAAAAGGTGTTAACTTTTGTTCGGTGCCTATTGTAAGTACGTTAATTTGGTATGGGTCAGAGTTTAAAGGTTTTTGGGACACAACATTTCTTTTGAGAGCGCTTTTGCCTCGTTGGACGCCGTTATAAGAGTAGGCACTGGATGTATTGTACCCTCCTTTGGCCAGTCTTTCACGTGTCTTATTTTACCATTTTTTTTCAAATATTATGTTATATATTTTGAGGTAAGTAAGAAATCTTGATCTGTCCAAAAAATTTTTCACATGAAACTATTTAAAACAGATAAATGTAATCATCTGAAAATAACTGAATTCGGAACTTACGAAAATATTTTCCAAATACAGGGTGATTTTTTTTTTAAGTTGTGAAAGTAAAACACTATAACAAAAGAACCACTGATCCAAATGACTTGAAATTTCACCAGTATGCTCTCAAAGCAATGAGAATTTTTTTGTCATGGTTAAAAAAAAACTTAAAATCGCACCGACAGATGGCGCTGTAAGGTAGCAGAAACAAAGAATATCGTCTGTGGGAGGAAAACAATGGACGGTACTTTGAGAAACCATCTTCCGTATGCCCTCTGTCGTCATTGGACCTTTTCTTAAATTCTTAAGTGTCCTAAATCTCCTAAGAGCAGTTGCTGGGTTGTCATTATTCTGATAATACAGTTTCACTAACAACGCACGGTCCATCAATGGCGCAGTCATTGCGAGGATTTCCGTAAAATAATGAACACAGGTGTGCGTACTTCACGTTTTTTCGCCAATGTGCGTATGTCGGGCGCAAGTTAGTCTCCCGACTTTACTACGTGTACAGCGCCATCTATCGGTGCGATTTTAAGTTTTTTTTAACCACACCAAAAAATTCTCATTGCTTTGGGAGCATACTAGTGAAATTTTAGGTCATTTGGATCAGTGGTTCTTTTTTTATAGGGTTTTACTTTCACAACTTAAAAAAAAAATCACCCTGTAGAAAGAAAAGAAATATATTTACAACTTTGTATAAATCGGAGGAATTAACTGACTAATAATGAACTGAAACTATCTGAATTCAGACCTTATCAAAATTTATTTTAAATCTGAAATAGAATATATTTACAAAATTGTATAAATCACACAATTTACTTTTAAATTCTTATCATACATGACTACTTTTTTAAGAATTTACTTATTCCCTCATAATTAATTTTGCCCTTTTTTCGTACGTGCATCTTAAGTCGATCTTATTGTATTCGATCACCTTAGATACCAGCTGATGCCCTTGTTTCTTCAAAAAGATTCGAATCACGTTTCATCGAATATCGATATCAGCTGCAATTCTTTTTCCAGGAGATAATGCTTTCAAAGAATGTTATTTATTTTTATGGTAAGCCGAGCTTCCACCGTATGGGGAGGATAATGTTGTGATACTGAATCAGCACGTGTAGACTTAAAATAACATAATAGACCATTTCGTGAGGCTGAAAATAGTGTTTTAAATTTGTTTGAATATAAGGAGAAAATAAAGCGTACTTTAAAGAAATTTGACGCGATGTTGAAAGTATTTTCTCAGAAAATTTATATCACTCTATGGTACTATAGATTATATAACATGTTAAACTTTTGTTGTTTGCTTTTATTTTATATATTTTGTGTCTTAAGAATAACTTAATTTTTTTACATAAATAATTATGTTTGATTTTTTTTTTTTAAATGGAGAATTTTTTTTATGTAAAATAATAGAGAAAACTGTTAAAAAATTATGAATATTCGATACATAATTTATATCTCGCATAAAACGCACTGTTTAGATAAATGTTAACTTTGTTTGGTGTTAATGTTGGGAAAGAAAAATGAGATTTTGGGATATTTATATCGCAGACAATAATTAGCTTAAAATGCAACGAATACGAAAATGAAACTGTTGAAAGCTGAATAATATGGTCCATTTTATCGTCACCTGATTTAATGAATATTAGACAATTTTATGACAGTAAGTATTAACTTCGTTTGTTTGTTTGATTTATGTTGGAAAGCGATGTTGGAATATTTATATCCGCAGGGAATAATTAGCTTAAAATGCAACGAATACGAAAATGAAGTTCTTGAAACCTGAATAATATCGTGCATTATATAGTCACCTAATTTAATGAATATTAAACAATTTTATGAAGGGAAAAATCTCTGAATTTATTTGGGGAAACTTTGACGTTGAATTTGCTCTATTTAAAAAGTCTATGTTTCCGTTCAAATTTAATCGGGATATAATTTTCCTCCACATTTAACCCCTGGACAACACACTTCCGGTTCAGCACCCGCGCACTAGGGCGATTTGGAATTCTGTAACTTTAACTGCGTACGACTTCGTTCCTAATATAGTGATAATGAAGTATGACACATGATTCCCGTACGAAATTTAATGGGAAATCGAAGTGTGATATTTATTTTTATCAAAAAATTCATTTTATTAATAAAATATGCAAAGAAATGAAAGCACGTTTTCGAAAAATGCTGACATTTGAAATGTTGGTCGGTTTGAATTGGCACTTGTATTGAGTTTACGGGGTTAAATAATTTTTCTAAAAAGCTGTGGTTTACTATTTCACTATAAATTATACTATACTGTAATTTGTACTGTATAGTAAGAGTAACAGTTATAGGAGGGGGAATCAAAATGTAAGTTACACTTGAGTAAAAATAATACAAAATAAAAATGTATGCACTTAATGCAGTTTTATTCAAAGTTAAATATAACTAATTTCTAGACATGGTTGCCTAACGAGTTAAACCATTTATCGTAGAACACAATATATGCATCCATTGCAATGAAATAAAAATCATTCACAGTCTTATTTAACCTGCTTTCTAGGGCCTTTTTGACTTGTCAAGCATATTGACAATTTCTTGATTTTTCCCGTCAAATCTCTTGAATCCACTGTTCAATTATGGCTACAATTCCTGGACGTTATCAATGTTGAAGGTAAAAAAGTTGTGAAGTTCTTTTATAATATTCGACAGTCAAAACAGCGCGTTCATTTTTAAATTGTTTGCACCACTTGGAAAATGCATGGGGAGATATCACATATTCATCGCAATTAACAAAATTTCATGATAAACATCTGCGCTCTTTAAGCGCGTTCTTTTTCACTGTACAGTTCCTGTAATCATTAATTTGAAGTACAAATCCAACTGGAGCACTATTATGAATCACTTAACGAAATACATACGCAGAGACATCGCATCGGAAGCAATTCATTATATTTCCGGGGTGCTTGCGTGCTTCCATCATCCCCACCAAACGAATCTTCTCTCATTGCAATAAACTGCCATTTAGCTCTAAGTATAACTTACTTTTTTATTCACTCTCTTAATATCCATTCTCGGTATATGATTGCTTGATTTTTTGATTACTTGAGCCAGTGGAGCTGCGATCACTTAAATGTCTACTCACATCCATCTCAATCCTATTTCCCTGTAAATTTGTGAATCGTATTTTTTATTAAAGATTTCGGAATATTTTTTTAATTTATGATGTTTTACATTTTTTAATAAATATTTCCCTTACTTATTTTTTATTAATATAAGTCTGTTTTTGCTTTTAATGTTTATTTTAAAACAGCTTGGATTTTCTTATTTACGTTGATGGTAACGTAAATTAAAATATCTTGGAATAAAGCTGACCATGGAGAGTCACATAAAATGCGTTGGGGTTCGGTCGGTCTTCTAGTAAAATGCTCATCATGAGGCTCATCATCAGTGCCTCACAATGACCATTATTTATATACTGGATACCAGCGATCTGTAGCAAAGCAAACAACCGTTTTCGTACCGAATCTCAAATAATGCTGTCAATTTTCTTTCCTAATTAGAGGTTTTAATTTGGTCTATATTATATCATGCTTAATAACTAAATATAAATGATAAAGGCGTAAACGAGCTTTTTATTTAGTCTCAAACTTTAAGGCGGTCTGGGACACATTTTAAAAACACTTTCATTTATTGAATTAGAATTTTGATTTTTTTTTTTTTGTGATGGTTAACCATATAATTTGTAAACAAAATCAAATCATAAAACTTCTCATAATTTAAAAATAATAATAATTATTTTTTTAAGTGGGGTAATTTAAAATTGTAATAACTCGAAATGTTATTCTTCAAAATTTAATTTTTTTCATTTAATTAAACAGAAATATATAAGCTTTATTCAATATTTTTTTAAATATTAATTTTGGAAAAAAAATAAAAATATTTAAATTAAAAATTTAAAAAATAATGATGTAACTTATTTTTAAAAAATCATATTTTCAAAAGTAAATATATATATATATATATATATATATATATTATATTTTTTTTAATTTGCTGAATCAAAATTAAAGTAAAATAATTGAAAAATACATGTTCCAAGTTTGAACACTTTAACTGTTTTTGACTTATAACAATTTAGAGACGAGAATTGGTGAAAAAAGTCGTCATGCGGAAAAACGCAAAAACGTTTCCGTGACAATCACTATTTGAAAGCTAAATTTTGAAAACAAAAAATTAGTATATCTTGTTCTAATTTAGATAATAACATGATTTAAACGTCATTTTAAGCAAAAAAAAGGAGAGAGAGAAAATTTTGTGATACGGTAACTGAAGCGAGCATTAAGAGAATTACTTAAGTATAAAAAAATTTATAATCTGAAAAAATACTAATTATTTTTATTTATTTATATCATGCATTATATTTGTATTAATAAAGCAGTCTTATTTATTCTTTGGTGATTAAATAATTCGAGCATACACAAGCTGTCAGAAAAGATAAATGATATCAAGTTAGAAGTCAATTTTAATTTTTTATGAACTCATAATTCTTTTACAAAGAATTTTGAAATAAAAACTTAAAAAGAAAAAAATTATTTAGCTTTGTTTTTTATACATAGAATATACGTTTTAACAGTGTATTTTGTATGATTTATTTATTTAAGTATTTGGAGTAAAGAAACATATTAAAAAAATTCATATATAATATAATTATCGATTTATATGCATTATGTGTGAGTCTATATTTATAGCATAAACTTACACACATTTTATTTTATATACTTAGCAACCCAAGTTCCAAAATTAACATTTCAAAAGCGTTATTTTCCTTCCGGCTTACTTGAAATTTCCTGTCTGTTATAGGCTATTGTTTAAGGGCGTTGATAGTTATCTGGAGGATGCAAGCAAATGCATCTCCTTCAAGTGTTTTTTGACTGAAGACTAGAACGTGCTTGGTAGTTAAAACATTTGCCGGAGTCAGCCATTTCTGGCAGTCTCAACAGAATTATTATTCTTTTAGTTTAGTACACAAAATAAGAATGGACACGTGCGGAGTAAAAATTTAATTAAAAACCAATTTAGTACTGCGGTAAAAGTAGTTTGTTATGACATTGTTGATTAGTTTAAGATGTATTGGAGATAAATGCAAAAGAAATAAAAACAATAATATGATAGATAGTATTGATCCATTAAGTAAGTATGATAATATAGTAATGAAAATTATTATACAAGATGAATGAAAAGTATGTGATTCATTAAGTAAGTACGATAATATCGTAATGACAATTAATGTCGAGTGTGAATAAAAATCCTGTGATTCATTAAGTAAATGTCGATAATAAGTAATAACAAGTAATATGCAGGATGAATGAAAAATATGTGATTCATTAAGTAGGTATGATATCATACTAATAACAAGTAATATATAGGGTAATTAAAGCGCGTGTGATCCATTAATTAAGATAATGTAGTAATGACAAGTAATATACAGGGTGAATGAAAATTATGTTATCCATTAAGTAAGCATGTTAATAAAGTAATGACAATTACTATACAGAGTGAATGAAAATTATGTGATCCATTACGTAAGTAGGATAACATGTAATGAAAATTAATATACACGGTGAATGACAATTATGTGAGTAATAAGCAAGTATGATAATATAGTAATAACAAGTTATGTAAAGGGTGGTAGAAAACTATCTGGCCCATTACGTCAGTATGATAATAGAGTAATGATAATTAACCCCCTGACCGCCAAGTAAAAGGGCAAATTTGTAATGTTGTTTTCTCTGTAATTTTTTTAAATGCTTAAAAAATCTGAATTTTCAAACTTGAGATGAAAAACTTAATTACGCGTATAAGTATAATCTCTGAGAGTATCAATCATTACTTGATGTTTTAAAAATGCATTATATTTGTAGAATTATATTAATTTAAACAAACCTTGTATTGCTGTGAAACCTACAGCATAGTGAACGGATATGTCAGGTCGCGGCGGTGAGAAGGTTAATATACAGGGTAAATGAAAATTATATGATCGATTAAGTACGTATGATAGCATAGTAATAACAAATAATATACAGGGCAAGTGAGAATTATGTTTACAAAGTTGGATACTCGATAAAATCTGAGAGAAATAAAATAGCCACGTTTTGTTGCTGGAACATGTGACAGAAACGTATAAAGTTTTATCATATTTTGTAATTCAAATGTTTTCTAATTTCAGAAATAATTTAAAATTTACAAGCAAGAAATAAATTATTTTACCTATGAATTGGATTTGGCGGTCCTATCCCTTGCAAGATCACCAGATGATAATCTTATATTTTCACTACCGATAGTTTCAAGCAATAATCTTTGGTGGTAGATTCTGAATGACTATATTAAAGAAATCTTTCTTGAATAATTTTTTGTGGAAAGACTGGTAGTTTAAATATAGAACGCTGTGACTCCTGATAGTTTCATATATTTTTTTTACTATACTAGTTCCACTTTCACAAAAGTAATTAAAATTACATGAAAAGTAATTACTTTTCTTACAGGAATTTTTCTTTACATAAAAGAATTGCTATTTGAACAAGATTTCTATTTATTTATAAATCTCCACCCACAGCTATGAAATCTTTTAATGTCTGAGGATAAAAGGAAAAGCAAGCTTCGCACAGAGTCACTTTTTTAAAAAACAGTGATTAAGTATCTGTATAAAATTTTACGGCTCATAAAGATAAAAAGAAATAATTAAAGGAATGACATTTTTTTCGCTTTGTGCGATAAAAATCAAATTTTTCTGCAATTTATGTAAAAGTGTCGGATGTATGCACAATAAATATATCTATTTTTTTAATTTGTGCAAACATTTATTTATTTTTTATTTTTTTGTAAAAACTAACGTGTAGATTTATTGTAAATAAATTTTAAAAGTGACTTTATTTTTTTTAACTGCCTTTAATTCTAAGTTATAATCCTTCATTATTTAAAAGCGCTTTTTTTATTAGTTCATTCAAATTAAATTCGAATCATAAATTCCATGTCTGTCTGCCTGCTTTCTCCACTCTGTGTGTGGTAAATTGCGCAAAGTGTTTTATTTAAAAAAATAATATATTGTTATGTTAAAAGGTAGAAAATTTATTTTCGTAAATATATATCATATTGTGTGTAGCCATTGTAATAAAGAAATATCGCTCACCCGCAAGAAAAGTGACACAACTCAAAAATATTGCATTTCACAGGAGAGGCAAAAAATTTGACTATTTTTTTTTTACTGGAACATAATATTATAGCACGTAGCTCCGCGTGTAGCAATAAAAGCGTAAAACTTTTTAGAATCAAGAAGATATATGGAGGATTGAGTATATTTATTCCCACACGCAATTTGCCCCCTTTTGTGGTGGCAAAGTGACGTATACCGGAATCTAGCTGTTTTCGGGATAACTACACTTACGACATTTCCCCTATAGCAAGACGCATCCAGGCCTATTAGTGCAATAATACGCAAAATGAATTTTTCGGAGTTGTGTCATTTTTTTGCCTGTGAGCGATATGAGAACTGAATACATTATCATATACAGTTGCCCGACAAAAACAACAAAAAAAGTCACATTGCTATGAAATTCGAATATAAGGCATGGATAATTTCTCTTTTTGAAGGTATCTGTATAGTTAAAACTAATGAAAGGTATGATATCATATGTAGACTTTTAAATGTACAGTGGGGGAATTTCGTGAAACAAATAGCATCAGAAACCAAATATCAAAGTTTTTCTGCTCTTAAATGTAACAAGGCTGGACGCAAAGTGAGACAATTCATCCGACAATCTAATGTATTATTTGCCTGAATGTTCCCGTTCACAATGCTTTTTCAAGTGGTTAACTTTTCTGTCACGTACTTGCAAAATGATTTGTATAATACATTTTACTAGCGATTAATGCAAATATTTGATTTTTTGGATTATGACAGAGCCAAAATTTACCCGATCCTCAACTTTTTAAATTAATACAGGGTGCGGAAAAAGTTTTGGATGGTATAAAATCCATTATTTTCGAGAAAACCGTAAAATGTCAACAATTTGTCAACAAATATATTAAATTTAACATATAAATAATGGAAAAGCAGATTAGATTTCAAACTATCCGCCTTTTTCTTTCATGCATGTCCTTAGTCGTTTTTGAACATGATTGACTGCGGCACGAAATATCTCATAGGGAAGATTGGTCCGTTCCTTAATCAATTTTGCTTTCAGACTATCCAAACTTTGATTGGAAGTAGCCAAGATCTTTGCCTTTAAGATTTCCCAAATGGAAAAATCCATTGGATTGATGTCGGGCTATTCATCAGGAGAAATGAAGTCAATGTTCTCCGCCTTAAACCTTTCAGGGGTAAGCAATTGTGTTCCCGTAACGTCGAATTCACACCGGTATTTACGAAAGAATTTAGTTCAAAATAAGGAAAATCAATTTTTCAACTTTTTCCCGTCAAAGTTGAAAAAGTAAAATTTTATTAACAGTTTCTGGTTTGAATCGGATTAAAATTAGGTGGTATATGATATATACCACCGCCCCTCAAAGGGTTAAGCCAGTCAAAAGTTTTGCGCACGCGATGGGCTAGTGCGGAGTCTTGATTAAACACCTCATTTCGTCCACAAAAGTATTTTTGAGCAAAAGACTGGAACACTTTCTGCAAAATCTCGTTGTGATAGTATTGTTGATTGAGCCATTCAAAACTTGTTCCGTACCCTGTAGTACTAAAATAGTTTCACCGATATCATCTTATCAAGTCTTCAAAATAAATAAAAGTACTTTGGCAAATAAAACATAAATTCATTTGAACTAATAGTCCTAGATACATTTGTAAATATTTACATAATACTTATAATTTAAAAAAACTTGTTAGTATATTTTACCTAAAAATATGTTTATTTACTTTTAAGATTTTAAATATAGCAATGTTTTTTGAAAAATTAATTCCTCACTATAAAATAAAACTGTTTATGTAATCGAAATCACAGATTTCTTGATCAAAACTATTTATTTTAATATTACATATACACAGATTTTATATTCGAGAGCTTATTTTCTTGACATTTTGGGAAGAGAAAAATCAAAATTTCCCTTCCTAAACTAACCCTCGAGTGAAATGGATTTCAAACTTCAAAAGTATGTCGAATAAGATTTTCAAACTAAATTGAAAACGATGTTTTGAATGTTGTATTTGATTTTGATTATTTATTATTTTTTTTTTACTTCTTGTCTTACAAAAATACAGAAATCTTATTAAAATTCTATTGCATGTAGTACGCTAAAACAAAATTTTCTATTGCATTCTATTGAAGTTATAAATTTTTGATGATGTTGCCTTTTATTTTATTATCTTGTCTTTTCCTGTTAAGTGAGTCATGTGCCATCAAACATTGAAATAATTCTTGGATTACTTATAGAAATACAAATCTTTATTATTTTAATTTCAGGTCTTAAGTAAATAAATATTCATGGAATAGATCTTTGAATTTTTAACAGTTGACAATCCATTTTTAAAGAATGACACAGTAAGGATCTTAACCCACTTTTAAAAGTAGAAATTCCCTGTTTGCCTAGTTATATTTTTTTCCAAAGTCTGCTTTTCATGGAAGAATTTGTATGTTTTCATGTGTATATGCATACATCCGAATTGATTTTGACAAATTAGATAGTATGTGAAGTACTACCTCTGTAATACTACGGTTATATGACGGAGGTAGCGTTGAAGGTGATAATAACGACGATAATGGAAGAATGAGTCAGTTTGACTGTTTGTCGAGCCAAGGCACAGTTTAGTGCTTTATGGAGCAAGTTAGTCTAAGATACCAATAACTCATACAACTTCCCATTCTTCTCGAATAATTTTGTGGTCAAGTATAAAAGAAAGGGGGGATTCAACAAAAGAAAGGGGTGGTATCAACAACTGTCTACGCCTGTCAACTGCTCCTGCTTTGACCTCTGAACTTTAGAGATGCTAAGAAAGTCATAAAAGATCAAAGATTCTGACATACAACAAGAAAAGAAACCGACGTAAGTCTATACTCTATTCCAGCCTTAAAAATGATGGACTGCGCGAAGATGTGAGGGAAACGCTTTCTTCTCCCACTTATGCTTTGCTTTGACGATCACCTCAGTCACGTGAATGCCGATGGGAGAGTCAAAATGACTCCTAGTACTTCCAATGAAAGGGATTAAGAGTGATTTTTCTATTCCAGGGTTAAAATCTTAATAATCCTTCAAATATCAGGAGGTATATGATGACACCTTAAATCCAAAATGGACAACAGCACGCATCAAATTGCATGTTATAATTACTTAGCATCGGATCGGAACTAAACGTATGATCATACAATTTATACCTTTCGCGATCATGCAGAATGGGACAATGCATTGTATATTGTTGCATATGAACTTATTTTAAACCAGCGAAGCACGAAGTGATTCTTCATGAATTGTAGCGACATGGGGTGTTATGCTTGCTTTCTGTTGAACATGTTTTAGCACGCTTTAAACATATCATTGACACAAATGGAATGCACATTGAACAGATGCTCTGATTAAATAAAATTTTATGTTTCCAATTTGTGTTACCGGTTCTGTAGGTGCTATCTTTTCACCTAGTGGTCAAAATTTGGACTTTTTTTTAATCGGATATTTTTCTTCCACTTGGTCCATATAACTTATATACCAAGTTTCAACGATATCCGTCAACCAGTAAGGGCTCCAGATTGGTCTGAGTAATCTAACTTTAATTATAACCACCTCGTATGTGTGACTATATTTGGTAGATGTTAAGATCTGCATTATTTTGTTAGGTATAGTATTCTGAGATGCCGTTAAAATTGTATGAGTCGTTAAAAAATAATATGGTACACAACGTCGGTATTAATACAAATTTCTATGAGAACAAATCGAAATTTTTTTTAAGTCTATGAATGCCATTTACAGGGTTATCAAAGAAACAATTTTGTAGGGGTGGATCAAATATGTAATTTGCATTCTTAAAATTACTTAAGGCAATTTTCTTCTGTTAAAATCATATAAAAGCACCATTTGCTATAAATGTACGACGGCACACAGAATTAAAATACTTAGGAATATGGGTTAAAATTCCAAACAAAAAGGTTCTTTTCTTTTCGCATTCTACCTAGATGTGTATTAAAAGGAAGGTTTTGTAGCGAATATAACAAAAATATATAATTTGCATGTCCTTTAGTAAAAAGCAATGTTAGACCAAAAGAATATCGACTACAGTTTCATAATTTAAAGTTATCCTATTTATGTTGAACCTTATGTTACAGGAAGGGTAGAATTATCATTTTTTTTAATTTTAATTAAGTACATATACTTTTGAAGCCTTATCCACGCATACTTTTGCAATAGTTCCACTGATTTTTATGACATTTATTTTTTTTCCTTTTTCCTATTTGAGAAGGTATATTTCTCAAACGTTTTCTGCGAATTTTATTAGAATAAAATAATAGCCGATCTGTTTGTTAATTTATTTGTGATCTAATTCAATGAAAATGTACATACTTACTTAAAAATGCATGTCGACATTTATAATTTAAAATTTCAGCGTATGCATACATTAACAAAAAATCCATATAAAATAAATACAAATGTTAAGTTAATTTCACAAACATAGTTTTATAATTACATTAGCTTTTGAATAGAACTGTCAGAAGAATAATAAGAATAAGACATAACGATGACATCTCTAATAAGGGAAAATATTTCCCCTTTCTGATTCTAAGACAACATTTTAAATGCATGATTTACTAAATATTCGGTGCATCGTCATAAAATACTATGTCATGTTTGTTTTAGTTTTTATTTTACTTTATTTAGTTTAACCCCTTAATCGTCGCTCCCAATACATTCACGGGCAGTGTAGGCTACTTTTTTAAAAATTTGGATTGTTTGATTCCACCAGTTTTTTTAAATAGTGTAATTGGCTTTATGCTCGCATTATTTTATCTGCCATTAAGTAATCCGAATATTTCTACTTAAAAACATTGGTGGCAATCAAGCAATCTGGATTTTAAAAAAGTAGCCTACGCTTATCGGGCGCGGATTAAGGGGTTAAAGATTAAATTTGTTTGGGAAACAAGACAAGAACAATTTATCAACTTGCAGTTGTGGATTTAAATCTTGCATAATTTCAGGAAAATCGATTATTTCGTTACAAAAGTTTGCAAAAAATATATATTATGCTTGCTTGGAAATTGTTTGTTGTTATAGTTCAATTTTTATGAAGCTGTCTGATATCATCTTTTATTTTCTTTAAACATCTTACTCTTCCGCAATTTAAGTTGTTACTTTGAATTATGGTGGGCTTAATTTATTTGGACGATGAAATATACGAAAATAATTCTGATCATGTTCTTTGTGCTTCACCTGAAACTGTCACAACTGCTTAAAAAAAAAGCAACGTGACAACTGATAACTGGTTGTGAGTTTTGTTACTTGAATGATGTTTTTTAATAAAGCTAAGTAAATAACATGTGTGAAAATATTTTGTTAGTGTTATCGTGCATTTCTATTACGATAGATAAGATCGATTATTTAGTACCTAATCGATAATTTAGTTTTGCTAAAAATATTATTAAAACTTTCTTGAAAAACTGTTATACATCAATCTATATCAACCTGTCTGAAATCAGATTTATTTTCTTTAAAATTCGCCAATTTGTGTTTTTACCTTCAATTACCGTTCTCTTAATTTATGTGGGCGATCGAATTTCCAAAATATTTCTGCTTCATCTGAAACTAAAAAAAAAGAAAAACAAATTACAATGGATAATTAATTGGGAGTTTTGAAACGAATTTCTATTGAATAGGTCTGAACAATTTAGCTTCTTTTAAGCTATATATAAGAGAGAATTTTTCAAATATTTCTAATGTAAACATATATCAATATAGAAGAACGTAAACATTCATTTATTTACTAAAATAATCTTATTTTTAAATAAAGCTAAATAAATAACATGTGTGAAAATATTTTGTTGGTGTTATTGTACATTTTTATTACGATAAAATTGATTATCTCGTTCTTAATCGATAATTTAATTTTGCTAAAAATATCGTTAAAACTTTCTTGGAAAACTATTATAGATCAATTTTTATCAACCTATCTAAAACCACCTTTGCTTTCTTTAAACTTTTGCAATTTGTGTTTTATGTTGAATTAGAGTTCCTTAATTTATGTGGGCGATGGAATTTCCGAAAATAATTCTGATCATTTTCTTTTCGTTTTGCTGGAAGCTATCATCACTGCTTTAAAAAAAAAAAAAAACAACGTGACAGCAGATAACTGAATGAGAATTTTGGAAAGAGTTTCTATTGAATCAGGACTAAACAATTTAGCTTCTTTCAAACTGTGTATAGAAGAGGAAGTTTCAAATATGTCCAATGTAAAAATATATCAATATAGAAGAACGTAAACATTCATTTATTTGAAATATTATTATTTTTAAATAAAGTTAAGTAAATTACATGCAAAAAAATATTTTGTTGGTGTTGTTGTGCATTTTTATTAGGATAAAATTGATTACCTAGTTCCTAATCGATAATTTAGTTTTGTTAAAAAAAGCGTTAAAACTTTCTTGGGAAAACTGTTATAGATCAATTTATATCAACCTGTCTGAAATTATCTTTATTTTCTTTAAACTTCAGCATTTTGTTTTTGTTTTTTACCTCAAATGACAGCTTCCTTAATTTATGTGGTTGATGGAATTTTCGAAAATAAATTCTCATCATGTTCTTTTCGCTTTTCTGTTAGCTGCCACCACGGCTCAAAAAAGACAACATGACAACAGATAACTGAAATTTGTTACTTTTAATAGAAATGGACACCTTAACTGCTTCCAGCTTTTTAGTTGAACAAAACTTTATGATATTTCCTGTGTAAAGCTATATCAATATAGTAGAACAAAAATATCCATTCATTTAAAATAATTAAATAAAATAACTTGATACGTATGAAAAAAATATTGGCGTATATAACGCTCATACATGATAGATCCGTTTATTTAGTTTCTAAATCTTGCTAAAAATATCGCTTATGTTTACTTCTTAAAATGTTATAGATCATAATGAACAGAGGAAAGTATATTCAACTAGGTAAATTATATGCAATGGTTGAAGTATCAAAGTTAAGATTTTTTCCAACAGAGCGAAAATATGCCGGGAATCATCATGTAAAATGCTACAGTTACAGCTCGGATGAATGAAATTAACGCTGCAGTTCGCAGGCTTGTCCAACAAGAGTGAAATATGCTAGCCAGGATATCGGTGGGATAGCTCAGTTGGAAGAGCGTTGGCACTGCAACCAAAATACCCAGGTTCGTGTCCTGGTCCCGGCATATTTTCGATCTGTTGGAAAAATTCTCAACTATGATACTCCATCCATTGGATATGTTATAGATCATATTATATCAAATTGTCTGATATCATCGTTAACTTTCTTAAATTCTTTATTTTTGTATAATTTTATTTTCATTTTAAATTATAGTTAGTTTGATTTGAAAGGGCGGTGAATTTTCCTAAAATAAACTTTCATACCCCTTCTTTGTTCTTCACTGGAAGCTGTCAACCATTCTTTAAAAAGACACCGTGATAATAACGAACAGTTGAAACTGTCAATTTTGAAGTGGGCTTGTGTTAGATTGGAATTGCACAGTTTAGCATCCATAGATCTTTAAAGTTGCGAAAATATTTAAAATACTTTTTATGTTAAGATATATCATTGATGTAATAGAAAAAGAAACATAGTTATTTAAGATAATAAGATCAAATAAAAGTTTAAAATTTCTGAAAAAACCTTTGTTGGCTTATCTGTGGTAAGTTTATCATAAGATTGATTAGATAATCATGTAATAAAATCACTTATTATCATTAAAATACATATTTAAATGCTTAAGTGATAAAAGTAGAACACAAAAAGGATTATAAATATCTTTTAATATAATGATCAACATGTTTCGATAATATTTATTAATTTTCACGTTTACAGATGACTATTTTAAGCACCTGCTTTTATTACACATATGATTTCGTGATTTATGTTTTTCAAGTTTATTTTCAAAAATTTTCACGAGAATAGTTTGTTTATAGTGTAGATCAGGGGTCGGCAAGTAATTTTAAGTAGGGTCCGAATACTTTTGAAAATTTTTGATAATTGTTTTAATAAACTATTTATTCAAATTGAAAATTTTTGGCGGTCCACGATTTGACCTTCCGCGATCCGCTAGTTGCAGACCGTTGGTGTAGATCTTGTCAATGGCGCTGTTCGTGCGTCCGAACATGTCGATCGGACGCACGAACCGATTTGTTGAACCGATTTGTTGTACCGATTTGTTGGAATCGGAGAAAGAGCAAATAAGAATAAATAAATCAAATTAAAAATTGATATATTAATTAATAAAACTCAGAATATTTAAATAAGGATTTAACCGAGTCGAGACAGATATTTGCTCCAAATCCTATTCCAGCAAAACAATACAGCACGCAGTCGTATAGTGGCTACACATGAAGTTAAAGGAATTTAATTATTACCTTAAAATATGAAAAATGTTGAAAATTAAGCTATATTAAAATGAGAAATACTAGAAAGTCTTTAAATTAAATTATTATATTTATCTTCGATTCAGAATTAGTTTTAATATCTGATAAGATTTTGCTGATACTAAAATTCAGTTATATAATATTTGTAAAATGATATATTAATTAATAAAACTCAGAATATTTAAATAAGGATTTAACCGAGTCGAGACAGATATTTGCTCCAAATCCTATTCCAGCAAACCAATACAGCACGCAGTCGTAAAGTGGCTACACATGACGTGAAAGGAATTTAATTATTACCTTAAAATATGAAAAATGTTGAAAATTAAGCTATATTAAAATGAGAAACACTAGAAAGTCTTTTAAATTAAATTATTATATTTATCTTCGATTCAGAATTAGTATTAATATTTGATAAGATTTTGTGATACTAAAATTCAG
The DNA here is from genome assembly GCA_963931845.1 of Maratus michaelseni. Lineage (NCBI taxonomy): Eukaryota > Metazoa > Arthropoda > Arachnida > Araneae > Salticidae > Maratus > Maratus michaelseni. Next base: position 105,784,903 of record OZ007588.1, on the reverse strand, counting down.
TTATATAATATTTATAAAATGAACTCAAAATTTTATTTCAAGACATTGTATAAAAATAAAGCAAAAATTACACTCATCCAGACACAGGTAATAATGAAGCCAAATAAGAAAGCTGGTAACTGTAGAAGAACTATTTTATTCACATTGGTATCACTAATCTTATCAAGAATTGGAGCTCCATTCCAAAAGGAAGACTGACAAAAGGTAATTATATTTGCATATCTTATCTTATAAAACAGTAATATATTGCCGAAATTCAGTTCAGTACTATGTAGAAAATATTGTCAGAGTGATTGTAAAATTTTAAGAAAATATCCTAAGATAAAAAATTGTTCGCATTAAAAGTTTTATTAAGACTCGGAATAAGTTCGTTAAATTAAAGTCATAGTTCGTCGAATAACGATGTAAAAATCTTCGCTGGCTCTAAAAATGAGTGGCGGATTATTCAGTTTTATTATTCGAATTCAAAAAGTCTGATAGTTTATTGGAGTTAAATTCATAAAAGGAGTTGATTTCTGATGGAAAGATTATCTTAACTGGAACTATTGGCGGAAGACAACGAACAAACAGGATAAATTCATTAACAACAACAACAACAAAACTGATAAAATTTGAAGCTATTTTAGCAAACGTAATAAATATATCTTTATATCATCATATAAATATCATCATTATAAATATATCATCACAAATAAACATTTATGGAAGTAATGTTTATTGAAATTCAAGAAAAGGTAATTTGGAATAATAATTTAAAATTTAAAGAATTTAATATTTAATAGAGTACATTTCCACTTACTGACGTAAATTGCTGAAGGAGAATTTTCAAATGTTTTATGAGTTTCCTACCTAAACTAAATTTTGGCATATTATGTACTATATATACAAATCGTATATATACAGGGTATCGATCATATACAGGGGTGCACAAAAGAATTCGGATATTTTTTCGACAGTATTTGGTAATTGCTGAAATTGTATTTTCAAATATCTTACGCATTTTCCAAATTGTTTACTCAGACACCATCTTTCACCTTATTAAACCGCGAAGTTTTGTTACAGTATTCTGAATGTGTTGGAAAGTGTTGCATAATATATGCTTGACGTATTATCTTTCTTTCCTGTTGGAAGCTCTCACCACTGCTTATAAAAGACAACGTGACAATGAATAACGGAAATTGTCAGTTTTGAGAAGGTTTTGTGTTGAAATTAGCACTGAACAATTTACCTTTCCTCGAGCTTTCTAGTGTTAATGTATATAGATGTAATTGAGAAAAAAAAACATTTTCTTCATTTTAAAAAAATTATAAAATAATCGAACATGTGTCAATAGTTTTCTTAGGCGTACCTCTCATATGTAGATTATGAAAGTGCTTATTTAGTTTTTAAATATTGCGAAACATATATTGTAAGTTTGATGTTACATTTTAATGTATATGAAACTGCCTAAAGGCGCCTTCTTTATTATTATTATTATTATTACTATTATTATTATTATTGACGTCTTTAGTCACCTAGAATTTTTATTTTCATTTTGAATTACAGTTTCATTTATCTACTAACACATGGAATCTTCGAAAATAAATTCTGATCATGTTCATTGTGCTTTAGCGGAAAGTAGCACTACTACTTTAAAAAGATAACGTCACAAAAATTAACTGAAATTTCAGTTTTAATAAATATTTGTGTCAGATCAGAATTGAACAATTTAGGCTCTCTGGAGTTTTATAATAGAGGGAAGTTTTAAAACATTTCTTATGTAATGATATATCGAAATAATAAAAAGAAAACTTACGTTTATTTAAAATAATTATATAGACCAGCTTAATATCTGAGAAACAATTTCGTTGGCGTATTTTGTGGTACGTGCATGAAAACATCCATTATTTAGTTTATAAATCTTCTTAATAATATGTTTTAAATTTACTTATAAAACTATTATAGGTCAATTCATATCAAGCTATTTAATTGCGTCGTTATTTGATTTTTTTCCTCTTTTTTACTGTTTTAATCTTTTAGAATTTAGTTTTCATTTTGAATTAAAATTTAATCAATTTATCTAAGCGGTAGAATTCCTAAACGTAAATTCCAATCATTTTCTTTCTGCTTCTATTGGAGCTGTTACCACTGATTTAAAAAGGGAACGTGACAACGAATAACTGAAATTGTCACTTTTGTAAATGGTTTGAGATAAATCAGGACTGAGTAATTTAGCATCCCCCAGCGTATAGTGGAGGACAGGTTTAAGATATTTCTTATGTTAAGATGCATAACAAAGAAAACATATATTCACTTAAAGTAATCAGATAAAATATTTCAATTGTGTAATAGAAAAATTTGTTAGGGTATACGGGAGATGGGGGATGAATGGGACAAGGGATGGATGGGACGTTCTCAATATTTCAGGCAATAAACTTTTTTTTAGTTGCTTCCTATCCTCATAGATTTCACTACCATAGTGTGCTTCAGAACCAAAAGCAAGTGCACGTGGCTGTTTTCAGTTTTCTTCAAATTTACATTTCCTGAAAACTCTGCTTAAAAGTAATTTTTTTTTTACATTTGAAGTTACTTAAATATCTTATACAATATAAACAATTAAGATATGTTGTAGTTTTTTATTTCAAGGCTCAATATTGGTAATTGCAATGAATGCATATTAACATTGTGACAAAATTATTTTTGAGACAAAATGGCTGACAATTGAATATATACATCATGGGGATGATTGGAACATTTCAAATGGGATGAATGGAACTGTCTCATTCATCCCTAGAGGATGCTGAAAAATATATTTATTAACTAAATAATATTATATAGGTCGATAAATTAATACTTTATGGTTATTATTCGTTTAACATTTCATCCTCATTGTAGCCATCATCTTCAGCCATTGAATGCTTCCGTTTATGGGCCTTTTAAGGCAAAGCTGAGATGAGTCCAAGATGATTGGCTAACAAATAATTCTGGAGATCATATTACAATTTATAATCTCTCAGTTTTTTTTTTTTTTTTTTTTTTTGCCAAAGAGGCATTTTTGTCAGCTTTTAGTCCTTAACATTGAATACTTTGAGGAAAATGTTTGTGTCCCATTCATCCCTGCTGTGGGGATGATTGGGACATAGAAGAACTTTTAAAAAAATATCATTTATATTTCTGTATAATAATAATCTTGAAGAAATATTGTGCATAAGATGTAGTCAAACACTTAATGTATGACATGTGATATATAATATTGATAATAACTTAAATAAAATATTTAAAATAAATATTTTTATGAAAATGTCCCATTCATCCCCCATCTCCCTATATACTCAATAAATCGATTATATGGTTCCTAAATCTTGATAAAAATATCGTCTAAGTTAAGGACTGTTATCAAACTTCCTAGATTGTGTCATGCTAAGTAAAAGGATCGTTAATTTTCTGAAATTAATTATTGTTCTAGAAATTTTAGTTGTTTTATGAATCACAGCTCGTTTAACTAATCTGGACACTGAAATATCTGAAAATAAATTATTATCATATTTCTTTTGCTTTGCTTAAAGTTGTTACCACTAATTTAAAAAAAGCTAATGTGACAAACGGTGATTGAAAATGTTCTTTTTCGATGTCGTTTGTGTATAAAATTAGATAAATTATGCTTTTTTTTTAAGTGGAGAGAATTAATCAAATATTTCTGATGTAAATATATGTTAATATAGTACAGCAAAAAATTTTGTTTAAAATAAAGAGGTAAAATAATTTAAATTTTAAATGAAACAGATAATTATGTGCATGACATGTGTTTTTTTCTGGCGTGATTGTACATTTTTATCATGATAAAATCGATTTTTAATTCATAAGTTTTGTGGAATATATCGTTTAAAAACTGTTATAGATGTGAAGTTATCTAAAGCCATCGCAGTTTTCTTTGGGGTTTTTTCCGTTCTAACATTTTATTTCACTTTGAACCAGTTAGTTTAATTTATCCGAGCGAAGAAATTTCTAAAAATAGATTCTCATCTTGTTATTTCTTCTTCTTCTGAAGATGTCACTGCTTTAAACATGACAACATCGCAGCCGATAATTGAAATTGTCAATTTTTGAACAGCGTCTGTGCACGATCAGGATTTAACAACTCAGCTTTGCTCGAGTATTTTTTAAAAGCGAGAAGGTTTCGAATAATTCCCATTAAATCTATTTTCGTTCTACAATATATTTAACGGGACTCGGTATCCTTTGAACTATTTTGTTTTATTTGAGAATTGTATAATACCCTTTTGACATATTATTAAATGGTTTCATGAAGAAAAATGACTTATTCGTTAAGAAATGCAAATGTTTTGGTAAAATTTAAAGAAAAAAAAAAGAATTAAGGAAAAAAATATTTTAAGACCACACTTCACCTACAATGTTAAACTTTTTGTAAAAAAAAAAAAAAATATTTTGATATTTCCTTACAAGTGCGCTCCATAACTTTAAAGATCATATTTACAAAAAGTGAATTAGCTTATGAAAAAAAAAATTAAAATGCCATGACATATGTAAAAGTACAGTAAAAATCCCCATTTACCTAACATATGTATTAAAAAAATACCTACTTATATTACTGAAAATAAGATTCCTAATTTTATTAACACTTTCAGTGCGGAATTTTTTTGGAAGTGTTTTTTTTTTCTGCTAAGCCCATGACGTACTACCTTGAGCACAATACACGCCGTGAACGCCTAGGCGACTTTTGTCGACGCTTAGTGTAGTCTACAGCACTCAACTCCTTAGATGTCGACATTAGTTGACTCCCGCACTCGGACCCCTTATGTCGACTTTTGACGACTCCCGCACTAAAAGGGTTAAAATATTTTCCTTTTGTTTCTTTTCAACTATACCAGGAAAGGAGCAATAGAGCCCGCCCATATATATAAAATATATATTATAAATCTGTGAAATTACGTTAGTTTTCAAGTAATGTATATCACATGTATATAAATATGTATGCGTATATAAATACAAAAAAAAAATGTTCTAGCAACAAATATATATATATATATATATATATATACACCTATGTATGTGTGTGTGCGTAGAACACATTATTAACTTATATAACCTACCAACAGAAATTTTATATACCCAATGCTAACCCCGTGTCTAAAAACGAAACATAATAATGGTATGAAATTCAATTGATAATATACGTTAAAATATATTAAATAATAAATTTACAGAAGAATGAGAAATACTGCATCGACTCTAAAAACAATTATAAGAATTGTAAAAAATATAAACATATACTAAAATGCGCAAATGCAGCTATATTCATCATGTAGTACTTCGATCAAAAGCTCTTCAAATATATAGGCATTTCAATTATCAAGAAATTAATCAACTACTAATTGCGATAACGTAAAACAAAATAATAGAAACATGCATACTTTTCTGGTACGTCTGATTTGGAGCAGTATAATACACTCCAAAGACCTCCGAAGTGAATAATTTAATTTTCGCTAACCTTGTATGTGTAGTATAAAGCAAAAACATGTCTGTGAGTAAGGTTGACGTCATATCGACTGCAGCAAGGATGTAAGCAATCCATTTCGTTTTTTGAAAATTGAATTACTTCTAAACATCGAATAATTAAAATTTTTTACTGTCGCATAAAGGAAAAATGTATTTTCAACAGCAATTTGTTTGAAAATTACACCTCAATTTAGTGATTTTTTTATGCTTTTTAAATAATTTTCAAGCATGACTTTTTAACTTCTCTATTAAATTATGCAGCTCGATTACTGAAGATTAACCCGTTTGCATTTGAAATACTATAAATAGTTCAGTGTTTGTTTCTGGCTAATAATTCCATAACGGAATAAGGAACTAACACTTCAATAAATAAATACATAAATAAAATAAGTAAAACAACTACGAACTACGTACGTATTTAAACACTGAAAGAATTACAATCATAAAGGTCTGTAAGTAGCAAAATCTTTATCGATTTTTCAACTATAAACCTCTGACATTCGGTTAATACGATAGAATCGTATTTAATAAATTAAAAACAAATTAATACATTTTTCATATTTTTCTTATAAAAAGGCTTTTTGGTGTTGTTAGCAGGCAATCTATATATATGATGTAAAAAGTGTATAAGGGCTTGAATAAGAAAATGGTTTTCCTTTATGTTCTGTACACCACAAAGCCCGGGTTGTATCTTCTGATTTTATTAAACGATATTAATCATCTGCCATATTATTATATTATATTTGAAACCATGCTATTTGAATTATTTAAGCTAAACTTATATCCTGATATAGTTTACGTATTGTAAAGTGGGAAAAAATACTGAAATATCTTTTATGATTTTAAACAAAATTTTTGATGAAATAGTTAATATAGATACGATGCAAGTTCGGAAAAAAACACCGTTGTAGCTTGAGGCTGGTAGTACTGGGCGGAGCGCCGCAATTGGTAAATCGGCCTGATCTCTGACTCAGTAAGAATCCAGCTGTGACAGTGTGAGCCTTGTGCTTTTGCCCATTCGCTTGTTATATCCTCATAAAATGAGTTTTGCAATAAAAAAGATCCGCCAAATGTGAGGTGCGTGCTGTAATAAGATTTTTTTTTTTTTTTTGGGGGGGGGCACAAAAAGTTTCAACTGTAGACATTCATTGTCAATTCAACTCATCTTTGTCATCGTCATGAAAACGCACTTCCTCACAGTGTTCGAAAAACTAAAAATTTTTTGAATAATTTCAAATGGGACGTTTCTGATCATCTCCGTTATAGTCCGGACTTGGCGCCGCTTGATTTTCATATCTTCACTCACATGAAGAAGTGGTTTACGCAGCACTTCGATGACAATGACGAACTTCAAAATGCTCTGAAATTCTGATTACGTACCCAAACGGCCGAATTTTAGGAAGAAGGAATTTGTAAATTAGTGAAACGCTGTGACAAATTCTGTGACTTAAACTATGACACTTAAATGGCGAATAATTTAAAAAATAGTGAAAAGATGTAGTTTTAAGATGTATATAATAAAATATTTTTCTATGCAGGGTTTTTATTTACTGAGCAAGTAAAACTAAAAAAAACGAGGGTTACTTTCCAACTTTGCGTCGTATAGCTTTGAAACGGAGTTTTATATTCAAAGTCGTTTTCCATATGAAAAAGGAATAAATATATCGGAATTCTATGAAACATTCCTTTGATATGTGTTTGAATAATTGTTATTTTTATCTGATAGTAAAGGAAAATATAGTGCATAAATTCCACGTTACAAATATATTGCTTTGATTTCAAATAATGCGAATGTAAGTTAATTTAGTAAATACGGAAATTTCTCTTTTTGCTTTATTTCTTTAAAAATAAAACCATATATAATAAATTCATGTTACGTTTCAGCAATATACCCAATACTAAGAGAGTACTTAAAGGCTATATTTAGAGTGCTAGTTTTCTTCATAACTCTTGATATTTTGAAATATTTTAAAAGCGAATGTTTGAAAGTGAAATATTTTGTATAAAGATTCAAAAGGTTTTAATATTGAGAGGAGACATTTAATTTCTATCTGAAGATTTATATAAAAGAGATTTATTTAACTTCATCTTTTCCTATTCTAATATTGATTTAATCCATTCAGTATTTAATAATAAAAGGAGACGTACTTTTCTCTAAAAGTATTTATTTAAATATATTTAACTTAGAATATTTTCCTTAAATATAAAATTCATGTTTAAATTCTTGAAAAGGAAAAATTCATGTAATGTATTGACATTTCAACTGAATACATTTGTAAAAAATTTTCACAGCATAAATTGTATTCTTTCTTTTAAAACTACATACTGGTGAACATTCCCTAAAATTTTTATTTTATTTTTATCATGGTTGTAAACTGATGTGAAACTGAAAAAATTATAAAATTTTTTAGAATTTAATTAATAGTCCCTTTTTACTGAATGCAGTTATGATGTTCACCCGTATTAATATTGTGTTTTTTAATATAAATAAATTAGTCTTTTACTTTTAGTGCTTGAATGTTTTAATCTGTAAACAACTAAAATTCTATAGATCAATGTTTAAACCCTAAAAAAATCATTTATCTTGAAGTATTAATGTTGTTTACAGTTTAATGATATAAACATTGTTTAATGTTTAAAACTTTTTATGATGTTTAATCATTGTAAAATGTTTAAGTATTTTTAAGGGTTAAGTTTTTAAATAATATAACTACTAGTTATATTATTCCATTTATGTAGAACTAAAATATTAAATTTTAAGTTGTTACATTCTGGTAATTTAAATATATTCTGCTACAAATAATTGATACGTATTGAATCATATAAACCATTACATTTTAAACTAATTGTAAGTGTTGGCTATAATAAATTTAATTGAAAAGTTAATATTTTCTTGGAGTAGGTTGTTCCAGTGAAAAAATAGAAGCGGCTATATTTAATGTTGTATGTGAATTTATATATGAATGATTGTCGTGATGTAAGCATTACTTTATTCTCCTTTTTTTCCGTACTTAAAAAGTAAAAACAGAAGCATTATAAGATCACTCCTATGTCTGTCCGTCCGTCTCTGTCACAGCCCTTTTTCTCGAAAACTATAGGACGTTGAAAGTTCAAACTTGGCACAGTTATAAAGCCTTTTTACCCACACATTTTCAGATTATTAGCGATTCACAAATATGTTTAGGAAAAATTTAAGAGGCTAATTAAGTCACTTGAAAAAAAAGTTTTCATTTTGTATATCGTGCAATAGCGAACTCAAAAATATATTTGTTTTACTTTTTGGTATTATATTTTCAGAGATATCTTCGAAGATGCACTGCAAGAATGTGCCCCTCCCTCCCCTCTATTTCCGAATCTACTAAAAATAAAATTATGAAAAAATTAGGGATAGTAGGAGTTTATTTAAATCTTGCAGGGAAACTATAGCGATTTTTAAATCTTGCAGGGAAACTATAGCGATTTTCCTAGGTAACATAGTTTTTGAGAAAAACGCATTTTTCCGTTATACACAAACTTTACTTTTCGAGCGGTCAGAGGCAGAGTTGACGGGCGCTCAAGGTATGTATTGACGCAGAATCATCCAAGGATATTTGATAGTGATTTTTGAAAAAAAAATGTCGGTAATTAGCCGAGATATTAATTAAGTTACTTGAAAGAAAATTCTTTTTACATATCGTGTAGGGTATTGTTCGAAAGATCTCGTAACATCGAATTCAAAAATATATTTGTTTTAATTTTAGGTATTATATTTTCAGAGATATCATCAAAAGTATACTTGTAAAATATGTCCCCCCCCCTCCTATTTCCAAATCTATTGAAACTGAAATTATTAAAAATTTAGGTGCAGTAGGAGTTTATTATTAATTAATAAATTTAATGTATGGAACCCTTGGAGAGCTAGTTATACTCGCACTTGACCGATTTATTAGTTTTTAATTACAATTTGATCATTGTAAATTGATAAATATATCTAAACACAATATATAATATGATGAAATTTAAAGCATTTTGGAAAATATTTTTAAATTCTTTAAATTTTTTTAAGTTGAAATTTACGTTAGTGCACCATAATTATAGAACTATTGACACACATTTTAATAAAAGCCTACCTCTTTCACAATTTCTCTCACATTTTTTTTCTTCAAAAATTCATATTTCATGTAATTCAATGGTATAACGCATCTACTTACAATAACTGCTGTTCAGTAACATTGATTTCTTTATAACCGTAGCAACAAAATAACTTTAAATTTGAAGATAAATCATTAATCCAAATATGTTGCCCGAGAGTGTGCTTTTGGAAAATGTATATCTGGAAAACTTTTCTGAGTTTTATTGACTATCGATTTCTGCTGAATTCCCCACATTTTAAACTGAAAACAGATGAGAGAAGTTTGCAGGGATAGACGTGTTAGCGATTTTCAGCTGAACGCCCTTTATACGAATCATTTCCTGTACTGTACTTCCGTTTGCTGTTGGATGGACACAGTAATAAATTTTCTAGATCTTTCAATCCATCTAAAATGCACATCTAAATCTTTTTCCTTTTAAACAAGATACTTTCTTTACTACGGGATTTTTTATTATAACCTTTGAAGAGAGACATATTAATGAAAATTACATTATTTTATAATTTTGTAAGGTGTAGTACCATTTTTTTTGTTTATAAGATAACTGCGTCAATACAGGATTTTTTATTATAACCTCTGACAGGAAAAAAAATAATAGAAATTGGGAAGTTTTGAATTAGGTACGATACAGTAGTGTTTGTTTCTTTTTTTTAACAAAATAGCTTCCTACATGCAGATTTTTTTTAAATATAATAATGTATACAGAGAGAAACATTAATAAAAATTGAACTGTTTTGAAAGGGTGGGAATGTTAGTGGTACTTTTCTTTTTTTACAACATAACTGCTTCAGTACATGATGTTTTATTATAACATCTGATAAAATAATAGAAATATAGTACAGTGCAGTATTTTTTATTATAAACTCAGAATACAAAAGCATTTATGAAAATTGAGATGGTCTAAATTGAGTGGGATGGAGTTTATAAAAAACAAGTTCATCAGTGCATGTTTTTGTTGTTTTAATCCCAGAAAGAAAAAATCTTATATTGACTAGACTGTTCTGAATTTCGTGAGGTATTTTTTCTTTCCACAAGATAAATTTATTTATTTAATTAAAAATATTCAGGGGACTTGCTTGCTTGAAAACATCTATGCCCGCTTTTAAGTCTTCATCGAGATGAGCACAGGATAGACACAAGGCAATAAACATCACTAAATATTACAGCCGGAAAACTCCACAAAGTGTGTGCAATGGAGTCACCGGGAGTCGGACACGGCATCGCAACTTTGGCAGAAGAGGATCTCTATGCCCGTGGCCATGGAGAATCCCACAAGATAAATTTATGGTACTAGGTACATTTCTACACACTTGTTTCTATATGTGGCCCCAGGTTACAAAAATATGCCTTTGTTTTTAGGGTTACCAGGGAATCGTCGAATGAACTTTCTCTAGGCCCCTTGGTACCTCACAAGCCTTGCGTTTCCCGTCTTCCATCATCGCCCGAGAGCTGGCAGATTCAGATTCAGATTCAACCAAGCAAGGAGGCCTACCATATGGCTTTAGCCTGTGCAAACCCTACTTGGCAGTCAGAGCTAGCAGGCAATTTGGAGCTCTTATTTGATAAGAGCTGAAAATTGATAGTATAGTATTTCTACCTTAACGCATTATGAAATCGTTGGTCTACCAGCTAGAAGAAGGGAAATTTTCAACTTATTCAGTTCGCAACGTGCAATTTTTCGATGAACAAAAAAAGTTCTTGATAAACGCTACAATTTACATATAGAAAAATACATTATTTTTTAAATGTTAAACAATAATTAACAGACGAATTTGCTGGTACTAAATACATAGAAGACGGCTTCAAAGTTGTTACAAAAATAATTGAAATCAATCACTGTCATATGTCGTCTCTCTTTCTGGCTTTTAACATTGAAGTAGGCGGTAGTATAGATGGCGCTGCATTATCCAACCATTAGAATATAGCGCCATACTAGGTACTCATTTATGATCAAATGTGTATTTTATTAAACACTTTTTAGTATTTGTGACTAAATTAAGTCTGAATTTATTCATGTAACATAAACTGTATTGTCTTCATACTTGGCTGTACGTTTATGTAAGTTGGGCATCAATAGAGAATTTTATTTTAATCCCCGAAATTTTGAAGCTCGTATACATTAGCATATTTTAAGTCTGGTCTGATAGTTTAGTAGGACAGGTTTAGTAGTACAGAATATTTTTTTTAATTCTAAAAATTCATTATTACAATACTTTTTGTTTTGGTTTAATCTCTAAATGGAAAAATATTCATATAAATTAGTGTATTTCGTTTTGAGTGTGAATCAATTTCTAATTCATGATAGAGTTCTGCATGCGTCGAGTTATACCGGATCCGAACTCAAAAATTCTTATTAAAATCAACCCAAAACCTGATCCGAACTAGACAAATAAAAATTCGTCTACCCTAAACCCGACCCAACCCGACATACTTCAACCCGAAATATTCAAATTCGAACACGAAGTGAAATACAATCAATCCATATTTAATACAATTGTGGAAAACTAGTCTGCAACTATATCTCTAATATCGATTTTCTCTTTTTTTGTATAAAAACGAACAGCTATGCACTCATTAATATTCAAATATATAGTTTTTTCATTGAAAAAAATATTCAGTACATTTGGATAAACTCGAACTCAAACCGAAATAATCAAAAGTCTACCGGAACTCAAAATATTGAAAGTCAACCCGATCCGACCCAAACCGGGGATTGGGTAGAATCGGATAACCCGACCCGATGCAGGACTCTAATTCAGGAACAGATATTTGTTTAACTGTTATTTGTAAACTGTTATTTTTAAACTGTTTATTTTAGCCTCTAAAAGGATAAACAGTTATTACGGCACTACAAAGGCTGTGAACTTTCTTTTCACTTTCCTTAACAGCGTACAACCAACTTGAATGAAAAATGTGTCCAGACAAGGGTAGTTTCAGTCCTACTGAAAATTTAATTGGAAATTTAAATATATATTATCCGATACTGGTAATTTATTCGTCTCATGTACGCCAGTGATAGTGTGCTCATGTTGACATTCCATCTTGCTCTGCAGAGTTGCAGCCTTACCAATGCATATTAGTGAAAGAAGTGCCAGACTGAATGTCATCCAGATGGCTTAATTGGTAAAGCACTTGTTGCGCTATACCAAGGTATCTGGGTTCGATCTCCGGTCTGGACACATTTTTCACCCTAGTTGGTTGCAAGCTGCTAAGCAAAGTGAAAAGAAAATTAACATCCTTTGTAGTGCTATTAAAAGATTTAAGGCGTAGTTTCAGTCTTACTGAAAATTTAATTGGAAATTTACTTATTATGGCTTCGTTGTTCTTGGAATCTCAACTGAGTTACTCTGAATTGGATCAGAAAGAAGAAATTATTTCCAGGAAGAGTTACATGATTTTAATCTCAATTATAGAAGAGATTTACACATTATTAGAGTACATTCTTCTATGTTATTTTACTACTAATTCATACATATCGTCTAGCCTTACAAAAAGCTATTTGAGAAATTTTGGATGAATGCCATCGAAGCATTCAACAACAAAATCCTGTAGATTTTTAAAAGCCGACAGTATGTTTATGAAAGTTAGAATATTTAAATGTAATTCCTGAATGTTAGTAAAAATGAGCTATTTTCTATCTAGACTAATAAAATATTCAAATTCTTAATGTTTCGTTAAAGGAAAACAAATCATTTTTATTACGTTATAAATAGTCTTATTTCGTTGGAATAAGCATTATTTTTTAAAATTAGTGCATGAAAAAAATGTTAAAGTAGAGATTCTTAAAGTAATGCTTGTCTTACAGGAAATATTCTAGCCTTCTAATCGTCTAAGAGAGTTTTTCTGCAATTTTTTTAAATGAGTATAAATCTCAAATAAATTAAAATTTTCTTTCACAATTTAGTGCTAAAATACGTTTTATATCCGTAAATATTTCTTAAAACCTAATTAAATTAAAATGCATGTGGAATTTCTCTATCATTATATTTTATGTAAGAATTTATTAAAGTAGGATATTTATCAGAAATATTAAAAGAAATATTAATGTATAAAATAATGATAATATAATTATATATTGTTGTTCTATTTTAGATACCAGTTTTTATCTGCGTTTGCATTTTTTTTAATTACCATGCACTTTTAGTTCAATAGATAAAAAAATTTATAATAAATAAATGGAAATCATTTTATTATCTCGAAAATTTTAATTCCAACTATAAATGCAATTTTATTTGAAAACATTTTAGTTTTGAATTTATTAAGCTTATTTATATTTTGCATGAATTTTTTTTTGTGCTGGTTAATTAATGAGATGTAATTTCCTCTGGTCTCTCTGCACCTTCTTCTTCCCACACTCTGTCACCATACTACATACAAAAAATTAGATTACGTTTTAAAAATTTGTTTATAAGAGATTTTGAAAAATGAAAGCCGTTTTGCCATTAAAACGAAGTAGAAATAAGTGCTTTCTCTAGAGTTAAGAAATGTTTTACATACTTAATTAAAGTTAAATCTCTTTAACTATTAATTTAAATGCTCGGTGTATATTGGAAAATACATTATATAATGAATTTAGTATGTTTTATATGTCAAAATGATATACGATGATAAATGATAGATGAATAAACATTTTCTACTTGATATAAAAAGTATTTATCCAGCTAGTAGAATAAGAAACAAGACCGAAAAGTCTTGCATCAAGCATATATTAGGAAACACTTTAGAAGACTAAACATAATATTATTAAGAAATTTAATTTTTTCACACAATGAAATGAGACATCTAAATAAGTAATTTAAATAAAATGCATTGCAAAGGATTTTTCCCCGTGGACCATAATGTGACGAAAGTATTTTGTGTATCCCTGTAAACGAGCCATAAATACTACACACTTCATTTTCAATAGTGAACCTCATTAACAACTTTTTATAAGTTGCAACTTTTTGCAACTTTTTATAAGTTGCAATTGTATTTTAAACATTATATATGAGGTGCGTTCGTTTTATAACTAGTTTAACAATGTAAAAAAAAAATCAACCTTATTATTTAAGTGAAATGAATTAGATCGTCTACTATGAGCGAATTGAGCATGCCTTTTTTTTATTATTATTACGTATGCCAGGTTTACAATTCTTTTTCTACACTAAACAGCTCTGCAAAATTCCCTATGGAGATCTTTCTTTGCTAATGATTATCTCCATGGTTTAATATTTCTATGACTCATAATGAACGAATCTCCTGTGCTTATTTTCTCTAATGGATTGAGATTTTAGGCTGTTAACCTAATTTCCACTGAAGCTATCTTAGAATCTATACTTTTTTTAATGTCACTCATCTCTCAAGCAAACAATTTTTTTGAACGATCTTTCTAAAAATGTAACTTTTATGCCATTTTATAAAAAAAAAATAATTTTGAATAAAAATGGCCACCTGGCATATGAAAAAAGAAGTGGTTTGCCCGTATTTGTTTTCCTCAGTTACATGCAGAGCCGTCCTTAGGGGTGTGCGACAGGTGCGGCCGCACAGAGCCTCGCGCCTAAAGAGGCCTTGCACCCGGACGCAAAATATTTTTTCTTTAATAAAAAGAAGAAGGTATACTAGAAAATCTTTAATATAAATTTATGATTTTAGTTAAGAAAAGATAGTGATCTTGACATAAAATATAGCCTATGTTGGACGAGGGACTTTCATTATCAATTTGCCACCATTACTTTTGAAATTGGTTTAGTAGTTCCCGAAATTATCCCTACAAACACACAAACAAATGCTACTTCTTTATAGTAGCTAGGGGATCGAACCCGGGCTCCCTGGGTTACAGTATATAGGTGAAAACCATTTTTTATTAATAGTATAGATAAGATTATGTTAAGAATCTGGAAGGAAAGGGCCTCGTAAAATCCCTGCACCGGGCCTCGCTTTAAGTCGTCCTCGCTAAGGACGGCTCTGGTTACATGACATGCGCTTTTATTATATACATTACGTACGATAGGATTTAATAGAATAAAGAAACATGTTATTAATATCTCTTTATGTTTTGGTTCGATTTTCATAAAATTTGAAATGACGCGACAAAATTCTTCAACGATAACATATTTTAAATTTCAAATCATTCGGTTGGGTAGTTCTTTCGCTGCTATATGCGGACGGACAGACGGACAGACAGGCGGACGGACGGACCCGACGACGACTACAGGTGCTACGTATTTATATAATTACGAACGCACCTAAAAATTACATGAAAATCCGAGTATATTTACGCGAGTTAGGGCACGGCCAGACGGACATAAACACTTTTCAACTGTGTTGGAAAGAGTTAAAAAATTATCCAGGAAATGTTTTAAATTGATTATCATCTTGCGATATCGGGTACTAACTTGAATCTATTATCTTGTACTTTTAAGAATAGTAATTTAGACATGGGTATTATTTCTAATCCCAAACTAATATGTTTTTATATAGAAAATATTTTAAACTTTTGCTCCACTGAAAATTCAAAGAAAGCTAAATTGTTCAGTTCTGATCTTACACAAACCGTTTCCAAAAGCGAAAACTATCCATTGCCTAGTTGTCTTTCTTAAAATAGTGGTTAACAGCTTGCCCTTCTTATTAAAAAATATTTTCAACGTTTTACAGAATTAATTTGGTAATCCAAATTAAAAGAAATTCTCTTGTGATTAATCTTGCGAAATCTGAATAAGAAAAGGTCATTATATCTCACTATACTTTTTTTTAAACTTCCGATCATATATCTTCTAAAATCAATCTGATTCTGTGACGCTGAATTTGAATATTTAGTGCTGATTCCGCAGTTTTTAACACCAAGAAAAAAAATTCGATTAGCCTGCTCATTTCATTTTCTGATAGACTTCAGATTTCTCTCGTTTCAATATAGTTTAAACCTATTTGAGATCCCTCCATAATACTTTGGAATTTTAAGAGAATGGGTAAAACTGCTAGTTAAGTTAAAATTGTGATTTAAAAATAAATGTGAAAATTTGCTGACTTTCGTTATCTTAGTTTTTGAGACAGAGGCATTATTAAACTGGTATTTGTATGCGAATTTTATGTTATAAATTGTCATTCATTTTTAGTTTAATGATTGCATTGTATTATTCTTTATTTAGTATTTATGCTGAAAAGTTTCAGACTATTGAAATTAAAATTAGTTTGAGTGAAGAGTAAAATTATTTAGGTTATAAAAAATGTATGTTTATTATATTAGTGTCTTGGCTCAAAGTTTTAAAATTCCAGCGCTCTTTTTACATAAAATATTAAAATTGTGATTTAAAAATAAATGTGAAAATTTGCTGACTTTCGTTATCTTACTTTTTGAGACAGAAGCATTATTAAACTGGTATTTGTATGCGAATTTTATGTTATAAATTATCATTCATTTTTATTTTAATGATTGCATTGTGTTATTCTTTATTTAGTATTTATGCTGAAATGTTTCAGACTATTGAAATTAAAAGTAGTTTGAGTGAAGAGTAAAATTATTTAGGTTATAAAAAATGTATGTTTATTATATTAGTGTCTTGGCTCAAAGTTTTAAAATGCCAGCGCTCTTTTTACATAATATATTAAAATTGTGATTTAAAAATAAATGTGAAAGTTTGCTGACTTTCGTTATCTTACTTTTTGAGACAGTGGCATTATTAAACTGATATTTGTATGCGAATTTTATGTTATAAATTATCATTCATTTTTATTTTAATGATTGCATTGTGTTAGTTTCTATTTAGTATTTATGCTGAAATGTTTCAGACTATTGAATTTAAAAGTAGTTTGAGTGAAGAGTAAAATTTTTTAGGTTATAAAAAAATGTAGGTTTATTATATTAGTGTCTTGGCTTAAAATTTTAAAATGCCAGCGCTCTTTTTACATAATATTTTACTTTTACTATTTTATTGAAATGCCATAGATAAGTTCTGGAAATCGGATCGATTAGAACAATGATAGAATGAGAGAAACAGTATTTAAATTGATAGTTTTCATTCAAGAAACTATTTAATTATCGAATAAATATGCTTTTAACAAATGTATTCTGTAAAAAAATTCACTGTAAAAAAACAGTCAATTTTAGTAGCAGCAAATTGTCCAGCCATCAAACCTTCTTTATAACAGTTCTTTGATCACATTATGGAACGTTATCTTTGGCCAAGATGCAGATAAAATTACGGCTATTTTACAAGATTTACAAAAAAAAAAAAAAAAAAAAAAAAAAAAAAAAATGGTAGGACGATTTACAGGGTGAGTTTAATTAAAGTGCACGTGTTTGAAGGGCTCTTACAAGTTAAACTAGTTAGAATAGTTTTAAAGGCTTTGGTATTTATACTGTTTAGAGTATGCGGAAACGAGTTATGCAATAAAAATGTTTAGTTTCAAACTTTACCGATAGATGGCGCTTAAATGTTACAGATATTTTACTAGCAAACATTAAAAAAATAACTTATTTTAAATCGATATCATTTGAGACAACGATATTATTTCATAACAGCGATATATTTACTACCATTTTGATAAAAACACTTTATTAAAAGAGCGCGTTTTTTTTTTTTTTTTTTTTTTTTTTTTTTTTTTTCTAAAATTGTAAGGCTGATTGATAAGGCTCTTTATGACTAAAATCTTAAGCTATGTAAGAAATTTGTGATAAGAAAGTTTTAAAATTTAGCTGTTATGAAATTCTCTATTTTTCTTTTCTTTTTGTTAACTGATATACAGCGCCGTCTGCCGGAATTTAAGAAAGAAAATTTAATTATTTTCTTTTTTATTGCAGAACATGTTTCCACGTACTCCAAACTGTATAAATTCCAAATCTTTTAAAAATATTCCAAATAGTTTGGCTTGTAGAGCCCTTACAACACGTGCATTCCAATTATGGCCCCCCCTGTATATATATATTTTTTAATTACTGGTCGAAATAAATATTTGTTAATAAATGGTATTTTTACAACTTTCTGCATAACTATTAAAGTAAATGTAAAATATATTGTTACTTAATCTTTATTTTACTAAAAATTTTTAAAGTGTATTCTTACATTAGGGCGGTATGAAGAGAAATGATAAGCGAATAAGAGAGATGAAAAATACATTTTATAAGCACTCTCGAGTTTGTGCTAAAATCCATAGAATTTGTATTCGACATAGACATTACTCTGCAGTAACAAGTCTGAAATACTCTGTCTGGATCTTTTAAAGTTTTAGTAATTCTGTTTTTCAGAAATAATGTGTTTATGTATTAAAATTATTCTGAAATACCTTCGAAAACATATATATTTTAAATGAAATATGTATGAAATTAGTTCTATGAATGCTATAAAATATTGTAGTTAAATTAGTGTCTTTAATTTTCTGAATTTATTTTAGTGCATTCGCAAGCTTATTTCGGTGTATAATACATCCCATTTTATAAGATATGTGGAAAAACTACACTTTTAGAATTATCGGTTGAACAATTATTAATTAATAACTTCTGCGTTTGAATGATTTTTTTCAACGATAAGATGAAAAAAAAAAGGTTTAAGTCTTATTAGTCAGACGGCAAATGCGCCTGTCTAATGCTAAACCTATGAGATTAAATAGCATCCTTTTTTTTGACAATTTCTGCTCTGAAAATTAAAATGTTTACATTGTTTTTCTGTATGCTCTTCTTGAAGGATGTTTCTTACTTTTTGATTTGACAAATTATTTGTAAAATACATAGTTTTATTTCAAGTTTTAAAATATTTACAACTCGCTTGCTTCACTTACATTTTATCACTTAAAATATAAAACTAAGTGTACATTTTAGAAATATTTTGTCAAATACAAAAGAAAGAAACATCCTTCAAGAAAAGCATACAGAAAAAAGAAAGTACATATTTTAATTTTCAGAGGAGAAATTCGAAAAATACGGATGCGTTTCAAAACCCATAGGTTTAATATTAGAGAGGGGAATTTGCGACTTCACTGTAAAAAATGATCAATGTTTCTTATTTTATGAAAATATACTATAACCACGAACGAAAATATAATATAATCTTCCGAGTTATCCGAAATTCCGAAAAGCGTCTTCCATTTTCTTTTGAATCCCCAGAAAGCAATACATTTACAAAATTTAAAGAATTATTTATAAAAACAAAATTTCTCTAGCTGCCCGAATTTTTCAGAAACGTTTCCGAATAGTTTTTATAGTGTATTAAACAGTTTCCTCAGCCTGGAATACCTATTTATCGAATGTCATCTATTCTCAAGTAAACGTACGTTTTCAGCTGCATACGTTAATTTATACATGAAAGAGTAAAGAAATAATCTTAATTCTAATGTTAATGCTAACTCTGTTAATTTTGCATGTTTGTCGGTTAAACATATTTGTTGAACATGAAAATGTTTACTTGAGAATGAATAGCATTGGAAAAAACTATATTCCGGTCTTAGAAAACTGATTAATATACTTTAAAAGCTACTCGTAAACGTTTCCGAAAATTACGGGCAGCTGGAAAAATTTTGTTTTTCTAAATGATTCTTTAAATCTCGAAATGCCATTGATGTCTGAGGTTTCTAAAGATAAAGAAACATTGTTTAGAATCATGGTTAACAAGGATGAGTTTATATTATAAATTTATTCGACATTATATTATGTTTTCCTAGATTCAGAAACATTCGTCATTTTTTACAGTGTTGACTGATGAGGAGTTTTAAGTAAACATTTACATGAACTATTTAAAAGATAATATGTGGACATTTCTCATTTACATATAAGTCATTTTCAGAAACATGCATATGCGAAAGAACAATTAGCACTAGTTGAAAGTAAATGTACGATGCTACATACGATATTTAAAAAAAAATTCCAGAGTTAATAAAGTACTCGCTTCAGAAGCGAATTCGCATCATTGTTCCATCATCGCTCATCTTAACGGGCACATGACCTTTGGATGGTACTTCCCGAGCGTTGCCATTGGATACGAACAGACGCTTACGGAAATTTATCTCTTTTTATTTCCTGTCTCTTTAAATTTTTTTCCCCTCTATACCTAGTTCAACTAACTAGTCTAAGAATTAGATAGTCAAAAACACAGTTTGTTGTACATGCGACTTGATACTAAACTCAGAAAACTGTCAGATTAGTTACGCATTTTAATAATTGTTGACAGTTCTATGGCTGATTTCTCTCGGAAATATTGTTTTTTAAATTATTATTATTAAAATATCTTCAAAAATATTTTAAACGAAATACTTTTGAAAATAGTACGATGTTTTCTGCAGTATGTTAGTAGACAAAATATGGACTCAAGAAAAAAAAAAAAATAGTAATAGTTTGTTTAATTTTGTTGAGTAATCAAAAAAAAAAATGTTTAGAGTGTAATGCACACCATTTACAAGTTATTTGCAAAATACTGCGCTTTTCTGCGTTACTGGTTAAAAAAATTTAATTATTAGTAAAAGCATTTTCATGAAAAAGTAAACATTTATGTATGTTACTTTAAAATTACTTTACCATAAGGTGGGGTTACTTTGTGACAGATTTTCAGGTTTTTCTTCCACCAGCCGTTCTATTTAATATGTAACCCAAAACTGACTATTGTTAATCATTGATATATCCTTTTCCTACATAACAATGAATCGCGCCATTCTCAATATTTGATATTAACTGAAATATTTAGGTTTAAACATGTCACAAAGATGCCCCATCGAATGGGGTTACTTTGTGACAAGTGTGTTTTTGCTTTGAAATGCAAAAGAAAAAAATCATGAATGATTTCGACTCTGAAAATTATGCTGTAAACAATTTAAACTACGAAACTGATATCGATATGTCATTGATTTGTCACATTTTTTCACAGACTTTTGAGATGCTTCCCTCAGAGACAATTGCTTCGTCATAACCAGTTGTACTTCTTCTTTTAAAGAACTATCCGAATAATTCCGGTGAGGACGAAAACCTAGCTTATGTTTATATGTTCTCATAACTTTTTACATCTATCTTGACACTGAAAAGTCAAAATATATCTTTAAATTTTAAACGGAAACTTGGTGGCGTTACTTTTCGACAGTGTCGGTGTGTCACAAAGTAGCCCCAAAAAGTGCCTATATTTTGATTATGTTGTGATATCCTACAGAAATATCACTTGACGAAGGTTATATTACTCCACAGTCTAACTAACACAATAACAACAAATAATAGTTAGCTGTGTTTGGTGGTTCTCATATGCTTTAGGCTTCAGCACAGAAAGTATCCGAATTTCGAGAAAAAGTCGTTAGGTGACGTGGCACACCGTACTAGAAGGTGGCGCTGCGTTTTGCTTTCCTGCCATCGCGGACAGGGCGAAAGATTCAAATACGAAAACTAGACCATGTGTCACAAAGTAACTCCTACAGTCACAAAGTCTTACGGTAAGCTCCGTGTTACGGTACTTAAAACTCTCCTTTTCATACAATTTATCATCACAAACATGCACATGCAAAAGAACATCAGATTCAGGACTAAGTTCAAAGTACATACTAAATGCAACGGAAAATCAATATACGATGCTACATCCAATACTTTAAAGTTTCACAGCTAATAAAGTACTCGCCTGAAAGAAACGTCTAAAAACAGATTCGCATAATTGATTTGTCGTCCCATCCCTCATCTTTTCGGACACATGTCCTTTGGACCGTACTTTCCAACCGTTGTCATAGGACACGAACGGCTTACAGAAATTTCACTCTTATTTCCAGTCTCTAACATTTTTTTTCTCATTTTAGGGTTCCGTACTTAAAAAGTAAAAACGGAACCATTATAAGATCTGTGTCTATCCGTCCGTCTGTCACAGCCCTTTTTCCTCGTAAACTATGGGACGTGGGTAAGTTATAAAGCCTTTTTACCAACATATTTTTAGATTATTAGCCATTCATAAATATGTTTACGAAAAATTTAGGGGCTAATTAAGTTACTTGGGAAAAAAGTTTTCCTTTTGTATCTCGTGTGGGGTATCGCGTGAAAGATCTCGTAATAACAAACTGAAAAATATACTTGTTTTAATTTTAGGTGTTAGATTTTCAGAGATATATTCGAAAATGCACTGCAAAAAAATGCTCCCCACCCCCCTCTATTTCCGAATCTACTGAAACTAAAATTATGAAAAAATTACGGTTGTAGGAGTTTATTCAAACCTTGCAGGAAAACTATAGCGATTTTCCTAGGTCACATAGTTTTTGAGAAAAACGCATTTTTCCGATGCACACAAACTTTACTTTTCGAGCCGTCAGCGAGAGAGTTGACAGGCGCTCGAGTTATGTATCGACGCAGAATCATCTAAGACTATTTGATAATGATTTTCGAAAAAACAAATGTCGCTAATTAGCCGATATATTATTTAAGAACTTGAAAAAAAAAAATTTTATGTATCGTGTACACTGTAAAAAATGACGAATGTTTCTGAATGTACGAAAATATAATATAATGACGAATAAATTTATAATATAATCTCATCCTTGTTAACCATGATTCTGAACAGTGTTTCTTTTTCTTTAGAAACCTCAGACATCAATGGCATTTCGAGATTGAAAGAATCATTTAGAAAAACAAAATTTTTCTAGCTGCCCGAAATTTTCGGAAACGTTTACGAGTAGCTTTTAAAGTGTATTAATCAGTTTTCTAAGCCCGGAATACAGTTTTTTCCGATGCTATCCATTCTCAAGTAAACATTTTCATGTTCAACAAATATGTTTAACCGACAAACATGCAAAATTAACAGCGTTAACATTAACATTAAAATTAAGATTATTTCTTTACTCTTTCATGTATAAATTAACTTATGCAGCTGAAAACGTTTACTTGAGAATAGATGACATTCGATAAATTGGTATTCCAGGCTGAAGAAACTGATTAATACACTATAAAAACTATTCGGAAACGTTTCTGAAAAATACGGGCAGCTACAGAAATTTTGTTTTTATAAATAATTCTTTAAATTTTGGAAATGTATTGCTTTCTGGGGATTCAAAAGACAATGGAACACGCTTTTCAGAATGTCGGATAACTCAGAAGATTATATTATATTTTTATTCGTGGTTATAATATATTTTCATAAAATAAGAAACTTTGATAATTTTTTACAGTGTAGGGTATTGTTCGAAAGATCTCTTAACATCGAATTCAAATTTATATTTGATTTAATTTTAGGTATTAAATTTTCATAGGTATCGTCGAAAGTATACTGGAAAAGTATACCCCCCACCATCCTATTTCCAAATCTATTGAAACTAAAATTATGCAAAAATTAGGGGCAGTAGGAGTTTATTATTTAATAAATGTACTGCAAGGAACCCTTTGAGCACGAGTTATACTCGCACTTGATCGATTTATTTTTTAGTTGAATTCTTCTGCTTCTTAGAAACTTCTTACGCAATTTTCATTACCTTGTTGAAGCAAAAATTTTTAATGTGATTAAAGTAGTTGTAAAATCTTCTGTGATAGAAAAAGAAATCTTCTCGAACCCTTCCACCACATTTTCCCTTATCGTATAAGAGAACTTTTTTTTTTTAAAGAAGCACATTATTTTAGAACATTCAAGATAATTTTTGCGTGTAAAATCCCCCACCTCACTGGTTTATGCAAAAATAATTCAAATTACCTCCCATTTTGAACAAAATGGTAGACATATGCTACTTAAAAAGGAAATTAAAACGCGGTGAAGCATAAAAGTTCAAAAATGTAACCTGAAAAAAAAGGAAAAATGTCTTTAACTCACATATTTATTGAATTTTTATTTTAGAATGCCATTTTTTTACAGCAGTAGTAGATTTACTAACAATGTTAAAATAAATATCTGTATATACTACCAATTTTTATAAGCAGACATTATATAGATTGTCATTAAAAGCAAGAGTCATTATAAAATGGCCAATAGTTTTCTATTAGCCATTCTTTAATGACTCATGTTTTTAATGACTATCTATATAATGTCTGCTTATAAAAATTGGTAATACATACAGATGTTTTTATTTATAAAATACAGACATTAACTCATTTTAAGATATAAATATATATTTATAATGTTAAAATATTTATCACTTGCAAAAGACTATCAAAATCTAATTGATTATTTGTTAAGCAATAGAGTTTTTTAATAATTTCAATCGCCGAAAAAAAATTCTGTTATTTATGGAAAGAACATCCCGAATAGGAACAAAGATTGTCATATGAATTTTTATGTTGTATTTTAGGATTAGTGATGATTCAAAATTTGGCAGGAATATACTTCAATGGGATATAAAGCATATCTCGCAGAAATATTATCAGATTTAGATATTTTAAAATCTAAAGGAATTGTCAATTACTCCCATCAATTGTCAATTCACGAACCCTAGAAAACCGATAAGTATCGGTGGAGGCGATAACCGATTAATAACAAGAAATTTTACTGGCTTTTTTCTTGGACTTTTCCATAATCAAGATGCCATTATAAATAGAAGAGGGTTATTGAGAGAATTTCTTATTTAATTCATGGCATTGGCTCTTCTTTGAATTTCACATAAACAATGTTACAGGCAAAAACATTGTCTCAAACGCTCACAGCTTTTGTATACTTATTTCATTTATTAATTTTTAGTGAAATAAGGAATATGGATGATTGTATGATAAAAGGACATTAAACTTATGTACTGGCGGACGATAGAGTATGTGGAAATCATACTACTTTGCGTCATTGCATTAAAATACTTAGTTTTCTGAATAAAAATCCGCGCATGAATTAAGATATGATGACATTTTTACTAGCGGGAGTTTTACTTACGGATTAAGCTTCAACAACATAAAAAAGTTATTTCACTTCTTGAATCATGTAGAACTATGCATTTTAATTTTTGTAAAACATGAAAGGGTGTAAGAATTTAGCTTTTATGGTAGTATTTAAAAGAATTGTTTTCCAGATCCAAAAAAATATATTCTTGATTAAAAAATAATAATTTTGGAAAAAATTGAAACTTTATGTTTTATAGATGAAAATGCACTCATAACATCACTTTCGCATTTTAAAACCAAAAATTAAAGATTGAAAATTTCTGAACTGTTATCAAAATTTCAATTTCATTTAAATATATAATAATGGGAAAAATATCATAAAAGTTTATTTCATCAAAAAAAAAAAAATTAAATTATCAAAATAGAATTGAAATAAACATTTTCTGCTTATCATAATGTCATTTTTGAGAGTAAATATTTTGCTATACTTAGTGGTAGATAGTCATGCTCCTTGTATTATTAAAAAATATTTGAAAACGCACACTTTGTTTCAAATATTATTTTTTTCCAGAAAAATATCTTCTTAATAATTTTAATCCTTCGTCATTTTTTCCCTGTTAATCATGACGTCCTTATTGACAGCAAACTTTTTTCTGTATGTGACTGATATTAATTTAAGCTCTAGGTGTCATTTAAAAAAAAACCTACTTTTTGCTTCAAATATAATGTCATATTCACCTACTTTTCGAACGCAGTAATTTAATTGAAGCGTTGACATCGGAAGGGGAGTAATTGCCAAAAATGAAATTTTACAGGAGAGGCAAAAAACTATTTGAATAGTTTCTATTTCAGCAAATAAATTCGTTATTTAACTATGGATTTAATCTCTATGGACGGGATATGGACTTACTCTCTTTCCCCATGCTATTGGTCTTGGTATTTACTGATTTACCAAGAGGCAAAAAACTGGTTGGATAGTTTCTATTTCAGCAAATAAATTCTTTAACTATGGACGGGTTTTGGACTAACTCTCTTTCCCGTGCTAATGGCCTTAGTATTTACTATTTTATCAACGATAAAACGGAGAAATTGGATTTTTTGGCACTTACTCCTCTTCGAATGTCAACGCCTCAATTATTGTAAAATTTATTTCCTTTTCATTATTCACGTAAAACTTTACTCCGGATATTGAAAATGGGGCAACAATAGTGGGTTTTTTTTGTTTTGTTTTTCAGGAAAATATTATTTCTGTATGATAAAATTTCTAATATTTTTTTAAGAACTAAATCAATTAAAACAAGAAAAAACAATCCTAGATTATGAAAAAAATTTCAACTTATTCAAAATACTGCGAAAATTCACAGTTTAATAAAGTGAAAGACGATATCCAAATAGACAATTTGGAAACTCATAATACATTTGTAAACCCAATTTTAGCAATTATTATTTACAGTCGAAAAAATATTAGATTTTTTTCTTCTGCAGCCCTGTAGATGATCTATAGAATTTATATACAATAAGTAATATGCAAAAATTACTTAATTAAAAACACATACCGCAACTGAAAACGCACTTCCAATAATAATCGCTCACAACAGAATTCTTTTGTATGTTCCTGTAAATGATCGGTAAATGCTAGGCACATCATATTCTGCAGTAGGGATCTTGGCTTGCGCCTCACTGATGTATATCAATTTCAATATGTTTGAAATAAAGTAACATTATTAAAATACATTGCAAACATTTTTTCCCCATAGACCATAATGTAACAGGATTATTTTAGTGTCCCTGTAAACGAGCTATAAATCTATATAACTTCATTTTGAATATCGAACACTATAGTGAACCCAAATAACATACATTAATTAAATGGCAATCCAAGTGTATTTACGCGAATTAGAGTATAGACGGACAGACAGATTTAATTCATAAACACTTTCAACTATGCTGGAAAGTTAATAAAGATTAAACAGCACCGACAAACTGGCGATAAATCGAAATTAAATAATGAACCTTTGTATCAATTACCATAAAAACAAAACGACAGACAGGACGCGTTTCCAGCTAGATATTATTAACAGCCCGTCATCAGCAAAAGCAAACAGGTGTCCGTAAGGGGACAAGATCAATGGGAGATCAACTTTGTCCCCTTACGGACACATGTTTGCTTTGGCTGATGACGGGCGTATAATAATTTCCAGCTCGAAACGCGTCCTGTGTGTTGTTTTGTTTTTATGGGGATTGATACAAAGTTTCATTATTTAATTATGCTGGAAAGTGTTAATAATAGCCTATATTTGTTTCTATGTTATAATTCACCAGTATACAAATTTACAAAAGCATTAATTCACTCGTTCAGGCAAACATTTAAACACACTTTCACATTTGTAATGTTATTAGGATAGTAATTTCTGCGTTTGCATAAATATTTTTTCAGTCATAAGACTAATACAAACAGGTTTAAATGAACATTTGTGAAAACTGCATAAAAGACAAACGTAATGGAAATGCGCATTTACATCCTCAGAAACATGCATATGCAAAAGAATATCAACGCTCAACGAATATTTCAACGAAAAGTCAATATATGCTATGCTACATCCGATACTTTAAAGTTCCAGAGCTAATAAAGTACTCGCCTGTGAAGCGAAGCGTCTAAAAGCAGATTCGCATCATTGATCTATCGTCCCATCGCTCATCTTTCCGGACACATGACCTTTGGACGGTACGTTCCGACCGTTGCCATTGGATACGAACAGACGCTTACGGAAATTTCGTTCTTTTATTTCCAGTCTCTTTAACATTTTTTTTGTTTCTATCTAGTTCAACTGTTCTTCTCTCTGCTTTCCCAAAACTTTTTGCACAATTTTTCGTTACCTTGTCGAAGCAAAAATTGCAATGTGACCCAGGTAACTCTAAAGTCTTCTTTGGTATAAAAAAAAGCATTTTTTTCCCTCCCATATTTTCGTCTGCACTCCTTTTTTCCATGAAAATAAAGAATGGGGATTTGAACGACTTCAAAATCTTTTAAACGTCATTTTCGTCAAGAAACATTTTTGTAAAATTTTATTGTAACTTAAGAAGAATTTGATGTTAGGCACAAAATGTTATTGTTACTGAATTATGAAGGATATTTCAAATGGAGTTAAATTCGACATTTCTGTACGCATAATGTCAGAATGGTGTAAAATATACAGTTGGTCGTAAAAAAAATAATAAATAAATAATAATAATAAAAAGAAAAGTGCCCAGTTAAACTGATGGCATTGAACTCACTGGCTATTCACACTAATTGTATATTATACTCTAATTTCAATGAATAATCCACCTCAAAAAATAAAGAAATTGACATTAAATTAAGGTGGTGAGATTATTCCCCGTTCCTCCCCTTTTTACTTAATCAATGAACCCCAAAACTAATCATGGAAGCGCCTTATCAAAATGAACCTATTATACAATATTTGAAGCGAATCGGATAATACTGCATGAAAAACCCATTTATCTTAATTAAGGGGGAATTAGCCTCCCATTCTCCCCTTTATACTTAACCAATGAACCCCAAACTAATCGGAGAAGTGCTTTATCACAATGCAAAATTTGAAGCAAATCAGATAATTCTGCATGAATAACCCATTTATCTAAATTAAGGGGGAAATAGCCCCCGTTCCCCCTTTATAATTAACCAATGAACCCCCAAAACTAATTATGAAAGCGCCTTATCACAATGAACCTGCATACAAAATTTGAAGCAAATCGGATAATTATGCATGAAAAACCCATTTATATAAATTAAAGGGGGATTAACCCCCCGTTCCCTCCTTTATACTTAACCAATGAATCCCCAAAACTAATCAGAGAAGCGCCTTATCACAATGAACCTATAAACAAAATTTGAAGCAAAACAGATATTTCTATCAAGAGTTATCGCGTTACGTACGTACATACATACATACATACATACGTACATACAGAACCGGCAGGCACATTAGCTCTCAGGCTTTGATAGCCTGTGAGCTAAAAAAACAGAAAGAAATAAAGAAAACATCCCACCCTATACATTCTTAATCACGGAATTGTCTCCGAATAAAACGGAAATAGTCATTCGACTGGAAATTATGTCTTTAAATATATATATATGTAAAAAATAACAATAATAAGCATAGGGGATCGTATTTATACTGATAATGTATGAAACTCCGAATACGAACACATAATTTCAACATCATACTTAGCTTTTTTGGTGAATTTTACCTTGGGATACCAAATGGGAAGTCAATAATTCAAGTAATTTAGGAATTATGGAGTTTGAAAAAACTTCTAATGTTAAATTAATACTAATCGTGGCAAAACCGATTCCAATAAGTATAGTATAAGCATAACTCAAAAACTATTTGGTGGAAACAGCTGTAATTTTGAATTCGCAAATTTGAAGCTTCTAATAATTAATTTCTATTAAAAAATTCGTAGGTTACAGAGGGTTTTAGAAACTGTTCTTAGAAAGCATTTATATTTTATAAGTAACTACCGTGCCACATTTCAAATATCTAGTCCCTTCAGTATTACAAAAATTTCAATTTTAGAACATTTTTTGCTACCACACCCCTCTGGGATAGTGACGCTTAAATATAAAATATATTACATGTTATAGCACGGATTATCACTATCAATTTGCCAACATTACATTTGAAATTGGTTCGGTAGCTCCGGACATTCAATAGAAATTGCAATTTAGAAGGTTTTTAGACCGCTTTCCGCTCAATTCAGACTTTTAAATTCGATTTTCTTTTAAATTTGTTCTTAGAAAGCATTTACATCTTATAAGTAACTACCATGCCTAATTTCCAGTTTCTAGCTCCTTCAGTATAAAACAAATCGCAATTCTAAAACGTTTTTCGCTTCTGCACCCCCTGGAGGTAGTGGCACTCACATGAAATATAGCCTATGTTGCAACAGGAACTGTCACCATCAATTTGCTACTATCACTTTTGAAAACAGTTCTGTAGAAATTGTAGTTTAGAATATTTTTAAAACGCTTTTCGCAGATTTCACCCTTTTAAATTTCGATTTTTTTTTAGAATTTGTTCTTGGAAAGCATTTACATCTTATAAGTAACTACCATGCCAAATTTCAAGTTTCTAGCTCCTTCAGTATAAAACAAATCGCAATTATAGAACTTTTTCGCTCCTGTACCCCCTAAGGGTAGTGCTACCAACATGATATATAGCCTATGTTACAGCAGGAACTGTCACCTGCTGTAACATAGGCTATTTGCCACCATCACTTTTGAAAATGGTTCTGTATTTCCAGAGATTCCGTAAAAATTGTAATTTAGTATGTTTTTAGAACGCTTTTCGCAGATTTTACCCTTTTAAATTTCGAATTTTTTAAGAATTTATTCTTGGACAGCATGTACATCTTATAAATAACTACTATGCCAAAATTCAAGTTTCTAGCTCCTTTAGCATAAAAAAATCGCAATTTTAGAACGTTTTTCGCTAATGCACCCCCCCCTCCTGGAGGTAGTGGCACCGACGCAAAATATAGCCTATGTTGGAGCAGGGATTGTCACCATCAATTTGCTACCATCACTTTTGCAATCGGTTCGGCAGTTCCTGAGATTACCCCCTATAAACAAACAAACAAACAAACTAACAACGACAAAAAAAAAACGTCACTTTTTTATAAGTATAGGTAAAATTATTTCAATATAAGTGATATATAGACGAAATCATATGATAGAGTTGTTTAAACTCCAACTGAATGAAAAATGTATAGTCCAGGATAAAGATCCAACCTAAGAAAATTACCTGGGACTGGGTATCCTAAGATAACTCAGTTGATAGAGCGCTGACATATTAAAGTTCGATTCTTGGCCTAGACATTTTGTACTTACTTGGTTCGAATTTCATAAAAAACCTCGCTTTTGTTAGGTAATTACTTGTTTTTATGTTAAGCTTCTGTCATTAAGAAATTGTAGTTTGTTTCCTGAAGACGTACTAATTTGCCTAAAAAAAGTAAACAAAAATGAATATAAAACTCTCTTAAGCATTTTTTTCTTTTTTAACACTTTCCAACATAGTTGAAAAGTGTTTATGAATTCGGTTTATCTGTCTATCCGTCTGTCTGTCAGTCCGTCTGTCCGTGCTCTAACTCTCGCAAATATACTCGGATTGTCATGAAATTTTTATACATTACTGAATTTCAGTATAGAATGTTTGATATTGAAAATCAAGTGTGTAGCATTAATAGTTCATTTACAGAGACACACAAAATAATTCCATTACATTATGGTCTGTGGGGAAAAATACTTTGCCGCGCATTTTATTGATATTAGAATATTTCAAACATAACGAAATGAATATGCATTACTGAGGTAGACTAGAGCATGCTTTTACCGGGGTATACAATTAGTAGCCTTTATTGTTCAATCGCAGGGACGTATAAAAATATTCCTTTACATTATGATCGATGGAGAAAATATCGTTTGCAGTGCATTTTGAACATGTTGTGATATTTCAAACATAATGAAATTTAAAAGGATCACTAAGCTTCAATGCAACTTATTTTCTATAGATTATGACGTGCGTAGAATTGATAGTTCATGTACAGGGACGCACAAGATAATTCGGTTAAAGGTATGACTATAATCGGTAATTGCTAGAAGTGCTCTTTCTGCTGTGATATCCGATTTTATGAAATTCTGTAGATTATATACAGAGCTGAACGAAAGACTTCGAATTATGGGCAGCAATTGCTAAAAATGGATTTTTACTGAGTTATCTGTTTTTTTAATTGCTTATTTAGATATCTCATTTCATCGTATGAAAAATTAATGATATTCTGTTAGTGTTGGAAAGTGTTTCATAATTTATGTCGAACGCATGATTTTTCGTTCTTGTTTATCTAGTTTTACTCCTTTTCTCTCTGTTTCCTTAAAACTTCTTGCATAATTTTTCGTTACCTCGTTGATGCAAAAACTTTAACGTGCCTGTTGCTGCTTTAAAGTCTTCAGCGATATAAAAGAAAAATCACGATTTTACTCCATTACTTTTTTCCATTTATCTTCTTACTTAGAAAAAAAAATGGCGGATTTAGATAGCTTCAAAATCTTTTTTAACACGATTTTCTTGCAGAAACTTTTTGGCAAAATTTTATAACTTCATAAATATGTTACGTTGGGGACAAATATTATTAAAGGTTCTGCGTCAATTCGTCGCGCACAATTCATTGCGGAACAATTCATCGCACACAATTCATCGCAGCGTCAATTCATCGCAGCGTCAATTCGTCGCGGCGACAAGTCATCGCAATGTCAATTCGTCGTGGTGTCAATTCGTCGCAACGTCAATTCGTCGCAACAAAAATATATTTGAAGTCTATGATGATAAAAGCAAAGATAATTTAGTAAAATTATTTAATGATGTAGATTGTTGGTTATAATTCTCTATATCTAAAAAACAAATTATCATTAAATAATTTTACTACATTATCTTTAATTTTATCATCATAGCCTTCAAAAACATTTTCGTTGCGACGAATT
Organism: Maratus michaelseni; assembly: GCA_963931845.1. Classification (NCBI taxonomy): domain Eukaryota; kingdom Metazoa; phylum Arthropoda; class Arachnida; order Araneae; family Salticidae; genus Maratus; species Maratus michaelseni. The sequence continues at coordinate 105,752,028 of OZ007588.1, read as the reverse complement.
GACACCACGACGAATTGACGCTGCGACGAGTTGTCGCTGCGATGAATTGTGCGCGTAGAATTGTTCCGCGATTAATTGTGCTCGACGAATTGACGCGATACTGTTATTAATTAGTCACTAAAAAGTTTAAATTTATATTCAAATCTATATTTTTAAAATACATTACGAATGTACATTAGTGTCAATTTAAGCCTTTTATGTTCTAGTATATCTATGCATATTATTCTTCTGACAATAATTTATTTATTTACGGAAGATAATTATTATAAATAATAAACAGCAGTTTAAGTATTTATGTAATAAATAAATTATCGTTGTTTATTTCTCGAAAACATACAAATTTATATACCCCTCCCCCAGAAATCATTATGAAAAATAATTCATGGCTACCCTTCTCTCTTGAAATGGTTCCGGATGACATAACATTTTGAGAACGCTAATTTTTTTTCAAAGCCCGCCCGTCTATCCACCCAAAAAGTTTTTTACCCAATTGGGTTGTGGTTAAACGTAAAGGCCAGGTACCGAATCGGGGGTTAAACATTTTTGGGAGGCTTGTTTTTTGTTTCAGAAGTACATAAAAAGAGTATTTTAATCTGATTGCAGGTCTATATAAACGCCGAACAAGAACCAGACCACTGTTCATTGTACCCACTGCAATCAACCTGATGGCCGCCCCTATTACTATGTCAGAAATATATCAGAAGTTCAAAAGAATTATTTAAAACACACTGTATGGAGGTTTATAGTAATCTTTATAAATATTTTTTATAAAATCAAAGCGATGCTTACGATCACTAAGGTTCAATACAACGTATTTTCTACTTACTTTACTCAACTTATTTTCTACAAACTTCACCCTTTGAGTTTTTAGGTGGTATATATTATATACCACCTAATTTTAATCTGATTGAAACCAGAAACTTTTAATTAAATTTTACTTTTTTAACTTTGACGAGAAAAGGTTGAAAAATTGCTTATTCTTATTTTGAACTAAATTCTTTCTTAAATTCCGGTGGGAATTCAACGATACAGGAGCAAAAGTGCTTGCCCTTGAAAGGGTTAAACAGATTTGCGCAAAAATTCCATTTATATTTCAATTTTTAACAAGATTACTATAAGCAGTTTCTAAACGAAACTGAAGGAAAGAAATACAGTTTTATCCTATTCCTCGTCAATTATAGAAGCAGTGTAAGCTTATAAAATGTCAACCTCGAATGTTTAGTAAGCTTACTTGCATTATCTTTCTTTTATCTTTGTTTATACCGTTCGAAGAAAAATTGGGAAATTTAAGTTGAAAGAAAATGCATATTTTGATACAATTTATCAAAATGTAATTTAGCTCTTTCATTTAGAAAATAAAATATTTTGTAACACATGATTAATCTTTTTTTGTTATTAAATTGAGTATTATATATATATATATATATATATATATATATATATATATATATATATATATATATATACATATATATATATATATATAGAAAACACTTATAAACGTATAATTTTTTGTATTTGAATCCCATTATTTTTTATCTATATCAAATAGGATGTGTGATTTTTTTTTCTACTTATAGTTTTTGTTGCTTTACATATAAAATTTATTTTCATCATCTAAAATATTGAATAGAAAAAAAAATACAAAATAAGTTATTATTTCATCAGATATATATATATATATGTAGCATTTTGACGAGGTTGAGATATTACGATGAATAATATTCGATGAAAAGATGGCAGTCCTTCAACGATATAGCAAGTTGCAGTCGATATTAGCGAATATGGCGAAGTAGAAGGCAATGAAATGATTCCACCAAAGTTTTCCAATAAATCCAGCCAATCTCCAGACAAATAATTTTATTAGAAGACGAACAACACAGAAACAATTCCCAAAAGTCTAAAACTTATAGCCCTCGGGCTGACGTTGCTTCACTTCATTGAATTAAGATGTTACTGGGCCAGTTGAATATTCTACGGAATTAAAAATACCAGACACATATTTGTTTAGCTTCCGAAAACGTCAAAAATCTCTCGCTCCGACCGGTGCGGGCGAGTTTTGTTCTCTCCGCGGAAACATACACAGAATTACGTCACAAGCGCACAACCCAATGAGTGAGAAGCTAGCTCCAGTCCAACGAATGAGGCTAGAGGGCGAGGCTAAAACAGTAAAGAATCCCTTACTTGGGTGCGGACCAATTTAGAAGTTAAAATCCCAAGCACGCGAAAAATTCAGAGCAATAATAATAATAATAGTAATAAAAAGAAAATGGCTTTAAAAAACATTCGAAATGAGAACGCGTCTCAGAATTTTATAGATTGGGGAACTGATAAAAGCTACGAATGATCTTAAATTTTAGATTAAGATTTGGAATAAAATAATTATTAATATACGGATATTTACTTTTAAAAGGACTTTAAATAGGAATAGATATTATTAAGAATTAAGGAAATACTGACTATGACAGAAGTTAGATTAATTTTAAAATATTAATGCGAATAAAATGGAAGGATACGAAGGAAATAAATTTTTATATACCCCCCCCCCCGAATGACGGGTAGATCCGATGATCTACAAGTTCATTAAGGCAAGCAAGAATTTGGATTACAAAATATTTATCTGGCATTCTAGTTAATGCCAAAAATTCTTTGATTTTATTAAAGTTAATTCAATAGTTATTTTTGTAAACGCGAACCTCTGGGAATTGTTTAAATACAGAAATACATACAGTTACAATATAAATAAGTTAGTAACAAATATTTTTTTTTTCACTCTTCAAACATAAATAGTGAAAAGGATGAAAATGAAGTAAACAAAGCATTTTTATCTAAGCAGTGAAAAGTATAAATGTCTAATAGTCCTCTTAATCAGTAACAGTCTGAGTTATAGACCTCTCATTTCCAAAAAAAGTTTCTTGGTATGGATATGAAAGCACAGATATGTCAAGTATTAGCCAGTAATACAGTTTACGGCAATACAGTGTATTGATTCTGTAGTAGGATAATTCCAGTTAATCATAAAGTTCAAAAACATAAGAAAGTTTCATCACCACTAAGTTCAATAAACAATTAAAGTGCTGGTTTGTGATGCTTGATAAGTTTTGTGCCTTGATAAGTAGGTATAGCTTGATAAGTTTTATGCCTTGATAAGTAGGTATAGTTTGATAAGTTTTATGCCTTGATAAGTAGGTATAGCTTAATAAGTGCACTTATTAAGTGAAGTCCTGTCAGTTAATAATGTTCCATCATTTAGATATGAGTATTAGATATTTTGCTAGCAAGATGTGACTTTTTATCCTCAACTAATATACTACCAGTGGTTCTCTTTTATCACAATTCTCAAGAATATTCTCTTTTATAATCTTATCACATAATAAATAACAATAACAATTATAATAACAACATAATAATATCAACAATAACAAACAACTTCAAAATAATACTAAATCAGTAATTCATCTGTATATAATTTAATTCCTCATTCTTTTTCAATATCAGTGAGGAATGAAAATATACTTAATAAAAGAAAAAAAAAAAAAAAAAATAGTAAAATAAGAAATATCTGTGGAAAATTATCAACAATTCAGTAAGATAATGTGCTCATTCTGTTTTTAGTCAAACAAGAGAAACATAAGACCTTGAAAATAAGACCTTGAAGTGAACGGTGGATAATAAGTTTAACTATTACTATTAGTAGAGAATTTTATTCTATTATTATAATTTAATTTAATCCAGTGAATTTTTATTAAATTTATTTTAATTTAATGTATTATTCTAATCTAATTTGCTATTCCAATTTACTTTATTGTTCTAATTCAATTCAATCCAATATAAGAACCTTTTAACTCAAATCAACTAATTTACGCCTGCATAAAAAGTTAACTCAAGCAAAAATATGGGCAGTAATATTCTTGGGAATTCCTATATTCAAGAACATACTGTTATACAGAAGAGAATTGATTAGTCAATTATAATTTGATTTCATTAAATTTAGTTAATTTTTGCTTTACTAAGTTTAATATTAAGCTATTGATTTAACATTAGTTTGTTGTTGCTCATGGGAAGTAGGAATTACTACTAGCTGTTTAGCCATTAGGTACCAGTCTATTGTATTTTTTGGAGGATTACTAATCATATAATTCTGGTACTCAGGTTTGAGACCGTCTGTTAATCCCTGTACTATTATAGTTTCACATAAACAAAGTTGTCTACCTATTTCAACCTTTTTTCGAAAGTACTTATCCAAATCATTGAGATCATTTAATTTCATAGAAGCAAATTCTGAAAATCGAGGAACATGAACAGTTATGAATTTTTCAGTAAGAATATCAGTTATTTTGTCAAAAGCTTTACATTCTAAACATTCATTGATAAATACCTTCAGAGCCTCTCCTTTCAAATATTTTGAAATATTTTTAATCTTCCAATTTTCATCTTTCTTTTCAGAAAGGCATGTTTTGTCAAAATGGTTTAACCAAGATTGAATGTTCATTCCAGATTCGAAATCAAAAGGAACGATGTTTATTTCGTTTTCACTCATTTTGTGATCACCAAGGACTTTTACAAGTCCAGATCGCAATAACATTAATATAAAAATTAAAGAGAATTAACACAACAGATGTAAAATAAAATTTAAATTAAATAACAAATGTAAATACCTCCATCTCTAATAAATAATGATAGTAATAATAATAATACAACAAATAAGAAAATCTGAGTGAAACTTAAATAACATAAAAATAAATAAAATAATAAATAATACATACAATAATAAATTTTTTCAAACTTACGTAATTCCGTTCACAAGTTGTCTGTCTGTTTACTTTTTGAAAATTTTGAGACCGATCAATCAATTTATTTATTTTTTTTTGTATAATGATACCTTTTAATTTTTTTTATTTTTTTTTTTTTTTGCTGTAAAAGAAAATATTATTTAGATCATTCCGTCATGATTGAGATGTTGTTTTGTAGAACATTCACACTGGTCTGCATCTGGTATTTCCAGGGATAAATTATTCCAACACTTTTTGAAAAATTCGATGCATATTTTGGTGAGAATCAGTTGCACACACCACAATGGAAAATATACAGCATCCGCATTCAGCAACATATCACAGCTTCTCCGTTTATCAGACGATCAGAAGAACAACTAATCGACATACTCTTAGAGAGAACTAGACGCACACTCTTCGCTATGAAGATGCACAACAGTAGCCGGCAATACATTCGCAGCTCATCCGTCCATCAGAACATTGGCCTAGCTCAGCGCAAGTTCATGGAATCCTAACGGGCTTTTTGTAGCATTTTGACGAGGTTGAGATATTACGATGAATAATATTCGATGAAAAGATGACAGTCCTTCAACGATATAGCAAGTTGCAGTCGATATTAGCGAATATGGCGAAGTAGATAGTAATGAAATGATTCCACCAAAGTTTTCCAATAAATCCAGCCAATCTCCAGACAAATAATTTTATTAGAAGACGAACAACACAGAAACAATTCCCAAAAGTCTAAAACTTATAGCCCTCGGGCTAACGTTGCTTCACTTCATTGAATTAAGATGTTACTGGGCCAGTTGAATATTCTACGAAATTAAAAATACCAGACACATATTTGTTTAGCTTCCGAAAACGTCAAAAATCTCTCGCTCCGACCGGTGCGGGCGAGTTTTGTTCTCTCCACGGAAACATACACAGAATTACGTCACGAGCGCACAACCCAATGAGTGAGAAGCTAGCTCCAGCCCAACGAATGAGGCTAGAGGGCGAGGCTAAAACAGTAAAGAATCCCTTACTTGGGTGCGGACCAATTTAGAAGTTAAAATCCCAAGCGCGCGAAAAATTCAGAGCAATAATAATAATAATAAAAAAAAGAAAATGGCTTTAAAAAACATTCGAAATGAGAACGCGTCTCAGAATTTTATAGATTTGGGAACTGATAAAAGCTACGAATGATCTTAAATTTTAGATTAAGATTTGGAATAAAATAATTATTAATATACGGATATTTACTTTTAAAAGGACTTTAAATAGGAATAGATATTATTAAGAATTAAGGAAATACTGACTATGACAGAAGTTAGATTAATTTTAAAATATTAATGCGAATAAAATGGAAGGATACGAAGGAAATAAATTTTTATATAACATATATATAGCTTTTCTTTTTGTATTTATGACATAGATGGCAGCACTTTTCAATTTCCTCTCATCATTTCTTTCAATGCAATGTCTGTGTTTTTAGCAGCCATTTTGAGCTTAATGGTGACATGACCTTTGTAAAGCATTTTGCATCTTTTTCAATCTTTATTAATATTAGTTTTCTTGGTGAGTTTTGCACATTGTTTTATGCTCTAATTTCAATTTAAGTTGAATAATAGTTTATTTATTCATTTATTTTGTTATTTGATCTTTTGTAGTTTTTTTTATTATTTTGTTCCATATATATGTTATTAGGGGCTTAATAGTGTCGATTTTAGGCATAATGCTGACAATATTTGATGAAATAACATATATTTACTATGAATATTCTTAGGAAGTCCCTATGAAGATTCCATAAGATATTCATAGTTTTCCAATTTTTGCTTTTTCGTTTTAAGTTTAATTCCTGCAGTATCCTTTCCTTTGCATTCTTATAATATCTCATACTTTTTTTTTTTACATGTGTTTTCCTTTTTCAATACATATATATTTTCATACATATATATTGCATTTGCACTTTTCCAATTTATTTCCATCAATATAAATAAATTATACTTTTTACGAGTATTGTAATATTTTCAATTTTCAAACTAAAATGTATGCAAATATTCCTTCCAATTTTTAATGAACAAATAAATATAAAAGTTAAATATGAAAGTTATTAAGTTAAATATGAAAATTTAACATAAAAGTCCAATCTTTAATCTGTTATTTTCATAAAAATTTAATTTTTACTTTTGAAAAAAAGAAAAACGTATACGAAATAAAAGTGAAAATTAAAATTTGTGTTTACTGACTTTGATTTAAAAATTTTATAAATATTTTAATGTAAAATAGGTTATCTTTTTAATTAAGAAAATGGTGCACCAAATTAAATCAAACATTTTTATAAATTAAAAAGGAAGCTTTTCAGTTTAATAATTTACCCATTCTTATATTATGCTAAAAAATTCGCAAGTTTCTTATATCCTTGCATAATTAACAAAAAATGGAAAATAACGTAAAAACAAACCCATAATTGCTTTTAAATGTTTACTTTACGCTTTCTTCTCTAATTAACTGTCATTTCCTTTTCTTTATTTCTGCTGAATTCAGCATAAAATGTATCTTAGATATTAGGCTTGCACCATATTAAAAATTTCGGAAATTAATTTCGTATTTTCTCTATTTTCTCTATACAATAAATAGATGTACATATACTTTTTGCAATTATGAATTTTGAAACCAGTTACATTGTGCATTAAATTTTAGCTCACAGACTATCAAAGTCTGAGAGCTAATGTGCCCGCCGATTCTGTATGTATGTACGCATGCATGTACGTAATGCGATAAATCTTGATAGAAATATCCGTTTTGCTTCAAATTTTGTATATAGATTTATTCTGATAAAGGCGCTTCCTTGATTAGTTTTGGGGGTTCATTAGTTAAATATTAAGGGGGGAACGCTGGCTAATCCCCCTTAATTTAGATAAATGGGTTTTTCATGCAGAATTATCCGATTTGCTTCAAATGTTGTATATAGGTTCATTGTGATAAGGCGCTTCCCTGATTGGTTTTGGGGCTCATTGGTTAAGTATAAAGGGGGAACGGGGTCTAATCCCCCTTATTCATTGAAATAAGATTAAAATATACAATAAGTGTGAATAGCCTGTGAATTGTTCATGCCATCAGTTTAACTGGAGAGTTTTCTTTTTAATTAATTACGGGAAGCTGTTTTTTTATTAACACTTTCCAGCATAATTAAAAAATGTTTATGAATTACGGTTTGTCTGTCTGTCTGTCCGTGCTCTAATTCGCGTAAATTTAGTCAGATTCTCATGCAATTGATATATGTTAATTAGGTTTACTGTGGCGTGTTCGGTATTGAAAATGAAGTACGTAGCGTTTTTATATTTAATTCACAGGGACACTCAAAAGAATTCCGTTACATTACTGTCCATGTGGGAAAAATCGTTTCCGATGTAATTTTATTAATGATGTTACACTATTTCAAACATATTTAAATTGATATACCTCACTGGGGTACGCTACAAGATGCTGATGGGAGAATATGGTGTGCATAGCATTTATCGTTCATTTACAGGGACATACAGGATAACTCGGTTACAGTACTGTCTATGAAGAATAATTTCTGGATAAGCGATTTCAGTTGTGGTACGCATTTTTAAATTTAACTAATTTTTGTATTTTATTTGGTATGTATAAATTCTATAGAAAGATGATACACAGAGTTGCACAAAAGATCTCCGCTTATTCACGGAAATTGCTGAAGGGGAAAATTTTAACTTTGTTATGCGTTTCCGAACTGAACTAAATTTTTGCATACTATCTAGTACATATACAAATCTATAGATCATATATAGGGGTGTACATAAAAAATCGGATATTTTTATACTTTTTCTAAATTGTTTACTGAGACATCTTTCACCTCATTAAACTGCGAACTTTTGTTACAATATTCTGAATGTGTTGGATAGTGTTTCATAATCTATGCTTGGCACATAATGTTTCGTTCATGTTTTTTAAGGAAATGCAAGGGTTAAAATTAATAAAGATAAGAAAGTAAAATTTACTAAGTACCGTATACCGTATACCCGTATCGAAATACCCGTATTTCTGATCACAGCAACTTCACCATCGATTTTAGCATCTTTAATGGCTTTAATTATGCAGAAGAAATAAAATCCCTTCCGGAATTGAGCTCTGACCACAACCCGATAAAAATTAACATCCAAATTCGCATCCCCCCCCCCTCCTCGTATTTTTCAGAAAATCAATTGGGCTCTTTTCCAAAATCACATTAACGACATCCCCCCCTCCCGGAAATTAACAGTACTAATGGCATTGAAAACCTGGCTGAAACCATCACTTTGGAAATTAAAAATGCTGCTAATATTTCTACTTCCAAATTTATTGATCAGGAATTTTTATAAATTAGATCCTCATGTCCGCAGCAGCCATCTTGAATCTTCAATGCTTACTTGAGATAGTCGAAGAGTTCAAGTGCCCTCAATTTGATTCTACAACCACGTGCTTGCTTAATTTGTTTTGCACTGAAATACAACTATACAGATGGGAGTACGAAGACTAGCCACTTTAAATTCAAGTGACTTTCAAAAGAGAACTCGGGCTTCTGTTGCTTCAAAACTAAGATTGCAGAAAAAATGCCCTTCAACAACTTCTTAATAAAAGACAACAAATCAATAATACTTTGTGCTTTGTCATGCTTCAAGACCTTGTTGAAATCTAGTCAAAATCTATAACCATACTGGTTATATATACATAAATAAACATAGCTATGCACACGACACAGATATATATATATATATATGCGAAGCCATGAATTGTGGAATTGTGATGCAGTTTAATCATAAAATATTTGAAAATAATCAAACAATAAAATAAATAATTTTTATAAAATTAATGCATTCCCCGCTTATGACAAATCATAATGTAGGACTGCTACAGCTTACTTTTTACAACTTATTGAGACTATAAAATTGATTAATTTATTTTTCATTATAAATATATACATTTTTGAATATATTTCAGTGTTTTTAAAACAAACTTAAAATTTATTTTTAAAGGGTACTATCAGACATTTAAAGATAATAAAAACGGAGTAAATAAAATTCATACATATATTTCGCTCAATCAATACATATAAATGGGAAATAACGGCTGCACTATTAGTGTACAATGTATATTTCATTTTCGTGGAATTCTTAAGTTCGTAATTGAATCGCAAAACTAAAACAACTGAATAACTTTTAGAATACATGACAAAGTAAAAAAAAATAAAAGATAGAAAGAAATTGCTATTAATCATTTTGTAATCTAATTTCAATTTTATATATGAAGAAATTCATTCGAATTAAGCCAGAAAATTTTCGAAAATAATTTTTTTCTTCTCCAGGTTCAGTTTTTTATAGCTCATTGTGAGGAAAAAAAATAATGGAGAGGGAAATTTTCTCACTAATTTCTATCATTGAAATCCAAGAGATGCGAGACCTCGAGTAGTTTTGAAAGAAAAATAAAAATCATCTATTATCCTTCATCTTATTAGACGACTACGTTATGAAGTTATTGAGTCAGGATGCCTGTTTGGATCGACGTTAGTGAATATCTATTGGGAGGAAGTTAAAATATATATTTTTGAACTCGTATAAAATATCGTGATTATTCCATTTATTTTGAATTTTCTGAATGAGTTTTGAGTATATTATATATGTTGTATGAACGAATTAGTTTGAATTTTACGATTCCTTTTCGAAATTTCATTTCGTCCGTGAAAGAATAATAATAATAAAAAAACATATTTATGTTTCATTAAAATTCCGGACAACGCCGGGTACTTCAACTAGTTGTAAATAAATACAAGTTGTATACTTTATCTTCCCAAAATTCTTACGATCAAAGATAATCACTTTATTGGACTAAGTTTTATTTTTAATAAATTTATTTTTAATAAGAACCGCTTATTAATTACTTACGTCGCCTAAATTTTCGTCTGAGAAATTTCGTCCGAATTAAGCCAAAATGCATTTAATTCAACGAAGCACCTTTTGGTCTGCCCAGTTCAGTTTTGTATAGTTAGTTGACCATGATAAAAATAAATGGAGAGGAAATTTTTCTCAAGAATTCCTATTAATGAAATCTAAGAGAAGCAAGACCTCAAAGAGTTTTTGAATAAGAAAACAAAATTAAAATTCCTCTCCTATCCTTCATCTCTTTAGACGACTTCATTATGATTTTATTGAATCACGATGCCTGTTTGGTTCGATGCAATGACTGTGATCGATGTCTGGGTAATGTCTGTTGGGAGGAAACGCTTAAATCCTTTCAAAATTCTTCTCGTTTAAAAATTTTTTGGAGAATTTCGAGGAATAAAAATTTTATTTTACAGAATGGGAATTAAGTATGGCGTGAAATGAGTGAGTGATATGTGTCTTTTAGTTTTGTTGAAATACCATTATGTATTTTTCAACTCACAATGAATTACAGATTTATTACATTTTATTCAATTTTAAATTAAAGTTCCGATACATCACATTTGTTGTAGGGTCTAAACTGGTTGATTTATGATTTATAGTTGAATTAATGAGGGAATAAATAAAGTACATATATATGGGCCGCCCAAATGAAAGTGGCACTACAGTTGGTTTGATAAATGGTTTAATGGTATTGATATAAATTAGTATACAAAAGAAAGAAGTAATACAGACGTAACAGATATGCTAGACAAAGCCACTTTATAGGTTGTCACCTTGTTGGTCCTTGGTGATAATCACATGCGCTTGACCAGGTCGTTACCTGTCTTCAGTACCGCTTCTTCCGCTACGAAAATCCCTATACCATCGGAATACCGATCTGCGTGACATACACTCCGTGCCATACACATTTTGCATTCGAGAATAGATTGCACTAGTACCCACATTTTCCGCTGTTAAAAATTGCATGACCGCGCGTTGACGCCGTTTTCAGACATCCATGATGCGAACGATGCCTTTTAACGTGCTCCCCCGCTATCACACACGCATCTGGCGGGATATGACGATATTGCATGCATTCCCAGCACTCTGCACCTTCTATAGGAGCATGCGCAGTCATCTTTCTCTACGAATGGCGGAGTTATTACAGCAATGCCATTTTCATTTGGGCGACCCTTATATATATATCTCTATGGTTGGAGTAGCATAATTGTGATTCAAACCAACAGATAAAAAAGTCCAGAACATGACCCGAACCTGAGTAACTTGGTTTGTGGGTAACTTGTGCTACCCGGACGATACCAGGCTGATATAATTCACTCTTATTTGTTGGAATGGCTACGAACTGCAGCGCTAGTTTCATTAATCCGAGATATAACTACAGCATTTACATGATGAAACTGTGTGACAATACGGAAACTGCTATGTATACCATGTAATTAGGTCCTAATGAGGAGAAGGAATTTTTTTTTTAAACTAAATAAATCATCTTCAAGGTTGGACTAGCATAGTTGAGGTTTATTCCATCGCTGGACATTTTTCGCTCTGTTTGAATATGCCTTAACTATGCTTACTCCAACCTCGAAGATGATTTTTCTTGTCGAAATTTTTTCCCCTTCTCTTCATTAAATGAATATATATATTTCACTCAATCAAAACTTATACACAGCAACATAACTGTTACACTGTAAATGTACAATGTATATTTTATTTTCACAGAATTCGTAAGTTAAAATTCAATTTCACTAATAAAAAAATTTAAAAAGTGTTAAAAAACACAAAAATCCTTTAAAAAAAGCCCACAAAAAAACTTCTTATAATCACGTGTTAAACCTAATTTCAGTTTTATACCTGAAGTAATTCTTTCTAATTAAGCCAGACAATTTGTAATTAATTCAACGGGAAACTTTTTTACCTCTCCAGGCTCACTTTTGTACAGTTGAGCGTGATAAAAAATAAACAGAGTGAAAGTAATTCCCAAGAATTCCTATTATTGAAATCTAAGAGAAGCAAGACCTAGAGGAGTTTTTGAAGAAGGAAAAAATAAAAATCTTTTCCAATCCTTCATCTTATTAGACGACTTCATTATGAGGTTATTGAGTCACGATGCCTGTTTGGATCGAGGCAATGACTTGGATCGATGTCTGGTCAATGTCTGTTGTGGGGAAATTCTTAAATCGTGATTCAAAAGAATTTCCTGAGAATTTTCCTCTTCATTTCTTACTTTCTCCTATCTATAATAGAATAAATTATTATAATCGAAATTTTTTTTGACATCCGGTTTTCGACTGACTTAGGGGGTCAGACTTAGGGGGCGTTTTAGGGGTCAGAGATCCCGAAAACACGCTTTTACAAAATGTCTGTCTGTCTTTTTTGCATCATAGAAAAGTGTATAAGGTTATGCATAGAATTGAACCAAACTTCATATATATGTTTTTGACTATGATTATCAGTTTCCAGTTGAAATTGGGGATATTCCGCAGGAAGGGAGTGCTGTGATAGCAATTTTTGTGCAATTTTTTTAGATCTTTTGCAGTTTAATTGAAGAATTTATGAATATTTTTTGACGAAATCTTATATTTCGATATAATGTAACAAGACGAAGTTTGTATAAAATTTTGGAGAAAATCGGTCTGATAGTGGTGCTGCGATAGCGAATATTGTTCAATTGTTGGGACGGGCGCGATAGCTGTAGAACAAAACTTCTGAATCACCCAATTGTCTAATCTATGTTTAATTTGCATATTTGTAATAAGCAAAACTTTTTCACATTTTCTGATATATTACACGCTGATTAGACTTCATTACGAAATTGCTCCTCCACCCCTCCCATTTATTCACAAAAAACTTGATGAAAAAAAAATAAGTAACAGATCTGTTAACTACTAATTTTTTGTATCTAAAACGCATAATTAAAAACAAATGTGCTTCTTGAAGTAAACCCTTTAATTCCCATGGTAGAATACGTTCTAGAAATTCCATAATTAAGAAAATCTGAATTCATACCAGAAAATTTCAATAATAAATTTAGTTTTATTTAATGACGGAATGTTTGTTATTAAACAGTTGCCGAACGGTTGATGTCGGTAAAGGAGCTACCGAGTTGCGATCAACTTTACGCCCAGTCTATTTGTGAGTAAAGTGTCTTGTAAATAATGAGCCGTTGTGGGAAAAGTTAAATGTAGTATTAACTACACGAGCAGGGAAGACCGAGCTATGCTCGGTCAAAATTAAATTTGAGTTCAAATATCATGATCCATGACCAAAATGACCCACTAATTGAATTTTCTCGAACATGTGACTTAGCCCCAACAGTCTTCTCGTGCCCGAAAACCATAGGATGCTAAATTTAGTGTAAATAGTCTGAGCAGTTTTTAAGATAAAATAGCTTGACCCATAATGACCCATAACCAAAATGACCCACTAATCGAAATTTCTCGAACATGTGACCTAGCCTAATAGTCTTCTTGTTCCCTAAACCTGTAGGGTGCTAAATTTATTTCAAATCCTTTGAACCGTTTTTTAGATAAAATAGCTTGACCCATAATGACCCATGACCAAAATGACCCACTAATTGAATTTTCTCGAACATGTGACATAGCCCAACAGTCTTCTCGTGCTCGAAACCATTGGATGCAAAATTTAGTGTAAATTGAGCCGCTTTTTAGATCTTGACCCAAAATGACCCACTAATTGAATTTTCTCGAACATGTGACCTAGCCCAATGATTTTATCGTGCTCGAAACTCGTAGGACAAAAAAATTAATCAAAATCGTTAGAGCCGTTTTTCAGATAAAATTAATTTGACCCGCGTTGACCCAAAAATGATCCACTAATCGAAAGTTCTCGAACATGTGACCAAGCCCAATAGTCTTCTCGTGCCCGAAAATGGTCGGATACAAAATTTCGTCAAAATCGTTTGAACCGTTTTTTAGATACAATTAGCTAGACCATGACCCAAAATGACCCACTAATTGAATTTTCTCGGACATGTGACCTAGCCCAATGGTTTTCTGGTGCCCCAAAACGGTAGGATACGAAATTTCGTCAAAGTCGTTAGAGCCGTTTTTAAGATAAAATTTGCATATATATATATATATATATAACCACACACAAGATTTGCTCGTATTAGAATATATGATAAGAAAGAACAATTAAAAATAGAAGAACAATTAAACAATGGGGTTAAAATAAATTTGGAATAAAAAAGTAAAGCAAAAGAGATTAAGGATAGAGTCTAATAAATGGAAAAAAGTAAAATGGTATAGCTGTAGTTATAATTAACTACCGAAAAAAGTTGAAAAAGTGTAAAATAGGGTTCGTAACATGCTTAAAAACAGCACATAAATGCCAGTTGGAAAAGGCAAGCAAAGCTTAGCTTTAACAAAAAAGCACTTAAAAGGGCCATACTTTTTTTTCTGGGGGGTGGGGGTATAGCTTAGGAATAATTTTAATTAAGAAATTAGGCCATGCATTTTTTTTTTTATGTATAGGATAGGAATAAGTTTAATTAAGAAATGAAGCAAATATTGCTATTTTAAATATCTGGAATGAATATGAAATATCTGACTTAAAAAATCTACTTAATTGGAAACAGTGATGGTAGCATATATGCTACCATGGGCATTAGAGGGTTAACATGCATGAAATAGAAAGTTTTTGGATTGGCACATCCGACTAGCATTTAAGTGCGTTCAGCTGTACAAAAGTGAACCTGGAGAAGTAAAATAGTTCTATGTTCAACTAAACGCAATTTGCCTGGTTTAATTCGAACGAATTATTTCAGATATAAAACTGAAATTGGGTTGCGTAAGTAATTATAAGAATTTTTTTTTAATTTTTTTTAAAACTTTTTTTTAGTTTTCTGAAATTTATTCAATTTTGTTTTGTAGCGAGATTAAATTTTAACTTAAGAATTCTGTGAAAATTATTCACGGTTTCGACATTTTAGAAGAATTTTGATGACTAAAGGTTTTATTTTACAAAATGGGAATTTATTATGGTGGGAAATAGTTGATATATGTCTTTTTTGAAATATATTTTTCGAAATTTGTAATAGTTTATAGTATTATGCCATTTAATTTGGAATTTCAACTGATTGTTGGAACTATGTTTTATGATCGATTTACACTGAATTACAATTATTTTTTTTTAAATTTATGTCACTGTAGAAATTAGAAAAGTACAATAAAAATTCATTAAATTTAAATGCGTAAGGTGCATTGTATCTTTTACACTGTAGTTGTAAAGGTACACTTTATAATACAAAAATTCTAAAGATAAAAATTGTTCTCTACGAGAGATGTTTCTTTAAGTTTTAGATTTTTTTAAAATAAATAATAAAAATTAAGAAAATTATTATCATTTATTTCCCTTAATTTGTTTTATATCTGAAGATTTTCATCTGATTTAAGTTAGACAATTTGCGTTTAACTCAACGAAGCTCTTTATTGATTCTCCAGGTTCTGTTTTGTATAGTTGAACGTATTAAAAATAAATGGCAAGGAAATTTTTCTCAAGGATTCCTATTAATGAAATCTAAAAGAAGCAAGACCTCGGGGAGTTTTTGAAGGGAGAAAAAAATAATTAAAAACTTCACTCGTACACTTCATCTGTTTAGACGACTTCATTATGAGGTTATTGAGTCACGATGCCAGTTTTGAATCAAGGCTCGATCGATGACTTGGATCGATGTCCGCTAAATGTTGGGAGGAAACGCTTAAATCCTTTTTAAAGTCTTTACTTTTTCTATATTTGAGGAGAATACAGTTGGGTAAAAGTTTTATTTTACACACAGGGAAATAATTCTGGTGTTGCATGGCTCCTATATGTTTTTAGTCTTCGTTGAAATATCCTTTTTATTTTTAAATCTCACAATAGTTTACACCATAATGGGATCTGTTTTCAATTTTCAATTAAATTTCGATTGCATTATCTTTGTTGAAAGATCTCATTGGACGGACTTACGATTCTTATATGACATTTGTTTGGAAAACTCCGGGTTAAATCAATCATATATACGTCACTAAATTAAAACGTATACAGCGCGTTATAAATGTTACAATCGAACCAATGTACAGTTTCAGTGTGTGTCACATTGCACATTTATAGTGTGTTCATATACAAAAACGTCGTAAGTTAATATTTAATACCATACAAAAATTGAATAATTTTTAACTTTTCAATAGAAAAAATCATTCAGAAAAACTGTTTATAATCATTTACGCTACCTAATTTTATTTTCATATCTAGATGAATTCCGTCTGAATTAAGCCAGAAAAAATTCGGTTAATTCAACGAAGTAAATTTTTTACTCCTTAGGTTACGTTTTGTATAGTTGATCGTTATAAAAAAAATAAATGAAGAAGAAAATTATCTGAAGTATTCCTATTAGAGAAATCTAAGAGAATCCCTGGAGGAACTTTTGAAAAAGAAAAAAAAATCCCATACCTTTTATCTACGACTTCATTATGAGACTGAGTCACGATGGCTGTTTGGATTGAGGCAATGACTTAGATTAATGTTTGGGGAACGTTTTTTGGGAGGAAACGCTTAAATCGTTTTAAATTTATTAAAGGTCCGTATATTTAAAAGAATTCAGTTAATTAAGCTTTTGGTGTACAGAATAGTAATTAACTATGTTATGAAATGGTTCATATGCAGTGTGTTCCAAAAATGACTGATGGATTTTGAAAGTTAATAAAAACAAAACCGGAACGCGATAGAAATGTATCATTTGCGGCCTTATGTTTGGGAAACAAGGGAATTTTATTCCACCAATTTGCAAATTTAGTTAACATTTTCGACAAAAGATGGCGCTGCATGTATGCAACACCTGCACAGAAATTGAATCCGTCACATCTTCATTCGGTATTTTGCTACGCAATTTGTTAATGAGTGCTTTTAAAAGAGTATACACTATCGAAAATGGTTTATTCGTTGGTATAGCAGTTATTTCTTGTTTTGGAGTATAACCGTTATTTTTCAGCGCCATCTTTTGGCGAAAATATTAACTAAATTTGCGAATTGGTGGCATAAAATTCCCTGGTTTCCCAAACATAAGGCCGCAAACGATACATTTCTATCGTGTGCCTTTTTTTTAAATTGACTTTCAAAATCCATCAGTCATTTTTGTGACACACTGTATGTATACGTTGAAATGTCATGTTGTATCTTTTAAACTCATAATAATGTACAGCATTATTTAAATTACTTCCAGTTTTCAATTGAATTTAAGATAAACGATTAATTTTTTGTATGATCTAGAATTTGATTAAGTTACGATTTCTATTTGAACATTTTTTGGAATACTGTGAAACTAAATAATGTACACATATATTTCGCTAAACAGAAATTTATATTGTGCATTGTGACAGTTACTCTGTAAATATATTATGTATACTTCATATTATCAAATTTCTTAAGTTCAAAATTAATTTATAGAACAAAATATTTAAACGAGTTTTAGATTTATAATAAATAAAAGTATTAAGAAAAACTGCTTATATGTAACCTAATTTCAGTTTTACTTCGTAATAGTTTCGTCCGAATTAAGCCAGACAAATTGCGTTACAAATTACTCTTTTTTAACTCTGCATGTTCAATTTTCTATAGTTATCAGTGATAAAAAATAGAGAGAAATTTTTTCTCAAGAATTCCCATTTGAGAATTTAAAGAGAAGAAAGATCTCGAGGAGTTTTGAAAGAGAAATTAAATAATAATAATAATAATAAAATTCTTCTGATATCCTTCATTTCATTTTGAGATTATTGAGAGACGACTGCTGTTTGGATCCAAGCAATAATTTGTATCAAAGTCTAGAGAATGTCTATTGTCTAAACTTGAATCCTTTTAAAATTTATTACGGTTCCTATCTATAAAAAGAGCGCAATTTTTAAAGGCTCGGCTATATTTTAGAGTACGGGGTTGAGACAAAAAAAATTAAGGTATCACAAAACTTAGTGAATGACCCATTTTCCCAACTATTACATAAATTTACAAAGAAAAATAGTTATGTGTATAAAAAATACGTTGAAAGATATAGTTAATTTAGTAATTCAATTTTTGGTTTATTTTGATTGATGTTATTACTTTATTCACGTACATTTTGTTTAAAGATACGCTAAAAATTACTTATCAAGTTTTATTGTTAAGTATATAACTGAGACAAAAATGTAAGTCTATAAAAAATCATTAAATATTTTATTAAAAATTAAATTTTGATTGTTATTAAATGTTGATTACATTTTCATTTTAACTAAACAAAATAAATTACATCTTTCTTAGTTAAGTCTGTTCCTTTGTCCCCCAGATTTTGTTTCTGAATACACCTGCAGTTCCAGGGTAATTTGTAATTTTTAAGTTTCTAATCATTTCATGAGACCATCGGTTGTAAGAAACACTAGTTTAGAGAAATGGAATTATTTACCACGTGAAATGCTTTCGATACTTTTTTCTTTTCTGTTGCAATTTTATTATCTATTTATTAAAAACAGATTATAGAATATATTTTTTATAGAATTATTTAATTCATTAAATTTCAATTGAACTTTGTTACATTATCTTTGTTAAAAGATCTAATTGGATAGAGCTACGATTTCAGTTGAAATCAAGAAAATAGCATGTATTGATTTGTATAGAATCTCTATTGAGGTGAAACACTTTTTAAACTTGATGGTATAAAATTCCCTTGTTTCCCAAGGCCGCAAAATACATTTCTATCGCATTCCGGTTTTGTTTTTATTAACTTTCAAAATTCATCAGTCATTTTTGGAACACACTGCATATGAACCATTTCATAACATAGTTAATTCCTATTCTGTACCCCAAAAGGTTAATTAACTGCATTCTTTTAAATATACGGACCGTTAAGAAATTTAAAACGATTTAAGCGTTTCCTCCCAAGAAACATTCCCCAAACATCGATCTAGTCATTGCCTAGATCCAAACAGTCATCGTGACTCAATCGCATAATGAAGTCATAGTTTGGAATTTTTTTTCTCTTTCAAAAGTTCCTCCAGGGCTTCTCTTAGATTTCACTAATAGGAATACTTGAGATAATTTTCTTCATTTATTTTTTTTATATAACGATCAACTATACAGCATTTTTAAAATGCTCCGTCGTCCTTGTTTTTTAAGCTAATGTAACGGTTAAAAACTTGGTTTTATTTTAGAGAATAGGAATTGATGATTGTGTGAAATTGTTGGTACATGTGTTTTTCTTTTTAAAAATTTCTTTATGTAATTATGTACATTATAATTTGCAGTATTATTGGTAAGAAGGGTAAAAACCGTATACCTTATTTTTAGTTGCTTCTTGATGCCAGAATCCTCATCAGAATTTAATATAACTTTACGCATTTATCCTTGTATTATAATACCATTTTAAATATATGGTTAGTTCATCCCATTTTTATTAATAAACTAGCTGACCCGCCCGGCGTTGCCCGAGCCCTTGTAATAAAATTAAATCTCTTAAAAAACGGAACTCTGGCCACGGTCTACGATAGCTTCGGAACCGTATACCCGGCATGCTCGTAAGCTCTAGAAAATCTTTTATTTCCCCCTACCACCGACAGGGGAGCATTCTGTTCTAAACAAACTTCTTTCCGAACGAACTTCTGAGACAGGTCCTCGCTGCCTATGTTACTGTATAGTAGGCGCACTACAAAATTGAGCTGGTTTCGAGAAGATTGGAACATTATTAGCCCAGTTATTGCAATAAGGCACAGTTAGAGAAAATAACCTTGATTGAGGTGCCGAAGGGAGGAGATGTTCGAGTGTCCTTCAGAAAATGACTAATTAGGAGGCCCACTATATAAATATTCGTTCGTTTTGTTAAGCTAGGAACTTAATTACAAAGTTGGCTTAAACTCTTATTTGTAAATAGTGGTAACCGCTACTCATAAATTTAATTTAATGTTATAAAGGGTGACTATTAAGTTAAATATAATGTTTGGAATCACTTGCGTTGAAATCGGAAAGATAGTTGCTGATATATAGAAACGGGGCATAGTTAGAGAAAAACCTTGAATGAGGGGCTAGGGGGGGAGGGTTGTTCAAGTACCCTTCAGCAAATGACTAATTAAGAGGAGCACTATGCATCTTTCGAAATTCGATCGTTTGCTTAAGCTGGGAACTTAATTACAAATTTGGCTTACCCAATTATTCGGAAATAGTGGTAACCGCTACTCATAAATTTAGTTTAATGTTATAAAGAGTGACATTTAAGTTAATTATAATGTTTGGAATCACTTGTGTTGAAATCGGAAAAATAGTTGCTGAGATATGAAAACGGAGCATAGTTAGAGACAAAAACCTTGAAAGGAGTACCGGGGGGGAGGGGTTGTTCAAGTGTCCTTCAGCAAATGACTAATTAGGAGGACCACTACGCATCTTTCAAAATTGGTTCGTTTGCTTAAGCTTTGAACTTAATTGCAAATTTGGCTTAAACTATTTTTCGTAAATAGTGGTAACCGCTACTCATAATTTTAGTTTAATGTTATAAAGAGTGACAATTAAGTTAATTATAATGTTTGGAATCACTTGTGTTGAAATCGGAAAGATAGTTGCTGAGATATGGAAACGGAGCATAGTTAGAGAAAAAACCTTGAAGGACGGCCCGGGAGGTGGGGGGGGGGGGGTTGTTCAAGTGGCCTTCAGCAAATAACTAATTAGGAGGACCACTATGCATCTTTCAAAATTCGTTCGTTTCCTTAAGCTTTGAATTTAATTACAAATTTGGCTTAAACTGTTATTCGTAAATAGTGGTAACCGCTACTCATAAATTTAGTTTAATGTTATAAAGGGTGACTATTAAGTTAATTATAATGTTTGAAATCACTTGCGTTGAAATCGGAAAGATAGTTGCTGAGATATGGAAACGGAGCAGAGTTAGAGAAAAAACCTTGAAAGACGGGCCGGGAGGGGTGGAGGGGTGGGGTGGGGGGTGGGTTGTTCAAGTGGCCTTCAGCAAATAACTAATTAGGAGTATCACAATACATCTTTAATGATTGATTCATTTGGTTAAGCTAGGAATTTAATTTGAAATTTGTCTGAGACTATTTTTCGGAAATTCTGGTAACTGCTTTCTAGAAATACACCTTGAAGCTTAAATGTAATTAGACCCTTGCCCCTCTTCATTCCCGCAAATATAAAAAACAATCTGTTAAATAAAGTTTTAATCTCCATCATAATAATAAATGTCATGTAAAAAAGAAAAAAAAACTTAAACCCGACTAATTGTCATGAAGAAAAATATGCCTGCAAAATATTTGAATCAGTGGGACGTATGTGTAATTTCTCATGCACAGGTGGCGCGACAATCGCATGGCCCCTCTACGTTGATAACTTTAATCCATGTTCACACTATTTAGTTATAAATCCTTATTTATGCATCGCTACTCTGGTTCATTTAATTACTTCTGTGAAGAATCGATGCAACCAACCAGTGAACCAACCAACCCAAGATAATAAAAGAGTATTTTAATGAGAGTTCTTTGTGCATTTTAATTAATATTTCAGAAAGTAATTAAAATATTAAAATTCTGAAGTAATGTTGCAACAGGAGAGGGTTTGGACTACCTAAATCTAAATTTCCAGCCTTCTAGGTGGGCCAGATTTTCCTAGCCATCGCCAACAGACACACACAGACACACAGACACACAGAGCGAAACTTTCTTTTATTAGTTTAGATGATTACACAGGGGAACAGTGATTTCGCGGCACGGGGTTGGACAATGGATTTCGAGTATAATTTTGGTCTGCTGAATACGAAAATAATAGCAAATTTTCTGTGTTGGCTCTCGTTTTTGTAATAAAGTCCACAATCCGATAAATGGCACAAGTACAGAAAAAGTAATATTAAATATGTAGACTTTTAATAAAATTTTTTACATATTTTGAAACATTCTATTTTGAGTGAGATAGGTATTGCAAAATAGAAATATAGATTTAAAATTACTGTAAAAACCGTTTTCAGTATGATTTTCTGGAATGTTTCTCTTCAGGATGTTTCTCTTTGTATGGTCCAACAGTAGTCAGCCATCATGTGGAGATCCCAACGTCCTTTGATACCTTTGCTCCATTATTCTGATATACATGGACAATAGAGATTGATATTTTTATACAGCTGATAAAGAGGTTAACTTTTTTCTGCAGTTTCTCAAATTGTAAAGATAAATATCCTTTTCTCTTTAAATATTAAATCATTAGATTTATAATTGAAATACGATTACTTTGGTTCCTTTGTTGTAAAATGAAATATATTGTTCCCTTTTAACTTGAATCTTAAAAGATTCTTATTTTAAATGTCATACCATAGCACAGTAAACCGGATCATGGAAAATGGTCTGACTCTGTGAAAAGAGAACAACAGCAAATAATAATAATAATAATAATAATTTTAAAATAAACTTACAAAGATAGGTACAATTGAAAACACTAAATATTTGTCTTATCCGTAGATATTGTTGACATGTCAATAGACAATATGTATATCTTAAATAAATAAAATTAAAAAAAGAACTATTTTCTAGCCACTGTTTCTCGTAAAAAAAATCTGCCAAAGACCAAATTTTCTATCATTTATTTTTAATTTCCAATTGAATTTTGGGTCTATCATCTTAGTAACAAGATCTAAGTGAATTGAATTGCGATTCTTATTCGACGCAAGAAAATGTTTTAATTCGATACTTGAGGGAAATCTTTCGTTTCACACAATGGGAATTAATCTCAAGGTCTTAGTCAAGGGAGGTGGAGAGAGTGTTAAGGGAATCCATTCCCTCCCAAAATTACAGATCTCTGTTTATTTATCAATTATTTTTTCATTGTTTTATTTTTAAGAAATGTTCGCTACGTAGAAGCACTGTATTAAAATTATTATAGTCCACTGAATATAGTGCATTATTAATAACATTGAACTGAGAATCACCCCTCCCCCCTCACGAAATATTTTTCTTGCTTCTGCCCTGATAATACTTATTGAATTATTGGTATATTTGTGTTTCTTTGCTAAGTTACCTTTTCTGTTCTTTTTTTTCTTTTTTTCAGTCAATAAAATTCTACGAACTTGGAACATATCTAAAATGTTCTATTAATTCTGTTTAAATTTTTCAATTTAATTTTCAATACATAATCTACGTTTTGGATCAAGGCGTGGCGAAATTTTGATTATAACAATAATTGAAAACGTTGTCTGGGGTAGACAAAACATTCAAATAATTTAAAAATTCTATAGAATCTTTTATTTTAAGGAAACAAAATTATTATTATGGAGAAAAGCGTTTTCTTTATACTGAGAAAATAAATCTTTTTATGAAGTGGATGGTTTATAATTCTTTAGAGTTCCTGTAGAAAAATGAATGTTAGATGAGGGAAAGATTTTTTTTGGCAATATTAGTCACGTGACAATTGATTATTATATGAAATGAGAAGTACATTTTTTACTTTCCCAGTTTTACAGTTGTATGTTTTTAACAAGAATAATTATACTTTAATAACTGCCAAAAGGTGTTAAAAACCATAAAAGTAGTAAAAAAGTTTTATATAAAAATTGTCTACATGTTTCGACTTTGTCGAAGAATTTTTCGCGGAAAAAAGATAGTTTTATACAATTGCACGATCTATAATGAATGATTTAAAACGCCATCATTCACATTTTTTATATTCTCTCTCAGATTCCGCACGATATTTTATTTTATTTTTAATTTGATGTTTATTTCTGTACTCGTAAGGTTGGTGCCGTTAATCATTTAGTAACTCAACCCGTAATTTTGTTAAGTTAAATGACGCTGTATGCACATGAATGATGAATTTCACATCATTGCATAGACGTGTAGCTGTAGAATATTATCATTTATCTTGAAAAAGGCTTTAATGAAGTTTAATGACTGTTTATATATAGACTGTTTTTATGGTTTTTATTTAAGACCTTTAAACAATTAATGAAGTATTTTATCTCTAGGAGTTCGGATTTGTTATATATTTGGGGATAATTATGTCGTTTACAGTTATCTGTATTTTTCATTTAAATTTTGAATACATATTATTTATTATTTTGTCTCATTGGGTTGCGTCAGAATAATTGTACAGATCAAGATGGAAACTATATCCGAAAAAAGTCTTTTATGAGGAAATTTTTAAACCTTTTCAAATGGAGAGAAACTGGAGCGAAATGGCGAAAGAAGTTTATATTTTTTTTTCTAAGCAAAATGTTGAGGTCATTGGTCGAACCCTGAACCTTTATTTGAAAAACCATTAGTTACTACATACGGCCAATTTTGATCATCACAAAAAGAACTTCTTGATGACCGACCTTGTGAAGTAAAGCATCACTTAGTCGAATCTGCTACTTCCATGCCTCTCCGATCTGGCTGAAACAGCTTTTAAGATTTTGAGAGCTTCACCTTACTTCAGAAAGGCCTGCCTTTCTCAACGGAACCTCTGACGACTGGTCCCACTGGCCTTTATTTCAACTTCTTGCCGAATAGGGAGGTTACCACACCCTCTTAGTGGTCAAACACATTTCTTTACATCTACAATTACGTTACATTTTATTGCACTTACGATTACAACTTCACAAAACATTGAACACTGTTATTGGCACAAGAAAACCTTGAGTCTGGGTGGATCTAGCCCCAGCACGTTAAGCCCCAAGTGAGACAACTCGGAGCCACCCGGTGATGGTGAGGCGACATATTGGGACACTTATTTCGCAACAGACTTATTTGATGATTTTTGCAGAACTAGGAATGGACTAAAATTTTCCTGGGAAACCCTAGGCCACTTATAACTTGCGGTCCAAACAAACGAAGTGCTTATCCCACTGATAATGTTCACTTACAAAATCAATAGATTTAGCCTCTCTCCACCTTTCTGCTTCCACACTTTTTGCAAACTTTTAAGACAAAATCAGAACACAGTAACCAGCAAATGCCAACAACTTTATTTTCGCTTTCCCTACCAACATTCTACCAAATGAGCTATCATGCACAATTCTGACCGACACAATTCACTTATCATCTATTGGCATCATTACCTATTCGTAGTAGAGTCTTGCATCGCGTCGGGTAACCCGATTTTACCCCAACTCGGAGTTCGGGTACGATCGGGTTGACGCTAATTTTATTAATTGCTTTTGCTGGTTGACTTTAAACGTTTCGGTTCGGATTTGGGTTCGTTCAATTTTTCAAAAGAAATAGCTGAATATTTTTCAACTGAAAAAAAAATGAATATTAATGAGTGGATATGTGTTCATTTTGATACGAAATACTTAAAATTTATATTAAAGATATAATTGTAGATTGCTCTCCCATAATTTTAATAAAATATGAATTTATTTTTATCACCTCGTATTCGGGTCGCGTTCGATTTTGAATATTGTGGGTTCGGTTCGGGATCGGATCGAAGTATGTCAGATTCGGGTCGGGTTTCAGATTGACAAATTTTTTTGCCGGATTCGGGTCGGATTAAGGGTTGACATTTAGCAGAATTTTTGGATTCGGAGTGTGTACAACCCGCCCCGTGCTCCAATTCATATCTGCTAACCTTGCGATTTCCTAAATCAGCTATATAGGGTCGTCATAAAGTCTTTTCCTGATTACAAAAAATTATTACGAAATAACCATTGAATGTAATATTGTAAAATTTTTATTATGGAAAAGTCATGTTCTTAAGTTTTTCTTCATCTGGATGGATAATCCCCTAGACATACGGCTTGGTCAATCCAAAGCCCTTTTGAAATGCAAACTGAACATAGTTTACACAAAAATTCTTCACCAAAAATTCTTCACCTGTAATAAATCCAATTATTAAGTTTTTCATATTTTTGAATATTCAGTGGATAGCCACTCAAGGTCAGGATCACAGAGGCTGTGTCTAGCGTGACAGCGCAAATGTTGGACAATATGTGGAGAGAAATGGAATACCGCTTTGACATTCTTCGAGCTACCAAGGGTGGCACATCGAAATTTTCTAACGTAAGTAATTGTATTAAAAGCTTCAGAAATATCTTTACAATATATTGAAACAAGCTCATGCCTAATTATATTAGTTTTCCTGCAATAAATTATTGTGATCAGGGAAAAACTTTATGACCACCCTATATCTTAGCAAACTGTTACCATTTTTCTTTGTAGCAGTTATACTTTTCACTCATTATATAAAATGTATGGTTGAAATATGTGTATTATTGGACTTGAATAAAACTGGAGGGTTGTCGCATCTGCCTATTATGAGATCTATTGTACATTACTTTAAATTTTTTTATATCTAATTTTTTTTTTGTTTATTTGAAAGTATTCAAAAAGATTTTTTAACATTTTCAATACTTTTTTCTAGTTATTTTTTCTAGTTTTCAGTTTTTTAATTCCCAAGACATTTTATAGTAATGAAAGGCTTTTCTAATATTTCACATTTAAGCAAATATGCAGTGCATTTAAAGTGCAGCATTCTAAATTTGAAACATTAAAAAAATAATAATAAATTTACGAGATATAAATAATTCTTTGCGCTCTGCAATAAACATTATGCAATTTTCATATTTTTACATAATCACAAACTGTTTAAGAAAAGCTAATCTCATAGAAATCTTTACTTAAAGCTTTTTAAAAAACAGTTTTTGCATTGTAAATGAGTATTATTTCGAGGTGTAAAACGAGAGCTTTAAGTATTAATGTAAGCGTT
This sequence comes from Maratus michaelseni, assembly GCA_963931845.1. NCBI lineage: Eukaryota > Metazoa > Arthropoda > Arachnida > Araneae > Salticidae > Maratus > Maratus michaelseni. The sequence continues at coordinate 105,724,652 of OZ007588.1, read as the reverse complement.
AAAGAAAGCATATAGAAGAGAGCAGAATTCTCCCTTTTGTTTAAATCCTTTCAAGATAGAAAAGAAATATTCTTAAATTATAATTTTAAATGAGGTACCTTCAACCTCAAAATAGAAACTACGATTTGCCTAAAGTGTATTCTTAAAATGTTAAAAGTTAACTTTGTTATTTTTAAAAACTGAACTAATTTTTTGAATAACGTCAGTTCTCTTAATCAAAAATACAAGTATTTATTGGGAAGTAGTATTTATAAAATCAGAAATGATTCGTCTAATAAATTTATACAGGTTGATTTAAAAAGATAAGACAAATTTTATGAGTTTGTAGTGCAATCAAAACTTTTTTACTTTCTTCTCTTTTTACAAGAAATTATTGGATTTGGGGAAAAATTTTGACTTCCAGTTTTCAGCAGATATATTTTCTATATAAATGAAATCGTCTGCAACCAAATTAAATGATAATCTACATATTCGTTCTCGAAGTATGGCTATCGCGGATATTGTGAAAAACAAAGCATAGCTGCGACACCTGTTGGGTGGTATAAGATCTATTTATGCCAAGGTCTAACAGCCTTGGCATAAATAGATCCGTATTAATTTATACCGCCCAACAGGTGTCGCTGTTATGCTCTGTTTTTCACAATATCCGCGATAGCTATATTTCGAGAACGAATACGTTTTAGATGGTCCTGAACATGATTTGACGATTTTTAGAAAATGTCTGTCCGTGAGTTTGTCTGTGTCTGTCTGTATGTGACACAAATTTTGTGGGCGTTCTATCTCAATGCACGGAATTTAACTAAACTTCAGATTCAGTTAGACATCCACGTAAATTGGTACTGATTAGGTATTGGTATGAATATCACAACATGTGGCGCCGCTGTGCTGTATTTTTTCGAATTTCCGCTTCCGCAATAACCATTTCTCATGAAATTTCGCCAAATTTCATATTCTGTTAGACTTTGGCATAAATAGATCCTCATTAATTTATACCGCCTAACAGGTGTCGCTCCTATGCTCTGTTTTTCACAATATCCGGGATAGCTAATATTTCGAGAACGCATACGTAGATTGTCATTTAATTTTGGCTGCAGAGGATTTCATTTATATAGCAGAAAGTTTTGTGATAGCTACAACATAGTAGATTTTTCGAAAAAAAAAACCCGTATTGTAATCCATTTTTTTCACTCAAAAATAAAAGGTGTCACTTAAATGCTTGTACGGCAATTTGTTTTCGAACCGTTACACTAAAAAACCTCATTCTTAAAGAAAAGAGGGTAAAAGCTATAAGATATCAAAAGGCTTTAGAAATAGGTTATTTTGAATGTACAAGCAGGTGAAGATGTTATTAATTAAGCATTTTCGAGTTTAAAAAAATATATTTTTACACATTATTCTGACTTTAGTTATTTTACAGTTGTTATTTATGCTCTCTGGTCAAAGATATCGTCACTTAGATGTTTTGCCGAATATCTCTAGGAATACTTGACGACTTTATCTGGAGGAAAGCACGAATGTGACATCATATTTTTTCAGCAAATGTTTATTAACAAGGTTATTTAGGAGATCAATGGCAAATTGAATAGAAGATAATTTTTGCGATCACCTTATAAAATTAAATGCTCGAAATGATCTGCAGCTGTAGCAAATAACTATGTGGGATCTCTACAACAATTGTGTTCATTCTTTTAAGAATAGCGTGTATATTCATAGTGATATAAAAAAAAATCCTGCATGTTTTTTGTTGATGGCATGCAGGGTTTTTAATAAAATTTAACGTCACTTTCAGAAAATTTGACTAAGTACAGTAGAAACCAAAATGCTGCATTTAGGATATAAATGTATTAAATACTTGATGAAATATAAACATTTGTACGAAATAATTTTTAGCTGCGCATCCATGAACAGTAACTTTTTTTAGATATACATTAGTAGTTAACTATACACGGCAACTCATGTAAAAAGGAAAGTCAAATATCGTAAAAATTCAGAAATATATAGATGCTATAGAGATCTGAATTTCAGTTGCTATTTAAAAGTAGCTATATTATAAGACATTTAACATATATTCATTTTTTATTAACCGATTTTTAATAAAGGAATATGTACCGTATGTCCAAGCGTAGCTTTTGAACAAAGGCTTCGATTTTGATAATTCTTTTTTGGAATCCTTATGATGGTTTTTCCAAAGAGAACTAAAACATAAAAATAAGGCATTAAAAAATGAAAAAAGACAATATGTGGACAATCCCTTATTACCTAGTTAGTTTATTTCCTTATTAGCTGTTAGAAATCAATTGAAATTCAGCTCACTGTAACACCTATATTTTCCTGAATTTTCACGAGTTGCTCTATATAGTTGACTACTAAATTATAATAAAATTATAAGGTTCGGGTAATCGCATTTAAAAATTATTTAATAAAAATGCTCATATTTCATCAAATATTTAATATAGGGTAGCTAGGAGGAGGGGGGTTGTGTATGGATTTTGTAATTGGATACTAGTGTTTTATTTATTTATCATAACGCTTCCTTCTTGGTACAGGATAAATATAAAAAATAGGAGTCATAGGTAATGAATGTAGCTACACATACAAGTGTTTGTATTTGTCAAACTAAGAGAGTAGCGTAATAAAAAAATCTAAAACACTAGTACTCAGTTACCCTCAGTCCTTAATGCCCCGGTTTACCCTATTCATATTTTAATTGCAGTATATTGTTTCTACTACAGTTTATGAAGTTTCTTAAAAGTGATATTAAATATCATTGAAAAATCTGCATGCTATAAACAAAAAAAAAAAAAAAAAAAAAAAAGACCACGGGAAATTTTGAATTTTTTTGAAAGAAACTTACCTCTGAATGCTGCTTTCATACACAAATGCGCAAATATGTTGCATAAAACCCACATGTGCTACACATACAAATCATTTTGAGCCTTTTATTTTACAAAGTGATCACAAATATTATTATTTTTGAATAGATTTGTTTTTGGTCTACTAATTGGCTTCATGACTAAATTGCGCTGAAACACATCAAATCAAGCATTTTCTTAACATTCTTGAAGCTCCTGAAGAAATTTACAAATGTATTTCTCAAGACATTCGACAAAATGTCTAAAATCGAAGCTGTCCAGGTAGTTTTAACTACAAAAAGTATTTCTTAAGTTAAAGTGGTATACACAATTTTAAAACTAGCATAATATACCTCATTCCAGTTACATTATGAAAAATAGGCTTTAGAATTATGAATGTCTCTATTTCCGACATTCATAAACATTTTTTCTCAGTATAGAAACTAGAACTTTCTTGTTATGTAAATGTTTGAAAATTTTCAAACATCTTTTACATATTCTCCTTTTGAAAGAGATATTGGATATGAACTAGCTTAAAAAAGAAGATAGAAACATCAAAACAAACTTTAGTTGACAAACGAAGACATCGTATATATCTATGACAAAATATAACATAATTTGTGCAGAAGGCATTTTTTCCTTTGGCCATTTACTTGAAGAATTTCTTTTCAAAGCCATTTCTTTTTTGTCTTATTTATGTAATGGTATTTAAAATTTCTAAATTTTTTTGAAGAGTTAATTAGTTAAAACTTGAGTTTTATTTTTATATTATTTCTTAGAGCACAATCATTGTTCCTTTTTTAAAATCTCTTTTATCTTTTTTCCAATAATAGTATAAAAAGCAATCTCTTTGTTGATGACTGGACATTTAAATGCTCCATAAACAAACCCTGTGTGTGTTAAGTGGCATTACTTTCATATAAAGGTACTCTAACTTTCCGTAGTTGTGTTTGAATCTTTCATTTGTGTGAGTTTTAAAGACGAGAACATTTTAGTCAAATGTGGATTCAGCATGTGGTTGTACGAATAATGTTTATGGAAGTGATTGTTCTGAATTTATTTGTATTTGAAGCGTCGTCGCCAGATTCGGATAACTTAATTTACTTGAAGAATTTCTTTTCAAAGCCATTTCTTTTTTGTCTTATTTATGTAATGGTATTTAAAATTTCTAAATTTTTTTGAAGAGTTAATTAGTTAAAACTTGAGTTTTATTTTTATATTATTTCTTAGAGCAAGTCGTAAAAGTTCACATTTATAACTTTATTAAAAAGTTATTATTGGGTTCGCGAAACTTGCGAGAAATTTAAAAATTGAATTTCAATACTTATGTGACTAACGGTCGTACTCACCATCTACCTCAACTGCTGGTTAATCGGAAAACCATCGTCGATCGCTCTAATAACCATTAACCATTTTGGACCTAATCGGGATTGAAGTCGAATCAGATTAATGTTGTACATTACTTGAGCGAGTCTTTTGCGATTAATAAGCATGGTGAATACGGGAGTAGGCTCTTTTCAAAAAATAATCATTCTTCTGCTAGCTATTTTGTGTTTAGCCATATTTCTTAAAGTAAAAATAAAAGTTAAGGACTGTTTATGGTGAAGAATGGACTCGTAGTACAAACTGGTAAGCTCAGCAGGAATTCCTTTAATTTAGATTTTAATAAACTTCTTGTATTTACGAACATATATTATTGATATCTCATTTAGCCTGGAAACATGGATAGTAACGTCGAATTCATTACAACCTCATTTATCATGATTCAAATATTCAATTTACAGAATTAGACTTACGCATAAACCTTACAAAAAACTAAATGAAATTAAAATACCTCTCTATATTGTACAGGAAAATATAACATTTGCCCAGATGGATAATGCCATTAGAATTTATAAATGAAAAGATTTATTGCACCTATTAAAAAATAAGATAATAGCTAGTATATTTTAAAAAAGTTATTCATTTGATTTTTAAAATCCACACAAAATAACAATCACTTGTTTCTGAATTAAACACCAGTTTGTAAATTTCCTATGCCATCATACGTTTGTATAGCTTAAAAAAATGTTCTTACATAATTCAAAGCATTCCATTAAAAAATAATGTTTTAACAAGCCGCTTTTTTTACTTGCAGGTTAACATCAGACTTTTAAATCTGCTTCTGTTACAGGAAATGTCTTATTTTATTTTTACATTGTACTTTAAGGACGTCTTTTTATTTTTGAAGTACATTTTCTAAAACTACAGGATATAGTTGCTGTAATTCTAAATGTCCAATTATCTTCGGAGAAAAGTTTCGCTTACACAAGAGATAAAAATTTGTAAAAAAAAAAAAGTAAATAAATAAATGTTCCTTGGACATTTTAGGAAACATGTCACTAGTTTCCTTAAAGTATTTTTTTTTCTTCTCATACAGTTGTTGCTATGGTAACTAACATTTTTCTAGAGTATGTCTCAGGTAATCATGTTTTGTATTTCATAGAGATCTGAATCAAGTCTAAAAATGTGTAAATACACACACACATATATATATATTGATGTTGATAGCCTTTTTTATTTACAATATTTATTTAGGTCAGTACAAGTACTTTTAGGTTAAATAAATAATAAATGGATCCTTAATGTATAGGAATTTTTGTAACTCGAATAAAATTTTGTGGCAAAATATGATATATTTTTTTTATTTTGTTTAATTGTGTGTCTAATTACTGCAAATTTAAAGAATTTCGTTTTACTCACGTAAGATGTTTACACATTGTTCGCATTTGTGAGTTCTGTTAATCATACTTATCCTTAATTTACAATTTTTACAGTTATTTATCGATTAGGATACATTTTTACATGCATACACACACACACACACACACACACACACACACACACACACACATATATATATATATATATATATATACATTAATAGGAAGTTAAATTGAATTTCTGAAAAATACGTACTATATACATCATTGAAACATTAACTGCATGTTTAAAATGTGCTGCAACAATTAAGTAATGATATATATATATATATATATATACACAGGTTGTTCGGAAAGTCTTTTCCAGATTATAAATCTATTTATATCCGCTATATATAAGATAGACATGTGAAACTGTGGCCAAGATGTTGGAAAACTAACCAAACTTTACTGTTGCATGCCGCCAAAACGTGGTTGTAGTGTAATAGTGTTAGTGTTCAGGAAATCGGAAATGTTAACAAATCAAGTAAAAGAACAGTGTGTGATCTCGTATAATGAGACCCTTTTAGCATCTGTAAAATAACGTGAGGCCGTAAGCTCCGATTTCATGGGATTTTGAATAAAAGACTGTCGCACTTCTTTCAGCCGAGGTTGCTGGTCGACCAGTTATTGATACGTGATCCGATTTCCTGGACATTGACAAAATAACAATCTAGAACCGGGCAAATTGACTTTCACCAAATGGCACTGCAACCAATGACGGCAGCCATTGACGGTCTCATTATACTAGATCACATACTGTGCTTTTACCTGATTTGTTAACATTTCCCAATTTCCTGAACACTAATTCTAGTACACTACTACACTGGCAGCCATTGACGGCTAATCAGGTAGATCTCCACTATGAGGAGATTAGGCGAATTTCACCCCGCGGCCAGGTACAAAAACTCGTTAAGCTAGATATAATATCCGGCAGGGAGGGGCCAGGTCTGCGGTTTAATAATAATAATAATGCTGCATTACAACCACGTTACGAAAACCTGAAACAAAAAAACCTGGTTGAAAGAAATGATGCAGTCTTTTGTGCGAAGTCCCAATAAATCAGTGTGTACGGTCTTACGTTATTTACAGATGTTAAAAGGGTCTCGTTATACCAGAGGGCACATTGGACTTTTTCTTGATTTGTGAACATTTCCAGTTTCCCGGACACTGCTACACTACAACCATGTTATGAAAATCTGTAACGGTAAAATTTGGTTAGTTTTCAAACATTTTGGCACCAGTTTCACATGTGTATCATATATATAGCGAATATGTATACATTTTCTAATCAGGGAGGGAAAGAGTTTTCCGTACACTCTATATATCTCATTGATTATCAAAATAATTGAGAATTCAGACTTACTATGGTATTTTAGAAAAATCTATTATATTTTTCTATATAAAATATTTTATAATGTTAGAAAAAAAATAATCATGCATTTTCAAAGTTGTTTTTTAGAGTTTTCATTCGGAAATTGTTACATTTGATTGCGTAAGGAATGAATAATGATGGAACATTCACACTGTTCAAGTTATAAGGAGTAATTTATTTTTTAGAAGTAATATTTTTTCTTTAATATTTCTTTTCAATTTCTCAAGAGAATTTTTTATTCCGAGAAATCTATTTTTATGCAATTTTTGCATTGTCAAAACTGACGAGCTTATATTATAAATATCATTTCTCAATACCGTGATTCAAACGTAAATGCTTAAAATTTTATTGCTGTTATTCTTTCTTATTAAAAATCATGTTGACTAAAAAAACGGTTATCATTGCTATATTTAGTATTATTTATTCTGTCAAAACTTCTTTTTTTCGTTGAATGTAGTATCTTTCATGTCACTAAAATTGTTTTACAAAATTTCTGCCTGAGAAGTAATAATTTCCAGATATTATTATTTTAAGAGTGTCAATGATAACATGTCGAAGTGATAAGATCCTCTGAGATAATTATTTTAAATCGGTTTTCATAAGTTTGAAATTGCGCTCTCAAAAATTAATGTTTTTAATTATTTGAATAAAAACTAAAATAATTAATAAAATAAACTTGCATGCATTTGAAATTTGTCTCATATGTTTGTAATGACATTTGTAAAGATTTTAGTCTTTATAGTTTAAAAACCTCTGCTGCATTATGGAATAGAAAATAAGCGATTAAATAAACTAAATACTACTTTAAGATATATTAATAGGAATTTTATCCACGCGTAAAATGCCACTTGATGTAATATTTATTCTTTACACATAAATTTAAATAAAAAACAGTTTTTAAATTTATTTAAATATTTCTAATTCCAAAATAAGTCAATAGATATAATTTTTAAAACATGTTTTACGTAAATCCACAACATGTGGATGAACCACTGCAAATGTATTCATTTTTGGCATTTCTATAAAGAAGAATTACACTGCAATTTTAATGTTTTTTGCAATTTTTATCCATCCTAATGGACATTCCATTTTCCTTATCTTATTAAAACCATTGAAATTTATCAGATATTGTTTACTAGCTAATCGAAAAAGATTTTTGAATATTTTATCCAAGTGTTCCTATATCTCGTGTCACTTATAATATTTTACAGTATAAAATCGAATAAAACGGACGTATTATTCTAGAGATAAGATTATTTTCTTAAAAGAAAATTTCGATGTGTGTGTCTGTGTGTGTGTGATGGCTAGGAAAATTTAGCGTGCCTAGAAGTCCGGAAATTTGGATTTAGGTAGTTCAAAGTAGGTCCTGGAAAAAGGATTTTCCGGCGCGTGCGCCGCACTTTAAAAAAGTAATTTCTTACAAAATTTGGTTAATGATATAAAATCATACAAACATGAGGTTTGTTTTAATTTATTATCACTACGCCGCGCAGTGTAAGATTTCGCAAATCTAGCGGGAAAAAATTCAGAAAATCGATTTTAAATAATTTCAGTTTTAGACATTTTAAATTACTTCTAACACATTGAAGAGGAAAGAGATAAAGTGAAAGCAGCTTAACGCCACAACAACACCATCAAAAGTCTGCTCAAAACCAAGTTTTCTGTAAACCTTTTTAGAGCGGCGATTGTTGTAGATGTAATTGCAAATGATATTTATGGGAAAAATATACTTATTTTGTAAATATTGTTTTATGATTGTATGGAATCGTTAACACAATGTATTTCCTTTGTATTTTACATTTACAATAGTTATTTAAAAGTGTTACTTCTTAAAATTAAACTTGTAAGTTAATATGTAAATTATTTGAAAATTTAATAGCATATGATAAATTAAAAAAGCCGCCAAAAATTTTGTACACTCTGGTACATTGTAAGGTAATTTATTTTGTAATTATATATGCATAAACATATAAAATAAATCCATTTTAGCTGCAACTATTTGCAACTTTTGAATATAAGTAACTTTTTACAGGTATTGAAGTGTTAATTTTGAAAAGAGAATTCTATGAGATTTTTATAAATTATGTTACTGGACATAAATCATTGCCAGTGAATTCTAAAAATAGCTTGATAGACAATATATTGCACAAATATAAACTTCAACATTGCTCATATGTTATGTTAGACCAGATTTAGCGGCTGAGCCATTCGTTTATGATTGACATTAATCGAAGATGGAGAAATTGCCATCGCATAAAGAACGTTTTTTAAAGAAAAATAAGAGATGGCTAGATTCGAATACAACAATAAGTAATATCTATATACCAGACAGAAGTAATAATGACTACGCGAAAAAAGTTGGACGTCCAAAGAAAATTTTGTTCAAGTGGACCGAAATCGGACAAAAAAAAGGTTTATCCTTTCTTCTAAGAACGCTCACTAAATGAACTCACTCATGCCACATGTTTAAAATTAAGACAATCTGGACGAAAGATGCCGCGGCTATGTTAAAGCAAATATCTGTAAGCCCTTAAAAAGCAACTAAATTTTAAAAAATCGTTCAAAAAGCCGGATACCCGATATTTGAATATTCTCTTGAAAAAGCGTATTCGGTTTTAATAACCACTATGAAATTAAGCTGCCGAAAATACGGGATTATGAGAAACTCTGCGTTACAAAAAGTTTTGCATATTTATCCATCCTATGAGCAGGTAAAAGATGCAAAAAATGTGCTATTCATCCCAAGAAAACTGCATATTTTCTTAATCATTTGCAGAAATTAAATTACAATCTATTGTAGATTTAACGATAAAAATACTTTGTATTATACAAAAACATATATTAAATATTCTTACTAAAGAAAACGGGTCTGTGTTAAAAAAGTATAATAATGATTTTTAAATGGGGGGGGGGGGGGGTCGATGGAAGCGGAGGACAAAGTAGATACAGGCAAAAATCAAATGAAAACAACTTTGAAGACGCAAATATTCTAATCCCATCTGTGGTTCCTTTAAATCTATATGGTTGTATGATGAAAATCAAAACTTTATATTAGGGCAAAATACACAACCTTCATCTACTTCTTACTGTAGACCCATAAAATTTAAGTTCACCAAGGAAACTGATCAGTCAATAACGGAAGAACTTGAAAATGTCAGAAATCAAATTACTGTTCTTGTGCCAACAATAGTAGAATTAGATGATCAAACATAATGAAATAGAGCACAGATTTGAAGAAACAATTTTAGATGGCAAAGTGTGCAATATTCTATCTTTAAATAAAGCAACCCAAAAATGCTATATCTGTAACGCAACTTCCAAGGTTATGAATAATTTTAAATGTATTTGAACATATACGAGTAATGCTCACACATTTTCTTGGGGCTTATCGACACTACACGTACATATAAGATTTATGAAATGCCTTTGACATATTGGTTATAGTTTGGATGTAAAAAAAAGGCAGTGCCGAAAACATTAATGATGACACTGACAGCGATGGCAGTACCTAATAACTTAAGGCTATTCGTCAGTAAACTTCCCGATTACCCTCGCTAATGTTATTCCTATGGGCGTAGGATGCATTCATATTTTTAAAATATCTCCTCGGAAAATTAATATTTTAAACTGTTCTTAAAGAATGTCTCTTTTTTTCTTAGTTGTCATTTTTTTCTAAAATATATACTTAATTTTATATGAAATGTTAAAATCGTATTAAGTTTCGCTAAGATTTTAACACATAAAAATATAAATTAAGCACATAGTTTAGAAATATTTTGATAGCTAAGAACAAAAGAGACATTCTTTAAGAACAGTACACAAGAAATAGAAGTTTAAAATATTAATTTCCGGAGGAGATATTTTAAAAATACAAATGCATCCTACGCCCATTGGATTAACATTAACGAGGGGAATCGAGAAGTTTACTGACGAGCAGCCTTAATTGCTATTTACTAAAAAAAAAAACCTCTTCTTGTTGTAAAAGTTAGGTATTGTATATTTTAAAAATCTGCACTGAATAAAATAACACTGCGTAAAAGTCAATAAATGAAAATGACGAAAACTCTTTCTATTATGATTATGATAATGTAATAATGATGACGTAAAATGTACAATGTAATGAGTAAATATATATTTTTCCATAATATAGAGCCATTTTATCTATAGTAAGTGCAATTTTATTTAATTAATATCAGTAATTTTCATAAATTGAATTTTGACCCGCTAGATTCGCAAAATCTTACACTGTGCGCCGGGTGGGTCAGCTAGTTGAATAATAAATTAAGATGATTAACTTTTTGTTGTTATTTTAGATTATCGTTATCCAACACAGTTGTAATCATATCGTGTAATTAGTAATAATAACTATTGCTGAACTATAAAAAAATATTTTTCTTTAAAATTGATGTTATTAAAAAAATGGAATAATTCTATTCGATTTTTCGAACACTTTACAGAATACCCCGCGTTTAAATAAATAGTAATATAACAATAAATAAAAATTCGATCCTAATTTTACAAAGGTGAAATATTTTCGCTGGTAAAAATGACCATATGTTTAAAAATATTTTTTTTTTCTGATGATCATGTATTTTTTAAAAAAACGTCCACATTCATTCATAAAGCTTAAGCATTTTTCTAAAGCGTAAGCCCGTGTTGAAATTAAGGCCTAAAAATTAAAAAATATAAGAAAAAATGATTTTACGAAATTAAGTCACGTTCCGATGAAACTTAATTGTTGTATTGATATAAAATTTAATTGAAATATAAGAAAAAATATTTATTATCTATCGTCACAAATGGTTGGAAATATTAATACAGTTTTTGCGACAGTAGCTTGTAACATATTCATTAAATGGGAACTCAATCGAAAATGTATTTTTGGGACTATCGTGTTCACTCTCACACTCATATACATGCCGACATCATCGAAAAGGCTCCAAAAACGAGCTCTGGGAACCTTAAAATGTAGGAACAAACTTTTAATGTACACACATACATGCAACATGCATATGCCGGTTTTCGTAAAATGGACTGACTGATTTTAAAATTCAATAACTTGCAAACTGTGACATATATTAAAAAATTTCTTGCAGGAGAGTAATGTATGATGTCAGGAGTTTTTTACTATGATTCCTGATTTTATTTTGAATTACCAGAAATAGATGGCGCTGCGAGCAATAGACATCCAATCGAGGCAGAAGCAGAAATCGCCTGGCATTGGTGCGAAGAGAGGAGGTTAAATATATGGTGAGACCAATACGATCTTGTTTCTAGGGCCCGATTCTGAACTCAGTCGGTATGACTTCGATATCGTAGTAATCAGAGCAACAATAGAGAAAAGTATTGTTTCCATGGATACGACTTATTCGAAATCGAAATGTGTAACGACGACGCCCTAATACCATGGTAATAGTACTGCTGTTCATGATTGTATTGGCGAATGAGAAATATTTAACCTCTTTCCTTCTCATCCATGCCGGGTGATTTCTGCTTGTACCTCCATTGGACATATTTTGCTCGCAGCGCCATCTATTGCTGGCAATTCGAACTAAAACCAGGAATCACAGAAAAAGAGCTCCTGACATCATACATTACTCTCCTGATTTTTTTTTTTTTAAATATCTGTCACTGTTTGCAAGTTATTGAATTTTAAAATCTGTCAGTCCATTTTAGAACACCCTGTAAAATAGTTTTATAAATAGCAAAAATGGATTCAGGGAACCTGAAAATGTATAAATATGCCAGTATTTCCATAATTAGGTTTTTTTTATCTTGATTACAATACTTTACTTATACTGTATGCGTACCAGAAAATGAATATTCGGAGTACCAACAATTTACACCTCATTTATTTACTTTTCAGCATACTTTATTTTTTCTCTTTATAGTAATTTATATTTTCTCTTTATAACTATTTATTTTTTCTCTTTATAATTTCTACCTAATTTCTAACGTTCATACCGAAAAGATGTATGTTTTTAGAATGATGTAAGTATTGATTAAAATCTACAAACAAAACAATTGGATAGATATTGGCATATGCAGGGCATTTACTGGTCCTTTTTAACACTTTCCAACCTAGTTGAAAAGTGTTTATGACTTCGGTTTGTCTGCCGTATGGCCGTCTGCCGTCTGTCCGTGCTCTAACTCCCGTAAATAAGCTCGAATTGCCCTGCAATTTTTATGTTATTGTCGTTATCAATAGCATGTTCCCTATTTCAACTGAAATGTGTAGCACTTATAGTTTTTTTACAGGGACACTCAAAAGAATTCCGTTACATTACGGTCTATGGGGAAAAATCATTTGCGGTTTATTTTAATGATGTTACGCAATTCAAATACATTGTAATTGATATATATCACTAAGGTGCATTACAAGAAGCTTAATATGGAATAGGGTGTGCATAGGACTTACAGTTACTTTACAAGGACAGTCAAAAGAATTCCGTTATATTACGGCTATGGAGAAAAATCGTTTGCGGTTTAATTAAATAATGTTTCACTATTTTAAACGCATTGAAATTTATATGTATCACTAAGATGCGTTACAAGAGGCATAGTACAGAATAGTGTGTGTATAGCAGTCATCGTTCATTTACAGGGACACACAAAAGAATTCTCTACTGTCTGTTAATAATAATTCCTGGAAGTGCGTTTTAAGTTGCTGAACGCGATTTTAAATTTAACTCGCTTTTTGTCTACTTTTGATTTTACTTGGTGTGTATAAATTCTGTAGATTCTATACAGGGCAGCACAAAAGTTCGCGAACACATTTCCGTTTTTTGAAAGAAACTCCAGAAGGAGAATTTTAAACTGTGTTACGCGTTTCCTTAACTAAACTAAAATTTAGCGTCCTATGTAGTATATGTACAAATCTATAGATCCTATACAGGGCTGAATAAAAGTATTCGGATATTTTTGCGAATATTGTATCTGTTGGAAATTCCTGAAATTACGTTTTTAAATATGTTATGCGTTTTCCCAATTATTTACTTAGATGTTATCTTTCAGCTTATAAAATGGTAATGACTTGTAAAATTATTTTGGAAGCGTTGGAAAGTGTTACATAATCTATGCTTGACGCATGATTTTTCGTTCTTGTTTTAGAATACTAGCATCTCCCAGGGATCGTTTTTGTGGTAGATTGCTACAACGCTTGCAGTCAAAACAGCCTCCACAGTAGGTTTCTAAAAAAAAATTGGAGGAAAAATCTAAAAAGAAAATAATTATATGAAAAAAGTGGTATGTTAAAAAGGATAGATTTTTTTTAAACTTTAAATTCTTTGCTCTGGTTTAATGCATCAATTTATTTCGATGCATATTAACGTTGGAACGTTAGATTTAACAGCATTATGTAACTTTTGTGATTTTTATTTCATATGATAGTCTAAAATTCAGTTCTATTTATTTATTTATTTTTGATAGTTAAATTGACTAAAAGTACACAGCATAGTTACTATACTTCCGCCTCCCTAATTAACCTCCGAGAAAAATTTCGCTTACACTCCAAATAGAAATCTATATAAAAAAAGAAAGAGGAGAAAAGAAAAATCCTTAGGAAATATATCACTGATTAATTCAAAGCATTTTTTTCACATACAACTGTTGTTATGGTTACGTGCATTTTTCTTGTTTATGTATCGGTTAATATTGCTCCCAGAATTAAAAGAGTCGTTTTATATTTTCTCTTGCAAAAAAATGTTTACCTAGTAAAGATGTTTTTATATTCGGGTATTTGGTTAAATTAAAAAGAATAAACATACTTTGGTGTTTCGCTTTCTTTTTTCATAATGATTTATTGTACAGATTTAAATGAAATATAACATGTAGACATTTATGAATCCAGTTTGAAAATTTGTGGATTTAATTTAATTTGATTTTGTTTAATAGAATGACTAAAAAAATACACGATAAAGATTTAAAGATTTAGAATTCTATAAAAAAATATGTTGTAGTATTTTAAATAATCCTCCTTAATTCATAAATGTCTGTAGTTCTTTTAGTAAACATTTTCTTTCTTTTTTTAAAAAAATGTAGATTTTGTTTTTTCCAGTGGACCTGTGCCAGGCTTTCGCACTGCAATGTTTAAAATTATTTTCCGATTCTTTTTTCATGAATTTTTAATTAACTGCAATTTTAAATCAAACAACGTGTTTTAACGAAACGTGTCTGTACTATGATACCTCTTAAATAGCCTTTAGTATGATATCCCATTCATCGTTGTGCGTTTTGCACGTACATAAAAAATGGGTTTTGGAATATATGCTAATAGAAGAAAGTTGTTTGTCTGTCTTTCTGTGTATGTGTCGGTGTGGGATAGCTAGTGAAATCTAGTGGACATAAAAGTCCGAAAATTTGCGTGAGGATAGTCCAAGGCAGGAACTGATGCACCTAAGGCTCAGACTTTTTATTTTTCGATAATTAGTCGAGATATTAATTTAAAACTCATCAAAAGAGCGATCCATTTTATTTTTTCAAAAATCACTAGACGAGTGCGTGTATGCTCAGCCCCTGCTTTCCACAGAGTTCGAAAAAATAGTTGAAAAAATATCGTTGTTAATCCATTGAAAAAATAAATAAATAAAAAGTGTTGTTTTCGCGGTTGTCTTTTTCTACCTTTCGGCACAGTTCCCCCAGAGCTCGATTTCAGAGGTGCAATCGGTTTCAATAATACGAATTTTAATTCTTCCAAAAAATTCGCGACCGCAGGTCACTTCGCGCCTCCCGGAAACTTTTTTTTTCTACGCTAAAAGTAACTAAATGTCGGTATTTCGACACAATTTTTTTAGAGCATCTCGGTAGACCAGGATTACATCACCCATAAAAATTTCGAAACGTTCGGACGAGTAAAAGTATTTAAAAGAAAAAAAATAAAATCCGAGAAATTTCGATGAAAACGCTAAAACGCGGGCTGTTTCGGCGCGGCTTCGCTCGGCTTTGGATCATGTTTTCACTACTAAATATGGATATTTTTTCACGAAATTTTAAAGAAGTCTCGGATACAGTTACATTTATCCAACGCGAAAAAAAAGTGACAAGAAAACATATTTGTTTTACAACTAGATATCAATGTTTTTTCACAAAACATTTACACTGGCTGCAAAAGCATTACATTTATAAACGATTAAAAAAAATAAATAAGACAACAAGAAATGTATATATTTTTTTAAACTGTGAAACGACCATACGTGTAAACCATACTTTTAACACTAAATATCAATATTTTTACGAGAATTTTTCATTTAAATATATAAATTCATACAAAATCTGGTTACATATATAAAAACAGGAGAGCAATGGATTTCGCGAAAAAAGTTACTTCCAAAAGTCACCGCTAGGTGGAAATGTGGCGTTGTATAATAGAAAAGATAGTTTAAATAATGCAGAATCAGTTACTGAAATAAAATTGACTTTTATTTAGCACATTTAATAATTTAAATCAATCTGAATATAGCAATTAAACTCTCTTTTCTATTACACAGAGCGCCTAGCGGTGACTTTTGGAACTAATTTTTTTCGCGGAATCGTTCATCCTCCGTCTTGTTTAATCACAGTACAAAATATGGCTCTATTCTCTCAATTACATCGCGCTACACAGCACGCTGAGTACTGTAACTTTAACTATGGCCACTCTGTGTATGATGTTTGTATGTATTATGCATGTAATTTCCGAAAAAATCTGTTGCATATGAAATCTTCTAAAATGCATTATAATTATTTTAATGTTTTTTATTTATGTTCACTTTGATTTTGTAACTTTGGCATTTATCTAAACTCTGGAAGCTAGAAAAGCTTTTGTATTTTGACATTTTCATACTAGTTTCGTCTAATGTAAAAATACGATTGCGTGATGTTTAAGGAAATTTGAATGTACGCCGAATCCTTCCTTTTTGTGTACGTAGCAAGTGCATTTTTTGTTTGATGACATTTTGATTATTATGTATTTTAAATCATGTTTGTTTAAATCATCAGTTATGTGCAGTTCTTTCAATAAACGTAGATTTTGTTTATACAGCATACATTACAAATGCAATGTTTGAATAAAGGGGTTGCGTTTGAAACAAACTAAATGTATTATATTTATTTTAATGTTTCTCACTCACGTTAATTTTTTTTTCAACTTTAACATTTATCGAAAGTGAATGCTCCACGTGTCTTTGTACTTTGCTATTTTCATATTAGTTTATTGTAAATGACGAAATAGAATACACAGAAAAAAAATAAAACCCAATTTGGGTCGAAAGAGTCTTAGGTATGTGTCCAAATTGGGCCATGCCTGTTTTGGTTACCACTGTGTATCCATTTTGGGCACTGTTAAATGCCCATTTTCAAAAAAAAAAAATTTTTTTTTTTTAGAAAATGGTTATTTAACAGTGCCCAAAATGGATACACAGTGGTAACCAAAACAGGCATGACCCAATTTGGACACATATCTAAGAATCTTTCGACCCAAATTGGGTTTTATTTTTTTCTGTATATAATTGCGTGATATTTAGGAACATTTGAATATGTATATGCAAGATTTTTTTGTGCTTTTTCTTTCTTTCCTTTTTTTCTTTTTTTTTGTAAATATATGCTATTTTATGGATTTTTTTTTTCATTTAAAATTATACGCATTTCTACCAATAAACATTTTTATCCTTCATACATCTGTCAATTATATTCTGCATTGTTCATTAGAAAATTTTTTATTGCCTAAAATAAAATATAAAAGCGTGTTTTATTTACATTTTGAATAATAATCTAATAGTTATTTTGTGGGGCTATTATTTTTTTTATTCCGGTAATTTGTCTAAGTAAACTAACAGTACTTTAGTGTTTTACTACTTTTTATATCCATTCTTCGTAAATAATTAAATTAATGTTGTCTGCGTGATGTGTGCATGTAATTTGAATCAAGGATAAAATATTTGGTGTTATGTAATTTTTTTTTATTTTGTTTATTATCACGTCTGTTATTGATTTTAAACAAGTTTTGTATATATATAATAACCTTTATTCCACATTATAAACGTGTATTTTTCGTACATTTTAGTTTTATCTATTTTATGACAATAGAATATATTATAATGTATTCTAGTATAATAAGATAGCACAACAGAACATATTATAATAAAAAAATGATTTTATTTATTTATTTATTTACACATCATTTTAGATATTTGTATATTTATACTTGTTACTTTATTTGGAATGTTCTTTTGAATTTCCATTGTTATTGTAAATTTATTGTAAATTAAATAAATATGATTGCGTGTATTTTAGAATCTTTTGAATGTAGAGCGAAATATTGTATCTTTTTACACTTTATGTATTTTGTCTAATGGTGAGATTAAAACTTTCCACTGAATATAAAATAGTTTTGGTCACACTTTTATTCATTTGCATATTACAATAACTTGCTTTTACCACACGCTTTATAAATATTTTTTATACGCTGATAAACAAGTTTAAAGACGCTTTATAAACAAATTACGTATTCCGAAACATTACATTTATTCATAAATTGACAAAATAACTTATAAAGCGATGAGTAAGACAAGCAATAAGCGTGTATGTTTCCCCCCCCCCTCCCAGTTCTCATAATTTTTTTTAATGTTTCAATTGTTTTAACATAACTGAGGATCTGCATTAACTGCATCTCTGATTGGGTTTTGTTTGAATATATTGTTTAAAAGATATTGTTATACAAGATAAAAGAATACGGGTTTATTTAGCAATCTGTTATGTATTTCACTTATATAAATTTGATTTTTTAATATATGTGGTCGCAATATTTCTTCATCTGAACTTCGGACTGCAAAGCACACCACATATTTAATTGAGGCTTGTGAATTGGGATCCAAGTTCGGTGATTCCCGCACAATAGAAATTTGATGATACGCATTTTCATCGTGAGAAGAGAGCATATGTGCCAGAGCTTTCGTTCCGATCAGACGGATCTAGAGATTGTCTCTCTTTGTAATTTTATGCCGGTTGGTGGACCGCGCAATTAACTAATTTTTAAACCAGACAGACGGTCGGATAAATTGCAAATGTTATACCAGTTTAAATTATTATTGTAAATATTTTATATTCTAATCAAGACATTAACACTACAACCCAATTTGCTTTGAAAACCGTCTGTACTATTCATTGGTGAACCTAGACAGTAACCCATTTACTTGATCTTAATATAATAGTTATACTTTCACATTCAAACGGAGGAAATACGACAATTTTATTATCCCACATATATGCATATAACATCATCGTAGTTTTTACGAATATTAAACTAAACTAAACTGTGCGGCGTGATGGTACAATTCATTAAGGATCTTAGCCTACAGTGCACAATGCTATTTTTTTGGCCACGGCCTCTCAGTTTCTGTACAACATATGTCCTGGTCAGGTGGCCAACTAACGCGTGACCCTCAGTGTTTAGTTCCCAAACAAGCTTGGCACTCATTTTATCGACCTCGAAAGAATGAAAGGTTGAGTGAATCTTACTTTAATCCGGAGTGAAACTCTTGACCTTTGGCAACACTGTGTGCTGACCATTAAGTTACCGGTCTTCCTTACGAATGTTAACATGTGAAAAATAATAAATACATACGTAAAAACTACGATGGTATTACTAGCGCTCCATATGAATATATATACATATATGTATTAAATAAAAATTATATAATTGAAATGCATTAAAGTTTTCTAAATAAATCTATGACTCTAGTATTATATAAGACATTTAAACAAATATTTATACAGTATTAAATCGGAGAGGCAGTAAATATCGATCCTAAATTACGTTAAAACAATGAAAACATCTTAGGAAAAGAAAGTCATTTCGACACCAAAAAAGCAATTCGTATTTGCACATATCTTTTCATACATACCATATAACATTTTAGATTTAGGAATAAATGGTAAAATTCATCTACAAATTTTAATTATGATCATTTTTCGTTAATCTGTAAACGGCAACAACTCTATCCAGACTTTTTCAGAATGTTTACATATTGTGAAGTCCCATTACCACATACCGTGTGATTTTTGTCTATTTCAACATGTAAAGAGTATTGGTTACAAACCATCTATTGCGCAAGATGTGCACCACACTGTAAAAAAGAGAAATAGTTCTTGATCTAGCAAGAAGATTTATGAAAATATAATATTACATCTTTCGAGTTCTCCACTGTTACGAAATGCGTTCCTTTATCTCCAGAAACCTCAGAAGCCAATACATTTCCGAGATTTAAAGAAGTATTTCTGCGGTAAAAAGTTCTGTTGTGGCTAATAATTTTCACAATCGTTTGGAAAGTATTTTTTACAGTGTACTAATTACTCAACCCAGTGTTAATACACTATGTCGATTTTTTGGATGCTGTCAATTTCGAAGTACATGTTTTCAGCTGTGGAACATAATTTATACATGAATGAGAACACAAATAATAATAATTTTACGCTGTTAATTTAGCATGTTTGTTTATTAAACATGTTTCTTGAAAAAGATTATGATTGCTTTAGAATTGATAGCATCAGAAACAAAAGATATGTTTCAGTGAAATGGGGTTGAGACCTATTTCGTAACGTATCCGAAAGTTACCGGCAGCAAATTAGCTTTTGTTTTAGAAATGCTCGTTTAAATTTCGGTTCTAACACTCTAAAACCGACACTGTCAAAACTGAGCAAAAAATACTCAAATCGGAGTCAAAATGACTCTAAATCAAAATTACTCAAGTTTGAAACATGTATATTTTCATTTCTGAAAACATGCACACACTCAAGAATAAAACATCATGTGCTCATATTTGAGTATGTCCATGTTTCAAAAATGACTATGAACTGACCCTAATCATTTTTGAGTATGTCCATATTTCAAATATAAGTATGACCTGATGTTAAAAGTAAATGAACAACGTGAAATAGCACAAATAAGAATATATAAATTGACAAACAGCTGTTTCGGAGCCCCTTAAGCTCCATCATCAGTGCCAATTCAAAATATTAAAACCGATTTAAAAGTTTAAGCAATGTAAAATATGCTTGTATCTTTCGCACTAGCCAAGATTGAATGGCGGCGACCTTTAAAAAAACAACAGCGGTGTCAGGAAACACATGTGACGCAGAGAGAAATAAGAGCGCCCTGCCAGACCGGGCGAGTTTAAGTGCAGAGGAGAAAAAAAGAGGGGGAAACGAAGAGAATGAGTTAAGTAAAGCTCATTTTTGAGTTTGTCCATGTTTCAATCAAAAGTTCGAATAAAAAGCAATTTTCTTTTAAACTGAGTATTTCTGGTGTTTCAGAATTGGAAGCATTGGGTCGTCATATTTGATATCAAAAATTTCATAACAAAATGAAAACATCGATTTACTCAGATTTGAAAGTGTCATTTTTCTCAGTGAAGGTTTCTGAAGATAAAGGAACAATTTTCGGAATCGGGTTACCTATATCATATTTTTGTAAATGTTCTTGCTATATCAAGAAACGTTTCCCTTATTTCTTTACAGTGCAGCTGTAAGATCAGATTAGGGCTGCGGTACTTAACCATTGATGAGAAAATTGTTGAAACGAATCTGCAAGGAGTCGGAGTGTGCAGAATAACGAAGAGTGTTCATATTGAGCCTTTGTGAGCTAACATGATAAACGTTGCCACTTACACATGGACTACAATTTTTAAATACCAGATCTTACCATTCTGTGTTTGTATCTCCTGCAATACCAAGATATGGTTAAATCCTGCGTGAAAGTTTCAACAGTATAAAGTTATTAGATAAGCATAAAAAATTTCCAATATTTCTTTTATGATATGAAAATATGTTAACTTAAAATTTTGACAGCATTAGGAGCAAAAATAACGAAATAAATAATTGTCATAGTGTCGTGTGATGTATACCTATTTTACCTTTTCTTATTCATGTATTGATATATTAAAGAGTTGAATGAATTTTATATTATACTATTTTTTATTGTTCTTTTTATGAAAAATATTACAAAATTCTATTTGTCAGTAAAACAAACTAAAGTACAAAATCAATCATCTACTTATTACATATGTTATACGTGTTTTTGCACAATTATGCTCAACATAAAACTACTAAAGTAACACAAAAACAACTTTCCAAAACGTATTTAGATAGATGTCTTTTGTGTGTGTGTGTGTGTATATTGTTGTCATTTTTTATTATACGTATATTTTGTATTAAACTGATTTTGCTAAAGCAAATACATCAGTTTTCTAGAAAATCCCTGATTGTAATCTTAGAAAGAGAAATTTATTTTATATAGTCTAGCATGATTATTTTTCATGCATCCACCGAGAATTTAATCCTTAGAAATTTATTCTTCAGTGAGTCGGAAATTTATTTCAAATCGGCAAAAATATATAAATCAATAACTTTAACCCACGCAATTTTCTGGAACATATTGTATGACGTTATTTATGTGTTATATTTATCGTTTTATTTGATAAGTTAAAAAATTTAAATTAAGGAATATAACGTTTTATGTTTCATATATACTTTAATTCATAAAGCCTTTCTTACTATCTAAACTATACTTTTTGTTGATCTCTATGTCTGCACGATATTTAAATTAACCAGAGTGTCATATGTTGAGCATGCAACATATATCCAATGTTGTCAATTTAGTGTTGTTTTTTTAATTAAAAATATCTACCACTTTTAGCGAATAATATATTCGCCTCATTTAATAACAGACATTCCGTGTTAGATTTCGATTCAGAAATTGTTGCAGATATTTTGAATAAAAAATTAAGCTAAATTAGAAACACTGCATAGAACCAACAGTGCCACAATCACTCAACTTTTAAATCTATACAACCACTTTCAAGTACGTCAGTACGGTTTTGTGATTTATTAGAGTGCTTCCATATGAGCGTGGCGACATACGGGATATAAAATTTGATTGGTTGAGGCGATTTTGGACAAAAACAAATTGCCAAGCAATTTGGTGAGCCTTTCATTATCGCCAAGCTAATGTTTCTTAACCTGTCTCTCTCGCATAATCGAACTCGTCCAGGTTAGTATCACCAAGTCTGGAATATAGGTTTATAGTGTTCTCGCCACTCTCACATAGAGGCATCCTAAGTTTTACGAAAGCTGTAATCTTTTAAACTCAAAATGGTAATATGTGTCGAAAATAGAGAAATATCATAAATAAAGCACGTTTTTACGAAATTGCAGCTTGTAAATGAGTCATTCAGAGTCAAAGTGAATCATAAAACAATACCTAGAGCAGGGTTCGCAAACTATGGTACGCGAGGCCTCTGCTTCTGGTACGCGATCCTTCTACTCTGAATGGAACGGTGTTAAGTTCTTTCAGTATCTCCATGAAAGCGGATACCCTTGCGTTTTGGTCTTCATACGCATTTTTCCAATACAAAGAAACATTTCCAGAATTTTTTTCCTTCGTTTTAAAAAACAAATAAAAAAAATATATCCTGAATTCCATTCTTGTAAAATTTTATTGGTGAGAATGAAATGTTAAAAATACATTCTTAACTGATGAGTGGTGCAACTGAATGCCATATAGCAGACTTCCATGATTATTTAACAATCTCATTGTAGCAAAAAACAAATAATAACAATAGATTTTTAAAATCAGAAATTTCTTTTACATTTAAGATAGTCTGCAATTGTCACTGACAAGAGAGAAAGTTAAACTTTTTCCGATATTCTGTGATAAAATTTAGGAGAACATTTAAAAAAGTATGAATTAACAGAGTTTTGTTTGTTACGGCGAACGGAATAGTTACTAATTTCTGCGAATGCTGTAACATTTTTGCTTGTATTTATCACAAGTTTTCAGAATTCACTTTTCACCCCATCTTTAAATGAAACCAAAATTCAAGAAAAAAATTTGTATTTAATATCGACATGATTAAAAATAAGAAATGTGAACCGGACTGGAGAAAATTATGCACAGTTAAGCAGACCCATATTACTTAAGAGCGATGAATTTTTAAGTTTTTGATTTTTTTTTATGATTCTAAAGGATTTCTCTATACATGGATATAAAATTTATATTTGAATGACACAGATTATATACCGAGGCCATTTGATAAAGATAAACGGATTGAATAAGTGACTTCTTTTTTAAAAAAATTGTAAAATTCAAGAATTACTGAATTAACACCGGATAAAATTTATTGAAAATATATATTGGGTTAAAAGATTGAAAACGAAATCTTTTTGCTAAAGTCAAAAAAGTAAAAAAATCGCCGCGAAACACGAAAAGCAAAAAAAAAAAAAAAAAAAAAAAGATAGTAAAAGATAAAACTAAACAATAAAAAAATCCAAAATCTGAGTTTGAGGTGCACTCGGACCTGTCTTCGTCAATCTGGAATCAAATTTGCAGACCTCTACGTGCAGTAGATTTCCATAGGCATTGCCAGCAAGCAGACAGAAAAACAAACAGATAAAACTTTTCTTCTATTAAAATAGATAAATAATGCCTATTTTGCGTTTTTGTTTTCTTATATTCAAAAGGAATGTTAATCATGCTTTTGTATTTAATTATTTTTCATAATCACTTGTTCAAATAAATAAGCATGACTGCGTGACATTCAGGAATTTGTGAACGTGATAAAATATTACGTTCAGAAATTAAACATTTTTTTATACTGTTTAATGGCATGTCAGAATGATTATTATTGATTTCAGATTATTTTACATATGTGTGTTGATTTCTTGTACATATTTTTAGCTGATAGCATTTTTTTTTTAAATACTGGAATTATCTTGAAAAACAAATAAAAATAATATATATATATATTTTTTATTAACTGTTGTTTGTTTTGTGAGTTCGTGATTTAGATACTTTGCTAAATAAAATGTCACTAATGCTTTTATATTCCTATTTTTCTATTGATTTCTTGTGAATAATTTTATACGAGTTATACATGGTATTTTGCTATTTCTTATTTTAAAATAAAATGGCGTGTATTTAATTCAATATGTAGTTTTTTTTAAATTGAGGCAAAATATTTGGAATACGTTTTAGATATACTGTTCGTTCATGGTGTTTTCCCTTTTTTTCAAGCATCGACTGTGTTTCATAAAGTTAAGATATGCAGTTTTTATATACAGGGATAGCCAATAAGTCAGTTACTTCAGAATTTGCGCTCTATTGCTCCGAATAAAAATAAATTAAAACCACAGATAACTCAAATGATGCGCGTGTAATTTGTGAAATAAAAAAAAAGTTATTTCTACATTATCCTGTCAAACTCTTTCCATAAAAAACAAACTATCCCCAAACTACAGGATTTAACGCAAAAAAGGAAGGTCGTGACACCACATTCACTTAACATCAGATGCGTTATACGTGTTTTATATGCCATCGAATGATTTTTAATTCGGCGTTTATCTGTATTTTTAATGATGTTTTACAGATATATTAAGTATTTCGTTAATTAAAATATCCATTTTGTGATTAAACAGCGACGTCATGATATTAAAAGAGAAAAAAGGTTGAAAAAATTTTGAGATTCATAGTTACGTACGCTAAATATATCAGTTTCAACTGACGTCACAAACATTTATCCACCAGCTGAGAGGGATAATTAAGAAAAATATGTAAATAATTAACTATCCAGGATTATTTTTTTGTTGTTTTCATTCTTATATTCTAAATTATATTGATTAAAGTTACTGATAGTTGACACTTTATTTAGACGGGCTTCTCCGAATTGTTTGATTTTTTGAGATTCTATATTTAGACGGGTTTCTCCGAATTGTTTGATTTTTTGAGATTCTAATGGCAACATTCTTCCATTTGTGTATTTGCTTTGGCTTTATAATTTAGCGATAGTTTTTTTCTTTTTAAATATAAAAGACGGTCGCCTGGATAATGGAGAAGTACCAAACAAAAATTCACGTAAAGATGGCCCTATAACATTAAAATAAGTGTTGGCTGTGTTTATACATTGGAATATCTAATCTGCTTTCACATAAATGATTAACATGCCTGCAATAAAAGCTTAGAATGTGCACCTTCATTGTCAATGACGTGCTGTTATCGCTTAACAATAATCGCAATATAAATAAATATCTATAAACCAAATATCTATAATATCTATATACCAAATATCTATAATATCTATATACCAAATATCTATAAAACATAGCAACTAATTCTTTGTTTCATAGCTGGCACAGATACATTTATTGGAAAATTTCCGTATTGCGAACTTGTCATTTAGTTTATGACTAGAGCATCATTTGAATTATCTACAGTTTAAATATAGTGTGAATCATAGCAATAGCACGCACCTCTTAGACTCTATATTTCATTATTTAGTTACTAGATACAGACATATTTTATATATTAGATAGTATACCACGTAGAAAACCGTATTACACTGGGTGGGTAAAATTAAAGGAATAAGTATAAAAAAGTTAATTCTATTACGTGAATGTTAATTTATGTTAATTCTATTAAGTGAAGTCCAATGAAAGTTAGTAAGTTGGTAGATCAAAGTTTACGTTATCACGTAATCCAGTGCTATTCTTCTCCGCTACACAGAAACATGCAAATTCGCTAAAACTTTTGCATATGGAAGGTGAAATATGTCAATGAGAAGGCGTTTGACGGATTATGAGAAATGGTGTATACATGCGAGAATTGAAGAAGGACAGTAAGTTTGTAAAGTGTGCATTTCAGTCAGAAGTTTCCAGACACCTTTATAAACTTTTTATACATATCGCTAAAATATAAAAAATAAACTAAATTCTCCCTAGATATGTCTGGCATAACTAACTAAAGATTATGTGCAAATTTTATGTTTTTAGATGCAAAAATATTCAATTTACATAAGTTTTTATACTTGTTCCTTTAATTACTTATGCCAATATATATAAATTAAATAAATTTTGAGAAAACATAAAACATATTTCTTTTAAAATCATTAGTTTACAAAACAAGCCTTAAAAAAAGCGTTATTATTTCAAAAAATATATTATCTTTTGTGTTTTAATTTATAAAAATTAAAAATTATATATTTAAAATATATTTATTTCAGGGCTCTAGAAATTAGAAACAAATCTCGTTGCCAGTAAAAAGTTTTAGCCGCCAGTAATAAATAATTACCCTCCAGACCATTGTCAATTTTTTCTCATCTTTAATTTAATCATGAATTTTAAATAAGCAATACAGATTATTATGAATTGATTGAAAAAGAGCAATTATGATAATATAGTCTGTCTCAAAAGTTTAAGCACTCTGCAAATCTGGTTTAAAATAACTGAAGAAGAAAATATTTTATGGTAATTTACAATAAATACTCGACATTTAATCAAAATAAAATAAAATAAGCCATTTTGGGTGGTTAAAATAAAAAAAAATATATATTTATTATTTTATTTTTTTATTTTTTCTTGAAGAAACGCTGTCTCAAAAGTTTAAGCACTTTATGCAATTTTTTTAGAAACACGGGATTGGCCGTGTGTAATGACGTTGTATGACATCATATTGCACTTTTACGAGGCTAACGAAAAAGACAGGCTACCGCGGTACATTCTACTTATCTTTTTTTACAGACCGCTAGAATGACGTGATACTCTTTTCGTACACCTGCATTGGTGCATTCGAGCATCACGTGACTCCGGCGGTCTGTAAAAAAAAAGATATTCGTAAAGCACCGCGGTAGCCTTTCTTTTTCGTTAGCCTCGGCACTTTTATAAAAGTATAAAAGGTGGATAAATTATTTCCTCTCGTTTTAAAAATACCGAAGGGTAAAGAATTCGCAAAATGTGAGATTTTGAAAGTTTTTAAATCGAAATCGCAAAATAAAACTGTTTCTGAAATTGTAAAAGTTTTAAATCGATCAAAGCGAGGTATATATCAAGTACTCTCTAGAAATGATAATTTTAAGCGGAAACCAAGATGTGGACGACCACGTATGACGAGACTAAATATGTCCATACGGCAAATTAAAAATAATCTCACTGTACAGGTGTCCAAAGACACTTTACATAGACGTATTAAAAAGTGTGATTACATCATACTAAAGAAAATGGCTCGCAAACCGTCTCTCAAATTACATCACAAACAGGCAAGAATGAACTGGGCTAAAAAACGCATGTTCTACGGGGACAAATGGCTTACTCACTGTTTTATTCAGCGATATGAAAAAGTGGAACTTAGATTGCCCTGATGGTTGGAATGCGTATTACAGTGCTGGAAAAAATTATAAAGTCGATAGAAAAATTTACAAAAGTCAAAAAGTAATGGAATTGTTGATAACGCAAATTCTATTTTAATTTGCATGATCAACATCCCAATAGTACGCATAAGCTTTGTTTAGAAAAACGGAAGGGAGAACATAAATTATGCTAATTTCTTACAACCAATGAAAAACAACTTGGAAAAAAGTATAAAGCCGATGGTTCTAGTTTCATTTGGCATAATGCCAGATTTGAGAAAGCAGGTCGCCATGAAAGTTTAGATAAATGTGAACGTGTTACATGCATTTATTTTGTATTTAGTAGGTTTAAAACAATGCCAAGAGGAAAAAAGTTATCCGATGGTGAACAAATTAAAATATTAACTTTAAATGAAGCTGGAATGTCTGGTTCTAATATTGCAAGAAAAATAGGAAGGTCCAAGGCTGCAGTAAACAGTTTTCTAAGAAATCCCGAAGATTACGGCAGTAAAAAGCGTACAGGAAGACCGAAATCCTTAACTGTAAGGCAATCAAGACAAATCCGGAAGCTAGCTTGCGGACAAAAAATGTCGTCTGCCCAAATTCAAAAACAGTTACAGTTACCATGTATAAGCCGAACGGTAAGAAATGTTTTAAGTAACAATCCCTTTGTTCAATTAAAAAAAAATAAAGGAAAACCACCTCTTTCTAAGCACCACAAAAATGCTCGCTTAGACTTTGCACGGAAACATTTAACGGAAGGCACAAATTGGAAAGATGTTGTCTTTTCCGATGAAAAGAAATTTAATTTCGATGGACCCGACGGCTATAAATATTTTTGGCATGATTTACGACAGGAACCTCATATTTTTTCAAAGCGTCAATTTGGAGGTGGCTCGGTAATGGTTTGGGCGGCATTTGCTGCCCGTGGAACCACTCCAATTGTTTTCATGCATAACAAAATGAATTCAGTTATGTATCAAGATATGTTAGGAGATAATTTATTACCCATTGCTCCTCTTATAACTTCAAAAACTGGACATTTCAGCAGGACAACGCTTCCGTTCATGTTTCGAAGTCAACTAAATCTTGGCTGGAAGCTAATCAGGTGAAATGCCTTCAATGGCCAGCTCGTAGCCCCGATTTGAATAAAATAGAAAATCTTTGGGGAATTTTAGCCCGAAATGTTTACAAAAATGGGCGACAATTCAATTCAAAGTTAGAATTGATGAATGCTATTAAAAACTGCTGGAACAATATTGATGCAAGTACTTTGTGTGGTCTGATAGATTCAATGAACAAGAGACTAGTCAAAGTCATCGAAAAAAAGGGTCTCACATCGATTATTGATGAAATACATGTATCGACTTTATAATTGTTTCCAACGTTCTTTGTACAGAAAATTTCTGAAGTCTATTAACCTTTTATTAATGTAGTTATTAATGAATTTATTTTTTTCTTTACTTTCTTGTAGCATATAATATATATGTATGGAATTTCATAAATGTTCCATCTTTCGTTTTTTAATTATATCATATTTTCATGTGGCTTTATAATTTTTTCCACCACTGTAGCATGATTTACGAAAGGAACCAAGGGCATTTTTCAGCAGGCAGCAAGGCGGTAAATCTGTTATGGTTTGGGGGCATTTGGATTCAATGGCCAGACTTCTCTGGCTTTTCTAAAGGGAAGACAAGATTCAAAAAAGTATCAAGAGATGCTAAATCAACATTTGCTTCCATTCGGTGACATTTTGGGGGGTCCTGAATGGACTTTTCAGCAAGAAAATGCCTTAATCTACGTATCACATTCTGAAAAACTTGGCCTTCTCAGAAAATTTTTTTAAGTTCTTGACTGGCCAGCTTGAAGTCCAGACTTAAACCCGATTGAGAATGTCTGGGGTATTTTAACCCGCCAGGTTTACGGCAATGGAAAGCAGTATGACTCTATTGAAGAACTCCAAGAGGCTATTGAGAAAGCATGGTAATTTTTGCCACTAAGAAACCCTAGAAAAACTAATAATTTCGATGGACGCACGTTTACTTGAACTAATCTGAAATCACGGAAAAATAATTTGTAAGTTAAAGTTCTGTAAAAATTATAAATCTGGTTGTTTTTGACATTATGCATAAACTTTTGAGACAGTTTTTTTTAACATTTTTTTATTATATTTTTTACAATTATGTAATTTATTTTTTTCTACTTTTGATATCATTTATTTAAATAATGTTGCGAAATCTGCAAATAAATTTTTTTTATTCATTCTAACGCTTTATAATTCTTTGAAAATCGACATTTTATGCTTGTGCTTAAACTTTTGAGACAGACCTTAGTAATAGTCTATCTTGACTAACATTGATTCTTTAACTTAGTTAATAAAATTAGATTTTTTTTTTCAGCAAAATTATTTTGAAAGAAATTATTTAGGCAAAACACAGACCAATATGCTTAAAGTGCCGGGTTTAGGGTACTCTAACCATAGATAATAATGACATGATTCTGACATGGTTCTTTCAAATCTTCATGTTTCTAACTTTTGCTTCTTTGCTACTGACATATGCCCTCGTCTATGTCTATATTTTGTTTTGTCCAAAATATCACTTATCGATAGTTTTGTTTTTAGTTTACAGTCATTAATAGAGAGTATCAGAGTCATTCTAGTGAATCATCCTTAAATAATTCAAAGTTAATGCTTCCATTAGCCAGTAAAAATATGTTGGTCGCCAATGGCAATCTGGCGACTTCATTTGTGGAGCCCTGTATATACGTATAAATGTTCATTTCAAGAAATAAAAAAAAAGTAAAAAATATCCATAAACAAAAACTAAAATAAAATGTTGCGTACCGCACGATCTTGAGTAATGAAAGAGTACATTTTTAAATCTTTTGAATATCAAAATAATTGGAAATTCAGATGTAATATCCGACTTATGGAAATATCCTTTTTAATTTTGTATGTGAAATATATTTCAACGTTAGAAACTAACCAAAAGTTTATATTTTTAATAATGTTCAGCCGAACAATGTTGCATTTATTTTCCTCCAATGAACGGTAGATGCACGATCGAGATTGTGTAGAATAATTTCTTTTTGTAATTCAAGATTTGCACCTTAATAATTATTTTCGCTGTCTCGGAGAAAACTATTTTTTGCTGTGTGAACGTCGAAATATTTTTACTTACAAAATTCATTTCTCCTTGCTGTATTACAAAAGAAGTAATTACAATTTTATGATGTATTTCTCATGATTAAGTTTTCTTCATGTGTCTATAATGGCAAAAACATAAAAATAAATAAATAAAATAAAATAAACGGGAAGATATCAGGTAATTTCAGTTTAAAAGTTATTATTTTTACTTTATAATTCTGTTTTTCTTATAAATTATGCTAGAAATAAAAATAAATATATATTTAAAAATTATAGAACACGTTTCGAGAATGCAGTAATGCGTTTTGCAGACTGAAAATGCTTTTCTAAAGTAAAACAATATGTTAAAATATAGAACTGAAATTGAAAAACATGCCAATAAATATAAAATCAAATATATATTTCTCTACTGTAAAAGAAAAAAATAAAAATAAAAATAATTAATGTTATCACCGTTGTAAATGAATTGTTTGTGTCCGGATGTCTTTCTAGGCATATTAGGATATCTACTATTGCATATAAGAATTGGTAGTTTTAAAGATAAATGTTCGATAAACACGCTGAAGCAGACAAAATCGAAGAATTATTTTAAGAGCTATTTAATACCGAAGGCGGTCAAAATAGTTCCATTTAAAAAGGATTATAAGAACAAAAACTATGCACAGTAATTTAACCATATTTTGAAAGGACATAGTTGACAAGATTGCGGTATGCAGTGTGTAATTATCATTTTTTTTATTTGATTAATTTTTTGAGTGTTTTTTTAAAAATTCAAATTTTCATTATTTCGATAGAGATTCATTTTACACTTCGAAAAGGCCCCTTTTATTATTGTTGCCAATTTGTAAAATAACGCATATAATAATATTGCCGTTCAATTTAAAAATGTATTTACACGTTATTGTTAAAAACAGAAATAAAACTTTAAAATAATAATTAAATGACCATGGGTAAAAAAAGAAAATTGGGAAAATTACGTCATAAAACAGTACTTGCACGTGAATATTAAAAAAAGAAATAAAACTTTAAAATAATAATTAAATTATTACACGTTAAGGGAAATTACGTAACATTTAAAATGCTCAAGTATTATTTCCAAACAATTCATGTCAATACCAAGCATAGTCAATAAATATAATGCAACAAATCCGAAAGTTCTGTAATTGTTGTCTTTTCTTTGTAACTGAAAAAAGAATCGTAAAAAATCACGCGAATTTTCCACCAAAGAAATAGAACTTCCCCTTAAAAAAATAAAATAAAATAAAATAAAAATAATTTGAACTGATATAAATATAATAATTTAGACTAACATTTATTGTGTTTCTGATAATTACTGCTGCCGCAATTAGTTTAGTAGTGTTTTTCAATTAACTAAATATTCAAAATATATTGCTAACGTATGCAATTTTCTTTTTTTAAATGTAAATGAATTCTGAATATTTACCCAGTGTTATGTTACGATATTTATTCTATTTATGTTTCAGATATCCTTTACCTTTACCCAGCAGATTAGTCAAATCTCTTTATCCGCTGAATAATTTATGAAAAGCAATCTACTTCAAAATGTAATCATTTTTCTTCATCGCTGGTATAGTTTAGTTTAGTTAAGATTTTCATAATTTAGTTTCTGTTTCATTTGATTACGTTCAGAAGTTTTCTATATTTTAAATTTCTTTGAATATACAAAACTGTAATTTAAGATTATTTCGGCAGATTTAATTTTGTTGTTTCCATTTGAAACTTTCATATAAAGAAAATTAAACAGTTTCTTTCTTTCTCACTTTTTTCTTTTCTTTCATTTTTTTTTTTACAATGTAAATTCTAACATCTTCAAAATAGAAGTTAAGTATAGACTGCATCGCCGCAATTTCAGATCCGTGAACATTAGAAATTCGGCTGGATCTTTGTTTATTTGGTTTTCTGATTGCCGAATGTTAAAGTTTATTGGCCAGCCACGTATTTCATTCTGTATTGCAAATTATTTGTTTTCTCTCAATTTCTGAACATTGTATGTTGATTTATTTTTAAAAGTGCACGTTATTGGATCATTCCGTGCTCTTTTGTTTATATCTTTCTAAACACTTTCCAACATAGTTAAAAAGTGTTTATGAATTCGGTTTCTCTGTCTGTCTGTGCTTTAAAAACGGAACTAAAAACTCCTCTTTCTGTTTTACTATCTATACGATATAAGCGTTTTGAAATTTTTTGCTGTATCTATACTAAGATTATAAAGAAGTAACTATTGTTTTTTTTTGTTTTGTTTGTTTGTTTGTTTGTTTGTAGGGGGTAATCTCTGGAACTACCGAAGCGATTTCAAAAGTGATGGTGACAATCCCTGCTCAACCATAGGCTTTATTTCATGTCGGTGCCACTACCCCCAGGGGGGTGCACGGGCGAAAAACGTTCTAAAATTTCGATTTTTGTTATACTGAAGGAGCTAGAAACATGAACTTTGGCATGGTACTTACTTATAAGATGTAAATGCTCTC
The DNA here is from genome assembly GCA_963931845.1 of Maratus michaelseni. Classification (NCBI taxonomy): domain Eukaryota; kingdom Metazoa; phylum Arthropoda; class Arachnida; order Araneae; family Salticidae; genus Maratus; species Maratus michaelseni. The sequence continues at coordinate 105,690,901 of OZ007588.1, read as the reverse complement.
TAAGAACAGAAATTACAGAAATTTGCTTAATTAGTGTGGCTTAATTACTAATTTCTGAATTATCTATGGCAGTAAAATTTCCTCTAATGAAAATAGGGCAACGAATACCTCTTGGCATTTTTTAAGAATTACGCTAGCAAAGCCGCGTTTTTTGCTAGTATTTAATATATGTTGCATCTGTAAATCACACTACATTGCAATACTTTTCTTTCAAATGGTGTTTCAGGTGTTTACGCCGCTTTTTAAAACGCTGATTACTATAAGCAAACGTGTGTTGCCATCGTGTTTTTACATTTTTTAACATATTTTATAGTCAAAATTTCAAAATTCTAGTACAAACAAGAGATATCTGAAAAATCATCTTCTCGAGAATAATAGGTTCTCAAAATGTGATTATTTTAAACATATTTTTTTTTATTACCCAACTTAAGAAATATTAAAAATATTGAATTTATTTTCATGTAAATCTACAAATATATTTTAATAATGAAGAAAGTAATTTTTTTATTTTTCGCAGATAATTTTTCGAATAATGAAAGTGTTTATTTGTGAAAATATTAATTCTTTAACATTCATCAAGTCTCACTTGAAATAAAAGAAAAGATTGTGTATTTAAGCTACTGAATCAATACTAACTAATTTTCAGACGTATTTAGTTTCGTAACGATTTAATTAACATAATTGGTCATTATCAGATTTCAATATTATTATTTTCAACAATATATAACAAGTTTTTTTTAACATAACATTTTTATGAAAGGAATTCATTTTCTTTTGTATTAGTTCAGCACGCATATTAATAATTCAGTACTTAGACAATGAAAACAAGCATACAAAGAAAAAAGATAGTCATTAATGCACTTCGTTTCTAAGATAGCGTGAATATATGTTTTTTTCTCTTTAGAGTATGCTAATTATGAACTGTTAAGAAAATTACAATGAAAGAAAAAGCATTTACAAAAATGTTACTTGCACCACAAAATTTATAATGATAACTATGATTGTTAATTAAGGTATATTTAAAAATAGAAAAATGTATTTTTTGTACAAGTATAATAGATATTCTTTATAATTTTTTCTCTTTAAAATATAGATATTTTTCTTGTGGAATATAAGCTTGTAGGGTATTAAGATTCCAGTTTTCAAAATAAATTAATGAAATTATTTGTTACAGATTACCGTTTTTTCATAATTCATTATAATAATACAATTTCGAATAAATCGAGTAATTAAAATATTATACATGTGAACAATTAATAACTCAAGCGCTGTAGCCCAAGAACTGCATGAAATTCCATTTAGTCTTATATTTAGTTAAATCCAGGGCCAGATTAAAGCATAGACCATCTGGTCGTGACCGTGAGGCCCGTTATTTATTTTATTTATTTATTTTTTTTTTTTTTTTGGGGGGGGTCCCTAAACACGATATGCATTTTTTTTGTAAAGTTGATATTTTAAATCTATTGTGACAGTCTATTATAAACAATGTTTAGTACATTTGGAGTAGTATAAGATTAAAAACAAAATTTATATTTATCTAAAAATGAATTTATATACTATTCACATTTGTATTCTAAGACATAGAAACTGTTTGTTGGATGGGGGAAGGGATCCTGGATAAATACCAGATTCTGGGCCTCTTTTTGGCTTGATCGTGCCCTTGAACTTGATATAAATGCGTGCTGATTAGACTTTGGTATATATCGGTGAATAGTAGTACAGCTATACCATGTTTTTCACGTTTTGCGTGATAAATATATCTCGGCATTTATGAGATGGTTATGACCCAATATAATATGATGAATTTTCAGCATTATGATAAACACTATGGAAATCTATGATTCAATTTCGGCTTTGATCACCCAGAAGGAAGCTCTTCTCTACTATGTACTTTGCGAATAACAGTATAGATACAGGGTAAAACAGGTAATTATGAAAAACTTTTCGCTTTTCTTAAAAAAATAAGAATTCAAAATGCGGTACATATTTAGAATGTGCAAATTTTAATACACAGATATTCTCCTGAGAGCTCTGAGAACTACTTTGAAATCAAACATTACTGAAAGCGATGATAGCCAGTTTTTCATAACCCTGCAGTGCGTTGACTCTTCTCAATAATTTTAGATTTAGAGTATTTGAAAAGAAAAATGCGTATCTTGTAAATAAGCATTTTCTATAGCAATTTAGTTTTTAATGGAGGTTTTTTTTGCCTTTGTTAGTTTCATTATATTATGTAACTGATAATTATATGTGTCCTGTAGTAATCATGTAATAAAATGTAAATTTTAGTGGTAGTGTCAATTACTGACTCATCGAGTCTGACATTTTGACAGTAGTTGACAAAAATATCAACAACTGGCAAAATTGAAAAATCCTCTTGTATCTAGAGTGGACATTTGTGTCAGCTACAAGTAAATGACTTTTTATATGAACATTCTAGAGGATTGGATATACTCGCGGGTATTCAGGCGAGTTTTGTGGTACACTTCAGATCCGGAGAATTCGCAATATGCGAAAGCTTCGTTAGTGACTGCATTTTTTCCTACGTAGTTCTAATATTCTTTTGTTTGATTTGTTTTTATTTGCTAAATCAGGAATCACTGTAATGTATACATTTGCACTACGTACCTATGCAAACTATTCAAATAAGGTAAGAAAGAAAGGAATTAAGAAAATCGCGGAGTCGGCTAACCCGCTATACAGGCATACAATAAATTAATAAATAAATGAAATGAAACAAAAAGAAGTTCAGCATTTAATATTAAGTAGTACTAAATGTAACTTTTTTAATAGAGTAAATATTTACACTTCGTGCCCATTGAAAAAAGAAAAAAATGAGAAATACCACTGGATTCATCTGCATCGTTGTACAGGAATTGGAAAAATATATGAATTTCGAAAACGCATTCAATGTAATGTATGGAATTGTGTTTACCTCCAATAAAAACAAAAACCAGGAGGCAATGGAATTTAAGAGTGAGACTAACCGAGAATAAATCTCAAACAGATGTCATACTAGTGATTAGTCGCAAGATCTATTTCCATGTGGATAGCAATTCCCATTTAAATTAGCATTGCTATAGCTTGGAAAATGCGAGTATTTTCGATTAACTAAATGAATGAAAGAAATGTTACAAGTATGATTTCATCAAATTTACGGCAAGAGTATCAACAGAAGAAAAAAAAAGAATTACAGGAAGAGGACCAGAAAAAAGAAAGGTGAAAAACTCGACAAACGCAAATGGGATAGAAAGAAGAACTAAGAAAACGAAAAGATATGAAGAAAGACAAAACGCGTATTTAAAAGTAATAACAAGAATTTGTCCTTTAGTGATCTTCGTGATCATCAAAGATGAAAACTGACTTCCATGTAATAGTACGTATGGAATAGTTTTCTTAATTACTGTACTTTTGCAAAGAGAAAGTATTGACAATTTTATTTATTTTTTAATGGCAAATGAAGTAAATTAAGTTTTTATGTTAAAAACAATATACTATACGAAGATGTCAACTGAAATCACATTTGTTTAAATGAAAAAAAAATTATTTGCTAATAGTTAAATAAATGCATTTAAAACAATTAAAATCATACTAAGTCCTAATTTTTATCTTGTAGTTTTAAAATAAATTAATTTAAAACACTTAAAACATTACTTTTTTTATTTGTGACCTACTGTAACATTAGGTGTCAACTACCGGGTGGAACAGTGAACTATAAGTGGAATGAGAGTGTCACACATTTTAAATTATTACATTATTTTAAAAGTGACATATTATTCTTCTGTAATATACTGATAAACAATATAAAAGTTTAGAAACTTCTGTTTAATAAAAACTATTTATTGTTATATGTAAAAAATAAAGAGACATTCCTTATGGTGTCAACTACTGGTACAATTACCCTATTTCAGTTTCTGTTGGATAAGAAATTCACCACATATTATATCTGAGGTGTGATGAATCCCTTGAGCGCATTCATGTTTGTACGCTATGTAAGTACTTAGGTATAAGTTAAGAAAAAGCAACAACAATTTATCTGGATTTGCAAAGGAAATGAAAAATACTGATGACAATAAAATACGCTCAACTTTAGAAAAACTGTAAATCTCCGAAGAAGATTATAACTTCTAAATGTCTGATCTAACCAACTTAATTAACTCTAGGATATACGACGGGCAGTCGGAAAATAAGTTTCCCCTGGCGACTGTGGACAGAGGTGTGTATGAAAGACAAAAAATGTAATGAGACATTAAAGATAAAACATAACTTTATTTTTCCATATAAGTACCAAGTACATGGAGACATTTGTCATAACGCTTTATAAACTTCAAAAAGCCCGCCAGGAAAAAATCAGGGCTTTGCATACGGACGAACCGTTGAACGGCTATGGGCGAAAGACGAGACAACAGGTGAACACGAACGTGCCAGACACCGTTATCATTGGGTAGATGTCGACCACGATCAAGCAGATGGCGCTATTGCGGTGACAGCGCAGTTGCAGTCAACAGCACCATCTGCGCAGGCACTGCAACAGCGCCATCTTCTTGATCACGGTCGACCTTTACCCAATGGTATCGGTGTCTTGTACGTTCGTGTTGACCTGCTGTGTCGCCTTTCGCCCATAGCCGTTCAACGCTTCGTCCATATGCAAAGCCCTGATTTTTTCCTGGAGGGCTTTTTAAAGCTTATAAAGCGGTATGACAAATGTCTCAATGTACTTGGTACTTATGTGGAAAAATAAAGTTATGTTTTATCTTTAATGTCTCATTACATTTTTTGTCTTTCATACACACCTCTGTCCACAGTCGCCAGGGGAAACTTATTTTCCGACTGCCCCTCGTTCTTATAAATCTCCCCTTTAGTATCTCAAACTTAGACTACATGGACTTAGAACAATCTTGATTCAAGTTATCAAAGTCAACACTTTAACACTGGAAAACACCACAGCTCGAATGGAATGACAACTAATGGAGATTCAATCCATTGGTGTCTAGAAATACAATTCCTTTGAAAAAAAAAAAAGCTCATTTTGTCTCGCAGACACAAATACACTTTAAACACCCATCTATCTCAGCAGAAACTTCACAATTTACAATGTCCAAACAAGCCCCTCATGAGATTATTACTTAAAAAAATATATGTTGGTTCTATTTTGGCTTTGAATACATAGCAGGGAGTAGCTACTCTAGTGCAATGTTTTATTCGTTTTTACTGTCCACTGTAACTCCACGTTACTTTCAAAGAAATGCATTATATTTAATAGTCTTAAAATTTTGACTTGCATTTGCGCTATTTAAACTCATATGTTAGAATAATATATATATATATATATATATGTTACAACATGAGAAATAATGCCGAACTTTTTATTAGATCTGTTATGATTTTTAGGTATGTGAAGATCCACCTCGATAAATAATTTAGATAATTATCTAAATCAAGTCTATGCAGTCGTCATCATAATACTATTCGGCTTCGATCGAAATACCTTGGTGATTTCCCGCATAAATAAGAGAACAAATCTTCAGAATAAAAGAAAATTTATTAATTTCTTCTAATAGACGAAACTTGAAAAACGTTCTCTACGATTCTTTAATATTGTAGGAGACTTCCACCACTAAAACCTAGCAGTTAACATGTCATATCTTTAAACCAAATACATTATAAAGGATGTTAATTTGAATATTGGTGACTCACTTTAAACCAGCAACATATTATTAAAAAAGAATAAATGTCACGAAAACCTGCTTTCCGCAATCCATGTCAAGCATTAAATATCCAAGCACGTAGGGTCATCCACGCTATTGCAGATGTACAGAATAGCCAATCACGGTTCCGAAACAGGTATGAACAATATTCTTATGGCAGAATAACATTGACGTTAGTAGGTCCTTGCGATTAACTGCGCGAATTTAGCTTTTGCAATAAAAATAAGAAAAAGAAAATGGTACAAAATGATAATTTTAAATAGAATAAATTCGTTTTTTAAGAATTGAGAAATAAAAAAGGTTTTTGAAGAAAAATAATTACTGGAAGCGTTTTTTAGAATACTTTGAAGGGACAAATATTAAATAAGCATTTTAAATAGAACGGAATTTAAATAAATGAAATAAATAGAATATTGTTAAAGATAGTACAATGTGATGGCCACAGCATACGAGTTTTGTTTGCAAAAAAATATATTTTTCTTTCGCAAAAAAAAGTATTTTTGTAAATTATGAAAAATGCTTTATTGCTTAGTATTTAATTACTAGAATAGTTACTGAATTTTCTGTATAGTATTTGAATATAAATACATTAATTAGCATTAAAATAATCAAAATAAACTTACAAGGTATTTTATTTTTAAGAACTAATATGTTTTTACTTGTTATTACTTGTATTAAAAGGTTTTTCTCATTTCTTTCAGGTAGGATACTATATTTGTTGGATCTACGCTGAAGATGTCTTTTTTAATTATGAATTGAAGTGCTACTTATTAAGTATAAATGTATTAGTTACTTTATATATGCATGGATAATTTTTTTCTTCTAACTATATTATAGCACTGTGTTTTAACAATTATATTTCTGGATCACTTAACAGAATGAAATAGATTTTGGAATTGAATATAACTTACAAAAAATTCCCCCTTTTCTATAGGTGCATTTATTAAATATGCTGGTAAAAATCTTGTAGAAGTTCTTAAAATTTATAATATTTATCGTAAAAATATGCTTATGATTTTGGGTAAATGCAGTATTATTTCGAAAGTTAATTACACTTTTAAATATGACTACCATGTTATAACGATTTTAATCTCTTTCTTTACTTATTCTATGTACTTTGTTTGAAATTTATCTCTTTTTTAAATTTTTCTTTTAAAGATTTTGAAGGATCTTAAAAATAAAATGAAAGTATTAAATTAATGTTTGGAAATATTAACTAAGTAACTTTAAATCTTTTCTACAGCTATTTCATATAACTTTAAAGCTTTCAATATTTAAGCTGGAGAAGAAAAAAAAACTACTTCGCGAAAGCAAATATAAAAAATTAAAGAAAATACTTGAGAGATCTTTTAATGGCCCTTGGAAAGGATGTAAAATAAATTTACTCACTTGAATAAATTAATGCTGTCATATAAACGTTAGTGCTTAAATAATTATTTAAATAGTTTATACCCGACCTCATCTGAATTCTAAAGATATAATTTGTAGAAACATTAATATATTTCTATTAAATTTGTATAACATGAAAATAGTAAAAAAAAAAAAAAAAAAAAAAAAAAACAGACAATCTGTTTTTTCGTAACCGGATTTTCAAAATTTGTTTTTTCAATACTTTATTTAAAATTTTGTTATCTATTTTAACTTATTAAAGCCGAGTTTCTATTAGTATTTCCCAACATACTGATATGTGTGTCCCGGAAGTTAATCAAATTTATTCGCTTTCTTCTTACTTTTATTTTTGAAACAAAATGTACGTTTGGAATTTAATACAATGCGATAGAAATGTACTGTTAATAATCAACTTTTCATTACATGCAACACATTAATTTTATTTGTCCAAGATTAAAAAAAACTATATTTGAATGGATCTTGCTAAAAATATGTATGCATATTCCGTTAATCAAAAATACATTATTATCAGTAGTTTGTAAGTAAATAGAAACAGTCATATATTTGAAATTGTAATAGGTTTTCAAATATTAATCATAAGTCTGAACTTCTTGCATAATGATTTATACTTTTTTGAGAAAGTAAAAAATAATCAAATAATTATATAAATTACAGCACAGGGATAGTTTAATGAAATTCCTGATGAATAATTAATTAATTACTTGTATATGTCATTAGTGTGACTTCATATCATTTGTTATAGTCGTTTGATATTTGGAGTACAGTTTTTTTATACCGCTAACCAGGCCCCTACTTGCCCGGCATGAGTGCCTAGCTTGACAAGTTAGTACCTGGGAGTGGGGCGGAAATCGCCTGATCACAGCATGGCTGGATCGCAGCATGGATGTGATCTACCTGACTATAGTTTTGATGGCATCGCTGCAATGCTCTCTAGGAGTTTGCTACAGTTCTCTTTGTTTGTCTGTTCAAGGTTTCTATTTAACTTTGTTGAATTGGCAGATTTAAAAAAAAAAAGCAAAAAGGAAGAGAAAGTAATTGGTCTCGTAATTTAGAACCTTGATCAGGTGACGAGACTTTCATCTGACTAGGTACCCCCTTCCCAGAGGTATAATTCACAAGGAATTTGGAGGACTTTGCACACACGACGGATTTTACATGCACCAGGCGCCATTGGAGTACATAGATTTACATATTTGTCATCTCTGTTGGCTTATCGCGCTCATGGTGGGTTGTCGCTGTAGTGTTTTTCGCCTTTTTGGGGGGCTGATTTCACTTTTCGTTTTTATTTGTCTCTGTCAGGGTTTTTTGCCGTTTTCATCGGCGCACCCCTGTTGTGAGTTGTTTCTGTCTATTATCATTCGTTGGGTTTTTGTCTCTTTCTTGATAATTCTCTAGATTGTGCTAGAGCTGGTTGTCACATTTTGAAACTTGGTCTTCTTTCGAGAGTTTCACTGGTTATTATGTCACAATCGTGGGTTTTGTCACATTGTAACTTTTGTTACTGGTGGTTGTCACATTGTAACTTTTGTTACTGGTGGTTGTCACATTGTAACTTTTGTTACTGGTGGTTGCCACATTGTAACTTTTGTTACTATTGGTTGTCACATTGTAACTTTTGTTACTGGTGGTACCTTTATAAAGCTCCAAGGAGTTATTTCCTAGTGTGATGGAGTCAATACAACCTTGCCAAATTATTAGTTTCAAAAACGCAAGAAAGAAATATTCGGTTTAGGCTAAAGACATAGAAAATATATATTGCAAAATAATATTTTGATTTTTTAAAGCGATTATTGCATATTCTGACATGAAATAAAAAAAAAAAAATATTGTACAATGTTATCATTCTTTTTTAATTAGATGTAAAATATGTTGATAAAATGTTGTTATTGAAGAAACACATGCACAATGCATGATGCATTGCTACTGATGGTAGGCACGTTGAGCCGACATAACTTGATTTTCATATTAAAATATACTGCGCCTTGCTAACATGTGTTAGTCTCAAAAGTAAATATACGTTAGTCTTATAATGCTACACTTTTGCCTGCAATTACACTTAATTTTTTTTTTTTGATTTTACGGTATAGTACTGACACCCCAGCTGTCAGTATTATACCGTAAAATCAACAGTAATAAACAGTAATATAAGCAGTAATACACTGCTGTGTATGCGCGGGAGTGTATTACTGCTTATTTTACAGTTTATTACTGTTAATTGTACTGTATAATACTGGAAGCTGGGATGCCAGTATTATACCGTAAAATCAACATTTATTTATTTATTTATTTATTTATTTTTTTTTTTGCAGTGTAGTGGCTTATTTAAGCTAATGCTAAGATACAAAAAATTTACATGTTTTCGGGCTTCTAATAATGTTATTTTCACACGTAAAGCATTATTTTAAATTAAGTCGAGAATTCTCAACAAGATTGTAATTGATGTTTTTCTCGTATCTAGCACCATGTTTCAGATAAAAACGCAAACTTCGCAGTTTTGCACTAGGTGGCGCAGTAAGCGATGTCATAACGCTTCACGTGTGCTTCAACGATGCTTCAACGTGCTTCAACGCTTCAACGGTGTCATAACGGAAAGATATGACACACAAGAGAAAAATAAGCTAGGAAGAAGTAAGGAACTAAAAATGATTATAAGAATTTATGGTACTTTAGTTATTTTAGTTATCTACTTTACTATACCTAGACACCACACTCATGACTATAGATGCCCCGTTAATGGAAGTGTCTAGGAGTTTAGTAGGCACCCTGTATATTCAGCTATTTCACTCCTTTCCTCGTATTTATGTAGTATATATAACTTCTAAGGAATGTTTTTCACATTTCAACACAGTGAAAACATGGAAAGATATGACACACAAGAGAAAAATAAGCTAGGAAGAAGTAAGGAACTAAAAATGATTATAAGAATTTATGGTTAAGTGAATTTATGGAATAATTACACGTATTGTACATATATATTCAGTTATCTCATCCCTTTCCTCGTATTTATTTTACATAAGTAAGTGTTAGCACAAGTAAGTAAGATAAAAATAGTGTTATTCACATCTAAAAACAGGCAAAACAGTAAAAGATATAAAATACACGAGGAACTCATAACGGCCTTAAAATGGTTATGAGAAATTTTGCAGCAATTATACGAATAGATATTTAGTGCTTTCATAAATTTATTTTCTTTAAAAAAAAATTTCGTATTCCTCCTATATACATAACAGCTATACAATGTTACTCACCAGAAAGAAGATATAAAATAATAAAACAATAAAACACCGTAGAAAAACAAGTGACTAATAAATAAGAGTTTGAGAAACGACTATAAAGTCTAACCTCATAATTATATGAAATATAGGACTGGAGTAACCTTTACATGCATTCATAAAGTTGCTTTATATATAGCAATGCATTATCAAATAATTACACGAATTATTCGGTGCTTTCATAAATCCATTTTCTCTAAATCCCTTTTCCCGTATTTTTTTTTTTTTTTTTATGTACGTAACCAAGGCCGGAGCGCAGATAATGTGTAGTGTGTGCGAAAATTATTTGGCGCCTTTTGAAGAAAACTAATTTCTCTTCAGTGCAAAAAAAAAGAGAAACTTTTTTGATTTAACAAGCAGGTTTATGAAAATATATTATAATCCCTTATCAGTTACCAGCGATTCTGCAAATCGTTTCTTTATCTTCAAAATTTTCGGAACACAATAGATTTACGGACATTCAAAGAAGCAATTCTGAAACAAATGTTTCTTTTGCTGCCTGTAATTTTCAAAAATATTTCTGAGACCTTTTACAGTATATTAATCATTCTGAAAAAGTATGTCGTCGTCCACTTCAGCGATGCCTATCAATCTCATTATGTTTGAAATATCGTAACATCAATAAAATTACATGGAAATCCGAGTATATTTACGAGACATAGAGTACGGACAAACAGACGGACGGACAGAGACGCCCTTTCAAACAGACAGACGGATAGACGGCCTTTCAAACAGACAGACGAACAGACGGCCTTTCAAACAGACAGACTAACCCAATTTATAAACACTGTTCAACTTTGTTGAAAAAGAACGCTATTAACGTTGTGATTAAACCATTAAAGCCGGAATTATTTTTCTCTTTAAAATGCAAAAATTGCATTTCATACCAATTTTTTAAAGTAGCAACTTAGTCAAGTAGCCATCAGATAAAGAGAATATTTTTCTTAAAATATACTGGTATACAAACAACAAAATGGATGGCAGTTGTTTCGGTACCATATGGTATCAGTAGGCCTTAATGGGTTAATCTAATAGATTTATTAAGCCTTTTTTGTATAACATTTACGGTACTTTCCTCATCACTCACTATTACTTTCATTTTGTTATATCTGTTGTATGTACTAAAAGTTGTTACGCATATGTATCCTTTAAGAGCCTACGGTAGTCATCCAAAGAAACTCGAACGCTAATGTTAAGTCTATGGGAAGGTTCTTGACAGATTTCTCGCTCGTATTTTAATATTTTTAAATGGTTTTTTTTGCATAGTATATCTGAGGTCGATCCCTAATATTGTTAGTTTTTACTGTTTCGATTTTGGTTCCAGTTTTTTTTTTTATATATAAAGGTACTTTCACTTTCAGAACCGGTTCCAACCGGTTCTGAAATTGAAATTGTGCGCTTATAAAAAAAACTGTAGCTAAAATAAAAAAAAAGTAAAAACTAACAACGTTAGGGATCGGCCTCAGCTATACTATGCAAAAAAACTCATTTAAAAAAATTAAAATGCGAGCGAGAAATTTGTCAAGAACCTTCCCATAGATTTAACATTAGCTTGAGTGTTTTCCCGTGACTAGTGTAGGCTCTTAATGTGTATGTAACGTCATTTACACTAAGGCGCCTGTGTGCGCTGCACACGCCACACATGATAAAGTTCAGGTCTGTACTTAACTGCTATGCCATGATATTCGCATCTCAACATAGAGAAAACAATAAAAGACAGAATATACTCGAGAAAAATAAGCGAGGCAGAAATAAGGGCCTGAGAATTTGTTATGAGAATTTATGGAAGGAAAGTCATCTCGTCATCGATCGATAGAGATGATGAAATAAGATTTAAGGCGATGGTCCGCAAAACTTCATAGGTAGAGACCATACGAGAAAAGCTATCTACGTGCGTGTTACAGTTGCGACATGGTATTTTCCGTGGGTTTTTAGGATGTAGTTGATTTGATCATACTTCTAAAAATATATTTCTAGTGACACAATTCGGTAAACAATTCACTCAGAAAAACATTTTATGCTATCTCTGCGTATAATAAAATGAACGCAATAGAAAAACATTCGAAAAATGTTTTTTATTCTTTTTTTATATAGAATAGTAATTCCCTTTGTTAAGCTTTTGCACACATTGTCGGGACAGGGATGACGTAACGTCTATTGTGACACTTTTTGTTCAATGTATTTTTAAAGTAAATTAATTAAAAGCAGATTTTTAAAGAATTATAAGACGAATATTTTAATTGCGTGCGTATTGATTAATTTTACAGTCATAAATGTATTAAATGTGTATTAGTGATGTCATTAAATAAAGAAGGAGGGAACGTAATAAATTTAATTTTTATGACGTGACCACAACTTCCCCCAAAATAGAGTTCTTCTACCGCGTCATTAGTACATCATTACTTAATAATTATAATCAACATAATAGCTATAATTCAACATTCATGTTACATTATAACATACATCAACATATGAACTATAATTACATCACTACAAGTATTTTGTACAACAATTAATGGGCAATCTTTTCTGTGGAATTTTATAACAGTCTTTTGGATAATATTTCTAAAAATACATCGTTCTTATCTCAAAATTTGATAAGCAATTTACAGATGAAAACATTTTATGGTACATATATTTAAACTGTAATGTCAATATTAAAACATTTAAAAAAAAAAATAAGTTTTTCCCCCATAAGCTTTCTGTACGTATTCCTTCTGTATACATAACTTCTGTACAATGTTATTAACATCGGAACACGGAGAAAACAACGAGAGATAAACTACGCCCGAGAAAAGAACAGAGAAAAAATAAGCCCTGAGAAACAGTTATGAGAAATTATGGAAGGAAAATTATTTTTTGATAGAGGACCACGTCATCGTCCGATGGAGATGATGGAATGAAAAATACGGCGACGCACAATTAGACGAAGTGGCTTTTTTTACAGACATTGACAAAGCGGTTTTCAGAGTTTATCGAGTAGATTCAAAATTCCCAGTCACGGCAATTTTTGTTAACCCCCTGCCTGTGACGCCCGAACTCGGTTCCGCGAACGCAAATGCGCCAGTTTTGGAATGCCCGACCTGAGTTCGGGCAAGAAAAAATCGGTGTTTCAACGCCGTGAAGCCTGAAGTCAGTTCGTCCAATGCATAATATGTAATTTACCATTTTCCGAATAGATGGTGATACTTTTGCGCGAAAAGTTCGGCAGTTTCGCGCCATTTGTCGGATTTTTTGTAATTTTGCAGTTACAAACAAAATTAAAGAGAATTTTTTGTTTTTCATTTTTGGCACGTTTTTCTCAAATTCCACAGGCAAGGGTTTAATTTTATACAAATTGTTAATTTTATACATCTTTATTTCAAAAATAGTAAATTTTAGTTATTTTTTTATAAAAAAAAGTATCGTTTTTTTAATAAGGCTGGTGCAGAAGCATGTTTTTTTTTTTTTTTTTTTTTTTTTTTTTACATGGACATTCATTCAATCAAGAAGAATGTACCAACAAGTTCGCGGGATATAGCGGGATTTTGACTTAACAAGAAAAAAAGTTAAAAAATATAAAAAATGCAAGAAACTTTACATAGGTATCAAAACCAGTAATTAATAATAATTAAAAAAGAGGCTGAGAATATTGCTCACAAGACGAAGAAAATTGATTTACAGCAATATAAAAAAATAAACTTCTTTAACAACTTTTTTTTTACCAATTACTTATTTTTGGTTTTTACCTGCTTTTCCTACTTTTCCAATACATTTCCTTCTAAAAACCGGTCTAGACAGTTATGTAAGGAAAGAAACATGTATGGTTTTTCATGCTGTGAGACTTATAGGACAACTGTACATAGTTGTCAAATCTTGGGAAAATATACATACATTTTCTCCTATGCCATGGAAATTCGTCTTTTTGGCACACTGTGCAACAGACGGCTCGCAAAGGCTCATAGGTAGACAAAATCAAAAGAGATAACCACGTTCGTGTTACAGTTGCGACGGAGAATTTTCCGTAGTTTTTATGATGCATTCTTTAAAATAATACATTGCCGTTGTCATTATTTGGAAACAATACCCTAGGGAAAACATATTTTTCTGTTTCTGTTTACAGTAAATAAGTGTATCAAGAGGAAAAAACTGTTTATTCCCAGGTTTATTTCTAATAGACCCGGTTTATTCCCGGGTTTTTTCCAATAGACCCGGTTTATTCCCAAGTTTATTTCCAATAATCCCGGTTTATACCCAGGTTTATACCCAAAATACCTGTTTTATTCCCAAAAAAACGGGTTTATTTCTAATAGACCCGGTTTATTCCCAGGTTTTTTTTCCAACTGATCCGGTTTATTCCCAGGTTTATTTCCAATAATCCCGGTTTATACCCAAGTTTATACCCAAAATGCTTGTTTTATTCCCAAAATACCCGGTTTATTCCCTTGTTTAAACTGGGTCTTTGAAACTCTAGGAAAAGGTCAGAAAATGATTTATCTTTTAGATACAAGAATATTTCTTTTTCACGCTTTGTTAAAAACAGATTTCAAGCATAACATAATTAAGACATGTTTACAATCCGTTTCAGAAATATGGATTTTTTAATGACAAATATGTTTATTAACTTTTTTAATAAGTCATAATATTTTTATAAACATTTCATTAACCCATTTTTCTCCACTTCCCCTCCTTCTATTTCTTCTAAGTAGCTATTTTCTATAGAATATTGTTCACATCTTAACGGAGAGAAAGCAATGAAAAGTAGAATACACCCGATAAAAAAGTGAGTAATAAATAAGAAACCCAGAAATAGTTATGAGAATTTATGGAAGGAAACTCAGTTTTTCGAAAGAATGCAAGACGATCGATAGCGATGATGAAATAAAAATTTAAGCGGCGGCCCGAAAAACTTCATAGATTAAATGAAAAGAACGTGCGTGTTTCAGTTGCAACATAGTAGTTTACGTGGATTTTTAAGATGTAGTTTATTCGATCTTATTTATAAAAATTTATTGCTCATGTGACTATTTTGTAGACAATGCACGCGGGAAAATGTTTTATAGTGTCTGTTTACGATAAAATTGGAATTTATCAAGGGAAAAAGTAAGAAAATTATTTTCTTTTAGATAAGAGTATTTTTCTTTTGTTTTTTTTTCATACACATTGCTAAAAAGGGATTTTAAGAGTAACGCAACGTTTTTCTTATCGCATGCAAATATTTCTTATCTAAGAAAATATAATATACGGACGAAAATGTACAATAACCTCTGCCGATTTACCCAAGATTCTGAGATGTCCTTTATCTTTAGAAACCCCTAAAAACTAATATATTTCAAAGATTTAAAAATTAATTTATAAAAACAAAATAACTTTTGCGGCCACTGATTTTCGGAAATGTTTCCGATTAGTTTTTATTGTGTATTAGTCTGTGTTTCAAATCGGAATATCGGTTTTTACGATGCAATTCTCAATTAAACATTTTCAGTTGCGTAACTGAATTTATACATACAAGAGTCATAAATTAATTTTAATGTGAATGTTGTTAATTTATCAGGTTTGTCTGTAAAACAGGTATGTTAAACATGAAAATGTTTGTTTGAGAATTCATAGCATCCAAAAACCTATATTCTGGATGGAGAAAATTGATTAATATACTATAATAAAAATAAAAGTGCCAAGTTAAACTGATGGCATTGAGCTCACAGATTATTCGAACTAATTGTATATTATACTCTTATTAATTCAAAGAATATATCCACTCGAAAAATAAGGATATCGACAATAAATTAAGGGGGGATTAGCGCACGGTTCTCTCCTTTTATACTTAAAAAATGAACCCCCAAAACTAATCAGGGAAGCTCCTTATCACATTGAACCTATATACAAAATTTGAAGCAAATCGGATAATTCTGCATGAAAAGCTCGTTTATCTAAATTAAGGGGGAATGAGCCCCCGTTCTCGTCTTTATTAATCCCCAATGAACCCCCCAAAACTAATCAGGGAAGCGCCTTATCACAAAAAATCTATTATATACAAAATTTCAAGCAAATCGGTTAATTCTGCATGGAAAACCCATTTATCTAAATTACGGGGAGGGGGAAATTAGAACCCCGTTCCTCCCCTTTATACTTAACCAATGAACCCCAAACTTAAACAGAGAAGCGCCTTATTAGAATGAATCTATATACAAAATTTAAAGCAAATCGGATATTTCTATCAAGAGTTATCGCGTTACGTACATACATACGTACATTCATACATACGGACATACAGAACTTGCGGGAACATTAGCTCCCAGACTTTGATAGCCTATGAACTAAAAACTATTCGGAAACATTTCCGAAAATCAGTGGCCGCAAAAGAAACATTTTTTGTACATATTATTCTTTAAATCACGAAAATATATTGTTTTCTGATATTTCTAAAGATAAAGAATGCTTTTTGGAATCGTAGGTAACTTGGAAGATGTTATTGTATATTTTCGTACAAGGTTATAATGTTTTCCTAGATTAAGAAAGAATTGTCTTTCTTTATGGCGTGTTTGAAATATTTTTTCAAGAAAATATTTTAATTTTTTCTGAAAGAATTTTTAGTTTTACAGTAAAAAAATCGGATATATTAATAAGGATTTAATTACAAATTATAAAACAAATGACAACAGCTATTAACGTGCTTGTCAGAGTTGCGAGAGATATATTTCGTGTATTTTTGTGATATAGATTATTGCATCTTATTTCTAAAACTATATTGATCATGTAATTATTCGGCAAACAAACCACTAGGGAAAACCTTTTATAGTGTCTGTTCACGGTAAAATAAATATATGAGAGAAAAATGTAAGAAAGTATTTTACGTTAGATAAGAAAGTAATTCTTTTTTAATGCATTGTTAAAAAAGGATTTTAAGAATAACGTATTAAATATATATAGGAGAAAGCAGAGTAAAACCGGGTACCTAACGGTTTTCCTTTGTTAACAGAAGTCTAGAAGGGCAGAAAAATTGGAACACCCCACAAAAGTGTTTGGGGACATCTGGTCTATTGAAAAACCACACCTGTTTTCACAGAAAAAAATTCTTCTCTACTTAGTAAAGGTGTTTTCTAGGACGATCTGAAACACCTCCGAATTTAGATGGTAGGGTAAAATCGGGTACTAATCAGAAATTAAGTTTAAAAAAATTATTTTACGGATAGCATATTATATATATATATAGGAAAAGATAGATTAAAACCGGGTACCTAACGGTTTTCCTTTGTTGACAGAAGTCTAGACGGACAGAAAATTCGGAACACCCCACAAAAGTTTTTGGGGACATCTGGGCTATTGAAAAACCACACCTATTTCTACAGGAAAATTTTTCTCTACTCGGAAAAATGCGTTTTCTAGGACGATCTGAAACACTACCGAATTTAGATGGGAGGGTAAAATCAGATAGTAATCAGAAATTATGTTTTTACACTTCACAGTAACAAAACACTTTATTGTAATAAATTCTGAATCCAACTTTAAAGCATACATACATTTTTTAAGGTCAGTAATTTTTAATATTATATAATGTTTTTTTTTTTCAGCTTTTACTTCTCGTATCCGCTGCACTCCTCATGTGCCCATTCTTTTCAGACTGAACATTGTATCCATCCTTCACCACCTGTTGAGTAAAGAAACAATTCATTGCAGAATTCAAGGCAAAACAATGGGTATCCGGTTTTGCCCCAAATAGACGACCAAAAATCAACATGGTCGTTCTCCTGGATAGATGGACATACACACTTCTATTTGGCATCAAAATATCACGTGAAAGCTTTAGAAAACAGTGGTTTACTTTTCTAATTCGGTTCGTCAGGCTAGATTTATTTAAAGAGTAGAAAATACGGCGAAAAATTAAAACATTTGAGGTGAATTTCTGTCTAATAGCACTGCACGTACACAGATATTAACTCACTTCAAAAGCTGATGGTACATTGCTAGGTGAAGCTCAGGGGTGTAGTTAAGCTGGGTTCTGTCCAGCACCCATCATTGAGAAAACAGGGTACCCGGTTTGATCAGCCAATCTTGTTTTATCCTACTGTACCCTATATATATATTTGCCTATTTGAAGCATTTTTTAAAATTTAGAACATGTTTATGAAATATGGCTTCATAATTACATGGATGTAGAATAACTAATTTGTCTCAAAACGGTTAAAATTAATCATTTCGTCATCAATTGATAGAGATGATGAAATAAGATGACGGACGACCTGCAAAACTTCATAGGCAGAGTAAATGAAAAGAACTCCACACGTGTTTGTCTCAGTTGCACAAGGTATTTTTCGTTGATTGTTATGTAGTTTATTGGATCTTATTTCTGAAAATATATTGCACTTGTCACTCTTCAGCAAACAATTCACTTGGGAAAACATTTTATTCAATATGTTTATGATAAAATAAATATACAATGTAAGAAAATCAAAAAATGTTTTCTTTTATAGATACACGGGTATTTCTTTGTTAAAAAGAGATTTTAACGCCAAATCCATCGTTGCGGATGGGACACTTATACAACTAAATTTTTTCTGTTAAAGCCCAAACTTTTATGTTATACATTTTTATATACGTAGCTATTATATATCTTACCGCATTGTGTAGAGATTTTAAAATTGTTTTCCGCATTTAAAAAAATAAAGATGTTGTACGTTGGGGTTGTTATATAAAAACGATACACGTTTTCATTTTGTATTGTATGATTCGAAGAATCTGCGAATTATGGACCACTGGGATATTCTATACATTTGTCATTAAGCAATAATACACAGCATATCATTCTGGAGAAGCAATTACAATTTCACATGCGTTTATATATTTTTTATAAATATTGAACTTTGGGTTGCGGTTGTGACAGTTTTGTGCACTGAAAAAAAATGTGGATTTTACGGTATAATAATGCACCCCAGCTGCCAGTATTATACCTTAAAATTAACAGTAAAATTAACAGCGGCAGTGTATAACTGCTACTAAAATCGAACCAGAGGGGGGGGGGGAGCTTTTTGTGAAAACATAAAAAAACCCATAACTTCTTAATTTAATGCGTATCGAATCCGTTTTAAGTTATTATTACTTCTAGGAAAAGGGCCGAAAATTTATGTATGACAGATTTTTGATATCATTAAAAATGGTCTCACGGGGGGAGGGGGGGATAGCGTTTTAAGTAGATAAAAAATTCATAACTCCATCAATTCACAAGATATCAAATCCGTTTAAATTTATTATAAATTCTCTTAATATTATCTACAACTTTTATGCTGAAGAGTTTTTTATAGAACCAACCCTTACAGCAAAAAAAAAAAAAAAAAAAAAAAAAAAAAAAAAAAAAAAAAAAAAAACGAATTCCTGCCGACTCCGCCTACAGACACAGATATATTTCGAAGTGGGCGGTCCCAACTGCCGAAAAGGTCATTTCTTCTGCAATTCTCAATAAACAGGCACCCCACGGTCTGCGTCTTCGAAATCTATCTGTGCCTGTAAGCCGAACCATCAGGGATTTTTAAGCGTAGAACTTTGCCATTCAGGGGGATTAAAGGCACTTTGTTAAGTATCGGTCAATTTTGTCCATATAACTGTAAGAGATATGCCTTCATGAAGAACAAAAGTCTCCCGAATTATCGTCCTCGTACGCAGTCACTAGCCTCAGATCTATTTTGGTTACGAACCCGTAAACATCGTATCAAACGCTTCTATTTGTGGCCAGCATGCTAACCACTATTGTTGATCATGCCTCTCAGAAATGTATAAAACATATTTAGCGATTTCAGAAGCATTTTGAACTATTGCTAGACTGCTTAAAATGACATTTTGTTTTTTATACCGTCGTCGTTATTTCATTTACAGCCCTTTTCTATATGGAGTGAAAAAAAGACCATTTTACAAGGATTCCATATTCCTTTTGGTAAAATGTTACAGATGAAATTGTGTACCTGTTTTTGAATGGAGCAGCATAACCATAACAAAATATGCTTCTGTTCACAGTTGTGCTTTTCTTTGAGGTGTTTAATGAGAATTTTAATGTATAACCAGACTGCATATTTTCAATGGTTCACATTATCGTAAACAACTGGGTATGATTGATAGTTACGAGCATAGAATGAAGTTTTGGCTGTAAACAGTTCCCCGTGAATTTGATCAGTTGGCTGCTAGGATTTCATCCTGAATAACAGTTGAGAAATTCTCTGTAAAATGAATTTGAAAGATTGTCCCCATGAACAAGATTAACTTTCATTTTATAAAAGTGCGAGCCATAAATTTCATAGATTTTGCAGCTCCACTCAGTCAGACTCTCTGGAAGAGCTTATTTTCCAATGCTTTATTGTAGCTGTATTTTATATACATACTAGCTGATCCGCCCGGCGTTGCCCGGAAATCAGTAACTTTCTTTTGAGGTTTCGATAAAAATAGTCATTTTCGGCGCACATTCTGTTATAAACAAACCTCTTTCCGAGCGAAACTCCGGGACTCATTCCAGCTGCCTACGGCATTGTATAGCAGGCGTACTACGCACACACTGCAATATTGTTTAGTTTCAATTGCCATCACTAGAGAAACACAAAATCATCTTACTAAGTTATGTATATCTTAATTAGTTCATGTTAAGTTGAATGAACCAATTCCCGTTGAAGAAGATTACAAACATTTTTTAGAACACTTTGTTCGAAATGTGAAAATGCCCTAGGTTCACCACTTTCAACCATCATATATCCCACATCCCACAGCTACCGACATGCAACCACCATCGTGCACGATGGGAGACTCGAGGCTACTACCACGCGCAGATCACTGATGTTTGTCTGATTTTTATTTAATAAAAATTAACAAAAATTAAAAGATACTTTTGCTAAGGCAGAGAAATAAAAATTTATCCATAAATGAAGTTCTGTTAATTAATAGTAGTGGATTGTCTATGCAAAACAAAGCTTCATAATGCTAAATTTGTAGTCTTACCAAAACTTGAAATTTCATATACTTCAGAGAAATATTTTATCGTGCACATGTTATCATTTTATTAATATGAATTTCAACAAATATATGTGATTTATTTTTTCTGCAAAAAGTTAAATGTTGCACTTTTACGAGTTACTCATAATAAATTCAGATATTTATGAAATTCCAATTTTCTGACAGATGTCCATTTTTTCATAGATTTGGCGCTAAAGGTAACGTAATATTTTATTTATTGCCTATTGGTAGCAATTCGTTGAAGAAAATTTTAGAATGCGTTTTTAGAAATACGACTTTTTAATGTTTTAATTGTCATGTGCAATAAAATATTTAGATATTTCCTAAACCCATTTTCCCTTAATTTCCTTCTCTCATTTCTTCTATTTATATATTTTCTGTAGAACATTGTTCATATCTTAACGGAAAGAGAACAATGGAAGGTGAGACACGCCCGAGAAAAATAAGCGAGAGATAAATAAGGGCCTGAGAAACTGTTATGAGAAGTTATGATAGAGTGGATGAAATAAGAATTAAGGCGACGGACCGCAAAACTTCGTAGAAAGACTAAATGAAATGAACGATTTACATGCGTGTTACAGCTGCAACAGAGTATTTTCCATGGAATTTTATGATGTAGTTTATGGGATGTTATTTCTAAAAATAAATTCTCCGTGAACTATACTCTTCGAAAAACATCCTATAGTATATATTTACTGTAAAATGAACGTAGGTGCAAAAAATGTTGGGAATTATTGTATTTTAAATATTAAAAAGTGAATTCTTTTTACTTAAGCTTTTTCACAGTTTGATAAAACATGACTATAAGGATAACATAATGATCTTTAGTAATGCTTTTTTAAAGAATGTGTTTTAAAGGATTATTTTAACATTTCAAAGACAAGTGGTATTTCAACTGCATGCATATTGATTAACTTTACACTTATAAAATTATAAAATATGTTTCAATCATGTCATCACATATTTTCCGAAATATAATTAAAAATTCTTTCATTGCATCGTTATAGTATTATAACAATAATTATATCACTATTAGTTATTTGTACAACAATAAGTAGACAGGATTTCTGGTAGAATTTATTATACTTCTAAAATTACGTATGTTATTTTTATCTTGAAACAAGGTAAACAATTCAATATAATTAAAAATTATTTCATTGCATCATTACAATATTATAACAATAATTATATCACTATTAGCATTTTATACAACAATAAGTAAACAGGATTTCTGGTAGAATTTTTTTATATTTCTAAAATTACGTATATTATTTTTATCTCGAAACAAGGTAAACAATTCACACATGAAAACATTTTATTGTATATATTTAAGCTGTCGTGTCAATATTTTTTTTTAAAGGAAACGGAATAAATAGCAAGAGAATAAACAGCAATAGCATAATATACACTTAAGATTTTTGAACGTACTTCTTCTGTATACGTAACAATGTAATACAATGTTTATGTTTTTTTGTCTATACAAATCGCAACAGAGAGAAAACAGTGAGAGATTGAATACAACCGAGAAAATAACCGAGAAAAAATGAGGGACTGAGAAATGGTTATGAGAATGTATGGAAGTGAAATCACGTTTTGAAGTGCCACTTCATCGATCGATAGAGACGATGAAACAAGAATTAAGGGGACGGCCACAAAACTTCATACTTAGATTAAATGAAAAGATCCACTTGCGTGTTCTTGCGTGCAAAGTTCAAACAAGGTATTTTCGAGTATTTTTATGATGTAGTTTATGGTATCTTATTTCTAAAAATATATTGCAAGTGTCATTTTTCAGCAAATAAACCTTTCGGGGAAACATTTTTTAGTATCTGTGTACGGTAAAATATATACAGGGTGTCCGAAAAGTCTGGAAACGGTCAAATAACTCGTGAAATATACATCGGATTAAAAAACGGCAAAAGACATGTTCAACATTTTTAAAAAATCTATTTAGGGATATGAAAGTTTCCCCCCCCCGGGGGGGGGGGGGAAACTTTGAAATTTTAAATGATGACCCCCATTTTTTATTGCAGATTCGGATTCTACGGGAAAAAATACGTAACTTTTGTATTGAATGTTTTTTTCGAAACATTGTAGATGGTGCTGTAATCGAGTGCAACGTTGTGAGAATCGTTACCTTGCAATGTCTGGAAACGCAGGAATAACTCGAGAAATATACATCGTATTGAAAAACTGAAAAATGCTTGTTCAATAGTTTTGAAAAATCTATTTAGGGATATCAAAGTTGCCATTTTTCTAAAATATTAAACACATATTTTTCCGTTTTTTAGTATTATGGGGTATTTAGTATATGAGGGAAAAAAAGGTAAGAAAATATTTTCTTTTTAGAAAGGGAGTATTTCTTATTGTACACATTGTTAACAAAGAGTTGTTAATGGTAACACAAAGTTTTATGTGTTATATGTTTAAAGTAAAATTTTCAAGAAAAACTTACACTGATTTGGAAATATAGTTTTAAAATTATACGCTCATGTTTTTTCATTTAAATTTGTCATTAAAAAATTTTTTTTATTCAATTTAAGTGACTTAATTTCTTTAAAATAATTTTTAAAATTCCCTACACCATTACCACTACATTTTTACAACATCACTGTTATAATTATATTACTGCTGTTTTAAATAAAAACATACGTATCTATAGGTTTTTTTTATGAAAATTTTCAACGTAGTTTATTGAATCTTATGTCAAAATGTATATCGCAACTCTGTATAAATTGTCAAAAACACACTCATTTAAAAGTATTTTATATATTTACGCTGAAATAACTATGCTACAGAAAAAAACATTTATCTTTTAATTTACAGAATAATTATTTTTGGCTCAGTAGTTTTTATGTTTATTAATTGATCTCGAGATAACGAAATAAAAATTTAGGCATACAAAACTTTATGAGCAGACTTAATCGGGACTCTTACGTTTCCTACGTTTAAGTACCACTATTTACAAATAGCAATCTTTGCTTTATTTAACGAAAATAATTTTATTATTAAATAAGCCGAAGATCACTATTCGGAAATAGCGGTACTCAAAAAAAAAAAGGAACCGTGAGAGACCTATTTAAAAAAATCGAAGAAGCAGACCGTGGGGCACCTGTTTATTGGAAATTGCAGAAGAAAGACCTATTTGCCATGATGTGGCAGTTGGGACCACCCACTTCGAAATATACTCTGCCTATAGGCGGAGCAAGCAAGGATTTTTTTCCGTAAGAGTTTGTCCTATAAAAAACTTGTCAATAAAGAAGTTGCAGATAATTTTAAGGAGGTTTACAATAAATTTAAGCGGATTTGATATCTTGGGAATTGACGAAGTTATGAATTTTTTTCTTCTGAAACCCTTATCCCCCCCTCCCTCCTTGGGGGCATTTTTAACGAAATCAAAATTCTGTCACACATAAATTTTTGGCCCTTTTGCTAGAAGTAATAATAACTTTAAACGGATTCGATATGTATAAAAATTAAGAAGTTATGGGCTTTTTCTGTTTTCACGTCTGCTTGTAGACGGAGCCAGCAGGGATTTTTTTGTTTTTAATTTTTTTCTCATAAGAGTTGGTCCTATAAAAAACTTGTCAATATAAAAGTTGTAGATAATTTTAAGGAGATTTACAATAAATTTAAGCGGATTTGATATCTTGGGAATTGACGAAGTTATGAATTTTTTCCTTCTAAAACTCCCCTTTTTACCACTATTTACAAATAGCAATCTTCGCTTTATTTAACGAAAATAATTTTATTATTAAATAAGCCGAAGATCACCATTCGGAAATAGCGGTACTCAAAAAAAAAAAAAAAAAAAAAAAAGGAACCGTGAGAGACCTATTTAAAAAAATCGAAGAAGCAGACCGTGGGGCACCTGTTTATTGGAAATTGCAGAAGAAAGACCTATTTGCCATGATGTGGCAGTTGGGACCACCCTTGGGGCCATTTTTAATGATATCAAAAATCTGTCATACATAAATTTTCGGCCCTTTTTCTAGAAGTAATAATAACTTTAAACGGATTCGATACGTATCATAATTAAAAAATTGTGGGGATTTTTCTGTTTTCACAAAAAAACCCATCCCCCCCCCCCCCCTGGTTCGATTTTGCCCGTTAACGAACTTAACCGAGATTTTATGCCCCTTGATTTTATGTATCAATTTGGAAGAGATTTGTGCAGAATTATTGGAGTTATCGTCTCCATAAAAAAGTGACATAGATAGATAGATAGATAGATAAAGTAAGTTTTGAACTGGGGGTGTTTTTGGATTCTGGGAGTCATGATCGGCGTAGATCTGCAAAAATTTTTCAAAAATTCAAACTTAGGGGAGAATGTAATAGGTAGTATTTCTTACGAAATCTACCTAAAAGCTGTCTACTTGCATGTCATATTTGTGACAGGGTATTTTTTGTCGATTTTTATGATGCAGTTTATTGGATTTCTAAAAATATATTACTCATGTCACTATTCGGGAAACAATACTCTTGAGAAAACAATTTATAGTATCCATTTACTGTAAAATAAATTTATGAAGGGATAAAAAGAAAATATTTTCTTTTTGATAAAAGATAACTTTTTGCCTCAAGTTTTTTGAACACATTGAAAAAGGATTTTATTTAGGGATAACGCAACGTTTTCCTTCTTGCCAGTATGAAGTAAATTTTCAAGAAAATAATTGAATAATTTTTTTAAGGTATTTAAAATTTATTTTACTTTGAAAAAATGTTTACTACTTTTAAAAATTTTCCAATAGGTGGCTCTGTATGTCATTGAAAAAAAAATAGAGACTCTCCTCCCAGTTAACTTTTAAAGCTTTTTAATCGCATGTGACAACCACCAGTAACAAAAGTTACAATGTGACAACCACCAGTAACAAAAGTTACAATGTGACAACCACCAGTAACAAAAGTTACAATGTGACAACCACCAGTAACAAAAGTTACAATGTGACAACCACCAGTAACAAAAGTTACAATGTGACAACTACCAGTAACAAAAGTTACAATGTGTCAACCACCAGTAACAAAAGTTACAACGTGACAAAACCCACGATAGTGACATAATAACCAGTGAAACTCTCGAAAGAAGACCAAGATTCAAAATGTGAAAACCAGCTCTAGCACAAGCTAGAGGTAAAAATATATCAAGAAAGAGACAAAAAACCAATGAATAATAGACAAAAAACAACCCACAACAGGGGTGAGCCTATAAAAACGCCAAAAAGCCTTGACAGAGACAAATACAACAAGAAGTGAAATCAGCCCATAAAAGAGGCGATAAACACTACAGCGACAACCCACCATGAACGTGACAAGCCAACAGACATGGTAAATACGTATATCTATGTACGCTAATGGCACCTGCTGCAAGTAAAATCCGTCGTGGGTGCAAAGCCCTCCAAGTTACCTGTGAATAATACCTCTGGGGGTGCCTAGTCAGGTGAGGGTCTCGTCACCTGATCAAGGTTCTAAATTACGAGACCTATTAAATCTGTCAATTCAACAAAGTTAAACAGAAACCTTGAACCGGCAAACAAAGATAACGGTAGCAAATCACAAGAGAGCAAGCACAGCAGCGATGTAAACAAATCAATAGTCAGGTGGATCACAGCCATGCTGTGATCAGGCGATTTCCGCCCCGCACCCAGGTACTAACCCGTTAAGCTAGGCATTCATGCCGGGCAGGTAAGGGCCTGGTTAGCGGTATAAAAAAAAAAAAAAAAAAAAAAAGCTTTTTAATCGCAAATTTCACATGATTTTAGCTTAATGTTTCAGCCATGAAGAGCACTAAAGCACTAAGGCATACTTAAACACTAAATTTTAGTCGAAAAAAGTCGCGCCCTGTTAGTGAAAGTGTTTTTTTTTATCAAAATGGTAGTAGTTATAGCTCTGCTATGAAAGAATCCGCCTCACAAAAGATATCGATTTAAAATGAGTTATTTTTGTTAATATTTGCTAATGAAACACCCCTAACATGTAAGCGCCATGTATTAATGAAATTTCGAGCTAATAATTTTATTGCATAACCCATTTCCGCACACTCTAAATAGTATAAATACCAAAGCTTTAAAAATATTCCAAAGAGTTTATCTTGTATAGATCTTCAAACACGTGCACTTTAATTATGACACACCCTGTATATTGAAGTGATTTAACCAAAAAAATATTTAAAATACCTTTATATATTTTTTTTCAGAGAACTTCAACATCAATTACACATGACTACTAGTTCTTTGTACAAAATATGTATCGACAAAGTTTTCATTATAGATTTATAACAGAGTGTGTGTGATCTACAATTATACTTCTAAAGTTTTATTCTAAAATTTTATTTCCAAAGTTTTCAAAACTTGGAGTATAACTTAAATTTTTACAATAAAATATTTTATAAGAAATAATGAAAAAGCTTAGAAATAAGACTAAATTAATCCTTTTTTTTTTTCAGAAAATCATTTTTTTTTCACTACAATCATTTATGAGATATATTAGATAAATATAAAATAAAATGAGATAAGAAGTTTCGCAAATCCCTTACAAAATATATAAAATTTAAAATTATGATTTAGATTTTGTCAAAGTTTGCTTTTAAGGAAATTCGTATTTTTTCCTGTGATCCTTCAATTGTTAATAAGAAAAGTAATTCATAATAAAAAAATAGTTTCGAGAAAAAACAAAAAAGCAATATTTATACTACAGAACATATTATAACTTTTGCAACAAAATCAAACATTGTACAGGGTGATTTTTTTTTTAAGTTGTGAAAGTAAAACCCTATAACGAAAGAACCACTGATCCAAATGACCGGAAATTTCACCAGTATACTCCCAAAGCAAAGGCATGGTTAAAAAAAACTTAAAATCTCACCAACAGATGGCGCTGTATATGCAGTAAAGTCGGGAGAGGAGCTTGTGCAAGACACACGCACAGTGGATACTCTTCACTCTGTTATGGAACATGCGGTTTCACGTTTCCAACTCGTAGCTGAAAACATTGGACAGCACATTGAAAATCTTATGCGTTAGTTGCGCAGTTCTGTACGAATGTTTTACTCCATATTTTTATTTCGTTCTGTTTCTGCAGGTGTTTGCAGTTCCTTTTCCCAATTACTGCATTCTGTATGTTTTTGATATGCGTAATAAAGTTTTCTTTTTCTCAAAGTACAGTCCATTGTTTTCCTTCCACTGACGATATTCTTTGTTTCTGTTAACTTACAGCGCCATCTGTGGGTGCGATTTTAAGATTTTTTTTTAATCACGCCTAAACAATCCCCATTGCTTTGGTAGCATATTGGTGAAATTTCAAGTCATTTGGATCAGTGGTTCTTTGGTTAATGCGTTTTACTTTCACAACTTTAAAATAAATCACCCTGTACCAGCAATGGAACATTTTCGATGCGTATATTTCACATGTAATTGAACACATGTTAAATTAAACTTCAGGGTGAACACATTAATTTGGCAAAAAGAATGGTTTATTATGCGTAGATATATACCCACAAATATAAATGATTATTAGTTAGTTACAGAGTTTACGCTTCTTAGAAATGTTTCATACGGGTTAAAATCATTATTCTGTAAATATCCATTTTGCAAATTGGTTCTTGCCATACGTTTGTGAGCATGATCTCGTCAATCAAAGCAAGTGCAGTGTCGCTTCGTGATTTCTATTCAAAAATAGATATTCGGAGTGGTGGCTGTAAACCTTATTTTTAATAACCTTATACCTTGAAATCTTGGGATAAAAAGGCTGGTGATCTAGGTGCACATGGGATAACACCTTCTCGACTTCCTAAATCATGGCTTCAGCACTGAGTTAAGAAGTATATCCTCAAACGTATGGTACAATCAAGGCTTACTTTCCAATAAAAAAAGTACCGGAGCCTTAATATTCTGCAGTATTAACAGCTGTAGCGTATCCCCCCACACTCCATCTGCATATTTATATTTCATACATTATTTAGAAAGTTTAAAGCATATTTTTTCTTCCGCAAAATAATTTTTTTTAAATTTTAAATATACCTATATGCATATATAAAGCTGTCAACTATTTCACCTTTTTCTTACCACTACTTCAGAACAAAAATATTGACGGGATTTAATCGCAGTATTTTGAGATTAAATAAGATCAATATTACTATTTGGAAATAGTGGCAACATAAAAAAATAGTTGGCATCTAAGAGTATATATTGGTAGGCTCCGGTGAGTTCCAGCTAGTATTTAAATACTCATTAAAGATAAAGAAGTACTGGAGCTGAGTATCATTGATAATTAAGCACTGGATAAAACGCTGTTAAGTCATCATTCAACTGGCAGCTTACAATTAATAAAAGCATTAAAAACTTCTGAATAACACCATAAAAATATGAAATGATCTAGGCTTTTCGAAAGAACTTTGTCTTTCTTCGTCAGGCGCAAAGAAGACTTGTAACAACTTTGAAGGCAGGAGCAAGACATTCACACTAGTTTATTCAAAAATTTAATTACAACTAATATTTTGTAAATTAATCACTAAAAAAATTCATCTGACTAGTTTGTGTCCACCCTATGTAGTAATCATATTAAAAAAATATTCAGTACTTACCCCTCGAAATTTAGGTAGACTTTTTTGCAACCACAGGAGGAGGGCAATAGTAAAGTTACACATAGGTATTTCACTTAGTCCCTGAAAGCAGGGATGAGTTCTGAGCTAATTATATCAAGTTTTAACAAATCACAGATAAGTTTCGACAGGAATCCAAGTTAAGCCACCGCAACTCCTGAAAAGAAACAAAGAATTTTAATGTTAAAGTTTTCATCTATTAACAGCTAAATTTTCAAAAATATTTCATTACTTAATATGAGATAGGCTAAAATGAGTATTTTTATTCAAGTAAAATGTGTTTTGAACCTGTATAAAAAGTACGCCATAATAAGAGTGAGAAGTTTATTTTACTAACCTAAAAGTAGGATTATTTAACGACACATTCACAAAATTTAGTGATGTCGTGAATCGCAACATTTTATTCATATAAAGGAATATTTCATAAAAAACACAAAATAGAAAATGTCAAAATTTCTTCTATTACACAATAATATATATAAAAAGAAAACAGTGTTAATTAATTAACAAGAGTTATTCACAATCGCAGTTTTACCTTTGCGCAAACATGACAACAGACATTTAATTAATTCCCCAGAGTAACAGTCATAGATTAGATAGAGTGAAAAAAAATTACTTTAAAACTTTATAATGCAAATTTATGAAATGAAACTTACAGATATAATTAACATATTTCTGATTTATTAAATAAATATTGTTCTATCTAATAAAGATCAAAAGAAGAATTTTTTGCAATAGATTCTGAACTCGTGACTTAAATATTTTAAGTCTTTAAAAGAACAGTTCATACAAATTACAAAACAAAAACTGCCTACGAATGTCAAAATTCCATTTATTCCGCAATATAGTAAGAATAAAAAAAGTTTAATGAATTCGTGAAAGTTTATCAAAACCTAAACCCTGCATTTTAACCGCAGGAGAACGTGGCAAGATAGTAAGACTTTTAATTAAGTTTTAAACTCTCTAACGAAACAATTTGTTTTATTTCCTTTTATAACTGAAAAATGCTACCATTCTGCAAATAAGAAAAACAAAACGTAAATATAAAATAAAGTTCGTTTCATTTAAATCCCTTTGGGAGTGTGGATCAATACAAGTGTGATCGAGAGTTATCCTTCACACGTGTTTCTTATTTTCGAAGAAGAAGAAATTGTTTCAAAACAAAGCTGCGGATTTCGTAAACTGGAGGTTTTTAATTTGAAGAATATATTTCGAAGAATGTGGACTTTTTTTTTCTAATTATATTTGTTTGGTTTTTAGATTATTTGTAGGAATATTTTTTTCGTCGGTCACGTGGAAAATTTTATTTATTAGAAAATAGCGATAATTTAGATTTTATTTGAAAAAAAAAATTATAAATAGACAAAATTTCTTATTATTTTACATCTTAAATTACATCTTATTATTTTTGACGCATTAAATTAATATTGCGTTATGAGTGAAGATCTCCAACATAATCTTTCTTCCACAATGAATAGTGTATTCACGACTTAATTAATTTAATTCTTTAGAAGAAAAATTCATCTAAATCACAAAGAAAAAAATTGTTTGCGACTGCCAAAATTCTGAATATTTTGCAAGATTGAATGAATGAAAATCTGTACCAGTTCTAAAATTCGTAGAAGTTTTACCAAAATCTAAACCCTGCATTTTTACCCCAGGAAAAACATGAAAAAAGTAAAAAAAAAAAAAAAAGACTTTTAATTAGTTTCAGTATTTTAAAGTAAATATTACAGTGAAAGAGAAGAAAAATCGTATAAGTTTAAATAAAGTTTGATAAAGAGTGTTTTCGTAGATTTCGTCAACTTATTTTTTTAATTATTGAATAAATATTCGGTTATGAAATAATAATCTACAGAAGAATCTTTCAACGTTTTAGAATAATTAGTAATTTCGTGATATATTTAACTTTCTAGAAGAATAATTCAAGCTATATACAAAAACAAATACTATTGTATACGTAACTTAGTATATACGAATAAGATTCGTGGAAGTTTTGCAACACTTAAACCGTGCATTTTTACCGCAAAGAAAACGTTTCAAATTGGTAAGAATTTAAATTAAGGGGTTTAATTCTTTAAGCAAAGAAATTGTTTTGTTTCCTTAATAACATACAACAAATTTTGCCAGTTTGAAAATGTCGAAAATAAAATATAAAGCAAATAAAAAATTTTGTTGATTATATCCTTTTGGGAATGTGGATCAATGGAAGTGTGATCCAGACCTCTCCTTCACACGTATTTCTTATTTTCTGAGAAACAAATGTCTCAAAATAAAGCTGGGGATTTCGTAAACTCAAGGTATTTATTTTCAAGGCAATGCTTCTGAGAATACGATTTATTTTTCTGATGTTGTTGTGCGATTTTTAGATTATTATTTTTTCTTTCGTTGGGTAGGTGAAAATTTTTCGTTGTTATAAAATGTGTTTTTGAATGGCGATAAATTGCAAGTTTTAATTTAGAATAAGATAAATTCTGAAATTTTATTTATAAATATTAATATTATTTGACTTATTAAATAAATATTGTACACTGACCTCCAAAAGTTAAGGTACAACAAGTCTTTTGTGTCTAATTTGAAAACAAATGAAGATAAAAACATGAAATTTAGAAAAATTTTGTTTTAAACAGTTATTTATCGAATTTTACTTTAACATCAAGCATGATTTACAAATAAAAAATTGCATTTTTAGCAAAAGTCCACTGTTTGACAAAAAAAAAAAAAAAATTAATAGCAGTGATTTGTGAAAATAAATAAATAAATGGATTTTAATAGGGTACGTATCCGGCCCTACTTGTAATGCCTTTGTGGCATCGACTTTCGATACTATGAATTGAGTTGCCGGACACTGGAAAGGGAAACAACTCCCATACATAGAGCAAAGCTTGTTCTAGCTCATTTAACGACTTTGGAGTAGGACTTACGGCAACCACCTGTCTCCTGAGATAATCTCAAAGATACTCTATAGGAATGTCCGAAGATTGTGTCTGAAGATTGTGTTGGCAATTCCATTCGCACCAAACCTCGATCCTCTAGATATTCACAAACGAATCTAGCTCAATTCGATCGGGCATTATCAACCATTCAGATTATTGTATAACCAATAGAACCACCATACGGTGTGACAAACAGAGCAAGGATCTCGTCCCGATATTTCACAGCAGTCATAATTATTCCATGACACACATAGAAGTTACTGTGACCAAAAGAGGGATTCCAGCCCAAACCACGATTAAATCCTCCTCAATAACTGTGTATTTCAACAATGTTACATAGGTAGAATCTGATA
The DNA here is from genome assembly GCA_963931845.1 of Maratus michaelseni. Classification (NCBI taxonomy): domain Eukaryota; kingdom Metazoa; phylum Arthropoda; class Arachnida; order Araneae; family Salticidae; genus Maratus; species Maratus michaelseni. The sequence continues at coordinate 105,657,658 of OZ007588.1, read as the reverse complement.
CCTTGTTCTCTCCAGATCACCACACGAACTGAATCACTCTCCAAAGCAAACCGGGACTCATCTGTGAATAGTACGGAAGCCCATTGTTGTGTGTTCCAGGTAACGTGCTCTATTGGCCACCATAAACGGGCACTTCTATGTTGTCGATTAAGAGGGCCAACACACAACGTGTCGTCACACACCGGGCATAGAGTCCTTAATTGTGAAGACGTCTATGCATCGTAATTGCAGGTATTGTAACCCCTGTTGTTTTATGATGATCTTAAATGAGCTGAGCCACAGAAGTGATGCTCCTGCTTCGGGCCAAAATAGCTAGAAAACGATCTTACACAGGCGTTGTAACCCATGAGTGAATTCGTGTCTTAAAATCTATATAATAAAACCGTATGTCATGTGACTGTCCTCAACAGTTCCGGGATGCCGCTTCACTTTTTCATATGCCAGGCAGCCATTTTTATTCAAAATTATTTTTTCTAATAAAACTGCATAAAAGTTACATTTTTAGAAAGATCGTTCAAAATAAATTAATATTTGAGAGATGACTTACGTTCAATTATGTATACATTCTGCAATAACTTCAGTTTCAATTAGATTCGCTGTTCAAATTCTCTATCCATGAAAGTAAACAACAACAACAAAAAAAGATTCATTCGTTGTGAACGTTTAAAATATTAAACCATGAATTTTTGGACCGCTGCCTGGTGTAAAAAAAAATAATCAGCACCAGTGAGACAGTCAAAGTTTACCATAATTCTGTTCCATACAACTCAACTTCCTTCGGATCTTTTCTTGATGTAAGTTGAACTCCGTGGTTGAACTCATGTAATAATATTTAATGGATCAAATTTCGAAACAAATTGTCAGCTTTTATTTTTCGTGTGTATTAATTAGAAACGATATTTTAATTTTGAAATCAAATGTTTTGATTTATGATAATATTTCTTATTTATATATTTTCTATTTTAAAGAAAAATGTGAACGTCATGTATTTTAAATTGGAACAGCTGTCACGGACGCACCAGGGTTGGCGGAATTTTTGTTTTGCGCCATTTTGGCGAGAAAATCCCATTTTCAGGTACCTATTAGAGATTACTAAAACACCATATACTTTTATTTTATTATGAAATAGTTTATTTTATATTAAAAACACACACACAATGATTAATTTATTATAAAGTGGGTTAAGCGGTTTTTGTCAAGAAAGATGAAATACATAACAACAAAAAATATGCGAAATGCTACCACGATCGCAAAAGTTCTTGATTTGTCTATTAGATTTTTCCGGTTTGGCGAAGGATTAAGGAAAAAAATAAATTATGAATAAAAATAATTTGTTACAATGCTTAACATACATTTAAGGGCGACCAAACTGGTCGCCAGTGGCTGCTAGTTTAAAATAAAAGTTCATACGGATCACAAAAAACAATATTATAAGAAACAAAAACATTAACGAATTCGTGGAAATTTATCAAAAGCTAGCCATCGCATTTTTACCCCATGACAAACTTATTACATTTTTAATTAAGTTTTAAATTCTTTACTCAAATAAATTGGTTTGTTTATCTTTTTTATTGAAATATGTTGCCCTTCTGTAAATGCGAAAAAATATAAAAAAAATAATAAACAAAAAACAAAACAATAAGTTTCGTTTAAATCACTTTGGTAATGTGGATCAATAGAAGTGTGATCGGGAGCTATCCTTCACACATCTTTCTTATATTCTAAGAGGAAATTGTTCCAGAACAAAGCTTCGGATTTCTTAAATTTAAGGTATTTATTCTGAACACAATGTTTTGGAGAACGTGGAACTTTTTTCTGCTTTTGTTTGTTCGATTTTATGTTATTTGTAGGAATGTTTCCTGTTGGGTGTGGGAAAAATTTTGTTTATTGCGAAACAAAAATATTTTTTTTAAATTTAAAGTAATTGAAAAATATATAAGAAAACAATATCTTTTATAGATCTTATTATTTTTTATTTATTAAATTAATATTGCTTTCAGGAATGAAGATCCCCAAAACAATCTTTCACAATTATAAGTTAATCCGTGATTTAAATATTTGAATTCTTTTGAAGTAAAACTCAACTGAATCATTAAAAATAACCGCTTACGAATACCAAAATTCTAAACATTTCACTATTTTGCAAGATAAAAAATATTTAAGAAATTTGTGGAAGTTTATCAAAACCTAAACCTTGCATTTTTACTTCATGAAAAAAAGTGGGAAAAGTTACAACGTATTTAACTAATTTCAAGTCTTTTAAAGTACATGTAATAGTGAAAGATACAGTAAAAGAAGAAAAAAAATTCATATCGAGTGAAACGTCAATATTTTGAACTTGGAGGGATCTACAAAAATGTGGGACATTAAAAATTCGTTATATTGAAAATCGTAATATATTTAGTATTTTATTGGGTTGTTCGGAAAGTTCTTTCCGATTAGGGAAGTTAATTCGTACCGGAAAATTCTATCATTTAATTGTTAGACTTTAATTCCGATATCTCCTTTTCATTGTAATTAATTTTTTATCTTGTAGTTAATACTACATCTTAACTTTTCCCAACGGTTCAATTTTATACAAGGCACTCTACTCACATATAAACTGGGCGTAAAGTTGTATGCAACACGGAAGACCCTTAACCGACATCAACTGTTTGGCAACTGTCTAATAATTGACAGGCAGAATTTTCTGGTACGAATTTGTTATCACAAACGAAAGGAACTTTCCGAACAACCCAATAGTAATCTTATAACTATGATATCATGATAAAAAAATGTATGTGGAGTCTTCTGAAGCATACAGTTATTTCAAAAACAGAAGAACAATAAGATTCAATTGTTTATTGTGACAACATATACTTTCGTTGAAGGAACATAGTTAGTTTTTCAGACATCGAAAGATTTGTGATGTCGAAGTTCAATTTAACGAGAGTGAACTGTAATTTTAAATGCAATTTCATGATAATTTTATTCGTAGTTATTGTCAACTTACTTTATTTATTTATTATTTTTTTTTTACTCATTGAATACTCTGTTATTGAATAAAGATCTGCAGAAGAATCTTTCGCAATAGTTATTAATTTTTTGATATTACTATTTTTACCCTTGAGAAAAATAATTTTTGTGAAATATAAAAACAAAACTGACTACATATACTTAAATTCTACGTATTACGCAACTTAGTAAAAACGAACAAGACTCTTGGAAGTTTAGCGAAATTTAAACTCTGCATTTTTACTCCAGAAAAAAGATAGAAAACTGGAAAGACTTTTAATTAAATTTTAAAGTCTATAATCCAGGTAATTGTTTTGTTTCCTTCTTTTGATTGAAATATGCTGCTATTCGGAAAATGAGGAAAAGGAAAAGTTTGGTTTGTTCAAATCCTCTTGGCAATGTGGATCAATAGGTGTGTGATTGACAGCAATCCTTCACACATTTCTCTTATTTTCTAAGAAGAAATTATCCCAAAAGAAAAATGGAGGTTTAGCGAAATTTAAATCCTGCATTTTTACTCCAGAAAAAAGGTGGCAAACTAGAAATATTTTAAATTAAATTTTGAAGTCTATAATCCAAGAAATGGTTTAATTTCCTTCTCATAACTGAAATATATTGCTATTCAGAAAATGAGGAAAAGGAAAAGTTTGGTTTGTTCAAATCCCTTTGGTAATGTGGATCAATAGATGTGTGATAGAGAGCAATCCTTCACACATTTCTCTTATTTTCTAAGAAGACGTTATCCAAAAGGAAGCTGGAGATCTCACAAACAAAAGACATTTATTGCAAAGACAATATTTCTAAGAATAGGGGGGGGGCTGCTTTCAGGTTATATTTATTCGATTTTGTAAGAAATTTTTGTCGTTGAGTGCGAAAAAATTCTGTTGATTGAGAAAGAACTTTTAGTTTTTAAATGGGAATAATTTACCCATCCTGTTTCAGAATAGTTTAAATTGCAAAATATTTTAAAGCATCTGGTTTATTCTTATAAAATTAACTGTGTGGTGTGAAATGAAGATCTCTACAGGAATATTTCAGAATAAAAAGTGAATTCATGACTTAAATATTTCAATTTTTTAAAAGAAAAGTTCATACAAATCACTAAAAAGAAACAGTTTACAATTACTAAAACTTATGCATTACGCTACATTCTAATACCCAAAAGTTTTAATGAATTTTTACAAGTTTATAAACTTTTAAACCATGCATTTTTACCCCAGAGAGAACGTGATTAACTAGTAAGATATTTAATTGTTTTAAACTCTTTAAGGAAAAGAAAATGTTTTGCTTCCCCTTAAAATTTACTAAAAATGTTGCCATTCTGAAGATGAGGCAAAATAAAAAATAAAATAAAAATAAAGCTAAATAAATATTTTTGCGTTTATATCCTATTGAGGTTGTTGACACACGACAGTCTGATGCAAAGCCACCCTTCATGCTGCCATCTTATTTTCTAAGAAGAAATTGTCCAAAAACAAAGCTGGAGATTTCGTAAACTGAAGGTATTTTCTACAGACAATGTTTCGAAAAATGTACAACTTTCTGCTGATTTTGTTTGTTTAATTTTTAGATTATTTTTTGGAATATTTTTCTGTTGGGCACTTAAAAGCTTTCTTTTGTGGGCAAAGTTTTTTTTAATTATGGAAATGGCAATAATGTACCTTTTAGAATAATTGAAGGATCAGGAGCAAACGATGATAGTTACAGATAATTAGATGTTACATTAAAAAGGTATTTAGTTGCTAATGACAGTATATGTAATATTTATTCTTCACATTGCCAATTTTTACACTCAGACATTACTTATAAACATGGTGAAAGTTTCACAAAAAACAGTCCTTCATCACTAAATATGTTAAAAATCTGGAAAAAGATGTTAGAAGAGGACGGAAAAAGGAAAAGGAGTGAGAGTAAAGGGAATTTTTCAGTCCCCAGTCAGATAAATAGCGAAAAGATGGATGCTTGGAAATTATAACTGATGATGCTCCTGCTGGAGTGAAAACGTGTAATTTTTGTGTAATGGTGACAGTTTAATGTGAAACTTTTAAACATTTTTATTGATGAAGGACTGTTTTTTGTAAAACTTTTACCATGTTTTTAAGTAATGTCTGATTGTAAAAATTGGTAATGTGAAGAATAACTATTAATTAGATGCTGGTTTTTCATCATCCTTTCGTTTACGAGCATCGACTTTCATCATTGTTCTTTCGTTATAAATATTTTTAATTATGTTTTTGAAAAGATTACCTTTAATTTTTGCCTCTATCGAAGGGAAAGATATGTTTTTCAACCTATCAGGTAGCACTGTCATCGCAAATTTTACCAAAAGTATACTATGATCGTTTTTTCCTTGATCATTCAATTGATATTGGGAAATTTCTTTTACAGATCTTACTATTTTTTTGACTTATTAAATTAATATTTCATTATATAAATAACGAAGATCTCCAAAATACTTTTTCACAATGACTTACATGTTTTAAACATTAGAAGAACTGTTCATACGAATAACAAAAAGAAGACTGATTAGGAATACCAAAATGCTATGCATTGCGCAATATTGTAAGAACAAAAACATTTAATGGGCAAAACTTCTCTCTCTCTCTCAAAAAAAAAAAAAAAAAAAAAAAAAAAAAATGTGCATTTTTACCCCTGAGAAAATGTGTCAAACCAGTAAGATTTTAATTACATTTTATTTTCCTTAACCAAACAGTTTGTTCTATTTCCTTTTATAAACACAATTCTTTTTACTGAAAAATTTTGTCATTTAGAAAATGAGGAAAACAAAACGTAAAGAAAAAATAGTTTGTTTCATTTAAATCTCTTTGGAAGTGTGGATCAATACAAGTGTGATCGAGTGTTATCCTTCACATGTCTTTCTGATTTTCTAAGAAAAATTCGTTACAAAACAAACTGAGGATTTTGTAAACTGAAGGTATTTATTTCAACGACAATGTTTCGATGAATATGGAATATTTTTTTCTGTTTTTGGTTTTTATCGAATTTTTAATTATTTGTAGAAATATATTTTTACGTCGAGTGCATAAAAATTATGTTTATTGGGGAATGTGTGTTTATTATACTATTTCAAAATTAGAATTTTTTTTAATGGTTTTGCTGGTAATACTTGTTAAAGTTTTAAAATAATATTTTTATGCCATTAAACGTTTTCTTAAACTGATACAGTAAAAGTTGAGAGATTTTTATAAAGGACTTGTAACAATTCAGGTTTTATAAAGTGCGATTTGTTGTCAAACGTTTTAAACAACGACAAAAACGGAACTGATGAAGTGTATTATTACTTGCTTATTAACATATATTAAATACTGAGCTATAAAAGCAAATAGCTTATATAGTAAAACCTCCTTAACAGACACTCCCGAATAGCAGTCCTCTATTTAGCGGACATTCCTTCGATTCCCAACACCTATTTATTTGTAACTTTTTATTCCTGAATAGCGGACACCTCCTTATAGCGGACAAATTCTTTGCGCCGGAGGTGTCTGATATTCATAGGATTTACTGTATATGTATACATTAAATAAATTTTTGTTTAATTTTCTCCCTTGATATTTAAACGACGAAAAAGAAAATCCAAACTTTATTTTATGCATTTTTTATCTGAAAATTAACTAAATGGATATATATATTTTTTTTATAATAATTATTCGCAGCATCACAAAATATCAAAATAAATTTATAGCATTATTTAAAATTTTATTGAAGAAAAAAATATGTTTCCCTAAGTTTTAATGCAAAATATATTCTATACGTATATTAAATAATTATATACTATCCCATTTTTTCACAATAATAATTTATACAAAAGTTGCGAAATTTATAAAATACTCGTATTCCACATGATTGATGGCAACTACGTTCATGTAAATCTGTTTTGCATACATATTATATTTTAAGCTCTGAAACTTAGAGGATGAGGAATATGGATGTTATATCTGTAAAATTTATTAAATTTTTTCTTATTTTTCTTATTTAAATTTAAATAGATAGAAAAACAAATACTTCCATTTAAAGTTAATCAATTTCTGTATTGTAACCTTTCCATAAATGTTTTGTTTTTCTTTAAACACGGTGGTTATGAACATTACTTAAGACATGGAAAAATGGATTACAGACTAATCTTTGACTTATACAAAAATAAATGAATTTTCTTTATATATTGCGCATAGTAAACTACTTGCATTTAAAGTTAATCAATTTCTATATTGTAACCTTTCCATAAATGTTTTGTTTTTCTATACAACACAGTGTGTTATGAACATTGCTCAAGACACGGAAAAATGGATTACAGACTAATCTTTGACTTATTCAGAAATGATAATTTTATTTATAGATTGCGCATAACTTTATGCAGGCGCAAAAACTAATCAATCATATGGATTATGTTAGTGCTCTCATTAAGATTTAACAGTTGACATAAATTTACAGTTTTAAAATATACACATATACAAATAATTCATATAAAATAGAAAGCATGAGAGTGCAAAGGATTTTGCACAGTGCAGTTAATTATATATACATACAAAGTAAAACTTTTAAAAATATTTATAAACACACTTTTGAAAAATAAATAAAAAAATACAGTGGCTTGCTCTTTATCGACACCAGTAGATTCTAACGTGCATATCATCACTCTATTCCATGGAAAATCTCATTTAACGCTGATTCGACAATTTTTTTCTTAAATGCCTTAGCAAGTAGCCGAGGAACTTATTTTTAGAAAAATCTATTCATGAATTTTGTGATAAAATTAGCTCAGTCATACTTTATGTGTACTATTTAAAAATTCCTTTTTTTAAACACATGTAAAGTAGTTATTAATATCTATAATATTTCTCCTATAATGAGTAAAGCACGTAACGAAATAAATTTGATTTGACTGTTCATTAATTTTATTTTTATTCATGATGTTTATTTTCCATCTACAATATTCGTCGAACCCGCATAACATAATGATGAAAATGATTTTACATAGAATAGTCTTAAATCATTAGAAAAAAAAGTTTTATTTTAATCATTGTTTAATTTGAGCATTTTCTTCTTAAATCTATTATCAACTCCAAACGTCCAAACTGGGCACTTTTTGAGACATTTTTAAATTTTTCTTCGGAAACGCATGAAATTTGCAGGTGGTGTTATTCAGAAATATGTAATCAAATAGTTTTTTAAATGTTTCTGTAAAGTCAGAAAATATCTCAGAAAATGCTGTCAAAATTGGCATTTTGAACCAAATTTAAACACGGGATAGAGCGGTAGAAGGGAAAAATGCTGTCGTAAAACAATAAACGCTTGTAACTTACAATGCAACTAATTTATCAAAAAAAAAAGAGAAAAAAACTGTTCGATGACAAATCACTTTAATATTCTCCCTCTTACGTATTAAAAGCAGTCAGAAAATGTACCAGTGAGTTTCGCGTTGTTGAGCGGAGAAAAATATTTTTTGAGAACCAACCGCCTTAAATGTATCTGTCACTTTAGATTCATTATAAAGACTTTCAAAACAGAACCATATTTTGCGATATGCTAGGAAATTAATTTTTTTAAACCGATTTCCTTATAGGACATTAGACAATTAGTTTGCATGTTTCCTCTACCTTAAATGTTTAATGAAAGTTCTTATTTTATAATTTTTTTTTGGAAATGTCTAGTTTTAGTGGTGGTCCCATTATAAATTTCATAGCGATTCGAAAAAGGCATGTTTGTCTGTTTGCCCATTTTCTTGTCTTTTTGTAGGGGCGTTCGTAATTATATAAATACGTACCACCTATAGTCGTCGTATGGTCCGTCCGTCCGCCCGTCCGCATGTAACAGCGCAAAAACTACCCAACCGAATGATTTGAAATTTAATATTAGGCAATATATAATCGTTGTATAATTTTATCGAGTCATTTCATATTTTATGAAAATCTAATCAAAACTTAAAAATATATTAATAAAAATTTTCTTTATTCTATTAAATATATCATACGCAATCTATATCATAAAAGCGCAAGCATCGTTTTCAGAGTTTTTATCTACTTGTTGTTTGGATGTGGTCAATTGGCTCGCAGTTAATTTTCCCTACCGTTAGGGATGTGAGCTAAGATCTTTTTGGTAGTCCGCCCTGTTCGGTTGAACGTGTCAGAATTGTACGTTCTAGACATGTGTTCGGAAAATCGAGTGGAGCCACACAAGATGTTACTTTTTTTTTTACTTTTTAGACTGTATTTTTCGTAAAAATTGACCAATCATCGCCAAATCTCAATATGTTGTTACGACACGTAATATTACTCTATGTTATTAAAATACTCGTCGTATCATTATTTTTTTTATCTTTTTAACTGTGACATGCAAAGAAAAAAATAATACTGTTTTTTAATGGGTCTAATTATCACAAAATGTGTGATATTGACAACAATGAGATATTTAATTTGAATGTGGATAACAAAAAAAAGTTGATACAAAAACACTTATGTTGTGCAAATTCCATTCGCGCTAAAAGCGCCAATTGGTGTGTGATAAGTAAATATCAGTTCAATAAGGTAAGAAACAATTCGTTGAAATCGGTTTTGGTTGTTTTTCTTTAAAATATTTTTTTTTTTTTTTTTTTGTAAATTGTGTTTATTTTATAGTACATTCACATTTCGCCAAACGCAGATTCGTTTAGGAAACATCCATTGACAACATTGAAAAATTATTAATCTGAAACGATTACAGTACTTTTAAAAATTTAAAAAATACATCCCATCAGCATTTTTGCATCCTGAAAATATCCAGAAGATATCATATTCAGGATAATGATTATCCTTTAGATGGTTGAAATTTTCCCATAGACAGCCTACATAATATGCTCGTATTGTCAAAGTGTCACAGCTGTAGACGTCTTGCGGACAACATTTTGTGGCATTTTTTTGACAATTATAGGATTACGGAACACGGAAATTAACGAGATATGTTTAATGCGCTTGTGCGTTAGAAAACAGAATCCACGCTGTTTCTAAGCAGAATGAAAGTGGATAATTCGATCTGCATATCCTCAGGATATCTAATAGATAGTTCTCATGGGATGTGTTAACTACAAGATCTGTACGATTACACCAAGAGAACGATTTTGGCTGTATAAGATTTTGATCATGAGTAATATATACTTACATTTTCCACTTTAATATTAAATGAATCTATTATTTAAAAATTTTTATTATGCTCCACTGAACAACATTTTGTATTGCTCTAAAGGATATTTTCTCAATGCAAATCACTTTTTTCATACTACTTACTTCCTTATGAAACACGCATAAACATTAAAATAACCAAACTTTACAAATGCCCTTTTTTATGAAATGGAAAAAAAATAAAAATCAATTGTTTTTGTTTTTTTAAACTAACATATTTCTATGAAAGGAAAAAAATCACACTTTAATACTAGATAATTTATTCCTTTTTTAAACTTCTCAATACTAAATAAGAACATTTATTAATGTCATTCACAATGCAAGTATTTTGAGACATGTGCTAAGGCTTTTTTTCTGTATAAATGTAATTGTAGTGACATGTGTCTATTAAATTAAAATGTAAAACTGCTATTTACATAGTGTGGAAAGGTATTGTTAAAGTTCTTAAATATTAGTGACAGGCATGAAATCTTTACAAAATACATTCTTTATTCCCATGGAGATTGCTTGAGAAACTTGACAGGTGTTGGAGTAAAGAGAAAAATAGATGAAAGATGCCACTCCCAGTTTTAAAATTACAGTTTTTACTTAGTTTTTAAGCCCTATAAAAATTATATTTACGCATCTTTTAGAGATTTTAAAAAATACTGAGTGCTTTTCGATAGTTCAAAAACATGAAATTGTTGCTGTTGTTTATACTTATATTTCACATTTCTTAATAATTCTCATTATAATTTATTCTACCAAAGGTAGCAAAAATCATAAAGATTATTTTGGCAGAAATCAAAATGTATTTTATAAAAAAAAAATACTTTAAAAGGGTAATTTAAATGATAAAGTATTTTTGCATGGAAAAAAAATACTCACTTAGTACATTTTTCATTAAAACTATACAGGCTGCGTCAGAAAAATGTATTCATACAATATTTAACAGGTCATAATTTTCTAATTTTTCTTTCTTTTCAAAGTGTAATTAATTGGAAATAATGAGAGGACCAAGATTAACTTTTGAAAAAAGATAATTTATTTTAAAAAACTATTGTAAGTACGAAAATGTAGCAAAAGTACAAAAACAATATCGCAGGGGATCAGGCAGATCCACCTACGCGACTTACGGTTCATCGGATAAAAGATATGTTTGAAACTAATAACGAACGTTCATAAACAATGTTCCGGAACCGCAATTGAGCTAGAATGCGCCACAAAACCAATTGAAATGTGTGTTGAAGTTTGTGAATCAATAGCCCATCGTTATAAGCAGTGTATTGGCTAGAACGGTAATAATTTTGAACATCTGCGGTAAGAGGAAAAATTGTACATTTTATGTAGATTCTTTTGCAATTTAAATATTAATTATACGTGAATAAAAACTCGAGTTATAATCAATCAAAGTGTGTATAAAATTTTTTGACGCACCCTGTATGTTAACGTAGCTTGAAATCTACCAAAAAACATCCAAAACGCAATGCTTGATATAGTGAATTAATTTGTTTATTTTTTGCATTATACATTTTAAAATTTAAATAAAATGCAGTTATTTTAAAATGGCAGAGAATGAAGGTTGCAAAACAAGTCATAAATTTGCAACTTTAAATGCTACCGACAGTGTTATTGTGGGAAATGAATCCATATTAAAAACCACGAAATAGGTTGAAGAAACTGGTTGATACACAAACTGTTTGATGCGCAGAGCCTTTTGCATCTCTTAATTTCATGCTTTTTTTAAGAAGTTTTTTTTTGCCTTTATTCTTTATTAAGTATTCCATGCACAATAATATAAAAAAATTAATAACTTTGAAAGTGTTCATGTTTAAGAATTTTTAAAGCTAGGAAACGCTAAAACAAACGAAAAAAATGATAAAATAAACTTTCCAACACAGAAACTCCACAAATGCTAGTATGGAGATACCAGAAGGTCTACTTTTTTTTAGCATAAATGTAAGGTTTTCGACCATTAGCTGCTAGAGAGCTGGTTTAGATTGATTGAAATGGGGGGGGGGGGGAGAAACCTGGTTTTCCCGTTTTTACCGGTTTTACCATATTTGTTCATATATGGTTATACACTATATGGCCATTAATGACCGACAACTTTCAATTTTAAACATTTTGTCGAATATTTAAAAATATGCTTGTCAGATTCTTCTGGAATTTTAGGATTAAAAAGAAAAGGTTTGACTTCATATTTATCAACGTCGATTTGATAAGGAGGACAATTAGGGGGCCAACAAAAAATTATAGAAAAAATTAATACTTGGGATCACCCTGTAAAATAAAATGCACGGAATGATCTATCGCTACCGAATATACATAGGCAGACATTTTACAATATGTGTATTAATTTGTGTAAGAATAGCATGTATATTAATAGAAATATAGTGATTTTTTTAAAAAATTAAAAAAATTCTTGCATGTTTTTTGCTTATAACATACAGGGTTTTTAACCAAATTTAACGCCAGTTTCAGGAAAATTGACAAAATATAGTAGAAACAATATAGTGCCATTGGAATGTAAATATATTAAATATTTAAGGAAATATGGGCAGTCGTATAAAATTTTTTTATATGCGCATGCGCGAGTGATAACAAGGAACTTTTTGCATAATTTAATAATCAGCTCTATGGATCAACCTATTAAAAGAATCAGTCAAATATCGTAAAAATTGAGAGAGATATCGGCGTTAGAGTGAGCTGTTATTTTAGTTTCTCACTAAAACTCGCTGAATGATAAGGGATTTTCCACAAATTGGCATTTTTTTTATTTTATACTATCTTCCAATTTTTAATGATACTTTAGTTCTCTTTGAAAAACTACTCTAACGAGCTTATTCTAACACAAAAAGAATTACCAAAATCAAAGGATCCGTTCCAAAAGTATTATAACCTGTTGGAATAAAGTGTTCCAAGGCGAACTAAAGTATCAATAAAAAATGAAATATAGTATAAAAATTAAACATGACATTTTGTGAACAATCCCTTATCATTCAGCGAGTTTTAGTGAGAAACTAAAAAACAGCTCACTCTAACGCCGACATCTCTCTGAATTTTTACGATGTTTGACTGATTTTCTTTAATAAGTTGCTCCATAGGGTTGATTATTAAATTATGCAAAAAGTTCCTTGTTATCGTTTGCGCATGCGCAGATAAAAAATATTTTATACAACTGTCCATATTTCCTTAAATATTTAATATATTTACATTCCAATTGCACTATATTGTTTCTACTATATTTTGTCAATTTTTCTGAAACTGGCGTTAAATTTGGTTAAAAACCCTGTATGTTATAAGCAAAAAACATGCAGAATTTTTTTTAATTTTTTTAAAAAATCGCTATATCTCTATTAATACACATGCTATTCTTACACAAATTAATACACATATTGTACAATGTCTGCCTATGTATATTCTGCAGCAGATAGATCATTTCATGCATTTTATTTTACAGGGTGATCCCAAGTATTATTTTTTTTCTATAATAATTTTTTGGCCCCCTAATTGTCCTCCTTATCAAATCGACGTTGATAAATATGAAGTCAAACCTGTTCTTTTTAATCCTAAAATTCCAGAAAAATCTGACAAGTACATTTTTAACTATTCCACAAAATGTCTAAAATTGAAAGTTGCCGGTCATTAACGGCCATATAGTGTATAGTAATGCCGATGTTGTGTGGGAAGTTCTAGAAAAATCATACGAATGATAATAACTGACATATTAATTCCCAGCTTCAGCTAATTATATTTAAATAAATATTTTATTAAAAAATAATTAAAATGAAAGCATATATATTTTTTAAAATATTACACTGTTTAATTTCTATTTCGATTATACATTTTACTTTTTAGTGTTAAAAATATTCCATTGATGCAGTTTCACAGCCATTTGCCATATTTCAGAGAGGTTTGTGTAATTAACTCCACTCTATTGTTGCTGTAACGATACTGAAAACCATTGTAACATTTATGTTGTAACCATTTAGTTGTAATCCTATTGTGCTTGTAGGAATACTGAATGATTATTTGGCGATTTATCATTTGCAGCCAGTTAACAGAAAAATGTCTTAAAATTTAATTTTTTGATTTATAATTAAGCTCTAAATATATTAAGATCATGTATTATCAACGGAAACACACTTCTATACATAATGCTTATAATTCCAGCTCAATTCAGGTTTACATCTTTACATACATGAAACAAGTTTAAAAAAAGATTTAATAAAAGTAATTATAAAATTAAAAGGTATTTAATTACCGTTAGCTCTTTTGCCGTTTAACAAAGTCCGCCATGAGATAGATTGTCAAGATAAAATTGCTAATTTTGTTTATCTTGCCAATCGCGTTCAAAACAGTAATTTAACATTATTAAATACATAACATTGTTAAAAATGGTTATAAATAAACTATGTGGTAAATAAACTATAAACTAAACAAATAAATAAACGATAATAAATAAATAAACTATATGGTTGTCAAAAAATAAATGTTACTGTAATTTGTATTATGGGCGTCATTTTTGGGGCAATTCTTTCTTCAGGGCACGGATAATACGTAAGTATCACAGAATCTGTCAATAAGTCAGTTTAAGAAAAAAATTGTCATAGATTATATACACAGAGGTTCATGTAAAAGTGCGTACAAAGTGACTCACATACTTTAAAAGCAGTAGAATTTATTTAAAAAAAATCAAATAAAACATTTGTGCAAGAATATTAAAAGGGTGAAAACCAACGTTAAAAGTGCACAAATAATACACAAAAAAGAATCTATCAGCTGTTTCGATTCCACAAACGAAATTCTTCTTCAGTGCGATAAAGAGCAAAGCACAGCGTGCTAGAAAAACAAGACCGATAGCCGCTTTTTTGTGTATTTTTGTGCATTTTTAACGTTGATTTTCTGCTTTTTAATAATAGAATTTAGCCAATGTTTTATAAACAAATCTAATCTCAGATGACTCAGATATTTATAATGCATTCGGCTTGAAAAGAAAGTTATTATGGACACCATTTTATTATTTTTGCCAGGTAATGCAGAAAATAATAGCGTCTGCGTAACGCAATAAAAAATTGACTGAAAAAACCTGAAAAAAGAATCATGAAATACCGTTTCTTCATAGAATCCCACAGAGAATCCGAATCAATATAGCTGAAATAGGATTTTTCCATTGCTTATTTAGAAGCGTATATGATATTTTTATTTATTTAGGGAATAATCCTTCTCCTTTTTCATAACACTATATTGTTTGCAATGAATTTTTTTCCTCTGTAGTCTTGTTTATTCTAGCGTATCGCATGCCGTAATTAATAAAACAAGAACTAAAAATCTCGCATCAGGTGTAGATTATAAAACACTTTCCAACATGAACAGAATATTATTAAGAAATTTCATTTTTTCATACAATGAAAAGAGATACCTAAATAAGCAATTTAAATAAAATGCAACAGAAACGATTTTCTCCCATAGACCATCATGTAACGAATTTTTTTGTGTGTCCTTTTAAACGAATTATAAATACTACATACTTCACTTTCAATAGCGAATATTATATAATGAGCTTCATTAACATATAAAAATTGTCTGTCAATCTGAGTGTAATTACGCGAGACAGAGTACGGATAGAGTGCCAGACAGATAGACAAACGGAATTCATAAAGACTTTTCAAATACATTGGAAAGTGTTAAAAATACATCATGTCAAAACATGCGAGATAATTTATCATTATTATTATTATTATTTTAGTCGTTACTAGCTATATATGTGTATACCAGTGGATATATACATTATATAGCGGGGTGCTTAAAATAGAGTTTATGTCGATTATCTCTAAAACCATTGAGGCTAGAAATGTAGATTCAACTACAAAATGTATTGAAGTTAAATACATATTTTAGATATGGAATTTGTTTTACAAAGGGTTGAATATGAATAAAAATACGAAATTTAATTTTTTTTAATGCTCTCTTTTCTTCTAAATTATATTTAGAAAATATTATCTTGAGTCTAAGGACATTAAACGATCGCGTTATTTTACGACAAAATCTTACTGTTATGATGCTTTGAATTGTGAATTTTCAGCTATTTTCGGAGTTCAGTACCACAAAATGGTGAAAATTCATGAGATTCTAAGATTTTATCAAAAGTTGAACGTCTTTTTCAGATGCAGGGCAACAATATTCTAAATATAAGTTACAGAAAAATGCGGACACATAAAAAATTCATTTCGTAATTTAACACTTTTATACCCTTTTTAAAGCAAATGCCATATCTAAAAGCTCTACTTGATTTGAATACACTTTTTAACCCCTTAACTATTGGGCTTTTCGGCACCATAGACTAAAAACTAGTCGTTGGGGGCCACCGTAATACTTACCCATCATGGATATGCATAATGTAAAATATTAAAATAAAAAATGTGTATATGTACTTATAATAATGTACTTATAAAATGCATTGCAATTCTAATAAAATCGTGGCTTGATGACGTCATAAACTTTAAAGGCTCGATTACTGAATTACTTAAAAGAAACATCATTATAACTCCAAAAACAATAATCCTATTAATTAGCGGTTTATTGCATCTGATTAAGCGTCTCATTTCCAATTGAAATATATCTTTGAATTGAAATTTGGATGAAATACAGGGTCATGAAAAATCGAAGAGTGTAGAAAATAGGATTACAAATATCTCGGCAACTAATTATCCGATCGACTTCATGCTTTAAAAAAATATATGTTTTTTTATTGTCTTTTATATTCACTCCTTAAAATAAACAATTTCGAAAAATTTTATATACCTTTTATCAGAACGAATATTTCGAGAGTCCGAAAAAAATAGTTCCGGTTAATTGAGGTTACTGAATTTCAAAAGGCTTCTTCCTATTATTACATACTAAGCACATTCCAAATTTCAAGTCTCTATCTCAATTTTTTCGGTAGATAGGGCGTTTACAGATACACAGACGGACGGCAAATTTTTTTTTCTAAAAAATGTTTTTCGGAATCTCCTGTTCTGAAATGTGTAAATCCGTCAAAAAAAATTTTCGATTTTCAAAACGATTACAAGACTTACCCTATACTACGTATGATGAGTAAGTAATAGGAACGATACACCACTTTTTCCGTACTAAAATATTTGTTTTATATAATCGAGAAATGTCTGTCAATTAATAAAGCGAAGATTGCAATTAAAAATTAGTGGTGTCCAAGAGCTTTTAGTAACGAAACAAGCAAACTCTTTTTGCTCGAACCCAGTTCGGGCAAAACAGTTAAGGGGTTAAATAGAAGTATGTTTCTAGCTTAAGCAATTTAAGAGATAATCGCCATGAACTTGAATCGCCCAGTACATTAACACCATAATTAAATAATTATGATTTTAAAATATCTTACAAAAATGATCGGGGGGGGGGGGAGTAGACGAAGAGAGAAAGCACAAAAAATGATATAAAAACATACAGTTACTTAGTAAAAAATACATTATGTCTCACTTTTTAAATTACTTATTTAAATATCTCATTTCGTTGTGGGATCAATATTAAGTGTAATCGCATTGAACATTATTTTTTAACGAGCATAACATTTAGTTTTCAAAATCTTTTAAAATAGATGGTTTACCTTTTCATAGAAACTAAGATAAAATTTCACCATGATGTAACTAAAATTTTTATCATAAAAATTTTCATTTTCTTATTTTTCTAAAGTAGCTAAATGAGATTTTTATGCTTCTAATCTAAAAAATGTTACAATGTTTTAATGATAATGCGATGCTGAAAGAAAATATAATATTAATGCATGGATGGAAATAGATATAGGTGGAAAGTTAAAAATATATTACATTTTTGCATGTGCATATTTTTAAAAAGTTATTTATTACTTGAAGACGAAAATATTTCTTTCTAAAATTTAAAAGAAATTATTTCTCTTTCTTTGTGAATGTGGTTTATTTACAATTTTTAGTAAGCTTTTGAAATTGTCGCAGGAATTAGTTACATATTAGTAAAATATTAATCAAAAGAAAAAAAAAAGTTTTTTTCTTTTTGACGAGCTAGTGATTTGTAGGTACAGGGTGTGATTTTTGCTGACAAAATAAGGAAGATTATAGTGTAACTGAAGTGTAACTATAATGCATCTGAAGTGTAACTATATTGCAACTGAAGTGTAACTATAGTGTAACAAAGTTACATGTACGCTATGGTGTTTTTATTTCAGTTAATTATCTCTAGATGGTAGCACTGAAATTTGCCAAGCTCTGTCTGTACGGTATCGCCATCTATTTCATTATATTTATTGTACTGTAAGTAGCCACTGAATGTTGTGTTGTAATGTAATGTGTGTGCTGTGATGAGATGTCTTGTTGTTTGTACATGAAACCTGTACTTAATCATCAAAACATCATGTACGTAAAGTTTCAACTGAAAATCTTATTAATCAAATAACGTCTATAATCAAAGTTTTATCAGATTTAACAAAAAGTTATTAATGAATAATGAGCACAAGGTTAAATAGTTTTCACATGACGGTTTTCACCATACCTTTTTGGTAAATTGGAAAAAAATAATATTAATATTTGATTAATAACGTTTTGAGTTATGTAACTATTTTTGTGTTATTTAAAAACTCTTCTTGAGTTGTAATTTAGTAATATGTAATAATATATTTCGTCTTTAATAAAATTTATGATGTAAAGAAACCATTACAATATTTTATGAATGCCCTGTACATTTTGCTACGGTACCCGTGGTTAGGATTTAATTATTCCGACAAAAATGTAGCGTCTCCCACTCTAATCCTAATCTAAGTTTTCTTTATTAACTTGAAAACCCTTTAATCCTTTTGTCATGATTTCTTGTCAACTTTAATTTTCACCTATGCCAGATATATAGAATAAAAAATCAATACTAACAAATTTTGCCACTTAAAGAAAACTATATATTATTGTACTTAGTCTTTTCTTTTTCTTTTTTTTTTATGTAAAGAGTCTAATTATTAGTTTTGGTAGTGTTCCATGGACTCCAGTTCATCTGAATGTGCTATTTATCACTATTCGGTTTTCTCGCCGAGCAAAAAATTACCAATAATGCAACATAAAATGTCAAATATGTCCTCAGGCATTAATAATCATGACAAAGGCACGAGTTGTATGCTTAAAGTGCAATGAATATCAGGAAATATTTTTCGTAACAAATCACTTTATAAATAATCATGACGTTAAAGCACAATTTTAAACTCCCTTAATTTTTAGTAAAAAGTGATAGCATCACGAAATCTGTTTGACATAAGTGCCGTTAGTGTTACCGGAAAAATTCACAATCCCGTTCCAAAAAATTAATCTTTGACTTGAGTGCTTTTTGTGTTGTTAGGAGAATTAGAGAATTTGCAACAATATTATCAAATTACGCCTAAAGTAAAATAAGCTTGTTAAATATTCTATTAAAGTATTTTATTTTTGTTCAAATAATTTGCAAAAACACTGGCTCGGACGAAAGTGGGAACTCTGAATTTTAGTTTAAAGCATCACGAATTAAATGCCCCCTTTTTTTAATGTTTATTGCTGGTCCTGTTTTTGTCAAAAGAGTTCAGGAACACAATGTATATTCCTTTTAAGGAATTCCAACACAGAAATAAAATCGATACAAATGTTTACAATACTAATTATTGTATTTTACGTAGAATCATTTCTAAAAATATTTGCTCATATCTAAAACATTTGCTGCTGACGCTTTTTTTATTTGAAGGATAAATACAATAAAAATTAATTTCGTTAATAAAATATTTTTTGTCTGTTATACGAAATCGTTTGCTAAATTAAATGATTTATTTTCTTCTTTCATGAGGAAAATCAAAACTATTCAATGAAATGTATTCAAATATTCTTCGGAAAATTAAACATTCATTTTTAACCACTTCGTAATTCAATTTCTAACTACTTTTTATTTTTTTCTCAAAAGATTTATAAAATCTCTAAAATGATTGTTGCTTTGAAACATCATTATTATCACTAAGGATGAAACATTGCTTATCGTAGTGCAAATTCATTTGAATGCATTCTACGTTTTCGATTCGCACTTTGTTCACGATGAATTATGCCTTTTAAATCTTAGTTTATTGAGGTTTACACATGTAATACAGGTATTGGTTTTAGCAAGCTGACGCTAATGAATTATTTTTCTGCTTTCAGAATTTAAATTCGTTAAAATTTAATTAAGAATCAGCCTCTTAAATTCTTTTGATAAATATTGCCTTCGAAATGCTACAGAAGTCGTTAAATTTCAATCTCACTAGTTTTGGGAAATACACAGAAAGATTCCTGGCAAAATTAATTTAACTTTTGGTAATTTAACAGTTCGAGGCTGTTTGATTTTGGAATGCAAATAATAAGAAGGGAGTGATTGTGACTAAAATATAAACTTTTGTGTGAAATAGATTTTCATTTTTACATTTACATTGCTAATGGACGCATAATTTAAACGTCAGTTGTCTATTGGTTTTCAAAATTCTAAGCGTCTAGTGTATATAGTAGTTTCACTCTGATAAGTTGCCTTGTTTTAATGAATTTCATCAGTACAAACTTAACGGTAATTTATAGTGTTAGAGAAAACAACATTTGTCAACTAGATATTTGCTTTAAAATATCAGTTATGTATGTTACGATACGAACAATCCTGTCGAACTTTTTATTTGTATTACGACACGAAGCATACTGTAACACTTTTAATCGATTAGGAATTTTAAGTAGTTGGATATCAATCTCCAAGAACTTATTCATATCACCAACATAATCATGCAGTCGTAAGTATGAATCCATCTGGCCTTTGGTCAAAAACTCATTGGAAGTTTTCCCACAAAAATAATAGACGAAGCTTTGAAAGAACAAAAGTTTTATTTATTTTCCATACGACATAGAAGTAAACATTCACCACAACTCTCTCTTATCAAAGTATACTTTCACAATTTAAAACTTTAGCCATCTAGTCATGCTTTAAACTTAAGACGTTCGATGTTAAATAGTAATCACATTTTCGAAAATATTCTATTTCTCTCTCCCGACAACAACATTTTACCTTAACAGCCAATATTACAGAAATCTCAGCTCCGAGACTCATGCATTACGTTCTATACTCCAACGCGCAGGTTTTCCTACGCTAATGCGGCGATAGGAATTAACCAATCTGAGCGCTTAATTGTGTCGGAACTCTTTTCTAAAGACGCAGAATTTTGAGGTGGTAAGATCCGGCGAAAAAAAAGCGCGCGATTCGTGTGTTTGGAATAAAAAATAAGAAAAAAAAAATGGTATAAATGATAATTCGAAATAGTATTTTCGGTCATTTAAGAGTTGGGAAATAAAAAACCTTTTTGAAAAAAATAAATACGAGAAGTGTTTTTAAAATATTTAGAAGGGGAAAAAATATTAAATAAGTATTTTAAATAGAAAGCAATTTAAATAAATGGAATATTGTTTAAGATAGTAAATAATTTAATAAAATACGGTTGTAGGATGAATTTAGAAGGGGAAGTTTTTTATGGAATAATTTTAATAAGAGTGCGGAATTTTGATTTTTATAATATATATATGAGCCATGTTTTGCGAATTCATGTAAAAAAAGAGGCGTGATAGAACAGAAGAAGGGAAATCATATTTATATTTACTTATTAAATCCAAGATACAAGATGTCACAGTCGAAGCTAATCCCAATATTTTCGCTCAAAAACTGTAATTAGTTCGTTCTATTACTATAATATTTTTTTTTCTTTTGTGATAAACATAAATAAAACTATTCATTGAAATATTTTCAAATATTCTTTAGAAATGTAAACATTCATTTTTAGCAACATAGTAATTCAATTTCTAACTACTTTCGGTAAAAGAAGTTATGAAATCTCTACTATGATCGTTGCCTAGCAACATCATTATTATCAATGAGAAAGAAACATACTTTATCATATTGAAAATTTCATTTAAATGCATTCAGCGTTTTCGATTTGTGCTTAGAAAAGGCATAATTCAGCGTGAACGAACTTAGTTTATTGAGATTTACACATGTAATACTGGTATCAGTTATAGCAAGCTGGCGCCAGTGAATTATATCTCCGATTCTAAAGTTGAGATTCCTCAAAATTTAATTAACAGTCTTTCGAATGCTTTTGATATATATTGCCTTCCAAATGCTACAGAAGTCATTAAAGTTCAGTTTCACTGGTTTACGAAAGCACTGCGTGAAGAATGTTTGGTAAAATTAATTTACGTTTTGGAATTTTAATAGCTCAAGGCTGTTTGATTTTGTTCTGCGAGTCGATGAGATAGAGTTCATTCAGATGAAAGAGTAAAGTGTTTCACTAAAGCATATTTTATTTTAACATTTTTTCTAATAAGTAATACACACGTGATTCAACTGATTCGTCTTACAGTGTAAAACAAGTTGGAAATTGTACGTCAAACGTGACAAATGAGTTGCATTCGTATTATAACTAGTTTTATAAATATTCAGATCTTGGTGCAATAACTGTTGCACTGTTATGCAAAAAAGCATGAATACAAGGTTTATTTTATGTGCAGATTTTCATATTATAGATATTAATTTTATTTTATGAAATTAAGTTTCAATACACTTTTACATGCAATTAATTGCAATTCTGTTACATTAAAATTATACTTTGCGCAAATATCCAATTCAAGACAATGTAATAAAATCATCCGTTATTAATTCACTGAAAAAATGAATTATATCGTTTATTATTATGATACGATTAATTTTCGTAATAAAATAAGTACATTTTAAGTTGGCAGCATTTTATCTTTTAGTGACATTTACTGAAAATTCCAATGGGAAACTTAAGCAATGCTTTGAAAATTTCAGAAAACTTTAAATCCATATTTAGACTCTTTTTTTCTTTTAATATCTATTTCTCCGGAAACATCTATCCAAAAAACTGTCGTTAGATTATGGGATTGCTGTAATTAAACAATTTTAGTATACAAATTCGGTTTTTAAATTCAATAATACGGAAATAATATGACTCCATCTTAAATCGAACGTAATCACCATGACAACCTAGAATCATTACCTATCATTGAATTAATTACGTATGATAGGATTTAATAGAATGAAGAATGTGATTATAACTTGGTCATAGAAATTATAAAATGTCATATACGTCATATATGACTATAACATCATACATGTCAGATAACTTGGCGATACATCTCTGTCGCTTGGCGATTAATCCTCGGAAAATGCTATAAAAAGAAAGTGCCGATTTAAAAAAAAAATCAAATTACTTAATAAATATTTTTATAAATATCTTTTTAAGTTTGCATTCGATTTTCATAAAATTTGAAATAACTCGACAAAATTCTGCAACGATTGTATATATTAAATTTTAAACCATTCGGTTGTGTAGTTTTTGCGCTGTTATATGCGGATAGACGGACGGACGGACCAGACGACGACTATATGTGCTACGTATTTATATTATTACGAACGCACATAAAATGGCAAATGTTTCTTAATCTAGAAAAGTATAATATAATCACAAACGAAAATGTGCAGTAACCTCTTGCGAGTTACCCATGATTCATACAGCTTTCTTTATCTTTAGAAATTAAAAAAACTAATATGTAAGAAAATTAGTGCCATTTTTACGCATATTCTTTCCAATCGTTTGTCAAGAAGAGTGTTGATACACAAGTGTAATACGCGAGTTTCTCAAAAGTACCGTGATAATATTAAATTAACAAGGCGAATATTACTATTCAAAAATTGTGGTAGGTAAATGAATGACAAAATTCTACTAAATTGGCAATGCAATAGAAGCGAAAAGAAATTAGCATATTCGATAATTAAAAGGAGCATTTATAATAAACACAAAGATTCTTTTGCTGTCATTAATTTTTGGAAACTTTTTTTTTGGAAACATTAATTTTTGGTCGAGATATTTTCATTGTGATGAAACCAGTTTTCCCAATTTGGAATATAAGATTTTTTGGATGTTATCAATTCTCAAGTAAATATTTTTAAGTTCAACGAACATGTTTTGTCAAGTTCAACAAACATGTTCAACAGACATGATAAATTAAGAGCATTAACATTAACATTAAAATCAATATTATTTTGTTACTCTTGCATGAATAAATTGAGTTACGGAGCTAAAAATACTTAATGAAAAATTGATAGTATCTTAAAAACCGATATTCCGGTTTGATAAAACTGATTAAAACACATAAAAACTTCTTTGAAACGTTTCCGAAAATCCGTGGCAGCGAAAGAAACTTTGTTTTTATAAATGCTTCTTTAAATCTTGAAAATATATTTGTTTCTGAGATTTTTAAAGAGAAAGAACTCTTTTCGGAATCATGGATAAACTGCTTTTTTATATGCCCATTATTTAGGGTTAGATACCACAAATTTTAAAGAGTAAATCCTTGCCTTATTTAATAGCAGACTTCTGCGATTACACATAACGGGTGTTTTTATTTAAATACACCTTTCTTTTATTAGTATATCTAATGGTAGATATGAACTGAGATTATTTATTAAAGGTTAAATTTTAATTGAATCATATATGCATATACGCGCATTGTAGCGTTAAGTATATATCTTTAACAACATCTTAATTCCATTTGTATCTTCTACAACCTCTAAACAATTATCATCTCTCTCCCTACTCTTATGATCGTTGCTTATCAGCACCTTTATAACTAATAATGCAAAAACAAAATTTATAGGATGAGGTAAAGTTTATATAACTTCAGCTCAAATGAGTGCAATCAACATTTCCTATTTATACTCAATAAAAGCATAACTCAATATAAATGAACTTTGTCAGTTTTTGAGACTATTTGTAAATAAGTATTCTATATATTCCAAAGCATACAGCGACAATCAAAATTCCAATTCTGTAGTATATTGGTTGGCATCATGTGGAAGATTTCAGAGAAATGAAATTGGATTTGTCAATTTTAACAACTTTGATATCACATTGATAGATGTTTCAAAAGGATTTAAGTACAATTGTTGATTCAAGTACAATTCTTGGAATGAAGTACAAACACTTTTAATGAAATGTATATGTTGTATTATGATCTCTTTTGTTATATTTTGTGAATTTCAAACTTACAGAAGTTTTTACAGTTAAATATATGTACTATATTCGAGGTACGGTGAGAAAGATTTCAAGGAAAATGAAATAAACTTTGTGAATTTTAAAAGTTAAAGAGTTTTTGATATCGCACTGTTAGACAATTGAGAAGAATAACTTTGGATAGAAGTATAAACTATTTTAATGAAATATATTTTCATTTTACATTTACATTATTACACCATATATAGGTTTATTTTCAAACGTCTGTGATAAGAAAAATAGTACTATGTACAACCAATAATTTTTCAGCTTTTTTGTTATTTGTCAATAATATACTTTTGTAAAATAAAATAAGATTTGATCTGTTGTTTTACAATGCTAGTGACCTTTGTATGCAATTACTTTTATTGTATCATTTCTATTCAATATATTGCGAAAACCGTTCTAAAAATTATCATGTAAAACTGCATCAGCTTAAAACTTAATAAAAACAAAATTAAGCTAATATGTAGAATTTTAGTATGTTATTTAAGAGCCTACATCAGTCATGCGAAAAAACGCCCCAACTAATGTTAAGTCTATGGGAAGGTTATCGCGCGATTTCTCGCTCGCATTTTAATATTTTTAAATGTTTTTTTTTTTTGCATAAGATAGCTGAGGTCGTTCTCTAACGTTGTAAGTTTTTACTTTTTCGATTTTGGTTCCAGTTTTTCTATATAAGGGTAATTTCACTTTCAGAACCGGTTCCACCTGTTCCAAAATTGAAAATGTCCGCTTTAAAAAAAAAACCGTAACCAAAATCGAAAAAGTAAAAACTAACAACGTTGGAGATCGACATCAGCTATCATATGCAAAAGAAATCATTTAAAAATATTAAAATGCGAGCGAGAAATCGCGCGATAACCTTCCCATAGACTTAACATTAGCTGGAGCGTTTCTTCGCGTGACTAGCGTAGGCTCTTAAGCCCTTACATAAAAAATCATACATGTTTTTCAACCCTTTGCAAAATGTTGATGTGTCATGCTACACAAAAGACTACTAACGAGTTAAAAAATTTAGAATTTCATTTTTTGAAGCATGTCACATGTTTCAATAAAAAAAAATATATGTATTTATTTTGATTTATATCCCAATTTAAATTCTATATATTATACCATCCCTCAAAGAATGTTTGAAGTCTATTTTAAGATTGTTGCTAAGCAACACCATTCTAACCATTAAAGTGTAAACAAGGTTTATGAGAAACTTATATTGCAATGAATGCATTTCACATTTCCGATTCATGCTTAGCAAAACCATAACTCCCAATAAGATATCGTCGTCGTTCATTGATATTTACAGATATAAATTAAAGAAGCTGACGCTAAGGAATTAATTTTCTGCTACTAAATCCGAGATGCCATGAATTGATCAGAAATCTGCCTTTGAGATTCTTTTGATAAATATTCTGTGTATTTCTAAAGATACAGTAGTTATTAAAATTCAATTTCACTAGCATTTGGCTGGTTTACTATGAGAAATATTTCAGGTAAAATTGAATTACCACTTCGAATTACAACAGTTGAAGAATATTTAATTTTATTTTCATTCAGGCTTAGAAACAGTTTAGAACTTAGATGAAAGTATAAGTTATTTTATTTTATTGCAAATCAGATTATTTCTCGTTTTTAGGTGCGTTCGCAATTATATAAATACGTAGTACTTAATGTCGTCGTCTGGTCCGTCCGTCTGTCTGTCTGTCTGTCCGTCCGTCCGTCCGTCCGCATATAACAACGCAAAAACTACCCAACCGAATGGTTTGAAATTTAAGATATATTATCTTTGCAGAATTTTGTCGAGACATTTCAAATTTTATGAAAATCGAATCAAAACTTTAGAAGATATTAATAAAAATATTTATTAAGAAATTTGAATTTTTTAAAAATAAATCGGGGCTTTCTTCTTATAGGAGCTTCCGAGGTTTAACCGTCAAGCGACCGAGATACTTATTTTATTACAGAAATTAATCTGCAGACGATGTAATTTATTTTACAGAATTTAAAATCCTCAAGATCTGAATATTTATATAACTAGCTATAGTACGAACACACCTCATTTGTCACGTTTGACGTACAATTTCCGACTTGTTATTTTATTAGATATTGACATACTCACAAAACTCTGATAAATGAATGTATGTTACAAATTTGTATGCACTTCTTTAAGATATTATTATAAAATGTTCATATCAGTCATATCTGTTTGCAATTTTATTTCAAATATAGCTTTTGTATTAAATATAAAATTACATTACCGCCAGAGTTCTACAAATACCGAATTTAACATATATTCATTTAATCAGTTGTTTCAAAAAATCATTTCATAAAACCGTTACACAAATTCGTTTCATAAATTCGTTTCATGAGGAGATTATATATATAGTATAGATTAAAGCAAAACAAAAAACTCTACCAGTATATTAAGTTACAAGAATGCAAGATTTAATAAATAACATAAAACTAAAATTACAGACTAATTAATGCATTTTGATAAAAAAATTATATTTATAATAATAAATTTTCTCTTTTCGACTTAAAATTTAAGGAACATCCAATTTCTGAAGTTTTGATAGATATTTAAATATATTTTTGTATCCTGATCCCAATTCTAGTATCTTCTATGGTAATTTAAAGATTTTATGAGGTTTCTTTTATGATCGTTAATTATCAACCTCATTGTAATCAATAACAAGGGGACCACCAAACATGATGCTCAGGCATTTTTAGGAGATTACAATATGATGTAGAGTTCCTATTCCTAATTCTCCTGGCTAAGGCATTCTTTAAAATTGTCCTTAGTTTTTAGGTGTGTTCGTAATTATATAAATACGTAGCTGCTATTGTCGTCGTCTGGTCCGTCCGTCCGTCCGCATATAACAACGCAAAAACTACCCAACTGAATGGTTTGAAATTTAAGATACATTATCTTTGCAGAATTTTGTCGAGTCATTTCAAATTTTATGAAAATCGAATCAAAACTTTAGGAGATATTAATAAAAATATTTATAAAGAAATTTGAATTAAAAAAAAATGGTTTTTTCTTGTTATAGAAGATTCCGAGGTTTAATGGTCAAGCGACCGAAATACTTATTTTATTACAGAAATTAATCTGCATACGATGAAATTCATTTCACAGAATTAAAAATCATCAAGATCTGAATATTTATATAACTAGCTATAGTACGAACGCACCTCATTTGTCACGTTTGACGTACAATTTCCAACCTGTTGAGATTGTGGAGGTTAAATTGCAGCTTACACTTTAAGTTCGTAATGGATGAGAGTATTTTGAAATCCTTGGTGACGTCATGGAAGATGCTCCACTTTCAGATTGAGTAATCCCTGGTGCAATATCCACTTGCGACGTTTAAAAATATATTTTCATATCTTTGCATTTTTATGTTCAATTTTAAACATATTAACATTTCCAATCCACGCTCTTTAAAAGCGTAAACCAATATAAACGATCGCCGTTGATTGAGATTTACACAGGTAAATTCGTTCTCCGTTTCAAGAAAGTGCTGCTTATTAATTAATTTTCTCCTTCTAAAAATCCGTGGTGCGATGAAACTTAATTAGAAATCAGTCTTTCAGACTTTTTCTTTTATAAATATTCTGTGTATTTTAAAAGATACAGAAATCATTAAAATTTACATTTTCTAGTACTTCGCTGGAAGCATGGTGAAGATTTCAAGAAAAGAATAAACTAGGTTTGTAAATTTTAACGGTCACAAATGTGTAATATCATGCTATTAGATAATTAGAAATAATTAATTCATATAGAATATAAATGATTTCAATAATATACAATTTTCGTTTTAGCTTCACACTGCTAAAAAATCGATACGTAATTTGAGTGTCTGTTACGTTTACTGTTAACTAAATTTAACTACTATTTTACTATTAAATAACTACTATTTTACTAAATAAAATAATATTGTCTATTCGATATTTACTTTATATTTATCATTATCTACGCAAAAACTTTATTTGATAGTAGTGTGTATCGATACATATATATATATATATATTTGCACACTAAGCAGATAACTATTAACAACATAAAAAGTTACGTTATTAGCTATTTAATTTTAATACAAAGAATATAATAATAGGGCAGAAAAGGGTAAAAACCAGTATCCTGTTCTCTCGCTGATGCGTACTGTCCTGTGGACAGCATCCGACTTAACTACATTTCCCAGCGTCCCTTGGCAGTGTGCCATCGGCTTTTGAAGTAAGTTAATATCTGCACATGCAGTGCTATTGCAAAGAAATTCACCTCGAAAGTTTTGTTTTTTTTTTGCCGTTTTTCTGCTCTTTCTAGTCTGATGAATCGATTTAGATAAGTAAACCACAGTTTTCGACAGCTTTCATACTATACATTGATGCCAAGTAAAATTGTGTACGTTCAACTAAACAGGAGAACGACCATGTTGATTTTTGGTTGTCTGTTGTGACAAAACCGGGTACCCATGGTTTGGCATTGAATTCTGCAATGAATTGTCTCTTCACTCAACAGCTGGTGATGAATGAATGCAATGTCCAGTCTGCAAAGAGTTGGGCACATGAGGAGTGCAGCGGATGTGAGAAGTAAAAGCTGAGAAAGCCATTATATGACAATATTAAAAATTGCTTGAAAACCTGAAAAAAAGTTGCTGACCTTAAAAAATGTATGTACTTTTTAACGTTTGATTCAAAATTTATTACAATGAAGCTTTTTGCTACTGGAAGTGTAAAAAGTTAATTTCTGATTTGTACCTGGATTTAGCCTACTACCAAAATTCGAAGTCCTGTAAAACGCCTTTTCCAAAGTAGAGAAGAATTTTCTTGGGGCAAGAGGTGTGGCTTTTCAATAGCCCAGATGCCCCCAAATACTCTTGTGTGCTGATTCGATTTTTCCGCCCTTCTAGACTTTTGTCAACAAAGGAAAACCGTTAGGTACCCGATTTTACCCTACTTTACCCTACTTATCTAAAAAGAACTTTATACAAATGTTACTGAAAAATTTCAAAATTCTAAATTCTTGAAGCATTTTGTAAGTTTTAACAGAAATTTAAATATATATTTTGATCTATATCCCAGTCCAAATTCTAGATATCGTCTATTATCCACCAAAGCATTTTATAAAATCATTTCTAATGATTGTTTCTTAGCAACACCTTTATAATCATTTAGATGTAAACAAAGTTTATGAGAAAGTTTATTAAGTTCAAATGAATGGATACTACATTTTCGATTCATTCCGTACTTCCCCTTTGCAATTCTTTGCAAGTCACACTACACAAATAAGTACAAAAGTGTTAAACATTTTGTAAATTCGTTTCTTGAACAATGTTTTATGTTTTAATAATATATATATATATATATATATATATATATATATATATATTGATTCATATCCCAATTTGATTCCTTGGCATCTTCTATCATCCGACAGAAGATTTATTAAAGATTCTTTTACGATCGTTGCTTAGCAACACTTTGATACTCATAACAAAGTTATGTCAATGGTGTAAACAAAGTTTACGAGAACCTTGAGCCTAAATGAATTCATTCCACATTTTCGATACTGGTGCTCTGTAAAGGCATAATTCAATATGAACTATCTCCGTTCATTGAGATTTACGCATGTAAATTGGGTATTCGCTACAGTATACTGATGATGATGATTAATTTTTATGTTGCTAAAGCGGAGGAGCGACGAAATTTTTTTAAGAATTGGTATTTTAGTTTCGGTTGATATATATTCTGTATATTCTAAAAGATGCAAGAGTTATTAAAACTTATTTTCTCTAATATTTCTTTGACAAAGTGAGGAAATTTTTTTAAAGAAAGATGAAATTAGCTTTATGAATTTTAGCATGTAAAGAAAGTTCAATATCTCGTAATGAGTTAATCAGAGAAAAACAATTTGAATAAAAATCATATATATTATTTCTGTTGTCAACGTTCCTTTTTATAAGCAGGTACAAAATGCAGAACGATGAATGAGATACCATATGAAAGATTTTCGAACAGGCTTCTGACATAATACACTCACATTTCGTTAAAACATGATTTTTAATCAAAAATTACAGTTGATTAAAATTAAAGTCAGCTTTGTTTTCGATGAAATAAAAGCTTTTCTCAAATCAGTGTACTCTAAAAGCGAGATTTTCAAAACTAAGCAAAAAGTACTCAAGTCTGAGTATGTCACGTAGTCAAAACATGCACACACTCAAGAATAAAACATCATGTGCTCATATTTGAGTATGTCCATGTTTCAAAAATGAGTATGAACTGACTTCTATGTGCTCATTTTTGAGTATTTCTATGTTTCAAAAATGAGTTTGAACTGACCTCTACGTTCTCAGTTTTGAGTATGTCCATATATAAATTACCTGAGCATTTCTGGTATTTCAGATTTGAAAGCATTGGGTTGTCATATCTGAAACAAAAAGTTTCATAACAAAATGAAAACATCGATTTACTCAGAATTGAAAGTGTCATTTTTCTCAGTGTGTTGCCACAAAAATAAAATACCGCATTATATCGTGCTCAACTATGATTATAAAACAAATAAATAGCACAAAAATATGAAGTGGGGCGTTGTTATTGCACGGGTTTATTTTATATTTATGATTAAAAAGAAAAATTCAAATTCAAATTTTTAAAAGAAAAAAACACCATCGATCGATCGAATCAGTGGAATTTCACGTGTAGCCTAAAATGTATGTTTCGTTATGTTAAATTGTATTTTTTATTTATTCAATTTATTTTTCTTTGTCATCTGTTTTTCCGAAGCTGGTGATGTCACCCTCTAATGCAGTTAAAATACGATTGTTAATTTATTTTTCTCGCGCGTGCCTTTTGTTTTCTTTGATCATTTTTACTGTAACTTTGATGGAATAGACATAGAAGGAAAACGCACTTTACGCAATAATCGATCACATTTAGTCCTGTAATCGAATTCTTTTGAGCATCGCTGTAAATGAACGATAATCCATAACGCATCCTACGTGATCCATTGTGCACCCATACGTATTTCATAAACACTTTTCAACTTTAAGTGTTACAAAAGAGATAAAAATTTACTGTATTCAATTTTAAAGGAAATTTCTTGAACATACTATAATATTAATTTAAAATTTTAAATATTTATTTTGATCGACATCCCAATTCAAATTCTATTCATCTTCAACTAACCCACAAAGAAATTATGAAGTTTATTTTATGATCGTTGCTTAGCAACACCATTATAAACACTTAGGTGTAAACAAGGTTTTTGAGAAATTTAGATTGAAATGAATGCATTAAACATTTCCGATTCAAGCTCAGTAAAATCATAATTCACAGTGCGCGATCTTAGTTCATTGAAATTTACATATGCAAATTTTCTATTCGTTTCATTAAAGTGACGCTGATGAATTAATTTTTTCCAACTAAATCCCAGATGCGATGACTTTTAATTAGGAATCTGTCTTTTGCATTATTTTCATAAATAGTTTCTGTTTATTCTAAAATATATGGAAGTCATTTAAAATCAATTTCTTTTCTTTAGCAACGTGAGGAAGATTTCAGCGAAAATGAAAATGTTGTTTCGTATTTCACCATTTACATAATTCAGATGAAAAGTATAAGCTATTTCACTCAGTCTTAATTTAAATTAATTCTATTTTTGTTTCAATTAATATTGCACTATTAAAAAAATTCTGAATAATAAAATTATTACACAGTATGAAATGATTAAAAAAATGTTCTTAATACAAATTTGAGTTTACTGAAGCAATAAGTTCTAGTTACTTATGAATATGACGCAATTTTTATAAATTGGTATTTTATAGAATATTTTATGCATGAGCTTAATAAAAAAATATCTATATATAAATCTGCAAAAAATTAAAAATACCGGGTGTCCCAAAAATGACTGATGGATTTTAAAATTCAATAACTAGCAAACGGTGACAGATATTAAAAAAATTCTTGCAGGAGGGTTATGTATGATATCGGGAGTTTTTTAACTGTGATTCTTGATTTTAGTTCGAATTTCAAACAATAGATGGCGCTGACAGCGGTTGGCTCTCATTCGAGGCCGAAACTGACGCCACTCAGCATTGATGCGAAGAAAGGAGATTAAGGCTATGGAGTGGGTCTCATTCGCCACTACAATCTTGCTCTTAGGCTCCGATTCTGAACTCATTCGATATGATCTCAATGGAATGCGTTGTTGCCATGGAAACAACAAATTCTTCGATAGTGGAATACAGCGTTCAGATCAGGGCAAGAATTTAACAAGCAGTATTCGAGTTGCAGGCGATTTTACATTTATGAGTATTTATGGGAATTTTATCTAACCAATATAAAAATTTAGTTTCGCGAAATGACGGCAATGCAGGTATGTGAGAGTTGCACAGAAATCGAATCCGTCGCATCTTCATTCGTTATTTTGCTACGCAATCTGCTAGTGAGTACATTTAAAAGAGTGTACACTATTTATTGAAAATGGTTTATTTCACCTAGTAGTTTTAAAATACGATGAATAAAATATTCTTTAAATCAGGCCATAAAAAGTAATTTAATCCGGGAAAATAAAACTTCATTAATGTAAAATCGCCGGCAACTCGAATACTGCTTGTTAAATTCCTGCCCTGATCTGAACGCCGTATTCCACTATCGAAGAATTTGTTGTCTCCATGGCAACAACGCATTCCATTGAAATCATATCGAATGAGTTCAGAATCGGAGCCTAAGAGCAAGATTGTATTGGCGAATGAGACCCACTCCATAGCCTTAATCTCCTTTCTTCGAGTGACGTCAGTTTCGGCCTCGCATGAGCGCCAACCGCTGTCAGCGCCATCTATTGTTTGAAATTTGAACTAAAATCAAGAATCACAGTAAAAAAACTCCCGACATCATACATAACCTCCTGCAAGAATTTTTTTAATATCTGTCGCCGTTTGCCAGTTATTGAATTTTAAAATCCATCAGTCATTTTTGGGACACCCGGTACATAAAAAAGTAGAAAGACAGAAAGAAAAAAATGAATTAAAGAATCTCAAAATTCAAAATATTTCCTTTATGAAAACAATTTTTAAAAGCATTTTATATTTACATATTACATTTCCTTTACAAGTTGAATAACTTGGAAACATTTAAATATTTATTTTGATCCATATCCTAGACCAAATTCTAAATACCTTCTATCATCCATCGAATAATTTATAAAGTCTCTTTTATGAGCGTTGCTTAGCAACACTTTTATACTCATTAAGGTGTAAACAGAGTTTATGAGAAACTTAGGTCCAAATGAATGTATCCCAACATTTCCGATTCATGATCAGTAAAAGCATAATTCAATATAAACTATCTTCGTTCGGTGAGATTTACACATGTAAATTGGACATCCATTTCAACAAATTGACGCTGATGAATATGTTAAAGCCGAGATGCGATAAAATTAAATTAGTATTATTCTTTCAGAAACTTTCGATAAATATTCAGTATATTCTAAAAGATACAGAAGCGAATAAAATTTAACCTATAGTGTTTGCGTGGCAACGTAAGAAAGATTTCAGGTAAAATTAAATTAATTTTGCGAATTTTAGCTGTTACAAAAAATTTTATATATTATTGGTAATATTTTCTAACAGCATGTAGTTAAAAATCGTTTATCAATTCGGTTTGTTTGTCTTTCCGTACTCTAACTCTCGTAAATATACTCGGATTGCCATGAAATTTTCCAAGGAAATACTAGAGGTTAAATCTTATTCAGTTCTGTATCTTTTAGAACATATTCATATGTTATTGAGGTTTACTATAGAATGTTGGGTATTGGAAGCTAAGTGTGTAGCATTTATGGTTCGTTTACAGGGACGCGCAAAAATATTCCGTTATACAGGGTGATTAATAAGTAACTATACAACCTCCAGATGCTGTAAAACAGGGACTGTTTAAGGAACGTTCCCCAAATGCAAGCTGTAAGGTAGGTGTACTCATAAAGTTTTTTGCTCGCTGCTGTGTGAAGTGACACAGGCGATAGCTAACATGTCACGCGAATATCAATAAAAATGGCTGCGTCTGCAGTGGAGAAGGCATTTTGTATTCTTGAATTGAGCAAAACGGAACCTCTCACCATTGTGCACCGTCATTTTCGAGCACGATTTGGAAAAGAACTTCTAACCAGAAATCCATTTATGATTGGTTTACAAAATTTGAAACTACGGGATGTTTGTGAAAAGTGAAAAAAATGGATTACTGGTTTGATGTGTGTCATGTGACTGTTTAAACAATCGTAAATGGATTTTCTGACAGATCCCGGCTTGCTCAATTCAAGAACACAAAATGCCTGCTCTACTGCAGACGTAGCCATTTCTACTGATATTCGTTTTACACGCTAGCTATCGTATATGTCACTTCGCACAGCAGCAGGAAAAACTTCCCCTCGGGCATGAATCATCACTGAGAGAGGTGCTGTTAAATCGTTGAAGAAAGTACATTTCTGAGAATTTTAGCAAAAATAGTTTCATGCTCACAGTCTTCTTTGTCGAAAATCTCGAGAAAGTTCATAAAGTTTAAAAGTTTGAAAAGCAGCCCCCCATTCTGGCCGATCACGAGCTACATTACCACGTCAGTATCGTACTTTATTACAAACATGCTAGAATAGGAGGTGAAAAACGTTAAAAGATATGATTATTAAAGAGTATTAAATGTGTTAAGAATGTTATGGAAGAAAGCATCAAAGGTAAAAGGTATCATATAGAACTTTGCATAAAAAATTGAATGCAGCTGCATGTCGTTATCGCAAAGCCAAGCGGAAACCCAAGCTGACAATGCGACACAAACAGTCCATCACACAACAGATAGGCCTAAGAACACCGAGACTTGTCTGTTGATGACTGGAGTAAAGTGGTGTCTAATGATGAATAAAAAATTTGTATTTGTGAAGGCGACAATAGAGGAAAATTGATTTGGATGTTTCAAAATGAAAGGGGGAGTAAAAACTGTCCCATTTTCATCTTAAATTCCCTGATTCAATCATGAATTGAGGCTGCATGTCTTCTAAGGGTGCTTAAAGAGTTTGTTTACTGAATGGGAATTGGAATTCAGAGAAATATTTTTTGTTTTCAATTTTAGAAAATTTCCTGATTCCTGGTTTAAAAGATCAATTTGGAGATAGTGACCTTATATGGATGGTAATGATTCATGCCACAATAAAAACAAATCTGAAGATAATGTCTCTTAAATGCAAAGAACCAGTATGCAGTCCAGATATCAATCCTATATAGAATATATATTTTGGATAAAATGGTATTTAAGCTCCATCCAAAGTCAAAACAAGAACTGAAGGACTTTTTGCGAAAAGGACAGCCATAGATCGAAGTAAGTGCGAATACCTTGTTAAGTCAATGCCTGACAGAATAAAGGCGGTCATTAAGGTAAATGGGCAAAACACGAAGTATTAATTATGCATTTTGAACAAATATTCCAAACTTTTTTCTCCGATTGGATGTGATTACATATTTTTTTTCAACAGCATTTGGAAAATTAAAATTATAAAAAATGATTACTTAATTATTTTATAATATGTTTTGAATTTATGGATTTTTGATATGCTTATGACTCTTTAATAACAAAGAAAGTTTCACTAACTTAAGAACTTTACACAAAAATGCCCACATTTCATTGCACGTCGGAAACTAAATGCTGATTCCACACTTTTCGGTAAGTATAATTGATTTATTTCATTAACTGATAAATAAGTAATACAAATTTAGTATCTTGTAGTTTTCTTTTAGTTTTTTTTTTAAATTAAAATTGGTTGTGTAATGAAAAAAAATATATATATTCTAGATTTATGGATGTGTTATATTTGAAATGATTCGGCATTAATGGATAATTTTGATAAAGGCAATGTAATGGATTACCGTTTGAACAATTATCGCATTCGTTTGTGTGTAGTTTATTTGTTTTGTATAAAAATGTCCCGTTAAAAAATACAAAACTATTGTGTTTGATTCATGTTCAGTAAAGGCCTAATTTTTATATAAACGGCTGTCTTTCATGGAAATATGTACATGTAAATCTGGTATTCGTTTTAACAAATTGATGCTGATTGCTTTTCAGCTACTGTATCCTAGATGTGATGAGATTTAATTAGGAATCAATCTTTTACATTATTTTGATAACTATTCCGTGTATTCCAAAAACTACGGAAGTAATTAAATTTCAATTTCCCCATTGTTTGAGTGATACCATAAGAAAGAATTCATGTAAAATTAAATTACGTTCCGAATCTTATTAGTTCGTGAAAGTTTTATTTTACTTTCCTAAATGATTAGAAATGAATGATTTAATTGAAATATAAAATAGATTATTTCGATGGAAATTAAATAGTTTTTGCTTTTATGTTAATTATAAATCACGACCTTAACAAAGTTCGATATTTAAACTTCTTTTTTTTCATATCATGAAACGATTGAAAAATATTCTTAATAAGTTCATGATTTTAATTCGTCCTGCCATTATCAATTAAAACAATTTTATTTTTAATCGTTGCTTAGCAATACCTTTGTAACTATTAAGACGTAATACTACGTTCACACTGCATATTTAAGACTCCAAGTTTGGAGGTGGTACATTCTAGACTTTGATTGCCTGTTCACACCGCAAAACTCATCTAACATAATTCCTTGAACGTCACTGTGTCTGAGATCTGAACAAATGAGAAGTATGCGCATGCGCGTACGTTAAAACCAGCCTCAACAACCAATCAGTTAAAAATGAAACTCTACAGCCAATCATAGTGAGTGATAGTGTCTGTATTTAGTCCTAGAAAGTTACAACTTTATTAAGCGAGTTTGTGAAACCTCTCAGTGAGTTCCGGGGGTCTGATAGATACGCGTACATTAAAACCAGCCTCAACAACCAATCAGTTAAAGATAAAACTCCACAACCAATCATAGTGACTGGTAGTGGCTGTATTTTGCCATGGAAAGTTTCAACTTTATTAAGTGAGTTTGTGAAAACTCTCAGTGAGCCCCTGAACTCACTTAGATTCCCTGTTCACACCGAAAAACTCATCTAAGATAATTCATTGAACGTCACTGTGTCTGAGATCTGAACAATGGGGAGTATGCGCATGCGCATACGTTAAAACCAACCTCAACAACCAATGAGTTAAAGGTACAGTCCACAGTGTGGTAGAGGCTGTATTTAGCCATAGAAAGTTACAACTTTATTAAGTGAGTTTCTGGAACCTCTCAGTGATTTCAGGAGGTCTGATATATCTTAAATACTAGCTGATCCGTCCGGCGTTACCCGGTTCCGTTAAAAAATAGTACGAAATGCGAAAAAACTCTAAAAATTGCTGCACGAAACCTTCCTCTGTTAACTCTTTCGTCTATCGGAAAGTAAATAGAGAGACGGACCTCGAAGTGGAAGTAAATTCAATATGACTCCCTCAAATGTCTGAATCATTTGAGTGAGGGCGGGTCAGTTTTTGGCCAAAATTTTAAAAATGTTACCGTCCGATTTTCACAAAATTTGCATTTCTACTTTTTAAAATATTTTGCAAAAGGACGTTGTAAAATGTATCATTATATAAATCGACAAGTATTCAAAATGCCAGGAGAAGGAGAAAGAAACAAAAAAGAATAATAATCTCAAAAACCAAATATTTATTTAAAAAAACATATTTTAAAAGCCTTTTAAATTTTAAACTTACATTTCCTTTATTTGCTAAAAATACTTTTCAAACGATCAATCTCTTAATAGCATTTTCTCAGTTTTAATAGAAATTTAAATATTTATTTCGATTCCTATACCAGTTCAAATTCAATATTACTTCTACCATCCCTCAAAGAATTTATGAAATCTCTTTCATCTTCGTTGCTTAGCAACACCATTATAAACTTTAGGGTGTAAAGAAATTTATGACAAACTTGGGTTCAAATGAATGCATTGTACATTTCCCTGCTCAGTAAAGACATAATTCAATATAAACGATCTCGCTCATTCGCATTTACACATGTAAATAAGTTATCCGTTTAAACAAACTGACGATGATGAATATCTTTTCCGTTACTAAAGTCGAGATGCGATGAAATTGAATTAGGAATCTGTATTATAAATTCTTTTGATAAATATTCGGCGTATTCCAAGAGATAAGTACAGAAGTCATTAAAATTCAATTTCTATTGTGTTTTGGGAGGCATCGTGAGAAAGATGTAAGGTAAAATTAAATTACAGTTTCGAATTTTAAGAGTTAGAGGAAGTTTGACTTTAGTTTGCTTTCTGATCAGAAATAATTCAGTCTAATGAAAGTATAAAGCTATTTTGTTCAGTTATAAATTAAACTAATTCCAGTTTTTATTCTAATTAGGCCTCGGTCTATTAACAAAATTCTGAATAAAATTACGCCACACATTTGTGACCGCCTTTATTTTATTATATCATCAAATAAATTTTAAAATGTTAAATGCATTTTTGATTTTTCTTCGTCTTGACACTGCCAAATTATGCATGAAAACAGATTTTTTTAACAGATCTCTTATGCACTGAATATTTATACAACTATATACAACTATATATATATATATATTAATATATATATACAACTTAAAAAATATTATTAATATATAAATGTAAAATAATTTAAATTTTCAAAAAAGAAGATAAAAAGAAAAAGAAAAAAGAAACAATTCCTATAATCAAGATATTTTATTTCAGAAAGCAATTTTTAAAAATATTTTATATTTAAATCTTACATTACCTTTATTAGCTGCATAATTTATAAATATGCAATTATCAACAACTTATAAATTTTAATATAAATTCAAATATTTGTTCCTATTCCAAATTCTAATCATCTGTTCTCATCCATCAATGAATGAATATAGTATATTTTATGATCGTTGCTTAGCAACACCTTCCTAACCATTAAAATGTAAATATAGTATATGAGACACTTAGATTCTTCGAAATTTCGGATTCATGCTTGTAAAAACTCAATATAAACGATCTTCGTTCATTGAAATTTACACATGTAAATTGGATGTGCATTCACACAAACTGGTGTTGATGAATTGTTTTTCTGTTACTAAATCGACATGCGATAAAATTTAGAAAGAATCAGTTTTCTAGATTATTTTCATAAATGTTCTGCATATATCAAAACATACCATAAGTTATTAAAATTCAATTTCTCTAGTGTTTTGGGTGGTATATTGAGAAATATTTCAGAGAACTCAAATTTGATTTTCGAAATTTAGCAATTTTGATATGACGTTGATATAGAAGTTGAAAGCATTATTAACTTGGATTGAAATATAAACTATTTAAAAAAATATATATATATATTTAACATTCCCCGGATTGGTAATTAACGTGTAAATTTTTCATCAGTTACCTACATAAATTTTTTGCTAGTTATTTAGAACAGTTAGTTTTTTGTTTAAATTAGTTTTAAATAAATTTAGTTAGTCTTCCATACGTATCAATTTAGTAATGCATTTTTGCATTAAAAAAATCATTCATTTTAAAAGCTTCAGCTACCAGTGTAGACAGTTTGGATTTTAATGCTATGTTTTATTCTCTTCCTTTTTTTTATAAGAAACCTAAAATCAGTAACATCTCATAAAATACCGCGATTCAAGATTTATAAAACAAATATAAATATCTAAAGTATTATTTAAAAAAAAATGAAGGCTGTTTTTTTTAAATCAGTTATTTTACTCTTTTGGTTGAGTTATTTGTAATTATTAATTTATGGAATCATTTTATAAGTATTAATAATTATTGAAATATTTATTTTCATCCATAGCCCAATTAAAATTCTAGGTATCTTCTACCATATCTCTAAGAATGTAAGAAGTGACGTTTCTTGATCGTTGCTGAGCAATACCTTTGTCTATTAAGGCGTAATACTACGCTCACACCGCATATTTAAGATATTTAGAACCCCAAATTTGGAGGGGGTACACCCCTAGACATAGTTGCCTGTTCACACTGCAAAACTCATTTAAGATAATTCATTTAACGCCACTGCATCTGAGATATGAAAAAATGGAAAGTATGCACATGCGCATATGCTAAAATCAGCCTCAACAACCAATGAGTTAAAGGTAAATTCCACAGCCAATCAGAGTGAGTGGTAGTGGATGTATTTAGCCATAGAAAGTTTCAGTTTTATTAAGTGAGTTTGTGAAACCTCTAGGTGAGTTCAGGGTGTCTGATATAGCTTAAATACTAGCTGATTCGTCCGGCGTTACCCGGTTCCGTCAAAAAATAGTACGAAACACGAAAACACTCTAAAAATTGCTGAACGAAACCCTTTCTATGTTAACTCTTTCGTTTGTTGGAAAGAAAATGGAGAGACGGGCCTCGAATCGGAAGTAAATTCAATATGACCCCCTCAAATGTCTGAATCATTTGATTCAAAGCGGGTCAGTTTAGGGCCACAATTTAAAATAAGTTACCGTCCGATTTTCACAAAATCTGCATTTTCGGAATCAGAAAAGTAAACTACGTATATACCGTGAGTTTCGAATCGATACCTCTAATAGTTTTCTTAATGCAACAAATAACGAAGCCGACTAAAGTTAGGTTCAGCAGGTATGATTTTCTAAACAAATCACTCGCTGCCGTAGGCAGAAAAGAAATAACCGCTTTTTCGCCGCCACGTATCTTAGCATTTTATATATAATGATAGATGTGGTTTTGCACAACTGTTTTTTAACCTTTTGGTGTTATCCAATAAGGGCGTACATTAACTATTGATTAAAAAATAGACCATCTCAATAATTATTTTAAATTTTATTGTTTTCAACATCGATTATTTGTTTGTCGTATAAAAGAAAACATTTTTTGAATGATAAACTGCATATTTTCATTTGTTTACACAACATATTCACATGCAAGATTTTCGTCGATTGTTGCAATTAACATTTATTGTGATTGTTTCATGCAATTATTATTATTAAAAGCATTGATAAAGTGGCAATAATATAGTTTGTTAAAAAATATTTTAGTTTTTCGCCAAAATTAAGAAAAGTTACCATCCAATTTCCAAAAAAATTGCGTTTTTGCAATCAGAAAAACAAATTACGTATATACAGTGAGTTTCGAATCGATACCTCCAACAGTTTTCTTAATACAACAAATAACGAAGTCGGCTAAAGTTAGATTTAACAGGTTTAATTTTCTAAATAAACCACTCGTTGCCATCGGTAAAAGGGAAATAACCGGTTTTTATCCGCTACGTACCTTATCGTTTTACATACGAGAAACGTTCAACTTTTGTTTGTTTGTTTGTTTATTGAGAACATACATCTGACTTGTGTGCTTGACATCAAGTGCCCGCTTATAAGTCATCGTCAATATACAGGGACGATATAGCCACAAGGAAATTTACAACACCAGAGAGTTACATCCGGGAGCTCCACAAAGTGTGTGCAATGGAGCTGGCGGGAGTCGAACCCGCCGACCTGACTCATACGCTCTCAAGCGATTAGCGGAATGGTGCATTAACCACTCGGCCACGGAGGCCCCAAGCGTTCAACTGAAAAGGTACGAAACGTCGTAACAACCAAACCGGTTGAAATTTGAATATGATGCTTTGGAATAACGTAGTGAGACATCTAGAGACGCGAATGGAGTGCCCGGTGTGGTTGTGCCCATGCGTGGGTGCCCGCGCATGAAGGAGGAGAGAAGCAGGGAGTTGTGTATCCCGTGCAATTGACGCAGCAGTGCGTGTGAGGAAGTCATATGGCGTTCCCATCGCAAAAATCAACAATTGAGAAGCAGCGAGGTGTTATTAGATTTCTGAGTGCTGAAGGGGTTAAACAGGCCAATATTCATCGCCGGATGGTGGCCGTATACGGAGGAGACTGTGTGTCCAGCAAGTCAGTGAGAAAGTGGAGTGCGCGTTTTTGTAGAGGTCGGGAGTGTTTGAGTGATGACCGGAGACCAGGCCAGGCAAACACAGCAATGAAGGTCGAACTCACTGACAAGGTAAACTACCTGGTGAGAAGTGATACACACACTGCCGCGTCAATTGGACGGATTTTCTTTCTTCGGGTAACTTTCACTTTAAAAGTTTTCCTTGAAGTCATTATTCATATAGCAATATGATAAAATCTGGACAATGTTTAGCAAAATCCCATCTCATCCTATCCCATCAAATTAATGCATTCCATATTTCTGATCTATGCTCGAAAAAGGCATAACTCACAATAAACAATCTTAGTTTATTGAGATATACACATGTAAATTAGGTATTCCTTTCAACAAACTAATGCTGATGAATTAATCT
Source organism: Maratus michaelseni (assembly GCA_963931845.1). Taxonomy (NCBI): domain Eukaryota; kingdom Metazoa; phylum Arthropoda; class Arachnida; order Araneae; family Salticidae; genus Maratus; species Maratus michaelseni. The sequence goes on along the minus strand of OZ007588.1, from coordinate 105,614,097 downwards.
TCTCCATCTAAATCCTAGATGCAAGGAAATTTAATTAGGAATCAGTCTTTAACATTCTTTTGATAAATGTTATGTATATTCTAAAAGATATACAAGTCATTAAAATTCAATTTCTCTAGTATTTCTTTAGCATCGTGGAGAAGATTTGGAGGAAAATGAAATTACCGTTTTGAATTTTAACATTTAGATAAATAATTCAGTTGAAAAGTATAAGCTATTTCACTCAGTCGCAGTTCAAATTATTTATGTTTTTTTTTTGTTTTAATTAGGTATTAAACTAATTAAAAAATTCTGAATAATAAAATTGTGACACAGAATAAAATAATGAAAAAGAAGTTCTTAATACAAATTTGATTTTACTGCTTCCAATAAGTTCAGTTACCTATGAATACGATTTAATTTTTATAAATTTGCATTTTATGGAATATTTTCCGTAAGGTATTTAATAAAAAATATCTAAATGTAAATCTACAGAATTATATAAATAAAGACAAAAAATAAAATCTCAAAATCCAAAATATCTCCATTAGGAAAACAATTTATAAAAGCGTTTGTACAGGGTCATCGAAAAAGGTGTCGCTGATTTAAAAAATAAATTGAACGAGAAATATGCAATCAATCGGTACGAAACCAACGTGAAATTGTAGAACATCTGAAGGAGTTTTGATATTGGTGATTGCGTTGAATTTGACGTGGTTACGCGCATGCGTCGACGCCACTTCGTGACGCGATGACATTTCTTTCATCAGTCAGTTTACAGCAGTCATAGTCAAAACATTTCAGAAATTGTTTATGCTGAAAAAATTCGGGATCTGCAGCAATTAAGGGAGAGAATTTACGCAGCAATAGCGACTGTAAACCCCTGATATGATTGAGCGCACCTGGAAGGAAATCAACTACCGCTTAGATGTTTGGCGAGCAACACGGGGAGCTCATATTAAAGTTTTTTTAAGTATTGTAAAAAATTAAAAAAAACTCACAGATTTTTCCAATCTAACAGTGTAAAAATACATGGTTTATCTTTATTAAGGCCTACAGTTATTTTAATTGGAAATCAGGGCACCTTTTTCGATGGCCCTGTATTTAAATGTTATATTACCTTTACAAGTGGAATAATTTGGAAACAGAAATATAAATGTATATTTTGATCCATATCCTAGTCCAAATTCGCAACACCTTCTATCATCCATCAAAGAATTTATAATGTGTCTTTTATGATCGTTACTTACGATACTTTTATACTCATTAAGGTGTAAACAAAGTTTATGAGAAACATGGGTTCAAATGAAAAAATTCCACATTTTTGAGTGATTTCGTTGAGTATGTAAATTGGACATCTCTTTCAACAAACTGACGCTGATGTAGTATATGTTAAATTTGAGGTATAATAAAATTTCATTAGAATAATTCTTTCGGAATCTTCTTATAAATATTCAATATATTATAAAAGATACAGAAATTGAAACTCAAATTTTCTAGTGTTTTGGTTGGCATAATGAGAAAGATCTCAAATAAAATAATATTAGAGTATTAATTTCTTGCAGTTAGAGGAAATTTGATTTTACTTCGCTTTATGATTATAAAGGTTTAATTCAGATGAAAATATAAACTATTATCTTTAGTTGTAAATTAATTTAATTTCCTTTTTATCTTAATTAGATAATTAACAAATTCTGAATAATAAAATTACGCCACACAGCTTTTTTTTTTTTTTAAAGATATTATGAAATGAGTTTTAAAATTTTTATTACAAAGCAAAAAAAAGTCCGTGAGTAACGATGACGTCATACCGGCAGTAGAAACGACCTGGGCAATATATATATATATATATATATATATATATTTTATCGCAAAATTGTTAATTTATAAACATCGCATGATTTCAAATTTTACACCATCGAATGGTGATAAAAAGGTTACTTTTAGATGGAATTAGTTTAAACTGTGCATCTATAGTTACTGAATTTTTATGATTAAAAAAAATTTTTTTGAAGCATTATTATTTTTTTCAATCGACCCCTATCGCGTGCAATCCGATTGCGGAGGATTAACACAATTGCACTTAAAACAGTATAAATATTTCAGAAATCGTTTAAAAAATAAAAATAAAATAAAATAAATAAATCACAAATATGTAATGAACAACAAATTAATATAATGAACAAATGTGTAATGAAACTATGTTTAAACGCTGAAATAATCAGACTCGAAATGGCTGGAGTGAATAGCGAAATCTCTGGCGATTGCTTCGGCTGTTAATAGTTGGCATGCGGATAATAAGGAAGTATCGCTTTTAATAAATTTCAAATCTTTATTTGATTACATAATTGATATTTTTTATTAATAAAAGGCTTTTCTGTATTGTTTAGTGGGCAATCTGAAAATGACAATAAATGAAAAATATCTATTAGCGTTTGCAATTAAATATCATTTTCTCCAATGTTCTGTACACGGAAATACGTGTTCTGTACGTGTAATAAATATTTCAGAAATCGTTTAAAAATAAAAACAAAATGAAATAAATAAATCAAAAATATGTAATGAACAACAAATTATTATACAGTCGAACCCCGTTATAGCGAACCCGGTATATAACGAACGAAATTTTTGGTCCCATCGTTTTCCTATTGTATTTAATGCTAATTTATTCTTTTATAGCGAACCTCCGAAATCTTAAGAATCGTCTATAACGTACATTTTTTCCAATCGATCATGATTTTTTCTTTTTCTTTTTCTTTTTACATTTTCACAGTTGTGAAAAGAGGACTTCGACTCCAATTTCATAAGAAAATGTATGCCGGCTAGTGAAACATGGTGCAAGTCAGCGATAAGTCTTTTTATTAAGGGGTAGGAACAACTGCATTCTTTCTCTTTTACGATAGCCACTCTGCAGGTGTGAACCTGCCAACCCGTCAGTCATTTTCCCTTATTCCTGATCACAACAGTGTGCAAGACTGGAGACAGAGCCGAAAATGAGGGGAGGGGGACGCAAAAAGGAGGAAAAAACAGTCAACCTGTTGGGAGGGGGGAATGCTCGAGCAGAACAAGTAAAAGCACGTACAGTAAGCACATACGCACCTGTGCGAGGTAAGAGGGGAGGGAGAAGTAAAAATCGGATCACGAGAACAAGGGAAAAGGTTGTCTCAGAGTCGCGCCAGAACAAGTATTCCAGTCGTTTCATCTCATTCACTCATTTTAATGTTTTTCTCTAGAGAGCCCGTTTGTCATAATCTCTGGTTCCAGACTTCAAAGTTAAAAATTCGCTTTTAAGAAGTCATCAGGTCCATCATGTCGAGCAAGCGTAAAGCATTCTACATTGAAGAAAAAGTAAACATCAGGTGAGAAATACAAAATGGAGGTAGTCAAGCTGACATTTGCCAAAAAAAGATTTATCGAAATCTACAGTTGGAACAATATCGAAAAACAGAGAAAGCATACTTTCTGCTTTCGAGAAAAATGTGAACTCTAAAAAAAATTGAGAAATACTGAACATTGAGAAGTGGAAGAGGCTTTATTAAAATGGTTTAGCGTTCAAAGAAGCCGAAATGTACCAGTTTCTGGGCAAATGCTTCAGTCTAAAGCTGATGAATTTGCCAGTAAAGTAATGGATGGTTAGACAGATTTAAAAAGTGGAACAACATATCTTCCGGAAAAATTGTCAGAGGATCGGGAGGTGTTTGAACATGCGACATCGATACGTGGAAAGAAACAGTTTGGAATGAAATCCCTCGTGAATATGACGAGAATGACATACATAATGCTGATGAAGATGCACTATTTTACAAGATGACACCAAACCAGACATTAAAATTTAATGGAAAGAAATGTAATGGCGGAAAATTGTCAAAAGATATAATCACATTTCTTGTGTGGGCCAATATGAGTGGTACTGATCGTCTAAAGCTTCTAGTGATAGGAAGATCTAAGCACCCGAGATGCTTTAAAAATATCAAACGGCTCCCTGTTGCTCATGAAACAAACCGCAAGGCGTGAATGACTAAGGAACTGTTTGCAAAAGAGCTTCAAATGTGGAATCGTGAACTGTCAGCTAAAAAGAGGAATATTCTACTTCTGCTTGACAATTGTAGTGCCCACAAAATCGATACACAGTTTAAATCGATTAGAATTGTACTCTTTTCCCCGCATGCAACATCTGTACTACAGCCTATGGACCAGGGTGTCATCAGAAGTGTTAAATGCCATTACAGAAAGCAGCTCATTTTACGAATTTAAAGGGGTATGATAAAAATGTGAAATGTGACGTTTCTCTTCTTGATGCACTTACTGCTCGAAAAATCTTGGTGGTTTGTTAAGGATTCTACAATTAGAAAATGTTTTCGACATTCAGGCCTAGCAAAGAATATTGAAGATACAACGAATGTTGAAGAAGCAAAGAATGTTGGGGGAGAGGATGATGAAATTTTACCTTTCGCGATGTGGATAGAAAAGCACAAAATTTCATCATTCTCAGTTTGTGACATGCAATTGTTTGAAGCATGTGATGACGAAGTCATAACATGTGAAGATCCGAAAGATGAAGAGATTGTGGAAGAAATTAAAATTGTAATAGTACGTAGGTTGATCCAAAAAAAGTTTACAAGCAGAAGCATTTGAAACGTAATAATTGTGGAGCGAATATTTCCACCCAGGGTGGTTGACAGATGGCTCTAGTTGTCCTACAGCGGTTCTACGAGTAAGTAGCGTCAGTACGCAGACACTTAAGAGCGACAGTAATGGCACGACGTCTAGAAAAGTGGTCTCGCATAGAGGTGCGAGCCGTAATTCGATTCTTATGGGCCAAGAATGTGGCCGCATCCGAAATTCACAGACAAATCGTTGAGGTATACGGGGACAAAGCAATGAGTAGACAACAGGCAGCGAAATGACTCAGGAATTGCTGCAAAGGTTCAAGTGGGACGTCTGGAATCACCCCCCATACAGCCCCGATTTGGCTCCAAGTGACTATTTCCTTTTTCCGGCGTTGAAGCGAAACTTATCGGGAACACGGTTCACCTCAGACGATGCAGTGAAAACAGCTGCCGAGAAATGGCTGAATGAGCAGGGCCCTGATTACTACCAAGATGGGATAAATAAGTTGGTCGAACGTTCTGACAAATGCCTAAACAGGTTTGGCGACTTTGTGGAAAAGTAAAGGCCAGATGTGTCTCTTGATTGCCATTTGTATCTTGTTTCTATTGTTAATAAATACTTTTTTCTTTGCCTTGTAAACTTTTTTTTTGGATCACCCCTCGTAATTAATAAGTTTTTGTCTACACAAACAGTGGAACAAAGAGTGTTGGAGTCATTTGATGTATTAGACAAAGAAATTCATAACATGTTTTTGAAATCGGCATCACGTTAACAGAAGTTTACCGATTATTTCTGTATCAAAACAGTGAGCCACAATTAAAGGTAAAATTAATTTATTTCTGTTTCACTTCATTGTTAGTTAATTTAATTAGTATTGTGTCAGTTTAATGTAATCGATTTTAGTCAATTTAATTCTTTAATGATCATATATAATAGATCTTACCTTTTTTTAATACATCATTATTGAATATACACGTAGCAACTACGTTATACATTAACTCTGACATTTTTCTTAATGGTTCGGATATAGCGAACCACCGGATATTGCGAACAAAACGTTCGGTCCCTTGAAGTTCGTTATAACGGGGTTCGACTGTAATTAACAAACGTGTATTGAAAATATATGCTTCAACGCTGAAATAATCAGACTCAAAAGGGCTGCAGTGAATAGCGAAATCTCTGGCGATTTCTTCGGCTATTAATAGTTGGCATACGGATAATAAGAAAGTATCGCTTTTAATAAATTTCAAAACTTTATTTGATTACATAATTGATATTTTTTATAAAAAAGGCTTTTTTTATGTTGTTAGTGGACAATCTAAAAATGACAATAAATGAAAAATATCTATTAGGTGTTTGTAATTAAAAATCATTTTCTCCAATGTTCTGTACACGGAGTAGTGTGTTCTGCAACCTGGAAAACCCGATTTTATAAATATATTCATGATTTTCTTTTCTTTGTCACTACATGCTATTTAAGAATGAAATGTTATTTTTAATAAATTTCTCTTTTACTGAATATTTTCCGAAACAACCTAATAAAAGTTATTAATTTATAAATATACAAATTGGAAAATTGCAAAAATATATATATAAATATAATTAAAATAATTAAAAAATAAATAATAATCCTTAAATCTAAACTATTTTGTTTCAGAAAATATTAAAAAAATATTTTAATTTAAATCTTACAATTTTTTTATTAGCTTAATAATTTGGAAACATCAAGCATTTTATCAATTTCAATAAAAAATGGAACATTTATCCCAGTCCAAATATATTATTTCATCTATCAAAGAATTTATAAAATCTCTTGGATTAGTAACACTTTTATAGTCATTAGGCGTAAACAAAATTTATTAGAAACTTTAGGTTCAAATGATTGTATTCCACATTTCCGATTAATGATTCGTAAAGGCACTCAGTATAAATAATGATCCTCGTTCATTGACATTTAGTCATGTAAATTGTGTATCCGTTTCGACAAACTGATGCTGATGAATATCTTTGCTGTTGCTAAATCCCAGATGCGATGAAATTTAATTAGAAATCAGTCTTTTAGCTTCTTTTGATAAATGTTCCAAGAGAATAAATGTTCCAAATGCATATTCCAAGAGATAGATTCAAAAGTAATTAAAATTTAGTTCCTTTAGTGTTTTGGGAGGTACTATGAAAAAGATGTGATGCAAAATTAAATTACCTTTTCGAAATTTAACAGTTTTATGAAGTTTTGCTTTCTTTCGTGATTAAAAAGAATTAATTAAGATGAATGTATCCGCTATTTAATTGAGTTATAAATTAAATGAATTCTCTTTTTATGTTAATTAAGTACTGCGGTATTGACAAAGCTTTGGTAAATGAAATTATATTATAGTTTTTTTAAGACTTTTTTATTGCTTTCAATTGCTGTGACATTTTCGTGTTGTTTATGATGAATAAAAACGTCTGTAATGGAAAAATAAATAAATGTGATGTTGTGGAGAAGATTCCATTAATATTTCATCACTGTAAGCTTATTTATTGAAAAAAAAAAAACAATATTAACGTTTTAAGCAATCTGATAGGTTTATTAAGTCTTTTTTGTATAAGAATTATGGTACATGTCTCATCATTTACTATTATTTTCATTTTTTTTTTTGAAAAAAAAAAATTCCTTGTTACATTTATTGTGTGTACTAGAAATTTTTATGCTTTTGTACTCTTTAATGTGCATGTAAATATATAAAATGTATGTATATAAGCAAATAAATAAGGAAAGGATGAATGTAGGTTTGGAGTGATAAGGATATTTTCGGGTTCTTTGATGACTAACAACAAAATATGGATCTGAGTGTTTCAGATATTACTTTCCAAGTGATGCACCAACAAATTTTAATATAGAAGTAAAACAATATTGCTAGTGTAATCTATCAAGTAACATCCGTACGTCAACTATGGTCTTGAATTAATCCGTAAAATTAAGCGCTAAAATATTATGGATAAAGATATTTTCTTAATAAATAATATGGATAAAGATATAGTCTTATGGATAAAGATATTTTCTTTATTTTCTAATAAAGCAAATTAATTTTTCTTGCAATGTTTTCTAAAATGTACTCGAAATACATGCAGAATTCCGAAAAGTTGCACTTTTGTCTAGCAGTGTAGAGCATTGAGAAATAGATGTTCAAAAACTTTCTTTGAAATGGACAGCGTAAATAAATGCATGTATTTACAGGGAAATGCTACTATATATACACTGAGGAGTTAGAAAAACTGGTACCGGCTTGCGCAACGAATTAGCGTAACGTTGTTCAAGCTGGTGGAAACTCTGTGATGGTATGGGGCGTGTGCAGTTGACTTGATATGGGACTCCTGATATGTCTAAAGACGACTCTGACAGATTATGGGTACGTGAGCATCCAGTCCGATCACCTATACTTATTTATGTCCATTGTGCATTCCGATGTACTTGGACAATTCCAGCAGGACAATGCGACACTCCACATGTCGTGCGTTGCTACCGATTGGATCCAGGAGAACTCTTCTGACTTTAGACACTTCCACTTGCCATCTAAATCCCAAGAAATGAACGTTATTGAGCATAACTGAGATGCCTTACAACGTGCTGTTTAGGAGCGATCTCCACCACCGCGCTCTCATATGGATGTATGGACTGCCCTGCAGGATTCATGGTGTGAATTGCTTCCAGGATACTTTCAGACATTAGTAGCACCTCGTGTTGCGGCACGTCTGCGTGCCCGTGGGGGTCTTACACGATATTAGACAGGTGTACCAGTTTTGCTGGCACTTGATTGTGTATAATGCAAATGGGAATTTTGTTTTGGCCGCTTACAACTTGAGTTTTGCTAAATGGATTTTAATGAGACTTGCACTGTTGGTTAGATAATTGTTCAGAAAAGGTTCTAGTACATAATATATCGTTCTACGTGCTTAGTTATATAATTATGGGGAAAGTTCTACAATCAGGGGAACCCAATTATGATTATGATTATGATTATGATTAGCCTTTTAAAAATATTCTGCTGAATGGATTTCAATAGAATTGGCACTATTAGTTGGATAATTTCTCATGGAAGGTTTATAATGTAACATATTGTTCTACGTTACTCAGTTATAGAGGAGAAGTTCTATAAAAAGTTGAACTCGATTATGAAAAATTAGCCTTTTTAAAAATGGACTGGACGGATTTTGAGGAGACTTACATTGTTAGTTAGGTAATTTTTCAGGGATAGTATTAGTATACTGCATAACGTTCAATCGTTCTTTACTAAATCCTATTATAAATAATCAATTAAAAGAGTTGGTCTTCAACATAGCAAATTTTTTTCTGGCACATTAGAAAATATAATAGTGCAATGGCGTTTGTATCGTTTTTAGCAATGTAGAAGGACATTCCAGGTAAATGTCCATATTGCTTCAAAATACAAGGTCAAATTCGCCGATATATTTCGTTTGATTCAAGGTTCGTTTGGAGAAACCGACCAGCATAGCGGGCGAATCCTGCTAGTTATTACATGCAATCCACGCATAATAAATAAAATTAACAAGGCTAGAACAAATGAAGATCAGCGGAGTAGTAGCTGATATTGGATTTTTCTATATTATCTAAAAAAATTATTTAGTATATAAATTTCAAATTCGAAATGGCGTGTTTATATATATACAGAGAGAGAGAGAGAGAGAAAGAAAGAAAGAAAAAGAGGTGGGGGAGGGAGGGCTACCACCTAGACAGATCATAAATAATTGGAACGACGAGGAGATATATTAATTATTGACGATAGTTATTTTATTGCCCATTTAATAATGGGCTTCTACTGATTGAGATAGTTAACTTAACATAAAACATGCGATAAGTATTAATTTCATGGATATGAGTTATACTCAATCCATAATTACCAAAAACATTCGATAACTAATATGATGAATCAGCTTATTTTACATTGAATCTTACACAATTTACAGGATAATTGAAAAAATGTGAAACGCGCTTTAGTTTTTTTAAATTATGACACATTTAGTCAATGTACATTTAGTCAATGTAAATTACAAAAGTGTTAAAAAAAGTAGTATTTAAGATTATGTTGATGAATGTTTCCTGCAACTACTTTTCAGTTACAGCTTTTAAATTCTAATACGATCCCTGGGTTTTATAAATTATATTTAGAAAAATGTCTTTATTCCCCGACACAACAGTGAGTAAAACAACAAAAATTTTGTTTTTCTACTACCAAAACCCTCCAAGTTTTGAAACTTTGAATTTTAGGAAATTTTGGAGTTTTCTGGACTAAAAACAGAAAAACTCGTTCTTAGTGAGAGAAAGCTCTGAAATTCCCTAAAATTCGAAATACCTTAGTTTGGGGGAGTTTTGGTGGTAGAAGAAATGAAATTTTGTTGGTTTTGTTTGTCACAAGATAAAGAAATTTTTTCAAAATAAGACTTGTAAGACAAAGCAACCGTATAAAAATGTGTACAATCTAACTAGCTCGTAATACGTACGATAAAACTAATTTAATATTAATATATAGGGAATAAAATCGCATCATTCCAGAATGTACTACATAACATTTCAAAGTTACCTTCAACAGTTTCTAACTGATTAAGCGTCGTAAGTATTAGTTATGTAGGCTGCATACTTCTTGGACGATGGCGATTTAAATTATTAATAGCACGTTAGAGAGGTCCAGACGACATAGAACGGTCTATATGTTGCCTGTTAATTTACTCGTGACGACGATTTTCTGCATTTATTAATAAGTATGAATTTCATATTATGATTTTGTGACTGTTAAATAAATAAGTTGAACAGATTGGTAGTTAAGGAAAATTTCAAATATAAATGCTTCAGACGGTAAAAGTTACTTTTAAAATTAAAAACTTCATTTTGATACTTAAAAATGGTTAAAAATGGAAATAAAAACTTTTCGTGTTTATATTAATTATTTGAATTATCGATTGTTTATTTATTTTTCGGAAAGAGTTTGTTTTTCGGATCGATTAGCCAAACGTTGTATGTATTTGTTTGACCAGGTTTGTGCGGTTCCACACATTCTTAAAACACGTGACAACAATTCTAATAATTCAGATTTTTTTTCGATTGATAATAAAACTTACCCAAAACATAGATGCCAATGTAATCCACTATATTCATATGTATGCTTTCATCCAATACAATTTTCCAAATCAGCGAAACATGATTCCCACGTTGCACAATGCTGAAATGTCTCAAAATGCTGGCCGAATCACGGATATAAAAGTTACTCTTTCTACACAAAACTTTGGTACTTTCGGGACATATTGTGGGATTACGCCGTGATATACAGTAGACATCTTGTGGATGATGTAACGACGGTTCTTCTTAGAATAGTTGAAATTACTCGAAGGTTTTTGAAAGCAGCTTGGGCCGCTTTCCACTTTTTGAAAATGGCACATTTTCAAATCCATTGGTTCGCTGATGAACTTTTTCAAGAGAGAAAATAATTCTAAATGGCGAGAAGAATTCGACGAATTGGATAATAAATCCAAAAACATTCTGCTCGATTATTATTGTACTGCGCATCGCTACATTGGAGTCGATATGGAGGTTGCGAATAACCGCCTGAAAAATATAGCAGATGAATCCCTAATTGGAGAAATTAAGGACAAACAGACCGTACTTGCAGCTCGATTCCAAAGTCTGACTGCCGAAACTAGCGTGAGGGTAAGTGGTTTAACACTTTTTGATGATTTTCTTGTTGACCCCCCCCCCCCTCTTCCCCCAATCTATTGAAAATATTGTTGCCGATGAAGAGAGCAACATGCAAGTTGGTGTTGCATATAGGGAAGAATAACCATGTTTGGACCCCTTCTCTTATTTACATCTTTTTAAAAATCCTAAGTTTAATTTGAATTTGAGAAAATTGTAAAAAGTGGTTCAAATTCAGCAACTTGTCACATAAGTTAGACTTGCAGTTCTCTAAACTGGAACAAAAAATATTAGGCTTTTTTAACTAGTAGGAAATATAAATAATTGTATTAACAGGAAAATAATCGATTGGCGAAAATTGCTCAATTTGAGTTTTCCAAATGAACTAAATTTTATCATGCTATGTAGTATATATCCAAATCTATAAACCATATACAAAGCTACACAAAATAATTCGACTACATTTATGACTATGGAAGATAACTGCTAAAACTGAACTTCTAAATGTGTTATATGTTTCCTATACTGTTTACTTACATATTTTCTTTCATCTTATTTAGCGGTGAAGTTTCGTTACAGTTTTCTGAATATGTTGGAAAGTGTCTCATAATCTATGCTTGATGCATGATTTTACGGTCATACTTATTGCTTGCCTAGGTCATAACAGCAATCTACTGTCCAAATTTCGTGATCCTGACTTTAGTCGTTTTAGCTCAGCGTTGATGAGTTAATCAGTCAGTCAGGAGTTCTCACTTTATTGTTGAAACGTCAGTTGAGGCTCACTCTGTCTGTTTGTCTGTATGTATGTTCCGCAATAACTGCCGTAAAAATCGTCCTATTACGTTGATTTTTGGTGGGTATGTTGGTGAGGTACCCGGAATTAGCTGTATAGTGTTTTGTTACATTTGACCGATTCGTTCGAAAAATATAGAATATTTCTTTTTAAATCATAATGCTTTTCAATGGGAAGTAAGACGATTTTTTAAATTTCAACATTCACTGAAAAGTAAATTTTGCATTGGGATAATTGTAAATATTAAATTATGGATGCTAAATTATCATAATGGAGATCTTAAATTAATCCGATCGCTTTGAAAATTTGCCAATTTATTTATTAAAATTTCGAAATTAATTATATAAATTATTGGGAAATTTTATGCATTAATTTGAAAAATGTGAAAAATTTTAATTTCTCATTTTTTACAAAAATTCCCAATGCATTTTTTTTTCTCTTTCATTAAATGGTTGCTAAGCAACTATATTTCAAAGAATATCAACAAATAAAAATTCAAGTGAATCGCATTATTTTGACGCGAAATTTCATTAACAAAACAGCTAATTTTCGGGTGATTTAAGTTTTTACTATGCTTTTTTTAATGAAATAGATGAGAATTTATTTTACGTGCTAAAGAAAGATTACCAAATCGGTTTTCAAATGAAAATAATAAAAACGTTGAATGTGTAAATTGAATATAGGTCACATAAGAGGAATTTACATTTGTATAAGCATATTTTATACACGAAATTTTATTCAATTTCAGCAACATATAATGTTTAGTGGTTGAAATATAAGTATTCTTTTAAGGATAGAATAAAATCTCTTGTACAAAGAGATGGTTATTCTAATGAAATTAAAATAGTAAATACATTCAGACATATACTCAAAAAATGGAATACTACAATTACTAGAAATTAAGAATATAAAATTAAAGCGACAGCGGGAGGTTCAGGGTGGTCCTGCCCCCCTGAAGTAATGTATTGTTATTCTGAAAAAATACAATAATAAGTAGTTTATCCTATCATTGCATAACATTGTGTTTAATGCGATACTTCTAAAATTTCCGGAACTGTCGATAAATTTTATATGCTTATAAAGGTATAATCAACTTTAAAAAATAGAATTTTAGGATATCAAATATTATGCAGATAATGTTAAAAATTAGTGAGATTAATGAACAATGATTTGTAGAGCTGATGTTGAGGCCTCTTATATGTAGATTTACTAGTTATATAGATCTTTCTTTATATAGATAACTAAGTTCTAAAAATATTAAAATGTGGTATTGTCATCGGAGACGCACCTGTGTACACTTTTTTTTTTAAATATATAATTCTAGCATAGCTAGAAGTTGAATTAAATAAAAATGTAAAAGAAAAAAGAAAACTGATTACGAAATAGGTACGTGTGATCTCTTTAAAGGAATAGAAAATTCTCTCCTTCTTTTAAGCAGCAATTACCAGCCAGATGTCTGCTTTTTCTGTTTATTTAAGCTAAAGTCAAGTAATTTACGATTAGCGGAAGACTAATGCATTCATGCTCGAAGAAGCAGCAGTGGCTTCTCATTATAGGTTCATTCTGTTCTCTTTTTTGACACTGGCCGTAATTCTTCTTTTACAGCAGACTTTTCTTGCTTCGTCTATCTCGAACACTACTCGTTTTAAACGCGAAGAAAGAAAATTTGTTTACTGTTATTTCACATTGGTAAAGCAGACTGTAATTTATGACAGTGCTTCAAAAACCATTTGATATTGATTAGAAGTGTGCATTATTTTGAGAACTTGGAAGTTTTGACAGATAGTATATTTACGAAGCAATAGCTTTGATTAGAATTCTTTTAGAATACCAGTAATACGCAAATAATACATAAATGTGTCATAACTTTTTACTGGGATAGAAATACTACAGAAAATATAGAGCATATGTATCATTAAGTTTCATTAAGTTTCGTAAACATTTATGCGCGATTTGCTCATTACGGTAATATTTAAAAAACAGTAATAATTAGCATAGGTGATAGCATGTTGTCTTTTAAAATACATCGCTGTCAGAGATAAAGGTTTTAAAAGTTCATGTGCCGTACAGTAAGTATAATGTGATATGGATGAAAATCTATAAGCAGAAGCAGAATATTTTATTTTGTATTTCATTTGTTCGAGACTTTAGTGTATTGTAAGGTATGCGTATTGAATTATATTACATTTTTTTCTTAAATCTGTAGATTTTTCAAAAAAATTAATTAATTGTTTGAAAAGTTTGGGAATCTGTTCTTGTAATGTTTAAATATTCGTACATCAGTTCTTTATAACTCAACATAAATATCAGTACATTTGGAGGGGGGAGGGGTTGCTATGGCAAATTTAAGAACTGATTATTTACAATAACATTAGAAGGCAATTACTTTCAAAAAGCCCATCAAACATCATTGCAAAAACTTACCAATCTGCTTAAAAGTCAAGATGTGAGGTTGGGTAAAGTATCTCACTATTCAGCATTAAAAACGAATTAAAATAAACAAACTCTCTTATTTTTCCTGGTGATGTATTTGTTTTCGCGAAAATTTTTCAATAGAATCGAACTTTTTTGAGCGCGGTGAACAATTATAGCTTTTTAATTTTATAGTATTAGCACTTAATAATTATTAAAAGATTAATTAAATATATATTTTAAAAGTGGTACTTAAAAAATTTTTTTTTTCATTTATTCACCTATAAATGAAACAAGAGCTAAACTTTTAATATCTTACGATGTCAACGCTGTGTTATTACACAACTGGTATTAGTGTTATTAAAACTTATAATACTATTAATATTAATACTTTTCATAATCGATTGTAATGCGATTACAGCCATAAAATTTATTCTATTGATTCTTATGTCTGTAATAAATGAATTGGAGCGAATACGATGCAAAGATTTGCCAAGATTAAACCGACTTATGTCTTGTTTATTAGAGAGTCGCGCTGAAATTTTTGAGATGCGGTACAAGTTAAACTTACCAACTCTTAGGTGTGTTCAAATTAGTTTCCTCCAAGATCAATGCACTTTTGTAGACGAGTTTTCCAAAAGTGCCTCAATTCATTCGTTTCTTGGAATAGATGGAATGTATGCTTTTATAGCGTCATCAATTTCATCTTCGGAATGAAAACGACGCCCAAGTAATTTTTTTATATTAAAAAATAGCTAAAGGTTACACATAGCAATATTAGGAGAATAGGGTGGATTTTCTATCACTTTGGTGATTTTTTTGTTCACGAAATTCGAATGTAATCCTTGCTGAATGAGAAGATACATTGTCACGAGGAAGCATGAGTCCGCGAACATGCACCCCTTGAAGAATTTCTGGGAGACACTTAGTGGTGTACCAATTAGCTGTAACTGTCTCCTGTCACTCTAGCTTTATGGCTTTGACCAGACCTGCACTTCAACAGAACATGGCATACATTACTTTTTTTCATTTCTCGTTGTCTTGATGTGTTGGAACGTCAAAAAAGATTTGTACCTCTCATCACCAGTTATGATTTTAGACATAATGCGGTACCCACCATCATTAATTCATTTTAGGTTTTCTTTATTGATTCTGACACGCTCCGCTTTTTGGTGTTCTGCTAAATTATAGAGGATCAAGTTTTTCCATATGCAGTTCTACATTAATACTCTATGTATAGTTCGGATACAATATTAAATTCCTTCTGTATCATTTGGTAGGTACAGCGATTATCATCGATTGACAGTTTTCGTACGGATGACACATTTTCAGTGACTACAGATGACAAAGGTCTTCTTGTGTGTTCTTCACCCAGGAAAGAATTTCAACATCTTCTAAATTCTGAAAATCATCTGAATACAGTGACCTGTTTGTGGAGTTTCATTTCCATATGCTAATTGTAGACGTTGAAGGCATTCTTATTATTTTATACCCACTTTAAAAACATAGAAAATCATAGCTCGATAATGCTCTTGCGTCAAATCCATTTTCTCTTCTTTCAAAATTTATTCTATGATAGCTAAATTGCAGTTGTTACCACATATTATTGTCTGTGGACATAATACTTAAAATTTAGATATCTGACCAATATATATATATATTGGCGCATATATTCTTCAACTGTCTCAGAAATTTCAGTGTTACCCTCGAATTTTGTGGATAGACTAAATTGCATCTAAATATCTCTTATGACATAGTTACAATTTTTTGTTAAATTATATTATTCTTCCGTAAGCATTTTCCCATGTAATAGATTGTTTCTTTTTGTGTTTTTACAGTTTCGTTCTGTCTCATAATGTTTTAAGTACAATGATTTTAATAACTAATAAAATTAAAAAACAACATTTGCTGACTTACTATTAAAAAAATTATTTTAAATTTTGCCATTTATTTGCTATTAATATCTAATCCAGTTCAACTTTAAAATATTACACGATTTCTAATATCACACAAAGCTGCTACACAACTGATATTAACATTACTGAAACTTGTAAAACTATTAATATTAATATCAGTAGCGCGTAAATGGCTGCCTATCACTCTTCACCGCAATCTTCATGATCGATATCGATGCGTTTACAGCTATAAAATTTATTCCATTGCTTCTGATGTCAGAAATAAATGAACTGGAGCAAAAATGGTGCCAAAGATTTGCCAAGATTAAACAGCTTGCTGTCATGTTTATATATTGTGATTAGTCAAAATTTGAGATTTGGTTGCTGACATTTTGTACGACATAGATAAAAAAATTCAATTTGAATTATTGTATTTTCTTTCCACAAGTGTTCTGCCATGCACTTGATTTCTTTTATTCGGTGTTTGCACAGTTCTTACAGTTTCAGTATCAGAACTTTTAATTTAGAATCAGTTCATTTAATAACTACAAAAAAATTAAATCTAAAATATTTTTAGAGAGCTACTGTTTAAAAATATTAAGTTTAATTTTTTTTAAAATCCTTTATTATAAATATATAATGGAACTTTAAAATATTATACGATTTTTAACATAACAAAATGTTATTACAAAACTAATATGACCGTTATTGATCTTAGAACACTATCAATATTAACAGAAGATACATCCCGGGTACCAGAATATAGGGAAAAACAATTTTATTTTATTAAAAACTCTAATAGATTATTTACATTTAATATGCAAGATGTCCGGAAACTATTGGATACATTTCAAAATTATGTAAAACAAATCTATATTGTATAGAAACAAGCCACTAGTAATAGAAGTACAAAAGTTAATACATCTTGATGTGAGACCCCTTAGTTATGTGTAGTAGCCATGTCCAAGTGATACTCGATAGCATTGAATGTATTTGAAAGCATCTAAGGAGTTATGGATGGAACAATAGCTGTTATACGCCGCTTCAGTTCCTGCAAATTTAGTACAAGAGGTCTGATACACACAATCCTTCACATAATCCCACATGAAAAAAATCAAACGGGGTTAAATCTGGAGATCAAGGAAGCCAAGGAATTCGACCACCACGACTTTGGGGATTATCTTTTGGGGAAAATTCTATGAATAACAATGCTGCGAAATTTTTTTTTCGGAAATATGTTATTAATGCGTGGCATCAAAAAACCATCATTGTTCTTAGTTTTTGTTTCCATAATATCCAATAATTCTCGGACACCCTCTATATATATTTATTTTTAGTCACCACTAACAACATCAAAACATTTTTAAATGAAAAGTATCAATAATGTATTAAAACAACGTTTTAAATTTTATTAAAATATATAATTTTGTATTAGCCGCATTTCAGCGGTTCATAGCCGAAGAAATCGCTAATAATTTCGCAACTTACAGACGATTTTTGCTTCTGATAGTTGCATCAGTGGCTTAAACAAGTAGTTCTATTACATGTCTGTTAAATTTGCCTTTATTTCATTTAATTATTTATTGAAGAAGTTTAAATTTTGTTATGGAAATCTTGTTAAATCCATTTCTAATAGAAATTTCGTTATAAGTTGGAAATAAAGGCTGATCTATTTTAAGTGCAAACGGATTAATTTTTCGCAATCAGTCTGCACACATTAGAGGCAGATTTAAAAAAAAAATTTCCATGCTTGAAAATTATCTTAAAAACCATAAATTTAGATACAATTTTTAAACTAATTGTGTTTGAAAGAACATTTTTTCCGCATTAAATGGTGTAAAAATTAAAATTGTGGATTACTTAGAAGTTAAACAAAAATGCAGTAGAAAGGAAATTTATTGGTCTGGTCTTGCCACCGCCATTATTACATCATGGTTACTCGCGGGCATGTTTAGCTGTATTATATAGTTACCAATATGGTGTAGTAAATATCACTACATTTGTTTTATTTTCATATTTTATATTATGCATATCCATTTTGGGTAAATATTACGGTGGCCCCCAAAGACTAGTTTAAATTATTATGAGATTACTAGCATAACACAGATCTATTACACAACTAGTGTCAACATTATTCTAACTTATAACACTGTTAATATTAATACTAGGAGTGCATAAATGGCTGTCTAGCACACTTCTCCGCACATTTCGTAATCGATTGCGATGCGATTACAGCTATAAAGTTGATTTCCGTTGCTTCCTCATGTCAAAAGTCATTATTACTCGAGGTCAGGCAGTTTCAGAACAAATCAATCTTCTCTAAGTTTACTTAATGACCTATCATGTTCTGAAACGTGTCTGGTAGACTGCAGAGTATTGATCACAGTGCACTAAAATTATGTATTCTCACGATGGGCGTTTAATATGATTAGATAAACCATAAAAGTTATTCGTGAATTTCGCTTCTACTTATATGTAGCACATCGGTAATAAACATAAATAAAGGATTTCTAGAACAAATTGATTCCAACTTCGAGTAATATGTATTTAAATATTCATTTAATTACATTGATCAAAACCGTTTTTGAATAATACAAGTTTTTTGTACTTAGGTTTACAATAATACTTTGTTAAAATTTGCAAAAAATAATTATGTTATTTTTTTTTTTTTTTTTTTATTTTTTGCCTCTAACAGAATCTTTTTATAAAATGTTTCGACTATTTTCTGCAATCTTTTCAACTATAATTGTAAAAAAAAAAAAAGAAGTTTATTTTAAATCCTAGATCAGCGTCCCAAACTATGGGTTGTGAACAATGTTTATATTTTGTAGAAATATAACGAACAGATTATACTACAACGTCATAGGGAATAACGTATCTACGTTATAAAGCAAAAATATGTCAGTGAGTAAATCTGGACTTCATATTGACGGTAGCAATACCTGACTAATAAATTTCGCTTTCACTGCAAATGTTTAAACTTATAAACATCGTATATTATCAGTTTTTATGTCATAGAAAAGGGAAAAACTGTTCCTTCAAATGCAATTTATTTGAAAACAGTATCTAAATTTACTGATTTTCTATAGTTTTTAAAATAATTTTCAAGCATGATTAAAAAAAAAAAAATCTCTCATCGCGTGCGGCTTGATTACGAAAATTTAACCCGTTTGCACTTAAAACAATGTAAGTAGTTCAGCATTTGTTTTCAACTGATATTCCATAACGAATTTAAGACTTCATAAATAAATAAATAAATAAAATAATAATAATAAAACATACATTTTACAGACACGGAACCGAACAAAGAGCTCAAACCATTGGAATTATCAGAATAAAAAAGTCTGGTATTAGTAGCAAAATCTTTTTTGATTTCTTCTGCTATTAACTCCTGGTATGCGGCTAATACGAAAGTATCGATTTTAATAAATTTCAAAACTTTATTTGAGTGCATTATTGATATTTGTCATATAAAAATGCTTTGTAAATCTTGCTAGTTAGTGAACAATGTAAAAGAATAGACTAAATGTAAATTGTCTGTTAGAATTTTCAATAAACAATGGTTTACTCTTATGTTCTGTAACACGGGAAGCCCGGGTTGGATACTCTAGTTTAAATGACTTCGTGAAAAGACACTGTTTTATTAATCTCTATGTAGAGAGGGACTTGAGTCTAACATTAATAAATTTCAACCTTGATTTATATTCTGTCGTTGATACAAAACAAACTCATGAATCACATTAACTTTTGAACCTGCATTTTGTTATATTTTATTCTTTTATAAACGTATTTTTCCTTTCCTTTTTAATGGATATTATTACAATTTTTCTTGAATATCATCTTTTAATATGCGTATCCTTAGTATATACGTTCACCTCTTTCATAAGGTAGATTAAGTAAAAAGAAGTATTCGTCTATATATAAAGTGGGTTGCGAACCATTTTACAAATAAAAGTTAAGGTACGAAAGAACAAAGTTTGGGAACCGTTGCAATATATAAATAAATGAAAATAAGTGTTGCTCTGTAACTTATCATTCGACTCTTAGATTTCTAATTAAAAGCATATATACATTTATTTATTCTTTATATCTTTTTTAAATTTATTTTATCATACCATACACAAAACATCATAAATTACGGGACATAACAGATATTACTAACAAATGAATCGACCAGAACTGCAATAGTGTGATCGAAACACTATAGAAACATATCGAATTCACAGTCTATTAGACGAATGTTTGGCTATCGAATATTGTTGTTGTTGTCTCTCCTGTAAAAGATTCAAACAATGAAGATGATTTAGGCAGCGAATTCTGTTATTTATATGTTTATTGACAACTTGAAAGGAGGTGGAATATTTTTTATTCAACTAATTTTTAATCAAAATATGTACCAGAATTTTTGAACAAAATTTTACTTCGATAATTTTAAAGCAAAAAAGCTGTAAAATTGCTTTTCTATTAAAAACGAATTCTAGGGTCACTAAAACATTACAGAAATACAATTACTTGCCACACAAAGGGTTAATAAATATTATGAACATTTTATGTTGTACTTAAACAGTACTTGTCATTTTATATAGAAATTAATTGAATAATGCGAAATTGTGTTTATCCAGGTTTGTATGTCAGTGGTGAAAGTAATACACAGAGTTCATAGCGATAAATAAATTATAAATAGCATTAAAATAGTGAAAGTTTTTTTTTCATTTTTTTTTCATGCAGAGTGCAAAATAATTGCTTTCATAGAAACATGCTTATTCATTTTTTCCCTAAGGAAGAATATATGACACAAAATGAATATTCGATTTTCGTTATTTTTTTTCAAACAAATGAAAGGTATTTTTGATAATGAAACATTGAATGAAAGCCAGACATTGAAAAATTGGATAGAAAGTTTTCGTGAGCATGACGTTGTCATGGAAATCTTTATAAAGCTCTCTCACCTTTTTAAATGATTTTGAGGATAAGATTTAATGATGCTTTACGTTCATTAAGAAATCTTAAGTATTAATTTAGAAATGCAAATCGTATGTTTTGTCGCCTGTCAGTATTTTTGCTGTCAAGGTAGAAAAAATGAAATGCCGTGAGTAGGTTAAGTGTATACGACATTTTAAATGCAAACAGTATATGTATTACATATAGTATAGACTATGATTTTTTTTTCATTTAAATGATAAATTGTATAAATTATTTAAATAGTAAACTCGTGTAACTGTAATTCATAAGAACTTTGTGGAAAGAAGTGCTTGAGAATTTTTTAAAGAAGCTTTTAGAATATAGATTTTTTTTAGTATCTAAGGTTTTCTGGCTGATTGCCCAAGTAGTTATAACATTTTAAAAAGGTATGAAAATCAACATGTTAGAAATGCTTCTCACTTTCTCTATTTAAGAAATTCGTGAAAGTCAATGAAAATCTTATATCTTATTGATGTGCAATTAAATGTGACATTTAATAAGAAATTGATTTTATAACGGAATAAATTTTAATATGATTTAATTATATCTTGAATATGAGGACTTCTAATGAAAATATTTACTGATATCCAAAATTAATTTTCTTCTGTTTTAGTATTGTAGAAACTTTTAAAGTTTAAAAATTCTAAGACTATATGAAGAATTCGTGAATCGCTGAAGAAGAAGAAACAATGTGTAAAATTTTGTTTAAATGCAAATTTTAGTGCTTATATGTAAATTTTTGAGAATATTTAAACTTGACAGTTTCACAGAAACACTTTCTGCGCCAATCACAACTTTAATAATAAATTAAATATTATTAAATTTTACTATTTTGTTCTCTATAAATGAAATAAGAGATGTGTTAATAAATTATAAGACCATCTAAGAAAATATGAATATAACAATTCAATTCAGAATCAGCAAGTGGATGTATTAGTATTTTGTAAAGTCAAGAACAGAGAAGTAAAGTTTCCGGTTTTGATTGTGATATTCACGAATTACATGACGATGTCGCTTGGAAAAGGGTTATCTGAGTACGAGGTTAGACTATTTTAGTTTATAAGGATGGTGGTAGGTCTGAAAAAGAAATAAGGATGTTAATGAGATGTCTTAAAACTGACATAATTAAAAATGTTCTTCAAAGCAAAATAAAACGACCTGGAAGGAAAATGAAGTTGACAGCACTTCACAATCGACAAGTTTTTTGACTATTTACAATAAAAAAGTCTTTTGTCTCGTATAATTTCAAAACGTTAAGAAAAAAAAATCAAATGTCACTGTTTGGGAGTGTCTTAAATAAAAGTTTACTACTAAATGGAGGAAAATGAAGAAAAAACTAAAGTTATTGAAACATCATCAGGAGGAAGGATTGAATTGAGATAAAATACCATGTCATGCAACGATAAGTGAAAACAAATTATAATATCTGATTAAAAGAAAAACTTGACGGTTCTTATGGCCACAAATACTGTGTGCATGACTTGAAAAAAGAACCAAATAAAAACTTCAGTAGACAAATGAATGGAGGATTCACAGTGGTTTGGAAATCGATTGGATGGTATATATCGTGTGATTTACAGCAAATTTTGAGGGTTATGAATTCTGAAAAAATATCAAACTATGCTACATGAACATTTCGTATAGATTGGGTCTTTAGGTTGTGCAAGCATATGTTTGATCCAGATAATGCTTCTTGCCATGTATTTTAATCCACCCAAGAATTGTTTGAAAAAGAAAAACTTAATATTTCACCAAGGCCGATGAAGAAAGGACAAACAATCATCACTTTAAATTCAAACAAATTTGTAATCCGTTAGCAAGTTTATAATTTATTACCATAAATATTAAAATAAATATGTATAACTTTCGAAAATATTGTTTTAAAGGTACAAAAAATAAGCTTTAATTTGTGTACTATTTTCAATTACGCTGTAGAGTGGCGGAAGAATTTCTTTGTTCGTGATTGCGTACGTTTTAAATATTCACTTGCTGTTATCGATGAAAGACCATAAAGATTCCACAAAGACCACATCGTGGTCTTTGTGGCGCTGAGGTAACGGGCTAACTAGCAGAAACAGGCGGTGAGTATTCCGTCGTAAATAGCGGAACATTTTATAATTATTCTTTTTTTTTTTGTACTTTACTTCATGGAATATTCTATGAAAATTAGCTAATTAATTCTAATAGCATATTCTTAAAAGAGTAATAAAATATTAAAGTAACGCTGGTAGCTATATTTTTACCAGTTGGTATAATTATTGAAAATCATATATAAACATTAAATCTGTAAAGTGCAAACACAGCATTATTTGTCTTTGCAAGATAATTATATTTTCTAGACATAAATTACTTTCGATTTTCTCGTCAGTAGAAATAATATATATTATTTCTGTAGTCAGCATTCCTTTTTCTAAGCAAATACAAAACGCAGAACGACAAATGAAATACCATATGAAATGATTTTAAACCGGCTTCTGACATAGTACACTTACATTTCGTTAAAACATGTTTTTTGATTAAAAACTGCAGTTAATAAAAAATAAATTAGCATTGTTTTCATAACTCTAATGAAAGGTTTTCTCAAATCAATGTTGCCACAAAAATAAAATACCGCATTATATCGTGCTCAATAATGATTAAAAAAAGTAAAATAAAGATAAAGCGGAACATTGTTGCTGCACGGATTTATTTTATATTTATGATTAAAAAGCAAAATTTAAATTCAAATGCTCAATTTATTTTTCTTTGTCCCATTTTTTTTCGAAACAAGTGATGTTATCCTCTAATATGATTAAAATACGATATATATATATATATATATATATTTGCCTTCGTTATCTTCGATTAGTTTTTACTGTAACTTTGATGAGATAAATGAGATGACAGTCGGTCTTGACTAATTTTGTTTGCAGATATTTTTAGTCCTTATTATATTTTTATAAGTTTAAATCTGCATCTTAAAAAATTTTAGACTGCAGTGCGAAATCTCCGCACGGGTCCCCTGGTGTTATTTTAAAAGCTACAATAACAATAAAAAAAAATTCTTGAATAATTTCGAAACCTGTTTTTTTTATGTATATATATTTATTTTTGGGAAATTTCAAGACGCTCCAAGGCGCAGCAAATTTATACCGTGTTTAAAGTTTTTACGGTGTAAAAAGTTAAAAAAAAAAAAGTCATACGTCGCGGCATAGGTCAAAACCCTCCCCGCCTGGTTATTCTAGAGAAAAATTTATCTCAGCGCCACAAACACCTCGAAGAGCGATACAAACTAGTGAGTATATTTAAAATGTGTCAAAACACTAACAAAGAAATTATCTCAATTCTCTGCAACGTAGTTGAAAATAGTGCACAAATTAAAGTTTATACTTGTTATTTTTAAAACTCGGAACTTGGTACTCTCGGAACTTGGAAGTATTCGGAACTTGGGCATACTCATGTTTGATATTTATGGGAGCAAATTATGAGCGGTCGGTCGGATTTAAATTTCGTTCGAGTTTAAAGTGATCATTGTTTGTATTGTCCTTGCCGATCGAAATCCAGATTTGTACCCCGTGGAAATCCTTTCAGATATTTAAGGTCACAAAATTTATGATAGTAATAAATAGTTTTATTCTGCGAAGGAACGAAAATTTGCGATTGTAAGAGAATAGAACAGCATACTTGAAACAGAATTTAATGACCTGGTCCCTTCGGTGAAAGACAGAGTGTTTCATGTTATAAGAAAATATAGAGGATTTATATAATAATAAGTTCCATAACTTTTTTTTCGACAAGAGATTTTATTATTTGTTAACACCGTATTTGTCATTTGTTTCTAATACTAAAATGTATTTAATTATTTTTTTACATTATTCAAATTTTTTTAAACCTAATTGTAATAATTATGGTCAACGTACAATTTTATATGTTTAAATTATAATTAGAAGTATTTTTTATTTAATAATTTGAAAAAATAAATAAAAATCTTGTCTTAAAATATCTTAACATACTGTATGTTACTGTTGTTAGACTTAGATTGTATGTCATATATATTAAAGATGAATATTTAATAATTATTTCAGAATGTTGACTATTGTTTATTATACTTAAAATTATTTTAAATATGTTAAATTTCCTTTAACTTTAGTGAAACTGAATCGCTTTTATAAAAATATTCCAAACTGTTGTAGAATAACTTGAAATATAAAGAATTTGCATTTCAATGATCTACAAATTTAGTAGCATATTCGAAAAAGTATTTTTCATTTTCTATTTTTGTCTGCTTAAATCCAGTAAAAAAGTGGGGCTTTTTTATATTTCTTTCCATCATTAAAGGCACTTTCTGAAATTCGAACAATAAAGAAATAATCACATTATTTTTTGTACAATAATTTCAGGATAACTTCAGCTAGATTGTCAAACAAAACTTTATGTCAATCGAAGTTAGCTTTTAATTATATTTCACCAGATTAGAAATGTTTAAAACATTTTTAGAAGGTCTAAACTAACATTTTTCCAGGTCAGATGGTCAAATGAGGTGGAACTGTACGATTTTAGTTCCTCAAGCACATTTGGTACTAAATTTAGAGACTCCGAAAAGAAGAAAAGTTTATTTTTGAAGATTTAATTTTAAATTAAAGATTTATCTGTAAGAAAACATTTCCTTAAATAGTGAAGTAATATCCTATTGAAATACAGTTATTCTTCTAAATTCTTTTTAACAAATAACTTTGGGTTTAAAATCTACATTTTTAGAAAATTATATTTTCAAAAAAGCATGTATGAGCAAAATGTTTCAATGATCTTTGATATATGTTCTTTGTTTTTTCTTCATACCATTTGTATGTCCCTTATCTATAGCTATCAAAACGAGAGAGTTTGAACTTTTAAAATGAAAATTTGTTTTAGCAACTCTAAATATTCTCACCCCTCTCTTTACTTACATGTGTTAAATTTCATACACTCTCAGAAAAAACTGTAAATTTATGAGCCCTTCAATTTTCACGGGCAACAGCCTTATTTTATGAAAAACGGTCTTATCCACTAAATAAGCGACCTTATCCCTTAGATACTTAGAAAATTAAGAGCAATCCACATATTTTTACAGTTCTAGCCCATATGTTAGCAAAAATACGGTACAGCCCCATACATTGTCCTCCGCTAGGGTGTAACCCTTCATTTTACTTGTGTTTCGAAAATTTTAACCCGCCAAAACAACCATTCTGTGATGATTATCTAACGTGCTACGTGCTACGGAACAGTAAGCAAAGTGTTATTGTGTTTTAAAGTGCATTATATCCGGTGCATTATAATACTATATTACTTTGCCCCGTAAAATTACGGCCTGCACAAAATGATGGGCATGGATTTTTATTTTTTTTTTACGGGGTATGACTGGAAACTCTGCTGCCGGACTCTGCCCGTAATTTTACTGCATTTTTTTTTACAGTGTACCTACCTATGTATGTAATTATTGTTCCATTTTAAATAAAGCATTTAAAATTAAATTTATTTATAAACGACTTTTTAAAATATTTTTTTCAGTGTGACTAAATATATAAAACTGAGTATTATTTTGTAAAAACTTTTAAATGATTGACAGCTCCTTAAAAGGCATTATTTTACGAAAATATATTCTTTCCAGAATATTATTCATTAAATATTTTTTACAAAAAGTATTGTAATACTTTTAAACATTTAACTGCTTTACTCTGTTCTCCAGTTCTCATATTGTATAATTTAATTCTCATATAGATAAAAACGATGATAACTCTTCAGTCAACAGCATGTTTTTGAAAATGTCGTGTGGTGTAGCGAGTGTTAATTTGAAACATAAACATTCACGCACAGCTAAACTAATAAAGAATCCACTGGATTCAATTAAAAATTATTTAATTAAAAAATTATTCTGTACAAGTTCTTTGTGATTTACAATTTAATCGTGATCTTCATAATCACCGCAGAACACAGCGGAAAGCACTAAAAAAAACATCTCACTCAAACCGGAGCTGTTTACAAGCGAACCTCATCGCTCGCTTTCCAACAACAGACTCCCTCCCTCTCCACGTCTACGTGTACACTGTCCACTGGGGGTAAGGGCGGAAGTTCTCGGTCATTGCTCCAAAATGACCAACCCCCTCCCCACTTCTGCGAGCATCTTCTAACGTTCAGAAGGAAACAAGCGTTCTTTTGGAGAAATACTGCACCCTGCAGCCGTTGTTACAGCTCCTTCCCCCTAAAGAATTTTCATACGGTGCATACACCTATGAAAATGTAAATTTGAATCAGGTACCGAGCCCCTCATTCTTAACACACTAAATCTGAGAGGTCCCAACACCTAAACTCCAGTTGGAAGTGCTAAGGAAATACCTTCATAACTTTACCTTAATACTTTTACCTTTTGCTAATACCTTAATAACTTTATACACTTTATTTTTTTTCTATACAAGGTTCATACAGACGCACGCGTACTCAGTTTTGAAAGACTCATGATAATCCTAGATTTCACTTATGAATTTCCATAACAATTCAAATAATAAAAACATTTTCGTAATCAAATCTAATATAACAGATGAGATATTTATCTGAGTTCAATAACTGACACAGTGCGATTCCTTGACATTAAAGAAAATTCTAAAAAAAATACTAAATTACACACAAAATATATACAAGTGATAAATAACAAAAAAAAAAAAACAATAACTCGTAAATAAAAATTATAAACAAATACTAATTCGGGAAACAAGTAAAGAAATTACACTATTCGGTCCTACTTAACCCATCTGCATTCCCGTGAAGTTTCCCAGGTTTGTGTTCGATTTTGAAGTTGAATGACTGCAAATACAATGCCCACCTAGTCAATCTCGCATTGTTCCCCATCATAGTTTTTAAGTACGTCAGAGGATTGTGATCTGTTTGGACTACAAACCGCTGCCCGTCCAGGTAGTGATTCAGTTTTTTCAGACCGTACACAATTGCTGCCAATTCCCGTTCAACAGTGCTGTAATTCTGCTCTGCCCTGGAAAATTTTTTACTCAAGTATAGAATGGGATGTTCCTCCCCATCTCGTACCTGTGACAGGACTATACCAGCACCATATAAACTTGCGTCGGTCTGCACAATAAACTCCTGACTATAATCTGGGGCGTACAATACGGGACTCTGGGTTAACTTCTCTTTTAATTCCTGGAAAGCCTTTTCGCACTCCTCACTCCACTCTATATTTTCTTTTTTGATCTTCCCTTTCAAAACATTTGTTAAGGGGACTGCAATTACTGCATAATCCTTTATATACCGTGAATAATAACCCGTCATTCCCAGAAATGACCTCACTTGCGTCTTAGTGGAAGGCGTTGGAAATTCCTGGATAGCCTTCACTTTTATGTCACTGGGAGACCGCTTCCCCGAACCTACCTCGTGACCCAAAAACCTCACACTATCCTGTGCAAATTTACACTTTGTGGGTTTCACTGTTAGGCCGGCCTCTAACAATCGCTTCAGAACCTCAGCGATGTCCTTCATGTGACTCTCCCATGTAAGAGAGAACACCGCAATGTCATCGATATATGGCAAGGCAAACAATTCAAGCCCACCCAAAACACTTGCGATTAATTTGCAAAAGTAGAAAGGTGCGTTCAGGAGACCAAACATCATGACCTTGGGTAAAAATACTCCGAAAGGTGTCACAAACGCAGCGTACCTTTGGGCCCTTTTGGTCAGTGGTATCTGGAAATAACCTTTGGTTAAATCCATTACCGTGATGAAAGTCGCCGAACTCACTTTTTCTACGACCTCCTCTATATTGGGGAGTGGAAAAAATTCCGTTCGGGTCTTCGCATTTAATCTGCGATAGTCCACACAGGGACGAGGATCCTTTCCCGGAACCTCTACCAAAATCATGGGGGACGTAAAATCAGACTGCCCTACTTCTATCACTCCTAATTCCAATAGTCTCCTGATTTCCTCTCTTAAAATTTCGGTCTGCCTAGGTGACATTCTATAAGGTTTCGCCCTCACCGGCGATTCATCTGTCAACTCGATATCCATCTCTACCAGATGGGTACGTCCAGGGTCTGAAGAAAAAACTTTTCTATTTCTCTCTATAACCTCCTTAAATAAACTTATTTGGCTATCTGTCACTTTTTTCTCTAACTCGCTGTTATACACAACTTCCCAGAAGTCAATTTGTGTGGGGTTTGGCAGGGGATAAGGGATCTCAGCATTTTCTTCCACCTCTTCCGCATCTATGTCAATCAGCAGATTAACAAATTCAGGCCGCTTGTAATAAGGTTTCAAAAGATTCACATGGTAGATAGTCGCCTTATTGCGCCTCTCTGGCAAGTCAACTGTGTAATTTGTTTCCGAAATCACTCCAGTGACAGTTCCCGGCCCGACCCAATTTACGGCCATCTTATGAGGCTTTGATGTTGCCAAAACCAACACCTGGTCACCAACTTTGAATTTTCTAGTTACCGCATTCCTATCATACCATGTCTTCCTTTTGTCCTGACATTCCTCCATACGCCTAGTTGCTAAATCCTGACACCTTTTCAACCTATTCGTCAAGTTCAAAATGTAATCTACCACATTTTGATCCGTGTTACCTTGACCCATCCAATTCTCATAAACCAAAGTGTGCGGCATGCGTAAATTTTTTCCATGAACCAGCTCGGCAGGACTAAACCCAGTACTTTCATGCGTCACAGTTCTTAGAGCAAACAACGCCATAGGCAAAACCTCTTCCCAGTCTCGACCGGACTCTAGACACAAAGCTTTAAGTAC
Source organism: Maratus michaelseni (assembly GCA_963931845.1). Taxonomy (NCBI): domain Eukaryota; kingdom Metazoa; phylum Arthropoda; class Arachnida; order Araneae; family Salticidae; genus Maratus; species Maratus michaelseni. Next base: position 105,583,997 of record OZ007588.1, on the reverse strand, counting down.
TTTCTTCAAAGTAGAATGCATCCTTTCCACGCTGTTCGACTCCGGATGGCAAACTGAGCTATGCGACACTTTGATACCAAACACATTAAAAAATTCTGATGTTAACTCGCTGGTGAAAGATTTTCCTAGGTCACTTTGCACCTCTCTCGGATAACCTGTCTTAGCGAATATCTGTACCAAAGCATCAATAACGGATGTGGAAGTGATGTTTTCCACCGGAATAGCATCAGGATATTTAGAAGCGAGGCAAATGGATGTAATTAAGTACTTGTTGTTTTTATTACTAGTTTTCAGGGGACCAACCGCGTCTAAATTTATTTTGGTAAAGCATTCCGAAATTATCGGTACTAACTTCAAAGGGGCCTTTCGCCTATCTCGATTGCTACCTACCTTTTGACATGTATCACAAGTCTTAACATAATTCTCAATATCGTGATAACAGTTTGGCCAAAAGTAACATCTCAGAACCCTATCCTTGGACTTAGTCGTACCCAAATGCCCTGACACCTGCTCATGACACAATGCTAGAACTTCTCTACGATAAACTTCCGGCACACATAACTGCACTTTATCATCACCTCTCCGTGACTGCGATACCCGCACAAGCTTACCATCTCTAACACAAAATTCTTTTTCGTTAGGTTTATTGGCCTTCTCCCACAACTGCTTAAGTGAAGCGCAATTTATCTGCTCTTCCTTAAATTTCTCTGCGGATACCTTCTCCAAACCCGACTCTGCCTCTAACCTTTCCGGAATAACTATCCCATCTTCTTCCTCACCGTCACTAGACTCCCCTTCATCCGGTTCTCCATCCTCCGAACCAAATTCACTCTCAACTTGCACAGCGGACATTTCTCTCTCATGTTCACGCCTCTGACTGCGCGTCATTACAGCATTTACCGGTACAGGATTACCCCTCGACTCCTCAATAAGCTCAGCCGTTTTGTTTCCTAACAAATAATAACCTTGTTCTAACTCGATAGGTTTCACAGCTGCCTTAGTGACCACCGTTCCAAAATCTCCTTTAATTGTAACTCTAGCCAATGGCAAACATTTACATTCATTATCCAGGGGTTGTTTAATCCAAGTAACTTCACCAATCAAATCCTCATTATCAATCCAGCTACGGTCACAAAGATCAATGCCAGCCCCAGTATCCCGTAAGTAATCCCGTTCTATTCCATTAATTTCTGCCTTTTTGAAATACGGTGCAAAACACTCTCCTAAACTAACATCTACACCCAGGTGACTAACTACATCTCCAGAGTCTTTACGTTTTAAATCTGGGCAATCCGGTCTGATATGCCCTGCACGGTTACACTGGAAACAGACAATAGGTTTCCTTCTATCAAACTTATCTTTATTCCAAGAATTTCTACTTGCGTGATCCTTTTTATCAGCCCCTCCCGACTTTACTGCCTGTTCCCCCTTACTCTTGAAGTTATCCTGACCGTTCCTGTCCCTACCAAATGACTTATTATTCCAAAATTTATTTTCCATTTTCTTAAAATTCCCTCTCACACTCTCATATTTATCGCATTTTTCTGCTAAATAGGATGCTGTCTTCATCTCATCCCATTCGTCTAAGAATTTCTCTTTAATTTCAAAAGGGACTCTACGTTTCACCTGCTCTGTGAGTATAAGTTCTTTGAGGGATTTGAAATCATTCACTTCAACCGTTTCCAACCAGTTATCCAAATACCCTCTCAGCTCATACACAAGTTCAGACCACAGTGCACCTGGCTTCCTTTGATGGTTTTCAAATTTAGTTTTAAGGGCCCCAGCTCCTAATCTAAACCTTTTTAGCAAAACGCTTTTGATGTGCTGATAGTCATCCCTTTTCTCTAGCGGTTCCTTTACAATAATTTCCGCAACATCTATAGGCAACAAGGGTATAAGCTGTGATACATAATTAGATTCATCTAAATTTTCTTTTAACGCCTGACTCTCAAAAATCATAAAAAATAAAGTAATGTCAATGGATTTAGGGTCAAATTTTGCGACTAAATCTTTTAAACTTACTTTTTTATCTTTACTTTCTGCCACTACAGAAACTGTGGAAGCTACAGAGGTAGTATCTACATTGTATTGTAACTTCGCCTTCTCTAACTCCAACTGTCTATCTTTCTCTCTTTCTGCCAATTTATCTAACCTTTCTTGCTCCGCTAATTTGTCTGATCTTTCTTGCTCTGCCAGTTTTTCCCTCTCTATTAATATCCCTTCCAACATATCTTTAGCCATTTGCTCCTCATAATCAGAGGCACGCAAAATTGCCTGAATTATCGCTACCTTTTTACTGTCCGCAGGTAATTCTGTATCAAAATCGGCCGCGAGCAATAGCAGAACGCTTTTATTTTGTTTATTCAAGAAACTGGCCATAATTAAACACAGAAAATATCTCAACACAAAATACAAAAAAGCACAATAATTTTCCCGAACACAATTAGCAATAAAAAAGCAAAGAAAATCAAGGATCTACTTTTCTTTTCAAAACTGAGTAACTCCCTAAATAAAACACCATAAATGATAAGATAAACCCAAAAAACACTCATAAAAATACTACACAGTAAAGAAAAGACTTAGTAGATTAATTTAAACAAAATTCCTTTCTACTAGGAATATGAATTTATTTTAAAAATGAATTCACAGTGATAATTTTCATTAATTCAATCTCCTACCTCTAAACAAATGCTTTCACACTGTAACACATATTGTTTAGCTGCATTAGCACTCTACATGTGCATAAAAAATAATTTAATCTTTATACTTATCACAAAAGAACAAAAACACACATAAAATAAATAACCCGCCACTTCTGCAATAAATATTTACCTGAGAACATTAGTACAATAACCAGAGAATATAAAATAACTTATAGCTATCCCGTACGCATGAACCTTGAAGTAATAATAATAATAATAAACCCTACTTCAAATTACTTAGCCCAACATTATTTCTACTAAATTTATGTACATGTATATATAACAATGGGACCTCCCAAAATTCAGCATGCACGAGAAATATAGGGGCTTACCATTCCATATTTGATGTTTACGCTGGGGAACACATAGCAAATTCCAGGCAAATTCCAGGGTCGGCAGATAAACAGTCCAACAGAAATGAAGCTCCACACCGGATCTTTATCGATGGTATCCACTCGCTCCACTTCACAAGAATGAATCCTTGACCTTCCGGACAGAACACTGATTCTTCTTTACAGAGACTCCAAATGTCAGAAAATAAAACTCTGGATACTTGGCCGTTCCGAAACTCGTGGAAATCGTCGACAAAGTTCTCCCACAAAATGCGTGCTTATACGATAACTGCACGACTTTTACAATTATAATTTTTTTTGCAGAAGGTGGCTAAGGATTCGTGGAACTAATTAATCTAGTTCCAACATCCCAACGAGCACTGCCACCATTAATCATAAGCTGTGGTGTAGCGAGTGTTAATTTCAAACATAAACATTCACGCACAGCTAAACTAATAAAGAATCCACTGGATTCAATTAAAAATTATTTAATTAAAAAATTATTCTGTACAAGTTCTTTGTGATTTACAATTTAATCGTGATCTTCATAATCACCGCAGAACACAGCGGAAAGCACTAAAAAAAACATCTCACTCAAACCGGAGCTGTTTACAAGCGAACCTCATCGCTCGCTTTCCAACAACAGACTCCCTCCCTCTCTACGTCTACGTGTACACTGTCCACTGGGGGTAAGGGCGGAAGTTCTCGGTCATTGCTCCAAAATGACCAACCCCCTCCCCACTTCTGCGAGCATCTTCTAACGTTCAGAAGGAAACAAGCGTTCTTTTGGAGAAATACTGCACCCTGCAGCCGTTGTTACAGTCGCCTTTTAAAACCGCTGTATCACCACTCTATTTGCAACAGCTCACTTTTTAATTAAACTTATTGTATGCTTTGGATATACTTGAGTTTTTAATTAAGTTCTCCAAATATATTTTATTTTTTAAAAAAAGGTAAAAAAAAAATGGCGGAGATAATTACGAGTTTGTCGATAATATATTTGTTGAAATATGAATCATAGAATTCCGTATGAACTGCCTCGACTTCACATTAAGTCGAAGCTATTATGCAAATGGTGCATCGAAAAGTTAAATGTCAAAAGACTCGAAGTTAGGCGCTTGAACGCAACCGTTAGCTTAAAAGAAAGAATTCTATGCACAAAACTCATTTATATCTGTCTAATTTATATTCATTCTCCTTATTCTGCATGAATATATTTGGCTTCTGCTATTTTCCCTGTCTGATCAAGCTGTCAGATTGTGTCTCTTTTTTTATAAAGCAGGCACTTTGACTTTCTAATAAAGAATCATTTTACACATTTACCATACTCGGCAAACAGTGACTTTTGTTAAATTTTTTGAATAATATTCTGCAGATGTTACGAATGATAAGAGCAATTATAATTTCCTGAAAAGTTTAAGAACAAATGCCTGGGTTTTATTTTATTCGGGCATGGGTTTTGTTTTATTTTATTGGAAATATTCAAAGAATATACGGGTTTTTGTCCTAATGTATTGATCATAAATCAAAATTTTAAAATTAAATTTCTTATTAGAAAGACTTTTTAAAATGAATCATTGTATATTTATTGAAAATATAAAGCAACATATTATTTCATAAAAACGTTCAAATAATTGGTAGACAATTAAAAGCGTTCTTCCCTTAGAATATTTCCCTTTTAAAGTACTTTCCATTTAAAATCTATTATATAGGGCAAATTGTCTCCAAAGTTACATACTTAGGTAAAATGACATACCTTATGTTTCTTAATACTGTCGCTAGAGGACAGCGCTTAACGATACGCAGTTATGTTGTAGAATCGATCGGCAACGATAAGCATTTAATGGCGAACATTTTTAGTTTGTATTTTTCATTGTTTACAAAGAAACTGTTTACACCTTCGTCAGAAATTTCTTAAGAATATTTTTTGGTGCTAATCCATGTCTGTTTCATTTCCGTAATTACATATCTGAAGTATAAGGTGAGTACTTATTTATTTTTAGATAATTTTCTGAATATGCAAAAATTTATAAATGGATATGTTCTCGAATACTGCCACTGTATTTAAAATATGGTGATTGTAGGTAAAATGACATGTCGCCAGACATCTTTCCCGATCATGTTTTCTAAGTTTCAGTTGTGACAGAAAGTCTACTGTTAAATGAAGAGAGCAACGACAGCAACACAGGTTCGACAGACAACAGCCTATCCGGCCTAACCTAATCCATCAATTTTCACAGCTTCAATGTCAACTTATCCAATTCCAGCGCCGACAACATCTATTTCTGATAGTCCGAAGACATGTGTATCTTTCCAACCAGCAGTATCTTCAAATTCATCATCTTCATTTATCAGACAACATAATGTATTTCCATTTCTTTGTGAACCTCATGTTAGATCATCCTCTAAAAAGAGGAAGCATGAAAGTGCAATAGTTCTGACTATTAGTCGTAATATTGCCGAAGCGAAGGCAAAAGCTGCTGAGAAACATAATTCACACTCAAGACGTACGACTCTACAGGCAAAGAAAAAAATTCGCTTTGTTACATACAATGATGACGGTAAAGACATGGATCTTTCTACCGATGATGATGGTGGTGAAGTCTGTCTTTATTGCAATAATTTATTCAGTAACTCAAAACTGAAGGTGAAGTGGGTAAAATGTGTTAAGTGTTCAAAGTTGGCACATAGTGAATGTGCTGGTGTTTCTTGGTGTGCAAAAACAAAAATATTTGTGATGTGTGCAAGTAAAATTAATAGCAACTTATGAGTATGTCGTTTTAGCACAGAGCTGTTGATAAAATGACATAGTGCAGTATTTTATATAACTCGCTATTATGACTTTGTAGTTTTATGTGTTACATTTTAGAAGGCACAATTGCATTTTGTATACTTCGGAAAGTGAGTTTGTAAAAAATAAAGCTCATCAGGAAAAATATGTATGAATAGAAGCATTTTATTCTTCGGGTATGTCATTTTAGGACAGTTTCCCTTAACAGCGTTGTATTACTTGCAATTAAATATTTAATTTCGTTATTTTCTTTTGTAATTCATTGCAATAGAATTTATCATTCATTTAGCCGTCCGTCAGCTGCATCTCTGGCACAGTGCGCCTGTTTTAAAATCGTCATTAGCATGTAATTAACTCTTTTCTAACGCTCTCAAAGTGATTAATAACCTTCATTCAGAACTACAAAGAGATAATTTTTGAAATCTGATTCAAACACCTCATTTATTAACCTCAAAACAAGTAAAACACCAAGTAATTTCCGAGGCAGCCTTCATTAATCTGTGGCTATTAACTAAATAATGCGGCTATTAACTTATTGCAGCTAAAATGTACTCTCTCAAAGCTCATTTTTAGGCGGCACAGTTTTTCATTAAGCTTAATGTAGACATTGGGAATAGTTAAGATTTTAATTAACTTCTTCAACTATACTTTCTTTTTAAAAAAGAGGAAAAATAGCTAAGAATACGACGAGTTTCTCCGTAAGATATTTGTTGATAAATAAAGCATAGAACTATTTAAAAACTGCTTCAACTTAAGAGCATCATTTGAATTATACAAATGATGCACTAAAAAGTTACAAGTCAAAAGATGTGAAGTTTCACTCTTGAATGAAGTATCTATGGCAAGAACTTAGTTGGTTCTGTTTAATTTATAGTCATTCTTATTTTTCATCATAAAAATTACTGGTCTCAATGGATATTTTCAATGTTTAAGGAAGCTGTCAGATAGTTTATTTATTTATTTATTTTACTAAAACAGACATTAAAACTTTTACTTTCTGGAGTAAAATCATTTTTCACACTAGAAAAGCAAACAATGGATTTTTGATTAAAATTTTAAATTGTATGGTGCAGCAGATACAAACGATAAGAGCAATTACAATTTCCTGAAAAATCTGTTAATAATGCAGGGATTTCGATTTAAATTATGAGTCTTATTTAAAGAATGCACAGGTTTGGTATTTATTGATCAATGTCAAAGCATACTCTTAAAATGAAATTTATTTCCATAAAGACATTTGAAAATGAATTTCTTAATGTAAACTAGGTGATTTATCTAAACGTATAAATAATTGAGTCGTTGTTTTTGAAAGTAGGACAAGTCTATTTTAAGTTGTAGTGTGCGTGTTAGGACCGTTTCTGGCAAGCTCAGTCGTTAGGGTTAATTTAAGGTTTGAAACACTTTTACTTAAACTATCCAAGCAAGGAAGGTAGCAGCGTCACTTAGCAAGTTTTAACCTATATTAAACGGTGATCCACAAAATTAAATCACTAACTTAATCTTCGCTAAAAATGAATACTTTTTTCTAAAATAACAAGATTTACTTAACAGAAGAACACTGGTAGTGCAATTCACTATTAAATCCAGCGGTCAATCAATGCTTTAAAGTGAAATACAAGAAGCACTCGAGAAATCGTTATTTCAATCTAACTTTTAATACACTAGCAACCCGTGGCTGTCTAATAACTTTTATTTAAACTGTAACTCAAAAGATCTTACCAAACGGCTAACTCTAAGTCAGTTGAACGTCATTTCCGTTGACACGTGTTGGAAGCACAGCTCCTCAGTACAATCATTATTCACCACAGAGGGAAAGATTCGACCCAAATCCGCCGATACAACCTTTCGTTTCATATTTTATACCTTGCCGATTGACCAACGAAGCTAAAATTTGCATAAACTTACAGCGAAAGACAGAAACCGCAAACTTCGAAGACTCCACACATACTTTCAAATTTCGAGTAAAAGACAGTATAGATGTCGCTGTTGGGCACACAGGTTAGATGTTGCCATCACGTTCGCATTCAAAACACTATACCACCTTTGTAAGAGAGTTGCTAGTCCTCTACAAAATTATTGCTATTATTTAAAAGTATTGCTATAATTTATAGATATAATTTATTGCTATTAATATAGTTATTGCTATAAAAAGTTATTGCTATAATTTAATGGTTTACATTTGAATGGTTTTAAAAATATTCGTAAGCAGTAACAGACTTATTTCGTATTTGTGTAGTCTTATTCTATGTAAATTTAATATGCAATAATAATTATCCATGTAAGATGAAAAAATGGCTTTGGTATACGCCAGTGGACTTGCTTCACTTTCAAAAGCAATGATTTGTTGAAAACGTTTATTTTCTTTGAATTGATTATAAATTATAATTACAAAAAATTGAATATTCGATTTTATCTACTTATTTATTTTATTTCAACATTACATTTTTAGAAAAGTTACAATAAAACAAAAAAAAATCTAAATTTATAGAAAAAAATTAGAAAAACTATTCAGTAATAAGTTGTATGCTTATAATTATCATATATATTATTTCTGTTGTGAACATCCCTTTTTCTATACATCTACAAAACGCAGAACAATGAAAAAAGTATCATTAAAAAGGAGTTTGAACCGGCTTCTGACATAGTACACTCACATTTCGTTAAAACACGTTTTTTTAATTAAAAATTGTGGTTTATTAAAATTAAATCACATTGTTTCATAAATGAAATTTTAGGTTTTCTCAAATCAGTATTGCCACAAAAATAAAATACCGCATTTTATTATGATCAAAAATGATTATAAAAAAACAAATAATACAAAAAAGATAAAATGTTACATTTCCGCACGGGTTTATTTTATATTTATGATTAAAAAGCAAAATTGAAAATGCAATGTTAAGCACATATAAGGTTCTCGAATCTGGGTACTTTCGCTTGCCGTGGCAAGCTTAATTAATTCATTATGACTTAATTACATGGTATACAGGAGTTTCCGTGTTATTTCAGATTCTTAATGTAAAAAGGCTATAGTTATAGCTCGGATGAATGAAATTAACTCTGCAGTTCGCAGTCTTGTCAACCAGTAAGCTTGAAATATGCCAGCAAGGATATCGTTGAGATAGCTCAGTAGGAATAGCGTTGGCACGGCAAGTCAAAGTACCCAGGTTCGAGTCCTGGTCCCGGCATTTTTCGCTCTGTTGGAATAAAAATCAACTAGGATGCTCCAACCATTGGACATAAAATTTTATGTTAATTTGTAATAAGCTTTAGTTTAAACAATTTTTTTTCCTTCTCAAAATGGACCTGTCCCACTTTTAAAATCAGCGGCTCAGTTGGTAACCCTTTAAACATTCTGATACAATTCCTTCCCATCAGAATGTGTATATTCAATAGCTAAATATATACAAATAAGTATTATAATACTTTCAATTAAGCATTTAACTTTATTATTATCTTTTACCATATCTTTATTGTTTAATTTATCTCTCATCTAGATAAAGCGGATGATAAATCCTCGGTCAACTGCATCGGTGTTTCCAAAATAGAGCTTTTTAATTTCTTGCTGCTTCAAAATTGCTCTGTCGCCCTCATTTTAAAGTGACTCGCAAATTAATTAAGATTATAGTGTGGCTTTGAGAATATTTGAGATGTGAATATAGTTCTCCTAATATTCTTTCTTTAAAAAAAGGAGAAAACTGGCTAAAATAATGACGAGCTTGACGATAAGATTTTTGTTGAAAAATGAATCATAGATTCTGCCTATTTTGAAGTTAACTCGACACTATTATGGAAATAGTGCATTAAACTGTCAAAAGACTCAAGGTTATATATTTGATAGCCTATTTCAGCTTAAAAGAGAGATTCTATACCCAGAACTCCCTTATTTCTGTTTAATTTTATTTTCTGAATAAATATGACTGGTTTCAGCTATTTTTACTGTCTGAGCAAGCTGTGACTTAAAAGAAAAAATGAATTATATCCTGCAAGTGTTACCAATGATCACAGGAAGTAAAATATTTTGAAAGTTTCTTAAAGAATGCATGTATTTTATTTCATTTCGGATTGGGTTTTGTTTTATTTTATGAATATTATTTAAAAAAAAATTGGGCTTTGAACTTATTCGTCGATCTTAAATATACTTCTTAAAATGAGAATTCATATAAAGAAGAATTTTTAAAATGACCATTTCAATGTGGTGTAACATATCTCTTTGAAAACGTCTAAATTAGTAGCCCTTTAAAAGTCTTATTCTATTAAAATATCTTCTTTTTAGAATATTTTAATTAAATAATTGGCACAAATAAATATTGTAATAATTTTAATTCAACATTTAATTTTAATACTTCTCTACCACAGCTCATTTTGAAGTAACCCAATTTTTCATTAAGCTTACTGTGTGCTTTGGGAATATTTCAGATTTTAATTTAGTTTTCAAAACATATTTTCTTTGAAAAGAGAAGAAAAATGGCCATAATAATAACGAGCTTCTTGGTAAGAAATTAGTTGTAACATGAATCATAGTACTTCTTATAAACTGCAAAAGTTTCTTATGTCTCAATGTTAGCTAGAGCATCATTTGCATAAAGCAAATAGTGTGCTATGAATATAAATGTCAAGAAACTTAGCATCGCACACTTAAACAATCATGTTAGCTTGAAAGAGCGTATCTGTACTTCCAAATCATTAACTTCTGTTTAATTTATATTCATCCTTTCTTGACTTCGTGAGGAGTTTTGCTCTCAGCTATTTTCACTAGCTGGGCAAGCATTCAGACGTTTTTTCTTTTTTTTTCGAAGACATATATTTAAACGTTGAATCCTTATACGTCTCTAGCACAGCTCATTGTGAAGTAACCCAATTTTTCATTAATCTTACTGTATGCTTTGGGAATATTTGAGATTTTAATTTAGCTTTCCAAACATATTTTCTTTGAAAAGAGAAGAAAAATGGCCAAAATAATAACGAGCTTCTTTGTAAGAAATTAGTTGTAAAATGAATAACAGTACTTCTTATGAACTGTCAAGGTTTCTTATGTCTCAATGTTAGCCAGAGCAGCGTTTGGATAATGCAAATGGTGTTCTACAAATTTAAATCTCAAGAAACTTAGCATAGCACACTTGAACAATCATGTTAACTTGAAAGAGCGTGTGTCTGTACTTCCAAGTCATTTACTTTTGTTTAATTTATATTAATCCTTTCTTGTCTTCGTGAAGAGTTTTGCTCTCAGTTTTTTTCACTAGCTGGTTAAGCATTCAGATTTTTTTTTCGAAAACATATATTTAAACGTTGAATCCTTATACGTCTCTAGCACAGCTCATTTTGAAGTAACTCAATTTTTCATTAAGCTTACATTATGATTTAGGAATATTTCAGATTTTAATTTAGTTTTCCAAACATATTTTCTATGAAACGAGAAGAAAAATTGCCAAAATAATAACGAGCTTCTTGGTAAGAAATTAGTTGTAAAATGAGTCACAGTACTTCTTATGAACTGCCAAGGTTTCTTATGTCTCAATGTTAGACAGAACATCATTTGCATAATGCAAATGGTGTCCTACAAATTTAAATGTCAAGAAACTTAGCATAGCACACTTGAACAATCATGTTAGCTTGAAAGAGCGTGTTTGTACTTCCAAGTCATTTATTTCTGTTTAATTTATATTAATCCTTTCTTGTCTTTGTGAAGAGTTTTGCTCGCAGCCATTTTCACTAGCTGGGCAAGCATTCAGATGTTTTCTCTCTTTTTTTTTCGAAGACATATATTTAAATGTTGAATCCTTTTACAAACATGATGTATTTTGAAAAACAAACAGTGACTTTTGTTAAAATTTTCAATAATATTCTGCAGGTGCTGTGAATGAGAAAAGCAATTGCATTTTCTGGAAATGTTTTTAAATAATGCATGGGTTTTGGTTTAATTTATGGGCTTTATTTCAAGAAAGTATGCATCTTAAACCAAACTTTTAAAATCAAATTTAATATACAATTTTTGAAACCGAATTTTGCAATGAGCATATGAAACTATATATTCCTAGAGACGTAAAAATAATTGAGGGTCCTTTAAATGTCTTATTTTTTTTAAATACTTTCCTTTCAGAATATTTTTATTAAATAATTATTATAGAAATTATTAGTCAAACATTCAATTTTGTTACTTCCTTTATCCGTTCTAGAGAATTTTAACTCTCATTTATACAGGGTGCGTCAGAAAATTGTATACATACATTGTTTTACGGGTCATAACTTTCTAATTTTTCTTTCTTTTTAAGGTGCAATTAATTGAAAATAATGAATAGAGCAAGATTAACTTTTAAAAAAGAAAATTCATTTTAAAATACTATTGTAAGTATGAAAATGTAGCAGAAGTACAAAAACAATATTGCAGATAGATCCACTTATGCGACTTACAATTCCTCGGATAAAATATAAGTTTGAAACAAATGGATATTCATAGACAACGTTCCGGAACCGCAATTGAGCATGAATGTACCACACCTCAAAATGAAATCTTTGTTGAAGTTTGTGAATCAATAGCTCACCGTTATAAGCAGTGTATTGACCAGAACGGTAATAATAATAAATTGGAACATCTGCCGTAAGAGGAAAAGTGATACATTTTATGTAAATTCTTTTCCAATTTAAATATTAAATATACGTGCATAAAAACTGGAGTTATAATCATTCGAAGTGTGTATTCATCTTGCTGGCGCACCCTGAATAATGAAGACGACAATTTTTCGATAATTTGCATCATTGTTTCAAAAATACAACCTAATATCTTCTTGTAGTTTTAAAACTGTTCTATCGTCGCTAACGTTTTAATTAACCTTACTATGTGCTTTGGAAGTAATTAAGATTTTAATTAGGTTCTCTAAACATATTTTCTTTTAAAAACGGTATAAAATAGCTAAGTTAATGACCAGTTCAGGTATTTGTTGATAAATGAATCTCAGAATTACTTATGAACTGCCTCATCTCAAGATTAGTCGAATACATTATGCAAATGGTATATTTCAGGTATTTGTTGATAAATGAATCTCAGAATTACTTATGAACTGCCTCATCTCAAGATTAGTCGAATACATTATGCAAATGGTATATATATTTTTAAAAATTAAAAGACTCGAATTTATACACTTGAACGCTCCTATTAGCTTAAAAGAAGGAATATGTACCCCGAACTCATTTGTTTCAGTTTAATTTATATTATTCCTTCTTCTTTTTGAACGTGAATATGACTGGTCTCAGATATTTTCACTTTCTGAGCAAGCTTTCATATGGTTTCTCTTTTTTCTAAAATAAATGCTTTGACTTTTTGAAGTTGAATCATTTTACATACTTGAATTATTTAAAAAAAAGAAAACAGTGATTTTTGTTAAAATCTTCAATTACATCTTGAATGTGCTACAAATGATAAGAGAAATTATAATTTCTAAAAATGAATAGATAATGCATGGGTTTTGTTAATTTTAAATGTTGATTTAACCCCTTCAGCCCTGACGTCCTACTAATAGGACATATCTTTTATTGAGTATTATTTTATCTTAAACATCATTTTTATAAATTCCAGCACCTAATAGTGATAGTATGAATCTCTACATTTCCTATTATGACTTCACTTATGTTTAGAATTTAGTAATAATAATAATAATTTTCATAATTATTAGCAAGCCGTTGGCATTTCTTTTAATTAAGACATATGTTTCACTCTTTAAATTAAAATTTGGGAATCCTTTTCCGAATTGGTAATTTGTGATAAAAGATAAAAAAAAATATTACTAAATTTTTATGCTTGTTTAATTTAGTTGTAATACGACATTTTCCAAACGTCTTCAAAAATTCTTTCTTAGACTATTGTTATATGAAAAACACTCAAAATAACTACATTTGTGAGGTTTTGGTAAAGAACGCATTCGTTAACTTTCATTAAACCCTAACTTCTGTGATTCCGATAGATATTTTTAATTTTGTTAGCATAACAGTAATTTTTTCCCAAAATTGAAAAAAATATTGGGGCCGAAGGGGTTAAAAATGAATTTGTTTGGTACTCATTCACCGATCTTAAATCAAATTCTTAAAGTATTTTTTAAAATAAGAAAAAGTTGAAATGTGTGTATTTTGATTTGATTGCACATATGAAAATACACATTCATCTTAATTAATATTAAACAGCACCTTTAAAAAAACATATTCTATAAATGTACTTTCCTTTCAATATATTTTTATTTATTATTAATTAACACAAGTTGTAATACTTTTAATTAAACGTTTTAATTTCATTATTCTCTTTACCAGTTCTCTATTGAATAATTTAATTCTCATTTAGACAAAGGAGACGATAGTTCTCAGTCAACTGTATCAGCTTTTCCAAAATACAGGCTGATAGCTCCTTTACAGTTTAAAAATGGCTCGCTGAAAGATCATTTTGAAACATCCCACCTTTTAATTAAGCTCAGTGTAGGCTTTGGGATTACTTGAGATTTTAATTAAGTTCTCCAAGTATACTTTCTTTAAAAAAAGAGAGAAAAATGGCTAAGATAATGACGAGCTCGTCGGTAAGGTTAAAAATTAATCATATAATTCCTTATAAATTGCCTCTCTGCAAGATAAGCTGGAGTTAGAATGTAAATCACGCACTGAACAGTTAAATGTCAAAAGACACGAAATTGTGTGTTTGAACGCTCCTGTTAGCTTAAAAGACAGAATCTATGTCCCGAAATCATTTATACCTGTTTAATATATATTCATTCTTCTTTTTTCTGCATGAATATTGCTGGTCTCAGAAACTTGCACTGTCTGAAGAAGCTGTGAGATTTTTTTAGATTTATAAAACAGACACTTAAACTTTGACTTTCTGAAGCAGGATCATTTCACACACTTGAGGAAATTTTAAAAACGCAGAAAACAGTGACTTTTGTAGAAAAAAAAAAGAATAATATCTTGAATCTGCTTCGAATAGTAAGAGCAGTTACAACTTCCTAAAATTTTTCTAAAGAATTAATAGTTTTTGTATTGTTTTATGTTACACTGGCTGAGGCCGACCGATTTCGCTGTTTTTTGGTACATATGTGCAGTTTTTTCTATATGTAATATAGAAGATGCATGTCTGCAAAAGATATTCTTTCTTTTTTAACACTTTCCAACCTAGTTGAAAAGTGTTTATGACTTCGGTTTGTCTGGCCGTCTGCCGTCTGTCCGTGCTCTAACTCCCGTAAATATGCTCGGATTGCCCTGCAATTTTTATATGTTATAATCGTTATCTATAGCATGTTCCCTATTTCAACGGAAGTGTGTAGCACTTATAGTTTTTTTACAGGGACACTCAAAAGAATTCCGTTACATTGCGGTCTATGGGGAAAAATCATTTGCGGTTTATTTAAATAATGTTTCACTATTTTAAACGCATTGAAATTTATATATATCACTAAGGTGCATTAGAAGAAGCTTAATATGGAATAGGGTGTGCATAGCACTTATACTTACTTTACAGGGACAGTCAAAAGAATTCCGTTACATTACATCTATGGAGAAAAATCATCTGCGGTTTATTTAAATAATGCTTCCCTATTTTAAACGCATTGAAATTTATATAAGGTTCATTACAAGAGACTTACTACAGAATATTGTGTGTATAGCAGTCATCGTTCATTTACAGGGACACACAAAAGAATTCTCTACTGTATGTTAACAATAATTCCTGGAAGTGCGTTTTAAGTTACTGAACGCGATTTTAATTTTAAATCGCTTTTTGTATATTACGTGGTGTGTATAAATTCTGTAGATCCTATACAGGGAAGCACAAAAGTTCGGGAACACATTTCCGTATTATTTAACTCCAGACGGAGAATTTTAAACTGTACTACATGTTTCCTAACTGAACTAAAATTTAGCATCTTATGTAGTATATATACAAATCTATAGATCCTATACAGGGCTGAATAAAAGTATTCGGATTACTTAGATGTTATCTTTTAGCTTATTAAAGAGTATGATTCGTAAAATTATTTTGGAAGCGTTGGAAAGTGTTACATAATCTATGCTTGACGCATGATTTTTCGTTCTTGTTTTTTTTTTACATTTTGGTTGAAATATGAAAATGCCCTAGGTCGACCACTTTCAACCACCATATCATCCATAATCCCACAGAATGGTCCTCGAGCATTCCATACCGGTCTTGAACCTTCTGGTCCATATATGTAAACGTAATAAAAATATGTTCATGTATGTTTATATATATATATATATATATATATAGATATATGTAAAAAATATATATGTATGTATAAAATATAAAGGATATTTTAGTACATTCTAGAAGATTCCAAACATTTTTTAGAACACTTGGGTCAAAGTAGGAAAATGCTCTAGGTCAATCACTTTCAACCACAATATCACCCACACCCCCACAGCTACTAACCTGCAACCACCATAGTGCACGAGACTCGAGGCTACTACTACACACAAACACCAGTGGTCTGCGTTGGGTAGTTTTGGCTGCAAAGTGAAATATACGGACACACACGATTATATATATATATATATATATATATATATATATATAGATTTAAAGAAAGAATGGTTTGGTAAATCTTCATCATCCATCTTTAATCAAACTCTTAAAATCAATTTTATTATCAGAAAGGCATTTTAACATGAATTTTTCAAATGAAATATAAGATTTCCTACTACTCCTAAATGCATAAATAATTGGCAGATCTTATAAAGACTTGTTGTATTAAAATACCTTCTTTTCAAAACGTTTTGATAAAAGTTACTTGTTACAAATAAATAATATAATACTTTGAGTTATATATTTAATTTTATTAATGTCTTTTCTGATTTCAGGGAAGATAACTCTTTGGTCAACCGCATCAGTTTTTCAAAAATGCAGCTCATTATTTTGATGCATTTTGGAAAATCCCTAGTCACTGCACATTTTAAAGTAACTAGGGTTTTAATAAATCTTTGTGTGATTAGGGAATACTTAAAATTTAATTAAATTCTCCAAATATACTTCCCTTTAAAAAATGAAGAAAAAAACCTAAGAAAATTACGAGCTTATCTATAACATATTCGTTCAAAAATGATTCATAGCGCTCCTTATGAATTGTCACATCTCAAGATAACTTGTAGTTATTATTTAAAAGGTGCACTAAAAAGTTAAATGTCAAAGAACTTGAAATTCTACGCTTGAATGCTCCTGTTAGCTTTAAAGAGAGTATTTATGCCTGAAACTCATTTACTTCTGTTTAATTTATATTTTTAATTTTCTGCAGAAAAATTATTGGACTTAGATATTTTTATTGTCTCAGCAAGCTGTCAGATTGCTTTTCTTTTTTGTAAAACAGGCACTTAAACTTTGCCCTTCTAGAGTTGAATCATTTTACGCACTTGACGTACTTTGAAAAGCAAACAGTGACTTTTGTTAAGATTTTGAATTACGTCCTGCAGCTGCTACGAATGATAAGAGCAATTACAATTTCGGGAAAAGTTTTTAAAGAATGTATGATTTTTATTTTTTATTCTTAAACATTATTTTCGTTTCCTTTGTTAGGGGTAAATATAATGAATTTTCATTAAATATTTTTTATTGTTAGCTTGTCTTTTTTTTTCTTTTATGAAAAGTATAGTAATTCTTTAAAACTGCGAAATATTTTAAAATGCATTTAAACTTTTAAGCAATTATGTTAAACATTCTCATATTCTGTAGCATTTATGCTATCGTCTAACTCCTGCCAACTTATATTGTATGTCATCAAATTAATTCGAGCTGTACTTTATTATATTTTCCGAAATATGTCTTGGGTATTATATTTGTCCATCCGCCTTCATATCTCTTATTTATTTTTGAATTAGTTCATATAACCCTATTCTTAAAACTACATTTACACTATTCTGTATGCTAGCATGTCTCTTCTAATAAAGCACTCATGATTATTTTCCATTGAAAATCTATATCGTGATGTTTGAAATTAATTTCACCTGTGTTCCTACGCATTAATATGATTTACGAAATTTCATTAATGGATAGGGCATGACGTTATCCGCATTATAATTACATTTCGTTGTTAGATTTATAAGTGCGTTTAATGGTAGTTCTATTGTGTGTCATTTGAGTGATGATATCATACTTATTTAACCTTTGAACTTTAAAAAATCAGAATAATTTCATTAAAAGCGAAATATAAGTTCGTCGGTAAAGAATATGTTTACCGATATACCTTTTAAATGCTAAAGGTGTAAATTAACAACATAATATAAATTAAAATAACTTTTATTAGTTGTTTTACATGTTTCGACTCTTTCCGAGTCATTTTCAAAAACAAAATGAGACTATTCCAAAGTTGCACGGGCTTTGAAGTTATTATTTTCATGTACTTTTTTTAAATTACGCACGTTATCTATTATTTTTTACTTGGTTGTTTATTTTCATATCTGTGACCATGGAGTAACTCTAGCCACAGTTTCGGTAATTTAAAAAAGTACATGAAAATAATAAATTCAAAGCCCGTGCAACTTTGGAATATTCTCATTTTGTTTTTGAAAATGACTCGGAAAGAGTCGAAACATGTAAAACAACTAATAAAAGATATTTTAATTTATATTATGTTGTTAATTTACACCTTTAGCATTTAAAAGGTATATATTATTACAAGGCGTTATAATTTACTATATTATTATATGTTTACCGGTGTTAAATTTTCTATTGTTTGGATTGTGAAGGTTTTATGTTCTTATAGTGTGATGCAAAATAATTAATATTAAATTTGAATAGTGTCTAAATTAATGTATTCCACAACGGAATATACAAATTTTGTTTATGTTACTCTGAATATTCATCGATACAAAATAGTTTTACGGCATAAGTTTTTGCTGTTTTATTTTATATAAGTTTTATGTCTTATAATGATGCTAAATATTTATCGTAATTTTTGCATATTATATAAATTAATGTAATCCCTAAAAACGTGTGCCTATTTATTTCTATGTTACTTTGAATGTAAAAAGAATGTCGTAGTATATTTTCAACTTCAAAAAGAGATTTAAAGATATTTATTTTCATATTGATTAACTACAGATTTATTTCGTTAAAATTACGTATTGAGGCAAGTTTTCACATTCTTTTTTCTGGAAAGCGTACTTATTTCAGATTGGACGGGCCTAATTAATTATTTATTTTGTTTCATGATGATCCATGTAGTTATTTATTTGTCTATCCTCCTGCATTTTGATGCATAATTATTCAGATTTCTACAAAATCATGCTATATTACTAATGTAATATGGTATATATTTGAATGTTTTGTCTTTGGAAATGATCTTTGAATTTTGCACCATTTATAGCACACAACTAATAATTTTAATATGTTACTATGTGAAAAATAGTTAAAAAACAGGGTTAAATCTTGTTACCTGCGAGTGTAAGTATCCATTGAGAAATTATGTTCATTGCCTTCTTCATGCATTCATAATTGAAATGACAGTATCTTAATTTATTAGAAGGAAATATATCACTTTTAAAAAAACATTAAAGGGGGGGGCGGTATTTAAAGAGATATATTTTTATTTTGATTAACTACAGATTTATTTCGTTAGTATTACGTATTGACGCAAGTTTTTTGTCTGAAAAGCGTACTTATTTCAGATTGGACTGGCCTAATTCATTATTTATTTTGTTTTATGATGATCTCTATAGTTATTTATTTGTCTATTCTCCTGCATTTTGATGTATAAATAATCAAATTTCTACAAAATCGTACTATATTCGAATGTTTTGTCTTTGGAAAAGATCTTTTGAATTTTGCACCATTTATAGTAACACAATTAATAATTGTAATATGTTATTATGTGAAAATTAGTTAAAAAACATGGTTGAATCTTGTTACCTATGAGTGTAAGTCTCCTTTGAGAAAAGATGTTCATTGCCTTCTTTATGCATTTCATAATTGAAATGACAGAGAATCTTAATTTATTAGATTGAAATATAGCACTTTAAAAAAAGCGATAAAGTGGGAATATTTAAAATTGCCATTTTTTCTTTCATTATATCTTAAAAGTAAAGGTATTTCCATCAAAATTGTTGGAATTAGGAATGTGCACTTCTTTGTAACTTCTTCATACTCCTTTACATTACTTCTTTATTTTCAATTAATTAAAATAATAGCGATATTATATTAATAACTATAGGAGATTCAGAAAATGTTAATTCAAATTATGTAATATATATGAAACAAAAAAAGCCGCTATCGGTTATTTAAAAAAAATGTTTAGTTACTTTTTTGTTGGGCTGTATTATTTTTTTACGCTCATTAGTGTTTCGGAAGATTTCAACTACGGATTTCTTTTTTTACTATATATAATCGAGTGAGTTTATATTTATTTCTTAATAAACATTTTCAGATTTCGCATGAAACCACAGAAAGTAAAAAAATAAATAAAAACAGTGCTAAGATAAATATCTATTTATTTTTTAACATACTGTCTGTCTAGATGTTTGTTTATTTTGTACGATAATACGATTTAATATTTATACGATATGATAAGTATACAGAGCTGCCAATCTGCCGGTTTTATTAAGATAAGAGATACATATTATGAAGAAGAAAATTTTCTCATTAATGATATAAATTAAGTATCAAGTAAAATCAAACCACATTTGATTAAATATATATTTTTTTCCCAATTAGGTTTATTTCTATTGTTAAATCTTATGATCTGTGAACGTAAGTCTCCATTGAAAAATGATGTTCACTGTCTTCTTCATACATTCATAATTGAAGTGACAGCCACTCAATTTATTAGAAGAAAATTTATCACTTTTAAAGAATTTTTAAAGGGTGAATATTTAAAATTGCCACATTTTCTTTCATTATATCTTAAAATAAAAGATATTTCCATCAAAATTGATTGAATATTGAATTAGGATTACATATTTCTTTATAACTTTTTCATACTTCTTTACATACTTCTTTATTTTCAATTAATTAAAATAAAAACGATATGATATTAATAACTAGGAGATTCAGAAAATTTTATTTCAAATTATTTAGTGTATGTTAAATAAAACAGCCAATATCGACTTATTTCACAATAAAATGTTTAGTTACTTTTTGGTGGGGCTGTATTATTCTGTTGGTTACATTACATTAGTGTTTCGAAAGATTTCAACTACGGATTTCTTTTCTAACTATGTATAAAGGAGTAAGTTTATATTTATTTCTTAGTAAAAATTTTTTGATTTCGTATGAAGGTACAGAACGTAAGAAAACAAAAACAGTGCTAAGATAAATATCTATTTTTTCTTTTTTTTAACATAATGTCTGTCTAGATGTCTGTTTATTTTTAGGAAAATATGATTTAATATTTAATATTATGCGATATGATGAGTATACAGAGCTGCCAATCTTCCGGTTTTATTAATATCAGAGGTACATATTATAAAGAAGAAAATTTCCATATTAAAGATAATAATTAAGCACCAAATAAAAATACGACACATTTGATAAAATAAATGTTCTTTTCAAGTTATGCTTATTTGAGTTGACAAAAATCCATAAGATTGGTAGCTATGAGTGCATAACGATACAGTAATCAACATAAAATTCATCACCATTAAATCCAAATTTATATCTGACTGAAATATAATTTTCAAACTAAAAGCAAATATGAAAATTAAATATAGTTAATATGGAATAGATATTTCGTCACCACGTGGAGACATATTGAAATTTAATCGTTGGCTCATCCACTAGATGTATTATTAACACATATATGTTATTGATAAGAGATATCATTCAATGCATTAACCTGAGAACTCCATTATCCTATGAATAATCTTTCGCTTCAGTAATTAACAATAATCGATATATGACAACGGTAAACAATGTTTTAACATTATGTAATGGTATTCAAGTTTTTGCACTTTCTTAAATTTGAACGGAAAGCTATAATTTTAACTGTAATTTGAAAATTATTAAAGATTTATTTTTGGCATCTGACAGCATTTTTTAGATGGACGGCATTCACACGGCATTTACTGTTGTCCAAAATATACTAAAAAAGTGTGATATTGTAAGGTGAATACATTCCTTCTGTACCTTTCTTTGACTATGAGACGGTGTATTTATAAATAATTTACGAATATAAGTCCTATTTTCCCACCATATTCATGTTAATGTTTGTCTTCCTATTATGATTTATATTAATTTTGAAAACCTGGGATCAAGAACAAGAATAAAATTTTCAAAAGAAAGTAAATCTTAATATCTCTGTTTGCGTTTCTTTTTTTTTTTTTTCAAGAAATGTCTTGAATATAAATACAATTTAGTTCATCCTGTCATCTGTTAATTGCAGTAAAACAGGGAAAAAATATGAAATATATAAACATAACTTTAATAGGAAAACATTTATTGTAACAAAGCTTATATTAATTACTTCAAAAAACTGATTTAGAAAATATGAACTTTAATTTTGTTTTAACCCCTTAATCGTCGCGCCCTTTATGTGTAGGCTACTTTTTAAAAATTCATATTGCTTGATTACCACCAGTTTTTTTAAGTAGAAATGTTCGTCTTATTTAATAGACAGATAAAATAATGCAAGAATAAAGCCAATAACACTATTTTAAGAAACTGGTGGGAATCAAACAATCTGAATAAAACAGGCGTAACCTACGCTGCCCGTGAATGTCTCGGGCACGACGATTAAGGGGTTAATTTGTTCACCATTTTGAAAAATACTCTCTTGTATCTTTCTTTTTATGCTAATGAAAAAAAATACTCCAAAACATAATGAGATATATTATCTCATACATTCACAACAGAGAGTTTTCATTCCATAATCATGGTTGAACAGAGAAAGTTATTTTTATCGATAACTCACTAAATTTAAATAGGACTAAGGTCTGAGATATTTAAAAGCCATTAAAGTATATCTAATGGTTAGAATATCATAGTTGAGATTTTTTCCAACAGAGCGAAAATATGCCGGGACCAGGACTCGAACCTGGGTACATTAGTTTGCCGTACCAACGCTCTCCTGACAATATACAGGCTGGCATATTTCACCCTTATTTGTTGGACAAGGCTGCGAACTAAAGCGCTAATTTCATTCATTCTAGCTATAACTATAGCATTTTTCATGGTGAATCTGAAATAGCACGGAAACTCCTGTATACCATGTAATTAAGTCATAATAAACAGAGGAAAGTGTATTCAACTAGGTAAATTATATCTAATGTTTGGAGTTCACAGCCTTGTCCAACAAATAAGAGTGAAATATGCCAGCCAGGATATCGTCAGGAGAGCATTGGTACGGCAAACCAAAGTAATCAGGTTCGAGTCCTGGTCCCGGCATATTTTCGCTCTGTTGGAAAAAATCTCAACTATGATACTCTAACCATTAGATATAATTTACCTAGTTGAATATACTTTCTTCTGTACATTAAGCAATTAAAGTGTTAATTAAAATATTGATTAATTCTCTGATATCCAAGAATGGATCATTCCATGGTAACTTACGTTACATTTAGAATAATTGACTTAAGTAATTTTAGTAATATAACACCAAAAAATGTTCAAAATGTAAAGTTGATGTGATTTGTTAACTAAACCTATCCAAACTCAAATTTGGATGAAAATTATCCAAATTTAGTGCTATTTCTTGAACAGTGGCAATTAAATTTATTATGGTAACTTACGTTCTTTTTTTCTGTAACGCAAGTTACCATAGTAAATATAATTTCCAGAGTTCAAGAAATAGCACTAAATTTATGTAATATTCATGCAAATTTTCCTTTGGACAGGTTTAATTAACAAATCACATCAACACTACATTATGAATATTTTTTAGTGTTATATTACTAAAATTACTGAAGACAATTATTCTAAATGTAACGTAAGTTCCATGGAATGATCCGAATGTTTACTGTTTGGTACCTTTTAAAAAAAACATTTAAAATGCCCAGCATGTTTCAAACTTCTGCTAATTGTCCATCGAATTTTTTTTTAAATTATGTTTGAATTCGCAAACTTTTCAGGCTGTATTTTTGATAAAAAGCTGAACAATCAAGACGACATTGATCAGTAGCGTTGAGAATGTTCTTCAGATCGTGATCGAGTAGATGCCTTCAATCGTATCGAAAACTTTTCTTTACTCGATTATATGTTCTAAGGTGGTCCTGCTTTCAAACTAGCCTCTTTATTCCATCTCGCAAAACATCCTAGTACTGCATTTGCTAAGAAATGGAAGTTTGATTAGTATTTCTATTTTCATAACATTTTCAGTGTAATTTTTTTTTAAGAGAGAGAGACATCCTATATTTACGAAAATTAAATAACTGTGCGCTGTAATTAGGTTTGCTTGTATAACTATGTTTGCTAATATGTGTCGATATTATATACAAAGTCGTAACTGCAAAATATATTTTAAATGTTAGTATTTTTCAATGTTTTGCATCTTTCTATACGTACGTTCTATTTGTTTAGGAGGATTTTATTTTTCTGTGAAAAAGACTCGCTATAGTTGCTCACTTTAATGTTCAACCTACGTTTTGTACTCATACAAAACATATAAATACAGTATTATAGTCGAATTTTTGTTGTTGTTCTTAACTAATGTAAGTTATGTTATTAATAATCTTTAATGTTCTGAATTACAATGTACAGGGTGTAGAAAATGAGACTAACGGTTTTTAAATGAAATACGAGCAAAACAGTAATAGCTATTAAATTTTTGCAGGAGAGTTACATGTGAAGTCAAGAATTTCTAGAGCAATTTGGACTTGTTAGGTTATTTTGCGTAAACGTAAAATAAAAGTTACATTTTTAGAAAGATCATTCAAAAAATTGTTTGCTTGAGAGATGAGTTGTATTAAAAAATGTATAGATTCTGAGATAACTTCAGTGGAAATTAGGTTAACAGCCAAATATCTCAATCCATTAAGGTAAATAAACATAAGAGATTCGTTCATCGTGAATTTCCAAATTTTATTAACAAATGTTATGGACAGATGGCGCTGAACTGTCTTAAATTTCAACAATGCTCAAAATAACCTAACAAGTCTAAAACGCAACACCCATTTGTTTAGCATTTCAATAATAGCTAAAGAGAAGAAAGGGTTAAACAGTAGGTAAACATTAATTCCTTCTTCATATGTTAGTTTCTGCCAAGACCTCCTTATCCTCTACAAGACTTTCCGAATTGGAATTTGTTTGCACTGCATATTCTCGGGATTTTGCAAGATAGATCGCAGTGCCAATCGTTGGCAACAAATGGTTTAAAAGATTTGGACAAAAAGATTTCTCGTAGGTCATTAGACACGTCAAGAAAGCTTTCGAATCGGAATCCCCTCTCTGTTGCGTATTCTGGTAGGCGGTGCCCGTCCACAGAACATAGTTTTATTACGGACAAGATTTCTCATAGACAAGGCGTTATTTGAACAGGTCATATATATTAGATGGAAGGTAAGGAGGTCATGATTTGAACATTCTCAACCCCTTAAGCACCTTATTCACTTTACTGATAGTATGCTGAAAACCATATATTCGGTTGTTCGGAAAGTTCCTTCCGTTTGGGAAAACCAATTCGTACCGGAAAATTCTGCCCCTCAATAATGATACACTAGATATCGGAATTAATGTCTAATAACTGAATGATGGAATTTTCCGGTACGAATTGGTTTTCTCAAGCGGAAGGAACTTGCCGAACAACCCAATATATTAAATTTCGTCAAAAGTAGTTTATGTCATTATTTTTAATTACATGTGAATAATTTAATTACATGTAATGTAAAGAGATGAAATAAAGGTTTATTTATATTATACAAACATAATTAAGGTTCGAAGTTCTAATCTTCATCGCTTGATTCAAAACTATCATCACTATCGTCAATGTGATCATAAAAATTAGGAACATAATCACTGTCCCTGTCTGACATAACTATTCTATAAAATCACTATCGATCAGAGATACAAACAAAACCAAAAGCGAAACACTACAATTTACGAAAGACAACTGAACAGAATGACCAACCCATAAACAAATGAATGACGAAGAAAGAAACAACGCAGCGAGAAAACTAATGAGTTCTTTTGGGACACACGTAACGCCATCTATTGGATGCGAAAATAATCATTGCTATAAAGCCCGTACAAAAGCAATCACAATAGCAATTAGCGACGCAAAATACTAAATGTTTAGAACATTGCAATCTGGACTTAAAATGAGGATTTATGCACATACTCCCTGGTATTGCAGATAAAGAGTTCATGACGTACGCAGGTACGTTGTGGTGCTTAAGAGCCTACATCAGTCATGCGAAAAAACGCGCAAGCTAATGTTAAGTCTATGGGAATGTTCTTGCGCGATTTCTCGTTCGCATTTTAATATTTTTAAATGACTTTTTTGCATAGGATAGCTGACGTCGATCTCTAACGTTGTTAGTTTTTACTTTTTCAATTTCGGTTCCAGTTTTTTTATATAAGGGTACTTTCACTTTCAGAACCGGTTGCAACCGGTTCCAAAATTGAAAATGTCCGCTTATAAAAAAATTGTAACCAAATTCAAAAAAGTAAAAACTAACAACGTTAGAGATTGACCTCAGCTATCCTATGCAAAAAAAAAAAAAAAAATCATTTAAAAATATTAAAATGCGTGCGAGAAATTGCGCAAGAACCTTTCCATATACTTAACATTAGCTTGATCGTTTCGTCGCGTGACTAGCGTAGGCTCTTAAGGGGTTAATGTTTGAGGCGGGGCATTGCCATCTATTGGTGACATTTGATACTAAAACAAAGGAGCATGTTCAAGAAATTCCAGAATTCACAAATTAATATTCTGCATGTATTAGTTGTTCACGTTTGTTTTTTATTTCCTTTTAAAAATCGACAGTCCATTTTTGTCACACTGTACATTTTTTTTTACTAATCAAAATTTACAAATTTTTAAATTTCAAGACAGCTTATCTGCTGATTTTTTTTCAAACTTCCTCGCTATTAATTATTGCACTTTAAGATGGATCCACTTCAAAAGCCTTATAAACTTACCACTGAATCACAATTTTAGTAACAGTTTCTAACATGATTTTGATCATTTGTAGGTGCGCTCGTAATTGTATAAATACGTAGCACCTATAGTCGTCCTTTGGTCCGTCTGTTCGTTTGTCCGTCCGTCTGAATATAACAGCGTAAAAACTTTCCAACCGAATGGTTTGAAATCTAACATTTTTTATCGTTGCAGAATTTTGTCAAGTCATTCAAATTTTATGAAAATCGAATTACAACTTCAAAAGGTATTAATAAAAGTTTTCTTATGCTATTAAATCCTATCATACGTAATCTATATAATAAAAGCGCAAGTCATGTGACTGAGGAAAACAAATACGGGTTATCCACTTCTTTTTTTATATGCCAAGCGGACATTTTTATTCTAAATTGTTTTTTCGAAAAATATTGCATAAAAGTTACATTTTTAAAAAGATCGTTCAAAAAAATTGTTTGCTTGAAAGATGAGTTGCATTAAAAATGTACAGATTATGAGATAACTTCAGTGGAAATTAGGTTAACAGCGTAATATCTCAGTCCATTAAAATAAACAAACACAAGATTCGTTCATCGTGAGTCATAGAAATATTAAATCATGGAGATAATCATTCGCAAAACAAGATCTACACGGTGAATTTGCTGCACTGTCTGGTGTCGAAAAAGAAAATTGCATCTGTAAACGTGGCATATGTAATAAAAAAAAAGAAAAAGGCATGCTCATTTTGCTCATAACAAACGATATAATTCATTTCACTGAAATAAATAATGATGATTTTTATACATTGTAAAACTTGTTAGAGTGCGAACGCACCTCATTTGTCACGTTTAACGTACAATTTCCAACTTGTTATTAATACAATACTAAACATCTCCGTTGATAGATATAATTATACCCTCCAATAATAATAAAATCATATATACGAGAACACTCGACGACACGCATACGAGACACACATACGAACACATACGAACACATACGAGAGCTTTATTTTTCATCGAATTCAGTCTCCACATAAACTAATCAATATGTTTCTTTGGCTTAGTTTAAAGAAAAATTCGTATATATTGCGCATTATTTTAAGATAACACACCCAAAGGCATTCTTGAACATATCTCAACGCATGCGCGAAAAACAATTTTTGCTGTTAATTTACGACTGATTAATAATAATTGTAGTAACAAAAACTTAATCTTGCACTTTTACAGACTAAAATCTTTCATTTAAGACCAAAATGAAGTAAACTTATTAGTAGTATTATTAAACGTAGTTTTTCTCTCGAATTATCGAAATAATCAGCCATGCATTACAAATATATACAGTGGGCTCTCGTTAATGCGTCTCCACTTAAGACGTACTTCCGGTTAATGAGGACAATTTCGTTTTCTCCATCATTTCTATTTGCAATTAAACTTACGGACGTCGCTTAATGGATTTTACTCATCGGATAATGCGAACAATTTTTTTTTTGCAAATTGACGAGGCAGAATCTTAACTAGTTTTGTACATTATTTCTTGAAGAGCTGAACTTGAACATTATTTCTTGAACGGCTGTTCACCTATAGTATCATTCAAAATGTGATATAACGAAATTTTCGTGTGGGTCGCAAAACTGTAAAATCAGGGTTTGTACGTGTCCTGGAATTTTAAGACCAGGAAATTATTCGGTACCAGTATTTTCTTATAGATAATCTCGTCTTAAATAAGGTGAAATTTCGCACGTTTGAACTTGAAGTATTTTTTAGAAAAATATTCTGGTATGTCACCTGGAAAAGTAACGGTATCCGTACGAACCCTGAAAATGTTTTGGGAAAAAGATATTTCTATAATTACCACAAAGAAAAGGGAGAGTAGATTACTTTAATTAGAATAAAATTATCTAAGTACAGTCGATGTCTTAATACATTTTGTGTGCTCTGTGTAATATACTCTTTTGTATCAACAAATTGTCATTAACTTGCTTTTTTTTTTGCTAAAATTACTAAATTATAGAATAAGGTGTTTCGGTACTTCTATGTTAGCCGGGCTCCAGTGATCGCCAAAATTTTTTGAATCTCGCCAACCTTTTTTCCGTCAATCTTTTAACATTAGCAAATATCACCTGGCCAATATTTTAACATTGTGATATAATATTTTAAAAACTTACTTAAAATTAGCTAAAATAAAATCATAATAAAATATGTAAACACAATCATATAATTACAAATAGCAAAATTTCATGTAAAAGGTTGCAATTCAAATGATGCCAATTGAAACAAGATTTGACGAGTTATCACTGGCACCCAGCTAACATAAAAGTACTGTTGTTTCTTTTAGTACAAATGTCTAAAGCTATTTTAAATCATAAACTGAACTCGATTTATTCAGTTCTAGGAATTGATTTACATCATTGAAATGCTTACATCGTTTAATGAGGACTTCGGTTAGTGTGGATGAAAACTGACCTTCCTTGGAAGGTCGCACTAACGGGAGTTCACTGTAGATATTTTAACTATCTACAGTGTTTAACTACTTTAACCCCTTCAACTACTACATACGTTAACTATCTAACTAATTTGTTTTCAAACTGAGCAATGCGGATATTTATTCTATGCTTTAAAAAATCTTGAAAGAAAATACAATATTCTGTAGAAAAAAAGAACTTGAATTATCTCAAATACATGAATCTTAATCCTGACGAATCATTTTGCTCTGTGTAAATGTGAAAGGTGATAAAAGTTTTAAAACGTGAAATTTCACACATTATGTAATTTATTTTCTTGATTTCATCGCCTAAGCTCTATTTTACCCGCGAGAGAAATGTAAAATGTTCGTCGATTCACATAACATTGCATCTTTATGTCAACAATTCTGTTGGATTAAGATTTGCAGTGAAGTTTTAGAAATGTAAGAATTCCTCTATTATTGAAGTAGTTAGAGGATATTAAAATTATGATGTAGTGTTTCAGAAAATTAAATAAAGCACCTTTAAAATAAAAGACTGCATTTACATAAATTTAAAAGAATTCTACTTTCACATGAATTATATTGGATATTTGCTTCATGCTTTTTGAAAAGTGTAACATTCTCTATTAAAGAAAGATTTCAAACAAAGTAAAACGCATGCATTGTAATATTTCCCAATAATTTTGCTTCATATAATCATTAATTCAGTAATAAAATTTTGAATCGAAAACGCTGACATAAATTCAGAGTGCGTACAGTTTTGCCACAAATTTCTTATAGAATATTTCCATTTATTAAATCGCATAAACGTAAACAAGGCGACTTCAAAGTCTTCTATTTAAAGATGAAATATAATTTAAATAATTTTCGTTTTAAATATGAAATATAATTTAAGTATGAAATATAATCTAAACACTGTTTTATTTGGCTACAATGTAAATGTTTGCTGATTCGTGTAATATTTCTTTATACCGATTTTTATATCAACAGGTTTATTTAATGCAGATTTGCAGTGAATTTTAAGAATTGGGAAAAAATCTAAGAATAAATCAGAAGGTTATTAAAACTATAATGTTGTCAGGAAATTAGAGGACTAGTATAGAATAGTATAGAAGATTAAAAGCATAATGTTATTGTATTGTAAGAATGAATAAAATATCTTTTAAATAAAAAGCTTTCAAATTTATAAGAATTTAATTTTAAAAAATTGTTGACGTAAGATATACAGAACATTTTCTTCACTCCTTTTGAAAAAAAACCCTTGAAACATATATAATATTTTGTAACAAAAAAGAACTTCAAACAATTTGAGATGCATGCATTTAATACTGTTAAACCTTTTTGCTTAATTTAAATATGAATTGTAATAAAATTTCGATGATTTTTTTTTACATATTATGTAAATAATTTTCTTAATTTCAAACCCCAAGCACAGTCTTACACGTCTGAGAAATGTAAATGTTCATCTATTCGTACCTCGAATACCATTGCATCTTTTTGACAATACTTTTGCTGAATGAAAATTTGCAGTGAAGATTTAGAAATTTAATGAAAAAGTAAGAGAATTTTAAAAGTATAATTTAGTGTGTTACAAGAATTAACATCGTATCCTTAAAATAAAATACATGTAAATTGACATTCTCATTAAATAATTAAAATTTTACTAATCTTAAAATTTCCAAAATTAAATTTTGTGTTATCTATTTCAAAATGCATAAGGCTATATTTTAACGTAAACTGTCAAAATATAACTTTATGGACAAATTATTAGATACCTTTAAAACATCTTGAGAAAATATTAATTCTTTTGTGAAAAAGAATTCAAATGGATTTAAATATATACATTGTAATATGTACAAACCATTTGAATTGATAATAATACGAATTGCGATAAAATTTTGAATCGAAAATGCAACTCATTTTCTGAATATAACAGCCTGAGCAGAGTTTTATGCATCTGATAAATGTTAATATTCGTCGATTCATAAAATTTGGAATCTTTATGTCAACTATTTTGTTAAGTGAAGATTTCCTGTGAAGTTTCCGACATTAAAAATTCCTCTCGGTATTAAGTAGTTAAAGTATATTGAAATGTTAATGTTGCGTGTAACGAGAATAAATAAAACATCTTTAAAATAAACGACGTGTACATTTACGTGAATTCCACAAAATTGTATTTTGACGTATTGCTACAGTAGTAATTTATTTAACACTTTTGAAACATTTGGAGAAAATATAATATTATCTACTAAAAAATAATTCAAATGAATACATGCATCTTAATACCACATAATTAAATAGTGGATATAAATATGACTTGTAATAAAAATTTTGAAACGAGAATTTTTCAGCTTTTAGGTAACACATTTTCTGAGTTTCATTGACTAAGCTCTTCTCAGAAATGTAAATGTTCGTCGATTCGCGTAACGCTGCATCTTTATGTCAATAATTTTGCTGAATAAAGATTTTTAATTAAAATTTAGAAATGTCTTGTCAGAATGAAGTAGTTAGTAGCTATTGGTAAGTATAATAGATAGTCGTCAGAAATCCAGTATATAAAGATGTCAGATGAAAATTTACTTCGATTTCAACTAACAATGAGATAAATATTTAATTAGTAGAATTAATATATAAGATTAAAATAAGGATTCTATTAGTTAAAAAAATACCCTTTTTCAGTTCAACCTACTATCTACAATATTCTAGGACACATGTATTTTGTATTGTACGGGTTTTAATTTTCTTGTGAACTAATCTAAACTATCTCATTTATATATTTAATACTCTTAACTATATTGTAGTTCTTCTTAACGTATCTGAAATCGTGAACTTTTGAAACACGTTTTTTGAGGAAACTTTTTGTCTTTTTAACTTATGTATTTTTTAATAAATCTGAAAGTTACCATCATATTTTTGACGTATTTGGTTTAAACAAAGTGAAACTTTATTTTGTCGTACACAATAGCGGCAAATAATTTCGCACTTCTGAAAAAAATGAAAATAACAATTAGATTCTCTGTAAGTATTATAGTAAGTTAGTTTTTAAGTATAGTAATAATTAAAAATTAACCTTAGTATAGTTTTTAAAATAAATAATTTAAAAATAAAGCTGTTTTCATGTGATTGCACTTCAAATGATTTAATTTATTGAAGCCACTTGGTGTATTTTAGCGAGAGTGGTTTGCACAGCAGAGCGCTTTATGTGACAAACCTTCATTGTTATTTGCAATCACTTTAAATGACACTGTTACTACTATTATTTATGTTTTATGAATAGTAAACGATCTTATGATGTCAAATGTTTGGACGTGTGCATAAAAAACTGCGACGAGGGTATTTGATACAAGATATATATGTAAAACGTACAGTGCACCTTAACAACTCATTCAAATTGTGCACCTTATTTATCATTGTGCACCTTTTATTATCATTTCATTGTGTACCTTAACAACTCATTCCAGTTTCACGGAGATTAGCTACATTTTGCCAAATTTAAAGTCTAGAAAACAGAAAACAAAAGCCAAAAAATCATGCTCCATACATTGATTATAAAACGCTTTACAACAATTAAGAATATTGTAATAGAACTTTAAAAATGTGAAAAGAGATATCTAAGTAAACAACTTAGAAAATGCATAATACATTTGAAAAAAAAACATATTTCAGCAATTAACGTCCATAGTAGGAAAGGTACTAGAATTTTTTATGCAGGAGCTTTGTTACAAAACGCATAACACAATTGAAAATTCATATTTAGGAATTTCCACTAATACACGGACATGCACTCGAACAATTTTGTACAATCCTGTATTTTATATACAGATTTTTAATAACTTAAATTTAATTCAGGAAAAAAACACAACAAAACTGAAAAGGTACTTTCAGAAATTACCATTCATAGATGGCAATGCATACAGATTTTTTGCTTTGCCCTGTATTTGAATTTATTTAAATTTTGCAATCATATCTTACTATACGAAATATAGTTTAGCTGGAAACTTCATAACTCAATTAAAAAACACCTTTAATCAATTCACGCTCCTACATAGTAATGTTTACGAATTACCTTCTGTATCCATATATATAATCTATAGAATTTATACACACCACGTAGTATGTAAAGATGTAGTTAAAATTAAAAACGTATACCACAACTGAAAATGCACTCCCAGCATTTATCGCTCATAGGCAATAATGTAACCAGAATATTTTATGTGTCCCAGTAAATGAACTATAACTTTTTGGCACTCCATATAGTACGTAATATAATAAGTATCGTGTAGTGCACCTTAAATAATGTACATAATTGTATTATGTTTGAAATAGTGTAAAATTATTAATATAAGCTGCAAACTTTTATCGCCATACACCATTTTGTGATCAAATGTTTTTGTGTGATCCTGTAAAGAAATGATAAATGCTTCGCACTCCATATTCTACATAAAACATGCAATAGTGCAACTCAGAAATGCACATATATTTCATTATGTTTGAAATACTTAACTTCATTAAAATAGTCTGCAAACGATTTTTTTCTCAATGACCATAATGTAACGGGATTCTTTTGAGTATCCCTGTAAACTAAATGTGGATGCTATACATTCTATTTTCCGTAGCAAACTTAACCATAGTAAACCTCAATAACATGGAAATCCGAGTATATTTACGAGAGTTAGAGCTTGTACAGACGACGGACAAAACAAATTTAAAACACTTTTCAACTATATTGGAAAGTGTTAAAAACACAGAGACAGACAGACAAACATAACATTCTTGAATTGTGGTGTAGTTTACACGGATAAAAAAAAATCATTTTTAACTTTACCAGTGAACATACATATACATTTGAAAATATATATACGAAGGAATTTGACAACATCCTTGGATTGCTTGTAGTTTTCTAAAAAGCAATTCAAATGAACTGAAATACATGCATTGAAATATCTTTGAACTATTTTGCTATCTTTGAACTATTTTGCTTCATGTACATATGAATTGTAATAAAATTTTGTATTGAGAATTTTTACATATACTTCATTTTACACTGATATATACAACTCATTTTCTGAATTTCATCACCTAAGCGTTGTTTTACTCTTGTGAGAAATGTAAATTTTCGTTAGTTTGTTTAAAGATGCATCTTTATGCCAACAATTTCATTGTACGAAGATTTGCACCGAAGTTTTGGAAATGTAAGAATTCCTGTTGGAATGAAATAGTTAGAGGATATTAAAATTTTAATGCAGTGTGTTACAAGAATGAACAAATTCTCTTTAAAGTAACATATATGTAAATTTAATGAAGTTAATTTTTCTACATCTCTATGAAAATCATTTTCATTTGTGAAAGATTAAGCATTGTGTAATGAACAAATGTATGAATCATGAAATCTGATAAACATTTTATATAACGTTTGTATTGCTTGTATTGTAGCGTGTGTATTGCTTGTATTGTAGCGTGTGTATTGCTTGTATTGTAGCGTGTGTATTGCTTGTATTGTAGCGTGTGTATTGCTTGTATTGTAGCGTGTGTATTGCTTGTATTGTAGCGTGTGTATAAATTGTAAAGTTTAAGTAATATTGAAACACAACCGTACAAATACACATTTATTGAAACACAACCGTATAAAACTAGTACACCAAACTGCACAGATATTAAAAGCCTTTAACAACTCAAGAGTCTCGATTTAGGGATATTTCAATGACTAAAAATGTCACTTTTTGTTATTAGAAATGGTAATTTTATGAAAAAACTAAACTCGCATTATCGAGGTTAAGTCAACGACAGAATATAAACATTGATTTTGAAAACGCAAAAATTATAGTACCTGCAAAGAACGATTTTACTGCTAAAATCAGATAATCATTGGAAATTTGGAGTAAAGGAAATAGATCTTGTAACGATGGTTTATCTTATAACGTACCTAAGATATGGTTTAATATTTTGAAATTATCGAAGACTCCAGCACCTGAACTCACGAATTTTTTATACACCTCTACAGATTGATAGACTAGTCCTTGTTCAAACTCTGTTACGTATTGGCACAGTGGAAATGACAATTGCATGATAAGTCAGCAGTTCCCTTGATGATGGACTCGTTTGTGATCGAAATATCTCGGGATTAAACATGTTTTAATATATTTTACATATGTCTGTCTCATTTTCAGAACCTTTTATACAAGTTTTTAATGAATATTTTATCGGTTTTAAACTAAACTCTGCGGTGCTATAATACATTAAAGATCTTGTCCTACGAAGTCCAACCCTGTTTACTAGACCGTCCGCCCTGAGGTGCTGAAATTGAAGTGAAGTTGATTTTATGATTCTTTCTAATTTTGAGGTGTAATTTGCGTAACAAAATTTTGAATAGTTTATGAGATATGATTGCATGGAGAAGTGAGTGCTTACGCATGCATGAAAAGAACCACGTGTGCAGACTTTTTTTTAAAAATAACTATATATATATATATATATATATATATATATATATATATATATACTCGGTCGTATTTCTATACACAGAGACTGAAAAGTGGTTAAATCAGTTTTATATATCATTAAATTATAATAAATATTAAAGGATTAATTAATTCAGAGAATAATCTTTTTTGATAAATTGCGCCATTTCTCTTTGATTTTATATTGTTTGATTCCGCTTGAAATTTGATTTAAAATAACGTCAATCAGTTTAAAATCATGCAGATATTTGTCTATTTTTTCTTAACGTTTATTCAAGATAATTTAATAACAAGAAGAAAAATCATGCGTCAAATGTAAATTACGAAACGCTTTCATTATATTCAAAAAACTATAAGTGTCCGCGTTTAATAAGGTGAAGAATAATATCTAATTGAACAATTTGAAAAACGCATAAAATACTTGAAAATCCAATTTCGGTAATTACCATCTATAGTAGGAAAAGATATCAAGTTATTTTGGGAATTCCTGTATATGATGTATATAGCTGTATACAGGGTTCGTACGGCTCCTGGAGTTTTGCGATCGGGAAATTCTTCGATACCAGTATTTTCTTAAAGAAAATCTCTCTTTAAAAGAAGCCGAAGTTTCGCGAGTTTAACATAGATTTCTTTTTCTATAAAGAAAATACTGGTGAAACTCTTGGAAAATCCCCTGATCCGTACGAACCCTGTGTATACATAATACATATTATGCTAAAATTTAGTTCAGTGAGGCATAACACAATGACCTTCAGTTTGTCTATTTTATCTTAACGTTTATAAAAGATAAATTAATTTAAAAAAATTGAAGACTGAATATCTAATTTTAAACGATTTAAATTTATTCCTTATAAATATATAAATAAATGTTTAGGGAAGATTATCAATATTTATATACTTGTAAAAAAAAAATCATATAAATGCCGCTCAAGTAGATTCCACCATTTCCCATTGATTTTATATTTTTTGGATTCCTCTTGAAATTTGATTTAAAATAACGGCAATCAGTTTACAAACATGCTGCTATTTGTCTATTTTTTCTTAACGTTTATTCAAGATAATTTAATAACAAGAAGAAAAATCATGCGTCAAATGTAAATTACGAAACGCTTTCATTATATTCAAAAAACTATAAGTGTCCGCGTTTAATAAGGTGAAGAATAATATCTAATTGAACAATTTGAAAAACGCATAAAATACTTGAAAATCCAATTTCGGTAATTACCATCTATAGTAGGAAAAGATATCAAGTTATTTTGGGAATTCCTGTATATGATGTATATAGCTGTATACAGGGTTCGTACGGCTCCTGGAGTTTTGCGATCGGGAAATTCTTCGATACCAGTATTTTCTTAAAGAAAATCTCTCTTTAAAAGAAGCCGAAGTTTCGCGAGTTTAACATAGATTTCTTTTTCTATAAAGAAAATACTGGTGAAACTCTTGGAAAATCCCCTGATCCGTACGAACCCTGTGTATACATAATACATATTATGCTAAAATTTAGTTCAGTGAGGCATAACACAATGACCTTCAGTTTGTCTATTTTATCTTAACGTTTATAAAAGGTAAATTAATTTAAAAAAATTGAAGACTGAATATCTAATTTTAAACGATTTAAATTTATTCCTTATAAATATATAAATAAATGTTTAGGGAAGATTATCAATATTTATATACTTGTAAAAAAAAAAATCATATAAATGCCGCTCAAGTAGATTCCACCATTTCCCATTGATTTTATATTTTTTGGATTCCTCTTGAAATTTGATTTAAAATAACGGCAATCAGTTTACAAACATGCTGCTATTTGTCTATTTTATCTTAACGTTTATTCAAGATAATTTAATAACAATTAGAAAAATCATACGTGAAATGAGGATTATGAAACCCTTTTCAATATATTCAGACGACTGTAAGTGTCCGCGTTTAATAAGGTGAGGAATAATATCTAATTGAACAATTTGAAAAATGCATAAAATATTTGAAAATACAATTTCGGCAATTACCATTTATAGTAGGAAAAGATATCAAGTTATTTTGTAAATTCCTGTATATTATGTATATAAGCTGTATATATAATACATATTATGCTATAATTTAGTTCAGTGAGGAAATGCATAACACAATATCCTTCAGTTTGTCTATTTTATCTCAACGTTTATACAAGATAATTAAAAAAAAATTGAGGACTGAATATCTAATTTTAAACGATTCAGATTAATTCCTTATAAATATATAAATAAATGTTAGGGAAGATTATCAATATTAATACTTGTAAAAAAAATCACAAAAATGTGTCTCTAGTTGATACGAAATCTCTTTGATGTAAAAATACCCTTTGTGAATCTTCTATATGGGATTACCTTTTCCGAGTAAGGCATAAATGCAAATACGTGAGTAAAAATAATAAATACTTATGACTGGATTTTTACACGTTTCTCCGTTTTGTAAATCTTCTGCCATTCTAAAGACATTGTTACGTGCTCAACAACTATAAATTTGTAGTTCGTACACGTACAAATAAGTTTATGTCCACAAACTATTTTTAGAAGGATATTGCTACTGTTCGTGTTATAGTTTAATCTTCTTTGGAAAATGTTCAATTATGTGATCTTTTCTTAGATAGAATTCTTAATTTATTTCCAATACCAAAGTATAACAGTATAGTTAAGCAAAATTGACATTGAATTGCGTTATATAGCATTAGCAGCTCCTTGAAGAAAAAGAAATATTCCCATTAGAGTATCTTATTAGCAGCATATGTGAGTAAATTTTAACGTTTATATGACTTTCGGTTAATACTAATATGGAATGAGCAGATAATAATAGTTCTAACATTTCTTTTTATAAAAAAGACCATTTGAAGTAAAACATTTGTAATTTAGAAGTTATAAAACCTGCAGCATTTTGTTTTTGCTATTACTTTAGATTTTTATCGAAAAATAACGAGTTTTAGTAATGGAGAAATATGTTTTCGTGACTATAAGTATATCATTAGACAGAGTTCAAATATAGAAATTATTGACGAGACATTGACGTGCTTGTCATCTAAGCTAAATTAAAGATTTACAGTTTCTTAATGAAATTTTGCACAAAAACACTGAAAAACATACTGAAAATGTTGTCATTGAAAAACACATAGGACGGGATTAAAAAAAATATTTTTCAAAACATAATGGAAAATATCACTATCACACATTATTACAGCATTATATTTAAAGATATCCGAAAAATGAAAATAGCTCGTTAAAAGTAAGTGAAAATAAAATCCAATAAAAAGCTGCATATAAGCTAAATTAAGATTTACAGTTTCTTAATGAAATTTTGCACTAAAACACTGAAAAACATACTGTAAATGTTGTCATTGAAAAACACATCGGATACGAAGGGATTAAAAAAATATTTTTCAAAACAAAATGGAAAAGATCACTATCATACATTATTGCAGCATTATATGCAAAGATATGTGAAAATGAAAATAGCTCGTTAAAAGTAAGTGAAAATCAAGAACAGTGAAAAAGCTACAATACTGACTGTTAACACGTTCACTGCCGGGTTAAAATTACCGGAATTTTATTTAATTTAGAAAGTTCGAATTCATACCAGAAAATACTAATAGCAATATTTACTTTAGTTAATTACAGGCATTTCGTGATTATTTAAAATAAAAATTCTTCTTTCGAAATTTCCGGTACGAATTCGTAATTTTAGATTGAAAAACCACGAGTATACTCGTGGTTGGCAGCGAATGGGTTAACAAGTGATTCCATTACTATAACATAAACTGAAATTCTACATATTTAGAATATAATTGTAGTTAAACTCTGATAAGTCAAGTTCTATAGTACTTCAGCTAAATTAATTACACTGCGTTGACGACTAAGCCCACTGTCAAGTATAGCGGTTTCTGTGCGATTTGAAAACCAAATTTGTTTTATGAATAATAGTTCTCACAATGTTAGAGAAATACTATAGTTATATGAGCATGCTGAACATCACACATTAACCTATCCAAAATGTTCACATGCTTGGTGTTATGTTCCAATATGAATGTTTTCTACCCAGCGTTATTGTAGGTTTTTATTCGTGTGTAGAGAAGTAATATATAAACATAATTTGTTTTTAAATTAAATTATTAAGTTTGTGTGAAGTTAATTTTGCGAATAACATAAATTAGTCAATTTTTACCATCACTATTTATTACTATTATTATTATTATTTTCAAAATGTAAGATTAGTTTTTATTTCAGTTATGAGTATTGATTTTATACTATTCGTGTTCAGCTTAAGCATTCACTAAAATTTTACAATAATATTTATTAGTTATAAGAAGATTTCCCCTCTTTCATAAAATTATGAAATCTTGGTATTTTTTAAAGACTTTTATTTATTTCGCTTTTTACCCGCGTTAGTAAAACGTTTAATTGTTCAGAAAATTAATAGATAAATAAAAACAGATCCTCAACACGTCTGAGAAAAAGAAAAAAAAAACATGAAATTTTTCTCGATTATTGAACTCTATTATCTATAAAATAGATAAAATTTTAAGAATAAAGATATTAAAAATGCATGTACAATGATACGATGGATACACAACTAACCTTATCGAAAAATACTCTAGAGAGGAATTTCTAAGCTCTCCAATTGTTTACAAGAGAATGTTAGTTCACTTTGTAATGTTCCATTTAACATTACACTGTAACCTAAAAAAGTAATTTCAAATTACATTTTTAAAATTGTAATTAATTATTAAAGAAAAGAAAATACTGAGGACTTGAATAACATTTTTCGAAGTCGAAAAATGATTTTTAAAAAATTTCTTCAGTGTTGAATCGCTAATGAAAGTCTCCACATATCTATAAAGGGATATGAAAAAGCTGCTTTACGTCTGCTTCTGATTTTAAGCTAATGCAACATTAGTGATAGGACTGAAAAACATTAAGATTAAAATAAATTGAATTTGTGGTTAACAATATGCGACTTTTATGAATATGTGAAATTCTAAAGTCGAAATAATCATTTTCCCTCTCTTACTTTTGATGTGTGTGTGAAATCCTTCCTAGATTTCTCACATATGTTAAAAATGCAGTTTCTTTTTCTGGTTTTTTTTTCCAAAACGAATTCTCGTTGCAGTACTCACACGTTCAGGTAAAGGAAAAAAATGCTTTGTATTGTAATATAGTTTTAGAAATAGCATCAAGTAAAGTATTAATAATAATTTGGAAAGTAAATGAATTATTGTGTTAAACAAAATTGTAAAATCCTGTATTAAATGCAGTAATAATTCTTACAACTATATATAAAAAAAAATCCCGATATACTTTGCATTTTTCTACTTTCCTATTTACTTAATTTTACTTATTTAAGTTAGAAACAAAGTGCCAATCAGAAGTATGTTTCCTATAATAGTGTAATAATTCATATTTTAGGTAACTTAATCACAGCCTGAAAATGTTGCTGTGCTATATTTGATGTTTACAGACTCCTATTTGGATGCTTAAAGCTATTTAACTAAATCTTGTTCCACATGATGACTATTAAAATATTTAACATTGTCGTTAAAATCTTACCAAGATTTAAAAAATAATTTGTGATATATATAATTAACGTAATTCATGTGAATAAGCATACAATTTTTAATACAAATGAAAATATAAATGAAGCAACTGTTTTAGACCTCCATTTAAAGTATTTTCAAAACTAAGCCACTAAACAAACTTTAAAAACGAGTTGTTTTCACAAACCTTCCATTTTATTAAATATACAAAGTAAAATTTTAAGAATCCGTAACATTTCCCCGAAAGCAGATGTTACAAATTCTTGATTGTTAAAGAGAAATTCGTCTTAATGTTCAAAATCGATTTTCCTGTTTTATTTATAGCAGTTTAATCTCTAAACAATGAGTTTGCTGTATAATATCTTATCTAATGCTCGTAAATTTTGATAAAGAGAAAGCAGTATATTTGTGTTGACTTTATCTCTTGTGTAATCAAAACGAAATAGGGATTTATTGTACATATTTCAGTTTTAATGTTTCGTGATCATTTTGTATTTTAATACTGCTGTTATGACTAGACTAGATCTTTTCTTGAAAATATTTTGTTAGCAAGGAATTGGAACTTATTAATAGTTTAATATAGCCTGGAGTTTTCGAGGAATGACAGAGATTATTTAGAATATTAAAGTTTCTGATCCGGAAGCTGATTATCTTAACGAAAAGAGAAATTGACTTAAATTATATCTAAAAGAAATTAGATAGCCAATTTATGTTGGTTGTACACGTTATAGCAACACATAATGTTTTCTTTGATATATACATATATTACAATTTAATTTGTGAAAGATCATTTAATCAGAATATCGCATAGAAAGTATGTCATTTGACTATCTCAAATGCGTTAAATTTGTTTAAGAAACTATCTTGGTGTAAAAAAAAGTAAATTTCTTGCCTCGAATAATAAAAATAGTACCCAGTAAAACTGTTAAGAAATTGCATTGTTTTTTTAAAGGTGATATTAGTAGCAGAAATAACTTTCCTATTTGTCGCTATCACTGTTCTGCCTCTTGGCAATCACGTGAATGGAATCTCTTATTTAACTAAGAGGTGCTTTATCATAGTGGCATATAGTTTCAAGTTTTCTGCATTTATTATAGAGATATATTTCAAAATCGGAGTATCTGTCATACCAATGCAGAGGTTATATTGCACACACTGCAGTCCTGATCGAAATTCTAATATTTTAGAAAAGATCATTTTACTAGGGATGAAATATTTCAGACATCATTAAAGGTTGAGCCTCTTAGGAAACATTGGATATTTTCAGGTTATGAGGTTCGGTATTTGGCATATTTCATTTTTAATTGTAATGATGGAAATCAAAATGATAAATCTTGTTTTTTTCAAAATATGTAAAAAAAAAAAAAAAAAAAAAATACTGAATAATTTTTGCATTGCTCATTTTACATTCGAAATTGAAATGAATGTCCTAGTCCTAAAAATGTAAAATAACTTCTTTATTTGTGAAAAATAGTTATTTTTGTAAGAAAATGTAAATTTAAACACATGTACCCTATTCCACCAGGAAATATTAAATTCTGGTTAAAATAATGTAGGTTTTTTTTTTCAGCTACTATATTAATTAAGTTTTTATTTCGCATTCTCATTTTTCTACAAATTTAAGGATTTTGTAATTTTTATTAAATATAATGATGGAAATCAAAATTATAAACATTGTTCTTTCAAAGTATGCAAAAAAATATTGAATAATAACCAACATTGCTCTTTTATTAACTGAAGTTTTACATTTCCTATGCATGTAAAGAATGTTAATTCGGAGAAAGAAATAGTTATTATTGAAGAACTTGCAAATTTAAATGGATGCATCCTATTCCATCAGGAAATATTAAATTCTGGTTAAAATAATGAAAATGGATTTTATATTCAAGTACTATATTAATTAATGCATATTTCTCATTTTTAAATTTTTCACACAAACAACTGAATTTTGTGTTTAAAAAATCGCTTGTAAACAGTAACTAAAATAATTTCTCAACCACAGCAATTTCATGTACTTCTGATTATACTGGATTAAAAAATAACTATAATGGAATATTTTATTCATAACATAGGAAGTGGGAAGAAGAATTAGCCGAATTTTAAGTATTTTAATCGTATTTATTGATGTCATGACATACAAAAGTAATTATTTCTTTTATTTGAATATACAATTTGATAACGTATGTTTACAATTATTATCTTAATATAAGCAAAAAAGAATAGCATCAAAGATTATCAATTTAGCAGTGTCTAGTTACATGTATCGCAATTTAGAAATGCCAATATGTCATTAGATACTAAAGGATATGCATTTGCAATATGTTGTAGTTAAATCCTTCTGTCATTAATGTATGCTCATTTAACAGCTTGATGTTATTTAATTCTATTCATTCTAAACTAATGATTAATTTATATCAATTAGATTCGTGTTATTATTGAAATTACAATTAAATTTTTTATTAGTTTATTTTAAGAATTGCTTGTTAAGCATAAAAGTTTTTTAACACCATTGCACATTTAGATTTAAGACAAGTATAGTAAATTGTTATTGGAAAATATATTTTTCTATAAATGATGGCAAAATTTATAATGTGATATAGGCTATATTTTATATTTAGTTATTTTACTCTGATACAATTAAGTGAACAGTTACGAAAAGTAAACACATCCTGATTTAATTTCCCATTATGGATCTATAGAAAACGGTTGAATTTGAAGATACTACTAATAAGGTACTACAAATAATATTAACACATAATTAAAGTTTAAAAAATAAATTGCATATGTGATATAATAATAAATAATTTAGCAAGTCTTGTTGTTCAAGTAAAAATGAACGTCAATTTTAATTACAAATTGCCGAGTAATTGTTTTATTTTTGTATGCGAATGAAGGCTTTAATTGAAATATTTGATTGCGAATTATACTGCAGATTCAAAAAACTAGTCGTTGGGGGCCACCCTAATACTTATCCATCATGGATATGCATAATATAAAATATGAAAAAAACCTATGTAACATATGTAGTAAACATATATAAACTATTTATAATATGCATTGCAACTCTAATAAAATGGGGGTTTGATGACGTCATAAAGTTTAAATGCTCTATTACTGAATTGTGTAAAAGAAACATCCTTTTAACTCCAAAAATGATAATCATATTAACTAAGAGTTTACTGCGTCGGATGAAGCGTCTCATTTCCAATTAAAATATATTTTTGAATTGAAATATGAATGAAATACAGGA
Organism: Maratus michaelseni; assembly: GCA_963931845.1. NCBI lineage: Eukaryota > Metazoa > Arthropoda > Arachnida > Araneae > Salticidae > Maratus > Maratus michaelseni. The sequence continues at coordinate 105,539,424 of OZ007588.1, read as the reverse complement.
TCACTAAAAAACGAAGAGTGTGGAAAAATAGGATTACAAATATCTCGGCAAATCATTATCCGTTCGACTTCATTCTTTATGCAAAATTTGCTTTTTTATTGTCTTTTATATTCACTTCTTAAAATAAACAATTTCGAAAAATTTTATATAACTTTTATCAGAACGAATATTTTGAGAGTCCGAAGAAAATAGTTCCGGATAATCGAGGTTACTGAAATTCAATAGGCTTCTTCTCATTGTTACATACTAAGTACATACCAAATTTCAAGTCTCTATCTCAATTTATTCAGGAGATAGAGCGTTTACAGACATACACAGACAGACGGACGTCAATTTTTTTCAGAATCTTCAGTGTCTGAAACGAGTAAATCCGTCAATTTTCTTTTTCGATTTTTAAAAAACGATCACAAGACTTACCCTATACTACATATGATGTGTAAGTAATAATATTTAGGTTGTTCACAATGTATGGCATTACACGACGTTATTATTTTCTTTTTATGCCTGGTAAACGCGATCTAAGAATATTTGTAAATTCCGTAAGTACACTTATGCCGCAGGATAGGAAGTTTCTTGTTGCACTTAAAACTTGATGGCTTAAGATGCCAACTATAAGTTCATTAAAAAACAACATAAGCTGTCTTATCTAAACTGGCTGTGTCGTTTCTGAAGAGGTAGACTACTCCCGACAGAATTTAATACGAATCTTATGTTGCTTCAGCCTTAAGGTAGAATTTCGGAACAGTCTACTGAAGAATGAATTCTAAAAAGAACGCGGAAAATATCAAGATTGGTGTTGTAAACTGTATTCTGTATTGCACGTTGATATATTTTCCGCCATATGCTAAAAACATCTTTTCCTAGAATATACTTGAATTTATCTGTCTAAAACTTCTCTATCTAATCTAATAAACTCTTGGATTTCCAGTTTTGCGATAACTTTTAGATACTTGTATTCCTAATTTTATCACTGTATTGCATGTTGTTACACTTCTCGCCATATGTTTAAAAGTTGTATTCCTAGAATAGTGCTTAAGTTTTATCTGATCATAGCTTCTGCGTCTCATTCAATGATTTTTTGTACTTGAGTTTTCTGACAGCCTTTAAATACTTACACAGCTGTTTTTGTTGCGGTTTTCGGAGAGATAACTTAATGAAAACTTGCAAAACTTACATTTTGAAAGGTTAAGTAGAATTGTTTCATCACTGCTTAAAAACAATTCACACAGATATGCATTTAAATCCACATACGATCAACTAAAAATTAATGATGCGAGAAACATTTATAATTATTTTTATTCATTTGCTATGTCTGATCTGAGAATGTTTAATTAAACTGTATTGCATCAGTTGCGGCTGTTTCGACAAAATCAGAAGCATTTAAAAAACCAAGATAAATAATATCTTTAAAAAAAATTGTTATTTTTTCCCTTAGAGGTCATAATTTAATGCTGTATTTCAATATCACTTTTTGTTTATTTTTTCTTTCATTTTTAGTTAGGAGATCGGGTAGCCCTGGACAATTGGATAAATTGCAAATAAAGTACAAATGAATGAAATTTCGGTCTTTATTTTATACTTAAAATAAAACTACGAACCTCTTTACTGATTTTAATTAAACATTGCTAATAATATCAAATTATTTAATTATTTTTTGGCGTCACAAGAAACGGCGGGTAGCCCCGGGCATATTAACCAATGGTGTCCCAACCGTTTTTTGGCCTTACAAACATCACAATTATAATAAAAATCCGATACATGTATTTAAACACAATCTTCATGGGCCCAGTCTTTGCATTGTTTGCACTGAATCCAGTCTTCTTCAAATGTTTCTCCGCATATGATGCATTCTGTCTCGTTTTTTCGAAAATTTATTGACAAAAAAAAAAAAAAAAAAAAAACACTCGCTCACGACTAACTTATTCGGCGCCCACGTCGCAATTAAACTGTATTTGTTTCGACTCTAGAGAGCGTTCATTTACAATAACTCTTTCTTTACGCAACACTTTGAATTTCTTAGAAACTGAAATGTCCGCGGCTACCCAACTTTCCCCTACATATTAATTTTTAGCAATGCTAATTTTTCTAAACAATGAAATAATTGTAACATCCGTAGCAAAATATTATTATAAAAATGTCTAATATTTACATGAAAATATGTAATGTCATATGAAGACATCTCTTTTACTAAATTATTTTTAAAAGGTTGCTTTTTCTATTGAATAAAAGGTAAAGAAACAGATCACAAAAACATATTGAAAATTAGTTAATACTCTTAGTGAGAAAGTACCTTGAAAGATAACTGCAATAATATCGTCTATGCTTAGAAGCAGTGACTTAATTCTGGTTGTTTCTCCTTAATTATTAGATATAAGAAAATAAAAGCACGTAAAAATATGCATTATATTGAACATTTTCTACAGTGTTATCCGAAACATAATTCAGTCATACGATTTAGAATCGAAATTTGTTTAAATCTACAACTCATCAACGAAATTAAATACGAAAAATATATTTTATGTTAAAACTATTCAGGTTCAGCTTCTATGCCAGATTTGTGTTTAGAAGTTTAACTTCGCTATAACTGCTTCAGGACACAATTATTGTTTTTAAAAAAACCCAGACTTTTGAAACTTTTATATCAAAAGAAATATTTTTATTTTCTTGTCAAAGAGACTTTTTGAAAAACTTATTTTTCCCCGAGAGTAAAGAGTGTAATGTTCCATGTCTGTTTCAAACTTATGTTATTTTTTTCAGTCTTTTCAATAGCTGAATTTTATACTTAACAAATTCATTTTAGAAATAATATAACAAAATAAATCAAAAGAAAAAACAATAGTAATATTGTGTTTATATAAAATTGCTCAAGATTTCTCTTTTTGTAAATAGTCTGTGGCGAGTAGTAAGATAAGACAAAGTCTTGTCACACATTAGATTTAAAATATAAAAAAAAATAAATGCACGGTGCCTGTTTTGGAATTTCTGTTATATATTCCTCTATTTCTATCATACAGTAATTTTTACAATAGCTAAATTTTATATGTAATGAAGTTTTTTTAACAATTATATAAAAAAGAAAGAAAGAAAAGAAAAGAAAGAACATATTAATGACGTATTCATATAAAACTGCTCAGGAGCTCTCTTTTGTAAAGCATTTGCAAAGAATAATAAGGTAAGGAAAATTTATATTGCATATCAAATTTAAAATAACATAATTTTTTTTTCGAATTTAATCTTCTTATAAATGATTTTTTTAATGGATGAGGAAAATTGTTTTGCAATTAAAATATATTTAAAATATGCTATTAAGAATAATTAATGCTCAATTTATAAAAATATTTACATTTATTACAAAATTAAGACAAGAACAAAAATCATGCGTCAAGCATAGATTATGTAAAACTTTCCAACACTTCCAAAATACTATTACAAGTCTTTGTCGTTTAATAAGGTGAAAGAATTTGGAAAACGCATGACACATTTAAAACCCCAATTTCAAGAATAACCAACAATATTCTGAAAAACATCCGAATTATTTTGAGTAACCCTGTATGTGATCTATAGATTTATATATATACTACATAGAATGTTAAATTTTATTACAGGTAGGAAACGTATAGCACAGTTTTAAATTATCTTTCTGGAATTTCTCGCAATAAACCGAAATGCACTAGAGATCGTTTGTGCTGTACTGTATACTATTTATAGAATTTATACATACCAAGTAATAGACAATAAATTAGTTAAGTTTAAAAAAAAGCTCTGGTCAACTGAAAACGCACTTCCATCAATTATTGTTAAGCAACAGTACTTTAACCGAATTCTTTTGTGTGTCCCTGTAAATGAACGATTATTGCTATACACACAATATGCAATACACAGCTTCTTGTAATTTACCTCAGTGATATATATTAATTTAAATATGGTTGAATTAGTGAAACATTATTAAAAAACCCGCAAAAGATTTTTCCACATAGACAGTAATATAACGGAATTCTTTTGAGTATCCCTGTAAAGGAACTATAAATAGCTATGCGCACCATATTCTATAGTAAGTCTATTGTAGTTGACGTCAGTGATATATATCATTTTCAATATGTTTAAACTAGTGTAACATCATTAGAATAAACCTCAAAGGATTTTTCCCCATAGACCGTAATGTAACGGAATACTCTTCAGTGACCCTGTAAAGGAACTATAAGTGTTACACACTTCATTTTCAATACCGAACATGCCATAGTAAAGTTCAATAACATATATAAATTGCATTACAATGAATGTGTACGTGAGTTAGAGCTCGGACAGACAGACAAACAGAATTCATAAACACTTTTCAACTATGTTGGAATGTATTAAAAAGAACCTCGTGTGACGTTTTCAAAAAATAAAATAAAAATATTAGATATATCAAATAGAGTTCTGTGATACTTTAAAATTTGGATACTTTAATCCTTTCTAGACGTTTGGTTTAAATATAAGCCAGAATGTATTCCTTGTAAAAAGACATTTGCAATAGGCGACATGATTAACTACACAATAAAAAAATTCCGTAAAATTTTATGGAGCAATTTAATTCTTCCAAAAACAACAGTACACATTTTTTAAATGATTTTAGTTCCGTAAAGGAGATTTCCAATCCGTAAATATGTAGAATGTTTTCCGTAATTTTTTCCGTATTTCTGTCAAAACTGTACAAAATGTCCGTATTTCTTCCAAAGCAGAGCAATTTCTGTAAATGACGTTTAGAGATTTGCATACAGACATAGCCTTGTTTCAAAGGTGAATTAAGACTGTTCTATTTACTAGAGTTCTTCAAGGATCCAGGCCTGACCGGACTTGACACACTGGCCCATTCTAACCGGGGCCATGTCTGGACGGTAATTTTTTGTGAAAATAATAGTAATATTTATATTTCATAATGAAATATTTAGAAATTTATTTTAATTTTATATGTTACAGGAAAATATTTTTTTTAATCTACTTTTTTTTCTTGATACTGCTTCAAAGTTAGGGTTTATTTTTTCAATTTTTTTTTCAATTTTATTTTAACTTTTCTAACGTGAGGCAATATTGGGTTATTTAAAGGTTTCATAACATAATATCTGTGCAAGTTATCGCTATGTAAATTGGTATTAAACTAAACTGATTTGGCTTATAAATTTATGAATTACACTAAAATTTATGATTTTATAATTTATAATTTTACAAAATTTATAATTTTTTGCTTAAATTTATAAAAAAAAAGTTTATATTTTTTCTTTACTTTTATAAAAATTAAGTTCATAATTTTATAAGTTTTATAATTTATTTCTTTAGCTTATAATTTTATAAATTAAACTAAATTAATTTGAACTAAATCAATAAGTCAAAATTTAAACTTGCCTATCACAAGATCATTAATTTCGAAATTGGCCTTAAAAATCAGTTTTTTGTTTTAATATTTTTAAAACTATTCAGTTTAACAGAACCGTACACAAAAGTTATCAGCATAGCTCACATATAATAATTTAATTTATTATAAAATTGTTTGTTTACATACGTTTTTAAAAATAAAATATAACGAAAATTTATTTTAATAGCATGTACTGATAAATACGCTTGCTTAAGATAATTATATTTTTTAATGGAATTAATAAATAGATCATCAGACAAATAATTTAAAAAAGTATATGTCCGAAAAAATGATGATACTAGCAAAAAGAAGCAATAATTACCCTTAATACAATGTTTTCCACATATAATATATAATAAGTTAAAATTTATCTCATATAAGGCATCAAATAATAAAGAGAAATATTGAAAATTATGAAAAGAAAATATTAAAAACATTAGAACTCTGAAAATAATCCATGGAACCTTCAAGTTTTTGCATCATAAAAAGCGACTAAAATAAGTAACAACATTTGAGAAAACAATGTAACCAGTCATAGCGTAGTGATCGAGATCGCCAGTTTAGTAAATGGAAGATTCCGGGTTCGATTCTCATTCTGGAAAGGGTTGGTTATTTACTGAAAACTCACTCAAAAATGAAAAAAAAAAGAGCAAAACTGTATCTATCCTTTGTAAGATTATCCTTGAGAAGTAACCCTTTTTTTGTCCTATAAAGTTGATTTTAACGACATAAAAATGTCTAAAAAATACGGAAGGTGTCTGTTATAAAATGGAAATTTAAAAACGGATACTTCAGAAATCACGGAAATTTCCTGGAATTTACGGAATTTTCTTCCCGTTAAAATACAGAAATAGCACTGGCCAGTAAAATTTTCGGTTTTTTTTAGAATTTTTTTTACAGTGTATAGCTTCTATGAAAATAAAATATTGCTAGATTTTAATGTGGATTTGTATCCTTTTAACCTTTTCAATGGCAAATCACTTCCATTTCTAAAATATTTAAACTAATGAATAGCACCGAAATTTGCGAACAAATTTCTTTGGAAATAAGAAAAGCTATATTTGACATATAATAAACGGAAAATTTTATTTCAAAATTCTGGTGCCATTTTGGCATTTGGGAATTAAACTTAAGTGGTTTCATAAACGGACCACCGCCGTTGAAAGGGTTAAGAAAGAATGATTCTTTTTCGATATTTTAAACACCACTTCTCAAAATGTTAACATAAACTAGAAAGTGACAAAAAGAAAAATCATGCTTCAAGCATAGAACTATGTCAAAATATTCAACACTTCCAGAATACTTTAACAAAACTTCGCCGTTTAATAGGGTGAAAGATGATATCTAAGTAAACAACTTGAAAAATGTATAACACATTTGAAAACCCAATTTCAGAAATCGCTGTCTATAGTCGAAAAAAAGTATATCTAAATTTGCTTGCGCAGCCTGCTTATGAACTTTTTAGTACATATTGTACTAAAATTTAGATCAATTGAGAAACGCATAACACAGTTGAAAATTACCCTTTACCAATTTCCGCCAATAAACGGAAATGTACTCGAATTCTATTGTACATTTCATGTACATGATCTGTAGAATTTATTCTCACTAAGTAATAAAAAATATTTAAATTTAAAAACACATTCCACAACTGTAAATGCATTTCCTGCAATTATCGCTCATAGACAGTACTGTAAATGAAATCTTTTGTGTGACCCTGTAAATAAACGATAAATGCTATACACATCTTATCCTACAGTAATCATCGTGTAGTGCACCTCAGTGACATACATTAATTTCAATATGTTTGATGTAACGTAACATCATTAAAATAAAGTTCAATCGATTTTTCCACATATACCATCATGTAACGGAATTATTTTGAGTGCCCTGTAAACGAACTGTAAGCGTTACGCACTTGATTTTAAACATAGCATAGTAAACTTCAATAACAAATTATCCATTACATGGCAATCTGAGAATATTTACGCGAGTTTGAGCCCATACAAACGGCCAGAAAACAGGTAGGCAAGCAGACAGACAGACGACCAAACAAACCGCAGTAGTTTGAACGTGTTAAAAAGTAAAACATTTTTTCTGAAGTTCTCGTTTAGATTCAAGAACGGATATTTCCTGAGAAAATTGTTTTCTCATTTAGAATAGAATAAACATGTCAAGGACGAATATTCGAAGTTAATATTGGAAAAGAAAATGGTTTTGACATCTATTTCCGTATTTCGCAAATAATATTGAATTTCATATGAGATTTATATGTAAAACAAAATAAATTATACAAAGTTTATTGAAGATAGTTTTACAATACAACTTCATTTGAGGTTATCATGCAATGGTATCAATGAAATATATCGGAATATTCAGCGTTTCTCTGATTTATACAGCAAAAGGAGGTTGAGGTAGTACACGCAGCACAACAAAAGAATATTTACTCTAGAGCTTCCGTCACAATTCACATATACAGTTAAAGGTATTGGTTAGTGAGATTTCAAATTCTCATCGCTAATGTTAAATCTATGGGTGATGAATGCATTCTTATATTTTAAAATATCTCATCAAAAAATTGATAATTTTAATTTCTTTTTTCTATGTGCTTTTCTTAATGAATGTCTCTTTCTTAACTTAAAAACTATTTGTAAAATATACAATTTTATTTGAAGTGTTGAAATCCTACTCATAGCTCATGAGATTTTAACACATAAAGTATTAAATTATGCATATATTTTAGAAATATTTTGTCAACCAGAAAATAAACGTTCTTTGAGAAGAATATACAAAAAAGCAGAAGTTAAAAATATTAATTTCTTGAGAAGATATTATTACTATAAGAATGTCTTCCACGACCATAGTTTTAACATTAGCTAGGAGTATTTGAGATCTCTCAGACCCAACACCCTTAAAAATACAGTTTGTCTCCCTCCAAAATGAACAGGGATTTCCTAAGTGTGAAAATAAAGAAAATAGTAGAGCCAAATTTTCTAGCCTTCTTTACGATAAATATGATGGCGTTACAAGACGTGCGAGAAGAGAACCTATAAAGAATAACTTTCTTTTTACTTTCATTTTTCTTATTAAAGAAATTTTCATGAAGTTCTTAGGAATACATAATTCTCTCCCTCAACTAAAACAGCCGAAATCACAAAAAAATGTATATCACGCTCTCATAAAATCCATTCATTCTACTTCAAAATCTTTGATCTAACATTACAGGAGCCGTAACTCTCTGAACTCTCTAGATTTTGACACTATATTCGACAGCAAGCAAGTTATAAATTCTTCAAGAGCTATATGCACCACTTCAAACCATTCAGATACCACCAGTGTATAAATACACTGATCATGGGGCCTCTGTTAGGGATTCCAATATCTGAAGTTTCTATGAGCAATCTGTTATCTTTGCTGGCTCTAGTGAAAGTTGGTCCGGTAAAAAGTACTTTTGTGTCAGAGTTCAATTCATTAGACGGGCATCTAACTTGGATAAGTTAGATTAAGTACAAGAAATGTACATGGAGTCCCTCACGTCCAGCTAAATTCACAATTTGTTCCAAACTACTGACAGAGTATCTTTTAGTATATGTGTAAAGATTTCCTGCAACAGTTTTCATCCAAATCGCTGTTTGTTGTTTGTCTGTGTTTCGTGAATAAATAAACGTTAAAAAGAACTTTTGCTATCCTGATATTAATTCTCATGATGTCACAGCGTTTAGGCAACACTGAGCTGAACGATTTACATTTCAGAAAGTAACTGACCATACTTATGATGTCAATCAGAAAAATTTACTCAAAAAACACGTTTTACTGAAATCGAACGTAGTCTGTTTAAAATATCATTACAATATATTATTGTTAAAGTCAAAAACGGAAAATCTTGTGCGATCTTTTGGAAACTCGTATTTTTAACAGAATGGGGGGTTTCAGACTTATATTCTATCGCAAATATTATTCGCATTGCTATGTACTACAAAAGATTCAAAAATTAGGTAACATTTGTATATTTTTAACTATAAGCTCTGTTTTGCTTGTAAATATTTCAGTAAGAATCAAAGCACTTATAAATATTTTGAGAGTGAATTTTTCAAAAAGTGAAGATGGACAACTTTTATCTTTTTTTGAGGTACCAAGTGGACATGTTGACATGTTACCTTTTTTTTGTTCATTGTATGGCCTAAAAATGAGAAAAATGTAAGTAGAAAATATGCATGTAAAGTTTATTTTATCAGCATAACCGTTTTATCTGCGTTTACGGAATAAAACAATGAAATAAATTAATATAACTTATTGAAAGTCAGCTAGTTCTATTAGAGAACTTTATACTGACAAAACAGTTACAGTGAAGTAACATAATGTTTGAAAGCTACGAATGAACTATTTTGCTGACATACAAATATCCTCAAGCTAAAATTATTTAATCAAACGATCGATGAAATGATACGATGACTTTTTAATAAATTTCAAACCCGACTTTCTATTTGGATAAAATTTCTATCTTTTAAAGAAACGATTTATCCAATCATATTGAATTTGAAATCAAAAATATATATTATCTGGATAAAATTAATTAATAGAATGGTATTTGAAATATTATAAGATTACTTTAACTAATTTTGATAAATTTCAAATTAGAATTTCAATATGAATTAATTTTCTAGATTTCATATAAAGATTTTGTCCAATCATTTCGAATGTATTCAATCCCTATGCGTTTTGCATTTTATTTGCTGTAAATTTAGAGCAACTCCATCTTTGTTTTATGTAAATTTTGTTATAGAATACATTGATATTTCTTAACTGTGTCTCGTGAAACAATATATGTCAAACAAATTGTAAAACATTAAACTTTATAAAACAAGCTGCAAAGCCAAAATGTGTCCACATACATGATTGAAACAATCTTTATTAACATAAAAAATACCAATTTTTTCATTTTATGCAAGTAATATCACTAGTTATAAAAAAATAAATTTTAGTTAAATATGAAACGGTAATATATTAATTCCATTCTGCACATTTTCTTTAAAACACAATTTTTACTTTCATGAAAGTTAAGCAATTCAAAAACTTAATCTTTTTTGTAATAAGTAACATATTAAAAATCTTTAAAGTTATACACAAAAGACTGAAAATACTTTTCCTTACTAGAATATTAACGGAATTTTTGCCGGAATAAAACTATTTACTTTATACGTTTTATTTATAGCAAAGAAAATTTGTTTTTTTTTTTAATCGCTTCACTTTTTCATTAAAGTTATTATGATACGAATAATCGTTTAATGAATTGGCTTGTAAAAAATATCATAATTTTTTAACGGTTAAACTCATAAATAGATTGAGTATAAACGTACAATTTCTTAATATTTAACATTTATTAATTAAATTTTAGAAAATCTTAAGCATAAAGAACCAGATGTTAAAAACATTTTTAATAATGTTACGCATCAGACACAATAAATTGTGATAAGCTAATTGAATTTTTTGTACAATCTTCTGTATCAAAAATTATGGTGATTAGGAAATGGTTAATTTCAGGAGTTTTATAAAAGTTTTGTATACATTATGGACTGCGATCAGATGTTACTGTATTAGCTTTAAAACGAGTTTACATTTTTCATGTAAAACAATTAATATACACAAAACTAAGTAGAAAAATTCATAAATTTATGTTGAAATATGTATCGGGAAGTAGAAGATAAGCACACAAATATGAATACTGTGGTACATTGAATATTATTTTAAAAGTATTATTTCATACCTGTGGTAATTTCGTAATTAACTACGTTCTTAATCGCATTATTTCACAGAAACGCTGAGATTTAGTTCATGACCGTTTTACGAAAAATAAATTAAAAATGTCCTTCCGGCCTGTACCAGGATGAAAAGGTAGCTTTCATAGTCCATGTTTTTAAAAATTCAACTCATTTTACTCAAACACCCGAAGCTAAAATGTTTGGAACCCCATTATAGAAGATTCAGTCCCGGGTTTCCTTAATACTGAATTCGAATTCGACCATGACAGTTACAGCATAACAATCCATAACAATACCACGATCTAACACTTAACGGAAACAACTTTTTCAATTTATAATTCTTTATACATATTTTTGAATTTAAAAAAAAAAAAGTTCAAAAAATTAACTTGCCGCCATTTTGAAACATGATGGCGCATGAAGCTGGCCAACGAACTCGGTCGAGACCTTGGGATATTCTGTACACATGATCAGTCACATTCATATCGGTTAATAAAAACGAGAGTTATAGCATAACAAATATCAGATTGTTTCAAAATGTCAGCCACCCTACAAATTCGAACTGCCATAACTCAGCCATTTTTTAAGATATAGCCAAAACAAAAAATGTTCCAGAATCCTTGTATCACGCTCTAACACTTAACGGAAAGACTTTTTTCAATTTATATTTTTTGTACATCTTTTTGAATTTGTAAAAATTAAAAAATTTTTAACTGGCCGCCATTTTGAAACAAAATGGCGGATGAAGCTGGCCAAAAAACTCGGTCGAGACCTTGGTATGTCGTATACACATACTCAGTCACATCTGAATCGGTTCATAAATAAGATAGTTACAGCATTACATATATCAGATATATATATATATATATATATATATATATATATATATATATATATATATAAATCCACATTTGAACGGAGGGTGGTTTGGAGGTCTGGGGGTCATGTTCGGTAAAAATATACCATTATTTTTAGGTAGCTTTCAATACAAAAAAGTATAAAGCTACCTATTTCAACCGTTCGGATGAAAGCAATTCCGGAAAATTTCGGTATATTTTCACCGATCATGACCCCCAGATCCCAAAAACCACCCTCCGTTCAATTGTTGATTTATATATATATATATATAATATGATCTATGTCATGCGATAGCACTCGTACTTATAAATCAATTTCGATTAAACTAATTGTGTGTATTAAGCTCACCAATGTCTCGACCGAGTTCGTTGGCCAGCTTGGTCCGCCATTTTGTTTCAAGATGGCGGCCATTGAAAAATTTAAAACTAAAATAAATATACAAAAAAGTTAAAAATTCAAATTTACTTTTTGATTAAGTGTTAGGCCTTGATACAAGGATTCCGGAGTATTTTTTGTTCTACCTCTATCTTAAAAAACGGCTGAGATACAGCAATTTGAAATTCTAGGGTGGCAGACATTTTGAAACAAGATAGCACATTACAAAAATCCAACGATTAATTTATAAGTTTTAGTGAACGCGACTTCTCGCAAATTATTATCTTTCATTGTTGTAATCATTTTCCCAGTCATACACATCAAACTACACTGCTCAAAACAATTAAAGGATATTGCAGTTTTAGGTGGATTTTGTACCTGGGAAACTTTTTAGCTGATTGATACATGGTCGACAGACATAGTAGGTTATATGAGAATAAATTACACATGTTTGGTAGAAAAAAATGCGTTTTATTGCGCATTTGTGTACAAAAGGAAAAAAACACAATTTGTGCATATGAGAAAAAAAGAATAAGAAAAGGTGTTTTCTTCAAAGAAAATCATTTTCAGTAGGGGGCATGGTTTCCACGGGCGGCCAGCAACGTTGAACACCTTTGAAGCATGGACTCAATGAGGCTATTAATGACGAGTTGGGGTATTCTGCCCCACTCTTCCAGAAGAGCTCTTTCCAGTTCTTGGAGAGTTTGTGGGGGTTGTTGGCGGCCAGAAACTCGTCTTCCTAGAGCGTCCCAAACGTGCTCGATTGGATTCATGTCTGGAGAACACGCTGGCCATTCCATTGGAACGATTCCTTCCTCGAAAAGGAAATCCTCCACCAGGTTTGCACGATGTGGCCTGCAGTTATCGTCCATTAAAATGAAGTTATCTCCGATTGCTGCAGCGTAAGGGACTACAATAGGTCTGAGGATCTCATCCCTATATCGGCGACCAGTCAGAGCTCCATCTCGAATGATGTAGAGGTCAGTGCGCCCGTCAATGGAGATGGAACCATACACCAACACTCCTCCACCGCCAAATCTGACACTTTCGTGCACGAACGCAGGATTATTCCTACTGCCACGGTCCCTCCAGATGAAAATACGCCTATTATCCGGATGCACAGAAAAACGGGACTCGTCAGAAAACAGAATATTGCTCCATTCATTTCTCCTCCAATTGGCATGCTCGGTTGCCCACTCCCTGCAGTCGCGACGATGCCTTGATGTTAATCTAACACATACCATCGGTCGGCGAGCATACAGACCTACAGCATGGAGCCGGTTTCGGACAGTCTGAGTTGAAATCGTGGTGCCTGTAGCCGAGCGAAGGTGTTGTTGGAGAAGAGTAGCGTTCATGTTTCGGTGTCTCCGAGCTGTTAACGCTAAATACCGATCTTCATTGGGCGTTGTTGCCCGTCTACGACCTTGCGCTGGTCTTCGGCCTGCACATCCACTCTCCCAAAAAACGGTTCCAGATCCTGGAAATGACACTTTGTGACACTCCAATGGCTTGCGCTACTTCGGCTTGAGTTTGGCCCCCTTCTAACCTACCAACAATTCTCTAAGCTTCTGAATCTGTCAAATGACTTCGCTGAGACATCGTACTCATCGAAACAAAGCAATCACTGAATGCCGATCATCCTTGTCTTCATTCTCTTTTATCCAGTGGAAAGTCAAATTTCATTCGCTGCCGCTGAAGCGACGTTTTTGACGTCGAACTCAAACTTTGCATACTCTACAGTTTGAAAACCAGAAAAATTTGCATTTGTGATTCTCTTCTTCTATTTTCGGCAAAAAAAAATTTCGTTTATATCTTTATTTTATATAAAACTTCAAATATCCTTTAATTGTTTTGAGCAGTGTATATATTCATATCCGTTAGCACCAAATTATCGCCAAACTTGGCGACATTTGGCGAAATATCGCCAAATTTGGCGACCGAAATAAGTCTTCATAAATAAATCCAACTTGGCTATAGTTGACTAATTTGGCAAATTTCTTATTCAAATTCAGTATTAACGAATGTTCTGTAAATGGGTTCTTTGCATTTTTGCTTGCTGTTTCGAGTAACATTAGCTAAAATTTTAAAACGAAGATATAGGAAAGCTACCTTTTCCTCCCGATACAGGCCGGAAGGACTTTTTGGAATTGCTTTTTTCCGAACGGCTGAAATAGGTAGCTTTTTGTATTGAAAGCTACCTAAAAAAATCGTTGTGTAAAATAGTTTACATAATTTGTATGCATAATATGGGTTTTAAGTTTTTGATGCACTCGAGTTATCTTTTTTTACGCTTTTCGCACACCAGAGTTGCACCCTTTTGTATTTAAACTCTTTTTCAAGAAACAAAAATTATATTTTTTCCTTTAGGTTTTAGTATTGCAGTTATCGTAACATGATAAAAGTGTTTTATGCTAAAATAAGTTATAAAATATATTAAGTACATTGAAACGTCTGCAGTAATTGGCATCAGGAAAAAAACATTCCATTATTACTATATTTAACTTTTCTCAATTCTATGTTATTATACATTAATTTTGTTAATACATACCAATTTTGTGCTCTAAATATGTAATTATATCTAATATGTAAATATATTTAATTACGAAATTACATCATTTCATACAACTATTTATACGTATTCTAAGACAACATTTATTTTGTGACTTCTAATCCTTCTTATAGATATTTTTAATAAGGCATTAATATCCTTTGTGCTCTTTAATTAATAGACTTCTGAATGCGAGCTCTCTGATAGTGCTGCTGGTATTTATAATTTGAAGCGATCTATAGCAAAGCTTTGTTTCAGCAAAAGTTTCTTTATCATATTTACTAATTGGATCTTTCTTAATTAATCATTATATAATGCAGCATATAATGATGTTGAATATTCACTTTACTTAACTGCTTCACTATTTCATATACAAGAATAGAAATAATTAATTGTATTTGAATCGGAAGCTTTTATATATAATACGAAATTTTATGAATTAATTATAGTTTCGTATAACTCTATAATTTTTATAGTTAAATATTTGTATTTATTAAAAGATAAATAATTGTCTATTTTGAATTATTTATGTATTTTCTGATAAAAACATATGTTTGTTTTATTGTTTAAGTCAGGAATGAAATTTTCCACTCTGTTCGGAAAAAATTGCTCAATTCTAACCTTTACCTAAGCATTCAGGAACTTCGTATTGTTGTAGCGCTGAAAAATGGTTTTACTATTAAATATCCTATTTTACTATTAAATACTATTAAATAAATTCATTCTCTGAAAAAAAAAAAACAGTAAAAAATGCCATATTTTTACGAACAGAATTCACCGAGTTGTGGTATTTTGAATTTAATGAAATTTCGTAGCTTTCCGGCACTAAAAACAGATATACGCCCGCATTTTTAGTGTCTCAAAGCTTCGAACATTCATTATATTTAAAGTATCATAACACCGCGAGGATTTGTCGTATAAGAATGGAGTTTTTACTGTTGTACTTGTAACTAGAGCATTCACGAATTTTTTCTACATAAAATTTATAAAACTCGGGTACCGTAAAAAAAGGAATAACTGTAAGTTTTTGAAAATTAAAGGCAGAACTTATTCATCAACATAATCTTAATAACTACCTTAATTTCGAGTAATTTTACAAACTACATTGCCTACGTATGTCCTAAAGATAAACAAGTGTGACCGAAGGTGGCACAAAGGGATACGTTTAATATTCCTTTTAAAACATTTTATCCTTTCTTTAATAAATCTAAATAAACTTCAATTTCCAAAAAAAAAAGTAAGTCATGTTTTGTATAAAGTAAAAATTTACCGGTCTATTTTTCTCATTTTTTCGAAAATCTGAACCCCACTGTTCTATTCTGTCATAATAACATCTGTCATGTGGACTAAATGCGATATTAAAGAAAAAATCAATTTCGAAATTAAACATGTTGTATAGGGACCTACAAAATGTTAAAATATGAAAATATTTCCATAATCGGGTTTTATCATGATTCAATACGTTCCTTAAACTCATATGACGTTATAATAACTTGCTGACGTCATATCTACTTGCTTTCTTTATTACTCATATTGATACTATCTTTGTATTGTTCTCATTCATTTGAAAAAGTCCGTTAAACTTCCAATATGACGCCAGATTAATTTTCTTTTTAATTCTCTAATGACATCATATTAACCTGCTTCCTGTACTTACACATACTCACACTCCTTGTATTATTGAGAAATGTTTGAAAATTTCCGTTTTATTACTAGTATGATGTCATATTAATCTTTTTTTATTTTTTCAATTGGTGAAACTTTTTATTTCATTTTCATTTTTCACGTGGAAATCTTTCAATAGAAAATTAATTATTGTAGAAATAATTTTATTGTGGATTCTTAATTGTTGGCAACTGCTATAACGAAAAATGTTAAAATTTAATAGGAAAAGGCTGTTAGAGTTTTGGTTTTTTATCTCTCTATATTAAAATAATATGATTTTTTTATATTTTATGATTTTAAGTTTCATAGCAGGTATTCAGGTATATGTACAAGAAATTTCAAGTCTGTAAGTTATATAGTTTCTGAGAACCGGCTCTGTGACGGAGAGACAACGTAGCGGAACGAATGAGAGGAACAAAACCCTAAAAATTAAAGAACGCTCCAATCTTTTTGGGACACTCTGTATATATTATTCGAAACTTTATTTAATTACTTCATTTAATTCTTAACCTAAATAGTTTATTTTTCAATGATAAAAATCTAGTTCCGATAAAACATAATGTAATTTCTTGAAAAAAAAATGCTGTTTTTCGCATCCTTTATTGCAGAATCATTCTTTTCCCGACATATATAAAGGCCTCCAGAGGCTTTTTAAGGTCAGATGGGATTATTTGCTTATTGATTAATATATTTCTCATCCCACTGTAGGACAATTATGTATGTTGTCTTAATATTTAGTTGTTACGTTTTGGAATGGTCTTAAGTGATTTGTAGAATTAATGATATTATTTTCATTGTACTTGCTTCTCTGAGTGGTAAATTTGTTTTTTTTATGAACGTTATGTAAGAACAGATTTTTAGTCTTTTATTGATTGCAGGTAATTTAAGGAATTATTTATATTTATTATCTATTTACAGTTGTTTTGTTAATTCTTTTACTGTAGTCATTTCGCTTCAATTTAAAATGGCATAGTTCAAGATAAGAAATTGGTTGGTTGGTTGATTTTATGACGGCCGATTATCTATACGAGGGATATAGGCCCTAGGGAGGAATGCCCTCCTTGGGGGTCTTTCTAAGGGATCCTATCCCGTATTTACGACAAGGTTCGAAGAAAATCATGGAAAACTCCGAACGGTTAGTTCGACGAGCGCGACAGTGGTTTGAACCCAGCACCTTCCGTCTATCAGCTTTTGAGAGGAGAAACTCTCAGCCACTGGTAGGGCGATAAGAAATTGAAATTTTTTGCTCAAATTTTAGAATGAGTTACAGAAGGAAGTTGATTGTATAATATTGTTTGTTTATATACTAAGAGTCTCTTCTAATCGTTCAACAATTGCTAATTCCCAAACCATCAGTTTTAGAGGTATTTTTGTAGTAGCTAAATTGTTTCAAAAGTCAATCTGCATTTTATAAAAATCTATTTACGTTAAAATATTTTTTTTTAAAGTTACGAAATTTAAATTTTAGTACGGCTGCTCGATCCTATAAATTATATTTAGAAAACGCTTTCTCAATGCTCTAATATGTAAAACGGTAAAATCCTATCTTTCTACTACCAAAACTTAGCGAGTTAAGATACTTTGAATTTTATAAATTTTCAGCGTTTTCTGGCACTAAAACGGGAGAAAAGTAACTTCGCTAACTATATCTCTATAACTAACAATTTAGGAATTTGTTATTGGACAACGATAAATAAGGCCATCCTGTATGGATATAAATTGTAGTGTATACTTGTGCCTTTGGATACTTCAATTTTAAATTTTTAGATTTTATATTAATACTGGTCGGCATCAAAATCCTCCCTATAAAAATAATGGTTAATCCTTATTGATTCACC
Organism: Maratus michaelseni; assembly: GCA_963931845.1. Lineage (NCBI taxonomy): Eukaryota > Metazoa > Arthropoda > Arachnida > Araneae > Salticidae > Maratus > Maratus michaelseni. The sequence continues at coordinate 105,520,989 of OZ007588.1, read as the reverse complement.
CTCAGTAAATCAAAATATAGCAATAGAATTAATGTATCACGTACCATATTTTAGGTGGGGTCATTGCTTTAAAAATTCAGAAATTTTATGTCTTACTGGTAAAATATTAGTGGAAATTGTATAAATGAAAATATGCATGTGTTAATATGAAAATAATATATAAATAAATGTATTGGGTATATGTAAAAGTAAGTTCCATTTTCACAATAGATGGCGTAAGTGGTCTTATATGTATTGTGTGAATCTGGTAATACATGCTTTTGAAACATCTCTACATAAACTTCAAAACGTAGTGTATGGAATTTGATTAAAATGTAAACAACATTTTATTCCATTTAAAATGGCTAGTTTTGTGCCAAATAACCGTCATTTGAGGGAAGTTTTGTTATACTTTTATACTTTAAAGAAAAGCGTTGATGAAATTCATCGTTTACTTGTAGAAGCTTATGGTGAACATGCTTTGTCTGATAGTATGTGTAGAAGGTGGTTCAGGCAATTTAAAGAAAGTTTATTCGATGTTCAACTATTGAACGATGTTGAGGTTTATCCGATGTTGATGTAGCTACAGTAAAGTCTGAAACTGTTAGTGGCGAAATCTACGGACGACAAAGAATGCGTTTGAAGCAAGCTATTTAAGAAAATCGATCAAAATGGAGGAATAGACACAATGAATTGATTTTGCAGCATGACAACGCAAAACCACATACTGCAAGAGTCGTTTAAACCTACTTAGAAAGGCATGACTGGAAAGTTCTATTCCACCTGCCATATTCGCCAGACATTGCTCCTTCGGATTACTATTTATTCCGGTCTATGCAGTCAGCGCTTCAAGGCGTACGATTCACATCTTATGAAGTATCGAAAATTGACTTGACGGATGGATCGCTTAAAAAAAAACTTCTTCAGACAGGGAATCCGTAAATTGCCTGAAGATGGAGGAAGGTTGTGGATTCTGGTGGAGCTTACTTTGAATAATTTACCACTTTTACATACATGCTAAATAAACATGTAATTTTAGCCAAAAAAACGGAATTTACTTTTGCATATACTCAGTATATCAAGATTAGCAAAAATACAATGGCAACAAAAATATATGTTAGTTTTTATCACATCAATAACATGTTTTGTCACATATCATATCATATATTATAAATCATGAAAGAAAGGGAATTCACAAAAAAAAATTGTGTTATACAAATATCAATAAAATGTATTTTCATGATATATTTTATTGATTGATGGTTTAAGACAGTGAAAATACCTTTTTTCATGTTTTCAATTTTATCTAGCGCATTATTTGTTGTTATTAGAAAACTATTTCTTAAAAAAAAATGGTACATATTGGATAAATTTGATATCATATTTAGATTTAGGAATATTAGATCTTTTTAGTTCACATTTGTGTTTCGCACGGAGGCAAAAACTTTATTATTTTGTCTCCGACTAGTGCTATGAATGGAAAATTAAAAAAAAATAACCACTACAAAATTATGTATCGTCAAAAGTCTCTCAATGTAATAAGTAAATAAATAAAAATTAAAGTAACTTACCCAACAGTTAAAATGTAACAATATAAATAACTGTACTTACCTAGAAAGGAAGAGAAAATAAAATTACTAAGACATTTTTACATAGAATCATATTCTAAATCACACTCTTAATGGAATTCACTTACACCATTAAAAAAAAAAAACATTTATTAAAGGTTTATTATGTCGCTATTAAATGAAAAAAAATTAAAAATATTCCATTTGCAGATAAAATTACAATATACTTATGCAAAATCAAAATTGAATCAATATAGTTTTACAGAATAAGCATGCTGAGTACAGCTGAGTATAGAGGAATTCCAAGTTGTGGACACAGAGATATAATGCCTAACGGAAATAGTGTAAAATACGGCATAGTACCGTCACCTGTTTAGCAATATACAGGGTGATTTTTTTTAAAGTTTTGAAAGTAAAACCCTATAACAAAAGAACCACTGATCCAAACGACCTAAAATTTTACCAGTATGCTCCCAAAGCAATGGGCATTTTTTAGGCGGGGTTAAAAAAACTTAAAATCGAACCGACAGATGGCGCTGTACATGCAGTAAAGTCGGGAGACGAACTTGCGCCCGGCACACACGCATTGGCGATAAAAACGTGAAGTACGCACATCTCGTGTTCATTATTCTACGGAAATCCTCGTGATTACTGCGCCATTGATGAAACTGTATTATCCGAATAATGACAATGCAGCAACTGCTCTTAGAAGATTTAGGACATTTAAGAATTTAAGAAAAGGTCCAATGACGACAAAAAAGGTCTACGGAAGATGGTTTCTCAAAGTACCGTCCATTGTTTTCCTCCCACAGACGATATTCTTTGTTTCTGCTACCTTACAGCGCCATCTGTCGGTGCGATTTTAAGTTTTTTTAATCATGCCTAAAAAAATTCCCATTGCTTTGGGAGCATACTGGTAAAATTTTAGGTCATTTGGATCAGTGGTTGTTTTGTTATAGTGTTTTACTTTCACAACTTTAAAAAAAATCACCCTGTACATCAAAATCTAATCAGCTCTAACTTTTAAAAATTGAGAAAGGACTTGGCGCAATGCAATAAAAGCAAATAAAAGAATATTTTGAGATCATATCAAGCCTTTGAAAGGTGGTGGAAATGCCACAATCGCACCGGAATTTTGAAATAAAATTTAGATTTTATAATGTACGTTAAGAAATGCTTTAATTTATTTTCAAATAAAGTTGTTCATAAAATCTGATGCCATTTAGTCATTTCAACATTTTCGAAACATAAGTATTGGGTTGTTCGGAAAGTTCTTTCCCTTTGGGAAAACCAATTCGTACCGAAAAATTTCACCCGTCAATTTTTAGACATTAAATATTGGAATTAGTATCTATTGATGAAATGATAGAATTTTCCGGTACGGACCAACTTTCCCAAACGGAAAGAACTTCTCGAGCAGTACAATTCTTTGTACTTGATAGAGTTAAATATTTTAGTACTCAAAACGTTGTTTTATTTATTTTTGTAGTACTAATTTATGTTGTTAAGGTAGAACAAAATATGACGTTTTATTTAATTCGGTGCTTTAGTTTTTAAGTTACAGTACCCACAAAATGTGTGTAGCACACATACAATTAAAAAAAAATGTCGTATTCAGGATATCCGAGAACGTGTGAATCCAGCAGAAACCTGAATTTGTAAATTTTTATGACTCCAACACATTTTTCATTAGTAATATAGAAGAATACAGATGGACTTTTTTATAACGAGCTCCGAAATTAACGAGAATCCAGTTTTAATGAGCAAAGATATGGAGATGGCTGGCGTAATGTTAAAATTCATTGCAGAAAACTTTATGTAAAAAGGAATACATCGATCGATACAACGATTTTGCGAAATCACAAAATATTTTCCTTTTTTTCTATTTTTTTTTCCATAAGCAAAATACGTCAATTCATGTGATCTGTACATTTGAGAGCCTATACTAGTGATGAGCAAACAAATGTTAAACCTATGGGAGCGTTCATTTTAAATTTATGGTTTGCATTTCAATATTTTTCAATAATTGTTTTGCATAGGATAGCTTAGGTTGAACTTCAAACGGGTCTTTTTTTTGCTTTTATGATTTCTGTTACAGTATTTTTATGAGGATACTTTCACTTTCGAACCGATTCTGAAATATTAAAGAGACACCGTACAAAAAAATGCGACAAAAATCTAAAAGGTTAAAGAAGAGCCCATTTACATATCAACCTCAGCTATCCTATCAAAAAATGTATTTAAAAATATTGAATTGCAAATTTGAAATTAGAAAAGAAGGTTCCCATAGGTTTAATATTAGTTTACAAATGTTTTCACATGACTAGCGTTGGCTCTTACCGCAACAGGATTAAATAAGTTTAAGCACAGCAGCAATTTTCTAAATAAATTTTAATTACTCATTCTAATTTAAATCCATGCCCATATGTGCTACAAGTTGTAGTTTTAAATCTATATTTAACATAATTATGTTTTAAATTTTATCTAAAACAATCGAATTTTACAAAATACCAAAAATTAACTTGTCAAAAGTTTAAACACAGTAGTTTTTTTTTTTTTTTTTTTTTTAATAATAATAATAATAAAAGGCTGATATTTGAATATTGCTCCATTTCATGTAATTAGCTGAAATGCACGGTGTTTCATCTATAAAGCCAGGTTGTGCAAAATTTTTGGCTTGATTTCTAACCAAGTGCTCTTAGTGACCGATTTCAAGTTTTTAACTGAAGAATACGGTCTATCATTCTGGTTAAATGCGCGTGTGAGCGGCCTAGGTCGTTGAGTTAGAGGTGTGTTTGGAAGCGTTGACATGTTGAAAAATCCAATCGTCTCTAACTAAAATTTCTCCAACTTGAAACAAATGATTGGCAAGTGTCTCTTGTTAGTTTTCAGATGTTTGACGACCACTCATAAATGCTAGAGACCATAGTCTGACCATTGTTAGAAACCACTCTCCATACCATTAGAGAACCACTCTCGTATTATCTACTAAATGTACTCCGTGGTTATTTTAGGATATCATGCCAAGAGCATGCAAACCCATCAGGGTAGTCAAAATTAATTTTTTTAATCACGGAATCAAATTTAGCCATTTATCACCAACTGACATATGCTGTTTGGCATATTGTAATCTAATTTCTTAATGATGCGGTTTCAAGCATCAAGCCATCTTTCGGTTTTTCATGTACCCTGATTCTAAAACTCTTCTATGAATAGCTTTGTTTTATATTTGTCCTCCAGCTGTATTTTTAATTTGAGAAAGAGGATAATTTCTTGTTGAAGCCAAGTTTCTGAAGCACCGGTCTTCGCAAAAACTTGTAAATCGTGGCTTTCTTGGATGGTATTTTCGTTTGAAATCTTCACCAAGAGCCAAAACGTAATAAATGCCTCGTTTGGAGTTTTTAAACGCAGCTGCAATTTTGAAACGTAACTAAAGTTTAGTTCTTGTGGTCCAGATATTTAATACCCCCTCATGTGCGAATTATTTTGACTTTGCCATTTTGTATTAACCCACAAATAAAAATCTCGTGCTTCTTATAAAGACAGAAATCATTTGCGTGCGCAACCATTACGCTATTTTGTATAATTTGCATAAAGACGATTTGTACTTAAACTTAACTTAAATCGCGGTTTTTTTTGTTCCATTGTTAAACTCAATGATTTGGCATAAAATTTAAAACATAATTTTGTTGAATATGGTTTTAAGACTGTAATTATTAAGGCTTATAAATAGGATATTGAAATAAAGTGGATATTTAAAGTTTTATTTAAAAATTGTTGCTGTGCTTAAACTTTTGACTGTACACCAAAAAGATTGTTATTTATGCAGTCATTTCTCTTAAATGACTTAGCTTCTTTTCCACAAACAAATTGTAGTAATATTCCGTTTTTGAGTTCCTTATCTTGCTTAAATATGGATTAGGTTCCCTTATTAAGACCCCCCTAGGAGGGCTACCCCCCCCCCCCTCGTGCCTGTATTCCTCATTCAGATAAGAAACACCATCTCAATTCATTAAAATAGTTACAAAATAAATACGTGATTTGAAAGTGAAAAAAATATATATTAATGAAGAAAACTTATAAAAAATCTATTTAATTTAATAAATTCAAGGGAATTATAAAAATTCTCGTATTAACTCTTATTAGAAATAATTCGTGAAGCTAATAAAATTTTTAAAACCACAAACATAAATAAGGTAATTACAACTATTAATTGCTATTATCTAAATGCGAAAATTATCATAATACCATAATTTTTCCCAGAAATAACTCTGCAAACATTGCAATAGTCACTGCGTTAATTTTTGATACTAAAGTTTTATTTAACATTTGAGCAGAATTGCGTCGTTAGTGCTAAAATGAACTTCGTCAATTTTGTAAAATAAAAAAGTCTGAAGACGTCCAAAAATATATTTTTTCCAAAGATAAGTTCGTGTACTTTACAATTTTGTATGAGAAAATTGACAATATTTATGAGAAATATGTAATTTTCTGTTTGTTGCAGATACGAAAAAGGCGCTTTTTAGTTATTATTTTTATGTTCTAATTTTTTTAAATATTTTTACATGCTTAAAAATAATGTTTTGAACATCTCAGTAAATAATTTTGAAATCGGAGTTTCTGAGTTACAAAGATGTTACAAAGGGTTAAAATGAATGTTAAACTGCCCTTAGTTAGTTAATTTGTTCACTTTTCGGTCCAAAAATTGCATCTATCAGAGCGATAATAATGTAACTTTCAGTAATTTACCTGAACATTTACCTATTTGCTTTTATTTCAATATATGATATGGTAATAGCGAAAACTCCGTTATAACGAGCAAATGCTATGCTTTCTTCAAGTTCGTTATTAACGAGTTTGACTGCAGTAAAGAAAGATAAAAAAAGCACAGAAACAGTATTTAAATTCATTTTAATGATTACGTTAAATGCAATGGAAAATTAACTGGCATTAGAAATGCTTATTAAAAATTTTACCCGACAAATTAAAAGTTTTAATAATGGTTCTGTGTGTGAAAGTGAAAATAATGATGTTTTTTAATCTGTCTTACGAAATTAATTTTCTTTTTTCATAATTGTTTTTTAAATTCATTATCTTCAATGGCTTCATAAAAAATTAAATTATTTTCACATATACAAAAAAAAAAAAAAAAAAAAAAAAAAAAAAAAATTGTTGCTAATACGTTTTAGTACCCTTATTAAAATGTAAAATTTTTTATGAGTACAGTTCATTTGTGTAATTTATCAATTTTCTTCCGCGCTTGTTAATTTCAATCAAGATTTTAATGAGGAATTAAGAAGTTCATCGTTTGGAATTTTTTTTACCTTGGAAATTCCTTGCTTAATTTTCTTAAATTATTTGTGCAACATAATTTTAAGAAGAATGCAAAATAATTTTTAAATTGTTTTTCACATTTTTAATTAAAAATAGAGAGCGCAATTGAGAACTAAATTTCTTCAACAATGACCGTAAAGATCAAATGACGTGTTCCAAAGGCAAATCACATTTATCTTTGTAATTTTTGATATCGTCTTTTTCTGTGGGAACTAGGTTTTTTTAAAGCTTTATACCAGGAAGGCAGTTTGATTTTTAAGGTGGCAATTCCAGAAAATTCACTGCCAATTTTTTTTTCTATTAATGTTTAATAGAAAAAGTTTAATGTTGCAGACTAAAAAGCAAACAAAACAAAATAAATTATGTAACACTTTCCAACACTTCCAAAATAATTTTATAAACTTTACCATTTAATAAAGTGAAGATGATATATAAGCAAAGAATGTGGAAAACGCTTAACATATTTAAAAACCCAATTTCAGGAATTATCAACAATATTCGGAAAAATATTCGAATTATTTTGTGCAACCCTGTATATGATCTATAGATTTATATATATATACTACAGAGAATGCTAAATTTTAGTTCAGATAGGAAACTCGTAGCATAGTTTAAAACCCCCATAGTTTAAACGTTCCCTTTTGGAATTTCCGTCAATAAACGTAAATGTACTCCAGAACTTTTGTGCTGACCTGTATATGATCTATAGAATTTATACATTATTACTAATAGACGAAAAATGAGTTAAATTTAAAAACGCGCTCAGCAACTGAAAAAGCTCTTCCAGCAATCATTGTTAACATACAGTACCAAATTATTTTGTGTGTCCCTGTAAATGAACGATAAATGCTATACACACAATATTCTACAGTAAGCCTCTTGTAATGTACCTTAGTGACATATATATAAATTCAATATGCTTGAAATAAAACATTCTTAAAATAAACCACAAACTATCCATAGATCCGAATATATTTTCTCCATAGACCGTAATGCAACGGAATTATTCTGAGTGTCCCAGTAAAAAAAAAAAAAGTGTTATACACACCATATTCAACAGCAAACCTTTTGTAGTGCACCTCAGTGATATATATCCATTTCAATATGTTTGAAATTGTGTAACATCATTAAAATAAACCGCAAATGATTTTTCCCCATAGACCGTTATGTAACGGAATTCTTTTAAGTGTCCCAGTAAAAAAACTATAAATGCTACACACTTCATTTTCAATACCGAACATGCCGTTGTAAGCCTCAATAACATATATCAATTGCATGACAATCCGAATATCTTTACGCAAGTTAGAGCATGGACAGACAGACAGACGGCAGACACCATATAGACTGACATATCGAATTCATAAACACTTTTCAACTATGTTGGAAAGTGCTAAAAAGATTTTTTTTAAAGTCCTCATTGAAAACTAGCATTATAGCCGCACTGCTATCAAACGAAGTAAAAACGAATTCTGCGATTTAAATATTAAATAGAATTTTTTGAATTAGAAATAGTGGTGCCAGACTCTTCGGAAATTCCAAGGAATGCACGCATCTTGCTATTAATTTTGATATTTTCTTAAAATTGGCATTTTTTTTTACCAAATATGGGATGTGTTTTTAGCAAAATGTACTCTGCATAACATTTTTATGTATTCTTTTTAATGCATTTCTCGTGTAAGTGCATCAAAACAAGAAAGAAAAAATGTTTTTATATACAAGAATTAGTACATTAAAAAAAAAGACACTGCAAGCAGTTTATTAGAATAAATCATCCAATATTATATAATGACTTTATAAATAAGTATTGCTCAAGTTCAGGACATTTTTATACATGCATGTTAAAAGCAAATAAACAGAGCTCTATTTATCGCTATATCATTGTATCCATCATTTTACTTCCAAATATTCCATGCTTTCAGCAAAAAACTGTATGATTATTTATGAATGCTTCTGCTTATATACACAGGTAATTCATCTTTTTGACGGCCAAAGCATTTTTCTTCTGTAATTTATTTGCTATTTTTTCGCATTCATCTTCTCCATGTGGTGAATGTAACTAAATTATTCTGTGATGAAATATGTTTTTGATTTTCATTTCCTTCCGTTCATATGTCTCTAATTTAATTTGTGTTGCCAAAAATATATATGCTAATTTTTCATCTTGAGCGTATTAAATGTTAAAAAAAGATTTTTTAATATTTAAAGAGTGTTTATTGTTCATGAGTAAGTACTGCAGTGTATTTCGAATTCAAAATGTGATTCACTTCTAGAGCTATATAATTTGAGGTGATTTCTAGTGCTTATTTCTAAATGAATACGCTTACAACATAAACTCTTGTAGTATAGTCACTTATTATACACTTAATTGCATTTCTCAATGAATGAAATAAGAGATAATGCTTTGAATTTCAACAGAAATTGAACAGAAATATGTTTTAGTATAAAACAGAGATTCTTTGATTTTTGGAAAAGTATTCCTATTAGATGCTATCTTGAAGGGAAATACTACCTCAGTTATTTGTAAAATTTTAAGAAAATATTGATTTTGAGATACTTTTTCCCTTACACTTTTGATGTTTAAGGTGGATCTTCCTTAATAATAGCATATTGTCGAAAAAAATAAAAATAAAGTAAAAGTGCCCAATTAAGCTGATGGCATTGAGCTCGGAGGCTATTCACACTAATTGTATATTATACTCTTATTTCAAAGAATAATGTCCCTCGAAAAATATAGAAATTGACAATAAATTAAGGGGAGCATTAGATCCCCGTTCCTTCTTTATACTTAACCAATGAACCCTCAAAACTAATCAGGGAGGCGCTTTATCACAATGAAACTATATACAAAATTTGAAGCAAATCGGATGACTCTGCATGAAAAACCCATTTATCTAAATTAAGGGGGTGTATTATTCCCCTGTTTCTCCCTTTATACTTAAATAATTAACCCCCAAAACTAGTCAGGGAAGCGCCTTATTACAATGAACCTATATACAAAATTTGAAGCAAATCGGATAATTTTGCATGAAAACCTCCATTTATCTAAATTAAGGGGGGGGGGGAATTAGGTTCCCGTTTCCCACCTTTATACTTAACCAATGAATCCACAAATCTAATCAGGGAAACGTTTTATCAGAATGAACCTATAAACAAAATTCGAAACAAATCGGGTATTTCTATCAAGAGTTATCGCGTTACGTACATACATACATACATACGTATATACGTACATACATACATACATACATACATACATACATACATACATAACCGGCGAACACATTAGCTCTCAGACTTTGATAACCTGAGAGCTAAAAATCTTCAAATATGACACATTAAACATAGTCTTTTCATTTGTACAATTTTATTACAAACATGTGTATTACATGTTTTGTTTTCATTTTTTACTGCTTATTGCGTTGTGCCCGATTATACCTGAGAAGAAAAAAATGATTGTAACGAATAGAAAAAAAATATATATATGTAAATTCAAAATGCTTAAAAAGTGACCACATGTTTAGTTATAACTTGAAAAAGAGAAGTTTGTTTTTCAGGTATTGTTTTTAGAAAATTTATTTCTGTGTATTTTAAGTAAAGAAACATGTAAATCTGATAAGTTTTTCAAAAGTTATCGTGGCGAAGAAGATGCAAAACAGAGTTTCCAGATAATTCAGTTTAAAGTTTTGGCATCGCAGATATCGCTGGGTGTACGTTTCAAGATTTACGGCTCGTACGTCTGCAATTTTAGGAATTTTTCCATCCGATCAACTGTACGATGACCATAAAGGTTAAAACAGTATAAAAATTATAATATCAAGAAATAAATTTTCGCTATTTCAAACCTTTGTGGTTTCCTTAAGCTATTGGGAAATCTGAATGCAGTCTAGTTTTACACATGGGCCAAAATTTATGACTATAAAATTATGACATAAATTAATAAGTTTATGGGCCAAAATTTAATAAGTGTGATTTTTGGCAGCTGATTTTCTGCAGATATCTGATTTTTAAAAGCTTCATATTAGTCTCAGTTTGAATTTTTTGTAACCACTGATATATTAAAAAATAGTAGATGGGCGCAAATTTTATTAAAAAATAAATATGATATGGCAGTTTTTATCAGACAAAACACCAATCGTAAAGAACAGAAATGATATTTTTTGCAATTTTCCCACTTTACTTAAAAAAGAGCATTTTTGGAATATTTTTTGTCCTATTTTCAAAGACATATCAAACCTACTATTAAATGGCTACATATTGGTGAATCCATAAATATCAATATTTAAATTAAAAATGGGGATATTAATGACGGTTAATAAAGGTACGTTTGCTTATTCCCCATTCTTTTCAACCCAGAAAATCTTCTTTATGAACAAACAACAAGCAATGGCGACTTTTTAAAAACAATATGCGCTCCCCTACTGGAAACATTACTGAAAATGACTACAAACTGCTATCTGACGGAAATATGAAGATATTCATTCACCGGGAGTGTAGTGACCAACAAAAGTGAGAGACACAACTTTAAACCCAACAAAAACAAATATTACACATTTAACTCATATAAAAATTATATTATTAAGTGTTGTGTTGTTTTGGGGTTCTTTCTAAAACACAACTTACTTAAACTTAAAAAGCTCATTTATTACTCAATCTTCACTTGGCAATTAAATATTTAAAAAAAAATAAGTATACCCTGATTAGCTCCACTGAAATCTGTTGCCATGGAAAAGGTAGCAAATTATATTAAACTAATCAAAATATCAAAACTTAAGAATCCGAATAGGTCAATACAACAATGATAATTTTGAACTCATCATTTTAAGACAATATTAAATGTAGTAAGGGGCAACAGATTTCTAAATCAAGTAGCATACTGGATTGCATAAAGAACACCCAACTCCACTCCAACCCGATCAAGCTCAAATCTCCATACACATTAAATTAACAAAAGTGTAATCATCATATAATTTGGAAAAATGCAGACAACCTGAAATTCCTCCAATATGAGGACCAAAAGGGGAAAGAGTTAAATCCGTTAATAGAATAGGGATATGATGATGTACTAAAATTTTAGAACAACCATAGAGATTCTGAACAAGATCCGATCGGTTAACCAAGAATCGTATAGTGGTGTATAATGACTGGATTTTTTTTTTTTTTTTTTTTTTTTTTTTTACTTTTTAAAATAAAACAATTTTGGTGTATATTTTAGAAAAACAATGTTTCTGAAAGAGGAGAGTTAAAGCTTAATTTAACATTTTATGAAATTAAATTTAATATTACTGTTTCACTTATTAATCTATCCATCCTTAAATCAAGATCAAAAATACGATTGTATAACATTGAGTGAACTTCAATTTATGTTCATTAAAACAGTCAGTTATGAATTTAAACTTAAGAAATTTTAAAGTCCTAATTTAATAAAGTTGAATTTTCTTAAAGTTGAAACCACTCACTGGTTACTTTTAAATTACAGATCATATTTTTAAAATTACCATCATATTACCATTTAATGGTCGTTCAAACATACAAACATTATATATTAACCTACAGACTATTTCTGTTCATAATATTTATTCTTATTGAAATTATCCAAAGATATTCATTTCACTTTTAAACTCTGGTATAGCAAACATATTTTTTTTTTTTTTTTTTTTTTTTTTTTTTAAAGAGGTACAAATAAATAAAAAGAAAAACTATGCAAATAGTACTTACAACAGGTAGAGAGTTCTACAATTCTAGTCAATGGGCACTTAGGAGCATTTCCTCCTTTTTCAAAATCTGATGAAGCACTTAAGCTGGAGTATTCAGACTGGGGAAAAATTCAGACGTGGTTTCAAGCTAACATTCATCAATCCTCTCATCTCACTGCATCCCTTGCCATCAACTACTAGGTCCATCATCTAGTCCGGAGGGGAAAATCGTTCTACGGTCCAGAACTTCACCGTCGGAGTCAGTAATTTCACCTTCCTGAAGCATGTGTTTTATTCGAAGATAGCCATCACCGTAACTCAGAACACTACGACTTCTAACGACCGGTTTAGTTCAATATCTATGATCACTTCTGATGGTTAAGAAGTCATAATCTTGGAGCGCCACTACGCCAAAAAAAAATAGGCTACACATATCTTCTTCTTAATTTCTCGTTAACAGTTATAGATCCGCAATTCGAAAATGCCCTTATAGCCTCTTTTCATCATAACATCATGATTTAGGATGGTTAATGTAGGGCCATCAATGCCCCACTCTCAAAAAAAAAAATCTTCCAGAAACCTGTCCGCCTTCAACAACTTCGCGATCCAGCCCACAGGCCAATCTTCGAGCCCCGTAATAAGTCGAATTTTTTTTTACGAGTCAAACGACAGGTCTCTTGGCCAAGCAACAAGTGTCCTAAACATTCATTCTCCCGCGCTGCTTGAAAAACGGGACCGATCCACTCTGCCAGGGGTACGGGAATGGAAACAAAAGGAAAAATGGACTCACCGTGAAGACTACAGCTTGCCGCTCCACTCTGCCGGCCGCTTCATGGGGGAAGGAAACCATGCATCACCCCCATGGCGTGTGCTGAAGGGGGTTCTGTTAGCCTCTGTTTACATGGGCGCCAGCTATCCGCCTGATAGCAGAGCCAATTGAGGCCTGACGTAAACTTACAAAGCCTAATTGCGTGTATAGTACACTCATAAGATAACGTAATTCTTATACAGGGCGGTCGGTCATTCTTATATCAAAGTCAGACTAGATGACTCCAAATTTTCCACCTGTGCAGTCTACTGACAAAACATCCCTCCCTTGCTGTCTGCTTTTCGTATTTGGAAAACAGGAAGCTACGTTAGACTATAAACGTTGAAATTACTTTGCAAAAAGAAAAAGAAAGAAGAAAAAATAAAAACTGATTTTATTATAATTATTACAATTACTTTTATTTATTTAAATTTTTATTAGAAACAGAAAAAAAGAGTGCTTTTAAATAAATGTTGAGAAAGTGATTTAAATAATTAATGTAGATTAAAAAAAAAAATTTTTGTTGAAACCAACCGTAACAAGATTGCTCCCCCCGGCTAATTAAAAAAAAATTTTTTTTGAGAAAACAAATTATTTTTTTGAAAGGTAACTTGGTACCACATGGCATGCTGGGACCTCAACACTGAAAAAACTGACCCACAAACACAGATCATACATCGATCCGGGACGGGATCCAGAGAGTTCACCGCTGAAATACCACCCTGACAATATATTCCGGATATATACAACCAGAGCTCGCACATCCGTAGAAACCATTACCTAAAATATTACCTGAAACATGACCATAAAAGAGTACTACCAGAGGAGGGACCACAAGGCTGATTTTACCACTAAAATGACCAAGATATTTTCTGCACCTGTAAAAGAACACATGTTCCACCTGATTGTGAAACCTGACTTCCCTACTACTGTCATTCCTACGCATAACTGCATCCTTCCTGAGACTTCTGGCAACAGAACTGTAAATAATACATAAATTGAATTTTGAAAAAAAAAAATTAGCCGAAAAAGAAGAGAAGTGCCCACTGATTAATTGTCACTATACTGCTTATATACATAACTTCAATAATTGGCATCACAGTATATTACAACACTATCTATTAATGTAAATAAGTACTAGTAATATCATAGTTACAACACTGTAAATGTCAATGAAATTTGTAAAGCACATATTAATTCTATTATACAAAAATACACAAGAGCAACTGGTGACACACAAAAAAAAATATATACATATACATCTGTAAGACACAAATTATGGTATCACAGACCATGTTAGAGAATTACGCACACAATTGTAACAATTTTATATGAGAACACATGTTTGTTTTCGAACACAGTCTAATGATTCGGGATATTATGTAGATTTTACAAATGCACGTACAAGTAATGTGCATGGGAAAGAGTATCTCTGCCTCTGTGCTACTTATAGCAAAAAGCAGTTTCGGGCCTTTTGGGCACTACAGGGAAAACATTCCACAAAATAAAATAAAAAACAGGGGTGGTGACATATATCACCAGGAAGGAAAACACACATTCCACAAAAATAGGAAGTAGACTAAATAAAATAGTTAATTTTAGCACTTTTAGCCACACACAACAACATACAGGCATGTACATGAGACAGTATGTACTAGAAAAAGAAAAAGGGCCCACACTCCTTAAAGTTTAAGCTCAAATAAAACCACAAACTGTATAGTAAATAATAAATCTATCTAGTTAAAATGTAGAAATTAAAGTAAACACATACTTAAAAAGTTATATGCAAAACACTGATGCATTAAAAAAAACTGAACTAAACAGATCTACCTCGGCAAAAGGGCATACAAAACACAACATCCTAAAAAAATTTTAAAGTAACAAAAATTACATTCGATTCTTTTTTTTTTTTTTTTTTTTTTTTTTTTGCAAAAATATACCCAAAATCTACGAAAACGGGGTGCGGACGGGTATATACCACATAATCTACCATAAAACAGACAAAAACCTTAAGTATAGGCATAAAAAGGGTTAAAAATGCCTACATGAGAGTATCAACACACAACCAAAACAAACCTTTAATACGCTAGAAAAACTAAGTTCCGTTTTAAAAATGTCAAAAAAAAATAATTAAATATACATACACATTAACTAAACTATAAATAAATACAAATAAACAAGGTAAAATTGAATAAAAATGCTTGAATAACGAAAAAAGGTAGTTAGTATTTATAACTCGGACGGTCTCTTCTATCCCGTAGCGAATAGTCGGTTCTAGAAATCGATATTGAACGACTACTTCTATTCGATTTAGCAGCTGGACGAATCGATGAACGAGACCTGCGCGAATCGCTGTGCTCAGCAGTTGAACTGCTTTCTGCCGTGGCTGAATTTTTACCTACGCGCATTTCACTGCCTTCTGCCGTTGCTAGATTTTTATTTACGCACATCTCGTTATTCTCTGCCGCTGCAATCTCCGGAGAAATGGGAGGTGGGGGAGAGGGATTTATGATTTCCGTCGCGTCGCTGTCTGTTTCCTCCACTTCCGGCGCTACCGGAGTTTCGTTATTGTTGACGTTCACTACTGCTGGTGCGCGGTTACTATCATATGGTGCCCAGGGAATGAATCGGTTACGCTTACACCTGCGTACAGGAGGAGAATCGCGCGGTTGGTGTGGTGAATCGATGGTCACGTTTTCAGTCGATCCCAGGCCAATTGTTTGTTTTGGTTTACTGGACCAGATGGGGAGTCTGTCTTTGAAAGAAGACAACCTGTCAACATGGACAACCTGACAATTTTTGGGATTAGCAACTAGCGCTATTTTAAAATTAACCTCATTTAGCTTCTCAATTATAGTAAAAGGACCATTATTTTGCTTGCTTAATTTTTTTGTATTACCAGGGGCGACTGTGGGTGTAAATAACCACACAAGATCTCCTATTTTAAAATTTTTATCAACAGCTGTCTTTTCACGGTATTTTTCCTGCTGCTCAGAAACTTTAATTAAATTACTATGTACTTCAGTGTATACTTTTTGAAGAGCTGGGATTAAGAGTTCGCAAAAAGAGGGTGCATCATTATAATTAAAAGAAGGTGGTTGAGAAAAGAGATTATATGGTTGATTCATATTTCTGCCATACATAACTGCAGCTGGGCTAAGTTTAGTTGAAGAGTGGACAGCTGAACGCATAGCTAGTAGTGCAAATTTGAGTTTAGTGTCCCAGTCAGATTGATTTTGGTTGACTATGTGACAAAGTGCATTTTTAAGAGTACGATTCTGTCTCTCCACTTGCGAGTTGCCAGCCGGGTGATAAGATGAGGTCTTAATATGATTAATACCAAACATTTTATACACGTGTTCAATCGCATCTGAAATTAGATTCTTCGCGTTGTCCGTCGTAATAAAACAGGGCGCACCGTAGCGTGATATGAAATCAGCTAAAGTGTCCGCAATGACATCTGAAGTGGTTGAACTAACTGCATATGCTTCTGGCCACTTAGTAAATGAATCTATATATGCGACAATATACTTATTTCCCGAAAAAGTTTGCGGTAAGGGTCCAATGAGATCCAAATGAACCTTGTTCATGGGAAACTGGGGGGTCGGCATACGTTGCAGAGGGGCGAGCTGGTTCGCTCTATAAGCTCTCTTCTGCTGGCAACTAATACATGACTCCACTAGATGCTTGACATCTGACGACATTCCTGGCCAATAGAAGTGCTCACGAATGCGATCAATGGTCTTTTGAAAGGCTTGATGACAAGCCGCTAGGGACTCATGTGTTAGTGCAAAAACTTGAGTAACCAATTCTTTTGGCACGACTAACTTTACAGATTTATTCAAAATAGCTGACTCCCTTGTATCCTCACAAACTAAAATGTCATCTCTAAAAAAAAATTTCATGTATTTAGGAGCAATTTCTACACCTTGGTCTAGTTTTCTTGCAATCTCGCAGCATTTCTTGTCTGATTTTTGTAATTCACCAATTTTTTCAAGTAGATTAGAATGAGGCATAAAAGTAACTTCCTTTTCGACTTGTATACAAAAATTACAATTAACAGTATCATTGGAGTTATCATTGTTGACATACCTCGAAAGGAAATCTGCGACACTGTTACACTTACCTTTAACAAACTTGATTGTAAAATTAAAGTCTGAGAGAGTGCAGATCCATTTAGCCATGCGAGATGTAGGGTCGTGAATTTTTAACATAAATGTTAGAGGCGCATGGTCTGTATAGATGAAAAAATGGGTATTAGCAATGTAACATTTGAAGTGGGCAGTAGCCCAAACTAAAGCTAGTAATTCCCTTTCAGTGGTGGAGTAGCGGGTCTCAGCATCTTTCAATTTTCTGCTGGCAAAGGCAACAGGATGGAGCATGTTACTTTCATCTAATTGTGATAACACTGCCCCTAATGCTTCGCCACTGGCATCAGTATATAAATGGAATTCTTTCTCAAAATCAGGGAGTGCAAGACATGGTTTTGAAATAAGAGCCATTTTAAGGTCTTCAAATTCTTTCTGTGCATCTTCATTCCACGAAAATTTTCCTGTCTCTTTCGTTAAGTTGATTAGATTTTTAGCTCTCTTAGTAAAATCTGGTATAAATCTCCTATAGAAAGATAGAGTTCCAATAAATGACCTAACAGCCTTTCGGGTAGTTGGAGGTTTAAAATTTTCTATTACGGCAATATTTTTATTGATAGGTGATACTTGGCCACTACAAATCTCAAAACCTAGATATTGTATTTTATTCGAAAGGAAAGTGCATTTACTGGGCTTAAGTTTAAGTTTATGCAGTCTTAACCTTTCAAAGACCATGCTAAGCTTCTCAAAATGAGAATTAACATCACTGGAGGCAATTACAATGTCGTCGATATAAACAAGAATTCCAAGATTGCCTAAATCACCGAAAATAGCATTCATAAGTCTTTGGAAACTGTTACCTGAATTTGAGAGCCCAAAACAGTTACGGGTCCACTCAAAAAGTCCTTTGTGGGTGATTATAGCAGTTTTATGCCTATCCTCTGGGCGAATAACCTGTTGAAAAAACCCACTAGTTAAATCTAGCGTTGAAAAAAATTTAGCCCCACTTAAAGCATCAACAGAGTCGGTAATGTTAGGTATTGGATAAGCATCTTTAACAAGATTTTTATTTAGTCTTCTGTAGTCAACAGCAAGTCGATAGGAACCGTCTGATTTCCGAACCAGAATAACCGGAGAAGCAAATTCAGACATGGAAGGGGAAATTATGTCCGCCTGTAACAAAGTATTAAGTTGGTCTTCCATTTCTTGACGTAATTTGTAGGGGACTCTATAAGCTTTGCCTTTAACTGGTTTATTTGAAGTTAAGTTAATTTCATGCGGGATTGTATCACAGCCGGGTAAATCTAATACCGATGCTGCAAATACATCTTTGTTTTTGTCTAGAAAATTTTGCATTTTAAGTTTTAATGGGGGTTCTAAATGATCTAAATTAATTTCAGAGCTCCAAGTGAGATCAGCGTGATCAAAGTCACCAATTGGAGGGGCCAAATTTATATTATAGGTTAATTTATTATCAGTTACGGGTATATTTGACTGGTCTACACATTTTTGAATTTTGGCAACAAAGGTTCCTTTATTTAAATGAATACTATTGTCTGAAAAATTTGCAAATGAGATATATAGGCCATGTTCTTTAGTGCAAATGGCTCTGGAGGTAAGGAGACCTTGATTTAAATTTTTCGCCAAAGGTTCTAACATAACAATATCATTTTCCTTAATAAAATTTTCCTTATAACTTTTAACCTGGGCTAACATTTTTGACTGCGGGGGAATTGAAATTTTGCTACATAACACAGCGAAACTTATATTTTTATTTTTATTGGTTTTATCACTACTGCTATCTTCATTGCTCTCCTCCTCGACTTCAGGTACCTTATCCTCTATACTTACCAAATCTTCACTTTCATCAATATTACAAATTTCAGTAGTCTCTTCAGCTAAATTACCCTGAGTTACCTGACTCGCTGCTGAAAGAATGTTGTCGACACTTTGAATACTTGAAAAATTTTCAGTGTTATTACCCTCAGAGCTACCGCCTGATGTTGTTTGCATGCAAAAGTTCTGCGCAACACTTTCAACTTCCTTATCTGACTCAGTTTGAATGACTATCTCAACATCTTTTCCCATATTACTCAACTGCGGGTCCTGAACTACCATATTTTCACTACTATGATTCCCATTTTCAATATTAACTGAGTCATGAACTTTCTCACATGCACAATTTTCAGGAGGGCTATTGGCATTACTACTTTTTGAATTCTCCCCTACTTTGTTGACACATTTTATATTTACAGAATTATTTTTAACACAATCATTATTTATACAATTATTATTAGAATTTACACTATATACAGAGTTAGAAATATTTACAGAATTAGTAGCAAGACAAGTATTACACCCTGAAGTATTACTTGGGGTTTCTACGCTGTGTTTACATTGGCCTGAAACTGGCACTTTAAGAGCGACAGCATTTGTATCACAATTTATACTTGCCCGGTACTCTTTCAAAAATGGCATTCCCAAAATCATATTAAATTCCTCTGCTAATTTACCTTCCACTACATAGAATTCAGCTTGACATTGAACATTATCAAAAACAAATTTTAAAAATACTTTCTTATTTAGGTGAACTTTCTCACCGGTGACAGTCATAATGGGGATATTGCAATTCTCCATTTCAAAATTCTCTAAACAGTTACAATCAGTACCACTCAGGAGATTAATTGCAGAACCCGTGTCACATAATGCATTTAGGCAAACTTTATTTATGTAAATTCTTGCAGTTGGTAATGTATATGATTGGGGCTGAAACATACTATACACAGTTGGGGGGTCCAGGGGCCTGTGGGGGATCGAGTTGACCACATCTGATCCGGCCACTAATAGTTTAAAGCCTCACTTTCATTGTTAGCTACTGGGGTGTTATTTACCGCCTGCTCTTCATTTCTGTTCGCAGCTGTGCTCCTATTGTTTTGGTAATAACCACCTATTCTTCCCCTATATCCGCCTCGCTGATTGTGGTTCCCTCTAGGATTTTCACCTCTGTTTCTATAATTTTGCCCACGGCTCCTGAAATTTTGACCACCTCCCCTTCTAAAATTATAGTCAACAAAATTTAGTGGACAATCTCTGGCATAGTGGCCTTGTACGGAGCACCTATAGCAGGTTACGGGTCTTACCTCTTGGTTTTTCTCCTGTACATCCCTAGCCCTAAGATCAACTAAACTGTCTATCTTAGCTGCTAAAACATCAATTTGAGATTTTAGTTGGTCTATCTCCTTCTTTTGTGAGCTATCTTGCTGAAAAACTGCAGCACAGGGTAGGTTTTGGGTCAAATTAGGGTTGAGAATTTCCTCGAGGTGGTTGTAGAAAGGGTTAATGCTCCTATAAGCCTTTTCCTCAAGAAGCGCAATTTTGAGGACCTCTTCTGGGGATTGTGGATTTCTCGCAATTACCCCCTTTCGCACTTCTGGTGTAAGATTGCTCAACAGCATGGAGTGTAGTAGAGCCGTTCGGCTTTTATCGACTACTTCACCCTGGATACCTTCAATTACAAGGGCTCTTAATGACATATCATATGCCTTGTCATAAAACTCCTGAACACTCATATTGGGTGGCTGTTTAAAATTTAAAAAATGACTGAGGGCAACATCTGGTGTGGCCTGTGAAGTATAACTCTCTTTTAAGATTTTTAATAGCTCATCAGATGTTTTTGCTTTGTGAATTTTTATTCGCCTAGAAGCAGCTCCTGATAATCTAGCTAACAAAACGAATTTTTTCTCCTCCTCATTCCAGTCGAATAATTTGGCAAAACTGTCAAATTTCTCAGAAAAATCTGAGAAGCAGACTGAGCTGGCCTCTCCATTGAATGGGGGAATGTTTGACAAATTATCCACTAAAGCATTTTTTCGCTGAATAGTGGCAATTGCTTCCGAGTGCTTATCAGCCATAGTTAGAGTTAGAAAATGACAAACAAACCAAAAAGAAAATGAAAAAAAGGGGGGGGGGGACAACTTAAAAATGAGAAAAAGAGAGGGGAAAGGAAAACCTTATAAATACATAAAACTTAAGTACAGGACTATGCTTTTTGTAAATAAGAAAAGGTTATGCTCACAAGGCATAATTTTGACTGGGAATTGTAGCTTACTAGCACAGAGAGAGAGCCTAGACCTCTTTTTACACTTGAACATATAAATAAAATTTTAATTGCAAAAACACCCAGTTGCTCTTTGATACATAAATACATACAAGTAAAAAAAAATCAATAACCCAGAGACCGAATTGTTACGGCTCCATTTGTTGTGGTGTTTTGGGGTTCTTTCTAAAACACAACTTACTTAAACTTAAAAAGCTCATTTATTACTCAATCTTCACTTGACAATTAAATATTTAAAAAAAAATAAGTATACCCTGATTAGCTCCACTGAAATCTGTTGCCATGGAAAAGGTAGCAAATTATATTAAACTAATCAAAATATCAAAACTTAAGAATCCGAATAGGTCAATACAACAATGATAATTTTGAACTCATCATTTTAAGACAATATTAAATGTAGTAAGGGGCAACAGATTTCTAAATCAAGTAGCATACTGGATTGCATAAAGAACACCCAACTCCACTCCAACCCGATCAAGCTCAAATCTCCATACACATTAAATTAACAAAAGTGTAATCATCATATAATTTGGAAAAATGCAGACAACCTGAAATTCCTCCAATATGAGGACCAAAAGGGGAAAGAGTTAAATCCGTTAATAGAATAGGGATATGATGATGTACTAAAATTTTAGAACAACCATAGAGATTCTGAACAAGATCCGATCGGTTAACCAAGAATCGTATAGTGGTGTATAATGACTGGATATTTTTTTTTTTTTACTTTTTAAAATAAAACAATTTTGGTGTATATTTTAGAAAAACAATGTTTCGGAAAGAGGAGAGTTAAAGCTTAATTTAACATTTTATGAAATTAAATTTAATATTACTGTTTCACTTATTAATCTATCCATCCTTAAATCAAGATCAAAAATACGATT
Source organism: Maratus michaelseni (assembly GCA_963931845.1). Classification (NCBI taxonomy): domain Eukaryota; kingdom Metazoa; phylum Arthropoda; class Arachnida; order Araneae; family Salticidae; genus Maratus; species Maratus michaelseni. The sequence goes on along the minus strand of OZ007588.1, from coordinate 105,498,521 downwards.
GTATAACATTGAGTGAACTTCAATTTATGTTCATTAAAACAGTCAGTTATGAATTTAAACTTAAGAAATTTTAAAGTCCTAATTTAATAAAGTTGAATTTTCTTAAAGTTGAAACCACTCACTGGTTACTTTTAAATTACAGATCATATTTTTAAAATTACCATCATATTACCATTTAATGGTCGTTCAAACATACAAACATTATATATTAACCTACAGACTATTTCTGTTCATAATATTTATTCTTATTGAAATTATCCAAAGATATTCATTTCACTTTTAAACTCTGGTATAGCAAACATATTTTTTTTTTTTTTTTTTTTTTTTTTAAAAAGAGGTACAAATAAATAAAAAGAAAAACTATGCAAATAGTACTTACAACAGGTAGAGAGTTCTACAATTCTAGTCAATGGGCACTTAGGAGCATTTCCTCCTTTTTCAAAATCTGATGAAGCACTTAAGCTGGAGTATTCAGACTGGGGAAAAATTCAGACGTGGTTTCAAGCTAACATTCATCAATCCTCTCATCTCACTGCATCCCTTGCCATCAACTACTAGGTCCATCATCTAGTCCGGAGGGGAAAATCGTTCTACGGTCCAGAACTTCACCGTCGGAGTCAGTAATTTCACCTTCCTGAAGCATGTGTTTTATTCGAAGATAGCCATCACCGTAACTCAGAACACTACGACTTCTAACGACCGGTTTAGTTCAATATCTATGATCACTTCTGATGGTTAAGAAGTCATAATCTTGGAGCGCCACTACGCCAAAAAAAAATAGGCTACACATATCTTCTTCTTAATTTCTCGTTAACAGTTATAGATCCGCAATTCGAAAATGCCCTTATAGCCTCTTTTCATCATAACATCATGATTTAGGATGGTTAATGTAGGGCCATCAATGCCCCACTCTCAAAAAAAAAAATCTTCCAGAAACCTGTCCGCCTTCAACAACTTCGCGATCCAGCCCACAGGCCAATCTTCGAGCCCCGTAATAAGTCGAATTTTTTTTTACGAGTCAAACGACAGGTCTCTTGGCCAAGCAACAAGTGTCCTAAACATTCATTCTCCCGCGCTGCTTGAAAAACGGGACCGATCCACTCTGCCAGGGGTACGGGAATGGAAACAAAAGGAAAAATGGACTCACCGTGAAGACTACAGCTTGCCGCTCCACTCTGCCGGCCGCTTCATGGGGGAAGGAAACCATGCATCACCCCCATGGCGTGTGCTGAAGGGGGTTCTGTTAGCCTCTGTTTACATGGGCGCCAGCTATCCGCCTGATAGCAGAGCCAATTGAGGCCTGACGTAAACTTACAAAGCCTAATTGCGTGTATAGTACACTCATAAGATAACGTAATTCTTATACAGGGCGGTCGGTCATTCTTATATCAAAGTCAGACTAGATGACTCCAAATTTTCCACCTGTGCAGTCTACTGACAAAACATCCCTCTCTTGCTGTCTGCTTTTCGTATTTGGAAAACAGGAAGCTACGTTAGACTATAAACGTTGAAATTACTTTGCAAAAAGAAAAAGAAAGAAGAAAAAATACAAACTGATTTTATTATAATTATTACAATTACTTTTATTTATTTAAATTTTTATTAGAAACAGAAAAAAAGAGTGCTTTTAAATAAATGTTGAGAAAGTGATTTAAATAATTAATGTAGATTAAAAAAAAAAAAAATTTGTTGAAACCAACCGTAACATAAGTTCCATTGGATTCATATTTATAATAAAGGCATTGGTTTTTCAAAATTTTCAGTAATTATTGTTTGTTGATGGTTATAATGATCAGATTATGGGTTGAGGACAGGGGGTAATAGTGACTTTTGAGATATGTATCCATTTTAAAGTTTTAAAAAACAGATTATCAGAGTAGAACTAACATAATATTGTAGAACAATCACAGAGAAACATAAAATTAAATGAGATTTTATATTGAAAAGAAATACCGAGAGATATACTGGGGATTGAGAATTCATACTTAAATACGCCGAGATATAGGGTGATCCTGAATTCATGGTACAAACTTTAAGGGTTGATACATTACACTGTAACAAACAATTTTTGTATAACAAACCTGGGTTGGAAATCCATTTATATAGTCAAAATTACAGGGCGTCTCACTCCAATCCGAAGTCGCGTTTTCGTTCATAACTTTCATAGTATTGAAGATACTTTAATGAAATCCTTACAATATCCTTACAATTCATACAAAGATGAGGCTGTTGCGAATTTTGTTAAAATATATTCACTACTAAACGAAAATGCGACTTCGGATTGGAGTGAGACGCCCTGTAATTTTGACTTAATGAATTGATTTGTGACCCTGGTTTTCTATACAATAAATTATTTTTACAGTAGGTTGGTACAGGACACATTTATTGATAATTTATTTATTATCAAAATCATTTACTGTATAGGAAACCGGGGTTAAAAATCCATTTATTTAGTCAAAATTACAGGGCGTCTCACTCCAATCCGAAGTCGCGTTTTCGTTTATAACTTTAACAGTAGTGAAGATATTTTATCAAAATTCGCAACAGACTCATCTTTGAATTAATTGTAAACACATTGTAATGATTTCGTTAACATATATTCACTACTGTTAATGTTATGAACGAAAACGCAACTTCAAACTCTTTGAGATGGCTGCATTTATTACTATATAAATGAATTTTAGACCCTGGTATCCTATACAAAAATTGTTTGTTACAATATCTTGTACCAGTAACCCAAAGTTTGTACCATAAATTCAGAATCACCAAGTATATTTTACATTTAGAAAGTTGATGTTTGATGTCAACACATAATGTTTCCAAAATTTATTTTAAAGCTGGTTAATGTTGGTAATATTTAGTTATAATATAGTTTAAGAGAACGTTTGAAAGCAAAATTACAATTTAATCCGATTATCTGAACGAACGGATGAATATGTATAAAGAAGTTGGTGCTATATACATTAAAAAAAAATTACACATTTTTGTGTCTTTCAACTACTTTTTTCTGCAAACAAAAAAATATTATGCTGGAAATATTTTTTACAGTCACCTCATACTTAAGTAATCGTTGCGATAGTTGAAACATAAAATGGAGAACATTTCTATTGAATTCAAACTTGAATTACCTAAGAAAGTGTCCACGCCATTTCCAAAATTCCAGATACTTTTCATGAACATGTTTGACATGTTGGGTACATTAGAATAGTTGTGGGATGAGCTGCTTATATTTTTGGCGAAGTATTCCTATTAAATGTTTTAAAGAATCTTAAGAAGAATCTGTACCTCAAAAAGTTTGAAAAATATGACGAAAATATTAATTTTGAGATTCCTATATTGTAAAAAGTTCAGAAAATGTAACACATACCCTACCAAAATTTCAGTTATTCTCCTATTAATTTATTTATACGTACCATATAGTTATTTACACCTATACCTGTAGTTATTTATACATATAAACGCTCGCCTGAGAGTTTTTTCTTTTAAAAAATGAAATTCTTAAGTGCATTTACCCCCAGTTTGTATTTTTAACCACTTTTATTTAAAAAAAAATTAGTCTTTTTCAAATTTTTATGCAATTTCCTGAAGAATATTTTAATTAAATCATAAATCAAGCGTAAAAATTTTATAATCAAGTTTGCACTGTTTAAAAAATATGAATGTATGACTTTTCATTGTTTTTATTTATTTTTCCTGCATACGTTCATATTTTAAATTGCTTACTGTTAGTTGCTATAATAAATAACAATTTATGCTCTTAAAAAAATCTAATTCTTAATTACTGAGTTTAAAACATATCGAATTATTTTTTTCCCAACATTCAGTTAATAATAATAGAAAATTCAATTTTTAAATTTTTATTTAAAATTTATTTGGAAGTATGGATTTTTCTAAAATAAATTATGCTTATTTTTTTCTCTTCAGGTAGCATGAGTTTATTTTTTTAAACATTCTTTTTTTTTAATATCTGTTATTACTTATTTATTAATTTTTAATGATGTTATATAAAATAGTTTTATTTATAATTAATTTTTCTAGCCCTGAAACATATAATTTACATATGAAATATTGCAAAAAAAAAAAAAAAAAAAAAAAAGGAGACATTTTGAACATAAAATAAAACTAAATTTACATAGAACCCAGCTTTATTGACAAATATTTTTGTTCTTTTTTGAAATTTTGTTAAATGTTCTAAATCAACCCGTAAGAAAATGAAAATAAGTTGAAAAAACAAACATGGAATGGACACTGAATAATATATGTTGAATCGACAATTGTTTGGTTCTGAGTAAATTCAATTTTATTTTTGTCTCATTCTTTTGTTTTTCTTGTTTCTGTGTTTTATTTCAAATGTTCTTGGCGAAATTGAAACCCTTATATGCAATTGCAAAATGTCTTGAGAACTAAAAAAAAAAAAACAGTTTTACAAAAAGAATCCAAACTTCAGATATTTTCGGCCAATTCAGTCGAAAGTAAAATTAAAGAGTATTATTACAATATATATTGTTTGGGGGAAATACACAGTTCACTAAAATAAATAACAGTGATTTTTTCATTCATATATAGATTATTATCATGATGGTTTATAAAATACACTTTTTTTAGCCTTTTCCAACATAGTTGAAAAGTGCTTATGAGTTCGGTTTATCTGTCTGTCTGTCGTTTGTCAGTGCTCTAACTCGCGTAAATATACTCGTATTGCCTTGAAATTTATATATGTTTTTCGGGTTTACCCTGGCATGTTTGGTATTGAAAATGAAGTGTGTAACATTTATAATTTTTTGCATGTACACACAAAAAAAAAAACCCGTCACATTACGGTATATAGTGTAAAATCGTTTCCGTCGAATTTTAACAGTGTTACACTGTTTTAAAGATACTCAAATTGATACATATCACTGAAGTCCACAAAAAGGCGCTTTCTAGAATATGGTGTGGATAGAATGTATCGTTAATTTACAGGGACACTCGATAGACTTCCGTTACATTACGGTTTATGGGGGGAAATCATTTGCAGTGAAATTTAACGATGTTTCACTATTTTAAATGTATTAAAATTGATACACGTTCCTGAGATGCACTACAAGGCGCTAACTATAAACTATGGTATGCATTTGAATGTATCGTTCATTTACAGGAACACTTAAAACAATTTGGTACTGTGTATGAACAATAAATATTAGTAGCTCGTTTTCAGTTGTGGTACGCGTTTTTAAATGGTAAATTTTTGTATATTAATTGATGCATATAAATTCTATGGACCATATACAGGGCTGCTTAAAAGATTTCATGTGCATTTCCGTTTATTGACGGAAATTGCTGAAGGGGAATTTACAATTGCGCTATGTATTTCTTAACTGAAGTAAATTTTAGCGTACATTTAGTATACATACAAATCTATAGATCATATACAGGATACAAATATCTCGGCAACTAATTATTTGATCGATTTCATTCTTTATGCAAAAATTATGTTTTTTTATTGTCTTTTATATTCCCTCCTTAAAATAAGCAATTTCGAAAAATTTTATATACCTTTTATCAGAACGAATGTTTCGAGAGTCCGAAAAATTAGTTCCGGATAATCGAGGTTACTGAAATTCAATAAGCTTCTTCCCATTATTACATACTAAGTACATACCAAATTTTAAACCTATATCTGCATTTTTTCGGGAGATAAAGCGTCTACAGACGGCAATTTTTTTTCCATAAAAATATGTTTTTCGGAATCTCCAGTGTCTGAAACGGGTAAATCCGTCATTTTTTTTTTCAATTTTTAAAACGATTGCAAGACTTACAATATACTACGTATGATGGATAAGTAAAAACGAAATTTTGCAGAGCGACAAGGTGTATTTCTTTTGTTTTTAAGAATATTGAACTTTCTAAAGCAACAGGTAGTCAAGTGAAACAAAGTAGCAAAAACAAACAAGGTATGAATACTGAATAATGTATCTTGAATGGAAATAGTTTGTTCATACGAAAATTCAATTATATTTTCGCCTCAGTTATACTTCCGTTTCGTTCTTTTGTTTTTCTTTATGTGGCCTTACTTCATACCTTCTTGACGGAATTGAAACTTTTATGTACATTGCCAAAAAGTCTTGCGAAACTTCAAACAAATAGTTTTCTAGAAAGCATTCAAACTTGCAGTTTGAAACATAAATATTTAATAAAAGAAAGTATCAAAAAATGAAAATCTCAAGTATAAAAGAAGGTGACTAACAAAGTTAATGTTTCGATATATTCAAGATACAAGTTTTCTAACGAATAATATTGTCATTGCTTCCTCTAAAACCATTGATTTGTTACGAGTGTACTTTCAGTTAATTTGTGTGAAACATTTTTTGTCTGATAGATTTTATATTATTGGACTTACGTGCAAATATTTCATTATTACAGTTCATATCTAAAATTTATCTTTGAAAATTATGGCATACATATAATAAAAAAACAAGTATCGTACTTTAAAAAAGTTCGTCAGGATGCTGTTAAATAACTTTACAGGGAAATCAGTGAAAAAAACAAAAATGTCAGTTGCCAATGTTTTAAAAAACGAAAGTATTTAACAAGAAATATTAGGTAAAAGAAAGTATTTTAAAATGAAATGCTCGAGCATAAAAGAAGATGACTAACAAAGTGAATGCTTCGATACATTTAAGATTCGAATTTTCTAAAGAAACTTCAAACAATATTGTCATTGCTTCCTCTGAAACAAGTGATTTGTTAAGACTAGACCGTGCAAATATTTCTTTATTACAGTTCATATCTAAAAATTATCTTTGAAAATTATTGCATACATTTTGCAAAATAATAATAATAATAATAAAGAACGGTTAAAAAAGTCAGTTATCAATCTTTTAATTAAAGAAAGTATTGTAAAAGAGATATTTGATAAAAGAAAGTATATCAAAATGAAAATCTCGAGTATAAAGAAGGTGACTAATAAACTGAATGTTTCGATACATTCAAGATTCAAATTTTCTAAAGAAAACTACAAACAATATTGTCATTGTTTCCTCTAAAACAATTGATTTGTTAAGACTATGCCTTCAGTTAATTTGTGTACAACATTTTTTGTCTGATTGATTTTATATTATTGGACTTAAGTGCAAATATTTCATTATTACAGTTCATATCTAAAATTTATCTTTTAAAATTATGGCATACATATAATAAAAAACAAACATCGTACTTTAAAAAAGTTCGTCAGGATGCTGTTAAATAACTTTACAGGGAAATTAGTAAAAAAACAAAAATGTCAGTTACCAATGTTTTAAAAAACGAAAGTATTTAACAAGAAATATTAGATAAAAGAAAGTATTTTAAAATGAAATGCTCGAGCATAAAAGAAGATGACTAACAAAGTGAATGCTTCGATACATTTAAGATTCGAATTTTCTAAAGAAACTTCAAACAATATTGTCATTGCTTCCTCTAAAACAATTGATTTGTTCCTCTAAAACAATTGATTTGTTAAGACTATACCTTCAGTTAATTTGTGTACAACATTTTTTGTCTGATTGATTTTATGTTATTGGACTTAAGTGCAAATAGTTCATATCTAAAATTTATCTTTGAAAATTATGGCATACATTTAGTAAAAAATAAACATCGTACTTTAAAAGAGTTTGTCAGGATGCTGTTAAACAAATTTACAGAGAAATCAGCAAAAAATAAAAATGTCAGTTACCAAAGTTTACACCTGAGCACTTCAAACATGAATTATTGTTCAGAACTTACGTTATCAACTTGAGATATAAAAAAACCTATATCTCCTTTTTTCTACATATAATGAATGAAGACATCACTATATTTTCTATAAAAAATAATTACGCTCTTATCATCAGGTGATAGTAGCAGAGAGTAGATATTTGGACATGGCAAAAAAATATTTCATCCAACATGTTTTTATCCTTGCCCAGTAACTACTCACTGCTATTGTCATCTGATGATAAGAGAAGATAAGTAACTACTCTAGAAACTATAGTCGCGTTAATTACTCATTATATGGAGAATAAATAAGATCTATTTCTATGTGAATCATTGTTCTTATTTATATATAAGTGGAAGTTTATTTAAGTAAGAAACATTATGAATTTGACAAATGTATTGACTGTTGACATATCTGTAAAACATAATGACAGATTTGGTACAATAGTTGCAAAAACTTAGATCTATTTTAATTTTGTATATTGTCTAAAACATGTATTTCCGAACAGGTATTTTTCTACATGAACAATTATTGTTCATAAAGGATGATATATCCAAATTATTTTCAGCGGCCTTTTAGTAAATGAATTTTAAATGTTGCGTGTTTTGTATATAAAAAAAAGACAACGTTTCACTATTATAAAATATTTACATTTCTCTGCAGTCCGTATTTTATATTTCCTGATTTAAAGCGTTACAAAAACATTTAAAAAATTTATATAAGTATCATTGTTTCAGCTTATGATTATATATATTTGTATAACAGAGTTAGAAATAGGCCGAGTGGAGTACCAACTCATCAAGTTTATGTATCCTATACCTATTTCCATTTATTTAAAAATATACAACAAATAAAAATAAATTTGTTACACAGAAAATAAAATGTTACACATTACCACCAAGATACACAGTGCAATGTTTGCATCAGTGTCAAAATTAGTAGAGAATTTATGGAGTCAGTGCAAAGTTTATGTATACTGTGATACAATACATGTAGATATCACACATATGTATTAATATTTATTGAGTAAATGTACTATGCAAATGAAGAGTAAATAAGGTAGATTAACGCTACTATATGCATGTACTTGTATATTAATATGAATACAGAATATGTATTTAGCAGGGGAGTGTAGTATAGAAAATTAATATCTCTGAATAGAGCGTAACTGCCAGAGTTCCGTATTCAAGTTAAGTAAACACACTTTAAATTCGAAAAAGTATCTTCAGAAATGAAATCAAGTAGGTACCACAGAGAAACAAGTCGAATTCTTAAATAATTTTCTTAAATATATTTATTATACTAGGTAAGTATTTTGTATTGAAAAAAAAACGAAAGATTGGCAGCTGTGATAGAGTAAAGTAGTCTTTTTGATCAATAAATTTCGTGAATTAAGTGAGGATGAATAACTAAATAATGTGTTTGTATATTTTAAATAACAATAAATGAATCAATTATTGCACACCAGTAAATTGCCAATACTACTACAACCAATGACAAATTTATCGTGAAAATTTGACTTAACGTGAAAATTCGACTGAATAATATATACATTAAATAATTCTCTTTTAACTGTTTTGATTACTTAAAAATGGATTGGCATTTTAAAATATTGACATTCAGCATATGCTGATTAATATAATATACAAATACTATTATATTAATAAACGATTTAAAAAATAATATACATTTTGACATATAAGTATTCAAAAGATATAAATTTCTATGTTTATGAAATTGTTGAAAAATAAGAACGCGGAAGAATCGTTCATTTAATATCGAATATTTTAATTCAGAGCACTTCATGGACTTTTACTGAACGTTTTAATTATATCCATTATTTCTGATGCCAATGTCCCTTTTTCTATGCGCATACAAAACGCACAACGATGATTGAGATATTCTACGAAATGTTTTAGAACAAGCTTTTGACATAGTACACTCCCATTACGTTAAAAAAAAAGTTTTTTGATTTAAAAATTGCAGTTAATTAAAAATAAATGAAAAAAAAAACATATCATCAAATAATCTCAAAGGTTTCAGTGGGAGAGCATTGCACGGGTCCACTGATATGAAAAATAATTTGCGAAACGAAATTTGGATATCTTATGATTTTGTTGCAGAACTAATCATGAATTAAAAAAAGCTACCGTTCAATATTAAATTTCTCAAATGGAAAATATTCAATTTTGATTATTTGTAAAATATAGTCCCTTTTTAAGAAAAATATGCGGATCCTCTTAAATCTAATAATACGTAAACTAATTAGTTCTAAATATCAGTCAGAGAACTAATTAGATCAGTAAAGCTGTGGCTTAGTCAAACCTGCATAAAGCGGTACTATATAAAAATATAAATATACCTATAGTGATAAGTTAATTTTGCGTTTCTGACATATAGTTTATGAGACACAATCTAACGTCGACCTATCTTTAATGCTAATTTGTGTAGCTGAAAACCTGCCTATAACGAAAAGTAAGCCTTTGTTTAAACTAGCTATGAAACTAAATAATTTTTGAAAGTAACAGAACATTAAATATTCGCTCATAGTGAAGATTATCACATTGAAATTAGACAAACTTTGAAAATAATTGAATGACAAAATAAAGTCGACTCTACTTCTAATAATAATAATAATAATAATAATAATAATAATAATTGAAGAAGATTGATCTGAACCAAAGCATAAAACAGCATTATAAATCATTCCGTATCAATGGTGGCAGCTGAACTACTTTTCTCATTCAGATTGTTTGGTTTCTTCACAACTTTTTTAAAATTTAATATTCCCCTTATGTTATCTGCCATTAACCTCTCATTAAATAAGGCGAATATTTTTAATTTAAAAAACTGCTAGCAATTCAGCAATCTGAATGAAAAAGTAGCCCAGCTAGCAACACTGTTCTGTATAAATATAAAAAGGAAAGAAATTATATTAAAAATGGTCCAATGTATCACTTTTTCTAGAAGGAAGACGGAATATTTCTTACACATAACCCCCCTCCCCAAATATTCTGTTTTGCATTTATTTAGTAAATCTTTCATTCAGATATCGACAATTTGTTATATTTTAGAACCTTTTATACGCAATTGTATTAGATAATTGTTTATATGTATTATTATTAATTAAAATTATAACGATTAATAATATTAAAAATGATTTTTCATTGTTAAATCATTTTAAAGCATTAAAATGCTTTTGCATATACATACCAGTAAAATTTTGTTTTATATTGTGAATCAGCAAATTTATATTTGCCTATATCAATATGGATTTGATAATAGATAAGTAATTTATTTTTAGTAATTGTATTGATTAGTAATTAATTTTTAGATAAGTTTTAATATGTTAAAGTCATTTTATAATAGAGTAATGTACGAATAGTAATCTTTAGTCTCCTTGAAATTATTTAACATGATACAACTCGATGTTTCAGAAAGAAAACTTAAAACTATCTCTTTTCAAACTTTTTATCCATATTAAACAGTGGATGTTTTCAAATTTATGAGCTGATTCTTAGTTGTATTTTGGAGGTTCGTAGATAATTTATTACTTGAATTCATTATTTGTTTCTTTTACGAAAATTCGTACTTGATGCGATCTTAGTGAACTTTAGTTTCGTCTTCCGTTAGTACTATAAATACATGAACCTTCTTTTACTGTCTCGTCCGATAAAAATTACGATCATAGAACTAACTACTCTGCTAACAAACTTCAGTATCAGAAGAACAGAATTAAAATGCTCCATTCAAGCAGAAATGTGGTTTAGCCAAGGGCACTGAATTTGTTCGGGGCGTAATCAAGCAGTCTAACGTAACATTATTTGTTTTCGTAATGAAAATCGATTTAGTAAGTGGAAGTGAATACGAAATTAATTTCTAATTTATTATTACTGTATCTCTTGGGTTATTGGTAAATCTATGCAGATCTATTATTCAGAATCAAAATTTCAGTTTATATCTTTCAAAACGTTATATTAGTCTTGGACATCCCTGTAGAAAAATGTTTCCAGATATAGCAAGAAGGTTTAAAAAGTATAACTTATGTTTTTAGAGTTAGACATGATTCCGAAAAGCTTTACTTTACCCCATAAAGCCTTAGAAAACAACATATTTCTTAGATTTAAAAAAAAAAATATTTCTGAAACAAAATTTTTATTTGCTGCCAGTACTCACTGAAAAAAATGTCACTTTCAAATCTAAGTAAATCGATGTTTTCATTTTGTTACGAAACTTTTTGTTTCAGATATGACGATCCAATGCTTTCAATTCTGAAATACCTGAAATACTCATAATATTGAAACATGAACATACTCCAAACTGAGCACGTAGAGGTCGGTTCATACTCAGTTTTAAAACATGGACATACTCAAAAATGATTAGAATCAATTCAAACTCTTTTTTTAAAACACAGAAATACTCAAAAAATGAGCACATAGAAGTCAGTTCATGCTCATTTTTTAAACATGGACATACTCAAATATGAGCACATGATGTTTTATTCTTGAGTGTCTGCATGTTTTCAGAAATGAGTATATACATGTTTCAAACTTGAGTAATTTTGATTCGGAGCCATTTTGACTATGCGACATACTCAGATTTGAGTATTTTTTGCTCAGTTTTGAAAATGTCGTTTTTAGAGTGCTTTTTGCGGCGCATTCTTAACGCAGTATGAGCACAAAATATCGATTTTTTGTATGCTGTCAATTTTCAAGTAAATGTAGCTGCATAACAGTATTTATATAAGAATAAGTGACAAAGTAATGTTCATGTTATGCTGTTAATTTAGCATGCTTGCCTAAACATGGAAATCTTTACTTGAAAATTGATAGCATCCAAAAAACTGATATTTTGTGTTGATACCGGATTAAGAAAACTGATTAATAGAATAATTAGCACTGCAATATTACTTTTTAACGTTTCAGAAAATTACGGGATACAAAATACACTCTTCATTCTGAAATGTTTCTTTAAATCTCGGAAATCTATTAGTTTCTGAGGTTTCTGAAAATAAAGGAACGGTTTTTGGAATCGTATGTAACTCGAAAGATACTGTATTATATTTTCGTAAATCGTTTTGCTAGTTCATAATTTTTTTTACACAGTATGTGTAACATTTATTTTATGAGTGTGATTTCAGTTGTAATAATCACTATAATTTGAGGAGGTTTTAGCACTTGCTGTCATTACGTGTTCCGTATATGGAAATTCGTACTTGAAACATTGTAATACACTTTTATTTCAAACTTCTAACAATGCTATAAATAAGGGAACTTCCTGTTTGTATTCTGTAAATTAAAAATTACGGTTGTCCAGCTGCATTGCAAATAAACATGGTAATCTCAAAAACAGAGCAGTTTTTTTTTTCGAACAGAGATTTGGTTTATTTAAGGACACTGAATTTGTTCATGGCTATATCTAACATTTATATAATTTGTTTGTCTAATAAAATTCGGAAATATAATGGAATTGAAGTTAGAAATTAATTTCTAGGTTATTTGTTACAATTGAGGAGCACGAGGCAAAGAACTGCCAAGCCACATTTTTGGTGAAATAAATCTAACACTGTAATCTGCTGTTTAATATTGTAATTTATAATATTCAACATATAATTTGTTTCTAATGTCACTTGGTGACAACATATGTGACAGGTTTCGTTTTTGCCCCAGATGTTTATGCCCCCAATGAAGATAGCTAATTTACAAAAAACGTAATAGTAATATCATTAAAGTAATACCATATTGTTACTCAGAATATCTCAGATATTACTAAGACATGGGTGAAAAAACTTTAGGTTATGTATCTTGATTTAAGTATGTGATCAAATTTTCAAATTGAAATATCTCAGAAGTTCAAAAATGTGGCTTGGCACTCTCTTGCCCCAACTCCCTCAATTGTTCCTAGTTTTTTTGTATATCTATACAAATGTATGTTTTAGGATGAAAGTACAAAATTATCTCTTTCCAGTGTCTTTATTAATCTTAAACTATGTACATCTCTTATTTTATTTTTTTTATATTTGAGAAGGATGTATGAATTACTTGCAATCGTTATACAGATTCTGATAAAGAAACTTATACTTGAACTACCTTCTAGTACCCTTTTATTTCCATCTCCAGGCGGTGCTATAAATAAAAGAAACACCCTTTGTAGTTTCGCCTGACAGAAATTGCGATTATACAATTACCTGGCGTAAAAATGTCCATAGCAGAACTAAAATGCTGTTTTCGAGCTAAAATGTGGTTTAGCAGAGAGAATCGATTTTCTTCGTGACGTAATAAAAGAGTCTAATATGTACATAATTGTTTTCTTAATGAAAATCGATTAAATGAATGGAATAGAATTAGAAATTAACTGATGGGTTTATGTTACAGTTGCTGCTAGGTTTTAGATACATTTATACAAATTTATGTTTAGAAAGCAAAAAAGAAGATTGTATCTTTACATGTTTTTATTTCCCTTTTTAACATTTTCCAACATAAGTTGAAAAATGTTTATGAATTCGGTTTGTCTGTCTGCCTTCTGTCCGTCTGGGCTCTAACTCTGGTAAATATAATCGAATTGTCATGAAATTTTTACACATTATTGAATTTTACTATGGAATGTTCGGTACTGAAAATGAAGTGTGTAGCATTTATAGTCATTTACAGGGACACATTAAAGAATTCCATTACATTATGGTCTATGGGGAAAAATCGTTTCCTGTGCATTTTATTGATGCTATGATATTTAAAACATGATGAAATTATTGTGCATTACTGGGGTGGATTACAGTATGATTTCATCGGAGTATACAGTTAGTAGTATTTATAATTCAATTACAGCGAAATACAAAATAATTCATTTACTTTAGGATTTACGGGAAAAAATCGTTTGTGGTACACTTTGAACATGTTATGACACTTGAAACATTATAATATTTAAAATGATAACTAAAATGCACTACAACGTATTTTCTATATATTATGGATTGCGTACGATTTCTCGTTCATTTCATTTAGAGACGCACAAAAGAATTCGGTTAAAGGATTGACTATGAGCTGTAATTGCTTTTTCCGCTGTGGTATGCAATTTTATGTAATTTTTAAAGCATTACGTGTTGTTTACAAATTCTGTAGATCATATACAGGGCTGCATGGAAGACTTCGAACATGGGCAGAAATTTCTGAAAATTCATTTTTACTGAGTTATGTATTTTGTTAATTGCTTATTTATATATCTCGTTTTATTCTAGTAAAAAAAAAAAATTCTTAATAATAATCTGTTTGTGTTGGAAAGTGTTTCATAATCTATGCCGGATGTATGATTTTTCTTTATTGTTAATGTTAAACTATGAGTATGATTTATTTAAGGAGTGTATGTTTAGTAGAATCATTGAGATTTAAGTACGATTTATTACTTACCCATCATACGTAGTATAGGGTAAGTCTTGTAACCGTTTTGAAAATCGAAACATTTTTTTGACGGATTTCCACGTTTCAGACACTGGAGATTCCGAAAAACATATATATATATATATAATTGACGTCCGTCTGTCTGTGTCTTTAAACGCTCCATCTCCCGAACAAATTGAGATAGAGACTTAAAATTTGGTATGTACTTAGTATGTAATAATGGGAAGAAGCTTATTGAATTTTAGTAACCTCGATTATCCGGAACTATTTTTTTTCGGACTCAATATTCGTTCTGATAAAAGGTATATAAAAATTTTCGAAATTGCTTTTTTAAGGTGTGAAAGTAAAAGATAATAAAAAAATATAAATTTTGCATAAAGAATGAAGTCGATCGGATAATGAGTTGCCGAGATACTTGTAATCCTATTTTTTACACTCTTCGATTTTTCATGACCCTGCATTTCATCCCAATTTCAATTCAAAGATAAATTTTAATTGGAAATGAGATGCTTAATCCGACGCAGTAAACCGTTAGTTAATATGATTATCAATTTTGGAGTTATAAGGATGTTTCTTTTACGCAATTCAGTAATAGAGAATCTAAAGTTTATGACGTCATCAATCCACGATTTTATTCGAATTGCAATGCAATTTATAAATAGTTTACACATGTTTTATTTTAATATTTTATATTATGCATATCCATGATGGGTAAGTATTACGGTGGCCCCCAATGACTAGTTATTTACTACCCATTATAGTTTCTGTATACCGAAGTTCGTACTTATATAACTTAGTAAATGTTTAGTTCCATTTCCGGTGGTAAAACAAATAAAAGAATTTTGTTTTAGTGTCTAGTCTGATGAATTACCATTATGCAACCACTTTGCGAATAAACATGAATACTGTAAACAGAGAAATATACTGTTATAGGTAAACAGCAACGTGGTTTAGCCAAAGGTACCGAAAATGTTTGTGGGGTAATAAAACACGCAATAACTTACATTTACGTAATTTGTTTTCTTAATGAACATTCGTTTAGTAAATGGAATTGAATTACAAATTAGTTGGTAATGCATAGTTGTGAAGTACCCCGATTTCTGAATAGAAATAAGCGCTTATAAAATCGGAAAATTCTGAGATTCAATAAACCGAAAATTTCTATTATGAAATATTGGTACTAAAAATTGGGAGGCTTGTCAACTACGCTATTCATGCACATCTTGCTAGATTATTGGTACGTATCTACAAATTTATTTTAGACAGAAAACTGGTAACTAATTTTTTCTAAACATTATAATATTTTAAACACTGTATTTTTTTTTTGTTTTGTGATGTTTTGTCACATCATTGAGATTTTAGGAAGTTTAATTCATTGTACGCATTAAATATTTCTTATACCAAAACCCGTACTTGAAATATCTTAATGCATGTTTAGTCCCAACTTCTGGCTGTGCTACAAGTAAAGAAGCTTCCTTTTACCACCCTCTTTACTAAAATATACTGTGGGATTGGAACAATAAATAATACCCATCTATAAAATAATATCTTCAACAATACAAGATAACAGACTCAAGGGTTCAGTTAATATATACACGATATCGCAAGATAATTACGAAGCTCATGAAAGGTGAAATTTCAAAAACAGAAGACAAGAGAAAAGAATTATTCCATAGTTTTGTACACCAATGTGAAGGATGGAATTCCGATATGTCAAATAAAGGATTTAAATTAGACTTCTTGGTGAATTTTTACTTATGTTTGCGGAGATATGCTATTGATAGGTGTGAAGTATTGTGATCCTGTCATCGTGTTTGCTTATTTAAGTAATAAAGTTTGCTTAAAATTAAATCGAAGTGATATAGTCATTTATAGTAGTAAGTCAAGTAAGTATTTACGCAATTGTAATATTATAAATTAAAATCTTTCAATACGAATATACAGGGTGGAGCGCAGAAACTTCCTTTTTTTTTTATGGCGCATGAGAAAAGGAGACGAGTCGTAGAAAAGTGAAAATCATCTTCGCGAATGTAGCAATCGCGAAAATTTCTGTCTTATATCCTTCAGTTAGCGCGAAGCCCATTTTCCAAACAAACCTTCATCTCAATTCAAGGTGACATACCGTGGGTGACAGACTTGCCGTGTGATTTTTTTATGGGGATTTTCAAGGCAGAGGTTTTTAAATATTACTCTATAAACCTTTTTATTATGAACGAAGTTGCCCGATTCTGTGTGAACATGTTGTAACGTGTATTGTGGGATTTCTGAAATCGGGTGCATCAGTGCATAGTGAACGGTAGTCATCACTCGCAAGCTATCTTTAGTAAAACTTCAAGATTACATGATTTATTCAGACTACGTTCTTTCATTACCATAAAATAATTTTTGTCTAACAACAACACTTTTTCTGTTATTCGCCTTTAAAAAATCAGCTTCTGTGTCCCACCCTGTAGAACTATTTTCCTAATAAACATATCAGAATGATAATGGCAGAATTAAAATACGGTTTTCTAACAAAAGTGTTGTTTAGCCAAGGGCACCGAATTTATTCGTGGCGTAATAAAAGAGACAATACCTTAATTACATAATTTGTTTTCCTGATGAAAATCAAATTCGTCAATCGAATTGGATTTGAAATTAGTTTTTGGGTTATTGTTACAGTTTTGCTAAGTTATTAGTGCATCTGTACAAATATGAACTTTAGAAACAAAATTGCAAACTTTCTCTTTCGAAACCAAATTGTTAATCTATACATGACTTTTATTTTATGAGTGTCTTTATAGACGCAACTTTTAGATTTGAGGAGGACGTATTGATCGTAATTTATTATATAGTTTCATAAGCGGAAACTTGTACCTGAAATTCTTTTTAGTACACTTTTATTTCCATCTTCGGCGGTGCTATAAATACAAGAACTTTCTTTTCGTGTCTCGTCTGATAGAAATTACAGTTATACAAATGCTTTGAGAATAAATGCTAGAAACAGAACTAAAATGCTAGTTTGGAATAGAAGTGCTGCTCAGCCACAAACGAGTTAATGGGATTTCATCGTATGTCATAATAAAATTGTCAAACATATACAATGATTTTTACTTACCCATTATACGTAGTATAGGGCAAGTCTTGTGTAATCGTTTTGAAAATCGAAATTTTTTTTTTGACGGATTTACACGTTTCAGACACTGGAGATTCCGAAAAACATATTTTTAGAAGAACTAAAAAATTGTCGTCCGTCCTGTCGTGCGTGTGTCTGTAAACGTTCTATCTCCCTAAAAAATTGAGATATAGACTTGAAATTTGGTATGTACTTAGTATGTAATAATGGGAAGAAGCTTATTGAATTTCTGTGACCTTGATTACCCGGAACTATTTTTTTCGAACTCTCGAAATATTCGTTCTGATAAAAGGTATATAAAATTTTTCGAAATTGTTTATTTTAAGAAGTGAATATAAAAGACAATAAAGAAACATAAATTTTGCATAAAGAATGGAGTCGATCCATCCAGTATTGGGTTAACGAGATATTTGTAATCCTATTTCCCACACTCTTCGATTTTTCATGACCCTGTATTTCATTCAAATTTCAATTCAAAGATATATTTTAATTGGGAATGAGACACTTAATCCGCCCGCAGTAAACTATTAGTTAATATGATTATCAATTTTGGAGTTATAAGCATGTTTCTTTTACGCAATTCAGTAATAGAGAATCTAAAGTTTATGACGTCATCAATCCACGATTTTATTCGAACTGCAATGCAATTTATAAATAGTTTACACATGTTTTATTTTAATATTTTATATTATGCATATCCATGATGGGTAAGTATTACGGTGGCCCCCAACGACTAGTTTTAAATGAAAGACAAATTAGTAAATAGAGTTAAATTAGAAATCAATTGCTAGATTATTGTTACAGTTATTGCTAGGCTATCGGTACATGTATACAAATCTGAGCTTTAGAAACAAAACTGAAAACTTTCTATTTCCAAAGTAATTGTTAATCTTATATAAACTATGTATATCTTTTATTATAAGAGTGTATTCTAAAACGTAGCATTACAATTTGAGCATTATTTGTTATTCACAGACATGATATATTTCTAATACCAAAACACACATTTGAATTATCTTAATAAACTTTTAATCCCAACTTCTGGCAGTGCTATAAATAAAAGAATATCCTTTTACTGTAGCGTCTGATAGAAATTTCTGTTCAACAAATGCTTTGCGAATAAACTAGAAGATCGTAAGAATAGATTTAAAATGTTGTGTTTGAACGGAAATGTGATTCAACCAAAAGATCCGAAAGTGTTCGTGGAGTAATGAGACAGCCAATACCTATCATTAACCTAATTCATTTTCTTAGTGAAAATCGATTCAGTAAAAGAATTAGAATTGGAAATTAATTGCTACGTTATTGTTACATTTGGTACTAGGTTATTTCGGCATTTATACAAACTTATATTTAAAAAAGAAAACTGAAAACTATATATTTTTAAGAACAGATTTAAAATGCTGTGTCTGAACACAAATGGGGCTCAATCAAAGACTCCGAAAATGTTCGTGGAATAATGAGACTGTCAATATCTAATATTACCTAATTCATTTTTTGAGTGAAAATCGATTCAGTAAAATAATTAGAATTAGGAATTAATTGCTACATTATTGTTACATTTGATACTAGGTTATTGCGACATTTATACAAACTTATATTTAAAAAAAAACTGAAAACTATATATTTTTAAGAACAGATTTAAAATGCTGTGTCTGAACAGAAATGTGGCTTAATCAAAGACTCCGAAAGTCTTCGTGGAATAATTAGACTGTCAATATCAAACATTAATCTAATTCATTTTCTGAGTGAAAAACGATTCAGTAAAAGAGTTAGAAATGGGAATTAATTGCTACGTCATTGTTACATTTGATACTAGGTTATTGCGGCATTTATACAAACTTATATTTAAGAAAGAATACTGAAAACTACATATTTGTAAACTTTTTAATGATATTAAATTTGCATATCTATATTTTATTCGGACATTTTTTGTCGTGTCTTTGAGATTCGACAGATTTATTAGTTGCAGTCATTAAACGTTCCTTAAGTGAGCGCTCTTACTTGAAGTACCTTAGTATACTTTTACAAAATGTATGTATGTATGTTTAGGTATGTTTACGTATGTATGTACGCATGTATGTACGTAACGCGATAACTCTTGACAGAAATATCCGATTTGCTTCATATTTTGTATATAGGTTCTTCTGATAAGGCGCTTCACTGATTAGTTTTTGGTGTTCATTGGTTAAGTATAAAGGAGGGAACGGAGGGCCAATCCCCCTTCTTAATTTAGATAAATGGGTTTTTCATGTTGAATTATCCGATTTGCTTCAAATTTTATATTTATGTTCTTTCGAATAAGACGCTTCCCTGATTAGTTTTGGAGGTTCGTTGGTTAAGTATAAAGGGGGAACGGGGCTAGTCTCCTCCTTAATTTAGATAAATGGGTTTTTCATACAGAATTATCCGATTTTCTTTAAATTTTGTATATAGATTCATTGTGATAAGATACTTCCCTGATTAGTTTTTGAGATTCATTGGTTAAGTATAAAGAGAAGGGACGAGGGGCTTATCTCCCCAATAATTTATTGTGGATTTCTTTATTTTTGGAGGGGTTTTATTCTTTGAAATAAGAGTATAATATACTATTAGTGTCAATAGCCTGTGTGTTCAACGCCATCAGTTTCCCTCGGCACTTTTCTTTTTTTCTTTTTCTATCGTCTGGTAGTGTTATTAATAAAGAAACGTTCTTTTTTGTCTCGTATGATAGAGAATACGATTGTACATTTACTTTGTGAATAAATTTCAAGATAGCAGTAACAGAACTAAAATGCTGTTTTCGTTAGCAATGTGTTTAATAAAAGGTTTCGAATCAGTCCGTGGCGTAAAAAACAGACAGTTGCTAATAATTACATAATTTATTTTCTCACTGAAAACTATCTCTTTGTAAAAATTTAATTGTATTAAATTTGCATTTCTATATTTTATATATGCATGTTTTGTCGTATCGTTGAGATTCGACGATGATTTATTATTTACAGTATTATACGTTCCTTAAACGACCGCTCTTACTTGAAAAAACACTTTTTTGTCTCATTTTATGATTATGTTATGTTATAAACTAAACTTACTTTTACTCTCTCGTATGATAGAGAATACGATTGTACAACTAATTTCGTACAAAATTTCAAGATCGTAAGAATAGGAATAAAATACTGTTTTTGTTTAGCAATGTGTTTTACTAAAAGGTAACAAATTAGTATGTGGCGTAAAAAAAAGGCAACTGTTAACATTTACATAATTTCTTTTCTCAATGAAAACCGAATATTAAGTGGAATTAGAAATCAACAGCTATGTTGCTGTTTTGCAGAATATCTTTTTTAAGTCGACATTTTTAAAGGTATAAAATTCAAAATTAAGCAATCAGTATAAGCAATAGACTTGATACAACATTTTTATTTTTTTTAATTAAAATGCATTATCGATCTCTAATCCGCATTTATCTAGAGTCTGCATTAATATATTAAACTTCATAGCCTATATATCTCACCTGCATAGTCTAGTGGCTAAGTCAGGGGCTACGAAGAAAAACTTTCCGTGTGTTAGTCTCGGATCAGACTTAAGTATTATTGTTAATTACGCATTCTTTTTAAGCAGAGAGTTCCGGTCTAAATATTCGTCATGTGGAAACGATAACGATAGCAGTTAAAAATCATGCTAAATCCAATCTAAAAAACTGGACGATCTAAATGAAAATCGCAAATTAAATTGGCGAAGTATGAAATTCTTTCTTGAATTCATAAAACTTAAACCTTCATTTTAAAATATCGCTTCGAAGTTCAGCGCATATCACAATTCTCTCTCACACTAGAAAACCTTTAGTACGCCATTGATTCTTTGATAAATATCATACTATACGATTCGTAGGCGCAACGGTCTATAACTATTGTTACCGAAGTTTTAAAAAGATTCGATAATGCACATTAAAGAATTTGTACGTCTTACAAACATTCAACTCGAAGGTGAATGAAATTTGTTTCCGATGAATTTTATTTTTCAATTAATAAAACTTTGATAGTATATTTTATAATTAGCTTTCCTAGGTTCGTATTATACCTCGTTCCATTCCCAACAATTCTAATATTACATCATCTTCTGAACAGATAATATTATGCTATTCGTATCGAAGATGTTATGGCCTAGCGACTTTGTTAATTAAGTTTTAAATATATACGCTAACGAGTAACCTCAGACTTTGCGATTTTTACAAACGTTTACCTTAAACCACGCTCCTGGTTCTGAATGAAATTGTTTACCCCCGAGACATTTTCTCATATAAGTATTGATCATCCTATAAAAGTAATCACCCAAGACAAGACTAAACTTTTCAATTATGCAAGAATGAAATATTGAAGGGTTATCAAAATCATGAATATTTCTGTGGTATTTGTTTCATTATTAACTATGTATTTAGAAGCTTTATTTCAAAGTATTAGATATAAAATTCTAAAAGCCTTAGACATTCGATAATAATTTTATGTATTACTTGATTAATACCAAACGTCATTTTTTCCGCTACTGTGTCAAACCAAACTTTGTTGTCCTAAAGGATAAAGGTGACGGAGATAAAATATATATGGAGAAAATATGTCTACACTTTGAAAGGAAAAAGGATGGGTAATTCATATGAGCAGAAAAGTAACTTATAAATATTTCTGTGTAGGTATATATGCAGACTCTATGGTTTTTTGGCTTTTTAAAAGATAAGTTAAAGAATATCATTCTCCATTCTTTATGAATTTTGCAAACGTTTACTTCAAATAATTTATCTGTGTGAAATTTGTTTAACCTCGAGACATTTTTGAATAAATGGATTTCGAAATAGCTTTCCTATATAAATATTGTTTATCTTGTCGCGTATTAGCAGCCGTGAAAATTCTAACCGCCAGTTCAGATACACGCTGTGTATGAGTTGTAATCATCCCAACTGAGCGAAAAACTCCGGTCCAGGATTCTAACCCGGGATCCCTTGGCTCAAGCTCCCAAAGCTCTACCAACTGAGCAATCCCTGACGAAAATGGCTTAACTAACTCACCCAGTTAACCTTAATGACCATAGCATCTGGTCTGATATCTGAATCAGCACAACAGAATAAATCACGGTTAATGGGACCTCCAGTAAACGCTGGAAACGTGATTACATTAGATTAACTTTGACAGAATTATTCAAATTGGTAAAGAAATCATATGAGATGTAATCATCCCAACTGAGCGAAAAAGTCCGGGCCAGGATTCAAACCCGGGATCCCTTGGATGAAGCTGCCAAAGCTCTACCAACTAAGCAATCCCTGACGAATATGGCTGAACTAATTCAATCAGTTAACCTTAATGATAATAGCATCTGGTCTGATATCTGAATCAGCACAACAGAATAAATCACAGTTAATGGGACCTCCAGTAAACGCTGGAAACGTGATTACACTAGATTAACTTTGACAGAATTATTCAAATTGGTAAATAAATCATATGAGATATAATCTTCCCAAGTGAGCGAAAAAGTCCGGGCCAGGATTCGAACCCGGGATCTCTTGGCTGAAGGTGACTGGACTGAGCAATCCCGGACGAATATGGCTGAACTAATTACCTACATCCTATATAGTTTGCTGGGATTTGTTACTCGCCATCCCAGAAACCTTATAATTACGCTTGATTAATTTTAACACAATTATTCTATTTGGTAAATAAATTTCAGTCAGTTTGAAAATTACAACTCTTATAAATACGCAATTGTTAGATTGTTTAATATAGCAATATACGGCTCTCACATTGTAAAAAAAATGATTAAAAAAGTTTTATAGTCTATGAAAATATAATATAACCACGAACGAAAATGCACAATAACCTTTGCCGAGTTACCCACGATTCCAAAAAGTGCTTTGTATCTTTAGAAACCTCCGAAACCTACATATTTTTATGTTTAAAGAAGCACTTATAAAAACAAAGTTCCTTTTGCTACCACTGATTTTCGGTAACGTTTCCAAGTAGTTTTTATATTATATTAACCAGTTTTCTCTACCCGGAATATAGGTTTTAGGATGCTACCAATTCTCAATAATCTAACATTTCCAGTCCCATAATTGAAACATATAAAAAAGTAATAAACCAATATTAATGTTAATGTCAATGCTGTTAATTTATCATATTTGTTTTAGGATGCTATCAATTCTCAATAATCTGACATTTTCAGTTCCATAATTAAAACATTTGAAAAAGCATCAAAATAATATTAATTTTTATGTTAAATTCAATGCTGTTAATTTATCATGTTTGTTTTAGGATGCTATCAATTCTCAATAATCTGACATTTTCAGTTCCATAATTGAAACACATGAAAAAGTAACAAAATAATATGAATGTTAATGTTAATGCTGTTAATTTATCATGTTTGTTTTAGGATGCTATCAGTTCTCAATAATCTAACATTTTCAGTTCCATAATTGAAACACATGAAAAAGTAACAAAATAATATTCATTTTAATGTTATTTATGAGGATGAGTGATTCATATGATTAAGAAATTCTATCACATTTGCGTGAAAATATTTAGATGCTGTCAATGCTGTTAATTTATCATGTTTGTCTGTAAAGCATGGTTATTGAACATGAAATTATTTAATTGGGAATTAATAGCATCCGAAAAACTATATTCCGGAGTGAGATAACTGATTAATACACTATAAACACTACTCGGAAATGTTTCTAAAAATCAGTGGCAACAAAAGAAACTTTGTTTTTATAAATGCCTTCTCTAAATCTCAAAAATATATTGGTTTCTGACGTTTCTAAAGATAAAGAACGCTTTTCGGAATCTCGGATAACTGGGATGAGGTTAATGTATATTTTCGTCCGTGATTTTATTATAATGTTCTTGATTAAGAAACACTAGTCTTTTTTTACAGTTCAGACATTATGTCTATTGTGATTATTAATTAAGTTTTTTAAATTCACCATAATGACTAACCACAGACTTTACACAAATTTTACAAACGTTTACCCAAAACACTTATCTGAATGAAATTTGTTTCCCCTTGAGGCGTATTCGAATATGACTATTGATTATCTTATAAAAGCAATTAACAGAGTCTAAAATAAACCTTTTAGTTACGCCAGAATCAATTATTGAACAATCATGAAAATTATGAATATTTCTGTATTGTCTGCTTTATTATTTACTGTATATCACATATATCTCCGGAGTGTTAGGCATAAAACACCGAAGAAAATGCTTTAGAAGTTCGATTAATCATCTCATATATTATCTGATTATTGCAGTACGTCATTTTTTCTAATTCTGTCAAACCAAACTTTGTGTCGTTTAGGATAAAAGGTCGCGGTGATAAAACATGTATGGAGAAAATAATATCTGATCTTTGAAAGAAAGAAGGATGAGTGATTCATATGTTTAAGAATTTCTATTCTATAACATTTGCATGGAGATTTTCAGAAAATTATTTATTTACATAGAAATAACCGTATTAAATATTTAAAAATGTCCATATTTTATAAAATATATAAACTTTGTCCCAAGTTAATTTTTAAAAGTAATTGAGTGGTTCAGGGTAATATAGGAAAATGGGAAATTTTGAAGAAATGCGCACAAAAGTTAGAAAAAAAAATGAATTTATAAGTTTTATTGTTGAAAAAAAAAATCATGCAATTAAGCGGCCTAAGACAAAAAAGTGCAATTTCTAATAACAATGTCCATAAGATGACGACTGTTAGATTATAAGTACGTAGTACGTTAGTTTCAGTTACTGTTTAACTTGAATTTAAATAGATGAAACTTCAAATAACCGTGGAGTATTTAGTGGGTTGTTTTTCAGTTTAGATTAATTACTAATGCGCGTTTGCTTGCTGATGTTTGCGAGCTCTTTTTTTATTGACGACCGAACAGCTTCTTCGTTTTTTGGGGTTCGTTGAGATCGTTGGCTTCCTGGTGGTTTCTTTTTTAGAGCGGAACCCGTATCCGCAAAATCAACACATATCTTTATCGTGGTATGATGGGAGGCGACCATAACGTCCTAAATTGTAATGATGTTGAAATTCTCTGCGAGCATCAGTCAGACTGTTACCATTTTTATCAAATACCTTCACGGCAATTGCACGTTGTGAACCGACCAACTGGTTCATTGTTACTAACTAGAGAGGTCTCCTTAAAGCGCATACTCAGAAAAAAAAAAAATGCTAACGAAACTACTCATGTACGTTACGAAGGATCAGTGTCATTTAGCTGCGGAATCCCAGTAGAAAATTTGTAAAAAAATAAAATACTTTCCAGTGGCGCAAAAAGATCCGATTTGGGAAACAACATTTTTCCTTCGCCAAATGCAAGCGATTTTGATTTTTGATGGTTTTGAACAATTTTCGTTAAATGAGTGTTTAAATACGCAGTTCTAGATGAATTTAAAATTAAACGATGAAATAATTTATTATTTCTATAAACTTATATAATATATACAAGTTGTATGTTGCTACAAGTATTTAATTTTACACAGTTTCTCCGGCTAGATAATTTTAAAGTGTATTTAAAACTAACTGTGATTAAGAACGCTTTCTTTATACATGTGATATTGAATAAGTCATTGTTTCCATTGCAACAATAACATTTTAATTTGTCTCCGACAGTAACAGTATCGAAGTTAACTTGAAAATGCTCAGAATCAGAGCTTAATTTTGAGTTTGAAGCAAATTCAATTTATTTAAATTTTGTTCTAAACCGTATAATATAATCGTTAAATTTCATTATATATACACTGAAATGTATATGATAATTATAAAATTGTATTTATTTAATTTAAACTTTGTTAAACTAGTTCAGTATGAAGAGTAGAAAAAAACTTTCCTTAAAGTATATTTATCGTAAAAAAGTATTTTTAAAAATTTCATTGTGCCGCCAACCGACGATAAATCGCCATAAAAACTAAATTTTCGTTATTTTTTAACTGACGCTATATCGTGGTTCCGAAAGATGTTTTATTATAAACATATACATACACATGAGAAGAATATTCTGTAATTTGTTCAAAATTTTCTGAGCATGCGCTTATGGAGACCTTCCATGTAAGTGGCAGGCAGTTGTGTACAGAAGGATTCCACTCCTATCTTTCTACCAGATCCGAAGGGATCCATTACTACTTTAAAAATTTCCCGTTTCCTTGTGCCACCCTGTATTAATTTATAAGAAATTTCTAGAACAACAATTTTGCAACGTATTTTTCCAACATTAAATATGATTTAAGTATACACAATAAACCATTAAAATCGTAAATACAGAATAAAACAGTTATGATTAAGTATATATTTGGTGTAGTGAGTATACATATTACATTGATGTATACACAAATAGCCTCAAGTTACGTCTTATTAAAAACGTTCTTATTTGTAATTTTATTTAATGAAATTCGCTGCAGTTTCTGAAGTTTTCGGTTTGTGATTACATAAAAATTAAAGATTTTCCCATTATAAGTCGCCCCTCGAAGTTTGGTGTATTGCGGCCTTTTCAAATTGAGTGGCCGTATGATTACGATATTGCTTGATTGGTGAATATTATGCCATTTGATTCGACGACATTATGATCTATTGACACTTGATTGTTTTTTTTAACAGACTATAACAAATAACTTCAGACTTCGCGATTTTCATAAAGGTTTACACAAAATTGCTGATAGGAATGAATATTGTTTTTTCTTGAGATACTTTCGAATATTAATATTGATTATCCTTAAAAAGTAATCACCCAAAACTAAAATAGACCATTAAATTAAGCAACAATGAAATATTAAAACTATCATGAAAATTACGAATATGTTTCTGTGCTCTCTGTTTCATTATTAACAATATTTCGCAGCACTTCTCCAAAATATTAGATATATAAAACACTGAAGGAATACTTTAGAGGTTTGATAATGTTTTATATATTATGTGATTCATGATATATGCGTCATTTTTCCGGTTATGTCAAAGCAAGCTTAAAACTTGTCTTAAAAGTATACTAAAAGGTAACGGAGATAAACTATGTACGGAGAAAACATGTCTCCTCTTTGAAAGGAAAGAAGAATGAGTTATTGATATAAGCAGGAATAAATATACTTGTGTAGGTTTCTAGCAGTAATTTATTTATGCGAAAAATAAAATTGTTAAGTATTGAATTTTTTAATATATATATATATATATATATATATTTAATTCTTGTGATTTTTTAGTATATTGTAAATTTTGTATAAACATATTAATTTATTATATATTTTAGGAATAATAATTTTTGAACAATATTTTAAAATAATAATTAAGTTTCAAGTATACAAAATACATATAGAGTAATGTGTATAAATAAGGGTTGGTTGGTTGGTTGGTTGGTTTTGTTGGCACAAAGTCGACATTTGGACATGCTGCGCCAAACAAGACTTAAAAAAATAAATAAGTAAAGATGTAAAGTAAAGAGAAGGCAGCTATCGTCTATACATGTGAGGTAATGAACTGACAAATATGATATACAAGAGCACGATAAACAAACTTATCTGGATGTGGCACCCATACAGATTAACAATTACACAAACACAAGATATTAAAAGGTAAGTTAGAGAAATACTAAAAAAAAATGAGGGTAAATGTGAGATGCGAAATACACTAAATATCATGATAAAATCCCGGTTGTTTTAAAAACATGAAAAAAAAGTAAAGGCGTAAAGTAACTGCATAAAGGTTTTTTTATATGTTTTTTATTTGCAGACACATGAAATCGTGAAATTCTTGAGATTGGAAGGAAGTTTCCAAAGACTTCAAGTCAATTCTTGAATTCATAAAATTTTAAACTATTTCATGTTTAACTCGCTCTCCGGGTTTACGGGTATGTAACTACTGTACGTGTAATCCCATTGTTACTCCATTGTTTGCTCGTTTAATATTATGCTATACGGTTCGAAAAAATAATATTCTATTGACATTTGTAAGTAAAAGTTTTAAAAAAAAGGAAACGATTAGCCTCAAAATTAACAAATTTTACAAACGTTTTCCTAAAGCCATTTATCTGAATGGAATTTGCTTCCAATTCGAATATTTTCACATCAATTATCTTATAAAAGTAATCCCCCAAGAATAAAATAAGCTTTTCAATTATGCAAGAATGAAATATTGTACGGTTATCAAAATTACGAAAATTTCTGTGTTCTCCGTTTCATTATTAACTATATATTTCGCAACTTTGCTCGAAAGTATTAGGCGTAAAACTCTAAAAGCCTTAGAGCTTCGATAATCAGTTTATATATTATCTGATTAATGGCATATATCATATTTCCGGGTTCTGCCAAACCTAACTTTGTTGTCCTAAAGGATAAAAGGTGAAGGAGATAAAATATGTATGGAGAAAAGATGTTTACTATTTGAAAGGAAAAATGAATGGGTGGTTTATATGCGCATGAAAGGTCTATAAATATATTTCTGTGTAGGTTCATATAATATTGTTTATTTATATAGAAAATTATCGTGTTAAATATTTTCCAATTTGTTTATGACAATGTATTTTGTATCTTGTGAATTTGTTTTACATTTTCATGAATTTTGTTTATTTATAAAAAGCAGAGTACCCAACCCGGGTTTTCCGGGTTACAGAACATATTTGAGAAAACAATTTAAACTGAAAAATGAATAAGTTTTGGTTTAATATATTTTTTTTTTATTCCCCACTAGCAACATCAAAAAGTATTTTTACGTAAAACATATCAATTATCCAATCAAATAAAGTTTTGAAATTTTCTAAAAACGGTAATTTCATATTAGCAGCATGCCAGGGATCAATAGTCGAAGACATTTCGAAAGATTTCTCCATTTGAATTAGTTCTTTTCATTCTGATTATTTCAGTGTTTCAGTTCGATTACATATCTGTTAAATTTGTGTTCTATTTATTTTAATTTATTGTATTTATTGATGAAGTTTTAATTTTGTTATGGAATATTAGCAAGAGACAAATGCTGAACTATTTTATTTTTGTTTTAAGTGCAAACGGCTTTATCTTTCTTAATCGGGCTGCACTCTATATAGACAGGTTTTTGAAAAGTTCATGCGCAAAATTTTATTTAAAAACCATAAAAAAATCTGTATATTGAGATACAGTTTTCAGACAAATTGCATTTGAAAGTACGTGTGTTTTTTACTTATTCAACAGTGTAAAGTTTTTTAGAAGTAATTCCATGTTTGAATAAAAGGAAATGGATTTTTCAGATCATTGTCACCATCAATATGACGTCAGCGTTGCTCACGGACATGTTTTTGTTGTATAAAATAGATATAAGAAATATTTTAAGAAAAGAAAAATGAATGTATTTTTGAAATAAATAATATGACATTTAAAAATCATTTTTTGAAGAAATTCTGAAATAAACAAACAAAATAATCGATAAAAACTAATCGTTGGGAGCCACCGTAATACTTACCCATTATGGACATGCATAATATAAAATATGAAAATAAAACATGTGTAAACTATTTATAAAATACATTGCAATTCAAATAAAATCCTGGCTTGATGACGTCATAAACGTTAAATGCTTTATTACTGAATTGTGTAAAAGAAACATCCTTATAACTTCAAAAAATGATAATCATATTACCTAAGAGTTTACTGCGTGGGATTAAGCGTCTCATTTCCAATTAAAATATATATTTGAATTGAAATTTGAATGAAATACAGGGTCATGAAAAATCGAAGAGTGTGGAAAATATAATTACAAATATCTCGGCAACTCATTATCCGATCGATGTCATTATTACATATTAAGAACATACCGAATTTCAAGGCTCTGTCTCAGAGAGAGAGAGAGAGAGAGAGAAAGAGAGAGAGAGAGAGAGAGAGAGAGAGAGAGAGAGAGAGAGAGCTCTACATTCTTTTATTATTTACCCATCATACGTAGTATAGGGTAAGTCTTGTAATCGTTCTGAAAATCGGGGGGAAAATTTTGACTGATTTACACGTTTCAAACACTGGAGATTCCGAAAAACATATTTCTAGAAAAAAAAATTCCCGTCCGTCTGTCTGTGTGTGTGTCTGTATGTCTGTAAACGCTCTATCTCCCGAACAAATTGAGATAGAGACTTGAAATTTGGTATGTACTTAGTATGAAATAATTGGAAAAATCTTATTGAATTTCAGTAACCTCGACTATCCGGAACTATTTTTTTCGGACTCTCGAAATATTCGTTCTGATAAAAGGTATATGAAAATTTTCGAAATTGTTTCTGTTAAGGACTGAATATAAAAGACAATAAAAATACATAAAATTTGCATAAACAATGAAGTCGATCTGATAATGAGTTGTCGAGATATTTGTAATCCTATTTTCAACACTCTTCGATTTTTCATGACCCTGTATTTCAATCAAATTTCAATTCAAAGTTATACTTTAATTGGAAATAAGACGCTTAATACGGCGCAATAAACTGTTAGTTAATATGATTAACATTTTTGGAGTTATAAAGATGTTTCTTTCACGCAATTCAGTAACAGAACATTTAAAGTTTATGAAGTCATCAAGCCACAATTTTATTCGAATTGCAATGCTTTTTATAAGTAGTTTAAACATGTTTTATTTTCATATTTTATATCATGCATATCTATGATGGGTAAGTATTACGGTGGCCCCCAACGACTAGTTTTTTATTTTCCCCTGTGTCACTTCGACTCATATAGGGTCTAGGCAAAAATTCAACAGAATTTTTATAGATATGTCAAAGAAATGTGAAGGAATCCAATTTTGCGGGAGAACATCAAACATTCGAGACAAGTCGAGTGGTTATGTATGAAAGACGAACGTCTGAAATATATATGTGTATGAAGAAAATAGAATTTTGTTGTCGGAAATCGTGATGTAAATATGTGTTTTTTTTTAAAGTTTAAACTGATATTATTGGAAAAACGTTTGTAACATTTTGTCTATATATTTATTTCAATCAAATACATGAATAACGCTAGTGAAAACTTTTAGAATCGCTTTTTAATGTTGTCATATTTTTTATGAGGAAAGTTTTATACATTGGTACTGAATTGAGTAATGATACTGTATACTTTTTTTTTAATTTAACAAAATAAGAAAATTTTATTGGTAAATTACACGCCAGAATTGTTTAATTAAACTTTATTAAAACTTTTAACTTAATTTCACATTAATTGCTTCGTATTTTATAAACCATCACCTTACGTCATAAAATCTTTCTGTCTGTATGATTAAATACATACATGCATCCTTATATAATTATATACACTCAAAAATATTTACATATAATAAATTTTAATGCATCCAATATATGTAACAAGTTTTCTTTCTACACATGAAGCTAGTAGTGACTGATAAGGATTCTTCCATATGTTAATTTACAAAACAGCAATCGGTACAACAATAATTTCTTACTACAATTGGTGTTTTATTGGTGTGTATTAAACAGAAATAATAAATCGTTTTTACAGAAATTGAAAGCAATAAAAAACTCTGTCGCTTAAAAAAAAAAAAATTCTTCTTTAGAAATATCATTAGCTAAAGTAAGGATGAATATAATGCATCATAGTTTACTGTGCCTTTCTTCTACAATATATGTTTCTCCTTCATATCACCATAACTGTCAGATACATTAATAATGTATAATGCGCATGTTTCTCAAAATAGATCATGACCTTTCATGTTGTACATTTGTAGTTTTGTTCCATAAATTTATGTTTTTGATTTTTTCCCTTGGTACTTCCACTCACATAGTCTAGGTAAAACTTTAGCGGAATGTTTATGGATATGTCAAAGATATGCGAAAAAATTAATTTTTGCGGGAGAACATCAAACATGGGAGACAAGTTGAGTGGCTGTGTTTGAAAGAATAATGAATGTCTGCGATATATATATGGTTCAGAAAGAAATGTATCTGTGTTGTCTAAAATCTTGATGTGAATGCGCGTTTTTAATTAATATAAACTGATTTTTTTACAAGTACGTTTTTAACATTTTTCCTAAGTATTTTGTTTTAATAAATACATGAATAACGCTTGTTTAAAATTTTGGAATCGCATTTAAAAATGTTAATATTTTATATCTGTATTATGTTTTACATTGAAAATTCCAAATTGCAGAATAACTCAATTTTAACTAACATTTTTCTAAATTCGGAAATTATATTTTTTTCATTTAAAAAAAAAATATATTGGTTAATTACTCGCCAGAGTTGTTGATATTAATAAAGACGCCTTTTTTAAAATAACTTTCGCACTGAATACTCCACATTTAATATATTATACTTTTTTACATATATTTCCTCTTTATTTTTTTATTTTCTTACATACTATCAAAAAGTTTGCTAGTACTGAAATTCTTCGAAAATTTAGTTCGTAGAAATATCTATAGGAAGAAGTTATTTCAGGCATGAATAGGTAAGATTGAGCTATGATCCGCAATAACCGAAAAGTCCGGGATCCTGTAAGGAATGTGAAGTAGAAGACGCTGCACAATCAGAGAAATAAAGGCAAACACTACGAAAATGTCCTCTGTTTATTTGAGATGACATTCTGCATTCAACCACTGGTAAAAGACAATTCTTTGGACATATCCAATGATAGTGAAATAAAGTACCAGATGAGAAACACAGACAGCAAGGGTGACATTTCACACAGGTGCGTGTAGCATCAATTTTTGTACCGGAATTCGGGAAAGACATGATTTAATTCGGGTTGTTCCGGACCGTGCATTTAGGGAGCTTTTTAATTAGCTGTAGTCAAGCTGAGCATAGATGCTAAGTGGCGAAAAGTCGCAGTTACTGCCAAAGATTTTTTTTTTTTTTTTTTTTTGCACGTGATGGCGCGAATTTTAGACTAGGTTACCATAACAGTACATTTTAATTTTATGTTCAAAATTGGCGACAAGAAAGGTCGTGCATAATTGGCAACTAAGCACAACTTTGACAAAATGAAGAAATTCCTAGAATGGCAGTTAAAATTGTTTTGAGAAAGTAGCAAAAAAAGGCATGCATGGTATTTATGATTTTTGAAAGAAGGCATCTGAGCAATGATCAATTGCATCATATGCGAAATAGTGAAGCCAATCTTTATGAGCAAACCATCTGCGTGTTGCAAAAATGATGTATTTCAACAATATAAGCTATACAAAGTTCAATGGAATTAATATTTGACCATGAGATAATCATTTTATAATTTCGTTTTTTTTCAAGATACAACTACCGAGAGAATAAAAATACGTCAGAGAGACGTTCATAAAACAGGTAGATGTAATTTTGAATACATATTTTCATTGTTAAGAACATAAGGCTGCGCCTTTAAATAACAGGGAATATATATTAAATGCGTTAATGAAAAAACGGAAAATATATTTAATAAAATAATTTATATATAGATTTACTTTAAATTGTAAAAGTACATGTATAGTTTCTTTACCATACATACTGTCATATTATATCCCTTTCTTCATTTTTACATATTTACATAAAACAAATTTCATTGTATACGATAGATATAGGAAGCTATGTTTCTGCAAATAGTATTGACTAATAAGGAAATCTTTCATAATGATAATTGACTAAACAGAAATAGTTACAAAAATGATTTTTAATTATAATTGGGATGAATACATTGATCTATGTTTAACATAAATAACACGGCGTTTTCCCGGAGATTGAAAGCAATAAGTAACATACTCGCCATATAACTAAATAAATTTCTTCCTTTTTTATATCATTAGCTTATCAAATGATGAAAAGAAAACATCAATGTTTACCCTACATTATCTTACAATATAATTTTCTTTCAAATTGTCACAAATACATGATACATTTATGATGCAAAATGCGCGTGTCTCTGGAAATAGTCCATGCACTTACTTCTTGCGCATCTGGAGTTTTATTCCATAAATTTATGTTTTTGATTTTTTTCCTATGGCACTTCCATTCATATAGAGTCTAGGGAAAAATTCTACGGAATGCTTATGGATATGTCAAATAGATGCGAAGGAATCCAATTTTGTGGGAGAACATCAAACACTGGAGACAAGTTGAGTGGTTATATATGAAAGAATGACGAATGACTGGAATATATATGGTTAGAAAAGAAATGGAGTTGTGTTGTCGGAAATCGTGATGCAAATATATGTATTTAAAAAATGTAAACCGATTTTGTTCCAAGAATGGTGTAATTTTTTTCCTAAATTTGTTCCTGTGAAATAGATGGAAAATGATTGTTGTTATTTTCGGAATCTCATTTTATTATCTTAATATTATTCATATATAAAGTGTTACTTATTTAAAGTACCAAAAATCTGAATAATTCGAAGTATAATAATGTTGTAAAAACAGAGTAGTCTTCATTTATTGAAAACGTATTGCTACCAAAAATTATAATATACTCCGACCATAGAGGTCAGTTCATAGTGATTTTTGAAACATGGACATACTCAAAAATTATTAAAATTAGTTCAAACTCATTTTTGAAAAATGGAAATACTACTCAAAAATGAGCACTTGATGTTTTATTTTTGAGTGTGTGCATGTTTTCAGAAATGAGTATATACATGTTGCAAACTTGAGTCATTTTGATTCGGAGACCTTTTGACTATGCAACATACTCAAATTTGAGTATTTTTTCTCAGTTTTGAAAATGTCGTTTTTAGAGTGCATAGTGCAGAAAGAAGTTACATTTATAGCTAGCGTATAAAACATTGAAAATAGATCGTCAATTGTAAATATGAAAAAAAAAATCTACCCCGTCTGCAGTTTACATTTACACACCATTAAAGAGCAAACATCTTATACTTGCACCTAAGCAAAAATTAAAAACATAAAGTAAAAGTGTTAAAAACCTGTAAAGCAAAATTTAAAATTTGTGTTAGTCTTAGCCACTCTATGCAGTTTTTTAATGTTTTAGTTACTTTTAAACATTGTAAAGATATGTTTTTTCTACTAGAATAACGAAACTCCTGATAAGAATATTCCGAGAGATTGCTGATAAGAAAAGTCCTTCCGGCCTGTACCGGGAGGAAAAGATAGCTTTCATAGTCCATGTTTTTAAAAATTCAACTCATTTTACTCAAACAACCGAAGCTAAAATGCTTGGAACCCGATTATAGAAGATTCAATCCCGGGTTTCCTTATTACGGAATTTGAATTCGAATTTCAACATGACAGTTTCATCATAACAAAAATCAGATTGTTTCAAAATGTCAGCCACCAGAGAAATTCAAACTACCATACTTCAGTCATTTTTAAAGATAAAACCGAAACAAAAAATGTTCCGGAATCCTTGTATCACGATCTAACACTTAACGGAAACAACTTTTTCAATTTATAATTTTTTAAACATCTTTTTGAATTGTTTTTAAAAAATATTACTAAATTTTAACTTGCCGCCATTTTGAAACAAGATTGCGCATGAAGCTGGCCAACGAACTCGGTCGAGACCTTGGTATGTTCTGTACACATGATCAGTCACATTCATATCGGTTCATAAATACCAGAGTTGCGGCATAACAAATGTCAGATTGTTCCAACATCTCAGCCACCCTATTATTTCAAACTGCCATATCTCAGCCATTTCTTATAATATAGCCAAAACAAATAAAGTTCCAGAATCCTTGTATCCCGTTCTAACGCGTAACAGAAAGAATTTTTTCAATTTATAAATTTTTTTGTACATCTTATTTTGAATTTGTAAAAATTTTAACTGGTCGCCATTTTGAAACAAGATGGCGGATGAAGCTGGCCAACGAACTCGTTCGAGACCTTGGTATGTCCTATACACATACTCAGTCACATCTGAATTGGTTCATAAATAAGAGAGTTACAGCTTGACATATGTCAAATATATATTACATATATATATATATATATATATATATATATATATATATATATATGTAATATATATATATATTTGGGGAGATGCAATAACAACAATAAATTGGCCAATCGTATGTATTTTGTAATGGACTACATGGAACATAAAAAACGTGGTATTAATATAGGTCATGTATTGAATAAATACAATGAATTGCTTCCAGATAAAGACATAGAAATTGTCAAGGTTTTTAAATATGATAAACCTTTAGGACGTACAGTTTTTAACTATAATAATTTTTCAAAAGAAATCGGTAGAAACAATGATAACAATTTATGTCATTGTCATGATCCAAGGTATAGTAATTACGTGGATGTGGATCACGGTCATGTATTGACTGGTAATTTAGATATTGTCAAGGACAAAACATTGAGGAATTATATGCAATACGGTACAAAATTTCGCTTAAAAAGAATAAATACAAGGGATTTTATAAAAAAACGATTAAAAATCAACGTTGACATGTTTATACATAAATTAATGAGCAAGTTTTGCTTGCCGGAAATTGCTTTTCTGGAATGGAAACATAATGTATTGAAGGATTTGAGTTCAATTTATTGCGGTAAAACGGGGGGGATTTCGATAGAAGATTATAATTCATTAAAAGAATCTATTAAGGATTTACAGAGTAATTTTGTTATAACTTATATAGATAAAGCTAATACAAATTTTGCAATTATTTGCAAAAAGTTATACAGTGACCAACTAAAACAATGTTATAATAAAAAACATATTTACAGGTTATTAAATACCAATGTAAAAGAGACAGAAAGAAGAATTGGCGCATTTTACAAAAAGTTAAATTACACACAACGTAGTAAAGAATTACCTTATATGGTATTGATTCCTAAATTTCATAAGGACCCTGTTGCCTTTCGTACAATTACTTGTGGTTTTGGAACTTATTTAGAAGTTGCTAATAAAAAGTTTTTGGATATTTCGCAGAGTTTATTTGATGTGGCATTAAAACATAATAACACTTGTATTATAAAAAATAGTATTGAGTTACTTAATAGATTGAAAAGTTTGAGTAATATCAAAGGTTTATATGTTTATGATTTTGAAGATTTATATAATAACATTGATTTAATAGATCTTAAAAATAAAATTTTTGATTTTTTTAAGCGTTACAATACTTTGGGTAAAGATTTGGATCATTTAATAAATTTATTTAATTTTGTAGTTAATGAAAATTACTTATTTGACGGTAAACACGTGTTTCAGCAGATTAAGGGTATACCTATGGGGGGTAGTTGCAGCTCGGTACTTGCAGATATTTATTTATTTTTATACGAAGTTAATGATACATTAAACAAGGATTTTTTAAGTTTCAGATATATTGATGATGTTTTGTTGGTAAAGATTAACGATTCCAACAGTGAATTAAATTTTGATTATTACCCCCAAGGTTTGACATTAAAGAAAACTTCATCTAACACAAAACATGTAAATTATCTAGACCTTGCTATCGACATCGAGAGGGGTGACTTGCGTACTTGCATTTACGATAAGAGAAATGATTACAAATTTGAAACAATCAAGATATTAAATTTTAATTCTAATGTACATATTTCAATTTTTAGAAATATATTTATCAACAGTTTAATTAGGATAACAAAATTAAATTCTAAACATGGTAGTATAATGAGTGACATAATAAATCTCTATCATGGTGCAATGGTTCAAAGTTATCCTATTGCTTTGTTAAATAGTTTGGTGAATAGTTTTGTCAAAGGTAAAGAATACAGTGATACTCTCCTTTTGGCGATTAAAAATATCGCCAAGTGAGTGTAGGTTTTATAAGGAGCTTCGTCCGGCTGAGTCGTTCTTTTCATCTTGGTTTAATGTTTCATACGGTTAGTTTGGTTGTGACAGGCATGGGGGAAGTTTCATGTGTAATGCCGGTATAACCCTGCATGCAGGTCTTTAGCCCTGCAGCCTGTCTCCATTGGTTGTGTTTTTTCTGTTTGTAGTTTTGTTTAAAGTTTTGTTAGTTCGAATTTTTATGGTTATTTGTTTGTTTTCTCTGCCGTTTCAGTAGATTTGGGATTGAAAGTATGGTATGTGGTTTTCGCATTATATATATATATATATATATATATATATAGAAATCAAGATTTGAACGGAGGATGGTTTGGGGATCTGAGGGTCATGATCGGTGAAAATATACCAAATCTTTCGGAATTGCTTTCTTCGGAACGGCTGCAATAGGTAGCTTTTTGTAATGAAAGCTACCTAATATTCTGAGAGATTCCACATAAGAATATTGCCTCGCGTTTTTCACATTTACAAATTTAAAATTTATGAAAAACAAAAATGAGAAATAAAATATATCTTTTACTAGTGCATAATTTCAATGAATATTTGTTTTCAAAAATATGATATTAAAGAAAAATTAAATATCAGTTCTTATAATAAAAAAAATAATTATTACTTTTATCTAAAATGAACGGCGATAAATAACAATGGTGCTAAATTTTAGTAGAGAAAACTTAAAAATAATTTTATTTTGATTAATTAATATTATTTTATGAACTGATTTATTATTTTATTAATAATTATTGTATTATATTAATTAATTTTATTTTTAAATCGCACGTTAATTTTGAGGAAAAATATTGAGTGTAAAATTCCTTGGTAGAAAAAAGTCTGGTTCCTTCAATTACTTTACATATATCATATATTCTGTCGTATAACGCGCTTTGGCGCATACTGCACACCTACGAATTGCGGCTGAAATGCTCTATTTTTTGATATATTTGCCGTATTGCGCGCAACTTTTTTTTTTTTTTTTTTGGCTAAGAAATCTTCATGAGATAATATGTAGCTAGCGTTAAAAAGTTTATAAACTTCACTATCAGAAAAACTCGTCTTTATGCACTAAATTATTCCTCATTTTTCATCAAATAATTTTCCGTACTCCTATAAAAACATGCTTTTTCCCATAAATTCTGCGCGAAAGTCTGAAGAAGAGGGGATAATTCCGTTTATTTCTTGTATGGATGCGTATCCCTTCTATTAATACTCAAGTTTGAATTTATTTAAAAAATGAGGAACTAAAATTAAATTAATTAAATTGTCGAATTTATTTAAAAACGATAAAAAAAATAGTGCTTTCGAATTTATAAAAGTAACAATAAATTTCCCCATTCATTTAAAATTATTTATTTTTTTAAGTTATAAAAATATATTCGCACTTAAAATATACTCTAAACAAGCGGATTAAGAATATATATATATAATAGTTAAATTTAATGAAAAAAAAAATCGATTTTACTCAAAAATGCAACAAACAAACACAATGCTTTCGAATTAAAAAATGTAGCAAATAATTTTCTCATTCATTTAAAATTATTCGCAATTTATTGATGAAAAACACTCGTACAGAAAATATATTCTAAGCAATCACATTTAAAATGTGTATAATAGATGAAAAAAATCGATTTTACTAAAACAAAAAAACAAATATTTTCCCCGAAATCATAGATAACAACCAGTTTTTAAAAAATTGCATTTCTCATATAACTATCTCTTTTTTATTACTACTAAGTTAGATACGGCCTTTTTAAAAGGAAATGTTAATTTCAAATTAATTAGAATATGTTCTGAACAATATTAAGTTAAAATATTTCAAGCACTACTATTTCTTTGCTAATAATTTAGTTGAATATGCTCATACAATTAAAAAAAATACTGAGGTGCGAATTTATTATTCAAATGTGCAAAGCACAAACATAAAAGGAATGATATTCATATTTTTAAAGAAATAAAATACAATTAATATTTTCTTTGGTGGTTAATTCAAATCTAAATCTTCACATATCATTCTAATTAAAGCAGTTAATATCAAGTTTATATGTAATATACTTTTGAAAATGTTAAAAACATCATATTTTATAAATCAACATAAATAAAAATAAAAAAAACCCCAAAAACATTACATCTGTTGATAAAAATATTATCTCGTATTTATTTTCCTTTTCCTAATTTAAATTTGGCGCACACAAAAATATCTTATTTTGTACTTTATAATTGGATGTAAATATTTTTTCTAGAAATAAGGTACTAAAAGAAATTTAAATCTATTCTATTTTATTGAAGAGCATAAAAATTCAAATAATAGCAATAATAAAATATACAGGAAAAAAGTAAAAATGCAAATTTATTTTGAAACTTTGTGATAATTTTAAGTAAAAAAAATTGATATTGCATTAGTTTATAAAAAAATCATTTTCATAAAATAGGGAAAATCGTTATAAGCGAAATATTTATTCTCTGCCGTGTCTGCTTTAATTAGTTCGAAATTTAAGAATCCAAAAGAAAAAAAAAAAAAAAGAGAGAGAAAAGAATTAAAAATTTGTTGTTGTTAACTATATTATTTTTCTTCTCTATTATAACTTACTGTATATGCATTTTTTTTAAATAATTTGTGATTACAGAATCATTAATTATGTCTTGAAAAAAATTTAAATCATATAATTTTTTAATAGATATTTACACTTTAAAATATTTGTAAAAATTAAATTGCACAAATTTGTAATATATATTTGGAGTGTTAATCTAAAAAGCAAAGTAAATAAACAAATAAACAAATAAAGGCGTTTTTTTTTTTTTTTTAAGAGTCATTGGAAACCAAAATACTGAAAATCGCAATAGCTGTATTGGAAAACACCGCTAAAGCTTTTAGCACCGCTGCCATAATTTTTAGGGTCGGAAAGGTCACCTATTTAACGAGCACTATTTCTATACTAAAATCTTAAAGGTAAACGTCTTTTGAAAATTTTGTAGAAAAACTTTCGTGGTAGAATTATCTAGGAAATGCTTTAGAAACATAGAAAGAAAAATATTGTTTGGAAGTAGTGGTAGCCAAACCATGTGTTAAAAAATGTGTTGATTCCAAAATTACATGATTTAAAAATTATTCCAGACATATTTAATGATTTTGTAATTACAAAGTAGTAGTAGCTAGACCATGGATAGCAATATAATTTAGAAGACTGTTTAAATTTATATTGAAGTAAACGAGGTTATTAGAGAATTACTAACGTTTTCCATTTACAATCACAAATGTCTCGTGCAACATTTTGTGAGTGCGTGTTTGTTT
This sequence comes from Maratus michaelseni, assembly GCA_963931845.1. Lineage (NCBI taxonomy): Eukaryota > Metazoa > Arthropoda > Arachnida > Araneae > Salticidae > Maratus > Maratus michaelseni. The sequence continues at coordinate 105,456,324 of OZ007588.1, read as the reverse complement.
GTGTGTGTGTGGGGGGGGGGGGCGTTCTACGCAGCTAAAAATTGATATATAACTTTACCGTGTATTAATAAAAAATATAAACACATTTGTATTTTCTGAGTTCTTTAAATACAAAATTTCACGGGTAATTTCAGATATATGAATTGACTGATAGTAAAAATAAGTATTGAAATAAAAATATTAAGAACTCAATTTTAAAATTACGAGATGTGCTAGAAAATATTTATTAATTTTCAGTTTGGACATATTGGCAATGAGAATTTTTCAAAGATTTGTCAGTTAATTTAATAAGCACCAAAACTTAAATTATATTTTTCAGCAAATATTAATTATATTTTTCCTAGAACCATTTTAAATATTAAAGATTAATTTTATAGAATGATATTTTCATAACAAAGGGCTGTTCATTTCTAAAGCTATGTCCAGTATTTTTAATATTTTAATTTTTAATTAAAGGTTTCTAAATTATATTTTCTCTTAGATTTACGTTACTCAAATGTTTTTATTACGTAAAGATGATAATTACAAAATGCATTTCTGTGCTCCTTAATTAACAGGTGTAGTCTTCCCTAACTATTGTCAGGATTTAATTATTTTATTATTAAGCTAACTTTAGTTTGCTGAAAACGTATCATTATTATATGCCACTCTAGAATATATAAAGGAATTCAAATATGAGGAATTTTGGCAAGTTCTTTACTAAATTTTAATTAAAATCGCTGTTTTCTTCACGGTTTTACTCTGAGATAAACAGAATTTTGTTCCATGTTATGTACACACGCAGTCACACACACAAGCTTGCACGTACACGCGTTTATACGCGCGTACACGAACGATTCCGCGCACACATAGACACACACGCACATATTTATGCTAATAAAACAAAGTTTTGCTCTGTTTGTGTGCATGTGTATCTCTCTGTGTGTGCGATGGCTTGCGAAATCTAGCGCACCTAGAAATCTGAAATGTTTGGTGAGGATAGTCCAAAACCTCTCCTGGTGCACCTAAGAATGAACATTTTAATATTTTGAAAATTAACCTAAATATTAATTACAAACCCATTAAGCATCACATGAAAAAAACTCATTAAAATTCGCTTTGAAAATGGCTATTTTTATCGAAACCGCAAAAGAAATTACCGTTTTGATAATTACAGACAACGAAATATTGTCATTTTCACTTATCCTAGAATATTAAGAAAACTATTGGGGGTATTGATTTGAAACTCACAGAATATACGTAGTTCAGTTTTATGATTACAAAAATGCAGATTTTGTGACAATCGGGCTGTAACTTTCTTTATTTCGACCAATTACTGACCGACGAAAATAAAATTGACCCAGATGGAAAAGAGGTTACTGTAAACGGGAAACGCCAGATTAAAAGACAACTCCGAGTTTTGTGGACCTATTCAAATAAATAAAACTATTACGTTTATCGATTTGATATTAAGCGTATAGACATATAAAAAAACCTTGATTCCGAATTTCGAATTTTTGTAAAACTCTGTTCATAATTCGCTAAGATATTAATTAAAAATTTAAATGAAAATTGAAAATGATTTTTTTTTTTCAAATTTCACCAGGACACCTGCATTGGAGTTGCGGATGTTTTAAACATTCCAGACAGCGAAAGGGAATGTAGAGTTAAAGCTATTTTAAAGTATTACACAATTTTTTAAAACTATATAAGATACGGTTTTGAAAATTGATATATATATACGCAAATCATATGCTAAATAAGAAATTCTAAAAATCTAAACAATCTACAAGTATTTTGTTAATCAAAAAAATTATTAATTTGAAAGATTAAGAAAATGCATTGGATAATTAAAAACCCTACGCACAAATTTTAAGGCATATTGAAAATTTTAAAACTGTATAAGGTAGGGATTTGAAAATTGGTAGATATACGCAAAATCGTCTTCTATTTAAGAAATTCGAAAAATCGAAACATCGACCAATAACTTTTTATTTTATCAAAAAACTGATTCTTTTTTATGGAAATTGAAATTTATTGTACATTTAATCCTCGGCTTCTAATAGTCATATCTGATTCCAAATTACTTTAATGTAGAGGTGTATAATTTCAGACATACAAGAGTCTTCCTTGTAGCTCTGCGCGAAGAAAACAACAGAAACAACAGTTGTTTTCACATCAGAAAACAACACACAGAACACAAACATGTTTCTTTATTACTAGTATTTATATTATTATATTATTAGTAAATCGATAAAGCTGGTGCTTTAACGATACATACTCAAGACAAACTTTTATTTTGATCTCGCTTTAGATAATATCAAAAATCCTAAAATATTAAATTTATTATTATTTTTTCTTACATTATATTATAGATTTGTAAGCATATGAGATTGGGGAAATCTAAATTAAAATGCTTTTACGTTAAACAGGACATCATACAATGCAATTTTTTGTAAAACTTTCTTTTTCATTTACACTTTAAGTTAAAAAGTAATTTTATTTTGGCATCCTGAAACTCCCTTTGTTTCATTAAATTTAAATTTCCACTTTAGAATATTTGTCCTGTTTCCCAATTCTGGTATATTTACACGTGCGCTTTACATTATGATTTTATTAGATTAAGCAACTCCTTGTACAAAAAGACCTTATCTTACTCTAATAACAATATTCACTTATATGTCAGCCTCAAAACAGAAAATATCTATCGAAGACGTTGGATTAAAATTTCATGTAACAAAGGTGCCCATAAACGATAATGCTTGCAAATTTTTTATTGCTGTCTTGTATATGATCTATAAATTTTCATACCCATCAAATATTATATTAAAATTTAATAAAGTTTGTTAATTCATCGTACAACTGAATTACTATTCATATAATACAGAATATCCATATCCTTTTGTGCTATTCTGTATATAAATTTGTTTTTATGATACTCCCATCATCTTAGTGTAATAAACTTTAGTTCAGCAGAAAAATGTGTGTATGCAATTGAGACGCATTTGCAGCAATTCTTACACGTATACGGTAATGTGTTCAAAATAATGTGTGTAGCTCTGTACGTTATGCATAGATATTGACACATATCGCACAATATATTAAAATTGACTTTTGCTTGAAAACGCATAACAGAACTAAAAGCGCTAACCTGGAAATTACCATACACACAAATTAATGTATCAATGTGCTTTTTTTGCCGTCCTGTATGTGAATTTACTTACTATATTATACTGACACCACATAGCATAGTAAATTTAGTTCAGCTTACGAACGCATTTTCAGCAATTCTTATCCATAGTCAGTAATACAATCGAATTTTTCTGGACAACCATGTATATGATCTGTAGAATTTAGACTTCATAATATGTGTAGAATATACATCACATTCTATACTAAAATTTTGTTAAGCTTGAATATATCGCTCATAGACGATAAAGCATCTGAAATATTTTGCGCAAGCCTGTAAAAGAATTTTAAATGTTCATACACAGTTTTGTGTAGGAAAGATATTATCATGTATCTCAATAATTTATATCAATTTAATTTTGTTAGATGTAACACAGCGTCGTTAAAACTTACTTTTGCCAATCACTCCTAAAGATAGAAGTCTTATTAAATTTTTGTATGTCCCTGTAAATGAACAATAACTGCTATACACCAATTTCTATGCGAAGCATGTGGTAGTGCATACAAACAATGCATACCAATTTTTTTATGTTTGAAGTAGTGTAAAATCATTAAAATGTACTTAATACAATTATCTTCCATAGACTATTATATATATTCCATTTTTATAGTATCCCTATAAACAACTACTTCGTCTAAATTATGCCAAAAATTATACAGCAAAATTTGTGTTCTTCACTAACATATCCTTTAATTAACAACTTAATCGGATTCTTTTGGCGGCAGTCATCTCGAGACATACAGACAGACAGACAGACGTCAAAAACTTTTTGTCTCAGCACAGCGAAGCTTCAACTGACGTTTCGGCAATTATAGATAGCTGTATCAGTATGTGTAATCGTAAGTTTGGACATAAGATGTACAAACAGTTAAAAAACATTCGTTTTCAGAACGAGAAAACAATATTTAAGAAAAGTTATTTTGCTCTCGCTATAAGTACGAGGGAAAGTTATTAAGTAAGTCACAAAAAATAATTAAATAATAACTTACAATGATATTCACTTCAAAACTATTTTTATATCTCAGTATATTCTCCAAAAATATTTATGCACTTATATCACCGTTCTATCAGTGACCTAACACCAGCTACATAAAACTTTTTGGGCTGCTGTCTCAGCCACATTAGGACTTCAAGTTGAACCTTTTCATCGTCTGTGAACATCATCTTGCAACTTCTTCAACATCCACCATACATCTTCGACTTAGCCCCAAGCGATTTTCATCTGTTCAGTCCACTAAAAAATCATCTTGGAAGCAAGATAATGTTCCCAGATGATGAAAAGGTTTAACTTGAAGTTCTAATGGGGACACAGCAACCCTGAGACAGCACCCGAAAGAATTGTATGCAGCTGGTGTAGGAACACTTATAAAACGATGATATAAGTGCATAAATATTGGTGGAGAATATATTGAGGAATAAAAATAGTTTTGAAGTGAATATCGTTGTAAGTTATTATTTAATTATCTTTTGTGACTTACTTAATGACTTACACTCGTACAAACTAATCTGATTGCTTTTCTACGAACATAATAGATACGCAAGTAAAGATTTAGCAACAGGTGGAAATAACTTCGGTATATAACTATACAAACAATAAGGGAATAATTTATCAATGTCATTGTAAACCATCTTGTTATATTTATTGGACTTCACATTTCTATAATATAATAATATTAGAAATATCCACCAGCTAAATTAATGTCGCTTCAACACAGTGCAATCAATATATCTGTATCGGAATTAAAGTTGTTGATAGCATTTTAATTGGGAGGATGTTTCGCTGAGTGACGTAAACAACTTATTATCCGCACTGGAAATTGCTGTGCGTGCAGATATGAATTCATTTATATTGTGTTTTTCCAAAATACTATTTCAATGCAAATTTGGCTGGATTTAATTCTAGACTAAATTACTACATAAATGTCAAAAAGTCAGAATTGTTTCACATAATGAACTGTATTGTTATTTATTAGGATTGACAGTGATTTATGTCACAATAACTTTTTTTTGGAAATTTCAAAAATTAAGTGTAACTGAATTGTTATATTAAAAATATAGCATTTTACAGTAAAACACGGTTAAAATAAGTCTGAATTAGTTGAAGTATCGGATATATCGAATTTTTATAAATTGTAATAATTTTCCCAAATTTAAAACCCGCCTATAAGAAACCCTACAAAATATTAAAACCCCATTATAACGATTTTCTGCAATAAAAATATTAGAGAATTGTAAATGCAAAATTAGAAGGCTACAGCTAGATTTCGTAAACTTTTTAGTGTGATAAATGAGGATAGATTTATATGCTCCAATTGCCACTTTCCACTTCACCAACTTAAAACTTAGTCTTCCAACTGTATTCAGAAAAACGCATCGTGGAATCATCATGATTACAGAAGAATGCTTGTAGATTAAGCATTTGTAAAACTTCTACAAGTAATCTCTCTCAAATAGAAAAAAGTCTTAATTACGTCCATTAAAAGTAACAATAAAGAAAAAGAAAAAGTCTTAATTACGTCCATTAAAAGCAACAATAAAGAAAAACAGAGTCTTAATTACTTCCATTAAAAGCAACAATAAAGAAAAACAGAAAGTCTTAATTACTTCCATTAAAAGCAACAATTAAGAAAAAGAGACAGTCTTAATTACTTCCATTAAAAGCAACAATAAAGAAAAACAGAAAGTCTTAATTACTTCCATTAAAAGCAACAATAAGGAAAAACAGAAAGTCTTAATTACTTCCATTAAAAGCAACAATTAAGAAAAAGAGACAGTCTTAATTACTTCCATTAAAAGCAACAATAAAGAAAAAGAGAAAGTATTAATTACTTCCATTAAAAGCAACAATAAAGAAAAAGAGAAAATCTTGCTTACGTCCATTAAAAATAACAATAAAGAAAAAGAAAAAGTCCATTTATGTCCATTAAAAGTAACATCAAAACCTGTCAATAAAATGTTCGATGCTCTGAGACACTACTACCGTATCAATTGACGAACGTGATTTGAATAATTGAGAAAATCAATTGAAATTTATATAAGAAGTTCGAAAGTATGTAATGATACGTTGTCATTTCATATTACAAATATTTGGGTTGAATGGTTAAATAGAAGTGGGAAACGAACTACAGATGGAGCTACGAGTGGTGTTAAAATTAAAATTATAGATGGCATTTTATCCTCTTTGTCATAGGGACTGATCATGCAATCCAGTTTTGTGTACATTGTATTTTTCTTTTGTGTGTTCTGATGATGATTGAGTGAATCATTCGAAAAATGTCAATATTTCAATGTTTTTATTGATTTTTGACGTCTTTTAAGCAATTAAAGAGTTTAAATATATATTTTGAACGTTTGTTTGGAATATATTTTATGTTGTTATAATAATATGGTCAAACGTTAGAAATATTGTTAAATAAATAACAAACATTATAAAGATTTTTTGTGTGTGCGGTATGTTCTAAAATACTCAGAAAATAATGCTCTTTCGTGTTTCTTTTTTTCGAAATATCAAATTTATTGAAGATTTAAAAATTAGTATAACCCCATTAAGCAAATATCCTACACTAAAATTATGAACTACATGAGATGCACGATTTTTCGTTGTATTGCGTGCCATGAGAATGATTTTTTTTTTTAATGGAGAATACTTTTAATTGTTTTACAATATAAATTGAATACCAATTGATTTTTAAAAGATACGATTGTTTTACACTTTTAGTTGATTACGTTTACTTTGTCGTTGAGTTATTGCAAAATAGATTTTTCTTCGTGTAGTGTGTCACATAAAAAATGAAACCCATATAAACGGGTGTATTAATAACAGATTTAATACTTTTTGTAGAAAGAAACAAAATCCTCATCTAGAATATTTTTCCTAAACCTTTTTTTCTATGTTTATTTACAAGATTTATCTATACATTATTTCGTATATCATCAACACTAAACAAATTAAGAGATTAACTGAATTTTTCTCGGTAAAAGTATAGTGAAAGTCTTTCTAATAAGTTTTGGAGGAGTAAAAAATAGTAAAACATACATAATGAAAATACAATAAAAAAATTCATGCTTATGCAACATATTTATTGATTTGAAAAAAAATAATAATATTATTTTCATAATATAAATAAATAATGGGTGACAATGTAAAATAAAATTTTTGAAATAGATTTCAGAAAACGTAAAATTGTGGATGGATCAAATAAATAAATAAAATAAAATGACTCAAATATTTATATTACATGTAAAGAAACAGATAAAACCCTAATTACGTACATTAAAAGTAACAACACATAAAGAAACAGAAAAACCTTAATTACGTCCATTTAAAATAACAACGTATGAAGAAACAGAAAAGTCTTAATTATGTCCATTAAAAGTGACATGAAGAAAAATGAAAGTCTTAATTACGTCCATTAAAAGTAACAATAAAGAAAAAGAAAAAGGTCTCAATTACGTCAATTAAAAGTAACAATAAAGAATAAAAAGTCTCAATTACGTCAATTAAAAGTAACAATAAAGAATAAAAAGTCTTAATTACATCCATTAAAAGTAACAATAAAGAAAAAGGAAAAGTCTTAAAATTACGTCTATTAAAAGTAACATAAAATTCTTCTGCAGTGTGAAAAAAATTTTCAATGCTCTGATCCACCACTACCGTATCAATTGACGGGTAAGATTTGAATAATTGAGAGAATCGATTGAAATTTATATCCGAAGTTCGAAAGTGTGTAATGATACATTGTTATTTCATATTCCAAATATTTGGGTTGAATAGTTGCATAATAGTGGGAAGCGGACTACATGTGGAGATACAAGCGGTGTTAAAAGTAAAATTATAGATGGCATTGTATCCTCTTTGTTATAGGGACTGATCATATATTACAGTTTTGTGTACATTGTATTTGTGTTTTGTGTTCTGATGATGATTGAATGAATGAATTGAAACATGTCAATATTTTATAGTTTTTATTGATTTTTGACGTCTTTTAAGCAATTAAAGAGTTTTTGTATATATTTTGAAGGTTTCTGTAATATATTTTATGGTGCTAAAATAGTATGGTCAAACGTAAAAAATATTTTTAAATAAATAACAATCCAAATTTTGATAGTAAACCTATCATTTCCAAAAATATATTCTTGGAGCTTACAAAAATTCTTCTTTTTAAAATAAACTGTAAATTTATTTAAGTCAGATGTCGTTTAACTACGTTATATCACTCTTAAATTGTGAGGGTTTTGTCGAATAAATCCTGAAATCACCACATTTAGTAATATCACACTCATTTATTTCATAAAATGATAGTTCACATTCTATAAAATTAATGTTTGACGTTTAACATGCTACAGCCTTATACTGTAACAATTTCTGGAAGAATTTGTTGAGGAGTGTTCAATCTGTAACTTTACGTCATTGTTTGATGGAACGAAATTATTTGAGTTTCAGGCTTTACTTGAAAAGGTCATGCTGTGAAATAGTTTGAGATATTATTACAGTTGACTCAGCGGAAGTCAAACGGAACGTGTGGGTTTTTTTTTTGTCTGTTACTGGGTTTATAAAATTTTATTGCAGAATTTCTTATTCCTATTATTATTGGATAGAGAAAAAAAATCTCAGTTTTTATTATCGTGTGCAGTGTACTTTCTCTGTTAAAAGTTCTATTTCAATAAAAGTAGTCTAATTCCGAAATATCATATTCTTACTTTTATATTTTACTTTTCTTGTTTCACATTTTATTATGTTAAAAATAACCTTTGATTTAACAGTACAAGTAAGAATTTAAAACCTAGAGCATAGCGCATTATATGTAAATTCTAATGCGTTTTATTATGGCATAAACTTAAATAAAGTTAGTGTCATCAAAAATAAAGGAAACGTCCGATGCTTAAGATGGGAACAGTTGTTGAAATGCATGTTTATCAGGTTACATTTTATTGTTTCTTCTATTTAAAAACAACACATAAATATGAGTATATGGAAGTTTATTTCCAGAAAAACAAAACAAAACAAAAATACAAACAAAACTAAAATAAAGAGTCAGAAATGTTTATTATTTCTGCTGCAGTTTCCAAACTGATTTAATACGAAACAGAAAGAAGAATTAATATAAATTCGAGGGAACAAATTCAAAGAATACGAATATACATGTTAAATATATATAGATAGATAGCACTATGTTAAACACATGTTATACTACGCATGTTAAACTGGTTTAAATATTTTCTTCACAGTATCTATATAAAACAAATGAGCCTTAGACGAATGTGAACATACACGAACTTGAAAAATTGAATTACATAAAATAACATCAGCAATAAACGAACTGAGAAGGAATTACTCTCGAAAAAAAATACTCCGATATCTTTCTTTATAAAAAGTTTGGATGCCTCCCAAAATTAATAAAAAGTATGGAGTGGATATAGTAGAATAAAATATGGTAATGACATATTACGTGACAAGATTTTGTTACTTTGAGACTTAAATATTTTCGATTATTGCAATAGAAGCTGAATAAAAATAATATTACAAGAACTGAATAAAAAATCTCGAGTGACTCCACTCGGAATTTCCGGGCCATTTACAAAATACTATGTGTTCAAATAAATAATAATATAAAAATAAATCAAAATCTAGATCCTAATTTTTTAAAGGCAAAATAGTTGCACTTGTGAACATGACTTCATACGTTTCTTCTAGTGCACTAGTGAACATGACTTCAACGTTTTATTTATAAAACGTCGTTTTCATTTGTAAATCTGAAACATTTTCCTCAACTTATGACTTAAATTTCAATGAATTTCAATTCCACTCATGCCGAAATTAAGGCCTGTACAAAAATTAAAGCAAATATTAAAAATGAATTAACGTACTCATGTTAGTTAATGTGAGTTATTTCCACATACGCGTTTATCAGATTAAAAAAACTCACTGTTATCTCTGTTTTTTTTTTTATTAAAAATGTTTTACTAAACTACATCGGAATGATTTTTGTATCAACATAAGATAAACGTGAACAATAAAACTATTTTATTCAATAATTGAGTTAAAAAAAATACTTGTAATTTTTTCTGGGGAAAAAATGGTTTAAAAGTGGTTTAAAAAGTTTGGTACCGCTACCACACCTAATGTCCAATTTGTACGGAGATTATTACAATTCCTGTGACAGTGGGCTGTAACATATTTGTCAAAACAAAACTCAATTGAACACATAGTTTGGATGCTATCATGTTCACTCTCATAGATATAAATAATACACATTATCGTAAAAACACCAAAAATTGTCTTTGGGGACCTGAAAACGTAAAAAGTACCAACATACATATAGAATCATTGTAAAAATAGCAAAAGCCGATTCAGGACGCCTCAAAAAGTAAACATATTGCTAAATATGTTTATGCCAAACATGTGCCAAAATGTCTATAATCAGATTTCTATCATTATTACAGTCCTTTCTTTACACTATATGTGTTAGGAAAGTAAAAATGAACTTTTAATAGTTTATAACAGGTGATTGTGAGTTTGAAATTTTTAGATGAATGAGATGAATGAGTACATAAGCAGGGCTTTACAAATTTGATAAAATCTGGTAGCCATAAAAATGTTCTAGTTGCCATTAAAAATATCTATCCTTCCCCCCTCCCGTCATTAACTTTCAAAAATCACAAAAGTTTTTTTATGAATTAAGTGAGAAAAAATAATAACAAGTATCGAGTGGAATCATTAGTTACATAGATTAGAATAGTATGTAATTTGAAAAGATAATATAAGTTTCTAATGAAACTTATCAAAATTATATATGTAATGAATACTGTAAAGGTTAACCATTAGTTATGTAATAAGCATTGTTAAAAGAAACCATTCTCTCGTGCTCATGTTACGTAATCAGAATCATCGGGGAGAGAAAAAATTGCCGTTTGTGTTAGGAGTACTGTGCTCATTTCTTAGGTAAATTTTTGTACGAAAAAAAATGGCGACCGTAATTGTCAAGTCTTGTACTTAAGTTAAATAACATTTTCCAAATAGATTTAAACGTTATATTCATGAACAAAAAAATCTTCAAACAATTTAATATCTTTAAACATCACAGAGAAGTAAAACACTATCCAGAAGTTAAATGTTAACCTAATATGCTTGCAACTTTCGTTATTTTTCTGTTTGAGAATAAAGTGTAAATTGATCCAAGTGCTTTTATTTATTTTAATTTCTTGATATCTCTTTTCAATTACGAACCTTTTATTAAATAAATCTGCTGTTACTGTTAGACACCTTTATTTCCTAGAATAACAATTCAAATTCTAGAAAATTATTGCCTGACATTTTACGGGTTACAGCTTTCAGTGTTGCGATTTAGAAACTAATATTCTAAAGAAATTGTTTAATAGTTTTCACTCTTCAACTATACGTCATTGTTCGAATGCACCGAAATTATTTGAGTTTCAGATATTGCTTGAAGTGACTGGTGCTATGAAGGAGTTTCGGATATTATTATGGTTCATTCATTCAAAACTAAACTAAACCTGTGTTACTTGTCTCTTAGATTTCTATGTTTTTTAAAATAGTGTATCTATTCTTTTGCAGAATCCCTGTTATTTTATCCCTATTTTTTGTTACAAAACCACTATTATCTTTATACTTTTATCCATATTTTTATTTTTCATTTAATCCCTACAATCCCTGTTATTTTTCGATTTTTAAAAATTACTTATTTTACTGTAAAGTTTAAAAAATCTCTTTTATTAAAATCAGCCAGTTTACAATAGATTTCATTTTTACTTTTTAAGCCTTACTTGTCTTGCTTCTCTTTTAATTTCAAGGACATGATTATTTCTTTATATTAAAGGATACAAAGAGGTTTTAAAAGTTCAGAATATAATGATTCGTATAATATTTATAATGTATTTTATTATGGAAGAATTCTCAAAGATTATTTAGCTCATTAAAAAAAAACAAATCTCTGTTTCAGATGTGAAAGAGAATTCTGAATTGTCCTTTTCTTATGCAACATATTCTTGCTTCTTTCGTTTAGATAATAACTCACAGAATTGAGTATATGTGAGTTAAATTATCGGAAGAACATGAAAGAAAAATAAATGTTAAAAAGAAAGAAAGAAGGTAATGCTCATTCACCGGGGAACAGTGCTTTTTGCGGCACTAGATTGGTCAACGGATTTCGAGTATAATTTTGGTCTGCTGAATATAATAGCAAACTTTCTGGATTGGCTGTTATTTTTGAAATAAACCCGGACAATCCTATGATGGAACAAGGACAAAAAAGTAAAATTAAATACGCAAAGTCTTGCTTTTTGTATTTTACACATTTTGAAACATTATATTTTGAGTGAGATAGGTATTACAAAAAAAAAATACATAGATTTAAAATTACTATTAAAACTGTTTCGTGTATGATTTTCTAGAATGTTTCTCTTCAGGACTATCGCTTTGTAAAATCCAACAGTTGTCAGCCATCATGTGGCAATCAAAACGTCCTTGGCATCTTTGACACATTATTCTAATATCTTGGTGGAACATTTCTCACTACTCTTCGCTATAATCATCCAAGTTTTCAGAAAATCTCTATAAATGACAGGCAGGAAAAACCTTAAAAACAACCCAGGGGATACACTAAAAAATAATTATTGGAAGAACCAGAGCCATTCCAACTAACTACTTTATATTCCATAATTATAAACTTTTGTATGTATCAAAATCACCACAGAGATGCAATGACACAGATTTATTTTTGTTCCCCTGTGTTATGTACGAGTTACAAAAATATTCAAAAAATAAATACAAATATAAAATTATATAAAATTTAACATATAATTTCAAGGAATACATAAATATTTATGAAACAAAGTATTGGAAAATGAGATTATATGTTGCATATTTATACAAACAAAACAACATGTAAAATGAATCAATACCGAATACAGTTCAACATTTGACTAGTATCTGAAATTTTTAGAATAACATCACCAGTAAAAATATGAAAAAAATGAATAGCTGAATTGTTCTCTGATAACAATACGGATGTAAATTTTGATAAGAAGTTTTACACGGTGCCATTGAAACAGAATAATAAAACACATATATAGCAGGGTTTGAATAAATATGAAAATAACATGTTATATCAGAAAATTTTGTTGATTTGAAAGTTAATATTGGTTTATCAAAATAAATAATCAAATAAGAATTATATAATGTTCCGAATAAATATATTTAAATATAAAATTATAAAACAAACTTAATTTATTAACTACTAGCTAACCCGCCCGGCGTTGCCTGGGCCCGAGATAATTACAATCTCAGAGAAAGACGTTAACCCCCTCCCTCCCCATACCCGCAAATATAATGATTTATTTGTTTAAGAGAACCACCGTCACGTACATTAACGCGACCATTAAAAAAAGAATTACATTTTTCTGATAATTAGAACATAACGAAGACGCTACGCTAAAATAGCCGGCAGATGACACCCCTTCTTGACCTCAATTTCAAATCTATATCTTAATTAGTTACCTAAACATTTGTTCATTAGTAAAATTTGGCAATTATTTAATTTCATTTTCGCAAACTAAATGCGAGGGATCGGCCAGAGAAACAGATCTCTTTGTAGTTCAGTTTTTAATGAAAGCAGATCCCTGTCTGAAACTTTCTCGGATCGTTTTCAATGGCGCCGGCAGATTTTTGGCAGTTTTTTGCATAAATTAAAAAAAATTACCAACCGAATTTTTCAAAAATCACATAGTCAGATACAGAATATTTTTTTACATATGCTCAGAAATTTTCAAATTGATATCTCAATTAGTTTTCTTAAAATTCGCCAATTAGTAAAATAATTTCGAATTCGTTCATTTCCGCTTGCAAATCCAATGCGCCAGTTCCTTTCTTTCGTAATTTTGATTTAAAAGATGTCATTTTAGAAGCGATGGTTAATAAGAATCTAATTAATATCTAGGCTAATTATCAAAATATTAAAATTCTGAGGCTCAGGTGCACATGGCCAGACCTTGGACTATCCACACCTAAATTTACAGACTTCTAGGTGGGCTAGATTTTGCTAGCCATCGCCCACAGACACACGGACACACACACAGAGCGAAACTTTCTTTTATTAATATAGATTAGCTTGAAAGATTCACAAATGTTTAAGATTATATGGTTGTATACATTGTAAAAAAATGCAGCAGTCTATCCAGTCATTCAGCCAATTTTATAGATAACGTTTACTCGTCCACATTATGCAGCGTTCTCATCGATTAGAATAGTGATAAAATATGGTTATGTAACCATTTTCTAGAAAAACAATTGAATTTCTGAACATTTTGCTACAAATGTTTTAGCGTAGAAGCTAACTGTTCAATTAATATTCTAGAATAATATTCTTGAAACTTTCTTTATTATACTATTTTTAAAAGAATTGTAAATTTTTCAGTACATATCTCTTTTAGTTTCATGTTATCTTATTTAAACTGGAGACCTTTTATGAAATAAATCGTGGAATTATCCCATTTTCTGATTCTACACATAATACATTTATCTCAAGGAATGACATATCAAATTCTAGAAAATTAATGTTTGGTAATTTACAAGCTGCAGCTTCCGGTGTAAAGATTTAGAAACTGTGTTTCAAAAGAATTTGTTCAACAGTTTTCACCCTTCAACGTTTATGTCATTAATAGATGGTATGAAAGTAGTATTTGTATTTCAAGGATTGAAAAGAGTGTGCTTTGAAAGAGTTTCGGATAATTATTATGGTTAAGTCAATGGAAGATAACAGAAAATGTGTTATTTTGTCTATTACATTTCTATCTTTAATCCGTTTTATTACATTTTATTTCAGAATTCAATATTCCGATTAGTTTAGGGACGCGTAAAGTCTTTCTTTTAACGTCATATTGTAAAAAAGAGAAGTATTTTTTGATCCAGCAAGAAGGTTTACGGAAATGTAATATAAGCTTTTTCATTTGACCTTAGACAAGCGTGTCTTTATCTTCAGAAATCTCAGAAACTAATAGATTTCCGACAGCTAAAGAAGAATTTCAGAAAGAAAAGTAACTTTTGCTTTCCGAAATTTTCGAAAATGTTACGAAGTAGATTTTTCAGTGTATTAATAAGTTTTTCAAATCAGGTATCAACTCAAAATATCGGCTTTTCGGATGCTGTGATTTCTTAAGGGTGTTCTTCAGTTTTACAGTACAATTAATGGCTAGATTTTTTACCTTAATTTCCTGTACCATACTTTTCTTCAGATTTACTCGATTTAAACCTATACTCTTCAGAAGTTATTCTTTACAGTTTGGTTATTATATTCGATTATCCAATTTAATATCAATGAATAAATTTTGTTATTTATGACATGAAAAATTTCACCATTTATTATATTTTTCATTCAATTCATCATTATTCTTCATTTAATTTTATTAAATCATTTTAATAAAATTGTTGCTCGCAACAATACAGGCAACATAATTAAATTGTAGTTTCTGTTTTGAGTTTTCATTAATATACAGAGGTTGTTCGAACATTTTTAAACGAGTTTGTTTTGGTGTAAAAAAAATCGTCTGCATAGAGAAATTATTTTTCACAGCTAATACGATTTTAAAAATACAAATTCTCGCCTGTCAACTGAATTTTTTTTACATGCAAAATGGCGCTTTTAAAGAACCGATGGATGGAAGGCTATATTTCTGCACTTTCCAAAGAGAATTATTCGCATTCGATCATTAAAAAATGTGGAAAAAACATGGTTTTTCAATATCTATAGCTACATTAGGTAACACTGTCAATAGGACAAGAGAAAAACGTTAATGTCTACCTTCAAGAGGAAAACGTATTTCGAATACGTACCCAAGAACAAAAAGGAAATCTTCAAATATTGCAAATATAAGATCGTTTATGAGAAAAGAAAATCCTTCAAATCAGAGGACTGTTGCTAAATCGTTAAAATGCTCAGTGTCAACTGTTAACAATATCATTAACGCTGATTTGAAATTTAAAAAGGCCTTTTTTTTTCATCATCTTTCTTTACGACATATCTCTGTAGAATTCTTTATGCGAAGCTTTGTGAATGGAAAAATGTTGTTAAATAGATGATGCTTGTGTCTACTTAAATGATTGTAATAAAAATAGATCCGTTTATAATCATCAAAAATTGAAAAAATCTTTAATATATGTGTCTAAAAAATGTTTTAGCAAAGCATTTATGATTGTTTCTGGCTTTGCATATAACGGCAAATTAAAAATAAAGAGAGTGAAGAAAAATGTTAAGATCAACTTCACATATTATCATAAACGTATTTTACAGCCAATCTTCAAATATGAAATAGCATCTCTTTACCACCAGTACCATCAAGATAAAAGAAGCAGCCATACATCACAATCCATTGCTAATTTCCTAAAATAAAATGAAACCAGAAAGGGATCAGAGCTATACACTTAATTGATATACCTGCTAAATCTCTTGATGTATCACCCATGGCCTTTTGCGCTTTTCGACATTTAAAATGCGCGTTATCCAAACGCTGACGTTGTTCAGTGACTTTGATAAGTTGTTCAAGAGGAATGGGCCAAAATACCTCTTCCAAAACTACTAAAGGCATTAGTGTCATGAAAAGTATGGTGTAGAAAGGTAGTTCAGAATACGTGTTAACAAATTGCACGTTTAAAACACAAATATTTTATGTAAAACAGTTCTGTAAGTACCCTGAAAATGGTGTAAAATACGTGCGAACCCCCTCTGATATATAAATAGACGTATTGTGTTGTAAAATATGTGATTTAAATTTTACTTGTTGTAATTAGAACGTATTTTTGAATGTGATGTTTTCCATTATTCTTCTGCATTTAAAATATGTTTTGTTGTAATCTAAAATCTTTAGGTCTAGGTTTATATCTAATGTATTTACATTATAAAAAACTCAAAACTAAAATTAATAGCTAGTTATTGAGGCTTTAAGGTTGCGTGTAATAGTTATATTAAAAATTATTTTTTAAATAAATGGTGAATATTTTCCATGTTATAAATAATGTTTTTATTATTGATATTAAAATGGATCTTGAAATATAAAAATTAGACTGTAAAGAATAATTTGTGAAGAGTAGTTTTAAATTGAATAAAGCTGAAAAAAACTATGATGTATGAAAAAATATTTAAAAAAAAATCTTGCTATTAAATGTCCAGTAAAATTGGTGAACCCCACTTAAGTAAACATTTTCTTGTTCAACAGACAAACAAGCTAAGTTAACAGGGTGAATGGATATTATTTTGTTATCTGTGCATATATAAAAGTCTGTTACGCAGCTATAAATGTTTACTTAAGAATTGACAGCATCCAAATAATCGATATTTCGTGATGATACTAGGTTTAGAAAACTAATTAATACACTGTAAAAACTAAATCGTAACGTTTCCTAAATTTACGGACAGCAAAAGAAGCTTTTGTTTCAGAAATGCTTATTTAACTCTGAGAAATGTATTGTTTTTTTAGATATCTGGCGATAAAGAAACGAAGTTAATAGAAATTTAAAATATCAAATATATTACGATAAGAACTTCAGGATGTAGTATATAATTAACAATCAAACCAAATTTCGAATTTTGTAGTTTTAAGTAGACTGCGGTGTATTTAGTAAAATATGGAACCTATTTTCTTAAATGTTGTTGCACAGAAAAATTTTTAAGGTATGGTTCAAAAAGCATGACAGTGAAACCTAGTTTTTAAAATTCACTCTATTTAAATTAAAATGCAAATTGTGTTTCGAATAGGGAAACGGATTCGTGATACATTATTATCATTAAGATACGTGCAAAGAACTATTGTATGATTATTGAACCCCATATTTTACCTCGATTCGATATTCTGCTTGCTACATGACATGCTACATGTAATCACATGAGATCATATTGTACGTAGCATCAGAAACAGTGTTCTGATTACGAATGTCAGTAACTTCGCTGTATTTAATGATTGGATGAAATGCTTTAAACACAATACAGAAGGAAGTTTAAAGTTTTGTTTGCGTACTACATAACTATGCGAGTTCTTTTAGTCCCCAACAAGAAACATCTATGAAAACAACGAATCAATCAATCAGTCCATTTCGTGTCAAATATTGTGAGGCATGTTCGTACAGACAATGATGCCAGTACTGTAACACGGTAATTTTTATTTAAATTAAACGTCTTTAGTACACACTAAATATTAGTTCATTTATGCTCTCGATTCACACGGAAAATGTACAGCACGCATCATTTAGAAAGTTTTTAAAGAGTTCGTTTTATTGTTCATATCCAGGATGGCCTCGACTCGGCGGTTTATTCCGAGCTGAATCAAACTTCTCGGTAAAGTCCTTGCCGTTCAAACATTTCTAGAATTTAAAGACACAGGCGATCTGTTCTGCTGGGCAGAACATAAGCATATCCTATAAAAGGACTAATTTACAACACATATGTAGTTGGTGGGGTTTTCAAGTGGAATTTTGATAGGATAGAAATGTTCTCAAGCAATGGAAATTTATTGGGTAATTTCTGTCTGTATAACGTCAGAACTTATTGTTTTATGTGGAATTATTACTCTTGTAATGTCAGAAATGGTCCTTAGCAGAATATTGGTGGTTTCTTCAATAAGTTTTTTAGTAACATGTATTGTCCTGCACTTCTGATAAACTTGAAAAGAGAGAAAAATTTAAGAACACCATTATATATCTTTTTATTCCCCAATTTAGTAATTAATAAAAAATTCCGTAGAATCCGTTATAGTACATTCTCCATGTCCACATTCAGATCACTGTTGTAAGCAAAGAATACATATTACTACAAAAAACAGTCACAAGGAGTTATGCACAACGCATTCACGATATCTGGCGTGAAATTATCTATCATTTGGATGTTTCGTGCGTGACTAAAAGATGCCATTTAGAACAGTTATGAAGAGTGCAAACAAACTTTGACAAAACCTCTGTATTATGTTTAAAGCACTTCTACCAATTGTTCCTCCGAATAAAGTTATTGTAGATCGTAATCGAGTTCTTTATGATATATCCTCTATAATGGCTTTTTAGCGTATATTTGAAAAAATAGTATAAGTAATATGAAATTTATTTCTACAACTTTTTAAGAAATTATATTATTCAAAAAATTCATTTACGACAATGCATTTTAAAATAATATCTGCATAATGCAAAAAAATGTTTGTTTGCGTAATACTTGATTATTCTTTATATGCTTTTTATTATATGTTTATTGTTTATTAAGAAATACAAAAATACATTATTTTTTTTCTAAAGTGATATCTTATTTCGAAATCTTTAAAAGTTTTGTTGAAAGAAGACTTTAATTTAACAAATAGTTGAAAGTATTAAATATTCCAGTGCCAGTTCCTGTCGTGCATCAATATTTGAATATAGTTCTACTCTGCCAGACATTCTGCCATATAAATTCGCTTTAACTTCACCCTTGACATGTCACTTTTGGAGAGAACACATCTTTCACATTCCTCTTCATCTAAAATATTCCCGAAGTGATTTAGGATATGCTTATCAACCACTGACGTATTGTTTCGCAATATTTGTGCTAAGGAATGTATTTGGAAACATTCATAGCTCATGAAACTCTAATAAAAACTGTTGCGTTAAATTAATACTTTTTTCAATGGCTTATGTTATTATACATAAAGAAAATAAGTATTTCAACATATCTGGATGCACTGAATTAAATCCGTGCATTAAAACGACGAGTTACTGAATTATATGGAAAAATAAATATTTTGTCTGAATTTTACAAGGAATTATGTTTACTCCTGTTTGAACTTTTCTAATATAACCCCACTAAACTCTTTCAGGATCGATTATTATTATTATTTATTTATTTTTAAAATTTGGGGAAAAATTATTTTTATGTCTAAAAAATTAAAAGTAGCTATCCAAATAACAAACTTTATGGTTTAACGAAATTTAATGAATATTGATATTTTGCTTTCTATTAATATGACAATAGGCTACACTGTTAATAATTTGCAGAAAACTGTCCAAGCATTTGACCGTTTTTATAGAAAATGGTTACATAACTGTAATTTAACTCTATTTTAACCATAATGTAGGCAATAATATGGTCAGAATAGAATTAAATTACGGTCGTGTAACAATTGTCTATAAAAACAACATATATGGTTACAAAACCGTAATTTAACTCTATTCTGAGCATATTATTGTCCATATTATGGTCAGAATAGAGTTAAATTACAGTTATGTAAATATTTTCTATAAAAGCGGTCAAATGACTGGACAGTTTGCTGCAAATTTGTAACAGTGTAAGGTTGAATGTTTGAAGACGTTTGGAAAATGTTAAATTAAAACAGTATTAAATAGACTTAACAACTTTTCCGTGATTTATATTCTATATCATAACTTATTGGTTCGGAAACGTAGAATCTATTTTAAATTTAAAGAATGAAATAATTAAAATAAAAGAATCACCAACGCTGAAAACAATTTTAAGCAAACGTTTTATTTTTGTTTCATTACTAAATTCTGAAACATAAATTAAGTGATAATAAAGTACGTATAGACATATATACTATCATTACTACATACAAATAGATAACAACAAAAACAATTGTTAAGACAAAAGAAAATCAATTCAAATTGACCGGTACTTTTAACTCCCGTTATTCCCAAAGGATTAACCATTTTATATAAATTCTGATTTTCTTTTATAATAGCTCCGCAAGGGTACAATTTATGAACTTCAAAGCTTTGGGCATATTTTCTTTAGGGGCTGATCTTTTCACGTTCTTTTAAATTGCTTATTAGATTTATTTTAATTTCTGGGAATCCTCTATGATAGTGGAGACTCAAGGCCTGTGCTTCGAATGTAAACCAGATTCTAGATAAGCTAAAACATAAGATGGACTGAAGTTTGTGAGCGGCTAGCATGCGCAAGTCCGTTTTTTAGAGTATGTGTGTGTCTACATTGAAAAGTAACTGTACATAAGTATAAACTACAATAAAATGTATTCAACATATTTAACAACAGTATTTAACAGCACCATTCTCCCTTATATTCAATGTCAAGTGTGGAGTAACATCATGATGTCACACTGGAATTGTGAAAGATATTTCCTTTTTTGTAGTCGTCATATTTATTTCGAGGATCACCTACAGTATTTGTTTATGTACTACATGCAGTGCCCTGCTTTGACTAGACTCTGTCCCGAGTAAACAATGGGTATCTCCCCCATAATTAGACTCACAAATGATTTGATAATCTATGACAATATACTGTATAAAAAGATAGCAATAGACAGTACAATTATCCATATGTTGAATGTGATTAAAACAAAAATGACATGACCGATATGCATAAATGTAAAATTATTTTTATACTGTTTTTTAATAGAAAAAAATTATGCATTATGTATTTTAATATGCATATTTTTAGATTGCACTATCAATTTCGCAGAATGGTAGATTACATTATCAAAATCCATTTTTAGGTGCGTTCGTAATTATATAAATACGTAGCACCTATTGTCTTCGCCTGCTCCGTCCGTCTGTCTGTCCGTCCGTCCGTCCGTCCGTCTGTCTGTCCGCATATAACAATGCAAAAACTACCCAATCGAATGGTTTGAAATTTAAGATATGTTATCTTTGCAGAATTTTGTCGAGACATTTCAAATTTTATCAAAATCGAATCAAAACTTTAGAAAATACTAATAAAAACATTTATTCAGAAATTTGATTTTCTTTTTTTTTTAAATTGGTGCTTTCTTGTTTTAGGAGCATCCGAGGTTTAATCGTCAAGCGACTGAGACACTTATTTTATTACAGAAATTAATCTGCAGACGATATAATTCATTTCACAGAATTAAAAATCACCAACACCTGAATATTTATATAACTAGCTATAGTACGAACGCACCTCATTTGTCACGTTTAACGTACAATTTCCAACTTGTTTTTTTTACATTTTCCTATTTCAAATAGACATCAGTAGTACAGCAATATTAAAATCATATGATAAATATGATGAAACAATTTTAGTATTAGAGATTATTTTCTTAAAAAAAAATAAAAACATGGGATAGTTACTCCCAAAAAGTTTCTAACAGTAAAAGAAAATAAACACAAAATATTTTTCAATAAATGTGTTTTTTTTTTCTTATACTAGAAAACATAACGATTAATTACATCATCAAAATCTAAATTTAGAGCTTTCTCAATTTCAATATTATGTTTACGACAAAGTTAATAATATAGATAAAATTTAATTTTAAAATATGGATGTATTTTGATCAAAGTTGAAAGGATTAAAACTACTTCTAAAGCTGCTTACTATGTTTGAGCTCAAATTATGAGAACACTGGGAAAAGGATCCACTTGTTCATGCAGAAATCTAAGCCTGGCAGTCACATGTAAAGAGTTAGAATCCAAAACTCACAACTTTGATTCACTGTGGAACGAGCAAGATTACGGTGTATGGTCATGGCGTACTTAACATATAAACTCAAATCTATTTCGATAGAAACGGCGAAAGTAGTGAAGCTGGGTAAAGAACACTACACACATTCTCACTGGTTCGGCTACCAACTCTTCCCAGGTTGTCATTGGTTCAGCTAATCTTTGTTTATATTTTTGCTACATGTAATTGGTAAAATTGGTGCTTTTTGTACAGACATTTAGTACTAAATAGGTTTCAGGCCTTTAAGGCAAATGGACTCAACTTTATATATATTAAGGACGCCATTATAAGGTTTTCAAATCCTTGCATTAAGAAGAAAGTTTGGATAACTTTTCTTCAATTCATTGAAAATGTTAATCCGTCGGCAGTATGGACAAAAACTGTTAATGCTTACTAACACATTTCTCCACTTCTTATTTTTCTTAACTTGAATAAATTAGTTCCTTTCTAGTTGAACCAGAATCAAAGTAATCAACTTTTTCATGAGGCGATTTTAAGGAATTTCTAATAGTGAAAATATAAATATTTTTTATATTAGGTTCTGTTATATAATTTTCCACCAATTTCTATCAGATTATTGGAGATAGTTTTAAGACATTCTCCGAGTCCAGCAGCAACCTAAACAACACACTGACATATTAAAAATATATGCAGCGGATATCATATTCAGGATAATCCTTATCCTCTAGATGGTTGAAATTGTCCTGTAGACAGTCACAGTGTATAACCTTGATATCAAAATGTCAATAAATAACTCCTATAGATACCCTACTGATGATTTTTTATGAAAGTTTTTGGAAAACTATTTGATGAAGGAACATGAAAGACTTAATACATGATGTTCAAAATGAGTATCCAGATGCTTCTCTGAGGAGAATGCAATTGAACAATTCGATTTCCGGATCCTCTGTATATCTAGTGGATTGTCTCACAGGATATGACAACTACTGGATTTGTAGGATCAATCTGGAACATCTCCAGGACGATTGTGGTTGTATGGAAATTTCTCGGACTAAGGTAAGTGTATTAGCTTCAATATTGATTTCAATTTCTCATTTCAAAAACAGAGTCTCGTCCATGACATTCTTCATGTTTAAGACTGTTATTTTCGCCAGCAAATTTCAGAAAACAACGTTCAACTGTTCAACTAGCAATCGTCCTTGCGCCAAATGCTTGGTTGATATGTGATTTAGGTAAGCGAGCCATTTAGATAGCTTTTCGCTCCATTTTGAATACATATAACATTTTGTGCAAATTTGCTTCTTTTCTATATTCTTCTTAAATATCCTTAAATATTACACATCCTTAAATCCTACAAGTATATACTTAATTCAGCAACTTGTGAAAACAGAATATTTTGTATAACCTTACGATTAAGACACGGAAACCAATTAGTTAAGCAGTTAATTTCAAAATTAAAATCAAATGTTTTATTGCATAGTCCTAATGACCATGTACAGGTTTAATAAACCTGAAAACTTATGCCTATCCCATCATGAGATGTTTATATTTCAAACGATGCGTCTGTAAAACAATATCATTATGAGTAAGATGGCATTGGCTGAATCTAACAAGAAGACAGCTGATTTTAGAAAAGTTAGCTACACAACGGTAAAATAAAGGTATTAACATAACATAGATGGTAAAGTATAAGCACCATATATTGAAAAAATAGGTTGTATTTGTTATTTCTGTTTGATGAATAGAGTTTTCTAAAGTCACGTGGATCACATGTCAATTATTTGCTTTTGGATAGTACTCCGATAGAGGCATCCACGTAGATTATTGGCAACAAGTAAATAGTTAGCGCCTAAGATGCATGTGTATAGGACAAATGACATAAACAATGGCATAATTTGCGAACACAACATAAACTAGAAAAAATAATGTCGTTATTTTATTTGTAAAAATTAATATCCAAACAAGCTGGTGTAATATATCTAAAACAAGATAACTGTATATTTTTTAGAAACTTTAAATGTTCTAAATTTTTAACAAACACATTCTATGGTATAAAAAGTACAATAGCTACAAATATTTTGCAATTTTTGATCTCGAAATTTTTTTTGTACCTAATAAATGAATACTGTAAATTATCTTTTCCTAATTTTCAAAAATATGTGATTTAGAACGCATTTCCCGCGTCAAGTTGTCGCACACAATTCATCGCCGTAGAATTCATCGTGGTACAATTCATCGCGGTACAATTCATCGTGGTACAATTCATCGCATACAATTAATTCGTCGCGGCGTCAATTCGTCGTGGCGTCAATTCATGGCAGCAAAAATATTTTTGAAGACTATGAGGATAAAAGTAAAGTTAATTTCATAAAATTATTTAATAATTCTTTTTTTTATTTTTATTTTCAAAAATAAAAAAATTAGAAATTGAACATTTTAAAGGTCAATTTTTTAGATGCAGATTAAAATATTTATATAGATATAGATTTTACTGATTTACACTAAAAATATCAATCAGTAAAATATAGAGGATTTTTTTATATGCGGTTTTTGGGAAGTTCATAATAAAGAAATACATGTTTAACGCACTAGTCAGCAAGTGATTTCTTATCATCATCGTCTTCAAAAATACTTTCACTTTGATCAATTGACGCCACGACGAATTGAAGCTGCGATGAATTGACGCTGCGATGAATTGTGCGCAACGAATTGACGCGACACCCAGAAGCCTGTATAAAATTATCGTTAGTGCGTATGTTTGCTTTAAAATTTCTAAAACAGAATTTTGGAATACTCTGTAATATGCCTTGCCCTTATTTTATTGGTATTAGTTATACTTGCATCTAGTATTATTCGAACAAGCTTTTGTAGTTATATCTAAAATAAGATATTCGAATATGTTTCATAGAAAAATTAAATATAAAAATGCATAACATAAATATATAATATAAAAATATCTAAACTCAAACATCTTATCAACAATGGAGAAATCGACTGGGAACAGCTTTTATGCTCTCACAAAAATATTTAAAGGTCATTGCTCTTTCCTTCGATTTTTCTCTTTAATCAAATAAAAAAACTTTTCAAGAATTTCTTTAAATTTAAATAGAAATTTGATTTTAAAAATATTTTTAACAATAGTCTATTCAAGAATTCTAACAGAAAAAGTTTAAAAAAAGCTTTGAATGCTGAAGTTCATGTACTCTTATTATACTTTACTAAAAGAGCACAATGTCTTTATTTCTTTTTCTAATCCATTGTAATGTTTCTGTCTTTTAGGAAGTACAATGTTGAAATGTTCTTATGTGATTTGATGCTTATTTTATCTTTTATCTTAAACTGCAGTAGCGTAGTTTTGGGTTGATTCATTGAATTATTTATTTCAGATAAACGTACAATAGGACAATGGAATTTTACTCCGTGTAAAATTAACATGTTTTGAAAAGTTTAATTTATTTATATTTAATTGCTTGATATTCAGTTTAAAACAAAAAACTTGTAATCTTCTGTATAAGATAAATTTCATAGAATATTTTAAAATTAATTCTTCAATTCAGTTGTTCAAATGTCCATTTTACTTTAAGAATTTTAATATACAAAAACATGAAAATGCACCTGTTACATTCATTTAAAAGATAAAACTGGTGAATTTAATTTCGTTGTTAATTCACATTAGACGCAATAATTATAGAGATAAAAATAGAAATGGGTTTTAATATTAATATTTTCTACGAAAGTATGCAAATAATAAATAGGGAACATAATCAAACAAAGAAAAATCATGCGTCAAGCATAGATTATGAAACACTTTTTAATGCATTCAGAATATTGTAACAAATTTTTTGTTACAAAAGTGACAGATGAATAAATTTAAAAACGCATAACACATTTGAAAACTCAATATCAGCAATTACCATCTATAGTTTGAAAAGTATTCAAATTATTTTGTGAAGCCCTGTATATGATCTATTGATTTGTCTACACCAGGTGAATAAAAAGTTGCAGAACGGTGTAATATCTCGAAAAATAGACGTCGGATGAAAGAACAAAAAAATACGTGTCGAATATTTTTTGAAAGCTATTTAATGGCGCCAAAATTAGGCACCAATAAATAAAATAGCCTTAATAAGGTGGGTGTGTAATTTTGGCACCATTAAATAGCTTTAAAAAAATAGTCGACACTTATTTTATTATTCGACGTCTACTTCTCGAAACATTATACTCCGGATATATTGATAACAGTTTGACTTTTTAGTAATTACAGCACCATCTACAAAATAATTTTTAAAAGTTTATGGATAAAATTAATGTATTTTCTTCCGTAGAATCCAAATCTGCAAAAATAAAAATGGGGGTTCCCATTTGAAATTTCAAAGCTGTCCACCGGGGGACTAATTTTAGCACCAATAAATAGCTTTTAAAAATATATTCTATAACTATTTTTTTGTTTTGTTATCCGACGTCTATATCTGCAGATATTACACTCCGGAGACGTTCACAATAGTTTGACTTTTTAGCGTTTACATTGCCATTTACAAAATATTTTTAAAAGGTTTATGGATAAAATTAATTTATTTTGTTCCGTAGAATCCGAATCTGCAAAAAAAAGGGGAGTTCTCATTTGTAATTTCAAAGTTGCCCTCCCCCATTTCACCCCACTACGGGAGATGGGGTAGCCTAATTTTGGCACAATTCAATAGATTAAAAAAATATATTCGACACTCATTTATTTATTTTTTTTATCTGACATCTATTTCTCGAGATATTACACCATTCCGGGACTTTGTATTCACCCGGCATACTACATAGTAGTATGATAACATATAACTCAATTAGGAAACCAAACACAGTTGAATATTTGCTTTCAGCAATTTCCGGCAATAATCGAAAATTAAATTTCTTTTGTTCAGCACCGGATATGATTTATAGAATGTATACACCACAAGTAATATTGTTTTTTTTTTCTAATTTAAAAACGCATACCACAGTTGAAAGCGCACTTCTATCAATTATCGCTCATAGACAATACAGCAATAGAATTATTTTGAGTGATCCTGTAAATAAATGATAAAGGCTTTACACACCATATTGTACAGACATCGTGTTTTAATGCACTTCCTAAATGCATATCAATTTCAGAATGTATGAAATAGTGTAACATTTTAAAATACATTGCAAACGATTTATTCCATAGACCATAATGTAACGGAATTATTTCGAGTATCTTTGTAAACGAACTACACTCACTGCCAAAAGTTAAGCACGCAGAGGAAAATGTTATTTTCTGGAAGCCAATCTGAAATGGAAACGCTGTATTTCGCTGCGAGTTAGGTGAAAGTAAGAAAATACGATTCGTAAGAGCCAATCACGGTTTCGTGTCGCGAAATATGCAAAAAAGGCATTCATATAAGAAACCAGCATTGTGAAGTGTTACAGGAATTGCATGTAAGTACTGATAAAAAATATTTAGAAGTTTCTTATGTTTTGATTACCTGTTCAATACTTTAGAAAAATATATTTAGGGATATCAAAGTTGCCATTTTTCTGAAATATTGAACACGTATTTTTCCGGTTTTCATTCCAATGCATATTTCTCGAGTTATTCGACCGTTTCCAGACTTTCGAATGGAAATGATTCTCATTGCATTTTACTCGATTACAGCGCCATCTACGATTTTCCGAAGAAAATTTTAAATACGAAAGTTACGTATTTTTTCCCGTACAATCCGAATCTACAATGAAAAATGGGGGTTATCATTTAAGATTTCAAAGTTGTTCCCTTTTCTCCCAGGGTCAGAGTTTAGGGGAGGGCAACTTTGATATCCCTAAATAGATTTTTCAAAAATATTGAACACATATTTTCCTTTTTTCAATCCGATGTATATTTCTCGAGTTATTCGACCGTGTCCACACTTTTTGGACACCCTGTATATATTATTACAAAATGGAAATTCTTACTTGATTAATATATATACTAAAGTTTTTATTTGAAATAGACATAAGTATCAAAATAAAAATGAAACACTTACCATTTACAGAATAAAATAGTAGTAGAACATTATTTCTTAATATTCAAACACTAAAAGGTCTGTTTATGGTGAAAATTCTGATTCTGAGCTTTAAATAGCGTTTTAGGCATGATATTTAGTTATATAGATTTCATTCCTTAATAGTAAAGAAATAAAACTACTTGCATGCAAATGTACCTATAAATATTAGCATTGACGTCAAGTTTTGCGTGACATCTGGTACTTTGGCTATTGCCTATATCACCTTTAAAGTGATAAAAAACATCTTTTAATGTTTCCGTTTGTTTGTTTGTTTGTTTTCTATCCAAAATGTATCTAACAACAGATTTCAAGTAAATTATTTTTAAGTGACTAAAGAGTTAGATAAAAATAAATCATTACAAAACATTGGTACGTTTATATAACAATATAATATATTATAACACCTTGTAATAATATATTTCTTTTAAATGCTAAAAGGTGAAAAATAACATTATTAAAATCTCTATAGTTTCTCTTATTATGGATTATATCAAGAAGAAACCATCCAAATAAATTTCAATGAAAGTAAAATAATTTTTCCCTCCAGATTATATCAAGAATAAACCACCCTAATAAATTTCAATGAAAGTAAAATAATTTTTCCCTCCAGTCTATACTATCCATCCATAATAAGAGAAACCATAGAGATACTAACACGCAAAAATACAATATGTAACGATGCAGCATCTTTTAACTTACCGAAATTGTGGCTCGAATTACTCCATGGTTTTAGATATGAAAATAAACAACCGAGTAAAAATAAAAGATAACGTGCGTAATTTTTAAAAAGTACATGAAAATTAAATGATAGCATTTTAAATAACTTCAAAGACCGTGCAATTATGGAATAGTCTCATTTGTTTTTGAAAATGGCTCGGAGTGAGCCGAAACATATCAAAAAACCTAATAAAAGTTATTTTACTGTGTATTTACTATGTTGTTAATTTACACCTTTTAGAATTTAAAAGAAATATATTGGTACGTTGATAAGCATAAAATTTTAGCAGTTATTATAACGATCTATTTAAATACAGAATTTTATTTAGATTTGTTATTTTAAATCGAATACTATTAAACTGCGTGGTTACAAATTTTATTTATTAAAATAGAAATTAGATACTAGAAGAATTAAAAAAAAAAACAGATAAATTAATGTAATTCAAAAAAGAAGTATTTACATAAATTCCCAAATTTATGACTAGATAGTTAGATGAAATACATAGCCCAATATTCATTACATAATATTACTTAGTATTCAGTTTTCCTATTATGCAATTTTCTAAACTATAAACATGTATCCTTTCAAATATTCAGCTGTGATATGAATTGATATCATGACAACCAAATAAATTTAAAAGGACGTTTACACCCTCTTGAGTCTTTAAGCCAAAGAGAGACTAAATGAAATTGGCTAGTTATTGATAAATTATGCATTTGGATGACATGTTCTGTTTCAGGATAGCAGATTTAATGAGTTAAAATTTAGAGTCCCTGAAATTATACGAATTGATTGGCCTTTGTCTACACAATAAATGCGTTATATGGAGTTTTGATAAGTGTTGCAGGTATTAGAATTAAATCACATGTAATACAGACGATACACACATTTAATAGTGGTCCCTTATACTTAATCATATTAATGTATTAATTTTAGTTAAAAATAATTTTAATAAAAGCAGCTTTCATATGGCAAAACATTTCATAAAGATATTTGATAAAGATTATTTTGTAATAGTTAACGATGGTGTTACTTAAAAATTAATACTATCATTTGTTATAATTTATATTGGATAATTTGCTGATATTAAAGAACTTAAGATTTTTTTGTTTTGCTTTGCAAATTTTATTAGAATCAAATAATCAATTCAAATCCACCACGTATTTCTTATTACCAAAATCAATGTAACTGAATTCTGGTGACGCATAGTAGCAAATTTCTTAAATTTTCTGGGTTTCAAAAAAATGAAATTTAAAAAATACATTTTGGTGTAATATTTTAAAGCAGTGAATGTCGTCAATTTACTAATTATGTATAGGATACAAATTAATATAATAGAAGTAAACAATATTTGCGTTAATTCCAATAATTACATAAGATTATTTGTTGCAATACATAACAGTATATGCATTACATAATAATAATATAATACACACTTTCCATTTTATTACTAGACAATTTCCTGAGCTACAAAATGTACCTTTTCAAATATTCAGATGTGATATGATTTTCAATCTTGGTAACCAAATGAACTGAGAGGATGTGCGCATTCTCTTGAGTATTTAAGCCGGAAAGATCAAATGAAATTGGTTACTTATTGATAAATTATGCATCTGGTTTATACCCTCTATTTCATGATTGTAGACCTAATAAGTTTAAATTTAGATTAGCTGAAATTATGAGAAATGATTGGGCTTTTATCAACACAGGAAATAGAGATTTGTAAAATCTGGGTGGTATTCGAATTTCATCAAAAAGTAGTAAATGTAATACAGACAAATACTTAATAATGGATTTTTATAATTAATCATATTAATATATTAGTAGAGTAAATATTAACTTAATAATTTTAATTAAGGTATATTTAAGAGGTGAAAACCGTTCATGAAAGGTTTTGGTAAAGTTGATTTCTCAATTTACTATGAAGATGTTCATTTTACACTAATACTAGCATTTGTTATAAATCTGTAGTTAGTAGTTGTTAGATTTAAAAAATCATTTCATTTAGCAAATTTTATTAAAGTGAAATATTCTTGTCGACATTTAATCTATGTATTTCTTATCATTTGAATCAGAATTTCCAAATTCTGTAGACGCATATTGGCTAATTTTTCTAAAATCTTGAGCAAAACACAATTTCTTTTTCTGTGGTTCTGAGTTTCAATAATAAGCTACATAATCGCTAAAAATACATATTTGTGTATTTTATTTTAAAAAGTGAAGATCATTAATTTTATAAATATGTCAACAATATAAATTATATTAATGTAAAGCCCCAAAGTAATATTCATTTAAACTCCAAAAATTACAATAGATTATTAGTTGAAATAAATATTAAAACAATATATTTACATTAATAAACAATATATAATATTTAATAGTATATATAGTAGTTATTACTCTTTTCTGTTTCTTATTACACAATTTCCTGAGCTGCAAAATGTATCCTTTAAAGTATATAACTGTGATATGAATTTTAATCCGGCAACTAAATAAACTTAAAGGAAGTTTAGATCCTCTTGAGTCCTTAAGCCGGAAAGACCAAATGGAATTGGCTAGTTATTGATAAATTATGTATCTGGTTGATATCAGAAATGCAAACGTAATAAGTTTAAATTTAGAATTCCTGAAATTATAAGGAATAATTGGCTTTTGTCAACACAGGATATGCATAATATGAAGATTTGTAAAATCTGGGAGATATTTGAATTTTACCAAGAAGTAATAACTGAAATACAGACAAACACTTAATAGTGGACTTTTATATTTAATACTATTAATGTACTAATATAGTGGATTATCTTAGAAATATGTTTAGTAAAGTTACATTTAAGAGGGAGAACCGTTCATAAAAGGTTTTGGTAAAGTGCATTTTCCAATGTACTATGATGATGTTCATTTACATAAAAACCAGCATTTGTTATAAATTTGTATTTAGTATTTACGGAAATTCCCTGACACACTTTATTAAAGTAAAATAATATTTTTTCATCTAATCTATGTATATTTTTATCAATAGAATCAGGATATACAAATCCTGCTGTCGCATATTGGCGAATTGTTTTCTTAAAACTACAGCAAAACACACTTTTTTCTGCTTTCCAGACTTCCAATAATAAGCTAAATAACCGCTAAAAAATGAATTATATTGTAACCTATTTTAAAAAGTAAAGATCGTTAATTTTATAAATATGTCTAGCACATAAATTATATTAATGTAAAGCACCAAAGCAATATTCCTGTAAATTCGAAACATTACGTTAGATTATTAGTTGAAATACATTACACTATATTTATTATTTTATATTCCAAACTACACTTACTAGTTATTACTCTTTCCTGTTTCCTATTACGCAATTTCCGGAGCCGCAAAATGTATCTTTTCAAATATTCATATGTGATGTGAACTTCAATCTCGGTAACCAAATAAACTGAAAGGATATTTACAATCCTCTTAAGTCTTTAAGCCGGAGAGACCAAATGAACCTTGCTAGTTATTGATAAATTATGTATCTGGATGATACCTTCTGTTTGGGGATGGCAGACTTAATAAATTTAAATTTAGAATCACTGAAATTATCTGAATTGATTGACTTTTGTCAACACAGAAAATGTATGATATGTAATTTTGTAAAATCTGGGAGGTATTCGAATTTTAAAACTAAATATTAAACGTAATACAGGCTATATATTTGTGTATTTAAAGTATGTATGTCTGTATAATAATTGTATATCTTTAAATGCTGAATGCAGGCGTTATTTATGTGTGTTTTAATATATATTCGTAGATCGGTGGAATAGTAAAAATCTATTCCCCGTTGTCCGGTAATCCAAGGTTGTCAGTTAGATGGCTGGTGACTTTCTCTCGAACATGGTTGATTAGTGAGAAATTGCAGACTCAGAAATCGGCCGGAGTGGCTCAGTGGTTAGAGCAACAGCCCGGAACGCTGTGGACCCAGGTTCGATTCCTGGTTCTGGCTAATTTTTCACCCCATGTTGGATTATTGTATTTAATGTATGTATGTCTGTATAATAATTATATATCTTTAGATTTGTGTATAATGGACGTTGATTCTGAATCGTATTTATATGTTAATGAAGTGAAATAACATAGAAATAGTTTTACTAAAGAGTAATTTTCAAAATGCAAACTCTTTCATGGAATTCTTTAGTAAAAAGGAAAATCTAATATAATCTGCTGATGTTACATTTATGTTAAAACATACTGTTTGTTATAAATGTGTATTTGAAATTCACGAAATGTAGTGACATTGCTATTAAAATAATTGTTTAAATCGAATCTCTGTATTTCTTACTGCTAGAATAAGGATATCCGAATTCTCGAATGCAGAGTGGCATTGCGTTTCCAAACTCTTATGCTAATCCGGAATTTTTTTTCGTGTATTTTTCACTTTCAAATGTAAGCTAAATAATTAAGAAATACATTTTGATACAAACACATACAAATTACATTTTCAAACTATGAAGATCGTTAATTTTGTTTAATTTCTATAGTGTATAAATTATATACAATTAAGTAATATTAAACTGAAAAATTACGTGAGGGTGTAAGATGAAATATCCCAGACAGCACACTCTATCTATAAGATGTCGATTTATAGTCTAAATACGTCTATAACGTCCGTGACATATTTTAGATGTGCATAGCATTAAACAAATAGATGTCTATAAGCCATTTCTCATTTAGGCATATATTAGACGTCTATGACCTGCAATAGACGTATTATATCTATCACCCTTTCGACGTCAAAGGGAAATGCTTTTTTCAACGTCTAATGGAAATACTTTTCGATTCATCCAATGGATTTGCGAATAACACGTACAATGCTCATCTTATGGAAAAAGTACTTCGACTTCAATACAACTGCGCGCATGCGGGAACGGAAAGTCGAGGCCGTTCGAAGTTCGAAGACATTTTCGCCGGCGCTGTTGTTTATGTCAAATATCTCTATGCGACTGCAATCTAGGATGTAATTAATCTTACAACTTGCGTAAAAGGTAAGTTATTCATTTCTTTATTTATTATGTAATACATGTAGTGTTATATATATAACACTAAATGTAATACATAATAAAAAATAATAATACCCACACTTTCCTGTTTCTTATTACACAATTTCATGAGCTACAAAATATACATTGATGTCCAGAAATCAAGGAGCAGTGACCAATTTCAGACGTTTTGTCGAATATCTACTGAAACTCGTGAGGAAATGCCCAAAGTGCCCTTGAACTTTGACAATGTAAAGAACATTTTTGACTTTATATTTTTCAGTGCAGATTTTGTCGCGAGGACAATTAGGGGGGGGGGCAATAATAATTTTAATAATAAAATAACATTTTCGATCACCCAAGTAACAGAAAATGCTAAAAATGGACTGTTACTGAAGCAAATGACTATGTAGGTCCTGTTCAACATATGTGTGCATTTATGTAAGCATAGCACGTATATTCGTGAAGATGTTAACGTTTCTGTGAAAAATTCAAAAGGAGTTTTTTTATAGTATGAATAGTTTTCAGCCTAATTTAATACCGCTTTCCAAAAACTTGACAAAAAATCATAGAAATAATATACAGTGATAAAAATATTAATATATTGAATATTTGATGAGATATAGGTATTAGTATGAAATAAATTTTAACTGCGCATGCGCGAACTACAGCAAAGCTTTCTTGCCATGATTTGATAGTCAATACTATTGGCAACTCATATAAAAAAACCAATGGAATATCGTGAAAACTCAAAAAGTTACAGCAATAATTGATAAATTGAGGAAGACATCCCATAGGATTACATGGGCAAATACAGGCAAAATAAATATTTAATAATGGACATTGATACTTGTTGGACAGATATTTTATCCACTAGGATACTTATTAGATTTCCTACATGGAAGTTACGTTTTAAACCTGATAAGTCTATTCAACAAGAGAAAATCCCCAAAACCCTTTATGTATCGATTAGATGAGCATAAAATTAAAGAGAGGTGATCATTGGTTCTGGGCCTTTGTGCAGATAAAGTTAGACGATTATCCATAAAATTATAAATTGCTAAGCAAAATTATAACTAAATCTAAGCTAATTAAAAATATACATTAGCGTTGTGATATTTAAGAAATAAACAGAGACCTTTTCAAACCGCTCATCAAGCATACATATTTTCTACTAGAACTATCTAAAAATTAGATATTGTTAACCACATAAGGATTAGACATAAGATAAAAGTTAAACTATAAGTTTATTTACAAACATATAAAAAAAGAACATTACATTGAAAGAGAAAATATAAAAAAGAGAACTATGTACAAATAAATTAAACATTAATTGCATTTGAAATTAATTTGGTCACACATTGACCAAAACACAATGACAGGACATATTTCTGACTGTAAGTTATTCTTATTACTTTTAAATTCTTCGTTAAGTAAAAATTATTAATTAAGTTTTTACACTTCAAAGTATAGTTATTCATTTTCAAAAAATATTACACTGATTCACGGGTTTACAAACTCAATCTTGTTAACCAGTATTGAATAGATTTCTAGGGTCACAGTAAAATTATTATGTAAAAATGTACCTTTCATTTCATCGTTGAGCGTATCATGACCCATTGATGAACAGAGTATGACAGAGTTCTTATAGTTTTTTTAGACTTCGAGCACAAATTATAACTTATTTACAACGCGAATTATTCAAAGTTCTGTACTTAGTATTTCTTTTTGTAAGTGCGTAAAAATGCGGCATAGTGCCAACAAGTGCAGGCTACTTTCAATGTTTAGAATCATTGAACCCAGCTTTCTTTACTAATTAGGATCGCAAGCTGCTGCGTATTAGAGTCTGCTGACTGCTCCACATTGGTTCTACTACTGATTTTGCTACTTATAAATAGATGTAATTACAGCGGAATGAGGAGCTACTACTCTTATTACCGTATGCATGGTAACTGTACTCCGCGCTGGATTTAACTTATAAAGTCGACATAACTGCTCTCGCAAACTCTTGTACTGTTCTTAACTCATAACTTCCAATCTGTGAACTGAAGTTAACTGGTCTTAACTCATGACTTGTCCATTTCAAACTCTAAACTCAAAGGTTTTTCTAGATAGAGATATATTTTCCTTGCATAGCCTCTTCTCCCTTCTCTTCCCTCCTAGATGTTGATATTCGTTCTTCCCCACGCCAATTTTAAGATTGCGGAAAATTCCTTATTGGTTTTGCATTCCTTTAGATTCCGCCTTCGTTTTCTCACGCTCTAAGTGGATGGAACGTATATTCTTGCATAGGAAATTGATGTTTTCTGCCTGGGATTGATATTTGACCCTGCTAAGCCATAAACTCTTCTTCTTGACGTGCTATAAATTTGCCTTTGTTAAACATGTCAACCTGTCCCAGACTACTGGCGACTGTCTTCAATTTATTGCTTTTTATTGCGTGAGAAACGACTGGCAGATGTTTTGTAGTTTCTTTGGTTTAATTTTGCGAGTTGATAATTACAATTAATAAAAATAAATTAGATACGCTTAAATAAATAATAGCATGATATTGGATATTACAATGCAAACCCATAGATATTAAATATTAAGTTTTGTGTGGAATAAATCAATAAAAATAAATATTATTGTCTTTATTTGGATAAAGTTCCATTTCAGTGACGGGATATTTTAATAGAGTTTTTAATTCGCAATTGTGAATGGTATGCGGTACTTTCTCCGCATCAATACTTAATCGCATTATTGTGTTAGTGTAGTGGATTAACTGTGAAATAATTTCAAAAAGTGTGATTTCCAGAGAGAAAAACCTTTTGAGAAATCACTTCATAAAGAGGATCTCTTCTTAATATATGATGGTGTTACTTTTAGATTAGACATACATTTACATTAGACTTAAAGAGTTTAAATTTAGATTCCCTAAAATTACATGAAATGATTGGCTTTTGTCAACATAGCAAATGTATGATATGAAATTTTGTAAAGTCTAAGAATTGTTCGACTTTTATCACTTAATAATAAATATAATACAGGCAAAATAAATATTTAATAATGGGCATTGATACTTAATCGCATTATTGTATTAATGTAGTGGATTAATTTTGAAATATTTCAATAAATGTGATTTTCAGTGGGCGAAACCTTTTAGGAAAGCTTAATAAAGGGGATTTCATAATAGTATATGCTAGTGTTACTTTTAGATGAGGCTTATATTTACATTAGACTTAATGAGTTCAAATTTAGATTACCTAAATTTATCAAAAATGATTGGTTTTTGTTAACACAGAAAATGTATGGTATGAAATTTCGAAAAGTCTTCAAATTTTATAACTAAATAATACCTATAGTCTAGACGTTAAAAATGCTTAATAATGGTTTTTGATACTTGATCGTATTAATGCAATAATGTGGTGGGTTAAATTAGAAATACTTTTAATATATGTAGTTTTCGGAGTGCAAAACATTTCATGAAAGTTTTTGGTAAAGGGGGCCCTTGTACAATATGCTGATAAAATATTACGTTAATGCCTATATTTGTTTTTTGTATTTACTATTTACGGTAATTTACTGACATTAATAGCTCTAAAACAATATTTCGTTTAGCAAATTTTATTACATTAAAATAAACTTTCCTTCATCTGATCTACGTATTTTTTATTACTAAAATCAAATATCCGCATAGTAGCAATTTTTAAAAAAATATATAACCAAAATATGAATATTTTTCCGTGTTTCAAAAATAATCAAAATGAAATTGAAGAAATACACTTTGAAGTAATATTTCAAAACAAATAATGTCGTTAATTTTCTAAATTTTCATAGCATATATACATTATATTAATTTAAAACAACAAAGCAATATATCCGTAAATTACAAACATTAACTTAGACTATTAGTTTGATATATATAACATTGTATAAATTACATAATAATAATAGTATATATTATTTCCTGTTGAGAAAAAAAATTAAACTAAAGGAAATGCATAAGATTTTGCCTTGATGTCTTTTATATAGTGATATTAGGCAGATATGTATTTCTTGCATATTTAGGATCTTCTTTGAAAAACCAATTTCAATTAAAGGAGATAATTTGAAATTTTCACATATATATAGGAATAAAAATGTTGATGGAATTGTGTTACGAAGTTTTATATTATCAAGTGCAGCAAATTGCTTGAGCACATCCTTAAGGGGAGGGTACCTTACACCTTAAAGTGTCAAATATCCGATTTTTTTATTAGCTTATAATTAAATATGATTCTTAGAAACATTTTAAAATAATCCCCATGCAAAAATTAATTCCCTTTAGAAGAGGAGCTATGCCTAAAACAGTCTAAGCTCTTTTTGTATGATCAGTGGGTAGTTTGAAATTTAAAGTCAATTTTCTCAAAACGGCGACTGATTTTGGCCATTGCGCGCAGGATTTCTGAAAAATGGTTAGGTAGAATTTCATGAAATTTTAATTGAATGTATTAACTTTTCTTTTCTAATGAGGATTCACAAAATGACCTATTATTATATTTCTCAAATAACAAGTTTAGAATTTAAAAAAAAAAACTCGATATTTCGAATTTAACTCACACATTTTTTTTAAGGATCTACATATTTTATTTTTTTATCAAAGGTTATTTTGTGAACACATTATGTTTGTACTCATTAAAAAGGTTTTGGCTGGTTTTAGTCATTCAAATGTGAAAAAGCATGCGCGCAATGCATGCAAGAATAATTATTTCGCAAAAAGTGCGTTATATTTTTATATAAATTAAAAAGCTTTATATGAGTGTATACATTTTTTGTGAATTTTAGTTGATACAATAAACCTTTATTAATATGGGTTTTAAATTTTATAATTCAAAGTCAATTAGCAACAAAGTTACTGTAATTCTTCTAGAGGGCCATTTTTAAAGGATTTTGTGAGTTCAAAAGGTTCCTGACCCCTTAAAGTGATAGACTCGCTTATCTTCGCTTTAAAAATATTTAAGTTCACGATAATTTTAGCCAGTAGTACCATAATAACTAAAAATACATTTTTATGAGCTTTTAAAAATGAATGACCATCGAGTTTTCTTTCTTCATGTTTTTTATATTAAGATTCTTATATAATAGATATATCTTTTTGACATACTTCAAATATTCTGCGAAAACCAATTTCGAAATAAATTTTCTATAAAAAGAAAACCTTTAATAATATATTAACCACTGTTAAAGTATACATGAGGCCTAATACCCTTTTCTTTTTATCGAATTGAAGAATAAATCATTGAATATTTTTAATCAAATATAATTGTTTTTTTAAATGCTTAGAAGGGTTTTGACCCAGAAGCCTTTTCTTAGTATGAAGTAAAAAATGTTAGCAATATTTCGTTTTCATACCTTTGTAATCATATCATTCATAAAAAAAAAATCTCTGTTCCTTGTATTTGTGTCTGAAGTCATTTTTTAAATAAAATTTTGGTAGAAGAACACTGTTAAAAAAATGTGCATTTACATTAAATTACAATTAATAAGGAAGTAATGTCATCTTTTCCAATCACATTTCATATTATACCATTTTAAAGGCAATCAGAAACACATTTACGAATTTTATGAAAAAAAAAATGATGGCTATATATTATATAATTAGCTACATACATTTTTGAAAATACATTAATCTTTTATGCTCCGACGATAGATGTATATACCTTTAAAGAAAATTTAACAAAGTCAGTATTTAATCCGTCTATTAATAAAAATAGATTTTACTTTAAACAAAATACTCAGTGACATTTAGATGTGCAAAACAGTCGAAACTAAATATTTTATTAAGTGATTATTTTCTAAGCAATTTACATAGGTATATCAATTTTGTTATTATTTTTTTTCTAAATTTTTTACTACAAAAATCTTTTTATATATATTTAATTATTTGTGTAAATATCTTACAAAAAAGGCTATAACTACCGGTTTATTAAACCAATTTTAATTTTAAAAAACTTATCTAAAATTTCATAGTATATAAATTCTTTTTAATAAATATCTTCATGCATTCGGAAGGTAAGTATTGCGATCAAGCAATTTCTAGATTGATAATTTGGGATACATAGTGTTAATAAATTAAGGTTTGGTTGATTTGTTAAGTACTGTCCGCCATTCAACATATATATACATAAATGTTAACTAATTCAATGTTCATACAAATACAAAATCATTAGAAATCGTTCTTCGAAACATTCGAAATCCCAAAATTAGTGGCTGCACTGCAAGTCGAGCGGTAAATACTCATCCTGTGTGATATTATGAAACAAAGATATAATGAAATCTGTTTTTTAAAGCAAAAACATCTCCGTAAGAAAAGCTGACGTTATATAAACGGTGTCAACACCTGACCAATAAATTGCGCTTTTACTGCAATTTTTTTACTGCAATTTTTTTAACTGCTTAACATTGCACAGCTTCAATTACTGCATCGTCGAATAGGGTGAAAAATCTTTTTATAAAGTCCAATGTAAGTCCAAATCAAATTGATTTTACTTTCGAAACAAGACACCATAGTGATAGACGAATAATTATCACCTAACCAGAGAAATGTCAGTGGTGTCAGAGAGGGTCCCCAACGGCGCAAATAGTTTCTTAGATTAATGTCAGAGAACGAATGCCCTAACTAACATGTCAAGAGTTGCGAACAGTTGGGAGAAAATTTTTCAGTGTATCAAGCTAAAAGTGGAAACCCTTACTTATAATAATCCTAAAATATAACTCATTTAAGATCAGTTTTGAATCCCAATTCAGCCGACCGATTTATTAATTGGCGTAACTGAGATTACAACGTACACATTCGAATGCGAAGCACGAGCACTGAGAAATTTTATACGAAATGCAGAAAGAGGTACCCACCGTACAGAATTAATGAATACTAAGCGCCTTTTACTCAAAACAACTTACAGAAATGTGAGCAATAATAAGCGTTTAGATTAATGCGAGAGGAAAATAATATGGGTTAAAATACCTTCTATTATTTTCATTTTAACGTCCAGAAAAATATGTAATTGCACTGTTAAAGTTTTAGGATGTAAAAGTTTATTTTATGTTACATTATTAAATGTTGGAAAGAAGATGGTAAGTTTAAAAGGAATGGGATAAATATTAACCGCAAACGACGTGAAGAAAATAACATATTTTTAGAAGGGAAAGGAAGTTTTAATTAATTATATCTGTAAGAGAGAAAATTTATTTGAGGATAATTAAAGATATGTGATGAAAAGACAATTAAATAATCAAAACAATAACTTCAAAATTTTAAGCTGTTATTTAAACAATGGGGCGAACTGAAATTATCAAACGTAAATCAAATATTAATTTTCTTTTTTAAAAAATAGCATAGCTCAGAAATCTGAAAAACGTGTAAATTTTGACTAATTACTAAGCTCTAAGTAGTCTTCTGTCATAAACACATTAACAGAGGAAATTACGTAACAAACTGCATAAACAAGAAGAGGAAATTCAACCAAACATTTTAGAATTATAACTTCATTAATATTTTTTAATGTAGGTTTAGGTAAAGTTTAAAACATCCTATAAGAAAGATAATAAATCATTCTCTAAAACTAACTAATTAAGTAACTCATCATCTGTACAGTCCAAATTATAACTGCTCCAATTTTAAGGTTTCTGGTACATTAGAATATCTCAATAACTTAATTATTGAATTGTAATTGAAATTGTAATTTTTGAAGCTAACAATTGTATTGTATATCTTGTGAACGTAAAGATTACTTCTTTATGTTAAGCACCATTAAGTCGTTTAATATAAACTCACAAGAAAAGGAAATTACATAACAAGTTGTATTTAATGTGAACGTGTAATTACAATAAAAGAGTTACTGGTTATTATTTAAATTTAAATAATATTTTATAATAATATATTAATAATTAAGTTTAATAACGTAGTTGCAATAGAAAAATATACCTATTCTTTGCGCAGATAATAATCACGCCTCTATATTAAGCGCGCATGATTAATCGTACTTAATTTCATTAAAAGTGAAAGTTACATAAGAAGCTGCTAATAATACGAAGCAAAAATTACAACCAAAGAATTTATATTTATTATTTATATCCTTCCAAGAATATATCCACAGAAATATGAAAACGTTCTTTGCATATGTTATTCAAAATAAAAATTTAATCGCACATAAGAAATCAAATTTCTCATAAAGTGGGAATAAAAAACAGTTATTGGAAATTTTTGTTATTTCCGTATTTTGAAAATGTTTAATAAATTTATGTAAAACCTTATGAACATTACATGTTTACATACAAAACTGGAACATATTTTACAAGTAAAAATATTTGTTTGTTGAATTGATTTTTTGTACTATATACTATGGTTGTAAACACACTTTAAAACTAATTTGTGTATATGCATTTCTAAAACATGTCTTTTGAAGTACATTCACATATTAGGAATAATATATTTATGAACAAGCATTTAAACTGAAAAAGCCTATATGTTTTCCGAGATTATAGTTTTAAAAAAGAGAAAAAATGAGAAAGTTTGTCAAAAAAGATCAAACACACCTTTGTTTCCCTTTGAAAGAAGTTTTGAAAGTGGAATAAGTTGAAGAAGCAGTCTTTCGAAAACACGAAGCACAATACATATCTTTAAAAAAATGTTACTATAAGAAATCATTTCACAGAATTCTCTGATACTAGCGGCCTGTTACTAGACAAGACTATTTTTTGTGACAAGTTCCAACTTCTAAGGTATAAGTATACTTTACTTATAGTTGGGAAAATAAAAATATTTTTTTCATTGTTGCAATCGAATGTTTTGTTGCTGTACATACAGATCTGCTTTTAGAATTTTTTAAAGATTTAGAAGAATTAAAAAAAATCCATATAAAAATGGAAGTACTGTATACCATATTTGGAAGCTCTACAGAAAACTGCTCATACTTCTAATATATGAATGTATTTCAAAAACTTATAGTCTTTTTAAGTATATTCACATATCATAGATGATATATCTATGAGCATACTACATTCAAAAGGAACAATTTTTATGATTTCTGAGGTTACAGTTTAAAAAAAAGGAGATAATAGAAAAAATTGGAAAAAAAGGTCAAACGTATGTTTTTTTCCCCCTTTAAAAGAAGTTTTGAAAGTGTAATAAGTTTAAGAAGTAATTTTTCAAAAACATGAAGCGCAATACATTTCTTTATAAAGTTTTATTTTACTATTGTAAAAGAACAATACACAGATTTTTCTGATACTAATTTCCCTTTACTCGACAAGCGTTTTTCTTTCTTTCATTCCTTTTTTTTTCTTTTATGTCAAGTTTCAACTTTGTGTCAAGTACAATTAGTAAGTTTATTTACTTGGATATTCTATTATATCAGATTATATTATTATATTACTTACTAACTGTATTTTACGTGGAAAATAAATAACAAATAAGTGTTTTTATTGTTGAATTAGAATATTTGTTGATGTGCATACAAATGTAAATTTGGAACTATCTAATATTTAGAAAGATAAGAAAAAATGCATGTAAAGATGGAAAATTAAACATA
Organism: Maratus michaelseni; assembly: GCA_963931845.1. Classification (NCBI taxonomy): domain Eukaryota; kingdom Metazoa; phylum Arthropoda; class Arachnida; order Araneae; family Salticidae; genus Maratus; species Maratus michaelseni. The sequence continues at coordinate 105,412,405 of OZ007588.1, read as the reverse complement.
CGATGTATAGTAAGTAGTCACAAGAGGGAGGTTCCTGTGTAAGAAACAGAGGATGCGGTGAGCATCCGTAGTGTAGTCAATAGATAAGTATACGACAGCCATAAAGTGTAATGGGCAGAGAGAGATCTTGGTAAAACAAGCCCCAAAGATTGCTAACCATTTACGCTTACGCAATATAATATGATAAATTGAGCTCTTAATTAGCTGTGTGACTCGGTGGCAGCGCCAAGTTTTAGATCTATTTATTGCGATCGATTTATTGCTTTCAGGGAAATTAACGATCAATATTTTCGTACTACAATTAAAAATATATACATAAATTATTGGAATTTTTGACAGGTATAAATAAAATGCATGTTCTTGCACACCACACATATATATACATATTTACAGATATAGGTTTAATTAGGAAATTTTGATATTTTATGCATTAAATAACAAGTAAAAAAGAAAAAAAAATACGTAGTTTGCAAATTGTTCAGTCGATAAATATTTTCCTTTATTTACAATTACTTGCAATTTTAACACGAATAAACTCTTATTTTTTCTCAGAGAAGTTTATCAAAATACGGTGTATAAAATTAAAGTATGTTGTTTTAATTTTATTTTATTCAATATCTAAAAATGTTAACATTTTATTGTTTTTTAAATTAGTTTTTTAATTTTGATCGTTTGACGTTTTTTAAATCTTGGAATCTTATGTTTACAATTAGACTAATTGTTTTTATATTTTTAAATAATTAGGCTAATGGAAAAAAACTAAATTAAAATAATATACTTTAATGTTATGTACCGCTTTTTAATCTACTTAGCTGAGAAAAACTGCAGTTTATTCGTGTAAAAACTGTAAAAAACTGTAAATAAAAAGGGAAATTTTGTCGACTAAAAAATACAAATTGCATACATTTTTTTCTTTTCCACTTTTCACTAAATCCATAACAATGCAAACTTTTATGATTAAAACTCCTGTACATATATGTGTGTGTATATATATTATGCTCAAAAACATATTTTTATTTATACAAATCAGTCTCAAGATTAAATATTAATGTTAATAAATAAAATAATAATTTAATTGTCGTTAGAAAATAAATGGTCAGTTTTTTGTCTGGAAGCAATTGATTGTTCGAGATTTGAACTTACACTGAAAAAAAGTCTTAAGATCTAATGTCTGGTACGCTTTTGACCAAATCACACAACTGGTAAGGAAAGAGCGGAATATATTCGTTTACATATGTAAACGTCAAATCATGTACATACTTTCCAAGAACGCCTGGCCATTAAATTTTTAAGGCTTTCTTGTGACTTGTGATTATCTATAGACTAAAGTGTATCGATTCACAAATGATCACCGCATTCTGTTTTTCATATCTCGGAGCCTCCCCTTGTCAGTGTATATAAACATATACATTTATGCATTAAATTAAACTTCTCTATATCCATGTAAATGTCTCCTAAACTTTACATATATTCCAATATATTTACAAATATAAAAAGTATAAAAATTGATAAGTATAAAAACATTTTTAACACAGTATTTTAAAAATGAAATATTTTTACACATAATTTTTTTAATTATTAAGTCGAATTTTTACTATATACAACAGTTGTAAACATAGACACTTTTGAAGTACAATTACATAACTTAAATGAGAAATTTATGAACAAATATTCAAACACGAAAATTCTTTATGATTTCCGAGGTTTCAGTTAAAAAAAATATCAAAACAAGAAAGTTTCGAAAAAAGATCAAGCACGCGTTTTTTTTCTGTTTGAAGGGGGTTTTGGATGTGACATAAGTTGAAGAAGCAGTTTTCCAAAGTAATGAAACGCAATACATTTCTTTAGAAAGTTTTTTTACTAACATTAGAAACCAATACTTAGTTTTTCCTGATACTAACGCACCTTTGCTTAAAAAGACTATATTTAAGCGTATGTTTATGTATACTTTACTTATACTTAAAAAAAAAGAAAGAAAAATGTTTTTTTTTATTGTTTCTACCGAACATTTGGTTATATGCCTACAAATATGAATTTGTAAACTTCTAAAGATTTTGATAAAATTGAAAAAAAAAACTACTCCCGTACATTACATCTATAAAAAGTATGACAAGCTTATAAGTATAAAAACTTTTTTCATTTAATAGTTTTTAAAATTAAATATTATTTAAAAGTAAAGGTTTTTGTTTGTTAAGTTTATTATTATTATTATATATCACATTCAAATTTTTTCTTACGCCTTATATGTGAAATTATTTCAGAAATATATAGTATTTTGAAATACATTCGCATTTCAAAAATGGGATATTCATAAGCAAACCTTCAAGCAGGAAAGGCCTTTGTGGTTTCCGATATTATTGTTGGAAAAAAAGAGAAAATAGAAAATTATTTTAAAAAAATCAAACATACTTTTTTTCCGTTCGGAAGAAGTTTTGAAACTGAAATAGGATTAAGAAGTAGTCTTTCAAAAACATCAAATACAATATATTTCTATAGGAAGTTTTTTTACTATCATAGGAAACCAATGCACATATTTTCCTGATATTAGCATTCCTCTATTTGACAGTGTTTTTTGTGTCAAGATCCAATTTCTAAGGTGTACTCTGCTTATTCTTAAAAAATACATAATAAATACTTTTCATTCATCATTGTTTTCGCAATAGTTTCCTATGCATACGGATCTGAATGTGAAACTTTTTAAGATTTATAATCATTAAAAACAAAAATAAATTCCAGATGAATTCTAGATTCTACAAGGTTCTCAGTGTAAGTATACATATATAAATGAGTGTCCCCTCACTGTTAAAAATTTGCAGCAAACTGTCCAGTCATTTGACCGTTTTTGTAGAAAACGGTTACATAACCGTAATTTAACTATATTCTGACCGTATTATTGCTCATTTTATGGTCAGAATATAGTCAAATTACGGTTATGTAACCGTTTTCTACAAAAACGGTCAAATGACTGGACAATTTGCTGCAAATTTTTAACAGTGCTCTGACTATTGTCCAACAACTTAAATCATTAGTTTTAGATGCATATTTCAATTGGAAAAATGTTTAAAATGTTGTTCTCAATAATTTTAAATCATTTATTTTAAAAGCGTTTGTTTTTAAGTTCTGCATTACGGGTTAGGTATTTAACCCATTCGCTGCCAACCACGAGTATACTCGCGGTTTTTCAATCTAAAATTACGAATTCGTCCCGATAATTCCGAAAGAAGAATTTTTATTTTAGCTAATCACGAAATGTCTGTAATTAAATAAAGTAAATATTGCTATTAATATTTTCTGGTATGAATTCGAACTTTCTAAATGAAATAAAATTCCGGTAATTTTAACCCGTCAGTGAACGTGTTAAAAACTTTATACGAGACTTTAATTTTACCGGTAAAAACCTGGTTAGTACTTTTAGCTTCTACTTATTTACCAATGGATATTAACTTATTGCTTACAATTGATGTATGTATTATTTCTATGTTGTAATAGTTAAAATATAATTACATAATATTCATTTAACAATTTATTTAATAATTATTATTGGGTGGCATTATCAGATCTATACACGTAATTACGTATTAACGTAACTACCGATATTAGTCAATTATTACCGATATTATTCACCCAAAAGAGTGTTAGTAGTTAGTAATATTAGTAAAAAGTTTCATATATGGAGAAAAGCTTGTACAAGTAGAAACATTGAACAACGCTTTTGTCATCATTAAGAACGATTATTTTTCGAAATTTAAATGTATTCGTAATAAAAGGCAAAGGGGCACAAAAAAGGCACATTTACCATGTTTTTGTAAATTAGCATAGACATTGACAAGTAATGAAAATACACTTACTCGTAAAATTAGTTTTATTCTACAGAAAAATAAATATTTTAGAATTATTATTTTATTAAGAGAATTTTATTTTAAATAAGCATTTACGTAACTTTCATCTAATGAATAGTCATTAGACCATCGCAGAATTTTGAAATGTTTGTGGATACATGCGCACAACATCCTACAACAAATCCCCTGACTCGCTTATTTCTTTATAATTAGAGTACTTTATTTATCAGAGTAGCAGCTTTTGGTTTTCTTTTGGCAGATATCAGGTTTGCAGTTTTTGGAGCAACTATACCAACAAGCATTAAAGAACGTGGTGATATACGCTTGAACAAGTTTATAATACTCATATTCACCAACAACCTGAACCAAGAAAATCTGGGCCGAACGCTCAAATGATATTCATCATTAATCTGATTGGACATCGGCCGCGATCATTTCCAATCAGGTTAATCGGTAATTTCATTTGGGCGTTCTACCGAGGTATTCTAGGTTGAGATAGATGGTGAATACGAGCATTAGATCTGAAAACATATTAGCTTGGTAATAAAGGCAGCTCCTCCATGTCTGTTGTCCAATGAAATTATATAGGTAGTTACTCTGATGAAGAAAGGTTTTTCTATCGGATGGTTAACTGACATGGCCATTGATGGGACTCTTGCAAAAATTTCGTTTTATTTCGTATTGAAGGACTAAATGAACCAAAATAACTTCACCATTATTCAAAAGTTTAAATAATTATCTATCAACTGAAGTATATGATATTTTGTTTCATAGAGTTCCTGTAACTGAAATGTGTAATAAAAGTTCGAAAAACCGTCAAAATGTGCAAAAGAGAGGCAAGCATATTCACTTTAACAGGACATCTTTACAACTTATACTTGTTTTCCGGACGTAAAATTTAGACAAGCTTGCAGATTAAATGTTCAACTATAAAAAAAATAGCATTTACTGTAATATATATATATATATATATATATATTACAGTAAATGCTATTTTTTTATAGTTGAACATTTAATATAAATTAATATAACTTGCCCTTCAGGGATAATATTTACCAGTAAAAACCTGGTAAATACTATTAACTTCTACATATATACCAGTTTGTATATAACCAATATACAAAACAAATACAATTTCGACATTTTAAAAGATTTCACAATCTTGCCCCACATTTTGCTGTATAAAAACGTATAATTATCGTAAGTTGAATTAAAAGAAAACTACCTATTTTAATTTGTGAATCCCATGCAAAAGTTCTTTAAAAATAATGTTTGTTTTAAAGAATTAAATTTTATAAATAATAAAACACTGTCTTTGTGCAGGGGGTTTGCTAGATTTTTTTGAATGGTGAATTATTAGTGATTAATTTTTAGGTAATTATGTTAAAAGTGTACTTATTATTACTTTATAATTAACACAACTTATGTTTCATCAGTATAAAAACTTAAATAATAACTTTCGAAAGCAATTACATTGAGCGTTTTAAAATCAGCATTCTATTTTGATATTAAAAATATTTATGACTTTTAAATCTATTTGTACAATATGTTTTAATGATAAATTATGCATTTTTGAGTGAAAAATGAAAAAATGAGGAAAAACATTTTTTATAGAAATGACAGAAAAGTAAGGAAAAAAATAATAAGGTTTCTAAAAATCATCCAAAAAACATTTTTTTCTGAGACGGTAAAAAAACTCTCATGCGGTAAATACCTGCCAACTCTGTGTCCCTGGATTATATCAGGTATATTTAGAAAAGCACTTGTAATATTCTGGTAAGTAAAACAAAAATATCAGTTTTGAAAGACCAAAGCTTACCGAGTTATGACAGTTTGGATTTTAGGATTTTTTAGCATTTTTCGGCACTAAAAATGGAAAAGCGTGATTTTAGTCTTAAACTTTTTGAAAAATAATGGCCAAATTATTTCGTGAATATAATCGTATATCCTAATTTGTTTCGAACCCCCTTCCAATTTACGTTGCCTATTTATACCTAAGAGGTAAAAGATTAAATCCCGTTTCAACTTTTTAGAAACAACCTGTATAACTCTGGTTTGAGAAATAATATTTTACTTCATTTTTTGAGGAACACATAAAACAAGATATTCTTTTTAATATAGGCATTATTCCTGTTCTCTTGTCCCCAATTACCCACTAACTACACCAAAGAGCATTTTTATGTAACAATTATCAATTACACATTCAAATAAAATTTTGAAATCTATTAAAAGCGCTATTTTCGTATTAGCCGCATGCTAGGAGTTCAATGCCTTTTTCAGCGAACCAAAGTGGAAAAGTCACATGGCGATAGATCCGGGTTATACGGTGGATATTCCAAAAAAAATCATCAGGTTCTCTCGCAGAAGTTCTTGTGCCAATCGTGCGCACGAGTCAACGACGGTGCACGTTTCCTGTACACAGACTTCATTTGCCGATGCACTTCGCGAAATATCACTCTATCTGCCACTAATAAATCAGTAGCACTGTGATGCTCTTCTACACTGGCAAACATTCCGCAGATGCAGATGAATAACAACAACCAATTTGCTGTCGGACGATGCTATTGGCCGACCGCCAGCTCATATCACATGCTTCTGCGTTACTAAATTGCGCAAATCCATTTTCGCAGTAAGGGTTGCCTTCCTTACGTCCCACACAACATCTGCAGAACGTTGTCGCCACATTCATACAAAAATAAATCAAATTATAACCGCACATCCGTTTTCATTTGATCTACACTCGTGCTTATTAAATATTATCCGAAATCGTCTCAGTATTTTACAAATACTCATCTCGTTTTACTTAGCCTACATTTGTCATGTGCTATCAAAAATAATGTATTTTACTTGTTTCTAAGACGCTCGATAAACGTATGCCACGGAACCGATGTCCATTGTTTTTTAATTAAGAATTTAAGTACATGTGTTTATGTTTCATTTTAATTTTATCGAAAAATGTTGACGTTATGATGTATTTATTTTCAAAACTAGTAAATCTAATATACGTTATACCAAACTATTTATAATCCAAGCATTTAATATTTCTTGACGTCTTTCCATTCTTTAATGACATTTGGCCATTAATTGACATCTTCGATAAATATCCGCGGGTAATATTTGATATGTATATTCTTAAATACAAATATTCCACATATTTATGAAATTTTTCCCGACACTGGCTCAGTGGTCTGGAAATATTTGTATTATGTTCAGGAAATATTGTGTTGCTTCCAAGGTTAATAATGATGTAGCCCCTATCTATCAAATACTGTCAAAAAATGGACTTTTACTTGTTTATAAGACATTCCATAAATATACGCTCCTGAACCGACATCTACCATTTTATCTTCAAAAATTTATGTATACATGTTTACGTTTTATATTAGTTTTAACGGGATATGTTGGCAGAAAGACGGATTTATTTTTGAACTAAGTCTCTGTATGTTATTCCAAACTATTTATAACCCAAAATATTTAATTTTTACTGTCAGTTCATCGCACTTCATTTTGCCTTTATTAATATCATGGATAAATATTCGTGAGCAATATTGAATAATTGTCCTCCAAAATACAACTTTCGAAATAATTATGCAACACTTTTTGAAACTAGCTCAGTATTTTGCAAAAAATTATGTTATGTTCTGAAACTAGCACAATAATTCAAAAGTTATTAAAAAGATAAGCTCTATCTCTTAAATACGATCAAAATAATTTTTTTCACTTGTTTATAAGACACTCTAGACATAAGGGGAAGTAGAGTAAAACCACATACATTATTAATCAATTAGCTTCTTCAAGCTAAAGTTGACAGCAGAATTTAATATAACTTTGCATACACACTGTGCACATATTCTTGTACCATAATATCATTTTAAATATTTGATTAGTTTATTTAGTTATTAGTTTAGTTAGTATATTTTTATTAATTAATGGTTACTCATAAAAAGTCAAATCATCGGGTCTTCTCCACCGATGGGATAAACCACATGGTTATGTTAAGCCTACAGGAAATGGATTTTTTTTATAGAACTTATTTTAAAAATAAATAATTTATTTTTATTTACAATTTTAACTAAGGAATAAACGTTTCCGAGTAGTAAACTTTCCCGTAAACTTCTGATCCCACGTTCGTTCGTTTTTATTTAATAATTTTAGTGCACGTGTTTTTGTCTCAAATTAGTTTTTACGGAAAATATCGGCAGGAAGATTGATTTATTTCCAAAGCTTTCAAAGTCACTATGCCATTCCAAACGTTTAAGTCTAATTGACATGTAATTAGTCTTTATTGAAAATTCGCTGTTTATGGATATTTTCGATAAATATTCGCGGTCAATTTTGAATATGAACACTCCAAAACACAAATATCCCAAATATTTATGAAATATTTTCAGACACTGACTCAGTTTACGACAATGGTTTGCAAATGCAAAAACAACCCTGTGAAAACTGAATCTGCGTATAACAGAAACTTACTTTAAATGGAAAATGATCATGATCATGGCACGGTAGAAAGACTCCAATACAACTATAAGGAATGGCGTACTGCTTGGACAATTTTTTTTCCTGGTTCCAAGAGATTCTGTCTCTAGCAGGCTTTACTGTATTTATATTGTATTATTTAAATATTGCTTTATTTCCACGATTAATAAAGAAATAACCTCTATCTTCCCAATAATATCATAAAAGAGACTTTAATTGTTTTGAAACATTCTATTCAATATAGGGTGAAACCCCCGAGCTATTGACACCTAACCAGTAACTAACACTTGAGCAAAAATCTAACTCAAATAGGCATTTTGTCGTGAAATTCTGCAAAGTAATGTCACCTAGTGATAAATGAGATACTTATTTTTATTTTGGAGTCAATTTATTCACCACTGGAAGGCCAAGAACATATTCAATGAGGAAGAAACTTTTGAGAATACAAAAAGTGCCATTTTGAAGCAACCGTCTTATTTTTAAAATTAAAGGACTTCTTTTCAAATCTATTTGTAATGCAACCATCCTAAACTTTTTTCTTAAAGTTATACTAGTATAAATCATTTTAAAGATGCATATGATATCTTAGCGCCATGATTTAGGGTTTATAGTTATTTAATTTAGCTTAATGGAGTCTGCCAGTTATTGGTTCCTAGAATTTCATTTCACCAGTCTCTGACAGAGGTGTTAGTTATAGATTATATTAAAGAAAGTTGAAATCTATTATTTAAACTGTTTAAAAATGCATAATAATAAATTAAATTTATCTTGTAGTAAACACCATTAAAATTTAAGTTGGTTTATCGGTGTTCGATACCAGATGTCAGTTACTGGTTCATAAATGTCAGTTATTGGATATCTGCATTACTAATAATGCAGTACAGCTTACTAAATCCCACTTTTTATAATAAATATTAATGTATTTTGTTTTTATAATATAGAATTAAAAAAAATTAAAGCATTTTAATCTTTTAAAGTAAAGTGTCAGTAACTGGTTCACTTTATGTCAGTTATTGGTATTTCAAAAGAAAGATGGTGTCAGTTACTGGAGATTTTGACCATATTTATGAATAAGATTAATTTTTAATAATAAAATGTATAATTTTTCAAAAATTTGCCAACAATATTTTTTAACATATCTCTATTATCCGTTAAAAAACAAAGGTGAGTATAAAATAGATTTAAATTTTTGTAATAGTGATTTGGAGAAGAAAGAATAATTAAAGTGTCATTTACTGGTGGGCTTCACCTTATGTCACTGAACTGACGACCACAGTTTTTGTATTTAATAATTTCTACGAAAGTGTTTGTGTTTCGTATTAGTATTGCTAAAAATTGCTAGCAGGGAGATGTATTTACTTTCAAAGCTCTCAAAGTTTACAGTGTATCGTACCACTATGTGTACTGTGAATTATTACTAACCTTTTAAAACTCATTTTACTTTTATCATCCTTTCTCCAGCCTTTATTGACTTTTCACCATTTATTGATTCGATAAATATTCGTGGACAGTATTGGATATAATCCTCTAAAATATATATGTGTCAGATATCAAATATTTTCCGAAACTGGCTCAGTGGTTTTTAGATATATATTTAATAAATATCGCTTTTCTTCTAAGTTTAATAAATAAGTAAGCTTCTACCTCTCAAAAGGCTTTTACTTGTTTGTAAGACACTTCATCAATGTACGTCACTGAACCGACAGACAGCTACTGTTTTTTATTTAAAAAATTAAGTACATGTGTTTATGTTTCGTATTAGTTTTACCGAAAAATGTTGGCAGGAAGATGGATCTATTTCCGAAACTTGCAATTAGAGAAAAAAACATCCGCTTCTAAAAATACTGCGCTCTTTCCTCTTCAGTTAAATAAATATGAATGGCCTTTATGTGGTATTTACAAAATTTAAACAAAGTTTAACTATGTAAAACTCATATCTTTTATGCTACTTATTTTTTAAACAAAGTCTATGGAGAAAATTTATAGCATATATAAATTTTTATGTATGTTTTACGCATAACTTTCGAACGGATACTTCGATTTTTGATATTTATTTATTTATTTATTATTTGAAAGGTCTCACTTTCAATGGCACTATTTCCTCTTGAGTTAAATAAATATGAATGGCCTTTCTGGAGTTTCTACAAAATGTAAACAAAGTTAAAATATGTAAATTTCGTTTTTTACGCTCCTTATGTTTTAGCTAACGTCAAAGGAAGGCGTTTACAGAATACATAAATTTTCATGTGTGTTTCACGCATAAATTTCGGTCGGTTTTTTGATATTTTATATTTATTTATTTATTTTTGGAAAGGTCTCACTTTCATTTCTCGCTTTCCTCTTGAGTTAAATAAGTATGAATGGCCTTTATGTGTTATAAAAAAAATAATAAAAAAAGTTTAAATATGTAAAACTATTCTTTTAAAGCAGCTTATTTTTAACTAACATCAAAGAAAGAAGTTCACATATTACATAATGTTTTATGTGTGTTTCACGCAAGGGCGGATCTAGAGAGTCTTCAAGGGGGGGGGGGGTGATATCAGAAATTTGGAGGTTAATATCCGACCCGCACCGCAGTCTTGGTCAGGTTGGGTCTAATTTTTTTAAATTGTAGGTCAGGTTTACTTCTACTTATTGCTACGGGTCGGGTTTGGGGCGGGTTGACTCCTACTTGTTTACTGCGGATCGGTCTTGGGTCGGGATAATTTTTTTTTGGTACGAGATGGGTTTCGGGTTGGGTCAATTTTTACTTTTTTTGCTGCGGATCGGGTTGACTTCTACTGTTTTCCTACGGGTCGGGTTGACTTTTTCGGGTTAGGTTTTTTTCACTTTTGCGTGTCGTGTTCGGGTTGACCAGATTTTTTAAAAGAATGTCTAAAATATTTTTTCCTATAAAACCTATATGTAGTAAAAATTTCGTATAACGGACACTTCCAAATATCGAAAAATTTTATGTAGGGAATACTTTTTAAATATTTTATTTAGTAAAACCTCCGAATTACGGACACCTTGGAGCCGTCGAATTTATCTGCAAAGTAAGAAGTAATAGCATGTACAGTAAGACCTCCGTACGGTCACACCTGAAGAGACAATCCCCAATACAAATATTTGCATATTTTTGCGCACGCCTCCGAGTAAGAGATAAATTCGATGACTCCGAGGTGTCCGTTATTTAAATGTTTTACAGTATTTGAATATTAATGAGTATATATACATATATATATACTATATGTTTATATTTCTATATAAGAGAAAATTGAAATTAGTGATATAATTGCATACTACATTTTATAATTCTATTAAAATATGGAATAATTTTCTTTTATTTATGTTTCGGGAGGACGAAGATTCTTTTCCGAGGTTCGGTTTTGGTTACAATAGAATTTTCGGTTCGGTTTGGGACAAACTGATCCGCGCAGGTCTCTAGGTGGAATTTTAAATTGTATGTTCAAATCGTGGAGTTATTTTAAAAGGGATTTTTGTAATATCTTAAAAATTGCCCAGTGCGCTAAATTTTTTCGGAACTCCAAAACCTCGTTGAATTAAAAATTACGGTATAAGAAACGACATAAGTCTCTAGGGAGCGAGAGCAAATTTTTGAATTACTACGGGCGCTTAAAACACAGCCTATGCTACTGATATTGTATTCTTATATGCGTGTATGAATATACTAATATAAGACTGCTTGTTTCTTTATATCGAAGGTCAGTTCTAATTCAGTAAAGACTGTTTTGAAACTTATTAACGAAACATATATTGAGTAGCTATGAGGCGCTGGTTGAAAGAAACATTTAGAAAAAAACATTAAAACTAGCTTAGATATCTCGGTTAGAGGTCTACACGCCAAAATTTCCAGTCTCGGGCCAGGCCCGACTCGTACAAAAAATATTGGCCCGACCCGGTATAAAAGCCCGAGCTTGGCTCGGCCCGCTCCACTATAAAAGCTAAAAGTGTCCCCCAAGCCTGGATCTGCCCGTACAAAAACTTAATTGGTACTTCTCCGCCAGACTTAATTGCTACAAAACATGCCGATATTTCGGAAGCAACATTATTCTACAATTAAAATTATTCATAAAGCCCACTTATTTATGCGCAGATTTTTTATTTTTCAGATTATGTTCGAAATTCATGGAATACAGAATGACAACAATATTAATGGCAATTAGATAATTGTGTATATAAATACTCATTAAATATCTGAATTATATAACTACATTCAGATAAATATTCATTAATATTGACGTAGTTTAGAATTAAAAAAACAAATAATAAAAGAAAGTCATAATTTTAAAGCTCTACAAAGAAAAATAGTACATTTTTAATTTCTTCTATATATAACAGAAGAAAGTATTGTAATTGAAAATTTTTTCGACTTCCGGTTTTCGAAAGATTTACACCGAAAGAGATCCCGAAAAACATGTTTTTACAAAATGTCTGTCTGTCCGTCTGTGTGTCCTCTTTCTATCATCGAAAGTATGAAGTTATGCATAGAATTAAACCAAATTTCATTTATAGGATTTTGACTATGACTAGCAGGTCGTACTTAAATTTGGGTATATTCCGCCGGATGGGGGCTCTGTAATAGTGATTTTTTTTGCTATTTCTATTATTGTATCATCGGAAAGTGTATGAAGTTATGTGTCGAATTGAACCAAATTTTATTTATAGGTTTTCGACTATGGCCAGCAGGTCCTAATTGAATTTAGGGATAATCAGCGGAAAGGGGGCGCTGTGATAGCAATTTTTCGTACACTGCAAATCCCTGAAACACATTTTACTCTAAATACAACGCATTATAAACGCTTGAGGTGTCAAGATGTGTTTCCAATCTGTTTAAGGCATTCTCAGGTGTTTGAAAATGTGTGATAAAAGGCGTTTCCCAAACCCCGGCTGTCACTTTGGTAAAGATTTAATGGAAAGCGAAACACATGCGTATAACAGAACACATTCAAAACACATTTCAGTAAACGCCATGTTCAATGCTATATTCAGACAGTTTTCTTCGGCTGGGATTCATGAAACTCCAGGAGGAAATTGCACTTTCAAAACAATAAAAAAAAAAAAAAAAAAAAAAAAAAAAAAAAAATCTGAAATGTTTGCTGTATATTTGTTTTAAATGTTTCTACGTGGAGAAACAGTGCGTAATAACTTTATTTCTTACAGCCAAAGATGACGTCATTGTCGGGGAATGTATACATTTGATAATCCTAAAAATAAAAGTTAATTAAAAAAATAAATATTTAAAATATTGGAAAAAATAGAAGATTTTGGGAAATTATAATTTTTCACATTAAGTGTGAAAAAATATTTTTTTCCACATTGTTATCTATATTTTATGTACTATGATATATAAAATTTAAAAATAAATGTTATTAGTGCAGTGAGAGACGTTGGCTCTCGCTAAGTAGCTAAAAGTGCTTTGCCAGGGCTCCGCACTATGTTGCGCAGGCCGCACAGTCAACCTCCCCGAAATAAAAGTTCTGAAAGCACTGATCGTGATAGGTCGCTATTTTTTTACGGTCGCCAAAATGTTGTTGCATAAAAAAATGATAGTATAAGAATTTTGAATATCGTTTAAGGAGGGGACCAATATTTTCGTGCTGATACCCATCACCAGTGTTGAATTCAAGGGGTACCCAGGCGGGGACATTCAGCCCCCCCCCCCCCCCCCCGGGAGCATTGAAATCAGTGTTGAATTCAGGAGGTGGCCCGGGGGAGGACATTCCCCCCCGGAGCTTTGAAATGTTCCCCGGAAGATTTGAGATTTTATTATTTCAATGGTAAAAAAGTTGACCCCCCCCCCTCCCCCAACGGAGAAAACTGTCTGAATTCAACTCTGATTGAAATATCCCCCCCCCCCCGAAAGATTTGAGATTGTATGCTTTTAATTCTTAAAAAGTGCAATTTTCCCCCCCGGAGCCATAGAAATCCCTCCCAGAGAAAAGGGTCTGAATTCAACACTGTCCAGCACCTTTAAAAAAGAAAAAAAAAAAAGAAAAGCTCCTACAAAAATCACCCGTCTGATAAAAACGACTCCAGTTCACCGAGCTCTCAGTGCTCCAGTTACTAGCTAAGTTCAGACGCATGCGCACAGGTACTGTTATGGTTTTCAAGCTATTGCATCCTTCCGCTTCCGGTCCGCCATTGATCTGCAATCGTCACGTGTTTCTGTGTTTTTGTGTACCCTGTTCATTCTATGGGACCTAATCAATTTTTTAAAGTGTGACCCTAAACCATATCCAACACCGTTAATTTTATTCATTTTTGTTCGATGTGTTTCTCAGAAAAGTACAGATTTTCCTGGACAAAATTTGTGGATATCGAAAGGTTGGATTTCTTGGTGTGATCAACCGTCGCGCCATGAAGTTTTGATTATTTTCCCGGCAAAACATTTGCAGTGTAAGTTTTTCTATATTATTTAAATTTTTTGTCGTAGGAATTATATATGCATGGATATTAAAGTTCTAGATTATTGTTTTTTGGTAAACCGATGTATTTATGTGTATGATTTTTATAAAATAGTGTTATTTTTTGCACCCTGTGACTTATGTTTTGATGTTGACTGAAATGTAACAATCGTCAAAATGCATGCTGAAGTTAATTACGTTTTTTTTTTATTTATTTAATTATTTATTGACGTTTTTAATATTTCCATAAGGGTATAAATACAGACATAATATGCATGGTTATTTATTTATTTTTAATTTCTTGCAAACTTTAAACAGTTATTAATTAATATTAGATTTTTAACTATGTTTATCAAAACATTATATAGACCTATTTCTTTTTCTCTTTAGCTTACGTATTTATCCAACTAGAATGCCGTTCTGACTCGTTTTAATTTCTAAAAAATCTGTTTACAATTTATCTGTTAATTAGAGATTGTCCTTCAAACACTTTATTTGTCAATAATATTTAAATGCGTTATCTCTTTGATTAATTAACTAATTAGATTTTTTTATTACTAATATTGCTTTTGTTCTTTTATCATAGAAATTCATTTAAAAATTACTATTAATTATTTTCCCTTTAAATTTTTGTTAAATGAGAAATAACGAATGTAATTAAATATTTATTTTTTGCATAATATTTATTTTCTGTTAATTAAGAAATAGAAATTAATGATCTGAATTTGAAAATGCACTTGCACACCCTTAGTAACGTTTATTAGACTTCGGTAACAATAAATTATTTTTTGTTCGAACTTCCTTTTGCCTTTCCTTGATGAAACTTTGCAGAAGAATGTGTTTTGCAGGTTTTTATTATTTTAGTATGAAGTGAAATCTAGCTTAGTATTCTAGCTATCTATATATAGGGTAGATGTGCCAGTAATGGATACCCTTAAGGAATTTCTTTTAAAATTATTTTTTAATTAATAGTTATAATTGTTATATTCCACTTTTTTTAATATTATATTAATCTACCAACAATATTTAACCATGCTCATAGTCACATTTCCCAATGTGAATCGAAATTTAATTGTAAATAACAGAAATAAATCAAAATAACCTAAATTCCAGTAATGGACACACCACAAAAAGTAATGCATAATTGATATTATGACTGTATTTAAAACTAAAATTTAAAGAAAACATATTAATGAAACAAAAAAAAAAGCTGAATTTTTATTGGTTATTTCTTTGTAAACCAAAAATGTTGAAGGTGGCCCATTACTGGAAGGCGGTCAATTACTGGCACATCTACCCTATATAATATATCAGCATTTATATTTTATTTTTAAAAAGTCTAAAAAACTGTGGAATAAACACAAATAATTTAAATCTTAAGGAGGTAATTTAGAAAAAAAAAAAACATTAACAAAACGAAATGCAAAAAAAAGATTGCATTTTATGAATCATTTAGAAATGATAACTTATAGTATTTGCACATAAGAAAAATCATAATTTAAATTTAATGCATTATGCACACATATTTATTATATTAAATTTATAAACTTTATTTATTATTATATACTTATTATTATTACATTACCACTTTGGATTTTCTCAGAATACAATACTAATATGCATAATACTCATATCCATAGAATAAACAATAGTAATATGTAAAAAAAAAAGTACTATTGTAATTTAATTACGAATTTACAACAGTGTTTGCAGATTTAAAATAATATGTGACATAACTTTGATTTTTGAAGTAGTTTTCAATTCTTTATTTGTATTGCTTATAAGTAGGAAGGCAGAGATACAGTGTTAGTTGCAGAAATTGCTTGAGAGTGAATGATACACCTGTTCTGTCAAAAATTGTCATTTTTGATGATTGATATTTAGTAAAAAGTGATCTGCTGCTTTTTTTTTTTTTTTTTTTTTTTTAATAATTATTTTCAAAGCTGTTACAACAGGCTGGCAATATTTTGATTTCAGCTAAATAGAATGCCTGTGTGTTCCAAAAAATTATTATTATTAAAATGCTAATGTTAGTTCTAACTACAATTTAAAGAAATCATATTAATGAAATAAAAAAAGCTGAATTTTTATTGGTTATTTTTTTTATAAACCAAAAATGTTGAAGGTGGCCCATTACTGGAAGGAGGTCCATTATTGGCACATCTACCCTAATATAATAACATATGAGGGGGTTACAATGACAGTGGAGTAAGTCAATATATTTAGTAATTTGAGAATTGAAGGATTTTGTGAAACTTCTTGCATTGCCGTTGCATTAAGTGGTCCAACTTGTTTTTCCCCTCTAGTGATTCCGTATGTTAACTATGACTTATTTGACTGTCACACTGAATAGAAATTAATATATACGCTCAGAGAAAATATGGTTTTCTAGATTTTTTTTTTTTTTTGACTTACTCCACTGTCATTCTAACCCCCTCATATATGGCACATATATGATTGTTTGATTATATATATAAACTTTGTGATGAACTTGGCTAAATCATAACTACAATCTTGGCATAATTCATAATTGTGGGGGCCACTATAACCCTTAAGTACGAAAATCATTATTTTATATATATTGTATTTATATTTATAATATATTAATCTAAAGTGAAAAAAAAATCTAGTTTGCATTAATTTTAAAGTTACTTTTTATTTTATTTTTTGTAAAAAAATATTAGAACAAAATTTATTATACTAAAAAGCTAAATCAATTTTTGCAGAAAAGATTCTTTTTCTTCTATCACCGTTAGATTTTTGGAAATTTTACATCTCTAGTAAAAGGACGTACATACATATTTATTTATACATATATGTGTATATACATATACTATATATAATTCACTGGTGCCCGGCTAATTGAAAAGTACCGTAAATTGTATATATATAAAAAGCATTTATAAATATATATATATATTTATATGTATAAAATATTTAATATATATATATTTATATATATATGTGTGTGTGTGTGTGTGTACATAAACATATATAAACAAGCATAAAAATTAATCAAGTTTGTTTTTATATATGTTTATATTATTTGGCAACAAATCCCACTTTCTGTAAACCCAAATTGTGCCAAGCTTTTTAAAAAAAGAAAACAAGGTTCCTGTACTGAGAGAAATTAAATATCCGTCAAATCAAAGTATAAATCTAAGCAAATTGAAAATGCTGTTCTCAGTCTTGTTATTTTATATTTAATAATTTTAATATTTGTGCATTATGTAAAGCCTTTTATTATTTATTTATCTGTCAGATCACTTTGAAAAAGTTATGAGCTAGTTTCAAAAGGACTGATGGAAGCAATTAAAACAGACAGGTATGCCACATTTGTTTAATTTTCCAAGCCCCTGGAGAATGCAAAGTCTGAAGAGTATGACATTTGGCATAAAGGCATTGGCTGATCTGAGCTAACATCTTTCATCTAAATACTGTCCACTCGGTAATTGTTTTTCATATCATTAAATAACATATACTTATGTGTACTATTTTGTACATTTTTATTATTTTATACATGTATTCCTTCGATATGTCATGAATGTTAGAATATTATTTATGGAGGAGCGAACAATTAAACATATATGCGTGAGAGCTTCTTCAAAAGGTTGAAATTTATCTTTTTAAAACCATTTTGTGTATTTTCTTAATTAATGCAAAATTATAAAAATATCTGTTATAATATGATTAAATTATAAGAATATTTTATTAATGTATTACTTGAAATAATTTCTACTGTTTTTTTCATTCCTGACGTACCTTATTAATGCAGATCTTGTTTGTTACTTGTATTATTGGTGGTACCTACATATTATTTGGGCCAGGTCAGTTACAATTGCTATTATAAATAATATTTTTTTGTTATTTATTATTGCTCATTTATTATTTGTTTATTTATTTTATATTTATCATTTTTAGCAATGTTTTGTACATGATTGGTAACAATAAATAAGATTGGCAACCATTTTTGGCAATCTATCTCTCCTGGCTAGGATAATACGCAAGTACTCTATTATTTCTTGGTAACAATATTAAATTTAAAAATGATTAAGGATGTTTGAGTTATTGTTTTGAATTGAATTTTGGATACGACAATATAGGAGAGGAAAAACATTTGTCAAGAAACAACAATCGTTTAGAACTTGAGTTGTAATTTAATGAAATATATTTTTAAAAAAATAAACTATTCAATTACAAATTATTTCAATAATGCTTGCAAGCCTCATGCTTTTTCGTTTAAAAACTTGTCAACTAGTGTGATATTATTCAACGTAAAAATATATATTTTTTCTTTGGTCGCAACAACTTGGTCTGTTTGCAGCCTAAGTATTAAACCTCGGAATAGTGCATATCATTGTTCACTATTCAGAGTTAAAGTCATACGAATGGAATGTTGTCATATAAATTTTCATTCCTAGTAAATGTTGTGAAATGAAAATGTGTTTGCAGAGACATCTGCTTTTCAAGAGTGTTCATTACAGAGATTTTACTATATATTAATCAAGCATCTCCAAAAAGTAAAATTCTACTTTTTTAAAAAGCAATTTTATTTTTTAAATTAATGCAAAAATACGAGGAAAGCATTGTAAGTGTATAAGAGGGTGTGTGTGGAGAAAGGGATTTGATCCTTAGACAGCTGTCAAATTGAAGGCTTATATTATGAGCACCTGAAAATGATGTAAACAAAGTTGTTTAAGAAAGTTGTTGTCTCTTTTTTCCAAAGGGATATTTTCTTTGGAATTTAAAAGGGAAAGGAAGTTTGCTTAAAGTTCTTTTTGGAAAATAATATATTTTGTCCCTTTTATACAGCACTTTTAGATAATTTCATTTATGTATTTCTGGAGCAAAGATCACTTTGACATGCCAGGGGTCGATCCAAGAAAAATTTGGGGCCTGTTTAGAGCCCCTTCACAAAAATCTATTTAATAAAATGGGTCCCTTCACAAAAATCTATTTAATAAAATGGGCCCCTTCACAAAAATCTACTTCATAAAATGGACCCCTTCACAAAAATCAATTTGATAAAATGGGCCCCTTCACAAAATTCTATTCCATAAAAACATACTATTTAGTATTTATTTATTTTTTGTGATGTTTTAAAATGTGTAATTTGTAAACAAACAAGTTCACCAGAGAGGAAAACTTCAGCAAAAGGATTTTAAAAAGTTTTTGTTTATAAATTCTTGGTTCGAATTTGATTAACTGGATTTCAACTTTCGTTACAAAATGTTATTTTTCACAAAAATATAATAAATTTCACAAAAATAACCTTTATTTTTCACAAAATGGGCCCCAAGAAAAAAAACCTGCATCAACCCCTGCATGCATATATTTAACTGAGAATTTTATTTTTTCCTTAGAAAAAAAAGGGTGCGGAATCTTACCACTCAAGCTATCCAGTATATTTGTTTTTAAAAATTAATCACTGTTTCAGTCAACTGGCTTTTTCGGATGAGGGGGACTGGCCAAATTCTGGTAACCCTGTATTTATGTGACCTCTTTTTTTCAGCTAAGTGTATTTTGTAAAGTAAATTTCTAAGAAATGTCTGTCACATATTATAAATGTTTTATGTCTGGTGACTGATGTGTAGGACTTAACCAGTTTATTATAAAAATGCCAAATGTATTGTATGATCATGTAGCAATAATGGCTTGGTAGTAATCAAATCTGTAATGAACATTAGGTACTTCTTTGTTATAGGTGTCTTGGTATAACTCAGTAGTAAGAAAGTGCAATTTTGCACCAAATATAAACAATCATGAAAATGAAACAGCGACCAATGAAACAAATTTTCTAATCTGCACTTAGCGTGCTTTTCTCCAGCACACAATTTGTCTCTGATAAATTAAAAAATTGACATTTCTAAAATTTCTAACATGTTTACTATGTTTAATTTACCAATGACCCCCCCCCCCCCAAAAAAAAAAAAAAATCATTTTACTATTTGAAAGAATCTCTGTGAAACTCATCATAATAGCCAACTTATATATTAGAGAAAAAATATCTGGAAATACAGTAGACTCTTCTTAAATCCACATAGCTTAAAAACAAGAGATTGGGCAGATTTTAGAATTTTGCAGATTTCTGGTCAGTTTTGTTTATATTTTTAAACAGTAATTTGAATTTAATAATGCACTCAAAAGTATAATAAATGCTTACAATAAAGTAAAATAATAAAAATTAACAAAATTATTATTTTTTAAATATTAAAAGTAAAGGTCAAGTAAATAATTCATAATACATAACTAAATATGCATAGTGATGAGATATTTTTTCCCTGAATCATTCAGTGAAATTCTCCTTATAAATATACACTAATAATTCCCATCAAAATCTTAAAATAACAAAGTTTTCTTTCATGTTTAGCCATACTTAATAACCAAAAAGTTTGATTAATACATAAATGTATTTGTTAAAAAGATAAAGCCACTGATATCAGGACTATCTTGAAATTCTTCAGAAATAAATTTATGCTTCCTTCATGAGAAAACATGAGAGTTCAATCATATTAACTAGAATTCCATATTAAAATGTGTACAGAATGTTATAAATTTTTTTAAAAAAACTTCATTTTTTACATCTTAAGTCTCATTGTTTAAGTCTGAAATGATGTGCGGATTTGAGGGAGTCTACTGTACTATGTTGCAAAAAGAAGAAATGTGTGCACAAGGCAAACTAGTTCAATGGCTCTTAAATACCTTTTTCTTTCGGAATTGTGATTTATGTAAGGAACTAAAGTTAGGAACTGACTTTAGTCTGATTGTGGAAAAAAACTCTTAAATCTACTTATAAAGATTTAACAATATGATGAGATTTAAAAATGTGAATAAAGATTGTCAGAAAGTGACTTTGAAAATTTTGCTTTTCCTGCCAAATTTAACCTTTATTTCTAACACACCCACGGCATTTAAAAAATTTTCAAAAGTAAAAGAATATTCTCAATTTTAACTCCACCCCCCCCCACCCCCCCCCCAAAAAAAAAAACCCTCTAATTTTAGTTGTCATGAGGTCTGTACCTAAATCCAATCTTGTTTATATGAAATAGAGTTAAGTGGCAGTACATTGCATATGTTTTTGAGTGTATGATAATTGTAGACACCCCCCCCCCCTTCCTTTAATGATGTCGCTATCAATATCTACAAATTCTTTTTTATTTTACAATTTTTTTTTTTTAGTTTTTTTTTTTTTAAATGCCAGATGTTGGGGGTATTCCCTATTTTGTAATGAAATTACTTTAAAATCATTTAATGGCTTTAATAATAACTTTGTATTTTAATAAAAATACATAAAACTCTTTTGATGTAAAAAAAAAAGATTTTGGTTAGATAAAAAATAATAAAGATATCAAAGAGAATTGTTTCACTTCTTCTTGGAGATAGCTTTATAACATTATATATGCACAGCCCCTAATACATAAAAGTATCTAAAATTAAAAAACTGGCAATCTTGTATCATAATTTGCACATTGAATGTATAAGGAAAGATATTAAGTATACAATTTAATAACTAAAAAATTAAATGTAGTAGTTTTTGTTTAATTGATGTTTAAAAAAATACCCTTTTTTTACGATGTAAAGTATTTGCATGTTTTTTATCATGTAGAGAGTTTTCAATTTAATTGATTACTTATGGTTTTAATTTCAGATAGCAATGACTATTTGCAGAATATAATGAAGTATCCTACAAATTGGCCTTTGAAGCACCTTAGGTTTTGTTTGTATCACTATTATTTTAAATATTTTGTTATATAATTCATTCTTATTGTAGAACTTTGGATTTAATAAAATGTTTCGTTTCAGTAATCTATGAAATTTATCTGATTTATTGAATAAAAAAAAGTCTGTTTTTGCATTCATTAATTGAATTTACATTCATTATTTTATATAATGCAGGGTTCGCGCAGTTAAACCACAATTTTTTAACTGTAGAAAAATATTGTAAATTCTGTGAATAAACAAGGCCGTTACGATTTGATGTATTTAAAACTTGTATTTGGATTTTTTTTTATGGAGTATGCGAATCTTGATATTGTATATGTATATATTGCATTTAAGCTTTGTATACATATCTATTATTTTAAGTGATTAGCATTTTATTGTGTAATGCATATCTTTTTTTTTTTTTCGAAAAAATTAAGAACTGTTCTTGCACTCAAATCATGTTTTGATAATTTGTTCTTAATGTACCTTTTTGAATTTATGAATACATTTTAAAATATTGTGTAAATTTATTTAAATATTGAGTAATAGTAATAACCATTCTTAGATACTTTTTTTGTACTATTGAAGGATACAAATAAACAAACAAAAAAATAAATATTGAAATGGCCAATATCTTGAATAAGTTTCCTAATAAACTACAGGTTTTTATTTTTCTCTTTTCTAGAAAACTAATATTATCATAAAATGTTACAATATTTTTTTTTGTCATTAATTTGTACTTAAGCAATGTATGTTTATTCTTTATAACCAGGGACAGATTTACAAATTTGGAGGCCCTGGGCACAGATGCGTATGGGGCCCTCCTTGCACCGATGCTTACAGCAGCCTTGAGTAATATATATATATAATATTGAAAGCAGTACTTATTAAGATAACCGCTATTAACTTTAATAATTTCTTTAAAATATCAGTTTAAAAAAATTAATTTGATAATCATTAATTTACTTTTAAATAGTTATTTCATAATTATGAAATTTCAATTGAATTTTATTATGAATTGTGTGGTGCTGATTACCTTTCTCTATGCAAGTCCACATATCTGGAATGATAAAGTATGCAGCAACTAATAATAAATTTACTGCAGTACCAAGCTATAATTATTGAAAATATTAGCATATCCTATTAATCAAATAAATTTTTCTTTCAAATACAAGATTTCACTGAAAAAAAAAAAAATTATAAAAGTAACTAGCAGAACCACATGCCTTTGTCCATGTTAACCATAAGGCATAACAGGTAAAAGAAATAAAAATGAAATAATATGGCGATTCCACAGACAGAGTTCTGTACATTCTTGCACATAAATTGTTAAAAAATCAGGAAAAAATAAAGTTACTTTGACAAATCGTAGATAATCTTTGACAAACACATTTTTCCATATTTTGTTTTTTAACCATTAAAACTGTTATGGCCAATAATTGAAAAATCTTCAGTAGCATTTGGGGGCCCGTGTCCCGAATGCCTTGCCGTAAATCAGATACTGTTTATAACTATATTTGAAACTTATATTTGGATATATATTTTTTTTCTTTTCTTTTGTGAGTGTAAACAGTAAAACATAAATATTGGAAATTATTTAATTTATTCTCCATTTTCACTCTAAAACAGTGGTTCCTAATGTGGGGCATCCCCCCAATTTGAATTTTTAGGGTGGCAATTCCATATTTGCTATACTCCCATTCCCTTATTAGTTATTTTGTAAAAGTAATGTTGTAGACTAAAAATAAATGTTACACATTCAAATTTCAAAAATAAAATGAAAAAAAAAAGTTTTTTTATCCAATTTTTGGAAAGTTTACCTTCAAAAGTTCAAAATACAATCACTACCAGAATAATTATATGAAAACATTTAGACACTTGTATATTTAAAATTACTTTATAATTTTAATGATCTTAGACAACTTTTTTGACTTTGCATTTAATGAGTCTTGTATGTCTTTTCATTCTGCAATATATTAGATAAAGAAACTTTTACAAATGAAACTATTCAAGTGTATATTTAACATGTTTGCGACAAGTGTCCTTTACAGAATTTTGAATTTTTTATTACCAGTAATTTTGGTAAGAAAATTTTGCCTAACGTAATTACAAATATAATCACTAAGTCTAATTTATTCACTATTCTGTGATTAAATAAGAAAAGTTTTCAGGATTCTGAATGCTGTGTGTGTCACATATATGCAGGTGGTTAAAACTGACTGTTTTAATCCTTTATGCTCAGAGTCCTTTTAAATTGAATCATAATGTTATAAAAACTATTTGATTCATCCATTACCTACAGTATGTTTCAGAATCAGTTTTAAATACTTTACTCTATTATAGATAACAAAAATAGTCCTGTGAATCAAAAAATGAGATTTTCTCGCCTATGTCTCATTCTAGTTTCCATTTTCCTGCGTGATATGCAATGCTAAGTTTCTGCTGTGAAACATCTCAACAATATGTAATTTTTTTACTTACATTTCAAGGTCTGGGAAATAATATTATTTCTCTAAGTATGTTTTTTTTTTTACTTTATTTTTAAAATGTTTTATAAAGTGGTATTTATAAGTACCAGTATTAAGAAGAAAGAAGCAATTGTTAATATGTATACTTGTAGCTCAGGTATATCAGAATTTAACATAGCCTAAGATGATTTGTATTTCTTTCAAATGAAGTTTTTCGTACAGATTTTTTATGATAATGTTTGGCAAAATACTCAAAAAATTCTATTAAATGCAGTTTCGACACAGATCATGGATTTCTGTTTGATTCCTCAATTACAAATTTAGTGCTAAGAACATTAGGATTTTCGAATGAAAAGTTATAAATTTAGTGTACGGCAGACACTAATATACATTATAGCAGACACGACCTTTTGCTGCATAGGAAACAATTGCAAACAGTGTATAAGGTGGAGGTAGACAATAGACATATTTCTTCGAAATGAAGAAAATGCATTATAATAATATTTAAAATACTGCTTAAAATTAATAAAGTTATACAGAAATGATTCTTGTTTAGTGCTTAGCTGCCAACTGCTCTGATTCTTTGGCACTAATAATTAAGGACAGAAATTTCTCCCTTTTCATATCGTAGAATTCTGTGATACAATAAGATGAAGAATATTTTAAATAAAAAAGTGATGCTAAAAAAATCTTAGCAGTTGGCAGCTATGATTGTATTATGCAAATAGAGATATTAGCACCCAAAAACTTTTCACATGTATAAACGAGGTGCTAAAATTAATCACAAAATATATCATTGCTATCACATTTAATTCCAAATGCGAGAGTCTCTTCAAGAAATTTTGTCAAGATAAAAGTACAGACCATGAAATACTACTTTGGTTTCACACTAAGGTAAATATAAGAAACAAAAAAAAAGACTCTTTTAGATAAGAATGCGAAAATAAAGTTCATTTCATTTATAAGGTTATATTAAAAATATATTACTGATAACATTATTACTTGTTTTATAAGCTTAACACTATGTGACATTACTTGTCATTTGTATTACTTTTTAGGCTTCCACCATGTGAATTTACCATGATGAAAGATCTTTTTGATAAAAATTATATGTTACAGCGGGTAAAAATTATTTTTATCAAAATATAGCGAAAATACATATTTACTAATAAAAGCTTTGAAAAATGCGTTTGTTGGTAGCAAATGTAAATATTTTCTAACTCTTCATTTATGCATAAAAAATTTAGAAATACACCTTCTGTGGAAAAATCAGCAAAGTTTGTGAAGTTAAATACAACGATGTCTATCTGAAGTAAATTTTTATTTAAAACTTCTATGCTTTTACAATCTGGTTTTACATTTTGTACACCAAAAATTTACCATACAAACACACCAATTTGTATTGGTGTTCAATGTTTTTGTACTTTCAGTAAAATTTTATGTAATCAAGTTGAATTGAAAGAATACTAGTTATTTTGATTTGTGTTTTTAAGACAAAAAGGCTTTAGAAACATTGTTTAGTGCAAGGTTTTTTTTTTTTTTTTTTTTTTTTAAATCAGCTTGATCTTAATCATGATTTAAATCAACCACATATTTAAAAAAAAAAAAAGAAAAATAATAAAACATTGCTTTCACTTAACTTTTAAAAATTATCAAGGTATTTTGTAATAAATGTTATGTTTTGCCTAAAATGCATTGGAAAATTTAGGAATGTGAGAGACCAAAAACCCAAAGTCAATGCTTTTGTAATTTAATTTAAATTAAAATCTTAACAGATTACCATAAGTATTTACCTATTAGAAAATATTTAAGTCTTTTGGGAATTTTAGAATTAATACAAAAACATGGAGATTTTTTGCAAAGATATAGAAAACTTCAGAAAAAGTATAGACCTTTCCAAAGAATTTTTATTTATTTTTATCTAAAATTTTCATTACAATTTATTTAGTTATTATTAACATGTAAATAACAAATTGTTCGATTTCCAATGCAGTTTATTTATAGAAAGATTTGGAAAATAAACTATTGATAACAAACTTTAAACGTGTGCTATTTAAAAAATTTTAATGAATGAATTGTTTTAATGAACGGTAACAATTAATTGTTTGATCCCTGACCTTTTTTCACTAAATTTTGCATATCTATTGGTTTCACACTATGCATGAAAATATTCAAATTCTTCAGTATTACTGTTTATAATAGAGAAATGTTCCTCTGTAGTATAATACATTAAAGAGTAGGTTATTAGAATGCACAATAGGTCTGAAAGGATTAATTGTAAAAACTATTGTGAATGGAGAAATTTCCAATCAAAGTTGTTTCTTAAAAAATAAAAAATGAGCGATATATATTGGATTAAATTAAATTGAATAAAAGTTAAATTTCTGAGTGTTTGTCATTTTTATTTTGAGAATATATGTAACAGAAGTTAAAATTTGTGGCTTAGCAAAAATTTCCAATAATATTCCTAGGTTCTATATAAAAGTATACATGGAAAATTAAATAAGGTATATTTTTAAAATCTTGATAAGACAAGCACATTTTTGAAAATTTAATGGGATTTTATATATTAAGTGTTAGTAGTAATAATTGAGCTTTATTAATAAAATATATTTTTAATCAAAATTTTGAAAACATACATAATAAAATCTTTGAAAAAATTCCTCTGTTGGCAGTAAGTGTGAATATTTTCAAACATTTCATATATTTATAATTAATTTAGTAGCACACGTAAATATTTTAAATACCAAATTCAGCATTTTATTTAGTTTCTATAAAATATTACTGATTTTTGCCATTTTGAGGATTTTTTTTTTACAGCTAGAATTATTTTCTTTAAAGCTAAAATGCTGAAAGTTTATAAGGTAAGTACTAAAAGGATACGCGAAAGCATAGATAATTGATGACATTGTACAGGCTATTTTAAAAATTTGTCTGCAACACAGATGATGCACTTTAGTGTTGGGCGATGACAAGAATGCTTTTCAAGAAGCATCATTTCTCTCAATTGTATGGACATCTCGAGTGTGTTACTTGTTTCTCAATGATACCAGTCTATAAATTGTTATTTCTATCTGATTCTCTCTCTAATTTTAAGTCATAATTTCTCATTGAAATGGCTTTTCCCATCTTTTTTGTTATTAACTGAAATATGAGGAAGCAGAGTGTTTATTATTCAGGATAAAGGGGCTTTCGAGATACAGTTCTAGCTTTGGAGGGTTTTTCCCTTTAATCTCTAACTTTCTCTGGTTTTATCACCCTGGATTGGCTGCCCACAATGAATTTATCCTATAGTTGTAGGCATATGCATTTTCTATAGATACCTTTCTTATCAGCATTTGCACAGTTTCTTCCAGCAGTTTTCCAGTTTATCCTCCTTCTCCTGTTTATATACACTTTAACACATAATGTTATACATTTTGGATTGCATTTAGAGCAGATAATCTGATGCATATGCACCGGGAGGCATAGTCTCTGAATACAGTTATAGCTTTATGGGTTTTATTTTCTTTCTTTTATCTCTAATTTCTTCTGGTTTTATGACCTTGGGTCGCTACCCACAGTGAATTTATCGTACAATTGACAATATTGTAGGCTTATGCATTTTCTATAGGTACCCCCTTTTTTCAGCATTTGCTTCGTTTCTTCCAGCAGCCCCCTCCTTACTTCTATAGAATTTATTTTTCATCTCACTCCTCTTTCCTTTTCTCCGTTATCAAGACGCTGACAGCTTAGCTCCTCCTTACCCTTATATACACATTATCTTTACTCTTCACTCCACTCTGTTTCTGGGGTATTCGGAACGAGTACCATTAGGTTGTCCTCCTTAAATGTACCTTTACTTTTTCGATAGGGGGCCTTAGTTTCTGAAATATGAAGGGCTTTTGTTCCTTATTTTCAAATTTACTCCTTTCCCTCCTTTATTTTTTTTTCTATGCTGGGTTTTTACCTTTTTAGGTTCATGGTCCTATGCCCTATCTTTCCCTAATTTTCTGTTTTATTTGGACAACATTTGTAAGCTTTAGCAGATTTTTGCCCCCACCACCATGTGGCGGTTTTGTTATTTGTATGTTGTTTGTACACATATTTCTTGTCTTCTAATTATCCAATTTTTATGCAACTTTCGTCATTGTATCTGTAGTCATTTCGTCCTCCACATTACTTCCCATCTTCTGCAGTAGAAGGCGCTCAGTATTCCCTTTTTATTATCTTACCAGTATCTGTCCGGCTAGTTCTACTTGCATCTGGCATTATTGACTTTGCATATTTCCCCCCCCTCCCCTCCCCTCACCATCTTTATTTTAGTTATCATTCTGCCCCCTAGAGGGCGCTCTCTTTCTTGCGCTTAAAAAAAAATAAGATCACAGTTGGTTCTTAGAACATACAGTAATAAACATCATTAAAATAAGTAAGAAACAAATGTGATCTTAAATGTTTTTTTAAAAATGCGCAAGAGGGCGCCCTCTGCCGGGGAATATGCAAGATGCTAATAGAACTAGCAAAAAAAGGCGAGATACTGGTAAGATAATAAAAAGGAAAGAATGAGTTTCCGCTACTGCAAAAGATGTAAAGTGACGTGAAGGAGGAAAAGATTACAGGTACAAAGATGAAAGTTGCATAAATAGAAAACAAGAATTACTATGTGTACAAACATACAAATAACAAAAGTGCCACATGGTGGTGGGGGCAAAAATCTGCTAAAGCTTACAAACGATGTCCAAATGAAACTGAAATTTAGGGAAAGAGAGGGCATAGGCCCATGAGACTAAAAAGGTAAAAACACAGCATAGAAAAAATATAAAGGAGTCAAGGGGTAAATTTGAAAATAAGGGGCAAAAGCCCTTACTATCTCAGAAACTAAGACTCCTATCGAAAAAATAAAGGCATATTTAAGGAGAACAACCAAACGGTACTTGTTTGGGATATCCCAGAAACACAATGGAATGAAGGGTAAAGATAATGTTAAAAATATATATAAGGGAAGGGTAAGGAGGGTCTAAGCTCTCAAGGTTGTGACAACGGAAAAAAAAGGAAACGGAAGAAAAGTGGAGTGAGATGAAAAGAATATCTATAGAAGGAGGGGGGGGGGGGGAGCTGCTGGAAGAAACGGAGCAAACGCAGAAAAAAGGGCGTACCTAGAGACTGCATATGTCTACAATTGTCAATTGTAAGGATAAATTTACTGTGGGCAGCGACCCAAGGTAATAAAACCAGAAGAAATTAGGGAGAAAATAAATAAAATATGCCTCCCGATGCATACGCATCACGCTATCTGCTTCAAATGCATTCCAAAATGCATAACATTGTGTTTTAAAGTGTTTAAAAACATGTGTTGTGAATGCGTTTAAAAAAGCGATGCGTGTAAAAAGTGTTTAAAACTACACCTCACGAACACATTATTTAGCACCAGGAGTAAAACATATTTCACCACACGAGAACACTTGGAAACACATTATGAACGCATTTTATGCGTGCAAAAGTCGGCCCGTTTTTGTGTTAGTTTTGCGTTCTGTATTGTGTTGCCGGGATTTGCAGTGTAGTTTAATATCGGCTGTTCATGCAGCGAAGGTAACCCGGCACTTCGCAAGCAGCTGACGTAAAACAGAATTCTGTGATAGCGAATTTTAAAGTATGAATAACATGAGATAGAAGAAAGTTTTGGGATTGGTACATTCGAATAGTTAAAAATATATCTATTTGATTTCTTAAAACAAATTAAATTTCCAAAAATTATGCATATTCTAAAAAAATGCACACCATCACTACAATTTTTACGAAAACAAATAAATACTAGTATGTTGTGGCTATCACAAAACTATCTTCTATATAAATGAAATCATCTGCAATAAAAATTAAATGACAATCTATTCGTTCTTGAGATATAGCTAACGCGGAAATCGTAAAAAACAGATTATTAGTGGCGATATTTGTTGGGCGGTATATACACAATTCTACTAAAGATTTATTTATGCCAAGGTCAAACATAATCTAAAGTTTAACGAAATTCCGTGCGTTAATTCTTGAGATATAGTTATCGCAGAAGTCGCGAAAAATGCAGCATAGCACCACCACCTGTCGAGTAATTTAAACTAAAACCTCATCAGCACCAATTTATATCAAGGTCTAACTCAATATGAATTTTCATTAAATTCCGCGCATTTGTGCTTGAGCTAGAGCACCCACAAAATTTGTGCCACATATATATGGACAGACAGACACATAGACATTTTTCTAAGAACAGTCAATTCGTGTTCAGGACCTCCTAAAATGTAGAAATATTTTACCAATCCAATACTTCGTTCTTGTAAAGATATAAGAAATTAAAAAATGCCACCCAAACATAGACTCGGGGGGAAGAAGTTAGAGGAATGCACGAGCCAATGATGGTTTTCATGCGGGTTGAGTCAGACACGGGCCGAACTCTTAGCCTTTATACCGGGTCTGGAAATTTCGGCTCGTGCAGATCTCTAGAAAGAATGAATTCCATGCCGGAAAAAAGAAGTCTAGCCCGTCCCGGCTCGAGTATACAGAAAAAGGGAATATCCGGCCAGGAAAGAATGGAGAACAGGATAGGTCCGAGATTCGTGAATGAAAATTGACTCGAGATTTTTCTTTGGACCTTTCCCGTACAGACTTCTAATGTCGGTCTGCAGACCTTTTATTAGCACAAGGAATAGGGTGTGACCGATCCGCCATTAGTCGCAACCGGGCCGAATTTTCAGCTTTTATGCCGGTTCCAGGCCTGAAAATTTCGGCCCGTGCAGACCTCTAGAAAGAATGAAGGGTCGAGCCAGGCTCGACCCGAAAAAAAAGTAAGTCTGGTCCGGCCCCAGTCTTCAGAAAAAGCAAGGCTCGGTCCAGGCCCGAGTCTCCAGAAAAAATAAAGCCGGTCCCAGCCCGACCCGCCGGTCGGGCCGGGCTTTGCCAGAGGCCTTTTCCCGTGAAGGCCTCTAATGTCAGTTACCGAACCTTTTGTAGCCCAAGGGGGGGGGGCGATCGCCCCATCGCCCCTCCCTTAGATCCGTCATTGGTTTCACGAATATCTTTCGAATGTATGCGACTATTTTTTATTTTATAATTATTATTATTGGGAACACCTCATTTTTAGGGTAATCTTATATTAATAGTTATTAGACTTAAAACATGGCATATCTGTATGTCTATTTATCTGTTTGCCTATTCGTGTGGAGTTTAACTCTTGTAAAATAGACCGATTGCTACTAAATTCCGATATGATGTTGATATAGAGCATGCTATTAAAATTTACATTTTAAATTTAGTCATTTTATCGTGAGTAGATCTCTCCCTTACAGGAACATGTTAAACATTTAAATACATTATCATATTCTCTCTATAAAACTAATTGGCTTTCTACGCAATTTGAATAAGTATCTGATATAGAACACAAAAATTTCTTCTTTGGAAATAAACATTCAATCCCACATTTTATTGGGATACAAAATTAATAAATTTTGTATCTCTCGCAAAGATGATATTTTGAGTAAAATATCGTTGAAGCACGCATATCACAATGATACAATGAATATTCGTTAATTCTAATCAAGAACTAGTAATGATTCAAAAAAGCCATATTAATGGTCAAAAGAATTGTCTGTAAAATAGTTCGCCTTATCATATTCAGTTGTACAGAAATACACCAAGTCCAGTAAATATATTATGAATAGGCACATCCATAAAAGCATTTGAGAATGAACAATGAAGAGCTTTATGATTTTGGTTATATTTGTAAACGAAATATCTTGGTGATGCCTAAGTAAAGAAGATGGAAAGATGATGTCTAAATAAATAAGGGACGACAAAGGATGACCACTTCGGGAACTTAGATTTCGCTTTAGAGTATAAGGCAATCCCGGGAGGAAGACACAAACTCTCTGCTTATTTTAACATACACTGATAATACAATGAATCATACATTACTAGTAATATACACAACTGTTGTTTCGATACTAAATTTATACGCTATCGAAACTGGAAGGACATTCAGAACTTTCGTAATATTTGGCACTCAAACTTACAATTCCATACCATCGAAAACAAGTCCATTACGAGAGGGAACCGTGGCTACCTTTCTAGGTTTCCACATCCCTCGAGTTATGGTAAATCAAGTACGTGTCGGAAAAACCCGACTTAAGGCCTAGGGCCTGGCTCCCTTTTGGGTGTCCAGCCCCGAAGCTGTTGGGGGACACCGGCCCGTCCCCAAGTGTTTCGTGGTGGTTACCACTAACAATGGGTTCCACCGCGTATAGCAGTGACCTACGTCGTCAACACAGGGTTCCAAGGGTTGGAGGGTCCGCAGGTGGAGGTCCTCTGGCGGACCAAAGCGCATACGGAGAGACAAATCCGCTCGTGCGCGCTATAAGTCCCTCAGGGCTTTGGTTCGGAGGTCGAAGACGTGCCGGGCGCTTCTCAGGCGCCTGGTGGCGTAGCCTAGTTTTTGTACCATCGAAAACATTATAAATTTGTGGCAAACATTTGTGCATGATGCTGTCTTCGGTATTACATTTATACACATTTGTAACTGAGATATATTTTTGTGCTCACAGCTGTATAAAATCTTTTCACAGGCAATTTCACATTCTTCGTTTATTGAACTCGCACATCAATAATGAACTTCGTGTCGAACTTCCAGATAATTTTGTATGTTTCTCTAGAATAATTTTAACCTTTGGGCATTGAATTGTACTTTTGTCTCGAAAATAAACATTCTAGTAAACGCGTTTCGATATTCTAATTTCCATCTAATATGTCAGATGTAAATGAATAAAATATTTTGCGCTTAGTACGTCTTTTTGCAGTATTAAAGCTATCTTATCTTGTGACTTCAGCTATAAAAGTAAATATCCCCCCACCTCCTTTATTTCTGTTTACTTCGTTACTATTCCAATTTACATTATGGAAAGTTTATTTACTTTAATGACAAAATTGTTCCCAGAATAAGTTTATTGAACATACGTTCTATTTCTGTGTTCTTTAAATGTTATTTGTCGTTTGCAAATATTGAATTAAACCTTGTGATCGATTTTGGCATCACGTAGGATAGACTAATGAAAAATTCGATAGCTTTACAGAACTCAATTCTTTGGATAGAAACTACAAAATGCACGGAAAGCTTTTTATTTAAAAGAATGGATTGTTTTGATTGCATTGACAATGAAAATAAATAATTGCAGATGTGTCAAAACAAGATTGGTCGCTTAAAATATATTGATTTAATTTTCTGGGGGTGAATTGTTTGACAGGTACCGGTAGTATTTGTTTAAAAGATTTTTCGAAGTTTTAAAACAATTTAATATTTGGCATAAGTTAAATTTTTTTTTCTATGAGATCAGTGATTATGATGTTTTGCTTAATGCAAAAAATATGTAAAACATGATGTAGATTTGATGTTTGATTCCTTTCAATAACTAAACGTGTGTTATTTTCAGTTCAAAAATATCTTTATGTTACATTTTATTATTACAAATATACGATAAAGTATAAAACATTTTAAGAATCCTTTTAGTTTATTTTGATAGTTTTTTGAGAATTATAGAGCTTTTTATTTCTCTTTATGATTTTTGGTACAATATTTTCTCAGTATAAAGATGCTTGAATCTGTTTCTTAATATATATCTGTACGATTATTATTTTTGTCGTGTCTTTAATATATTGTTTGCCAATTGCGAATTTCGAATTAATTTTTGTGATTGATTTTGACATGTCATAGACCGACAATAGAAAATTAGACTGATTAACAGAATTCAGCTCATTACATGGTAAAGAAACCATATATATACACAATTTAATGTAAATATATATTTAAAGTATTTTATTAAATATGTTTTCCCTTTCTTCAATAACACATTTAATATATATTCCCCGTGATTTAAAGGCGCGCTCTTCAGTTCTTTGCAACGAAAATATGTATTCAAAATTACACCTATCCTTTTATGAACTTCTCTCTAACGTATAGTTTTCTCTCTCGGCAGTTGTATCTTAAAAAGAAAACAAAATTATAAAATGTTTCTCTCATGGTCAAATATTATTTGCAGTGAACTTTGTATAGCTTATATCGTTAAAAATACATCATTTTTGCAACATGCAGATGGTTTCTCATAAAGATTGGCGTCACTGTTTTGCATATGAATGCAATTCATCATTGCTCACATGCCTTCTATCCAAAAATCATAAGTACCACATATCCCTTTTACCAACTTTCTCATAACAATCTTAACTGCCAGTTTTAGAATACCTTCATATTTATCAAAAGTGTGCTTCATTTCTAAATATAAACGCCCTTCTTGTCGCCAATTTTGAACTTAAAATGGAAATATGTTAACGGTTATGGTAACCTACTCTAAAAATTCACGCCTGCACATTCGAAAAAGGAAACCTTTGGCGAGAATGGTAACTGCAATTTCTCGTCACTTCGCTTCTGGCTTTCGATCTGTCCAAAGCTAATTAAATCTCCCAATATGATATGGCCCCGGAACCAGTCGGATTAAATCATATTTTTCCCTGAACTCCCGTACAAGAGTAACGGATGCTACATGCACCGAATGTCACCCTGTCTGACTATGTCTCTCAGCTGGAACTTGATTTCATTAACATTTTATATTGCCAAATAATTTATTTGTTACCTGTGGTTGAACCCTGATTGTCTTCTAAAATGAATCAAAGGAAATCTTCTTTATAGTTCCCTTTGTTTTTCTGGTTCTATAGCATCTCTTACTTCACATTCATAGCAGGATTACGAACTAATTAGTTATTGCAGCCATTGCACAAATGTACCTGTTCATATCTGAAACTACTTTTCCTAAATATCATCACGAACTAATTTTGTGAAGGTTCTTCTGCACCAGCAAACCTAAACTTTCCCACACATTACATAACAAGATAGAAAAATCATGCGTCAAGAATAGATTTTTGAAACACCTTCGAACACATTCTGACTTCTATAACAAAACTTCGCCGTTTAATAAGATGAAAGATGATGTCTAAGTAGACAAGGGATGACATCTTCGGAAACTTAGCTTTTGCTTTAGTGTAGAAGTGCAATCCCGGGTGTGTGTGGGGAGGGGGGGAGACACAAATCCACTGCTTACTTTAACATTCACTAACAGCACAATAAATCGTATATTACTAGTATTTACAGAATAATATAGCAGTTAATATTTTATAAAGCACTATTATAACCAAATAAGCACCTTTACAAATGAGAGGTATTTAAAACAATAATGAATATTAATTTGCGTACAATGCTTACCTAAAACACTAAGATATTTACGCACAATCAAATATTAAATACAAGTAAAACTGTCCTTAACTTCCATAATTTTCATACATTGCACTTTGAATCACGGTTATAAGTTACAATCATGATGGAAAGTTCTAAGTAAACAACTTGAAAAATACATACCACATTTGAAAACCAGTTTCAGCAATTACAATCTATAATCGTAAAATTATCCGATTTATTTTGTGCAGCCCTGTATATGATCTATAGATTTTTACATACATATACTGCATATTATGAAAAAAAAATCGTTCAGTTAGGAAAAGTATAACACAATTGGAAATCCCCTTTCAGAAATTTCCGTCAATAAGCGGGAATATACTTGAATACTTTTGTGCAGCTCTGTATATAATCTAAAGAATGTATACACAGCATGTAATATGCAAGAAATTAGTTAAACTTAAAACGCATACCACAATTGAAATTGCACTTCTAGCATTTATTGCTCATAGACTGTACTGTAACCGAATTATTTTGTAAATGAACGAAAAATGCTATACACACCATATTCTATACTCAGCATTTTGTGGTGCACCTACTTGATGTATTTCAATTTCAACATGTTTGAAATAGTGAACACCATTAAAATACACTCATATTGTTTTTTTCTCGTAAGTACATCAAAATCTTTTTGAATGTTACATAAAATTGTCTTTAAAACGACATAAAGTTATTTTGTTTTGCACTGAAGTTAAATTTCAAAATACGATTATGCACTCAAAATGAAAGATTAAGAATTTGTTGCAGATCTTTTGAACTAAGATGTATAGCTAATGCTGATAAACTTAGTGTTATTAAGGAAATCTTACAAATACACTTTGAGGCTGTTTATCTTCTTAAAATCTTAAGCATGCAAAGTTTATATAAAGTCAAGGTCATACTTCGCCAAATTTCAACTTATTTTCGTTTACTTAGGAGTCTACATCAGCCATGCGAAAAAACTCTAAAGCAAATGTTAACTCTATAGAAGGTTCTAACGCGATTTCTCGCTCGCATTTTGATGTTTTAAAATGCTTTTTTGCATAGGATAGCTGAGGTCAATCTTCAACGTTGTTAGTTTTTACTTTTTCGATTTTGGTTCCAGTTATTTTATCTAACGCTACTTTCACTTTCAGAACCGGTTCCAACCGGTTCAAAAATTGAAAATGCCCGCTTATAAAAAAATTGCAACAAAAATCGAAAAAGAAAAAAAACTAACAACGTTGGAGATTTACCTCAGCTATCGTATGCAAAAAAAAAAGCATTTAAAAATATTAAAATGCGAGCGAGAAATCACGCTAGAACCTTCCCATAGACTTAACATTAGCTTGAGCGTTTCTTCCCGTGACTGGTGTAGGGTCTTAAGGGAACAACAACAGTTGCGAAATCATGTGAAAAATATTTTATATTGCAGTACTTTTTTCAGAAACTTTTGAAGCAATTTCATATTTTATTTTTTTTTTACATTTAGAGTACAACTAAACTATAAATTGTCGTTTGACAAGAAATAACTTTAAATTTAACTTTTACATAATTTCGCCAAAAATCATTTTTTAATTAACGTTACTAAAAAATAATAGATTCTTAAAACGTAGCTAATTATAATACCAAAAGCAAAATGAAATCGCTGTAATGGTCGTTACTGAGAAAAGGAAACGTCGATAGCTGTATTCCATGTGATTTTTTAACTGTAGTTGAACCTCCACAAGAAATAAAACCCATTTTAACAATTTCCTTAAAATTCACTTCCTTTACGTTTATCACTTTCAAAAATAAAATTACGCCACTCTTTTATTGATTTACATCTTCCAGTTTGGATATGTTTCTTTTTTTTTTATTTCTTTTTCTTCTTTTTTGTCAAAGCACCTCTTTATGATTCATTAGTACTTTCAGAATCTGTGTACACTATTAACTTTTTTTAAATGCAAAATAAATAAAATTTATAAATAAATTTCGAAATCACAGCTATAATGAGTGTAGTTTATACATACTCTCAGCTAATTATGTCTTTTCAGCATTTTTATGAAAAAAAAGTCAGAGGAAAAAGAGTACTTTAGATGTTTTCTAAATTATAAATGGTGTGGCAAATGAAGGTAGGCTTTTGACCTGCATCTAATCGTTTAAAAAGGAAAAAAACTACTTTATATATTTTTTGGAAAATACATTATCAAGTGTTAGAAAGTGTTTTTAATCCTACTTTAAAATATTTTATTTCTGTGTGTTGAAGCAGTGGTGTTTGCAGATGGTAAAGAAGATAGTAGAGTAAATTATCGTATGTTTAGGTTCTCGGGTTAGTCAGAAAAATAATTATGATTCAAATGCCTTCTTCGCTAACAAAATTCTGAAAACTAAATAAAAATGCAACTATGTAATTCAATTAATTCTTTTTTTAGGGTTTCGTTCATCTCACGAAACCCTATTCGTCTCGCTTCTCTGTCTGTCACAGAGCCGGTTCTCAGAAACTGTATAAGTTACAGACTTGAAATTTTGTGTACTTACAGCTGAATACCCACTGCGACGCTGAAAATCATAAAATTTTGAAAATGTCTCCATTAACGCAAGATATTAATTAAAATCTTAAAAACCCACTCATTAATGGATAAAAATATTCAACCAAAGCACAGAATTTATTTGAATCGTTGCCAATTTGTAAAATGGCGCACATAATAATATTCTCTTTCAATTAAAAAATGTATTTACACGTTACTATCAAAAACAGAAAAAAAATATATAATTAAATTATCACTTGTTAAAAGCAGTCATTGTATAAAATTACGTAGTTAAAAATATACTTGCGCGTGAATATTAAAGAGAGAAATAATTAAATTATTACGCGTTCAATGCATTAAATAGGGAAACTTACGTCATATTTAAAATGCTCAAATAACAATATTTCCAAACAGTTTCAATATAAAAATATATTTACACTAGATACTAATTTATTTCAACAAAATATTAGTGTTTACGACGTCAGTTGAAACGGATCTGTTGTGCGTAACTATGCACATGAACATTTTTTCAATGATTTTTCTCTTTTAATATCATAACGCGCCGTTTAAGGTCGTTATTATTTTTTTAATTAATGAAATTACTAATAAATGGGTAAAATATTAAAAATACAGATAAATATCGAATAAACATCTCTCGATGACATAACAAACACGTGTCACACATCTGATGTGTGACGCCACGGTAACGCACTTCTTTTTCGACAGTTTTTTTTCTTTTTGGGATAGTGGACGACAGGATAATGGATAAATACCCAACTTTTTATAACATCATCCTAAAATTCGCCGATGCAGCGACATTGTTTATTTAGCCATTTTACACAAGTTGATTTTCAAATGTTTAATTGATGTTATTTAATCAATCACGAAAGCAGTTGTTAGCTCTCTTGACAGCAGTTGATTCGGCCTTTAAATACCTCAGTGAAAGGAAAATGAATGGAAAACCGATTACAGCAGATCGCCACTGGTCACTTAATTATAATCCACTCTTCCGTAATCATTTTAGAGTTAATCAAATTAGCGTTTTTTTTAGAGTTTGTGGTTGCACAGCTCGTAGGGGCAGAGCACCCTAGCAAGAAAAAAATTAAAACGCTAATAGACAGTGATGTAATTAATAATGCGAATAGGGATTGTTAATAAAGAAGGAGAGATGGGGGGGGAACTACTTTTTTTTAATATCGCATTTAGTCCACATGACAGATTATTATGACAGATTATTATGACAGAGTATAATAGCGGGCTTCGCCTGCTATCTGGCCGGTTCAGATATTCGAAAAAACGAAAAAATAGACCGGTAAATTTTTACTTTATAAAAAACAACTTTTTTTTCTTTTTCTTTTTTTTTTTTTTTTTTTTTTTGGAAAATGAAATTTACTGAGATTTATTAAAGAAAGGAATATTAAACGAAACCCTTTGTGCGAATTTCGATCACACTTACCCAGTTGGTTTATCGTTTTTTAGATTAAAAAAAGATTAAATATGCTTTTTTATCTAAAGAAAAAATGTATGTTGTTCTAACTTACTGGATGCTCTTTTATTGTGTAAATATAGATATTCTAACTTAATACTTGTTGTGTAATCACGTTTGTGCTGTTAGCAATGAATCGAAATTTTCAGCGACGATCCCGCCAAGTGTGAAATCGGAAATGTTTTTATGTTGTTAAGTGCGCAAAATGTACGGCATATTGCGATTTATAGGCAAATTAAACAAGTTTATTGAGTCACTGCTATGAACTAACCTTTTGTGAGAAAATGATGTGGGATGTTTAAAAAAGAAAGAAAAAACTTGCACGAGGAAGGTCGAAGAAGCCGGCCATCGTTTGTTAGAATCGAACATAATCCAGTTCGTGAAAACAGATGTTTCACCTTGGATGCTTAACAATAAATCCTAGCTGAATTTTTTTCTCGAACCGGAATTACTGTATTCACTCACGTATATTTCGATCCCTGTTTAAATACCATTAAATTAAGATTTCCGTAATGAGTACTTTTCTCCCATTAAAATCCTTGTTTTAAAATATTTATCAGTATCTGAAATTGATGGGGTAAATTTATAGTACAAAAACTACGTCACGTAAAAATGTAAATATTTTGCAGGCTAATTTGGTATATCATTAATTTAATATAATTTGTACTCTATTTATTTCTGGCCGAAAGCGGTTTTTGTGTTGTTTGTTATTTATTTTCCTTTTTTGCTCTTCTTGGACCCATTTAAGTTTGTCCACTGTATAATTGTTGTTCTGGACTTTGGCTATGGTCATAAATGTAAGATCCACATTTCTTACGAGATATACGGAGACCATGGCTCCAGAGACTCTGATTAATGAACTCGTTCAAATTTCCAAGTTGTAATTATTTCTCTTATTTTATTTTATACTTCTACATTCCTATATTTTTAAGACAACATCTGTGGGTTATATGCAGTAACTTAGTCAAAGAATGTAATTGTTGGAAGTATTCCGTGTATACCACGCTACCACTTTTTAAGTCTAACATTTTAAATAGAATTGAGCATTATGCACGAGGAGAAACGGAATATTATTTTTACAGTGAAAATATTTAAAAATGAAATGTTAACATTACAAAAATGTTGGCAATGAATTGTCAAAATATTTCTTTTCAATATTGTTCCAATACTAGCAAATTGTATGCACCGCAATGTTTCATCCAAGTATTGGTCTATTATGGTATAGCTACATAAACAATAATGATGACGGTTGTAACATACATCTAACTTTTAAAATCATATGAAATTATGTTTAATAATGAATAAATGAAAACAGAAATATTTAACTTATTCAAGAAAGAAATCGATATTAAACTTGTTAACTGTCATACTAAACTTGTTAACTGTCATACTTTCGGTATACTAAAAAAAATCTTCACAACAGATCACATTGCTTGCGTTGCTAATCCGAATGCGTTACATCAGTGTAATTGGTTGTGCATCATTTTTTTTTAGTAGAAACATTGCTATGATTTTTTCATTGATGCATATCATTAGGCTTAAGGGTGAAAAAAATTGGCATCGATTTATTAATGAAAAATCGTTAGTTAAAATTTTAACTGTCATGAACGTATGTACGTTTCCGTATACTGAAACGTTCCCTTCCCAACAGAGGACATGCCTGTGTTACGAATCCAAATTAGTTAATTAGTTACTTGATTGTGATTAGTTGATATATTATAGGTTACCATATTGAAAATTTAAATAAATATTTTTTCATTAGAAAGATTTCTATGATTTTTTATTGATACATATCATTAGGCTTAAGGATGAAAAAAAAATGGCAGAGATTTATTCATGAAAAAATCGATATTTAACATGTTAACTGCCATGGACGAGTATACACTTCCGTAAACTGAACATTTTTCTTCACAACAGATGGAATCATGAATCGAAATTAGTTTCTACTTAATTGTGATTGTTAATGAATTATAAATTAC
Source organism: Maratus michaelseni (assembly GCA_963931845.1). NCBI lineage: Eukaryota > Metazoa > Arthropoda > Arachnida > Araneae > Salticidae > Maratus > Maratus michaelseni. The sequence continues at coordinate 105,370,279 of OZ007588.1, read as the reverse complement.
CATATTGAAAATCTTAATATATATATATATATATATATATATATATATATATATATATATATATATATACAGTAAAACCTCCATAACGGACACTCCCGAATAGCGGACACCTCTATTTAACGGACACTTTTCAAATCCCCACTCCCAAAATCTAAATTTTTGTATGTTCAACCTCTGAATAGCGGACATTCCGAATAGCGGACAGTAGTTTTGGCTATCAAGGATGAAAAATGATTTTTTAATGAAAAAGAAAATGGAAAAAAAAAAGTAAAAAGCCTCGAAATTTATCAAGGCAATGTGTCACAAATTTTTTGACCACGGATAAATGTAGGGGGTTGTCTCTGAAAAATCCCCAATGGCCTAGGGAATCCCCCAATATCGTATGTATTTTGTATCGATTACAGTTTGATTCTTCAGATTTAATTGACTTACAATATTCAAAGCTTCAAAATATAAAACCACTTTTATCGTTTTCTGAATATATTGAGCTCTGCGTATTCTGAATTTAGTGTCTTGTTTGTGATTAATGTTTCGAGAATGACCTCAAAACGAAAGCGATTAATTTTTTAAAAAATTTTGAAATTGTAAATGTAAGTGAATCTGAAAAACAGAAATAGAGTTTACGGATACTTGCCGAATGTTTTAAAATAGGTAAAACACAAGTGGGAGAAATTTTACGAAATAAAGAATTTGTGGATTATTAACTCTAACAAGAACACCAAAAATGTGAAATTAAGGAATTCTGATTCCATTGAAATTAATTCTATATTTCTGAATTGGTTTACTTCAGTTCGTTCAAAAAAATTCCTATCAGTGGGCCTTTGATTCAGGAAAAGGCTTTAACAGTCATCAAAGAACTCGGATTACATGATTTTAAGGGTTTGGGTAGATGGTTATAAAAGTTCCTGTGTCGGCACAACATCTCTTTCAAAACAATATGTGGAAAAGCAAAATCTGTAGCTCTGAAAAAAAGTGGAGGATTGGCATGAATAACTGCAATCAATTTGTGAAGGTTATGAGGAGAGAAACATGTTTAATGCCGAGGAAAGTGGACTCTCTCAGAACTCTCAGTGGACTCTTCCAGAATTTTTTCGAATAAGACGATGGCTTTAAAAAGGATGGCTGTATCGACGAAAAAATGTCAAAAGGGCGAATCACTATTTTATTATGTTTCAATGTATTGGGGTAATTTTAAATTCCTCTTATAGTTCAAATATATCTGAAACCCATGTGTTTCTCAAAGAAGATCCAATTTAAAAAATTTGCTGTTATAAAGCGAATAAAAAGCGTGGATAACCAGATTTTTGTTCATTAAATGGTTAACTTCCTTTGATAATAGGATGAAAAAACAAAGAAAAGTTCTTGTTTTTGGACAGTGCAACTTCTCATCCAAATTGTGTCTCCCCCCCCCCCAAAGACAACTTCCGTATGCCAGCCCCTTGATCAACGTATTGCACACAATTGTAAAGCCTGGTAGAGAAAGTTTTTATTAAGCCATATTCTTTCGAAGTTTTATTCTATGAAGACAGTTGAGAACAGTCTAAAATTAGTTAATTTTCCCGATACTTTGAAATTCGGATTTCTTCAGCTGTAAAAAACATATAACCGGAATGCGTACGACAATGTTTCAGAAAAGCAGGCTTTGTATTAAAATAAAATGAAACGCTTATTTTCGATAGAAATGAAGAACTATCGCAAACTGTGAATTATTGAAATGGATCAGGAGTGCAGAAATGCCGAAATGTCCATCAACATTGACGATGACTTACTGAAAAAGAATCAGTTGACGTAACCGATTATATTCCTTCAGAATCTTCGACAGAAGCTGACTCTATTAGTGATATGAATCAGATAAAACCAGGGGATGTTTCCTGCAATATCCAAAATTTCTAAGAAGCGGCAAAACACAGTGAGCAGTTACACATATTTTTTTCTTTTACCAAAAAATATGATTCAGAAGAATTAAAACTACTGATAGCATCAAAACGTCGCATAGAAAAACTAACTACATGTAATCGCAAGCAAAAGCAAACTTTTGTAACAGATTTTTTCCCTAAGAATGTAATAAAAAGTGGAAAAATGTATGTACAATTTCATTTCAGTTTTATTGCTTAAAAAAGTAATTTTAATTTCTGATTAATCACATAATAGAAGTTCTCGGACATAAAAAAGCCAATTAATGAAACGTTAAGCATTTCTTAGCGATTTTGTGAATCTCTGAAGTTTTCCCAATAGCGGACACCTCCGAATAGCGGACAATTTCTGCACTCCCGAGGTGTCCGTTATTTAGAGGTTTTACTGTATATATATATATATTGGAAACATTTCTATGATTCTTTTATTGATGCATATCATTTGGTTTAAGGCTGAAAAAAAAATCTGGTGCCGATTTATTCATGAAAAAATCGATAATTAATGTGTTACCAGAAACATTTTCTTCACAATAGATGGGGCAATGCCTATGTTACGAATCCAAATTAGTTACTTGGTTGTAGTTCTTTGGGGAATTATAATCTACTATGTTGCAAATTTTAATAAATAAATATTTCCCTAAAAACATTTCTAGGAATTTTTTTCATGCATATCAATAGAGTTAAGGGATAAAAAAGCCAGTGAAAAGGTTAAATGTCTAAATTGCGCAATAATTAACGAACAATAAAACAGTTAACGAAAATAGCTAAAGAATAATAACTTTTCTTTGGATTATGAGGAAGTAATATAAAGCGTTATGAGATTTTGGGATTGTTTTTAGGGAAACATTTATGTAAACTTTAAACAAAAACAAAAAATCATGCGTGAAGTATAGAATATGTAACACTTTCCAACACATCTAGAAAACCGTAACTAAACTTCACCGTTAAATAATGTGAAAGAATATTATGTAAGTAAGCAGTATAGGAAACATATAACACATTTAAAAGTCCAGTTTTAGCAATTACCTTCCATAGTCCAAAATGTAGTCGAATTTTTTGTGCAGCCTTGTATAGTCCTGAAGATCTATAGATTCGGATATATACTACATAGCATGATAAAATTTAGTTCAATTAGAAAATTCACATGTAGCAATTTTCACCAATCGATGCAAATGCACTCGAAATCTTTTATACAACCATGTATATTATCTAAAGACTTTTGTACACACTCATAATAATCTAAAATTTAATTCCGGTAATAAACGCATGAAGCAACTTAAAATTTCCAGCAATTGCCAACCATAAACGACAATGCACCTTGTTCTTTGCGTAGCTCTGTATATAAAGTTATTATTTTTCCACAATCTTCTATAAGTCTACTAACTATAGTTCAAGAGGAAAATGCGTAACACAATTAAAAACTACCCTAAGCAATTTACTCCCATAATACGTAATACTTGCGAATTCCCTTGTGCAACCTTGCCAACTGAATTTACACACACCACGTACTATGCAAAAATTTAGTTAAACTTAAAAACTAAAACCAATGTTGAAAACTCATTTATTACACATAGACTGTAATTATTGCACGTATATACTGTAACCGATATCTTTTGTGTGTCCTTGTAAATTAACGACAAAAGCAATGCACACCATTTTTTTCAGCCAGCAATTTATAGTGCACTTCAGTAATGCATATAAATTTCATTATGTTTGAAATAGTGAAATATCATTAAATTTCATTGCAAATGATTTTTCCCCTAGAACAATGCGTTACAGAATTCTTTTGTTTGACACTGTAAATGGGTAACAAATGCTTTGCTCTCCCATATAACACAAAAAGCATATTTTAATGTACTTCATAATTGTATATCAATTTCATCATGTTTCAAATGGCGTAGCATCATCGAAATGCCCTTGAAACAATTATTTTTCCATTGACTGAACGGAATTCTTTTGACTGTCCCTGTAAAAAAACTAAGTGGTACAAACTTCATTTTCAATAGATATCATGTAAACGACAATAACATACAAAAATTTCAGGGCAATCCGAGTATATATACGCGAGTTAGAGCACAGACAGACAGCAGACGGAGAGACAAAGCGAAGTCATAAACTCTTTTCAACTAGGTTGGAAAGTGTTAAAACAAACAGTTTGGTATCGTCTTATTGACATATTAATCTGCATCTAAATTAAGCAAATGAAATATTTTAACATTTTGCTCTTATTGTGTGAATAGACTACAAACTTTAGATATGATTTATAAATAAATAAAATTGATTCCTGATCTATAACGTTTCAGAGGACTGCATAGCGCAGCTAACCAGGAGATATAAATATTCGAACTTTCTACGAGATTCTCTGTTTTTTGCGCATCTTATATAGCACACATACGTATAATAAATCCACATCATACTACACAAATAATCTCCAAATAACTTGTAATAAATCTACAGCCGTTTACTATATTATTTTTCTTCCAAGCCATTCTTGTTCATAATACATCCGAATAACAAAACAATTGAAATAATGCGAAATGACCTTTTTAATCTATTACGGTAAAGAAATGACAATAAAAAGGAAATTATTTCTGTAGCTTCTCAATGAGAAAATCGATTTCTAATTAGCTCAATTACACTACATTTAAGAGGCGACGTTTACATTAATTGTAAAGGTAAAAGAAGGAAGAAATGCATTAGCCATTACTTGTGGGAGTGTTCATTAAGGTAATCTTTCTGTTTGGGTGACATTTTCAATAATTTTGTTATTGTATTATTGACAAATTAAAATGAGGTTCAGTCATTAGGATTAATACACTTTTGTGGTTTTAGTGATACTTTGTTGAGCAACTGAGTGGTTTATTGCTTTCTACAGCCGGAAAAAGGCTGTCACATTTATGATAAAATCACCGTGATTACGGAAAGAAAAGAAGTTTTTCTATTACAGAGAAGAATCGGTTGAACAATTCAATAGTTTGTGTATGCTCTCTTCACATAACTGCCAAATGCTACGATTTTTCGCCATCTATAATTCCGTAGAGAAATCTTTGACTTATTTAATCAAAGATTTCTGAGATTAAATACGGCGAACATTTTTCTTCAGAATTAGTGGTGCCTAAAAACTTGTAGCAGTTCGCAGCTATGTATTCATATTAAATAAAAATTAAATATTAAAAATTTTTCACTGAGAAAAATGACTTTTCAAGTCTGAGTAAATTGATGTTTTTATTTTTTTATGAAACGTTTTGTTTCAAATAGGACGACCCAATGCTTTTAATTCTGAAATACCAGAAATACGCAGAATATTGAAACATGGACATACTAAAAATAGAGCACATAGAGGTCAGTTCATACTCATTTTTGAAACATTGACATACTCAATAATGATTAGAATCAGTTCAAACTCATTTTTGACACATGAAAATACTCAAAAACGAGTACATAGAAGTCAGTTCATTTTCATTTTTGAAACATGGATATACTCGAATATGAGCACATGATGTTTTATTCTTGAGTGTGTGCATGTTTTCAGAAATGAGTATATACAAGTTTCAAACTTGAGCAATTATGATTCGGAGACATTCTGACTATGATTACTCGGATTTCAGTATTTTTCGCTCGCTCATGGTTTGAAAATGTGGTTTTTAGAGTATTGCTTTAGAATAATACATTTATTCAGATTTAGTTGTTGAGCGTGTGATTTGGATTATGGATAATTTGTAATTAGTCGATATTAGTTTGGTTTGCTGGGTTTTTTATATCCATTGTACGTAAATAAGTGTATGTTAAAATATGATGTATATTAGATATACTACATTTACATAAGATTAATGTATTTGAGCATATAAGTAAGGGATGTATGTATGTGGTGAAGCGACAAATTGGTCCTGAGAAAAGGTTGTCGTCAAACATCTGGTTGAATTGGGTTTCTGTATTCTAAACACAGGCATAGGCCGGATGGTTGCATGGCTGAGAAGTTACGATGAATGTGCTTGGACTCGGACGTTGAAAAACCATGTTTATTTACATACTCAGAAATCACCCAGGAGAAATGCTGTAGCATACGAATTTAAATGATTACTCCATCGTTAATTTTTAGTCTGGTTTTCAATAACTCTGTGCATTATGATGTTTTAAGAAAGCTTCGAATAATAATTTTAACTCTCTGACAGGAACATCTCTCGTTCTCGTCTCACTCTACCGTCCATCGTCTAAAAAAGCCCAATGAAGCGTTCGATTATGCTGTGCCTGATATTTATTTCTATCAGGCGCAAAGTGACAAAAAAGGTCACGTGGCTCCCCTACACCAATAATAAACTATTTAAGAGGGACTCACTTAACGGTTCCGGTGCATGAATCTTGAAGCAAATTGACTTCCGTGCGCGAAAGAAAAATTCTGGAACCTTCGAAAGCCTCGAAACAGGTATACTTCAAGTAAACACAATTTATGATCTGATTTCGACAGTTTCTAAAAATAGATTTCAGACGATGTTTTTACGCAAAACAGAAAGAAGAAGAAATGAATTTATTGATGCGGAATAAAAATTAGAATATTAAAACATTGAAATATTGTAAGATACCTTTGATTATTTTATTAAAAAAATGATTTTATATAAATAAGTTTTTTAGAACGGGATATTTTTAAGGTTATTACATTTTAGCAAACTAAGTAAAGAATTTAGAGGGATTTGATAATACGGATAATACGGGAAATAATAGTGCATTTTAATAGGGATATAAATAATAAAAGGGGTTTTATTTCAGTAATATAAATAGTTGACGACATTTTTAGATTTAAGCAATTGGAATAAATATTATTAAGTGGATTAAAACCTTATACCTTTATATATGGAGATTGATTGTTTAATTTAAGATGGGATTTTAATTTAATAACACGGTGTTGGAATATTATTAAATAGATGGAATATTATTAAAAGGAAATTTTATGTAGAATAATGTTAACCTTTGCGGAACAAATTTAAAATTTTGTTATATATATGTATGGATGGATATAATGTATTATGTGTGGATTATTTTGCATGAGGGAATTTAAAAATTAGAAAATATTTATTAATTATAACCACTCTAGTTCATAAATAAAACATGCAAATAAAGCGAGTCCTTGTCAATCTTTACAAAATAGTAATAGGCATTGTACATGAAAACGTATCTCAGAATTCACTTCAAGAATTAATAGTATGATTATCATGATTTATCGCATCAAACTGCTTTATTACTGCTCTAATTTAAAATGTTATTCAGTGATTAATGTGGAACCTACAGTGCTGAAGATTTTAGATAAAACTAAATTAAATGATGTATTTTTAACTTTATTTTTGTATTATTGAAACAGTTTAGAAAAATGTATGAAATTCGTTCAAAATTAATGCTGAATAAACCTGAATCGTGGCATATGATAGGACTGATATCTCAAATTTATTTTTTTAAATCGGTGTAGTTCACTGATAACACTGGAAACAATGTTTATATAAAAAAAAGTTCGTAGATTCGTCTTTATAAAGCATACGTCTTTCAGAACGCTAAATAAAGAGCAAATATTTCGTACCTTAGAAGCTTTCGATTAAAAATTGTCGTACTACAGGAATACTAACAAAACATTAATAATTCAGATCCTAATCTCGTTTAGAAAACGTGGAAATATTTAAAAATTTTGTGCCCAGTAGAACTATGTAGCTATTTATATTATTATTAGAAATTTTAACAAGTGGATCAATTATATTATATATCCATTTAACCATCAAAGTCCACCATTCTTGGGTTTGTATTTTTTTCTCTCTTGTTAATCTGAAATAAAACGTTTTTAGGAAAGCGGATATCGATGGAAGAAAACAATAATTTATCATGGTAATTTTTCTTCTGGAAAATATCGCGGTTAACTTATTTAGCTTAACAAATGAGGCCTACAAAGACATGATTCCGAGAGTTTTTTGTTTATATTGCTTTCTAGCAGTAATTTGAAAACATGGTTTTAAGTTCATAATGATTTTCTTAACTATGTATGAGAGTATAATGCTTCGATTAAAAACATCAAAATGAATATAACTATAAAAATGCATTAAAATTTTGTAATACAATAACTTCGAAAGTCATTTTATTTATCACTTTTATTGGCGCATATACAGTTATAAAAGCTACACTGACAAATAAAAAATATGCAGGATGGAAAACTAAATCTTTTTAAGTAATAATTATTTTTTACATTCCAATTCAAACACATATCAACCTGATTTAAGGATACAAAATTAAACAAAAACAGAAACCATAAGTATCGATGTTAAATTCAATTAATTTTCTAGTACATTTAAAATGTAATTTAATAAAGTTTTCTGTAAATTACTAATTAATTATTTTCATTATTATTTCCTAATCTGTTCTGAAATTAATTAAATAAAAAATGTGACATTAAAAAATATTTAATTTTTAAATAACTCTTAATTAATTGTATTGGTTTGCATGTTTAAAAGGATCGTACTACAATGTTTTGCAATTCCTTTTAAAAATATCTGAAGAATTATTTTCTACTTTTTAAAGTTTCAAGTCTTTCATCTGTCTGCTTTTGAGTAATTACATTTTTAAACCTAATTTAGCTAGATGAATTGGCAATAGTCCTATTTTCTTTGTATTTTTGTCACTCATACTTTTAATGCCAAGTATAGAGATAATTTTGATGATTACACATATCGTATTAGCTTTTGTATAGAATTTGTAGATTACTTTTGCCATTAAACTCTTCTGGGATCAAATATTCAATATTCTTATCAGATTAATCACCGGTAAATACTCCACATTAACTCATACAAAAAAGAAAAGTATGAAAGATAAAAATATAAAAATACTTGCTAGTCATTAAAGATATCGTATCAAAGGGATATAAAGCACCGAGTTAAAAAATTATCTTTGAAGGTTTTCATTACATAGATGGGTCAAACTTTAGTTTGTATGCTTGTTTTATGAGAATAACGTATTAAACTATTCATGTGTAGAATTACAAGGACACTTTCGCGAAATTGCAAATTTTCTAGTTCATATTTATTCAATAGATTGGATTTTAATTAATTTTATGTATATGACTTTTGAAAGTTTTGGGGAAAACGGGAGTAAAGTTATATTGACAGTAATGTTTTTTGTTTTCTATTATTGAGTGCTCAACTTTCGACAGTTGCATTACAAGAGGTGTTGTTATGAGAGTCTAGTTTATTTTATATATGATGCAGAGAAACAAAAATTAAATATATTTAAATGTGTCTTTTTTTCTAGGAGTTAATTTCAAATTTACAAAACAAAATTTATATGGATTTTTTAGATTTCATCTATCGGAATACATACAAACACACACACATGCAGAGAGAGAGAAACAAAACTAAAGTTTAGATCTTGCAATTAATAGTCTTAAAATAACGTTGCTCGCACGTTTAGAAAAATTCTAAATTTCAAACTTTTTAATTTTTTTATTTTTTATGCCTGAGATATGTGATAATTTCGCAGTTAAAAAGAAAACATGCAACTTTTTACATCTTGTAAAATGTAAAAGTACTTCATTAATTAAAAAGCAAAATTCAAAAGAATAAAGTTTTTTAATACCGTAAGACTTTGTGACACATCTTGAAGTTTTTCTCGCACCAGCCGGTCTGTTTTATAAGTAACGCAAAATTGACTATTGCTAAAAATTGATTTATCCTTTCCCTACATAACAACGTATTGCGCCAATCTAAATCTATAATATCAACTGATAAATTTATATTTAAAAATGTCAAAAAGTTTTACCCCATCGGGTGGGATTATTTTGTGACAGGTGTGTTTTCGCCTTGAAATGCAAGATAAAAAATTCATGAAGAATTTCGTCTCTGAAAATTATGTAAACAATTTAAACTGCGAAAATGATATTGATATGTCATTGATTTGTCCCACTTTGACACAAACCTTTGAGATGCTTCGCTCAGAGACAATTGCTTTGTCAGGACCATTTGTACTGCTTCTTTTAAAGAACTATCCGTTTAATTCCGGTAGAGACGAGAACCCGGATTACGTTTATATGTTCTTATAATGTTTGACATCTATCTTGACATTGAAAACGCAAAATATATCTTTAATTTATAAACGGAAACCAGGAAGGGTTACTTTTCGACAGTGTCGTTGTGTCACAAAGTAGCCCCATCAAGTGTCTATATTTCAGTTACGGTGTTATACGCACGGAAATATCACTTCACAAAGATTATATTACTCCACAGTCTAACACAATAACAACAATGAATATTTACCTCTGTTAGGTGGTTCTAAAACGCTTTAGGCGATAAATAGACCATGTGTCACAAAGAAACCACTGCAGTCAAATTCTTACGGTACATCTTTCATTTTTTGAACAAATAGTCTCTGATAAGTACTATTAACAAATATATTATCCTATGCAGTGAAAAAATCTACTATTTAGATATACCGTGTGAAACAGTAATAAAGACAATTTTTAACCAAGTACCGAGTTAGCAACTATGCGTAACTCGATTATTCACACATGATGAAGAAAGTATCAAAATAAAACAAGCATTTACCGAAAATATTTTTTTTAATAAACCTTTGTATTATTCGCAAGGATTGAAAAAAAATATGAATAATAAAAATAACAGAACATAATAATAAAAATAACAGAATTCTCTTTAAAATAATTGCTTGATTTTCACTTGAATATCCTTTAACTTGGCATTGGAGAAATTATAAAAATAAGTTCCATTTCAATTCTACATTGAAATTACAATATACGTTACAAACAGAATTTTCATGTTGATTTCAGATATTAGTTTAGGTTATTTAAATAAATGTATAAATTGAATTGGTTTTGAAATAAATCTTTAAATTGAATTGGTTTGAAATAAATGTTTAAATTGAATCAAATTTTGAATATCATTTTTATTTTAAATTATCCACAGTAAAAAAAAATATATATTAATCTGTAGTATTATGGTGATAAATAAAAGAAAATTGAGAAAGTTTTAAATTAAAAATATGAAATACTTTAAAATTGGCTTTGATTTTGCTTGATTTATTACACTTCATAACAATGCATGTTTTATAATCTGTAATTATAATATATACAGTATTTATTTTATGTTTTTAACTGCATTCACATTTGTTACATACTACATTGCTCTTTTAAGTATTTTTGGAAGATTTCCAGGCCACCATGCTAAATTAGATAGTAATTTTCTCTTTAAAACGCTTCAACGTATTACAAACTACATAAAACTTACTCGAAGCGTGTATTTTTATTATTTCATGAACATTTTAAAAAAATTAATAGAGCGTATGAATCTTTATCGTTCTTAGCTCCAGTGTCGTCAGTTACAAAGTTTAAAATTCATATTTTTTTTCAATGTTTGTATTTTATAATACGAAGGTTTATTTTTAAAAATATATTTTCGGCAAATGCTTGTTTAATTTTGATACTTTCTTCATCATGTGTGAATAATCGAGTTATGCATAGTTGCTAACTGAGTACTTGGTTAAAAATTGTCATTATTACTATTTCATATGGTATATCTAAATAGTAAATTGTGTTCACTGCAAATGATAATATATGTGTTACCGTAAATCTTTATATTTATTTAACATACATTTTTCTTTAAATAATATTGCTTCCAGACTATACTATTATTTCTTAAAAGTCCAACAATTGCTTAATTAACTTTGTTCCTAAATGACTAAAATAGTTGTTGTTAGAAAATCTAAATCTAGCATAGGTGTTTAAAAAAGTATAGATACCAGGTTCCTATATATGAAAATTTATACTTTCCTTTGAAACTTTAACTATTCAAAAAAAACGTTTTTGAAATGTAAGATGCTCCTTTTCTACGTAAAAAGATATCGTAATTTAAACATATTTGAAAGCGAATTTTGTAAATATGAGCTAAGTTAATTTTAGAAATAAGGAAATGTGAAATGAAAATCATAGTGATAAGTAAGTTTCGATTAAGATAACATATTTAAGTAATTACTTTCTATCTATGAACTTTTAATTATCATTTAGCCTAATGTAAGAATAACAAAATAAAAAATAATAAAACATTTTTAGGCATTTTTGTATATAGCAGCATGATTTGTTTTACACAATTTGATAAATAGAAAACGTATATATAGGACAACAGCAAATTTTAAGAGATCTTCTTGTATGAAACAGATTATATATATTTTAACAAAGAAAAGTATAGATATATATAACGATTAGAAATTTTTGTGAATTTTCCATTCAATAAGTTATTATCGTATTTTTCGATATATACCACGGCATCAAGTAACACGCGAAGCCTGATTTGTAATACTTGATTTCGTGAAAAGAATTAATAAAAAACTAGGGGGCTCAGCCCCCTACTCGCTAACGCTCGCCAACCCCCCGTGAATTGCAAAGCAATTCACATTGAAACCGCTACGCGCTCCCAGCTCGCTTCGCTCGCTCGCCCCTTTTTTATTTTTCTAATAATTCTAGCCGGAATAAGTACTACAATAAATCATTTGAACATATGAAATTGACAATTCTGTTAATGTAAAAAAGTAATCGAAAAATCCGTTGAGAACACAACTAAAAATGCATTTAGTTGATGCTACATAGTAATCATATAAATGGACATATAAATGGACATATAAATGGACATATGGACATTTATATGTACATTTATATGGACATTTATATGGACATATAAATCATTTAAATACTATGAAAAAAGGATCTTGGAAACATATAGTTTAAAACTTATTGCACCTATAATATTGTACAACATGGCTTAAATTCACTAAAAAAAAAAAAAAAAAAAAAAAAAAACACTACGTGGTAGGAAGATAGTTTATCATCAATGATTGTTTAAATTTCGTTCAACATTTTACTATTCTAATTGATTATAGATTTCTGCAAAAGAAATTTTTACTTCATTGAAATTGAAGTAAAATAATTTGTACTTCAATAAAACATCAACAGATGGCAGCAGGGGATTCTAGAAAGTTTATATTTTATTATCTTCGTTTTTTTGTGTGAGTGAAATTCGTAAATAAATTCTAAATAAGAGTTGAGAATTCAATATTACTCATAATTAAACGACAATATTACTCATAATTAAAATGAGGCATTGGATTACGTTCATATTATTTTATTTTTAATAATTGCTAACTTGAGTTTCAGTGCTCTGACACTGACGCCATATTGGAGGTGGAGCTAACACAATCTTGTCTGTTCATTGGTCTGAGCTCTGAAAACTACGATTGTTGCCAATGATAAGGTAGAAATTCAGCCCTATTTCCGCGCCACGTAAGACAAATATATATATATAGAAGATAGGACAAAAACATTTCAAACAGAATTTTACATTCAAATCTAACAGTTAATACTAAATTTGCGCAGTATTCACAATTTATTACTTCATAGTTTTGTAAATTTAAATAAAAATTTCTCTGACAACATTTTAAGCAGAGACAAATGGTGGTATACACAGAGGCCATTGAAATCCCCAATACTCATATGTGATACGCAGCCCATTTTTTAAATAATTTTGAGGAGGAAACCTGCGCGGCATATAGGGATAAATACGAGATTTACATAATTTGTAATATACTTGTATATTTTGTAGGCTACGTGACAATTAGAAAATTTAAGAAATCCCTTTCTATCTAACCAATATGTTCAACTTGCAACTGTAAAAAGATACATAGAAAGATACATCCCATTAAAAAATTTAAGTTATCTTCTTATCAAATCAATGTATAAATCATTTGTAACTGGAAAATATAAATAAATGACTATAAAAGATGTAAAAACACTCATCCTAGCAAACCTTTATTGATAGACTATTTTCTACATGATAATGCAACGGTCAAATTTTAAATAATATTGTGATACTATTCGTGTGTTAAGATTGGCAATATCTATCTATGTTTCCAACACATACTTTATAAATACACATAATTAATATAACAACACTAAAAAGACTTCAAATGAAAAGAAAGTTTTGGAAAAAAAAGTATTTGTATCTTAGGAGAGAAATCTGGAGTTTCTTTAAACTAAAATATAGATGGAAGTTATTGCAACCATAATTTAGTAAATTGCTGGGCCACAGAAATTTTCTTTTGCACGAAAGTGTTCAGTTCAGTTTAATTCGTAATTTTTTTCATCCATGTACAAACATTTCCGTATTATTTATTTTCTTTTGCAAATATCTCAACGTGATGACAATCTTTTCACAATTTTCTGATTATGATTATTTCCAATGCAAATTCAATAAATGCAAATATCGGGAAACTTTTGTAAAAATATAGGTTTGCTGTCATATTATGTTTTTAGATTCAAAAAAGGAATAATTTTATATGCTGACTGATGTATAAATATAATTTGAAGTAAATGAAGTAAAAAGTTGGATGAATAAACCCGTGTAATCACACATCACAATAATTTTACAGTATAGTACCTAAAAACTGAGAAAAGAGAAATAATAAGTACAATGTAATCCAAATCAAATATAAATTTAACGCACTTTTTAAAGAATAATTTACCATTAAAATTAATATTAATTAGGGGGCTTTTTATGGATATATTTTATTAGAATTTCATCCTGATTGCATTCTCTCAATAATTTCCAATTATTACTTTTTCTATGTCTGACAATTCTCAACTGTGTTGAGATATTATATCGCTTTTTAAATTACATATATATCTACCTTGAAATTTTTAAATTATTTCTGCTTTGGAAAGGAAATATTTTCAGAAAAGTTTACAGAAGTTTAATGTTAATTTAATCTAAAAACAACACAGAACTACTATTTAGAGAATTATAGTACACAATAATTCTAATATAAATTTTGCTTGATGTTATCAAAGATAACTCCCATTTATAAATTTCTTCCAAGATGATCATAGCTTGACTTTTATCAAAAGGTTGTGTTCAATATTCTTGAAGATACGTTTCCTTAATATTTTTAGAGTTTTTCTTTTATATCTGGTGATTTTCACCATTTCCGAGGTAGTATTAAAGACTTTTTTTTTAAATATTTATTTATCTAGACATTTTTATTTTATTTACGTCTAAACATATCACAGTTATTAAATTTTTTTTTTTTAAAAGAGCGATGAAAGTATTTAGAATGATATCCGAAGAAAGTTTAATATCTTGAAAAGCTAAATATCTTCATTATATTTGGTAATATTTACCACTATTTATAAAGAAAAAACACATTTTAAAATTCCTTATGCATATTTTTAATATATTTTATTCTGGCAAGAAAAAATAACTATGTTGAAATAAGGATGAATTTATTCAAATTGTTTGCTAATATTTAGCTATCGTATTAATATTTTTTTAACGTAGTAAATTTTTTTGAAAGAAATATCTAGGGAATTTTAATACAAATTTATTCAAATAAATAAGGTAAATTATACGTCAAATGGCTGAATCTGCTATATTTTATATATCAAAATGTAAATAACATTAAAAATATTATAATGCTTTTTTGCTTTAATTTCCATTTCTTAAAATACTACATTTTTTTCTGTGTTTTTTTATTTAAATTAAAATTTATTACTAAACAGGGAGAAGGTATTTTTAATATTCTTATTTATAGTTTACGTTCTTGCTTTGGATTTTGTACTGTAAGAATGTTAAACACACAGTTTATCTCTTTTGTATGTATTATAATTTGTATTTTTTTATTATGCATTTGTATTAGTATATACTAAAAACATGTAAATATAAGAATATTTTATTGTCTTATGATAATAAGCATTAAGTTTACAACTAAACACATATGTATTAACTCATGAATTTTTGATTTGTAATTTACAATATAATAAGATGAATGTCAATACAATGGATCACACAGTTGGAAAGAGGTAAATGTAATGGTGAGAACATGTTATAACTGCATGAAAGCAGTTAAATAAGATGGCTAAAAACAATTGAAAAAAAAACTAAAAAAATTCTCTTATGTTTATTTGGAAACAAATAAAAAGTACCGTACGTTCGTACGTTTATATAACAAATATTACAAGTTTTCATACTTTTTCGCTCTGTTGGAATGAATCTCATTTATGATACTTCAACCTTTGAGTATGATTTACCTAGTTAAAAAAAAAAACTTTCCTCTCTTCATAATGACCTAATTACATGGTGTACAGGAGTTGACGTGTAATATCACATTCATCATGCAAAATGCATTAGTTACAGCTCGGATGAATGAAATTAGCGCTATAGTTCGCAGCCATGTCCAACAAATATCATTGAATTATGTCATCCAGGTTATCTTTTGGATTATTTAGTAGAAATAGTGATGCAGTAAGCCAAAGTGCCAAACTTCGAGTCCTGGTACCGTCATTTTTCTCTCTGTTGGAACGAATATCAACTATGATACTCCAACCTTTGAATAGTTCATACGATATTTTGATGAAATTGAATATTTAAGCCAAAGAAAAAATGAGAAAAACATCATATTGCCACAAACCACAATTTTGTTTCTACACTGGATGTTCCGCTAATGTGGCGACAGACTAAAAAAGACTTTAGTAGATATCAAGAGGAACAGAAAATTCAGTTGGAAATGGTTTCGTAAACCACATATCCAGTCAAAATTAGACCATGCTATATAAATAATACATAAATTAGGGTGTTCCTCCCTAAATAAACTCGTCTTCTGTTAATAACTATAGAAAATAAATATATTGCGACGAAAACTTAACGATCCTTGCTTTGTTTGAAATGTCACATCATCACGAAAAATACTGGAAAAATAGAAGAATGCAATCATTTAAAACTTACGTATGAGTTCTGTTTTTTTTATTTAAATTAAAATTTATTACTAAACAGGGAGAAGGTATTTTTAATATTCTTATTTATAGTTTACGTTCTTGCTTTGGATTTTGTACTGTAAGAATGTTAAACACACAGTTTATCTCTTTTGTATGTATTATAATTTGTATTTTTTTATTATGCATTTGTATTAGTATATACTAAAAACATGTAAATATAAGAATATTTTATTGTCTTATGATAATAAGCATTAAGTTTACAACTAAACACATATGTATTAACTCATGAATTTTTGATTTGTAATTTACAATATAATAAGATGAATGTCAATACAATGGATCACACAGTTGGAAAGAGGTAAATGTAATGGTGAGAACATGTTATAACTGCATGAAAGCAGTTAAATAAGATGGCTAAAAACAATTGAAAAAAAAACTAAAAAAATTCTCTTATGTTTATTTGGAAACAAATAAAAAGTACCGTACGTTCGTACGTTTATATAACAAATATTACAAGTTTTCATACTTTTTCGCTCTGTTGGAATGAATCTCATTTATGATACTTCAACCTTTGAGTATGATTTACCTAGTTAAAAAAAAAAAACTTTCCTCTCTTCATAATGACCTAATTACATGGTGTACAGGAGTTGACGTAATCTCAGTTCAATGTCTAGACTAGAGCATTGAATTCATGATGCTGGCACGTTGGATGGAAACTTCTAGCCTTTTTCTTCATATTATCTCATTTAGGACACAGAAAAGCCTGTCCATGCCGATATTCGAACGCAGGACTTTGGCTTTAGCAGACAACGCTCTTCCAATTAAGCCATTCTGGAAAGACCAGATGTCATTGCCGCCGGATTTGTCCAGGATAGCTTAGTTGGAAGAACGTTGGCAACTAAATCCAAGTCTTGGATCTGAATCGTGGCGTCTTTTTTTAGTCACTTGGAAAAATTACAACTTATATGACTTCTTTACTAATAAGTATGATTGTGTTAAAATAATTAAGTGTGATTATATATTCAAAGTTTAATGAAAGTCTTTTACCAGTGGTTTATTCTGTTGAATTGTTTAAGATAACAGACCAGATGTCATTTTCAAAAGGTTGTCTAAGCAAAATGTGTCAGCGAATTTTTACAAGATTGCTTAATTGGAAGAGGGTTGTCTGCTGAAGCCAAAGTCTTGGGTTCAAATCGCGACCTAGGCACTTTTTACACGCAGTTGAAAAATTACGATGCATATGGAATCAGAATCAACTAAAAAGTAGAATTCGATTTAATAATACACAGTGAAAATTCACATAAGCAAGTATTAACATTACTTATGTGCTGGATTTTATGAATGATAGGGGTTTAAATAATTCAAAAATACATTACCTTCTATTGGGATATAAGGTTCAAATATCCATTCAATACCACTTTGAAAATAAGCAATATATTTACATCCATAACTATATGCATGTAAATATAAGTATTTACATGCATCAGATTAATTTGAATAAAAAATACATAACCAGTTGATAAAACTGTATGTTATATTTCCAGAACGTAATCAGACAAGTGTTAAATAAAAAAATGGAAATATAAAAATTACGGTACTTTCCCAGTATAGGGGCAATGGCGAGATAGACAAAATGACGTTGACGAGAGAAAGAAATTTGGCAACTTATTTTCTGGCTACCTATTCACTGTTTCATAGACACAAGCAATTTTTTCAATATTTATACAATTTCTTCAATATAAAAAAAGCCATTTATGTATTTTATGTATAATTACTGCATAATGTAATAAAGTATTGTATATTATAAGAGTTAACTAGGTTTGTTTTCATAGATGTTTATATCATTTGGAAATAAATCTCACTTTTTGAAGCCCGAATTGCGCCAAGCGTTAAAAAAAAGGGTCAAGGACCCTGTAGTGGAAAGTGCCAAAATTTCAATATACAGTAGCCCCTCGCTATGTTGCGTATTTCCAGAGGCATATGATGTAGCGTAATACACCCAAATGCGGATATATCCAAAGACATTTAAAAACTAAGAATAATGATTAAAAAAAAAATTAAATATGTCTTACTGTCTCCAAATTATTTCATTCGCGATTTACAATTTTCCTAACAAAATAAGATAAACAAAAATACAAATCATAAAAATTACACAAATTGCGCGATTAAAGTAGAACTTACTATTTTTCGAGAGACAAATCTAATCTAATGGCGATCTAATGAGGCGCCATAGATTGATGTGATACTGTGATTAGATCTATGTGAATTCAGTAGGTGAGACAATTGGATAAAGAATATCTATTTATAATGGGTACAATCTTAACATTTTATAGCATCAGAAAACTATACAAAATAAAATTCGAATTCATAATGTACACTCTCAAAAGAATACATGAATTGAACAACTTTTTCCATTGGTCATAATTTGTTAAAACACAAAAAAGTTCGCATTCTTTTGCCCATTTCCCAACAAAATACTGAAAATTCTCCAATCTAAAGTAAAAATTACCAACAAACTTCTAATCTAAAGCTTCATTTACACCAAAACACAGTTGTGTTCCTACAACTGTGCTGCTTAGTACTTTTTCGTATTAGAAACGGATTTTTTTACGCCTGCTCTTTTGCCTTGAAAACACGAAAAATTAGGAAACCTAGGCTCAAAATTTCCGAAAATTCTCACGTTAAAAGACGGAAATTTCTTCAAATAGCAGAAAAATCTCTTTCAATCACAGGGTTGTTCCGGCAACTTGCTGTTTTAGCTTTTTCGTTCTTCAACGATTTTTTTTTATTTGAGAGTGTGCAGTATT